>CM022303.1:460807752-462051924 GCA_011799875.1 Thinopyrum elongatum
TCTTCTTCTTCTTCTTCTTCTTCTTCTTCTTCTTCTTCTTCTTCTTCTTCTTCTTCTTCTTCTTCTTCTTCTTCTTCTTCTTCCTCTTCTTCTTCTTCTTCTTCTTCTTCTTCTTCTTCTTCTTCTTCTTCTTCTTCTTCTTCTTCTTCTTCTTCTTCTTCTTCTTCTTCTTCTTCTTCTTCTTCTTCTTCTTCTTCTTCTTCTTCTTCTTCTTCTTCTTCTTCTTCTTCTTCTTCCTCTTCTTCCTCTTCTTCTTTTTTCTTCTCCTCCTCCTCTTCTTTTTCTTCTTCTTCTTCTTCTTATCTTCTCTTCATTGCTAGCTAGCTAGGTGAGATGAGGTGAGGTGAGGTGAGGTGAATGGAAGGTGACACAGAAGACACACATCTTATATGCTGCCTTGCTGCAGTAACCGCAGGCAAACCAAAACGCACATCTATTTATGGAGGGAGGAGCAGTTATCAGTGCTTGGCCAAGATCTGACTCAGTGCATGCAAGTTGAAACAAGATACTTAAGGTAACATCAAATACATAATGATATACCAGTTGCAACATCAGAGGGCGATTACATATACATACATGTACTATATACTGATTGATACTATGATACATAGAGCTCGTGCCGCTCATGCCTGCCAAGAGAAGCACGGCGGCAGCGCCCCTCCCCCAGCGACGGCGGCCGCGTCCCTCATGCAGCCGAGCCATGGCGGGTGCGCCCCCCCCCCCTAGCCACGGCGGCCCACGGCTGCCGTGCCCCTCCCTAGCCACGGCAGCCGCGCCCCTCCCCCACCCACGACAGCCATGGCACCCAGCGGCACCCTATCTCTCTCCCCTCTCTATTTCTGCTCGGATCCGAGAAAAAACAAGGAGGAAGGAACGAACCTTGTCCAGCGACGGCGGCGGCGTGGTGGCGGAGAGGGCGGCGTTGCTGCGGTTGTGGGGCGGGCGGCGGTGTGCGGTGGCGGGGCGGGCGGCGGTGCTGGGATGGCGGGGCGGGCGGCGGTGCTGCGATGGTGGGGCGGGCACCGGGGCTGCGTTGGCGGGGCTGCGGCGGAGGGGCGGGCGCCGGGGCTGGGCGGCGTCGGGGAACGGCGGGGATGGGGTCGTGGTGGGTGGGTGAGGTGGGGGGAGAGAAATAGGGGTAGGGCCGGGCTGCAGGGAGAGATAGGGGAGAGAGAGAGGGGTGGGGCCGGGCTGCAGGGAGAGATAGGGGAGAGAGAGAGGGGTGGGGCCGGGCTGGGCTTTGCCATCAGCCAGCGGATGGCAAAGAACCCACCTCTTTGCCGTCTGCTGGCAGATGGCAAAGAGGGGGCGAAAATTAAGACACCCTCTTTGCCGTCTGCTGGCAGACGACAAAGAATTCTTTGCCGTCCGCCAGCAGACGGCAAACAGGTTGACCGTTAGCACGCCCACACCGTGACACTGTGGGCCCCCCTTACCTC
This sequence comes from Thinopyrum elongatum, assembly GCA_011799875.1. Taxonomy (NCBI): domain Eukaryota; kingdom Viridiplantae; phylum Streptophyta; class Magnoliopsida; order Poales; family Poaceae; genus Thinopyrum; species Thinopyrum elongatum. The sequence continues at coordinate 460,809,192 of CM022303.1, forward strand.
TTTGCCGTCTGCTGGCAGATGGCAAAGAAATCTTTGCCGTCTGCCAGCAGACGGCAAAGAAGTGGCCCGTGTGACCTAGGCAGTGCAGTACCCCCGTGGGGCCCACTTTGGTCTTTGCCGTCTGCTGGCAGACGGCAAAGAACTGTTTGCCGTCTGCCAGCAGATGGCAAAGAAGTGGCAGATGGCAAAGACCCTCTTTGCCATCAGCTGGTTCTTTGCCGTCTGCTTTGACAAGACAGACGGCAAACAGCCTCTTTGCTATCAGCTGGCAGATGGCAAAGACCCTGATTACAGTAGTGGTTCCATATCCGTAACTAAAGATAGAGAACAATTTAGAACAGGAAATAAAATATACTTAGTGATAAAGCAAACAAGCGCACACGAGAATATTCACCCCACGCTATTGCTCCTCGGCAACGGCGCCAGAAAAAGGCCTTGATAACCCACAAGTATAGGGGATCAATTGTAGCCTTTCTCGATAAGTAAGAGTGTCGAACCCAACGAGGAGCTAAAGGTAGAATTTATATTCCCTTCAAATTCTATTGACCACCGATACAACTCTACGTGCACTTAACGTTCGCTTCACCTACAACAAGTATGAAACTAGAAGTACTTTGTAGGTGTAAAGGGATAGGTTTGCAAGATAATAAAGAACACGTAAATAAAAGCTGGGGGCTGTTTAGATAAAGAAACCATTAAGTTAGTTTTAGTAGAGAGCTTTTTGTCACCAGAAAGTTATTTGTCCCTAGGCAATCGATAACTAGACCGGTAATCATTATTGCAATTTTATATGAGGGAGAGGCATAAGCTAACATACTTTCTCTACTTGGATCATATGCAATTATGATTGGAACTCTAGCAAGCATCCGCAACTACTAAAGATCATTAAGGTAAAACCCAACCATATCATTAAAGTATCAAGTCCTCTTTACTCCCATACGGAAACAACCTACTTACTCGGGTCTGTGCTTCTGTCACTCACGCCACCCACCATAAGCGAATCATGAACATATTACAAACCCTACAGCGGGGATCCCTCACGCTTGTGTGACACAGAGAGCACCATAGGACAGCACCAATAATAAAACATACAACTCAAACCAATCACGATCATCAATCAACCCATAGGACAAAACAGATCTACTCAAACAATATAGGATAGCCACACATCATTGGGAAATAATATATAGCGTTGAGCACCATGTTTAAGTAGAGATTAGAGTGGGTAAAAGAGAGGTTACACCGCTGCATAGAGGGGGACAGATTTGGTGATGACGGCGGCGAAGTTCTTTGTGTAGACCGCCGTTACGATGATGGCCCCGGCGACATTCCTGCGCCACCGGGAGAGAGCGGGAGAGAGCCCCCCTCCTTCTTCTTCTTCCTTGACCTCCCCCCAAGATAGGAGGAGGGTTTCCCCTCTGGTCCATGGCCTCCATGGCGGCAGAGGGGCGGGAGCCCCTCCGAGATTGGATCTATCTCTCTATTCTCTTCCGTTTTGCGTTCCTGTTTTCTGGTCTTTCATCGTTTCTTAAATTCCCGGAGATCCGTAACGATTGGGTTGAAATTTTAACATGATTTTTATCCGGATATTATCTTTCTTGCGGCCGAAGAAGGGCACCAAATGCCTTACGGGGTGGCCACAACCCTGCCAGGCGCACCTGGGGTAGGGGGCGCGCCCCTAGGGCTTGTGGGCCCCTCAGACATCTTCTTGCGTTGATTCCGCTTCCCAAAAATCACATATATTCCAAAATAATTCTCCGTAAATTTTTATCGCGTTTGGACTTTGTTTGGTATGGATATTCTGCGAAACAAAAAACATGCAACAAAGAGGAACAATGTGAAACAAAAAACATGCAAAAAATGATATAAAATGTTGCCAAAAGTATATGAAAGTTGTAGAATATTGGCATGAAACAATAAAAAATTATAGATACGATGGAGACGTATCACAGGCCCCTACCGTTGGCAAAGTATTAACTCATTTGCCAATTCACAGAAACAACCGTGTGGCCACCAGCCACGGTTGCATGATAAGATGAACATAAGCACTATCGAACCCTTTAGCCAGCAGGATCTGTCTCAAAAAACGCTAGCTTAGCGAATCATATGCCTTCTCAAAGTCCAATTTGAGAATGATCGCCTTGGCATTCCTCACCCTGAGGTCATGGATAATCTCATGAAGGCTAATGATCCCATCTAAAATATATCTGCCTTTCACAAAGGCTGACTAAAAAGGGCTGAGGACCTGTGGGCCACAGGTGAGAGACGAGAAGCAAAACCATTGGCAGGGAATTTGGCAAAATTGTTAATCAAAGCAATAAGCCAGACCTGGGAGATAAGATTGAAGGAAATATGCCCTAGAGGCAATAATAAAGTTATTATTTTATTTCCTTATGTCATGATAAATGTTTATTATTCATGCTAGAATTGTATTAACCGGAAACTTGATACATGTGTGAATACATAGACAAAATAGAGTGTCACTAGTATGCCTCTACTTGACTAGCTCGTTATTCAAAGATGGTTATGTTTCCTAACCATAGACATGAGTTGTCATTTGATTAACGGGATCACATCATTAGGAGAATGATGTGATTGACTTGACCCATTCCGTTAGCTTAGCACTTGATCGTTTAGTATGTTGCTATTGCTTTCTTCATGACTTATACATGTTCCTATGACTATGAGATTATGCAACTCCCGTTTACCGGAGGAACACTTTGTGTGCTACCAAACGTCACAACATAACTGGGTGATTATAAAGGTGCTCTACAGGTGTCTCCGAAGGTACTTGTTGAGTTGGCGTATTTCGAGATTAGGATTTGTCACTCTGATTGTCGGAGAGGTATCTCTGGGCCCACTTGGTAATGCACATCACTATAAGCCTTGCAAGCATTGTAACTAATGAGTTAGTTGCGGGATGATGTATTACGGAACGAGTAAAGAGACTTGCCGGTAACGAGATTGAACTAGGTATTGAGATACCGACGATCGAATCTCGCGCAAGTAACATACTGATGACAAAGGGAACAACGTATGTTGTTATGCGGTTTGACCGATAAAGATCTTCGTAGAATATGTGGGAGCCAATATGAGCATCTAGGTTCCGCTATTGGTTATTGACCGGAGACGTGTCTCGGTCATGTCTACATAGTTCTCGAACCCGTAGGGTCCGCACGCTTAAAGTTCGGTGACGATCGGTATTATGAGTTTATGTGATTTGATGACCGAAGTTTGTTCGGAGTCCCAGATAAGATCGGGGACATGACGAGGAGTCTCGAAATGGTCGAGAGGTAAAGATCGATATATTGGAAGGCTATATTCGAACATCGGAAAGGTTCCGAGTGATTCGGATATTTTTCGGAGTACCAGAGAGTTACGGGAATTCGTATTTGTCCTTAATGGGCCATACGGGAAAGGAGAGAAAGGCCTCAAGGGTGGTTGCGCCCCTTCCCCATGGACTGGTCCGAGTTGGACTAGGGAAAGGGGGCGCCCCCTTCCTTCCTTCTCCTTCTCCCTTTCCCTTTTCCTATTCCATGTGGGAGGTGGAATCCTACTAGGACTAGGGAGTCCTAGTAGGACTCCACACCTTGGGCGCGCCCTGTGAGGGCCGGCCTCCTCCTCCCTCCATCCTTTATATACGTGGCCAGGGGGCACCCCATAGACACAACAATTGATCATTGATCTCTTAGCCGTGTGCGGTGCCCCCCTCCACCATAATCCACCTCTATCATATCGTAGCGGTGCTTAGGCGAAGCCCTGCGTCGGTAGCATCATCATCACCGTCACCACGCCGTCGTGCTGACGAAACTCTCCTGTGAAGCTTTGCTGGATCGGAGCTCGCAGGACGTCATCGAGTTGAACGTGTGCTGAACTCGGAGGTGCCGTGCGTTCGGTACTTGGATCGGTCGGATCGTGAAGACGTACGACTACATCAACCGCGTTGTGCTAACGCTTCCGCTTTCGGTCTATGAGGGTACGTGGACACACTCTCCCCTCTCGTTGCTATGCATCACCATGATCCTGTGTGTGCATAGGAATTTTTTTTGAAATTACTACGTTCCCCAACAGTGGCATCCGAGCCTGGTTTTATGCGTAGATGTTATATGCACGAGTAGAACACAAGTGAGTTGTGGGCGATACAAGTCATACTGCTTACCAGCATGTCACACTTTGGTTCGGCGGTATTTCTGGATGAAGCGGCCCGGACCGACATTACGCGTACGCTTACGTGAGACTGGTTTTACCGCCGTGCTTTGCACACAGGTGACTAGCGGGTGTCAGTTTCTCCAACTTTAGTTGAACCGAGTGTGGCTACGCCCGGTCCTTGTGAAGGTTAAAACAACACTAACTTGACGAACTATCGTTGTGGTTTTGATGCGTAGGTAAGAACGGTTCTTGCTCAGCCCGTAGCAGCCACGTAAAACTTGCAACAACAAAGTAGAGGACGTCTAACTTATTTTTGCAGAGCATGTTGTGATGTGATATGGTCAAGACATGATGCTATATTTTATTGTATGAGATGATCATGTTTTGTAACTGAGTTATCGGCAACTGGCAGGAGCCATATGGTTGTCGCTTTATTGTATGCAATGCAATCGCCCTGTAATTGCTTTACTTTATCACTAAGCGGTAGCGATAGTCGTAGAAGCAATAGTTGGCGAGACGACAATGATGCTACGATGGAGATCAAGGTGTCGCGCCAGTGACGATGGTGATCATGACGGTGCTTCGGAGATGGAGATCACAAGCACAAGATGATGATGTCCATATCATATCACTTATATTGATTGCATGTGATGTTTATCCTTTATGCATCTTATTTTGCTTTGTTTGACGGTAGCATTATAAGATGATCTCTCACTAAATTTCAAGGTAAAAGTGTTCTCCCTGAGTATGCACCGTTGCCAAAGTTCGTCGTGCCGAGACACCACGTGATGATCGGGTGTGATAAGCTCAACGTTCATCTACAACGGGTGCAAGCCAGTTTTGCACACGCAGAATACTCGGGTTAAACTTGACGAGCCTAGCATATGCAGATATGGCCTCGGAACACTGAGACCGAAAGGTCGAGCGTGAATCATATAGTAGATATGATCAACATAGTGATGTTCACCATTGAAAACTACTCCATTTCACGTGATGATCGATTATGGTTTAGTTGATTTGGATCACGTGATCACTTAGATGATTGGAGAGATGTCTACCTAAGTGGGAGTTCTTGAGTAATATGATTAATTGAACTTTAATTTATTATGAACTTAGTCCTGGTAGTATTTGCAAATTATGTTGTAGATCAATAGCTCGCATATAGCTCCCCTGTTTTATTTTTGATATGTTCCTAGAGAAAACTAAGTTGAAAGATGATAGTAGCAATGATGCGGACTGGTTCCGTGATCTGAGGATTATCCTCATTGCTGCACAGAAGAATTATGTCCTTGATGCACCGCTAGGTGACAGACCTATTGCAGGAGCAGATGCAAACGTTATGAACATTTAGCAAGCTCGATGTGATGACTACTTGATAGTTTAGTGCGCCATGATTTATGGCTTAGAATCGGGACTTCAAAAATGTTTTGAATGCCACGGAGCATATGAGATGTTCCAAAGAGATGAAATTGGTATTTCAGACTCATGCCCGTGTCGAGAGGTATGAGACCTCTGACAAGTACTTTGCCTACAAGATGGAGGAGAATAGCTCAATCAGTGAGCATGTGCTAAGAATGTCTGAGTACTACAGTTGCTTGAATCAAGTGGGAGTTGATCTTCCGGATAAGATAGTAATTGACAAAATTCTCTAATCACTATCACCAAGTTACTGGAACTTCGTGATGAACTATAATATGCAAGGGATGAAAAAAACGATTCCCGAGCTCTTCGTGATGTTGAAATCAACGAAGGTAGAAATCAAGAAAGAGCATCAAGTGTTGATGGTTAACAAGACCACTAGTTTCAAGAAAAGGGCAAAGGAAAGAAGGGGAACTTCAAGAAGAATAGCAAGCAAGTTGCTACTCCCGGGAAGAAGCCCAACTCTGGACCTAAGCCTGAAACTGAGTGCTTCTACTGCAAAGGGACTAGTCACTGGAAGTGGAACTGCCCCAAGTATTTGGCGGATAAGAAGGATGGCAAAGTGAACAAAGGTATATTTGATATACATGTTATTGATGTGTATTTTACTAGTGTTCATAGTAGCCCCTGGGTATTTGATACCGGTTCAGTTGCTATGATTAGTAACTCGAAACAGGTGTTGCAAAATGAACAGAGACTAGTTGAGGACGAGGTGACGATGTGTGTTGGAAGAGATTCCAAGGTTGATAAGATCACCATCGCACACTCCCTCTATTTTCGGGATTAGTGTTGAACCTAAATAAATGTTATTTGGTGTTTGCGTTGAGCATGAATATGATTGGATCATGTTTATTGAAAAATAAATGTTATTTGGTGTTTGCGTTGAGCATGAATATGATTGGATCATGTTTATTGCGATACGGTTATTCATTTAAGTCAGAGAATAATTGTTGTTCTGTTTAAATGAATAAAACCTTCTATGGTCATACACTCAATATAAATGGTTTATTGAATCTCGATCGTAGTGATACACATATTCATAATGTTGAAGCCAAAAGATGCAGAGTTGATAATGATAGTGCAACTTATTTGTGGCACTGCCGTTTAGGTCATATTGGTGTAAAGCGCATGAAGAAACTCCATTCCAATGGACTTTTGGAATCACTTGATTATGAATCACTTGGTACTTGCGAACCATGCCTCATGGGCAAGATGACTAAAACGCCGTTCTCCGGAACTATGGAGCGAGCAACAGATTTGTTGGAAATCATACATACTGATGTATGTGGTCCAATGAATGTTGAGGCTCGCGGCGGGTATCGTTATTTTCTCACCTTCACAGATGATTTGAGCAGATATGGGTATATCTACTTAATGAAACATAAGTCTGAAACATTTGAAAAGTTCAAAGAATTTCAGAGTGAAGTGGAAAATCATCGTAACAAGAAAATAAAGTTTCTACGATCTGATCGTGGAGGAGAATATTTGAGTTACGAGTTTGGTGTACATTTGAAACAAAGCAGAATAGTTTCGCAACTCACGCCACCCGGAACACCACAGCGTAATGGTGTGTTCGAACGTCGTAATCGTACTTTACTAGATATGGTGCGATCTATGATGTCTCTTACTGATTTACCGCTATCGTTTTGGGGTTATGCTTTAGAGACGGCTGCATTCACATTAAATAGGGCACCATCTAAATCCGTTGAGACGACTCCTTATGAACTGTGGTTTGGCAAGAAATCAAAGTTGTCGTTTCTTAAAGTTTGGGGCTACGATGCTTATGTGAAAAAGCTTCAACCTGATAAGCTCGAACCCAAGTCGGAGAAATGTGTCTTCATAGGATACCCAAAAGAGACAGTTGGGTACACCTTCTATCACAGATCCGAAGGCAAGACTTTCGTTGCTAAGAATGGATCCCTTCTAGAGAAGGAGTTTCTCTCGAAAGAAGTTAGTGGGAGGAAAGTAGAACTTGATGAGGTAACTGTACCTGATCCCTTATTGGAAAGTAGTTCATCACAGAAACCGGTTCCTGTGACTTCTACACCAATTAGTGAGGAAGCTAATGATGATGATCATGAAACTTCAGATCAAGTTACTACCGAACCTCGTAGGTCAACCAGAGTAAGATCCGCACCAGAGTGGTACGGTAATCCTGTTCTGGAAGTCATGTTACTAGACCATGACGAACCTACGAACTATGAGGAAGCGATGATGAGCCCAGATTCCGCGAAATGGCTTGAGGCCATGAAATCTGAGATGGGATCCATGTATGAGAACAAAGTATGGACTTTGGTTGACTTGCCCGATGATCGGCAAGCCATAGAAAATAAATGGATCTTCAAGAGGAAGACGGATGCTGATAGTAGTGTTACTATCTACAAAGCTAGACTTGTCGAAAAAGGTTGTTGACAAAGTTCAAGGAGTTGACTACGATGAGACTTTCTCACCCGTAGCGATGCTTAAGTCCGTCCGAATCATGTTAGCAATTGCCGCATTTTATGATTATGAAATTTGGCAAATGGATGTAAAGACTGCATTCCTGAATGGATTTCTGGAAGAAGAGTTGTATATGATGCAACATGAAGGTTTTATCGATCCAAAGGATGCTAACAAAGTGTGCAAGCTCCAGCGATCCATCTATGGACTGGTGCAAGCATCTCGGAGTTGGAATATACGCTTTGATGAGTTGATCAAAGCATATAGTTTTATACAGACTTGCGGTGAAGCCTGTATTTACAAGAAAGTGAGTGGGAGCACTACAGCATTTCTGATAAGTATATGTGAATGACATATTGTTGATCGGAAATAATGTAGAATTTTCTGGAAAGCATAAAGGAGTATTTGAAAGGAGTTTTTCAATAAAAGACCTCGGTGAAGCTGCTTAAGTATTGAGCATCAAGATCTATAGGGATAGATCGAGACGCTTAATAAGACTTTCACAAAGCACATACCTTGACAAAGTTTTGAAGGAGTTCAAAAGTATCAGTCAAAGAATGAGTTCTGGCCTGTATTCAAGGTATAAAGTTGAGTAAGACTCAAAGCAAGACCACGGCAGAAGATAGAGAGAGAATGAAAGTCATTCCCTATGCCTCAGCCATAGGTTCTATAAAGTATGCCATGCTATGTACCAGACCAGTTGTGTGCCTTGCTATGAGTTTAGCAAGGAGGTACGATAGTGATCTAGGGATAGATCACTGGATAGCGGTCAAAGTTATCCTTAGTTACCTAAGAGGACTAAGGAAATATTTCTCGGTTATGGAGGTGATAAAAGAGTTCGTTGTAAAAGGTTACGTCGATGCAAGCTTTTACACCGATCCAGATGACTCAGAGTCTCAATCTGGATACATATTGAAAGTGGGAGCAATTAGCTAGAGTAGCTCCGTGCAGAGCATTGTAAACATAGAAATTTGCAAAATACATACGGATCTGAATGTGGCAGACCCGTTGACTAAACTTCTCTCACAAGAAAAACTTGATCACACCTTAGTACTCTTTGGGTGTTAAACACATGGCGATGTGAACTAGATTATTGACTCTAGTAAACCCTTTGAGTGTTGGTCACATAGCGATGTGAACTATGGGTGTTAATCACATGGTGATGTGAACTATTGGTGTTAAATCACATGGCGATGTGAACTAGATTATTGACTCTAGTGCAAGTGGGAGACTGAAGGAAATATGCCCTAGAGGCAATAATAAAGTTATTATTTTATTTCCTTATGTCATGATAAATGTTTATTATTCATGCTAGAATTGTATTAACTGGAAACTTGGTACATGTGTGAATACATAGACAAAATAGAGTGTCACTAGTATGCCTCTACTTGACTAGCCCGTTAATCAAAGATGGTTATGTTTCCTAACCATAGACATGAGTTGTCATTTGATTAACGGGATCACATCATTAGGAGAATGATGTGATTGACTTGACCCATTCTGTTAGCTTAGCACTTGATCGTTTAGTATGTTGCTATTGCTTTCTTCATGACTTATACATGTTCCTATGACTATGAGATTATGCAACTCCTGTTTACCGGAGGAACACTTTATGTGCTACCAAACGTCACAACTTAACTGGGTGATTATAAAGGTGCTCTACAGGTGTCTCCGAAGGTACTTGTTGAGTTGGCGTATTTCGAGATTAGGATTTGTCACTCCGATTGTCGGAGAGGTATCTCTGGGCCCACTCGGTAATGCACATCACTATAAGCCTTGCAAGCATTGTAACTAATGAGTTAGTTGCAGGATGATGTATTACAGAACGAGTAAAGAGACTTGCCGGTCACGAGATTGAACTAGGTATTGAGATACCGACGATCGAATCTCGGGCAAGTAACATACCGATGACAAAGGGAACAACGTATGTTGTTATGCGGTTTGACCGATAAAGATCTTCGTAGAATATGTGGGAGCTAATATGAGCATCCAGGTTCCGCTATTGGTTATTGACCAGAGACGTGTCTCGGTCATGTCTACATAGTTCTCGAACCCGTAGGGTCCGCACGCTTAAAGTTCGGTGACGATCGGTATTATGAGTTTATGTGATTTGATGACCGAAGTTTGTTCGGAGTCCCGGATGAGATCGGGGACATGACAAGGAGTCTCGAAATGGTCGAGAGGTAAAGATCGATTTATTGGAAGGCTATATTCGGACATCGGAAAGGTTCCGAGTGATTCGGGTATTTTTCGGAGTACCGGAGAGTTACGGGAATTCGTATTGGGCCTTAATGGGCCATACGGGAAAGGAGAGAAAGGCCTCAAGGGTGGCTGCGCCCCTTCCGCATGGACTGGTCCGAATTGGACTAGGGAAAGGGGGCGCGCCTTTCCTTCCTTCTCCTTCTCCCTTCCCCTTTTCCTATTCCATGTGGGAGGTGGAATCCTACTAGGACTAGGGAGTCCTAGTAGGAATCCACACCTTGGGCGCGCCCTGTGAGGGCCGGCCTCCTCCTCCCTCCATCCTTTATATACGTGGCCAGGGGGCACCCCATAGACACAACAATTGATCATTGATCTCTTAGCCGTGTGTGGTGCCCCCCTCCACCATAATCCACCTCGATCATATCGTAGCGGTGCTTAGGCGAAGCCCTGCGTCGGTAGCATCATCATCACCGTCACCACGCCGTCGTGCTGACGAAACTCTCCTGTGAAGATTTGCTGGATCGGAGCTCGCGGGACGTCATCGAGTTGAACGTGTGCTGAACTCGGAGGTGCCGTGCGTTCGGTACTTGGATCGGTCGGATCGTGAAGACGTACGACTACATCAACCGCGTTGTGCTAACGCTTCCGCTTTCGGTCTACGAGGGTACGTGGACACACTCTCCCCTCTCGTCGCTATGCATCACCATGATCTTGTGTGTGCTTAGGAAATTTTTTGAAATTACTACGTTCCCCAACAAAGATCGCCCCCCTTGACCTTAGGGATGAGGGAAATAGCATAATTAAGCCGCGAGATATCCACTGTCCCCAAACAAAACCCTTGGATAATCGCACACACCAAGCCCCGGAAAGAAGACCAATTTTTTTTAAAGAAAGGGATAAAAAAGCCATCAGGGCCTGAAGCAAAATTAGCATTAGAAGAATTGATGACAGCCTCGATCTGCTCCTCAGACAGAGGTATCATGAGAGCATCGTTCTCCTCTCTGGAAATTTTCCATCGAGGAGACCACATATGCGGAGAAATCACAAACCCAGAGGCTGGTCGAGCAGCGTACAACAAGGAAAAGAACTGAAAAACATGAGCAAGAATAAGCTGCTAGTCTGAGGATCGAACCCCATCAATCAATAGGAAGTCAATGAAATAACGACGGCTACGCCCGTTAGCAATAGCAAAAAAAAAAGTCGTCAAAGAGTCCCCTTTGAGCATCCAGTTCAAAGTGCCCCTTTGCCGCCAGTAAAGCTCAGCCTAGCAATGCAGCTGCATCAACAAGTCTTCCAGCCCATACCTCACCTGCCACTCAGCTTCAGACAAACCCGGCCCATCTGCCACCACACCCATGGCCTTAATCTGGTCCGACAAAACCACTTTCTGCCTCTTGTCCTCCACGGCCCTATTATGGCCCCAACCCCTCAGAAATGTTCTCAACATATAGGAACAGAAGTTCCAATCATCCATGGGTCCAAACGAGCGTCTACTCGTAGAGAGAAAGTAGGAGATCTTCTCAGAAAGCATCGAATGAAACCCGTCCACCAAAAGCCAAGAAGCATCAAATTGAAATCGGGATGAGACAGTAGGAAAGGAAATCCCCGCGTCCAACAAAAACGGAGAGTGGTCCAAACCAACATGAGGTTTAGCGAGTAGAGAGGCACGGGGAAAGGTGGCATCCCATCTAGCACACACAAAAATCCGATTTAGGACCGACCGAACAGAAGAGGATTGATGATTAGACCACGTGAAGCGGGCTCCCACCCTGATCTCCCGCAACGCGGAGTCATGAATAAAATCATCAAAAGCATCCACAAGAGTCCACGAGAAGTTGTTGTTATTTTTCTCCACAAGGGGACCTGAAAAGATTAAAATCACCACTAATGAGCATATGCAAGGAGCAGGACTCAATCTTGTTATAAAGTTCATCTTTTGGGGACAAAAACAAGTTCGGTGCTATTTATCCATTTGTTGGCTTAAATTCAGTGAAAACATTATGTACCTTTTTTAGGGGTAATTTTTTTCTGTACATAACTTGTACCACCGGGCCTACTGATGGGCATTCTATTATGGGCTATGAGCAACGCGATAATATTTCATTTTAAATTGTCCCTCCTCGCTTCTTTAAACCAATTCTTACCAGTTTATATACGTTTGTAGTTGACTTGGAATATCAGCAAGACAACAAAAAATAGACGGTCAAAACGGATGATTAAAAAGAATGAGGTGCAAGACGTTGCACACGTGCATTGTAAAAGGAATTGCGGGCTATGAAAGAAAGGATATTAAAGGAAGGATGGATTTAAGGATTATTATGGGATTCAAGGATATTGACATAAATGGAAGGATGGAAGGAATTGGATGATTAAAAGGAATGAGATGCATGACGTTGCATACGTGCATTGTAAAAGGAATTACAGGTTGTTAAAGGAAGGATGGATATGAGGATTATTATTATGGGATGCAAGGATGGAAGGAATTGTGGTATTCACGTACATGAAAGGGACGGACATGTGTGCATGTTGCAAGACATTTATGGAAATGTTGCATTTCAAGAGGATATTCACATGTACATGAAAAGACAGACGGACATGTGTGCATATTGCAAGACACTTCTCAAAAGGATGCATTGTTCTCCGGGATAGCATTGACTACACTTATAAAAATGATGCATTTCAGGATTTGTGGGCTTGCAAGTAGAGCATTTAAACTTGGATTGCAAAAAAAACTTGGATTGTGCATGCAGTAGCCATCCAGGCGAGAGGTCCCTCAACCACGTAACCTTTATTTTTTCGGATATGGCTGACAGTGGCAAACTGAGACGAGAAAACATGATTTCCACAGGCTGACTGAACTGTCCAGACATCCTCCAATCTGGTCCATGGACAAATAAGGGATAGCATGGGAGTCATAAAATTGTCTAAAGCATTTCAATCTGAACATACACAAGGGCGCAGAATAAGCAGAGCCTAAAAGTGTTCGGAGCGTTATGGTCGAGAAATTTACAAGGGCAAAATATGTGTAACCTTGCATCGGACATGTGCTTACCATCGGCACTAAGACTCATTTGGTGATTATTGTGCGGCTAAGACTAAGTGGTCAACCAGTCTAATAATATCTTGCAAAGGACACCCACATTTCTTTTAAACCTCAACTTGTGCGCCTGCCTGCCGGCGGTGGTACCGTCCGAATGTCGTGCTTTGCTGGTAGGCGTTTTGAAGGACGGGGAAATTAGCGTTTTCTTCATACCGAAGCACGGGGTGTTGTGCTTCCACATGCACGTCAATTTTAATTTCCCGTTGCAACGCATGAGCATATGTCCTAATATAAACAAAAATACCCACCAGGAAGAGGAAGACATCGTCATTTCTGTTTTTTCGTCGGTCCTCCTCGCCTCAGGAGACATCTTCAATGCCAGGAGGCAGGGGAATGCCTATCACATTGCAATGGTAGAAGAAAGTACCACACGTCCCTAACACAATAACCATAAATAAAGATCCAATAGGTCCATGTGCATCCCATACATGTTGGCACTTATCCTCCTTCCCACCCTCTTCGATTGTGGCCTTAGTGCTCACAAAATCACAACATGTTTGAATGTAGTCAATTCTAAGGTCTCCTGTCTCTCTCCACATAAGACGAGATGTGTGCTTTATTTTTTCACCCGGAGGCTTTGCTGAGGCGTGCATGTGTGGTTATAGATGGCTTCTTTCGTGTCCAAACTGAGGTTTAGATCTCTAATCCGGATCTACACCGGTATGAAATAAAGACGGGTTGTACACTGTTGATTAAGATTGCACCATAAATAGCATTTAAAAATGTTTAACAGGTAAAACATCATCATATTTAGATTTTATACATCTTTCTAATCAATTTCATATATAACGTGTCAATATTGAAGTAAGCGTTTAAAAGATATGAATATTTTTAAAAAACCTTTGAGCTCACTTAAAAATAGGACCATAGGTAGATTAAAAAATATCAATGGGTTTGTGCAAAAAGTGAAACATTTTGTAGACTCACTTAAAACAAGACTGCAGGTTAATTAACCAAAAGAATAGGTGTTTTTCTAAATAAATGATTAGTTTTTTTCTCAATTAAAATAGGACCATGGGTTGATTTCCGAAAACAACAAGGTGTGTACCGTAAAAATTGGATGAGCAGAAACACTTCTCCCTTTATTAGTAGGCATAGACTAGCAAAAGAGCATGTGGGTTACAACGGGAGAAATACCACACGCCTCTAACCCAATAATCATGACTCAAAATCCCAATAGGTCCACTTCCTTTATTTCAACGCATGACATCCCATCTCTGTTTCTGCTTATCCTACTTCCCACCCTCGCCGACGGTGGCCTTAGTGCGCACACAATAACAACACGTTTGAATGTGGTCAATCCTAAGGCCTCTCTCTCTCTCTCTCTCTCTCTCTCTCTCTCTCTCTCGGCACAAGATGCATGAGAAATCTGTTTTTTTCCTGTGTGGTTTTGACGAGGCATGCATTCATAGTTATAGATGATTTTTTTCGTCCCCAATATAGTTTTGTTGAGGTGTTCTGTAACATCCCTGTAATTAAGCTACAGTGAACTCACCCTAAAGATGCCTTGTCATCTTTTTTTTCTAAGCTTAATCGTCACTTAGTTGAAAGCCAAGTCAAATTCAAATTCAAATGCAAGTCAAATTAATATAGCTTCAAACAGTAAAAAAAAATGTTGGTTGGGTTGCCAATATTCACTAAGTAATTTTCATCAACAAGCCAACATCATTTGAATATTTAAAATGCCCTTAACCTATTTTAAACAGAGCTAGCAACATTAAATTGAGCCTTTTTAGATTGAACAAATAGTTATACATTTGAAATTAATTGAAACTTGGTGGGCTGGCTCAAAATGAGGCCTAATATTTATGTGCCAAATTTCACAGTCAACTAAATTCATTTAATAGCAAAAGGAAATACAAAACAGAGGCATAAAATAGAAAGGAAAATGGGAAAAGGAAAAAGAGATAAACACCACTCTGCCTCTGGGATGTAAGTCAACGGTGTAGGCCCAGCCCACCTAACCCCCCTTGTCCTTCCTCCTGTTCACCAGGGGTCGTGCGCGCGCCCTGGTCGTCCGTGCGCGACGCCGTCAGCGGATGCTCGCCAGCACGACGCTACAGGAGTGCCAGGAGGAGTATAACCCTCCCATGTGCCGCGGACAAACCCTAACCCCCACTTACTCTCCCCCCACGTTGTTTCTTCCTCCCCCGCGTAGAACCGATGCCCCATCGCCATGGCCTTCGTTATCCTCGCGCCCATCGAGCTCCCTAGCGCCTGAGACCGTGCCTAGTTGCATCGCCGTCGTCGACTACCTCGGCTATGCCCTCAGGATCAAGCCCAGAGCCGCTACATCGACGACATTGACCTCTTCTTCATCTTCGGCCATCGGAGCTCTACCGCGGCGACTCACCGCCTTTGTTGCTCCCATTCACTCGACGGGCCTTCTTGTGCCTCCACGTGAGCCCCCAGTCTATTCCCCTCTGCTGGCTAGCTCGATCCACGACTGCTGCTAGCTCTACCATTACTGTTGGTCCTGTCGCTGCTGTAGAGCTCGTCCCCATAGCCACTACCTATCCCCGGACCAACTGAGCACGTGAACGTGCTCATGGCCTCCCCTGGTGCCATCCATAGCACTAGACCTCTCGCACTCGCACTGCATCGCCAATTCCGATGAGCTTCAGTTTTGGCCTCCGCCTCTGCTCGTTGCCAGCGCTATTTCCGGCCACCCCCTCACGAACCACCACTAGACGCGCCTCGACGCCCATGTTTGAATGACGCATGCCGCACATTAAACCGTGCCCGTGCGCATTTTTTGGCAACCTCCCGTGCACCTCCGCTGTGTTTTTTGTCACCAGCATCTAAACGCCGACGTGCTGACGTGGCACGATTAAACTGCTAGCCGTGCCCCAGTGCCACTGACACGCGGGACCCACCGCCTAATTAACCATGATTTTGATTAAAGACTAATTAAGTTACCCCTGAGTTACTGACATCTAGGGCGCACCCCTTTAATTAACCCCTATTTAAACTAACACACTGTTAAGCCCCCAGTCACTAAGATGGGACCCCAGCCACTGTTCCACTGGATAAGGTTGACTGGTCAGTTGCTGACTCAGTTGGCTGGTCCCACATGTCAGCCTCACTAGCACATCTCTGGGTACACTCTGTGTAACCATAGCAATTGTATTTATTATAGTTTTGAATTAATATAAATTCCAAAAAATGATTTAAACTTTGAAAAATCATATTAAAAATTCGTAACTCGGATAAAAATAATTTATATATGGAAGTTGCTCAGAAAAATATGGCAAATCTGAATATGCCACGCATATACCTGTCAGATCCCTCTAACATAATGAACCTGGACATTTTGCATCAGGATCAATATACCGAATAATACCTTGAGCTAGGAAAATGTTACCATATATTTTCCCTCTTCTTTTAAAATGTTTAGGGATGCACTAGAACATATCATCATCACACATTGCCATGACATGCATCAGTATTGCATTTGTATGCCCGTTATGATGGGAAACGTTGCATGAAAATAAAAAAATTCCTACGAAACACCCAAGATCTATCTATGGAGAAGTATAGCAACGAGAGGGGAGTGTGTCTACATACCCTTGTAGACCGAAAGCATTAGCGTCACAATGCGGTTCATGTAGTCATACTCTTCACGATCCAATCGCGATCCAACCTAATCTAGTACCACACATGCGACACCTCCGAGTTTAGCACACGTACGGCTCGGGGGCGTCCACTCCTTCTTGATCCAGCAAGCGAGGGAGAGGAGGTAGATGAGATCTGAACCACGACATCATGGTGGTTGTGGTGGCAGCGAAATTCTGGCAGGGCTTCATCAAGCGCATACCGGAGAATATGGAGGAGTTGTGGGGGAGAGACGAAGCAAGGGACGAAGGGTTGCTGCCCCCAATGCCTCCACACCTTTATATAGGTGTGGACGGGGCTGGTGGCTTGCCCTGCAAGCCCTAGGGTCGTTGGCCAAGGGGGGAGGAAGGAAATCCCTCCTTTCCTTCCCCGTCGATCGCTATCCCTTTTTAGGGATCCTGATCTTATCCCTTCGGGATATGATACTATTACTTTTAAGGGGGGATCTTGGTGCGCCTAGACCAGGGGTGTGGGGCCTTTCCCCACTACCAACGTCCATGTGGTCCCCCTCATGCAGGTGGGCCCCACAACAGAACCTTCTAGAACCTTCCCGGTACAATACCGGAAAAAACCGAACTTTTTCCGGAACCCTGAATATGACTTCCCATATATAAATCTTTACCTCCAGACCATTGCAGAGCTCCCCATGATGTCCCGGATTCCATTCGGGAATCCAAACTACTTTCGGACTTCACCATATGAATATCTAAATACTACCCTAGCACTACCGAACGTTAAGTGTGTGACCCTACGGGCTCGAAAACAGGCAGACATGACCAAGACTCCTCTCCGGTCAATAATCAATAGCGGGACCTGGATGCCCATATTGACTCCCACATTGTCAAGACCCCGATCCTAAGTCACACCGATCTAGCCTGTAACACGTCATATCACATTGCGGCCTCATGCATGGTATTCCCACGGCTGCAGCCTTACCTTGGCTGGGACCGTTTGCGCCTTTTGGCTCACGTATATGACTGTGTCGCTAGCATCCATATGACAGAGAACCCGGGCCGACATGACTAGTCATAAACCGAAGGTGGCACAAGCTTACAGGGACAGGCATACATGACCCAGCAATGCACGTGTCGGTCAACAGCGAGTGGAACCGAGTCGTAGCAAGCTACAAGGACTCCAGTAAAACACCGCATGACATTTCCCCGAAGGGACAGACATAGGAGCAAAGAAGGACACATGCCGATCAATCCATGTGTTCCAGAGCAGTAGCAAGCTACCATGGCTCAGTGGAAGCACTAGGAGACATTTCCCCATAAGAGAGGCTACCAAGAATAAACAAGTAGGCGTCGAATCCCGCACATACCAAGCATTTCAAAATCATACACACAATATGCTCGATATGTGTAAATACAACATGGCATCACAACAAAACTCTATGACTCAAAGTATTTATTTAAAAGGCTCTGGAGAGCCATACATAACATATCCGTACAGGTAGGGGTCACACGACCCAACACTCAAGTCATACAAACATACAAGCACATGCGGAAGCTAAACTTGTCTGAGTATAGACAACTGGAAAGAAAGAAGGCTTGGAGAAGCCTGGCTATCTACAAGGCCCTTCACAGGCTCGAGGTTGCCACCTGGGTAGCTAGCTACTCGTTAACATCAAGGTCTACATAGAATCCATCGGCGGGGCGGTGTTCACCTCTGCAGCAGTTTATTAAACAAACATGAGTACAAAGGTACTCAGCAAGTCTTACATCAGGTCCTATCATACATGCAACATTATCAACAAGGGTAGTGGAGTTTATTGCAGAAAGCCAGCTCTGACTCTTGGCTAACCTATACTACGTCTATCAGTAGTTTGAATAAGATGAGATAGCGCACATGAGTCCACTAATCACCACAACAATACTCTACCGTGGATCCTCTCTCGTCTACCTACGAGAGGGCCATCCACGACACTCACACTTGTCTTGAGACTTTTATGAGTGACCATTAACTTGTCTATGAACTGCATAAGTACCCAAGTAGTCCATTATCGCGGACGCGGCTATTCGAATAATTTGATAACCCTACAGGGGTGTACTTCTTCACACACGCTTCCACCACTTATCGCCGTTTACACGACATGTACTCGGCAACCTTCAAGCGGAAGCCCAACGAGGGTGTCGGCCACAACCTGGCTAACCACACAAGTCTCTGGTCCAGGTTTATCACCTATTCGGGTTCCATCCGCAAGGAAGTCCGGCCGAGGTTTCCACTAAGGCCCCAAACGATGTGTGCAGGGTTCCCGAGTCACCAAACGGGCGTCTCGGTACACCGGACCACTTGCCTGCCGCATCATAGCCCACCTCTAAAGTCAGCGCTGCACACGGCCTCCAGCATACTACAAACACCAGAGACTACTTGCAACTCCTGGACAGAGGACAGGGCGATTAATAAGTCAAGAGAGTCAGTTAAGGATCCCAATGTGTAGTAGTAGCTAATCTTGGATCACATACATGGAAATTAGTTCTTAGGGACGGTTCCAATGAAACAACCCACCATGTACTCCTACATGGCCTCTCATCGATACCTTTACCAAAACATGTTCAACACTTCACTCTCATTACCGAGCACAGCCATTTCACTCTAATCCATCACCCAGATGAATCAGACCTGACACAACTCTAAGCATAGTAGGCATAGCATGGTAGGAACACAACATGGCTCAATCAACTCCTACACATGCTAGCGGGTTTCATCTAGTTACTGTGGCAAAGACAGGTCATGCAGAGGAAATGGGTTCAACTACCGCAGCAAACAACAGTTTGAAACGTTGTTGTCTTAATGCAGTAAATGAGAGCAGGAGCGAGAAGATGGGATTGTATCGAAATGATCAATGGGGGTTGCTTGCCTGGCAGGGTGGTGGAAGGGTACTGCCCTTCGGTTTGATATTCACGGATATCCTCGGGTGCAGGACCTACCACGGAGATCACACTGGTAACATAATCAATACAAGGAAATGTGCAACAATATGATGCATGCTCATGTCATGGCAAAATGAATGTGTTGAGCTAATGCAACTAAAACCAGAAGGGTTTGAGCTTATTTGAACCAAAGGTTCAAATTCAAACTCAAGCTATCAATTTACAAAGTGCATTAACTTGTTTTGATCTATACAGCAAGGTTAAGTTGCTTTGTCATGCATGAAACCAATACCAATGGATAGATTGGATTTTTCTAATAATTTTTCATATATAAATCTTTTCCATCTGAGCTATAGATTATTTTCTATGATTTTTAGAAGCTTAACCATTTTTCTAGAATTTCTGGTTCTTTAGAAATTAAACTAATTCCAGAAAAGGAATACTGCGTTAGCACTATGTCATCATGACATCAGCGGGTCAACGGGGCGGCCCAGGTTAAACTGACCAGTGGGTCCCGCGTGTCAGCGACTAATCTAACTAACCTAGTTAATTAACCCTAATCTAAGTTAATTAATAGGGCGGGCCCCACCTGTCATTGACACAGGGGAGGTCAAACCCCTGGTCAACCAGGGCTAACCCACCGGCGGCTCAACGCTGGCGTCCACAAACACGGCGGAGGGCTCGGGCTCACTCTCCCGGCGCCCAAACGAGCGGCGGAGAGCGCCCACGGGGAGCTGGAGCTCAGCCGCGCCCAACGCAACAGGCAGCAGCAGCTGGGGCGGCCGGAGCTTGTCGGAAACGAGCTCGGGGCGGTGGCGGGCATGCGGGTGTGCTCGGGTTCGGCGCTAGGCTGCACAGCAGGGGGCACGGAGAGGTGCTACGGCCCCCTAGGGGTGTGGTGAGCGCGGTGACGCGCTTGGTTTTGAGCCCGCGTGGCTGTGGCCATGACGGCAGCATCGCCGGTGGAGCAGAGCTCTCGGCCTCGATGGAGGTGGCGGCTAGGGGGTGCAACCGAGGCGTAGAGGAGGGGGGGTTAGGGGCAGGGGCTCACGGCGGTTGCAGTGGAGCGGACGGCGAGCTCGGAGGAGGTCCGGAGCTGTCGGGGCGGCGAGGGGGATCTTTGATGGTGAGTGGTCGAAGACGAGCTCGGTGGAGGCGGTGCAGGCGAACGAGTGCTCGGGGCTCGGTCGGGGCGAAGTGGTGGACGACGACGGAGCTTGTAGACAAGGCGGGGAGGCTCGGGAGCGGCGGTGGCTGCGAGCTTCGCAGTGGCGCGGGCGTGGCAGCGTCCGCCATGGCTTCGAGAGGACGAGGTGGAGAGCAGGGGGAGAGTGAGGTGTCGGTGGGCTCGGAGCGGCACCGAGGAGAAGGAACCAGGCATCGTGCTGGCCTCGGTGAGGCAGGCGAGCAGGGAGGTGGCATGGCGCCCTCGGGCGCGCACGCTGTGTCCCTCCTCTACCTACTGGCAGAGGTAGGTGATGACTGGCGCGGCCAGGTGGGCCGGCCCAGTGAGGTAGGTGGGCCTGAGGGCCTTTCTCTCTCTCTGCTATTTTAGTTTTCTGTTGTTGGTTTTTGATTTAGCAAAAATACTAAACCACTTTGTAAAATGCTGAAAATATTTATGGGCACTTATGAAATTATTTCCAACAGCCCTCAAACATTTCCAGAATTATTTGGACATTTAAAAATATTTATAGAATTTAAATGTCCAAAGTCAAATACTTATGAATTAATTCAAAAATCCAGAGTGTCCTAGAAAAATGTGCACCATTTTTTGGCAGAGGTTCTAGACCAATTCAAAAATGATGATCTTTTATGAAGGGCATTTTGGGTTCATTGAAATCATTTTTAGTTGAACCTGGTATTTTCAGGGGGGTGATGCGGTTTGTTGATCCCCATTTCAAGTTTAGTGAAAATTTAAATATGATGCAACACTCTAGCTAGTCCAAATGCAAAAGCTAACTAGGGTTGTGACACACATATTCAACAAAGATCTTTATCGGTTGAACCACGATGTCAAGGATTCAGTTAATCCCGTATGCAATTCCCTTTGTCCGGCGATATGTTGCTTGCTCGAGATTTGATCGTCGGTATCACCATACCTAGTTCGATCTCATTCCTGGAAAGTCTCTTTACTTGTTCCATAATACAAGATCCCATGACCATACTCATTAGTCACATGCTTGCAAGATTCTTGTGATGTTGTATTACCGAGAGGGCCCAGAGATATCTCCTCGTCACACGGAGCGACAAATCCCAGTCTTGATCCACGCAACCCAACAAACACCTTCGGAGATACCTGTAGAGCACCTTTATGATCACCCAGTTACGAAGTGATGTTTGATAACACACAAAGTATTCCTCCAGTATCCAGGAGTGGCATGATCTCATGGTCTAAGGAACTGATACTTGACATGAAGAAAGTTGTAGCAAAACTAGGTGAAATGATCATATGCTAAGCTTATGGTTAGGTCTTGTCCATCACATCATTCTCCTAATGATGTGATCCCATTATCAAATGACAACTCATGTCTATGGTTAGGAAACCTTAACCATCTTTGATCAATGAGCTAGTCTAGTAGAGGCTCACTAGGGACATGGTGTTGTTTATGTATCCACACATGTATTTAAGTTTCCCGTCAATACAATTCCAACATGGATAATAAACATTTATCATGAATAGGGAAATATGATAATAAAAAATTTATTATTGCCTCTAGGGAATATTTCCAACAGTATCCCACTTGCGCTAGAGTCAATAATCTAGTTCACATTGCTATGTGATTAACACCAATGAGTTCCGGGTTTGATCATGTTTTGCTTGTGAGAGAGGTTTTAGTCAACGGGTCTGCAACATGCAGATTCGTGTGTACTTTGCAAATATCAATGTCATACTATAGATGTTGCTACCACGCTCCACTTGGAGCTATTCCAAATGACTGCTCCACTATACGTATCTGGTTTGCAACTCAGAGTCATCCGGATCGGTGTCAAAGCTTGCATCGACGTAACCTTTACGACAAACTCTTTATCACCTCCATAACTGAGAAACATTTCCTTAGTACTCTTTAGGTACCTAAGGATAATTTTGACCGCCGTCTAGTGATCCACTCCTGGATCACTCTTGTACCCCCTTGCCAGACTCATGGCAAGGCACATATTAGGTATGGTACATAGCATGGCATACATTATAGAGCCTATGGCTGAGGCATAGGGGACGACCTTCATCCTTTCTCTTTCTTCTATCATGGTCGAGCTTTGAGTGTTACTCAGCTTCACACCTTACAATACAGGAAAGAACTCCTTCTTTGACTGATCCATTTTAAACTCCTTCAAAATCTTGTCAAGGTATGTGCTTTATGAAAGTCCTATTAGGCGTCTTGATCCACTACTGCTGGATGCTGCTAACGCAACACTACAATCAGAGACCCTTTGACGAAACTGTGTGCGATGCATTAATCACAAATGGAGATGTAAAAAACCGTCAAAAAATATGCAAAATGTTTGTGATGGCGGATACATCAAACACGGTTCAGATTTTAGTTGCGTGTGCGATGCGGGGCATACGGTTCAATTCAATGAACTATTTGCGATGAGGCAGAACAACAGAAACGGGCAGCCAGATGAAGGCGTGTGCGATATACGGCATACAGTTCACTAGGATGAACTGTTTGTGATGAGGCGGAACAACAGAAACGGGCAGCCAAATGAAGGTGTGTGCGATATACAGCATACAGTTCACTCGGATGAACTATTTGTAATTAGGCAACACAAAAGACACGGTCAGCCAGATTAAGGTGTGTGCGATATACGGCATACGGTTCACTTGGATGAACTGTTTTCGATTAGGCAACACAACAGAAACGGTTCATCCAGATGAAGGTGTGTGCAATGGAGGGCATACAGTTCATTCTGATAAACTGTTTGTGTTGAGCCAAGAGAACAGAAACATTTTGTGTAAACAAGATGTGTGTGATACGCGGAAAACATCCAATTACATAGGCGGCTAGTACACACATGACATTTCCACACACCAAAGTAAACCATTACATGCATAATTAACTAGGATAAACGATCATCTGATCATCATCTTCTTCTTGTGACGCTTGCCGCCACTGCTCTACTAGGATAAACGGAACAGTATTCTTTACTATGAATAGTGTGCTCTGTTGGGCACAAAAGTATACAGATCATAGCCTTGGGTGAGCAATGTGCCCGCACGCGTCGTGCTAGCTCGATGTTTCTTCTATGCTAAGTTTCCATTGATTGATGGTGTTTTATGAACACGCCACCGTTTCCTGCCATTTCCTCACCGGTTTCCCACCGCCACCCAGCGATATTGCACAGAAACCTAGGAGGTGCGCGACGCACGGAGGCAACAAGCACAGCCTATAGCACATCCACCTTTTCCAAGCATGCCAACCCACCAAAGCGCTGCCTCTGCCATCAACCTCCTCGATGAGGAAAACAAGAAGGCGCCATGGCCCATCGAGGCTGAGGCACTCCCCGGCAACGCGATCGACGATGCCGTGATGCGCGTCATCGCCAGGGTTGAGCAGACCCTTGGCGCATGGCGCTTCAGCGCGCGGATCAAGATAGGCATGTTAGCGCCGAGAGGCTGCAGCTCGCCGCACGACATGATCGATGGTGCGCCGCGGAGCAAGCTAGGCGCGTCTGCGCCGATAGGCTGCGGCTCACCGCACAGCGAGACCATCGGAGCGCCGCAGAGCGAGAGGTGCGGCACGCTGCACAGCAAGAGCGGATCCATCGGCGCTTTCCTGCTGTTGACAGGGCATCGCAGCTGGGTACACGTCCCATCAGTACCCCCATTCCTTGCTAGGAGTTGCCAGAGGCCGTCTGCGCCGTACTTGCACCAGAGGCCGGCCGTGTCGTACTTGCACTGGACGCCTGCCGCGCCGTTCGCATGGGTCGCGCCGTTCGCGTTGTCCGCGGCCCGCTCGATGCCAACGCGCTGGTCGCTAGGCTCGACCGCCTCCTTGGCCCAGGTGTCCACCTGGGCGCAGTAGAGGAACATGGCCGTCGCATCCTCGAGCTGGTGATGTCCGATGAAATAGCCAACTTGGAGCTCGAGATCGCGCTCCAGATGTACTGCGAGCGTGTCGACCGCTTGGACGAACGCCTGCACAAGTTCAGGCAGAGCCAAGAGCTACCATAGGCAAGGGCTGCTGGTCATGGTCTCCTGGACGCGTTTTATTTTGTTGAGTCGTTTCGACGTGGATCGCTATGTATTCACAGCAATCATAATATTGCTCTATTTATTGCTCTGTTTCAATGTGTGTACTCTGTTTTTCGTTCTTATATGTTCTGTCTCAATGTATGTATATATATGCTTTCCATTCTGTATATATGTGGATGATAACAGCTAGATACAAATTAGTATACGAAAACAGATAGAAAATGTAATTCATAATATATATTAATTATTCATTAGTTCATCACAGAATATATATAATATCATCACATATACGTGATGATACTTAAGTACTAGGTACAATGCATAAAATTAAAAATGAACAATACTAAAACAAATAATCCCTCCTAGGGGCAGTATTCCGGCAGCCCCTCGCCAGCAGCTCCCTGGTGCGCGGCGTCTTCCCAGTGCGGAGGCAGTACTCCGCCTCCTCCGCCTTGCAGTGCTTGACGTACCGATCTGCCTCTTGATAGCGGACGAGCGCGAACGATCTTGCCATTTCGTTGGGCACCCACCGGAGCTCCTCGTCGGTGGCACTCTGGAGCTTATCGGCCCACCTCCACGCAGTGATGAGGCGCCTAGCGCCTTTCACCTTCCTCGCGAAGTACCCGTCTTCGTACAGCTCCTCCGCACGATGACGCGCCCGCCCCCAAAGCTCCACCGCCTCCTTTTTCCAGGAGGCATCATGGGCTTCACAGGCCGCCTGGTACTTGGCTTCCTCCTCCGCCATCTCCTTCTTGAATGCCACTTGCCTGGCTTTCTCAGCCGGCAGCAGCGACTTCCATAGACAAAGATTGTACTGGCCCCAAAACCACTCCAAAGTTGGGGGGTCCGGCGCAACCTCGTCCGGCGGCGCGTAGGGGTCCTCCTCGTCGCTGCTCTTTAACTGAGCATCCTCGGGGGCGGCGCCTCCTCATCGGCGCATGGGCAGATCGGCGGCGCCATGGCAGAGATTTGAGAGAGAGAGAGAGAGAGGGAGAGAGAGAGAGCGAGCGAGGGGAGGATGTAGATGAGAATGCAGGCGGGACGACGTGAGCAAGGTAGTATTTATTGGCGGCCGGAATCTAGATCGACGGGAATAGTACACACGCCGGTCGACGGAATTTACGAGTACTGTAGTTTGAATTACACAAGATTCCCGCAGCAAAAGCTGTGTGTGAACTTAATAGCTGACGGTTTCCAATACAGAACCACGTCTGATTAATTACCCGCGCCACTCACCTTCCAAACCTCGACGCGTGAAATAGAGTACCAATCCGGGCAGCTAGGCCACAGGCGCAGGGAAGGGTCGTGGTGAGGGCAGCTTCCGTCGCGGCGGATGAGGCTCGGCTCCAGCGGGGTTCTGGCGACTGGGAGGGCTCGGGGCGAGGGCGAGGGGTCGGGTGAGGTCGCCGGAGGGAGGCACGCACGGGCAAAGTTGCAGACGGAGTCGGGGGCCGCCGGAAGGTTGGACTGGGCGCGGTGGCCATGGCTTGGCTCCGGCCGGATTCCGATGCTCCAGCGAGCGATTCGGCCGGCCGCGAGCACGGGGGTGAGCTGTAGGGGAAGGGGAAAGGGCTGGCGACCTCGAGGATGACCGGAGAGGGGCTCATCCGTGGCTTTTATAGCCGGCCGAGGCGAGGCGATAACCACGGCTGCCATGGCCTCCTTAGCCGGATACTGGAGCTCCGGCGAGCTGGCGAGCCAGGAGAGGATGCCGACCTGACAACGCCAGAGAGAGGGGACGGCTCGGGGAGGAAGGAGCCAACACAGAGGAAGACGACGGCGCTCATGGACGGGACAGTGCCGCAGCGGCGATTGCCATGGTGTGAGGAGGAGGAAAGAGGAGGGTAGAAGGTGCTGGAGAGGGGCGCGTGGACGCCGCGGAGCCGTTCGGCATGCACGGACAAGCCAGGGCCTGCTGCATACGGCGGTTCTAGCCGTTTCCGGCGTCTGTTGCCGTAGTGCGCGGTGGCTGCCGACTAAACCGGCGGTCACCACCGGCACCACGTGGCCAAGATGCCCAGGAATTGTCAAAGCATGTCTAGTCGACGTGGTGAGGCACAGGGAATGCATTTATGCACTCTTGGATGGAAACGGAGGCAAGAGATGACTGATGAGAGCTCACAAGTGTTCTGACCAGCAAGTGTTTGTCATGTGGTGTGGCCACCACAGTGCTCACCTTGACCCGATCTTGGGCAAGGGTTAATAATCCACTAAGGTGGACATGATGCCAAAGTTTCAACACAAATGGACCAGTATAGATGGTACTTCCTTTGTAACCATGCACTCTGGCCAGAAATGGAGATGAATTTACTGGGACAAAATGGGTAAATGGATTTGGCTCAAACTTGGTGGAGGGTGATTATTTGGACATACGAAGCCACTGTAAAAGTTTCATACCATTTGGGTACACCAAAATGGTACTTCCTTCACAGAGGTTCCAAATGGATAGAAACTTAGGAAATTTTTTGGGGAAGAATGGATGGAGGGATTGAGCTGATTTTTGGTATCCATGGGTGATTTGTCAATGTTAACCACCATGAAAAATTTCAGCTCAAATAGATCAAGGGTTCAAGCACTTCCTTTGCAAACTGAAAATCTAGACAGAATTTGCAAATGGATGATGTGCTCAAACTTTAAACTATGGAACTTGGATTTTGATGGAAATGGTGAAGATATGGATAGGAGAAGCTCCACAATTTATTTGGGATTCTTCCTGGCTACCAAAATGGTAGTTCCGTTAGAAACTGCCCAAAATGCAATATTGGCATTAAATAGGAAAATGCAATTTCCCTTATTTAATTATCGCCAATATTTTTATGGGAGCTCAATATGATCACAAATAATATCTCCGCAAGTTTTCATGAACTTTGGAGACGGATAGATATTTTCCTGGATTTAATTCCTTTAACTGGCAGAAAAGGAATTAATTATAAATGAAAAATATTGCAAATGACTTGGCAATATTTTTGCATATCCAAGGTTTATGGATAAAGGATGATCACTGGAAAAAGTTTAGGAGGTAACAGATCAAAGGAAATTGGGGTTCCTTTGTAACTGGAAGGATTAGGGTTTCCCTTCCGGCAACTCGGAAGGTAGTGTTTCGACGGCAAAACCCTGAGAATATATCTTGGGTGGCAAGGTTGGACTGGAGAGAATCTCTGGTTGGATAGGGAAGGCAAGGTTAAATGACCATCTTCATATACCCAAGAGCTAAAGAAATCCGATAACACCGAGAAAAAGACGGAAGTCAAATCCCGCGAAGGAAAAAAACAGGAGCGAAAACCAGGGTGTTACAAACCTACCCCCCCTTAAGAAAATCTTGTCCTCGAGATTTCCGGGCTTACCTCCCAGTGAATTGGGACTTACCTGTGTGCGACTTGGATCCATCAGCTGTCTCTTGTCTTCGTTGGCCCACTGACCTTTTAACTGTCTCTTTTGATAGACCAGGTGTTGTCTCTACACACAACTTTCCTTGAATCCTTCTCTTTCCTGTCAGGTGTACCTTTTGTTCGGATAGTGGTGTTGCTGGGTGGGGTAGCGATAATAAATAGCTTGGTTTCCATGGCCTGGAAGTAACTGCTTCGGGTTTTGTTGCGATGCTTCGTACCCTGACTGTCATGGGCAAGACATCCTTTCCGGGTACCAGGCTTACGTGCTCGTATGGCCTCGAGTGAGTGGGGGTGGCTTTCTTTTTGCCTTGTCAGAATGCTTAGTCTGGCTGCGGGTTCCGTACTAACATTTCCTTTTGTCTTTGGCATTCTGACTTTGTCCTTAGGTAATCCACAATTCAAGGAACAACATGACCGAGTCATTGCTGTTGTATCCCAACTGAAATGTCAGGCATGATCGCAAAGTAATCATGGACAGTAATCTCTTATTCCAATGATGTCAGGACGTCTATGAGCTGTTGATGCTGATGTACATGTGCTTTGAGCCATTCTATCTGGATGCCTTGTTTCAAACTCTGTCGCTCGTGGAGAGCGCTCTATCATATATATAGCATATGTAGTCCGTGCTATTACCACTGAGCTGACATAGTATCGCTATCATCCGGTGTATCTTTTGGAGTATAGCCTCTTTATTTTGGTTGATGGCCCGTATTTCGGATGAGTATGACATGCTGGCTGCATTGTTGTGGCCGTATATGCAAGAGTCTGACGAGGATTGGTGATAATACCTTGTCTGTGAAACTGTATCTTGCTGACCGTCATGGAGGTTGTTTGTCCAGAACTTCTTTGTTCTTGAGGATTCCTGTGACGGACTTGTAATGACCTGCCAACATTGTTCCTTCATTGTGTTCCCGGCTTGTCGGGCCTGTTCTCTCAACTTACTCTTGCATATCTCGTAGGGGTTACTGTATTCTTATCCTCTTTGAACTATGGGGCCAATGCTTCTCTAAACACAGTCATTCCCGTGTATGAGTGGCTCGCATGAACTGATCCACTAGACTGCATGCTCACAACATATGCAGGGGTAGGATAAATCCTTTCATAACCACTGAGTTCTGAAGCGGATGTGTGTCCAGACTAGTTCGTGCTCCTGACAAGCTTGTTGTGGGCACAATGGCGTGTTGTAGAAGGCTGAATTCCTTATGCTCAAAGCTTTTGCCCGAGTAGCGTGGTGAA
This sequence comes from Thinopyrum elongatum, assembly GCA_011799875.1. Lineage (NCBI taxonomy): Eukaryota > Viridiplantae > Streptophyta > Magnoliopsida > Poales > Poaceae > Thinopyrum > Thinopyrum elongatum. Next base: position 460,838,811 of record CM022303.1, read on the forward strand.
GAAGGCTGGGTATCGTACCTCATAAGTTTTTCCTTCATGTGGTTTACGGCGGAAGGTCAGGTGTCCTATGCCCGAAGTTTTCTATGGTAGCACGCTGTGGAGGATGGGGAGTACTGTACCCCAGGAGATTTTCTCACCAAGTGGCGTACCGAGGAAGATTGGGAGTCTGGTGTCATAAGCTCTTCTTGGTACCTTGCGAAGGAAGGCTGGGTTCCTTATACCAGAAGCCTTTCACTATGTATGCAGTCGGATCTATGGCCGATTCTGGCTTCCTTCCGAAGTATCCAAAATTTACCCATAGCGGAGCCAAAACTTGGTATAGGCCGTACCTTAAAGATATTCTGTTGTCATGCACACCGCTTGTCTTCTGCTAGTCTGATCATTGCTGCTGTAAGGGTTGCAGAACTGATGCAGGCTTCATATTGTTAATTAGTTTGGAATACCCCTTGCATTCAAACCAAGTGTTGTCGATAATAAGCAGTTGACAGATAATTCCATTCGGTTCAGATGAGCTTCCAAGCGTATTAAGTTCTCATTGATTCTGGGTAACCGTGAACTTATCCATATTCCTTGCAAACCTTGTTCACAGTGCCCAGAAAATTTTGTATATACCCCGGTGAACTTCAAGATTGCTTTGAAATTTGTACCAACGTACCAGAGTTTTGTTGCTGCTCTTGGAATATTCACATTCTTGAAATATGTCTTCGGTGGGTAATAAATGATTCTTGGGTCCATTGAGAAAAGACCCGGTTCACCTCACTGACTGAAATAGTCCTTATGTCACGGACGGAATAATTTGTCCTTACTGATATTCATTCTTGGTAACTCATCTGACTGCTCCTTAGGCGTGATCCGTTCTGAGGCAAACTCTCTCAGGTATATTCTGGCCTTGTCTGTTTCACATAGATTCTTCTTTTGACCCATTCTTCATTCCTTGACAGATCCAGTGTTGCTATTCTGAATACCAGGCAGTTGACTTGGCATGACTCTTACTGAATTGGGATTATTGGGTATTATCCCAGTTGTATGCTGGTTTTCTTGACGGCACTTGCGGATGGATCCAGTCGGAGCGAAGAAACAAAACCAACAAAAGAAACGAGAACCGCGAAAACCAAAAAGCAAATAAAGCTCAAATATTGCGGACCTTACACACGTGGCCGAGGATCCACTGGTATAACTAGTATAGCGCACTCGATGCTCCTCTAAGGATTTAGAAGCGAAACCACACAATGCTCCTGGTAGCACTAGTGTCGAGCTCCTACTACTTCCTTAGGGAACATCAAACTCGACGCACGACCATAGCCAAAATGGCTTAGTCAACGATCCTAAGGTTGTTGGGGAAAAGATGGAATTTATAGGCGTTTCCCAAAGGAAACTAGAGTTAAGAAGAGAAATGCCATGGCTAGCAAGCAGGGTAAGGATATCTGGTTTACCTAGGGATTCAAGGCTCACGGGTCGTTGCCGGGTGCGAGTATTTCACACCGGAGGCAAAGGCCATGAGAGTTGGGGTCTGATGGAGCCAAATACCTATGGGGTTGTCTTATGATCAATAGTAGCCGCGCCTGCTTGGCAAAGATGGCTGAAATCCATCTGGGCTTTCTACTGAGCACAAGAAAATGAAGTCTAGCTAGGGTAACCTATAGTCAGCCTGGCTGCTCTGATACCATCCGTTGTGGCGCCCCGCCTGATTACCACTGTAGCCAGACGGTCGCCACGCATGCCAGCCCAGGAAATCACTCTGGCATGCGCGCTTACAACAAGTAACATGAACACAGGCATTTCTATTAATGGATATATCAGTCTTACATGATATTACACAGGAGTGATGGCAGCGGAAAAGCTCTATCTAAGGCAGCATGGTCTTGGTGCGGCTCCAATCCACAAGGATCTGACTGGGTTACTCTCCTAGCCCGCAACCGCTCTAGCTCCTCGACGACGGACGATGGATCCTTATGTGAACCTGGCCACATTGAAGGCCGCTGAGTACTTTTGAATGTACTCGCAAGAAAACCAAACTAACATATACACCAAGCATTGCAATCCATGGCATTCAAGCATGCATTTGTTGTTAGAGCAACATTAATTATTATGGCATAGCATACCTATCTAGCAATATTAATCATCAAGTCTTAGCAAGTTTATCAGCAAGGTAACTCCTAAAGTAGGATACAGTAAAGTAAAGCATATCAAGTAAATAATCCATACTCCGAATAATCTCAGGATCCAATCCAAGCCTTAACCAGATCCAGCTTACTCTCTATTGGGTTGCCTTACAGCCCTCAGAATACTCACGATCCACTGAGTACTTCAAGGCATAAGACGAGTTCTTCCATCATTATTATATTACTGTTCCGGTTGACCACCTAGTGAGGTCTGGACGGATTGTCCAATACTGTGGACGCGGCTATTCGAATAGATTTTTACACTCTGCAGAGGTTGCGCACTTTACCCACACCATGGAGCACCTGACCTCGTGATCCCATTCGGGTGGACCAGTGTTGCTCCAACGAAACTCGCCTGACCCGTGACTCTCCCATTGTACCACCGACAATCATACCCTCCCAGGGTCATGTCCTGGGTGGCCCCTGTGTCACCTTGTGACACCTGCCACCGTCGTGGCCAACTAAACTGTCCCAAACGGGGACGCCGGCAAATATCTCAAATGGGCTCACAAGGTTATCGCTGCCTACCGGGCCAGGGCAGCGCACACGCATAACCTTCCCTAGTTGGTGGTACCGATAAAAGAGCACGCGATCAGACCAAGTCAAGGCCGTCCCATACCGGCAAATGTGGTTGCACGGATAAGTCCGGACAGGTGACTCTGGATCAACTGACTAGGTTTAACTTTAGCAGGTACTTAGCAAGCATGGTTGTTTATCACAACAAGCTGAGGTTGCAGCAAATAGGTATTTAAATAAATTTACTTTGAATTATCACATAGCAACTACGCAAGTAAAGTAAATAGTAAGTGCAATCTAGCATAAGTTTAATTACTTCTATCACAAGCATAATCATTAATTAAACACGCAAGAACAACACAGAGCTATGCTTTAGGGCATATATCAGATGGTCGGCTTGCCTGGGGTCGAAGAATACTCCGGGAAGAAGTGCGGTGAAGTCGCGGAAGAATTCGACGGAAAGGATTCTCTCTCGGAGGGCTGATAGAAGGGCAAGGGCAAAATGGTCATTTTCAAAATGTGTAAACATTATGAAAATGATTCCATCGGAACAGGCTCGACGAGACGAAGACGTGGGCATTGGTTTCACCTGAATCGGAGTTGCGGTTGAAGAGAAATGGCCGTTCGTTCGTTATGCAGAGAAACGGACAGAAAACTGTCCATTCCAGCTCCTAACGGGTGAACGTCCACAATACAAGGGTTTCGGCCGGCGGGGTTAAACAGAAAGCGCACTTCCGCGGAATACGCTTTCAGCATAAAGAAAGCGCAATCTCAATAGTAGTACTAAGGGAATACGCTTTCTTTAGCAGAAAACGTAACCCACTCAATACGCTTACACTTAAACCCGTGGGCTCGGGGCTTAGGTCGCTGACGAGTGGGTCCCGCGTTGACCTCTCTCTCTCCTCCTCCCCTTTTCTTCTTCCTCCTTGCCACTCCCTGACGAATAGAGCAGGGGAGGCCCGGGCGAGCGGGCGCCAGCATGCTCCGACGACCTAGGCCACTTCCCGCAGAGCTCCGGCCACCGGAATGCTCACCGCGGTGAGGTGCATCCGGGAAGCTTGGCCACAGGCGCAAGGAAGGGCCGCGGTGAGGGCAGCTTCTGTCACGGCGGATGAGGCTTGGCTCCGGTGGGGTTTCGGTGACTGGGAGGGCTCGGGGCGATGGCAAGGGGTCGGGTGAGGTCGCTGGAGGGAGGCACGCACGGGCAAAGTTTCGGACGGAGTCGGGGGCCGCCGGAAGGGTGGACTGGGCGCGGTGGCCGTGGCTTGTCTCCGGCCGGATTCTGGTGCTCCGGCGAGCGATTCGGCCAGCCGCGAGCACGGGGGTGAGCTGTAGGGGAAGGGGAAAGGACTGGCGACCTCGAGGATGCCCGGAGAGGGGCTCGGCCGTGGCTTTTATAGCCGACCGAGGCGAGGCGATAACCAATGCTGCCATGGCATCCTTAGACGGATACTGGAGCTCCGACGAGCTAGCAAGCGGGGAGAGGTTGCCTACCTGACGACGCCAGGGAGAGGGGACGGCTCAGGGAGGAAGGAGCCAACACAGAGGAAGACGACGGCGCTCACGGACAGGACAGTGCCGCAGCGGCGACTGCCGTGGCGTGAGGAGGAGGAAAGAGGAGGGTAGAAGGTGCTGGAGAGGGGCGCGTGGACGCCGCAGAGCCGTTCAGCATGCACGGAGAAGCCAGGGCCTGCTGCATACTGCGATTCTAGCCGTTTCCGGCGTCTGTTGCCGCAGTGCGCGGCGGCAGCCGACTAAACCGGCGGTCACCACCGGCACCACATGGCCAACCTGCCCAGGAGTTTTCAAAGCATGTCTAGTCGACGTGGTGAGGCACAGGGAATGCATTTATGCACTCTTGGATGGAAACGGAGGCAAGAGATGACTGATGAGAGCTCACAAGTGTTCTGACCAGCAAGTGTTTGACATGTGGTGTGGCCACCACAGTGCTCACCTTGGCTTGATCTTGTGCAAGGGTTAATAATCCACTAAGGTGGACATGATGCCAATGTTTAAACACAAATGGACCAGTATAGATGGTACTTCCTTTGTAACCATGCACTCTGGCTAGAAATGGAGATGAATTTACTGGGACAAAATGGCTGAATGGATTTGCTTCAAACTTGGTGGAGGGTGATTATTTGGACATACGAAGCCACTGTAAAAGTTTCATACCATTTGGGTACACCAAAATGGTACTTCCTTCACAGAGGTTCCAAATGGACAGAAACTTAGAAAAATTTCTGGGGAAGAATGGATGGAGGGATTGAGCTGATTTTTGGTATCCATGGTTGATTTGTCAATGTTAACCACCACGAAAATTTCAGCTCAAATAGGTCAAGGGTTCAAGAACTTCCTTTGCAAACTGAAAATCTAGACATAATTTGCAAATAGATGCTGTGCTCAAACTTTGAACTATGGAACTTGGATTTTGATGGAAATGTTGAAGATATGGATAGGAGAAGCTCCACAATTTATTTGGGATTCTTCCTGGCTACCAAAATGGTAGTTCCTTTAGAAACTGCCCAAAATGCAATATTGGCATTAAATAGGAAAATGCAATTTCCCTTATTTAATTATGGCTAATATTTTTATGGGAGCTCAATATGATCACAAAGAATATCTCCACAAGTTTTCATGAACTTTGGAGATGGATAGATATTTTCCTGGATTTAATTCCTTTAACTGGCAGAAAAGGGAATTAATTATAAATAAAAAATATTGCAAATGACTTGGCAATATTTTTGCATATCCAGGGTTTATGGATAAAGGATGATCACTGGAAAAAGTTTAGGAGGCAATAGATCAAAGGAAATTGGGGTTCCTTTATAACTGGAAGGATTAGGGTTTCCCTTCCGGCAACTCGGAAGGTAGGGTTTTGACGGCAAAACCCTGAGAATATATCTTGGGTGGCAAGGTTGGACTGGAGAGAATCTCTGGTTGGATAGGGAAGGCAGGGTTAAATGACCATCTTCATATACCCAAGAGCTAAAGAAATCCAATAACACCGAGAAAAAGACGGAAGTCAAATCCCGCGAAGGAAAAAAACAGGAGTGAAAACCAGGATGTTACAATTTTATCTCTTACTAGTCGGCTTCCAGCACTAGTTAGGAGTTTGAGCAATTATTCAACTTGCATTACTTTTTGCTTAATTGTGCCACATATTGTGAGTTGAGGAAACCTTCCCCAAGCTCCACTTCCTATATCGCACCTTGTTCGGTCCCTTGGTAATCGCTATATCAATCTTTTGATCACTTTTGACATCGCCAACGGCCGACAACCACTGCAGCACGGTAAGAACTGGTAAGAGCTTGGTAATTGCTAGAGAGTTGCGAGACATTTTTCCACCACCTCCGAGTAGTACTATAGGAACATTATACTTGTGATTTTGTTTTTGTATGGTACTAACCATGGCAGATTCTAGAGCGGCCAACGGTTGGATTGCGTCTATTGTGGGAGATGACTTGCCATATCTTGATACATGTCACTCTTTCGCACCACAGAAGGTACGATGACGGTCACATGATGTACATCATGGTAGGAACACGCTTCATCAGGTTACTTCTTTGCCAAATTTTGAGGGTAAATATGACCCTGATTCATATATCGATTGGGAAATTGAGGTAGAAAAAATATTTTGTAACCATGATTTTTCTGAGCATAAGAAAATAAATGATGCCACTAAAAGCTTTTTTGGTTTTGCTTTAGTTTGGTGGAGAAATTATTGCAGGGATAATATTTCTAATCTACCTACTACTTGGAAAGCTTTCAAACTTGTTATGCGAAACCGATTTGTTCCTTCCTACCATGTTAGTGATCTGATTAGGAAATTGGAACGTTTAGCACAAGGACATCACACCGTCGAAGAATATTATGATAATTTGTGCACTGCTTTATTTCATTGTGACTTAGAAGAATGTGAAGAAGCTACCATGAATAGATTTTTGAGGGGATTAAACCAAGATATCTATGATATACTTGTGCATAATTATTCCATGAATGGTTTGTTTCATCTTGCTTGTAAAGTTGAACGGAAAATTAATAGACACATACATAAGACAAACAAACACATAGTGCGAGCCCCTACACGAAGTTTTGTTTCAGATACTTCTTCACATGCACAAACTACAGTGGTTGTTGGACCCACACCACTCTCGGCTTGTGGCATGATGCCACTGACAATACCTACATCTTCTGAGTTGGCCATCGAAGGTAATAAGAAAGGTATTGAATCTACCCTTCCACATGAGATTGTTCCATGGCATGCTAAATTAAAATCTTCATGTGTTGAGTTCAATGACATGCCATCTATTTTGATCACACCACCTCTTATGGATATTTGTGTTACTAAATTGGTTACATCGTGTGATCAAGTACTCGAAACAAATAATTTTTCCTCTATTAGTAATGAGCCATCTGAGAGCATTGTTCATGATTTAGGTTGCATAGAGATAATACAACATGAAGAAGTATGTATGTGTATTTCACCTACTAATTCTTTGTGTGATATTATGCTCGATAAACCTATGAAGTTACTACATGCTAAAAACAAAATTTCTGAACTGACAAGTTTGCCATCATTTACTAGTGTTCATACATTTGGTAAACTTAAGATTAAATTGATTGGAGAATATGGTGTGCACAATGAATTTTTGGCGCGTCAAATTTTCATCATGTCCGATAACTTTGATGGATTCAAACTTGCTAGTTTGGAAGAAAACATGCTTAATCATTTTGATATGACCTCCAATATATTTGTGGATTACATGTCGAATAGCTTGCTGCATGATTGCTTATCCAAGCATGTTGTAGCTTTTAATTTGGACATCGCTAATAGTTATTCACATATATTGGGATGGTTTAATGATGAGTATTATAAATCAGATGATATGTGCAAAGTAAGTTGTAGTTTGTTCCATCGATATATTTCTTGTGATGATTCCTTGATTTTTAATCTCACCAAGGATGCTCATCACTCTTACATAGAGGTATTAATTGTGCAACACTTGAGAGGATTTAAAACGGATGATATATACATATACCATGCATACACATTGTCTTCTTGGTTAGTACTTTTTCAGAATAAGCGACGCCGAGGACGGCTTTGTTTTCAAGAAAGGGAGGATGATGTGGACATGGCCTATATAGATACGAGCAACCATATTGTCCGCATGTACAATAATCAGGTGATTTCTGTTAATAATTATATGAATTGTTATTTTGTTCATCCAAACAAAAATACAACACAATGTTTTATTTTGTGCAGAGTTAATAGAGAGTTGTACAAGCCACGTGTAAAGATGCGAGATGGAAATACGGAAAATATGTGCACGCGTACATGAAAAATAAAATCATCAGAAACCAAGGGATACATGCTTAATGAGAGAGGCTCACCTAGAGTTGGAAGATGGAAATCCCTGCCAGACCATGCATCATGCATGCAACGTTCCCAAGTCCAAGTGCACAAGACCACAAGACAAATCAGCCATGTACGTGGGGTGCAACATTGGAACATTGGGTCAATAAATCAATTCGGCTAGGCCATGCTATGGAGGCCTCCGTACGGGCCGGCTCCTGCATATTCCACGGCAGCCACGATCGCATCAGGAGTCTACGTCGGCGGCCATCTCCACTAGTAAATAGTTAGCTTATTATGAGGGTTAGACTCGGGTTTTATTGTATTGTTTAGCCATCGCTACAATTTTGCATCTAAGAGACGTGTAGGACTACCGCCTTGTTAGATCCATAGTAGAACCCCAACTTGTTCATCTATTTCGTGTGCTCAATTTTTCATCCGCAATTTCAGATTGCAATTCATCTTTGTTCTTGCCGGTTCTTTGGTTGCTTGCAGGAACTCAAACATCATTGTTCAGGTTGATCGTGCCTACGGCAAGGTCAATAACCATCGGAGATTGGTTTAGCGATTGTCAAGGCGTATCGTCGGGTACGGTATAGCCAGATCGTCAAGGTCAAAATCCACCAAATTGATAATTATTCCCACTCTCATCGAAAGATCGGGCCGCCATCACATCACCATCTTGTTGCCATGCCATTACGTCAAGCAAGGTTTCATGTGTTTCTGATCATTTTTTAATTTTTTGGAATTTAAATGCCATGACACTCCATGCTTTGTGTCATAGCCGCGAGACCAATATGTTTGAAAATTCCTTCCAATTTACTGCACATGGAATTAACTCGCACACAAGTACACAAATATGACTTTTCAAATCGATATGGTTAGCTGTTGCATGTACATGTAGTTCAAATTTGAATTACGGTCATTAAATGGCTAGAAAATCACTTAAATGTCTTAAAAGGTCAAATGACCCCTGAAATTTTCCAAATTTTGACATGACAGTTTTATTAGTACTACAAATTTTCTCGTACATTTAAAATACCATCTGTTGCCACTTTACTCGAAATTTGTATTTCATAGCTAATAAAAAAACATCAACAACACCACACACAGTTTTTTTTGCAGGAACCATTTGCCAATAAAATTTGTGGGTCTATTTAAGTCTTCCTCCTTAAGCTTCGCCGGCAACCCCCGAATACCGATCCCCATTCCCGCAACCCCTTCTTGCAAAGATGACGCCGTGGAAACACTTCGTGAGGGCCCGTACGGTGGTCGCGTCCTCCTCGAGCGCGGCCGCCTGCGCCGAGAGCGCGGACGCCTACGCCGAGAGTGTTGCCGCATCCGCATTGAGCGCGGTTGCATCCGCTGAGAGGGCGTCTGCGGCAGCCGATAGGGCAGCTACAGTAGCCGAGATGGCTGCAGCAACTGCTGCGACGGCGGCTCCAAACACCGAGAGCGCTCGAGCTGCCGTCTGTGCCGCCGATGTTGCCATGGCCCGGGTCGAGGCCATCCACGCCAAGATCGAGGACACACACGCCAAGATATTCCAGGCCACCTCGGAATCCAGCATGCAACCCACGTCCAAAAAGGCGGCGGTGGCCACGGAGCACCTTCTTCCTCATGAGATCGCCGAGCGGGAGCTAGAGATGCAGGAGGCGGCGGAGATCGAGGAGCACCGGGAGGAGGAGTTGCGCGTGGCCGAGGTCGAGGTAGAGAAGAGTGTGTCCGTCGAGGAATTGGCGGTGGAGTACCAACGCGAGCTCTGGTGCAGCCACTACTACAAGTACTACAACCTTGAGGGCAGCGTCGAGGACGTGGACAAGGACGAGGACGAGGACGCGGTCGACTTCAGCAGGGGGGACGCGGAGTCCATCAACGGCGGCATGTCGCCAGGACAAGTCATCGACGCCTCATCTCACACCGGCGATGCATAGGCCGGCGCGACGGCAGCTTTGTTAAAATTATGCGTACTTAGGCTTTGTTTTTAATGCTGGTCTTTTGTTAGAGCAATGTTTAGGTCAATTGGCTCTGTTTAATTACTAAAATTGCTCGATTCAGTAAGTGTGGTATGTGTGCTGTACGCTCTTTTGTGTGCCCAAATTAGCAAGCGATATTAAATTATGCAATGACGTTGATGAGGACAGTACCCAGGGAAATTTCCACCAAAATTTGAATTATCAAACTCATCCCATGCGCGTAAAGCAGAAGAATCGTTTGCGATGCACACAATCGTTCAAAGTGAATGGTGTCCGGCGGCACCCCGCGCAAAGTTTCCCTCCACATTTCGAAATTTTTGGCCTACCGCTGAAATATCTACCCCCGCCCCCTTCCCCACCCCCTTTTCTCCCCGACCACAAGTCACATTTCCCCTGTTTCCTCCTTCCTTCCTTCCTAAGCTATAGCCGCTTCCTCGTTCTCGCCGTCTCGCATCCTACCACCGGGGTCGCCATGGTCTTCTTCAATGACCTCTCTAACGGTTCCTCCGACGATGACGACTCCTTCACCACCCGGGTATGCCTCTCTTCTCTCTCTTGGGCTATGACTTGGAATGAAGGATTTTAACCCGTCGGTCGATTTGAGTCATTTCTTCCTCTTGTAGCTCCCTAGGACCATCAGTTGCAACAAATGGAGCGGGGTGGCTGAAGATCTGTCTGCTCGTTGTCACCATCAATCTCCATGCGTGAAGCTAGTTGCGTTTGAATCTGTGGACAGTGGGAGGAAGTTTCTGGCATGTGCAGAGAAGGTTAGCCCCACTTTCGTTGTTACAAATCATTTGTTAGATGTGATTCAGACACTGTCACTGTGCTATGTTATTCTGGATGTTAAGACAGTGTCACAGTTTGTACCTAGTATCTAAAAATGTTGCCATCTCATCAGCGGTGCCATTAGAAAATTATTTGGCACCACTTCAGCAGTTTTTGCAGCCAACTTTGGTCCACACATCCAAGCAGCCAAGCAGTAAAATACTAAATCTTTATGGCACGAAGGAACTGGGCATCGGAGCAACTAGGTGCTCCGGGGTCCGATTCCCTGATTTTTTTTCTGCTGCATCGGCTCGCCAGTGCAGGGCACCGGTGCCAAATGTAGCAACTGTTGTCTTGACACCGGTTTTGGCATACATAGTGGACAGCCTTAGTGCTATTAGTTCTATGTTACTAAATTTGTGCATGTACACACCTGTTAGTATCAATTTGATGTCATCCAAACACTGTCGTTATGCTGTTGCAGTTATATTTAGCTTCCTCATAAAATGTTCAATTTGTTATTTATAGTACATGACTAAGAACTTGTAACGTTGTTGTAGTTAATTATAGCTTCTGATGTTTCATAATTTGGTTGTTGTCTCACTAGCAATTAATTCATTTGCACATTGGTTTTTTTGAGAAGATATGTCATAATTAACCTGTTTCTTTAGTTTTTCAAAATATTTATTTGGTGATTTTCTATATTGCTAGAAACCCATTTCCCCTACAATTGTTACTGGTCTAGTTTTAAATATTATAGGATGAACGGAAGTGTTCTTACCTGGAGTGGGTTGATCAAGAGTGGCCACAGTTTTTAAAGATGTGCCTAGCAAAGCTCTGGAGCATGTATGAGGAAGAGAACAGAGGTAGGCTTAGAGAAAGTGTTATCAACGCTAAAGAATATTTCAAGATGCGGGAAAAAAAGAGGAAGATGGAGAATGAGCTCAGATTTTTTAAATTAGACTGTGCTAAGATGGTGTTGGCGAAGGAGGAGGCAATTTCCCAGTTGGTCAGTGCAAAACATGTTCTTACTGAACTGAAAGCGGAGGTGCATAAGACGAGCCTGGATGATCTCGATTAGAGAAATGAATATATTGTTCTAATATTGTTCTTATGAAGGTGAACTAACTATATGCTGTACTGTGCTGTTTTCAGGTAGCTATCGTACTGTGAAGTTAAAATATATTTATGTGCCTGATATGAAATTGGCAAACAGCTGTTCGATATGAAATGTGAATTTGCGTAATACTTGAATTATTAATTGTGAACTAATAAACCTGCTAAATGGGTCATGGAACTTTGCAAACGGTTCTAGCAGTAAAAACGGTTGTGATGGATAGCCCAATGCCATACAGTGTTCTTTATCAAATCATGTGTGATGTAGTTGAATAAAAGAAAACGGTTAACCGAGGCAGAGCGTGTGTGATCGTTACACCTATTACACACGAGGCTATACATAAAACTGTGTGGGATCTATATTCGAACGGAAACGTTTTCCCTCGATTGACTGTGTGGGATGTACATACGAACGGAAACATACTTCTTGGATTGACTGTGTGGGATGTACATAAGAATGGAAACGTACTTCTTGGATTGACTGTGTGGGATGTACATAAGAACGGAAACGTATTCCTTGGATTGACTGTGTGTAATGTACATACAAACGGAAACGTTTGTCTGGGACTGACTGTGTGGGATGTACTTAGGACCGGAACCGATTGGACCTGTATAATTGTATTTGATCGCTCGCCCATCACACACGATCTCATCTTGCCCAGCGTGTGTAACCGGAGGGCCCATTCCCGACGGTTTCTGGGTCGTGTGGGAAGGACCCCCGTATCGCACACACTCACTTGGCGACGGTTCAGAATGCCGTTGTGGAAAGGGGTTAAAACTGTTTGTATAGCACCTCGCTGTACCAGTGATCTATCTCTATAGACTTTAATGCCCAATATTTAAGCAGCTTCACCCAGGTCTTTCATTGAAAAACTCTTGTTCAAATAACTCTTTATGCTTTCCAGAAATTCTATATCATTTCCAATCAACAATATGTCATCCACATATAGTATTAGAAATGCTACAGAGCTCCCACTCACTTTCTTGTAAATACAAACTTCTCCATAAGTTTGTATAAAATCAAAATCTTTGATCACCTCATCAAAGCATATATTCCAACTCCGAGATGCTTCCACCAGTCCATAGATGGATCGCTGGAGCTTTCATACCTTGTTAGCATCCTTAGGATCTACAAAACCTTCCGGTTGCATCATATACAACTCTTCCTTAAGGAAACCATTAAGAAACACTGTTTTGACATCCATCTGCTAGATTTCATAGTCGTAATATGCGGCAAGTGGTAACATAATTCTAATAGACTTAAGCATCGCTACGAGTGAGAAAGTCTCATCGTAGTCAACCCCTTGAACTTGACGGAAACCTCTTTGCGATGAGTCGAGCTTTATAGATGGTGACATTACCATTAGTGTCTATCTTCTTCTTAAAGATCCATTTGTACTTAACGGCCTGCCGGTCATCGTGCAAGTCTACCAAAGTCCACACTTTGTTCTCTTACATGGATCCTATCTCGGATGTCATGGCCTCAAGCCATTTGTCGGAATCCGTGCTCATCATTGCTTCTTCATAGTTTGTAGGTTCACCGTTGTGTAATAACATGACTTCCAGGACAGGATACCGTACCACTCTCGTGCGGAGCGTGTACTGGTCAACCTATGAAGTTCAGTAGTAACTTGATCCGAAGTTTCATGATCATTGATACGTGTCCAACATATCTATAATTTTTTATTGTTCCATGCTATTATATTATCCATCTTGGATGTTATATATGAACTAGTAAAGTGGCCCGCCCAATGTGCGGGCTAGAAATTTATAAAGTTATATCAGGAGAACACATTATTTGATTGATCTAAAGGAAAATGGAATCAAATGTGAGCACGTTCACAACTATGAGCATTTTGTAAACATAGTTTTATAGTTTTGTATTAGGTATATTTTGTTTTCTCATTGATATATAAATATATATAATCATGTACTTGCTTGCTATGAACATGCTAATTTTTTTTCCAGGGAGAACATTGTGTAAAAAATGGACATGCTAAATTTTCACTACCATTCCTAGGGCGCATATATCATTTTCCAGATGTATATACTGACATATCAACCTGTTAGTGTATATGTGTGTACTTGTAATATTCATCGATTATGTCTCACCTTCTCTTTTTAATTGACAATGAACATATTTTCATTGTTTTGAATTTGATATACTCCCTCTGTTTTAAAATAAGTGTCTCAATTGTAATACAACATTTATATACTAAAATGGTAGATGGTGGCTCTTTATTTGATAGACATTTGACTTAGTTATCTTAAACACGTGCTACACCGGAAGTAGTACCAGCGTTGGCTCACCTTTTCACCTATGCAAAGTTCCATGTAACTATCCAGACTATCAACACGTACAGTGTCTACACGTCCAAAAAAACGTAGTGTGGCTATGAACCTTCGTTTTCTCCTTTCTCGAGTCTTCTGGTCTTCTCCCTGTCCCCAAAAAAAGTCTTGTCTTCTCCGAAGCTCCCACTCCCAGCCATGGAAAAGGATGAGCCAGCCTGGATCTACCACATATGTGAGGATCACCTCGAAGCTCCCCTCGGTCTCCTCTCCTACTTCGTGGTCCTCACTCACACACCTCGTGGCTGGGACTGCACATAGTTTGCCTGCGCGCGTGCCGCGTCGATCTCCCGGGCCGTCAACGGGTATCAAGGCCCTGATATCAGCTGCGTGAGGGAGGATGCGAGGTCATCGTACTCGACGGCGCAGTTGCTGCCGGCTTCAATTGATGCGTTGAAGGAGTGGATCTCGTTCCCCTTAGCTCCTGCAGATTGTGGTTGTCGGGATCCTGGGGTTGTTATCCGTCCCCGAGCGCCGGGACGGAGGCATCGTAGCTGTCCCATGGCGGGCACACCGACGCATCGTCTTCATTCTCGACAGTCTCAACCCAGCTTCAGCATCGCATTCTTCCACCTGCAGGTTCCCCCTCTTCCTTTTCCTTTTTCTGTCTTTGTACGACTGAACCATACTTTAAGGCACTTCTTAACAGTGACAAATGGTACACTGGCTGCTATTGAAATGAGATAGTAGTAAGTCTGCACGCCAACGCAGCTTAAGCCAAATTGTTAATTAGTTTTTCCCCCTCAACAAATTAAAGAAGTAATTAGTGTATTTGTGATTAGCTATAGTTTTAATAGTATTTCCAAAGACAAATTAATTTTAATAACTAGGTAGTAAAATTAGGTTTGATTGCATTCTACATGTGACATATAACGATGATCTGATGCTCTCAACATTGTTGTACTATATAATAAGCTTCAAATATCAAATGTTAGAGTGTCAATGTTTGGTATTACTGAACTATTTCCATCAAATGTTGATGCACTTTCCCGGTACTTATGCCGAGTAGTTGACCATCTCTGATGTTTGGTATTACTAAACTATTTCCATCAAATGTTGATGCATTTTTTCAGTACTTATGCGGAGTAGTTGACCATCTCCGTCCTGTCATATCTTGTTAGCATAGGTAAGTCAGTTATTATTTTGAAGGTAGTCTATAGTGTACTATTTTTTGAATGTACTTATGATTATATATAATGCATAAAAGGCAGTATCATCCATCTAGTTCACTGGGATTGATATGTCCTCTACCCCGGCGAACGTTCAAGCCAACACCCATCAACTTCATATGTATGCAAGTAGCGGCGCATGCTCTTTTTAATAAATCTTTGTTTCTGTCCGACCAATTCCTTCGGTTTGTACTGCATGGACCACTCTTATGTAGTAAATTCCCAAATAGACAATGGATAATGGTACATTAAAGTACAGAATCGATAATGTATAATTAGTTGAGTGAAATCGGTTCTGGCTCTCCATGTTTGATGCAGTGAAGCAGAATATGAGTAAAGCACTACCGAGTTTTGCTATCCTGGCCTGGCAATTTAGTCCTGCTGTACAATGGAGGTTCCAACGGTCATACAGTTCATGGATGCTGCTAGTCAGTAGGTTAATAGCGTAACCCCCTTTAAAAAATAGTTTTATTTGTTTATTAGCCACTTCTTTCCTTTCTTTATTATAGTTTGAGCACCTCTTTAGATAGCGAATTCTTTGATCTCATTTATTTGTTGTTTCTACCAAGTGTTTGTCCTCATGTTTGTAATCATTCATTGAATATGAGGAGGAAAAAAGTGAAAATCTGAGCAGTAGAGGTGCAGGTCAATCATAAGGATGTGTTCATTTTCGGGAATGATTATGCGGATCAGACATGTTACGGATCTACATCTTCAATTGAGTACGCCTCCTTTTCACATCTATTGTTGTTATAAACAAAAGCCTCATTTTTTAAATTCTTTGAGACTAAAATAAATCCAAGTATATATGAGAAATGAAGAAGTTATATCAATAAAATTTGCATAATTAAATATTAAGATGAGCAGCATATGCAAAATAAATCAAAGGTGAGAACTCTGAACTTCAATTTTTTTTTTTGATAAATTTATAGTGACAGTGATGATCGTTTGTTTGTGCAAAACCTCCATTAACCATACTTGCAAAAAGTTTTGCCCATAGAGTGATCCCTATCTTCTCACCACTGAAAGAATTTCACCATGTAAAAGTAATGTAAAAAGTTATATACATAACTTTAAAATTGCTTACATAATTTAAATAACTTACTCTAGTAAAAGAACATAAATCTCGCTTATGTTTGAAGTTTGCTGTGATGGTGAAGGCAATTAAGCCGGGCTGGTGGTCGGCTGAGTGGACATAGGTCTTGGAATAACAGAGGGTAATGGTTCGATCCTTCAAACTTTTAGAACCGGCCTAGTCCAAAACATCAGTTATAGTGAAATTCTTTCGAATTTTTAGAGGAAAAAACTAAAGGACTTGTGTCAAGTCTTTCAGGGAGGTGCTGTTAGTAGGAGAGGAGTTTTAGAGTTTAGCCAAGGTTGCTTGACGGTGTTCTTTGGACTATGGTTTATCTGTTGCAGGACCTAATTTATTCTTCCCTTCAATTGTATATGTGCATGGTGTGGACTTTGACAGTGAGACCGGCAGAATCGCATGCAGAATGCTTTAGCCGCAGTCCAGAAGATTTAATGCTATTAGTTCCTAGCAGTTCAGGTGTAACCACGAAGTGAGATGCATTTTAATTATGCAGTTTTTATATAAAAGTTTATCTGCTTATATTATGTAGTTCATAATCAGACAATCAAGATGTTTGAAATGCATTAGCCATTTACTAAATGAATAGAGTTGGGAAGAAATCAAAGGTACAGATTAGGCCGTAGATAATAAAAAGGAGGCAACAACTACCAATGTTTAAGATCAAGAAAATAGTGCTTATTGTGTCACAAGCGAACACTGCTTGTTTTCTCCATGTCTGTCATGCAGACCTTGAGCCAAAGAGGTCAATTATAATTTGGATATTTGTCAGGTGCCTCGAAATAACTATTCCTATGTACTCCCTCTGTAAACTAATATAAGAGCGCTTAGATCACTAAAATAGTAATCTAAACACTCTTATATTAGTTTACGGAGGGAGTAGATAGTAAAAATTATCTTATCTGAGCACTAAGATTTATTTGTGCAGGTGCAGAGGGATTAGAAGTTGCTTATGGGACAACCGTGAATGTTGACGGGGAAATAGCTATTTCGAAGTTTGATTAAGAAATTCATAGTAATCAAAATCTTAGGTAGAAAATTATGCTGGCTGAGATGTCCATGGACACTAATGGCCAGGAACCAATATTTTATTATCTGATGGTTATTCTCATTTCATGTACCATGCATGTGACAAAAGAATCAACTTGATGATGCTTATGTATATTTTGGCATCAAATATCAACTTCTATGTGTGTTGTTAATTGATGAATAGAACAATTATGGTAGCAAAAAAAGAGTTGAATAGCAAAAACAGAAGGCCGTGCATGCAATGACCAGGGTAGGCTTGGATGGTCTGGTAGAATTGATCTTACCTGCCTTGGCTTTGGATTTGGCCGTTGCGCTGATGCTGCCTGTTCTTGTGTGAGCCACCTCGGAGTCGGAGGGGTCGGCCTGTGCCTTCCATCCATATCTGCCAGTCTGTCCTCCTTTTCTTTGCATCAATTGATTCCAGACCAAAGAAGAGTAAGGACCTCCTTTTCTTTGCATCAATTGATTCCAGACCAAAGAGGAGTAAGGATGCAGGGCTGGAAGGGCTGGAATATTGAGGCAATGCAGAACATGATGGTGTGGCCAATCTAGGGTTTAGATAGGGTTTTTGATGATGGCGTGGTTGTAAGTACGGGGTAGTAGAGTTCGTGGGAACTAATGACGATGGTCTATCAGATTTGACGATAGGATATTTTACCCTTCTTAAAGGAAAAAAAGGTAGAGGCATGGGAATGACGTATTATTCCATTGTAACGGCAATGGTGGGTAAATTTTTCAAGTTAAATCTAATCTAACGGTCATTAAAAAAATTGTCTATTGATTGAATGGTTGGATGTTTCTAATTTTTGTGGTAATTTCTAGCCTATTTATCTTTTATCTGGCTAGTCCATAAATCCGTAAAGTACTTTTTATATATAATAGATTATTACGCTATTTTATATCATTTTTTGGGACTAACCTATTAACCTAGTGCCCAGTGCCAGTTGCTGTTTTTTTCCTTGTTTTCGTCTTTTATAGAAAATCAATACCAAACGGAACGACATTTTTTGACAATTTTTCTTGGGCCAGAAGACACCTAGGAACCTTCAGGAGGAGGTCAGAGGGGCCACCAGTTGGCGACAAGCTCGGAAGGCGCGCCCTAAGGGGGGCATGCCCCCAGGCTTGTGGGCCCCCTGATGCTCCTCTAACCCTAATCATTGTTCTATACATACCCAAATATTCCCCGTATACCAGATGGCACACCAAAAATACTTTTTCGCCGCCGCAAGTTTCTGTCCTCGTGAGATCCCATCTGGAGACCTGTTTCGGTACTCCGCCGGAGGGGGATTCGATCACGGAGGGCCTCTACATCAACCTTGCTGCCCTTCCGATGATGTGTGAGTAGTTTACCACAAACCTACGGGTCCATAGCTAGTAGGTAGATGGCTTCTCTCTCTTTGATCTTCAATACAATGTTCTCCTCGATGTTCTTGGAGTTCTATTCGGTGTAATCTTTTTTGAGATCCAATGAATAGTAGATTTATGATCAGATTATCTATGAATATTATTTGAGTCTTCTCTGAACTCTTTTATGCATGATTAAGATAACTTTGTATTTCTCTCCGATCTATTGATTTGGTTTGGCCAACTAGATTGATTTTTCTTGCAATGGGAAAGGTGATTTGTAATGGGTTCAATCTTGCGGTGCTCATTCCCATTGACAGAAGGGATCATGACACGTATTTGTATTGTTGCCATTAAGAATAAAAAAGTGGGTTTATTTCATATTGATTGGATCTATCCCTCTACATCATGTCATCTTGCTTAAGGCGTTACTTCATTCTTGTTAACTTAATACACTAGATGCATGCTGGATAGCGGTCGATGTATGGAGTAATAGTAGTAGATGCAGGCAGGAGCCGGTCTACTTGTCACGGACGTGATGCCTATATTCATGATCATTGCCTTAGATATCGTCATAACTTTACGTTTTTCCATCAATTGCTCAACATTAATTTGTTTACCCATCATATGCGTTCTTTCAAGAGAGAAGCTTCTACTGAAAACTATGGTCCCCAGGTCTATTTTTATCATATTATTTTCAGATCTACAAAACCAAAAACCAAAAAATACCTTGCTGCAATTTATTTACCTTTACTTTGTTTTGCACTTTTATTTATCTTTTATACCTATCTCTATGAGATCTCATCCTTGCAAGTAACCGTGAAGCGATAGACAACCCATTTATCGCGTTGGGTGCAAGTATTTGTTTGTTTGTGTAGCTGCAACCATTGTTGACTTGTGTGTTCCTCCTACTGGATTGATACCTTGGTTCTCAAACTGAGGAAATACTTATCTCTACTTTGCTGCATCACCCTTTTCTTTTCAAGGGAAAAACCAACACAAGCTCAAGAAGTAGCAATCATCATCATTAGCTTCCTCTCCGGTTGATGTAGGCATCACGGGAACTACTTTCTGTGATGTGCTACTTTCCAATTCGAGAGAAGGTTCGATAACCTCATCAAGTTCTACCTTTCTCCCACTCACTTCTTTCGAGAGAAACTCCTTCTCTGGAAAGGATCCATTCTCGACAACAAAGACTTGCCTTCGGATCTGTGATAGAAGGTATACCCAATTGTTGCTTTAGGGTATTCTATGAAGACGCACTTCTCCGCTTTGGGTTCGAGCTTATCAGGCTTAACTGTCGTATCCCCAAACTTTAATAAATGACAACATATGTTTGTTTCCAAAACATAGTTCATACGGTGTCGTCTCAATGGATTTAGATGGTGCCCTATTTAAAGTGAATGTAATTGACTCTAATGCATAACCCCAAAACTATAGTGGCAAATCGGTAAGAGACATCATAGGACGCACCATATCCAATAGAGTACGACTACGACGTTCGGACACATCATTACGCTGTGGTGTTCCAGGTGGCATGAGTTGTGAAACAATTTTCATATTGTCTTAAATACATATCAAACTCGCAACTCAGATATTCACCTCCAGGATCATATCGTAGACATTTTATCTTCTTGTCACGATGATCAACTTCACTCTGAAATTGCTTGAACTTTTCAAAATTTCAGATTGTGTTTCAACAAGTAAATATACCCGTATATACTCAAATCATCTGTGAAGGTAAGATAATAATGATATCCACCGCGTGCTTCAACACTTCATTGCACCACATACATTGGTATCTATTATTTCCAACAAGTCACTTACCCGCCCCATTGTACCAGAAAATGGGGGGGGGGGGGGTTGTCATCTTGCCCATGAGGCATGGTTCACATGTTTCAAATGATTCATAGTCAAGTGATTCCAAAAGTCCATCAGCATGGAGTTTCTTCATGCGCTTTACACCAATATGACCTAAGCGGCAGTGCCACATGTATGTGGTAATATCATTATTAACTTTGCATCTTTTGGCATCAAAATTATGAACATGTGTATCACTACGATCGAGATTCAATAAGAATAAACCATTCACAAGGGGTGCATGACCATAAAAGATATTATCCATATAAATAGAACAACCATTATTCTCTGTCTTAAATGAATAACCGTCTCGCAATAAACAAGATCCAGATATAATGTTCATGCTTAACGTACGCACCAAATAACAATTATTTAGGTTTAAAACAAATCTCGAACGTAGATGTAGAGGGAGCGTGCCGTCGGTGATCACATAAACCTGCGAACAATTTCAGACGCGCATCGTCACCTCGTCCTTAGATACACTACAAAAAAAACACTTCTGCGATGATACGTGTTTGTCATAGTAGGTCATGTTTTCTGTCATGCATGTACATCCATGATGATTTTATGACAGATCCAAGATAATCATACATGTGCTGTCGTAGAAGTGTTCCATGACAATACTGAAATTATCATCACGAAAAGTGTCCACTTCCATGATGACAAATCACTACAGGAATCAGCTACTTTGCCGTCTGCCATAGCAGACGGCAAAGAACCAGTCCACCGACGGCAAACGTCTTTGCCGTCTGCCACCGATGGCAAACACTTCCGGCACTGAAAGTCACGGTAATAACTTTGTTTTCCGTCTGCATAATGACAGCGGACGACAAAGCTGTTTGTCGTCCGCTTTCCTGGCAAAGCTGATGGTAAAGATAGTGGACGACAAAAAATAGTTGTTAGCCCCGTTAGGTGGCTAACAGCAGACTTTACCGTCTGCCTGCTGACGAAAAACAACCAAACCCTTTGCCGTCTGCCGTATGATGTCAGCAGGGCTGTGGCTGCACGTCACTGCTGCCCTTTCTTTGTCGTCTGCCTTCTAGGTCTTTGCCGTCGGCCAGCAGACGGCATAATGACCAAATGGGTCAGACCTGGTGCTCCCAGGTTGCGCAGGTTGTTGCCATGTGTCCCCTTTTCCGTCCGCCTACCGAAGGCAAATATCTTTGTTGTCGGCTGGCAGACGGCAAAGCGCCTGTATTGCCATTGTTTTATTTATTTTTTGTTATTTTCCTGCATTCTCAAAACACAAATATGATATATATATATATATATATATATATATATATATATATATATATATATATATATATATATATATATATATATTATATAGCAGGCCATGTATCCAACATCTAGCAGTCCATCAATGCAAAGAACACATAGGGTATTAAAAGGTCCAATACATACATAGTTTCATGGAGTTCATCAACATACATAGTTTCACGGAGTTCATCAACATACATTGTTCATCAACACAAAATCAAAACAAAAACTAAAACTAGCAGTCCATCAATGCTAGCTTCCATGAAGTGAATCAAATCTGCAAGAATGGGAGTAAGCAAGTTAGAAGCAGAAGAAGAAGAAGACTAGAAGAAGAAGAAGAATAAGAAGACTAGAAGAAGAAGAAAAAGAGGAGAAGAAGAAGAAGAAGAAGACTAGAAGAAGAAGAAGGTTTTTACCCTTTTCCTTCTCATTCTTCTTCTTTTATTCTTTCTTTTTCTTCTCTTTCTTCTTCTATTCTTCTTCTTCTCCTCTTCCTTGTTTTTCTTCTTCTTATTCCTTATTTGTGTCATTTTAGAGCTAACTTAGGTAATTATGCCATTTTGGAGGAAAATAAGCTAAGTATATGACATTTATGAGCTAACCAAGGTTATTATGCCATTTTTGAAATGAACAAGCTAATTATGTCATAAATGAAGAAGAAGAAGAAGAAGAAGAAGACTAGAAGAAGAAGAAGAAGACTAGAAGAAGAAGAAGAATAAGAAGAAGAAGAATAAGAATAAGGAGTATAAGATGGAGAAAAGAAAGAAGAGAAAAGGAAGAATAGATGCACCATCATCATCACTATCACACGTGTCGTCATGGATGACGTGCTCATCGGGTTCAGTGGCATCGACATGTGGAAGGCCTTTCTGTAATCGGTCAAGCATTGACAGGTCATCCGCAGCAGTAACCTCTTCTTGTTCCAGCTCTTCTTGTTCCGGCTCGGGGGTGAAGTCGGATTCACTGTTGCCATCTACTTCCTCTGGGGTGACGTATAGCGGGTCTTGAAACATTTCTTGGAAAGACGTGTTTCTTGGAAGAATTCTCCTTCATACTTGTCTGGGTCAATGTGAGGTTCATAATCCTCTTCATTGGGGGGAGGTGGTCTAACACATGGTGGCACTTCATAAACGACATCCCAACCATTCAGATTTGTATTAGTTTGGCAGGCACACGGTAGATAGAAAACTTGGCTCGCCTGTTGAGCCATAATATAGACATCGGGTACATCTAAATGGGTGTTTTGTTTGATTTCAACTAGCCCTATATGTTCATGAGTCCTTCTAGTCTCCTTCGGCTGGAACCAATAACATTTGAAGACAACGACGTTCGGTGGGTTTTCACCATAGAATAGAAGTTCATAAATTGCCACAACTCTTCCATAATACTCGGTACCTCCTTCACCGATAGCAGAGACACCACAATTTGTAGATTTTCGGTCGGCCATAGATAGCTCTTTGCCAAAGGTACGAAAGCGATACCCGTTGATGTTGTATTTCTCAAATGAACGGACCTTATAGTCAAAACCATTAGCGGCTTGTCTCAATTCGGCGTCCATAGACTCTGAATTAGCCTACAAGTTTAATATGAAAGGATTTTTGCGTTAGCCACAAATTAGACCAAGAAATGAAATGGTCTATTAATGGTAATTACCGTTTGTTTGAACCAAGAGATGAAACCGGGATAGCCGCCTCCATGCTTTGCCAGAAGCTCATACTCTTCGATGGAATCATATATGATCACCGCTCCATCCGAGAATTTGGCGACGTATCGACTGTATCAAATATCCGGGAATAAGAGCAGTTCAAACGAATTAGAAGTTGCGAAACAATGTATCGAGAACTTACTCGATGTACGGCCGCACTTCGGTTAGGTTGTTGAAGATATACAACAAAATGGTCTACCATTCTTCGACATCTAGCATTATTGGTTTTGAAGCACCGGCTGGTGCAAGCTTCCCTTTGAATAGGCTGAGGTTGGATCCACCTTTATTAGGGTCGCTAGCATTGTACCGAGGCTTCGGATTATGCAAATGGCGATTTTTGGCTTCATAGTGTGCTATCACGAAGTTTGCCGCCTCCTCAGTAATGAATGCCTCGGCCATTGATGCTTCAATTCTACGTTTATTTTTACATTTTGCTTGAAGCGTCTTCTGCATCCTGTCAGTTGCCTAGCACCAACGATTTTGCACGGGCCCCCCCAATCTTGCCTCGGTCGGGAGATGTAAAATCAAATGATGCATTGGATTAAAGAAGCCCGGTGGAAAGATCTTCTCTAACTTGCAGAGCAACTCTGGCGTGAACTTTTCCATGTCATCTATCACGGCAGGCGATAGTTCTTTCGCACAAAGAACACGGAAGAAATAGCTCAGCTCTGCCAGTACTAGCTATTCATCCTCAGGGATAAAGCCACGCAACATCACCGACATTACCCGCTCAAGCCATATGTGCCAATCATGACTCTTGAGACCAAATTTTTCAATTTTTCAAGACTCACTCCCCTCTTTAGATTTGCTGCATACCCATCGGGGAACATCAACTGCATTTTCACCCACAAGATAATTTCCCTCATAGTTGGCCTTCCAAGATTGAACCAGGCCTTTGGCTTCGTCCAGTTCTGCTTTCCTTTCGGTTGTCACATGTTTTTTAACAGTCTATCACATAGAGTCTACAGATCGACTCTAGCCTTAGTATTATCCTTTGACTTCCCATCTATGCCGAACAATGTACCAAAAAGGGCCTCGCCGATATTCTTTTTAGTGTGCATCACGTCGATGTTGTGTGGAAGAAGGAGGTCTTTGAAGTAAGGCAGATCCCACAAGCATGTCTTGTGAGTCCAGGCATGTTCCGAATTATACCCCTTGAAATACCCTGGATGCTCTAGATCAGTTTCGAGAGCGTTTAACTGATCCAGGATCTGTTGGCCAGTCAACGCAGGTGGTGCAGAGTTTTTCACAACTCTACCTTTGGTGAAGTTATTCTTGTCTTTCCTGAACTTATGGCGAGGATCCAGGAACTGTCTATGCAAGTCGAAGCAGGAATACTTGCGACCCGCCTGCAACCAATGAAACTGAAGAGCTTCCTTGCATGTGGGGCACGGGAACCTTCCATGCGTACACCAGCCAACCAATAGCGCATACGCCGGCAAGTCATGCATCGAGTACATGTACCAGACACGCTTTATGAAGTTTCTTCTTCTTATTTTCTTCTCCTCCCCCTCTTCTTCTTCTTCTTCCTTTTTCCTCTTCTACTTCTTCTTCTTCTTCTTCTTCTTCCTTTCTTTTCTTTTTTCCTCTTCTTCTACTTTTTCTTCTTATTTTTTCCTTTTTCCTCCTCCTCCTCTTCTTCTTCTTCTTCTTCTTCTTCTTCTACTTCTTCTTCTTCTTTTTCTTCTTCTTCCTTTCTTTTCCTTTTTCCTCTTCTTCTACTTCTACTTCTTCTTCTTTTTTCACTTATACTTTGTTTTCTACTTTCTATTTTATACTTCTAATTCTACTTTCTTTTTATTCTACCTAATCTAAAAAACAGAGAAATAAAAAAACTCACCAGCTAGCTAGGGTGGCGGGCCGGGGCGGTGGGGTAACGGGACGGCAGGTCACCGGGGCGGCCGCAGCGAGGGCGGGGGCGGTGGGGCGTCGGGCGGCTGGCCGGGACGGCGCGGCAGGCCGGGGCTGCGGGGGGTCAGGGGCGGTGGGGCAACGGGGCAGCGGGGCGGCCGCAGCGACGGGCGGGGGCGGTGGGGCATCAGGCGCCTAGCCGGGGCGGCACGGTGTCGGGGCCTGCGGGTTGCGAGCCGGGGCAGCGGGGGGTCAGGGGCGGCGGGGGTGGTGGGGGTCGGGGGCGGCGGCCGTGTGCGGTGGTGGGGGTTCGGGGAGAGAGAGAGAGAGAGAGAGAGAAGAGAAAGAGAGGGGGCGGGCCGGCCGTTAGCTAATGTTATAGCCCACTCTTTGTCGTCCGCTAGCAGACGGCAACCTCTCTTTGCCGTCTGCTTTTGTCATTCTTTGCCGTCCGCTTTTCTTTGCCGCCAACTAGCGGACAACAAAGAGTCAACTACCCACTGCAGGGCTCTAGTGGCCCCAACCCATGTCTTTGCCGTCTGCTATTGGAAGAGTGGGCTGACGGCAAAGATAATCTTTGCCATCAGTCCCCTCTTTGCCGTCTGCTTCAGGACAGCAGACGGCAAAGACAGTCTTTGCCGCCAGCTAGCAGACGGCAAAGAAGGGACTGATGGCAAATTATTTGTTTCCTATAGTGAATGCCGCGTCATGGAAGTGTTTTCGTCAACGATAACCGACACATGGCATCCACCGTAACGGGCCACCGTTAGGCTATCGGGTCCGGTTTTGGATTCGATAACCCGTTAACAGCAACGACCAATGGCGATTTTCCATGTGTAAAATTCTCATTGGTCGAAGGAAACACGTGTCAGCTCCTCGTTGGGACAAATGTCATCCAGCGAATAGACGGGACAAGCCTATGATACGTCGACATGTTGCTCAGCCCAACAGCGGCCCATTTAGGTTAAAAGGCCGACCCATTTGACTTGGTGATGGAAAGCCTGTTAACGGCCTGGTCGCATATAGCCCATTTACAGCCCGCTAACTCACGGCCCGTTATGGCCTATCCGAATTAGGCCCAGCAGCGTCATATGGGCCGTCCAATATGATTCTAGCCCGTTGTGACTTCCGGCCCATGTATGGCCCATGACGTCTTTCATACCATATGAGGCCCTTTGTAACTCTGGGCCCTTTAGCGGCTCGTGGTGAAACTGGCCAACAATGAACATTATATCACTTTATACCCATTAACGGCCCATTATTCAGTTGGGCCATTTCTAGCTCGTGTTATCTATCGGCCTTATAAGGGCCAATTATTCTTGGGCTCATTTCCAGCCCACGACTACTTATGGTCTGTTACTGGCCTATTTCGCTGATGATCCAAATTCAGCCCGTAGCTACAGTCAGCCGTTTGTGGCCTGTCAATCCATTGGGTCGTTTTCTTAGCGTCATCTAATACGGCCCATTAACAACCCGTTATGTCCGTCAATAGAATTCAGCCTGTTATACATACCGGCCTATTAACGACCCATTATGGACTGGCCCATAAATAGATGATTCCCATTTTAGCCTGTTTACGGCCCATATTGCGGTCCGTTATTGGTCCATGAATAGTATGACCCATGTTTGGCCAATCGATCATACCGCCGGTAGAAGGCCCATTTATTCTCCGGCATGTAGAAGGCCCATTTATTCTCCGGCATGTAGAAGGCCCATGGATCCTATGGCCCGTAGGAGGCCCATGGATCATACGGCCCGTAGGAGGCCGATACTACTACAACAGGTAGCAGGACCATGGTTACAATGGTCCATATGTGGCCCATGGTTATTGTGGTCACTAACAAACCGCGGAAAAAGAACTGCAGTGACTACAAGCAAACAAATAAACAAGACAATAAGGAAATAAATAAGCAAGCAACTTACGCTAGGCTATTACGGCTATTACAAATATTACATCCACTAGGCATCAAAGTTCGCCACCAGTGCAAATATAGTGAACAAAGCAGCATATTACATACACTGGGCGTCTAAATTGGCCGCCAGTGCAAATAAACACAGCAGCAAAACAAGTCCAGAACTAAAACCACTTTAGAAGAGCTCAAGAAACGATATCCTGGGTACCCACCATGCTGGCAAGAAGCTTAGCAAGCTTATTAGCTTTCTCTTGTTTGGCGCTAAAATCCTCCAATGCTTGCTGTTGCACCAGAAAGTATGCATCTGAATTCTGTAGGGACTTCCTTAGTCCTTCGGCTTCTTGTCGCAGCACAACTGACTGATGCCTTCCAGCTTGTAGCTGAGACCCAAGAAGCTGAAGTGATTCAGGCAGCAAGTTCGAAGAGCTTGTGCCAGCGGTAGTGGCAAGTAAATCGAACACTACATCAAGGCAGGACTTTGGGGTTGTCTCACTGCCAAAAAGATAGTCTTTATCAGCTTCTTGGAGACCAACAGGGTTGTCTCACTATCTTGAACCTTATCTGCATTACTTTCTCTACCATTGCGTAATGGGGTGCTCTTCTCCAATATTCTGTCGGCATTCTACCAGAGAAACAAGCAGACACATCACAGGTTTAGCATGTAGTATATGAAACTCATTTTGGTAAACCGGTTCAGTAGTAAGGTGGACAGGATAACATCATGAAACAAACATATATCTATGTACTATGGTCACTGTATTGTCTATATCATTCTAGTTTATGTTGCCAAATCAAGATAGAGACACAGTTCAAATCATATTCGTTTAACCCTGCCAAGTTTGAGCATACACCTCAGGGGGGAAATAGGACTGGTCATCTATCTCTGAATCCTCCTCTGAGGAGCTACATGTAATCAGCAAGATATCTGCTTCATCAGGTAGCATTGTCTGCTCTGAAGACCTTGTTTTCACTCCAGATTTTTTCATCACCGATTAAAATGGCTGATGCACAGAAAGAGTAGTTGAATATACAAATATTGTCGACAAATGGAATACGTAATACAAAAAAAAGGATGGCATGATATAATTCACATATATGATGCTTGGCTAAACAACATGGCATTGCATAATTCACATATATAATGTCGAAGCTGATAATCGGGGAGAGGACATTCAAGCCTCACCAGAACAGCAAAACAACCCCGCAGAAATACCTGAAGATGAGAACCCCGATGACCTCTTCAATGGGGCGACAACAATTATTTACCCAAATTCAAGGACGATGAGAGCCTCGGAACCGAGGACTACATAGTCCCCGAGGACCCCTTTGAGCAAGAGCGATTCAGACGACGCCTGGTAGCTACTGCCAGGAGTATGAAGAGGAAGCAACAACAACTGCATGCCGATCAGAAAGCGCTCAATGACAAGTGGGTAGAAATCCTCTCGGTCAAACAAGGCCTCGAGGAACAGCGCCACACCGCGCCTAAGTCTTACCCTCGCCGGCGTCTTTTGCTAGAATTTGACGAAGAGGTCACCGACAACGTGCTTTTAACACATAGTCGGGCCGATCAACCTGATCGACCCCCTAGAAGGCCAACAAGAGAAAATATACATGATCAAACAGTGACATGCCGTCAGGACAAACATCCAATTGAGTATCCCGAGCCCTACAATGCACGGCGACGGATTGAAGCAAACCAAGCCCGTACTCGGTCCATCTATGTATCAAGGGGGCGCGCACTGGCCGGACGCGATGACTACGACGCCTGGTTGGATAGGCACGGCCGGGCCCGGGACCAAAAAAATGCTCGGATGTCTCCCGACGTTCGGCACGACACTGCTTGGTTCCGAGGGCCTGCTCACCTGATCTGTTTCACTGACAGGGTGCTGGAACATTAGTTCCTGGACGGGTTTAATCCCATCAACATCAAGAAGTATGACGGAACTAGCGACCCAGCCATGTGGATCGAAGATTTCCTCCTCCACATCCACATGGCCAACAAAGACGATCTCCACGCCATCAAGTACTTGCCGCTCAAACTCAAGGGCACAACGAGGCACTGGCTGAATAGCTTGCCTCCCCACTCTAATGGGAGCTGGGAAGCACTTGAGGATGCCTTTAGGGCAAACTTCCAGGGCACTTACATCTGACCTCCGGACACCGACGACCTCAGCCATGTTATTCAACAACCCAATGAGTCAGCGAGGAAATTCTGGAATCGGTTCCTCACTAAAAAGAACGAAATACTAGACTGCCCCGACGCCAAGGCGATCGCCGCCTTCCGGCATAATATTCAGGATGAACGACTTCCACGCAAACTTTGTCCGAGGACTATGGCTGCCCTTACCTCACTTATGACCCGCTTTTGCAGGGAAGAGGATAGTTGGCTGGCCCGCAATTCTCACAACGGTGAGGCTGCACCTCGGAAGTCCGCGACGGCAATGGCAATCCCAAACGCAATAAAAATAAGTGCAGGCATAAGAATGGCAGGAGTGACACTGAGGATGGTACAGTCAACGCAGGGTTCAATGGCCCTTGAGACGGACAGAAAAAGAGGCCCGTTAAAGGGAACAAGGATGAACCTAGCCAGCTGGACAAGATCCTCGATAGGCCATGCCAGATCCATGGCACCGCGGATAAACCTGCAAACCATACAGATCGGAACTGCTGGGTCTTCAAGCAGGCTGAAAAAATGGCGATGGAAGGTCAAAATAAAGGCCATCCTCGCAGTGAAGACGAGGATGAACCTTGGCGGCCGAATAATGGAGGCCAGAAACAATTCCCTCCCATTGTGAAGAACGTGAACATGATTTACATCACCCACATCCCTAAACGGGAATGGAAACGAGCAGTTCGGGACGTTTATGCCTTAGAGCCCATCGCCCTGAAGTACAATACATGGTCGGCTTACCCGATCACGTTCGACAAGCATGACCATCCGACCAGCATACGACATAGTGGATCGGCAGCCCTCGTCTTGGACCCCATCATCGACGGATTCCACTTAACACATGTCCTCATGGACAGAGGCAACAACCTCAACTTGATTTATGCGGATACGATCAGAAAGATGGGCATTGACTCATCTCGGATCAAGCCCAGCACCACCACCTTCAAAGGTGTCATACCGGGTGTCGAAGCCTGCTACACGGGAACAATCACACTCGAAGTAGTCTTCAGCTCACCAAAAACTTCCAGAGAGAAGAGTTAATCTTCGATATTGTCCCCTTTCAAAGTGTGGCGACCGAAGACTTGGCGTGTACTTCAAGCATATCTGATTAGATTCAGCAGGTAGATTCTTAGATGGCAACCGACCATGTGTAACCCTAGATACCCCTAGTGCCTATATAAACTAGAGGGATTAGTTCCTAGAGGCCATCCATACATCCATTCATCATACCCCTAGGGTTCATACCACAACTCATGATCTCGAGGTAGATCAACTCTGTACTTTGATACTTCCATAATATAAGCAAGAGCAAGACGTAGGGTTATACCTCCATAGAGAGGGCCCAAACCTAGGTAAACTTAATGTGTGTTCTCTCTTGTTAACCATCGATCCGATCTAATAACTGGGGCCCCTCTACCCGAGATCTGCCAGTTTTGACATCGACATTCGGGCTTTCATTGAGAGGTCACTGTTTTTGATCATCAGAGGTCGATGGTTCATCTACAGATCGATAACAGCATCGGCTGTGGGGGCATCTTCACTCCTGGCCAGCTTTTTGCCTTCGGCAGCATTGTGTTGCATGCAAATCCAGCTGGCCATCTAGGCCGCATGGAGAACTTCGCTCCAAACCAAGTCATCACATTCGGAAGCCTGGAGTACACCGCGGACGCTCAAGGAGATCTATTCCTTTCGGGATGGACCTCAGATCAGTACAAACCCTCTAGCGCCATGATCCCAAAGCCGGCTTACTATGGGATCCTCGGATCCACCCTCCTACCAGAGCCGACCCCAGAGGTAGGTCCGGTGACCATTACATCTGGCTTAAACACTGGGTCCTTAGATGCTTCCCTTGAGCCGAGCTTCCCTTCAGACCTGGCCACACCGATCGCATCTGTAATGACCGATGCAGTGACTACTCCCACCGCCCGAGGATCAACCCCGGGCGAGCAGGAGGATGGTGCCACGTCAAGTGGCCTGGACAATCTATTTCAGTTCAGCCCGACCTATAGCCAGGTCCTGGATGCCGAGGAGCTCTCGCGTATAAATGAGGAACTGGGCCGAATCCAAAACCTAGCGATCTCATTCGTCATCTATGATCAGATCGGATGTAAAGCCGACGATAGGATGTAAAGCCAATAAATCCCCTTCCTGATCCATTTACGGGTCACGGAGCCGTGTACCAGCTGTCTTGGAGGGCTATGACGCCTGGCTAGATAGGCACGAAAGGGCTCGGGAACAGATCCGAGCTAGGGCAAGGGCTCATGCCCAACCAGACACGGCTCGTTTTCGAGGGTTGCACATCAGGTATGTTTCACATATGAGGTCAAGGAGCACCAGTTCCCAGAAGGGTTCAAACCCATCAATATCGATCAATATGATGGAACAACTGACCCGGCCTTCTGGATAGAGGATTTACTTCTCCATATCCACATGGCCCAAGGTGATGACCTCCATGCCATAAAATATCTACCCCTCAAACTCAAAGGACCAACAAGGCATTGGCTTCACAGCGTGGGTTGAAATTCCATTGGAAACTGGGAGGAGCTCGAGGAGGTCTTTAGGGCCAATTTTCAGGGCACCTACATTCGGCCCCCGAATGCTGACGACCTTAGCCATATAGTCCAGAAGGAGGGCGAATCAGCTCAGAAATTCTAGAATCGGTTCTTAACTAAAAAGAACCAGATCGTCGACTGCCCCAACGCCGAGGCAATTGCAGCATTCAATCACATCATCCGGGATGAATGGCTTGCCCGTCATCTCGGACAGGACAAGCCGAGAACCATGGCGGCCCTCGCCTCCTTGATGCCCCGCTTTTGCGTGGGCAAGGAGAACTGGTTGGCTCGCAACTCCGATAGGAGCGACTCCGGCACCTCTGAAGCACGTGAGGATAATGGAAAATTCAGGCGCAACAGAAACAAGTGCCGAAATAAAAACAGTGGCAGTGACGCCGAGGACCCAGCAGTTGTTAGGCCCGTGGAACCCAGGGTATCTAGGCCTGTACGCCTTCGACCCAGGGCATGGCGCATGGCGAGGGCCCAATGAGTGGCCCAACAACAAGCGTCACGAGCAAGACTCCTCACGAGACCCTTGCCTCACGAGGTCCCCCTCAGCAGGCATCATGAGCAGACTAGGCGGCTTCACCAAGAGCCTCGCGAGGCCCTCTCACAAGGCGGCCTCCCAAGGTGGCCTCCTGAGGCACCCTCCCAGAGGAAGTAGGTCAAGTGCCGTTTGGTTCGGCCGCGCGGTCTCGTGCCCACCACGTGGGTGACGCGCGCGGCGATGAATGGCGCCAGAGGCCGTGCCAGTAGGCGCGGATGAGGAGGATTTCCTCTTTTGTGGTAAGGGAGCAAGGCCAATAGTCCAGCTCCTAAAGCAACCCCCAAAGGTTGCCCCATCGATGAAAGAAGACCAAGACGACGGGCGCGCAGGGCGGAGGTCATTCCCGAGCCCATCGACACCTCATGGATGGTGGCTTTGCAGACGAAGACCACCTTTTGTCAGGATAGACTGTGCCCCTGTCCCCCTTTAAAATTGCCGTTGTGTGGCAACCCTTCCCGCCAATGTTTTCGGGGGAAGAGGACCAAGGCAGATATAAAAGGATGGCAGGGTGCCGCCATAGAGTAGGTCGACCACTTGATCATCAACCCTAGCATTCTCACTCTCTCCCCAGAGCAATTCCATCCAAGCAGGAGTAGGGTTTTACACCATGAGGTGGCTCAAACCTGGGTAACCGCTGTGTCACCGATCCGCTCCCGCTAGCTCGCTCTCGCCGTAGCCTCGTCGTGTTTAGCTATTTGTAGGGACGAGGTGGTAAGAAGGATCTCACCCCAGTGTTCAAACCTTTGGGTCCCCGGAGCCCTGATTCCGACATTTGGCGCACCGGGTAGGGGTGCGCTGCCATTCTTCCGCTCCGCTCCACCCTCCACCCTGTCAGCTTCATGGCCTACGCTCGCTGCGAGTGTGCCAAGCACCGGGCAGGTTGCGTCACCCAGACGGAGCCTGTGGGCTGCCGAGACTTCACCCGCGAGCTGCGCCGGGTGGCCTGGCCCACCAAGTTCAAGCTAGAGCTACCCTCGTGCTACGACGACACCCTCAACCCATCGGAGTTTCTTCAGATCTACGAGCTGACCATCTTGGCGCCGGGCGGCTACAAAAAGGTCATGGCGAACTGGTTCCCCATGGCCCTCAGGGACGGCCCGCGCTTCTGGCTCATGAACCTTCCCGAGGCTTCGATATCTTCATGGAACGAGCTCTGCGACCAGTTTGTCGCTAGCTTCGACTAACACGATGAGGGCGCCGGGGGCAACCAGGAGCCTCATGCGGTGGCCTGCATCCTCGGCGGAGCTCAGCCCCCCGCATCCAATCGCCACCTCAAGCATCACTCTCGTGAGGTGAACGCCGCCTTCCCGAGGCCCGAAGCTGCATGGACCCCCAAATGGTCGGGATGTGCCATCACCTTCGACTCCAAAGACCACCCCAAATCCACGGCCGCCACGGGCACGCTCCCCATGCTGTGCACCCCCACCATCAGTAACATTGCAGTCACCAGGACCCTCATCGACGGGGGCGCCGGCCTCAACGTGATCTCCATTGAGACCTTCGAGATGATCCAAGTGACCTACGACCAGCTGTTGCCGACCAGGCCCTTCTCCTGGGTGACTGATAGGTCTACCATCCCCCTGGGGCAAGTGCGCCTCCCCGTCACCTTTGGTACCCAACATAACTACCACACCTAGCTCATCAACTTCGATGTGGCATACATTGGCCTACCGTACAACGCCATCCTGGGGTACCCGACACTCGCCAAATTCATGGTGGCGACCCATCCCGGCTACAACGTCCTCAAGATGCCTGGCTGCAACGGCGTCATCACCGTCACCTGTGATGAGAAGTACGCGATCTACTCCCTCAAGCGTGCCTGCAAAGCCGACGCGGCAGCGCATTCGACTGTCGGGGACGCGGGCGAATCTTCCGAGGCCGCGCCCGCAAGGAAGAAGCAGTTGTTCTCCTAGGGTGGCATTGAGACCAAGAAGGTGTCGGTGGACGGCAGTGATTCGGGCCCTACCTTCACCATCGGTGCCTGCTTCCCTCTTGCACAGGAAAGCGCACTTGTCGCCTTCCTTCGGGCGAACTCGAATGTTTTCGCCTGGAAAGCATCTGACATGTCCGGTGTGCCGATTGGAGATGATCGAGCATCACTTAGCGGTGTGCCCTAATGCACACCCTATCAAGAAAAAAGCACGGCGCCAGGCACCGGAGAAGCAAGAGTTCATTGTCCAAGAGGTACACAAGCTGCAAGAAGCAGGAGTAATCCGTAAGGTGCGCCATCCTGAATGGCTCGCCAACCCAGTTGTCGTCCCCAAGAAGGGCGGCAAAGAGCACATGTGCGTCGACTTTATGAGTCTCAACAAGGCTTGCCCACAGGACCCCTTTCCGCTGCCCCGCATCGATCATATCATGGACTCCACTACTGGGAGCGATCCACTATGCTTCCTAGATGCCTTTTCGGGCTACCATCAGACCAAAATGGCGGCATAATACATGGAAAGGACGGCTTCATCTCCCCTTGCGGCGTATTCTGCTACACCTGCATGCCCTTCGGGTTGAGGAGTGCCGGTGCCACCTTCCAGCGGCTGATGTGCATCACGCTGGGGCCTCAGATGGGGAGAAACGCGGAGGCCTATGTCGATGACATCGTAGTCAAGACGCGCGAGGCTAGGACACTCATCGAAGATCTTGAGGAAACATTCGCCAACCTACACAAGGTCAACCTAAAGCTCAACCCCGACAAATGCATCTTTGGAGTCCCCTCCGACAAGCTCCTCGGCTTCCTCATCTCCCACCGTAGAATCAAAGCCAATCCAGAAAAGATCAAGGCCATCGAGAGGATGCGTCCTCCCCGGACCCTCAAGGAGATGCAGTGACTGGCAGGGTGTATGGCCTCCCTAGGACGCTTCATCTCCAAGTTCGGTGAATGAGCCTTGCCGTTCTTCAAGATCATGAAGAGGACCGGCCCCTTCGAGTGGACTCCTAAAGCAGGCATAGCCTTTGAAGACCTCAAGATGTACCTTACGAGCCCGCCCATCATGGTTGCGCCACGCCCCCGCCAGCCCTTGCTCCTTTATGTCGAAATCGGGGCTCCGCGGACCCAAACAAGGTTCGAACTCTCGGGCGTGAGCGAAGGATCCTGCCTAGCTACGACTTGCTGCTCACCGCCTCACGGCTTGGCTCCGTCATGCTCGAGCGAGAGGAAAGAAGAGATGGACACAGTGATTTACCCAGGTTCAGGCCACCTTGCGGTGTAAAACCCTACTCCTGCTTTGTGGTGGATTGCCTCGCGAGGAGGATGAGTATGAACTAGTACAAGTGTGAGCTACCTCAGGATAGCTCAAGGAGTGAAATGGATCCGATCCCCTCCTTCTCTGCGGTGGAGGCTAGTCTATATTTATACTGGCCCCGATCCTCTTCCCCCAAAGCTCTAGGCGGGAAGGGATACCACAACGGCCAGATTTGAAGGGGGACAGGAGTACACCCTATCCTGACTAAAGGTGGTCTTCTACTGCAAAGCCTCTGGTCGTGACGTGCAGGTGGGCTCGGTTATGACCTCCATCCTGCTGAGCATGTGGTCTTGGTCTTGTTGCACTAGAACGACAACCTTTGGGGGATTCCTTGGGAACCCGCGTGCTGGCCTTGTCCCTCTAGCACTGGTGTCTACTACGCAACCTTCTTCTTGTACAGTCTTGTTGGGTCTCCAAGCGCAGAGTTTTGTAGGACAGTAGCAAATTTCCCTCAAGTGGATGACCTAAGGTTTATCAATCAGTGGGAGGCGTAGGATGAAGATGGTCTCTCTCAAACAACCCTGCAACCAAATAACAAAGAGTCTCTTGTGTCCCCAACATACCCAATACAATGGTAAATTGTATAGGTGCACTAGTTCGGCGAAGAGATGGTGATACAAGTGTAATATGGATAGTAGATATAGGTTTTTGTAATCTGAAAATATAAAAACAGCAAGGTAACTAGTAACAAAAGTGAGCAAAAACAGTATTGCAATGCTTGAAAACAAGGCCTAGGGTTCAAACTTTCACTAGTGCAAATTCTCTCAACAATGATAACATAATTGGATCATATAACAATCCCTCAACGTGCAACAAAGAATCACTCCAAAGTTCATACTTCATTTAAGTCTAACCCACTTCCTATGCATAGGGATTTTATAGGAAGGCAAAACAAGCAAAACTTCAAGATTTTCAACACATAGAGAGGAAACTTGATATCATTGCAATATGTAGAAACATATGTTCCTCTCTCATAATAATTTTCAGTAGCATCATGAATGAATTCAACAATGTAACCATCACATAAAGCATTATTTTCATGATGCACAAGCATATAAATTTTATTACTCTCCACATAAGCAAAATTCTCCTCATTCAGAATAGTGGGAGTATCATAAGAAACTCAAATACTATAAATTGTTTCCACATTAAAAGAGTAATGTTCAGAAAAAGGGTAATCATAATTATGACATGTTTTATAAATATAATCATCACTACTTTTTATAACATAAGTGTCATCACAATAATCATCATAAGTAGCAACTTTGCTCTCATCAAAATCAATTGAAACCTCTTCCAAGATAGTGGAATCATTACTAAATAAAGTTGTCGGGGGTATCGTGCGACATATGCCAAAGGATGGCTTATCATGGATGGGGACAAAAGTACGTCGCCGGGCTCTGGAAGCGGGAATGAGCGAGACCGCATAGGCCTGCGAATCTTACCCAGGTTCGGGGCTCTCCTAGGAGATAACACCCCTAGTCCTGCTCTACGGGGTCTCCGCATGATCACTACCTCAACAAGTAGCTACAAACTTGCTCCTTGAGCTGTTTTGCTAGAGGAGGAAGGAGGGCAAGGCTAGCTCTACTCCTCTCCCTATGTGTGTGTGTGAGTGCTGAACTCAGAGGGCTTTCTCCTATCCACCAAGGTCCCAACCCCTTGCATGGGGTGACCTGGGGGGTTTTATATAGGCCTACCCCCCAGGGATACAGTGGTAATCCAGCCGGGCGTAGGACCCGGCCGTCAGTGTCTCTGATCGCCGGCTTCTCCGCCGACTACAGGGGCCCGCTGCCTGGTGGGTCCCCCCGGCTGTCTCGTACTCGGCCGACAAGCCGGGCCCGCCGCTTGCGGGTCCTGTCGGGTGTGTAGCACTGTAGCCGTGTCGCTGATGATGCATGCTTGGTCGGGGAGAGCGTGGCTACAGTCCCGCCGCCTGGCGGGCGTTTCACTGTAGCCACTCCTCGTCTCTTCTGGTTAATGGGGCACAAACTTCAAGGAAGAGGGAGGGCCGCCTGCTAGGAGCCAGCCTCCCCCGAGCCGACTGGTCAGGGCTCGCCGCCTTCTGGCCTCTAACGGACAGGTAGGGCCCGCCGCCTACGTGCCGTACCGATAGCCCATCGTGGGAGCATGGCTTCCTCTGCCATGGGTGATGTCATGAGCAGCATGGCAACAGTGCCGGGTCGGGCGTGGGATGTCCGCTCGGTACGCCACACTATGGCCACGCTCTGCCCTAGATTCGTGGGTGGCAGGCATGTACTGTAGCCACGCCCCGTCTCGTCGTGTTTATGTGGGTGCTAACTTCGAGGGCGCGAGGGGCCGCCTGCTAGGACCCGGCTTCCCAAGAAGCCGCCTGCTAGGAGTCGGCCCACTTCATGGCCGTCTTCTGGATCCGCCGCCTCCTGGCAACCGGCCGCTTGGACCAGCCGGCCCCAAGAAGGCGGTCCTTTGCGTTTGATGATTTGAGGGGCGCAGCCTGCCCCGATGTCTTGAAATACCAAGGGGAGCTGATGAGGCTACCCGTGGTCATTTACTCCGACAGTAGTCCCCGAAGCTGGTGGGGCGCTGCGGCCGAAAGGGCGAGAAGCCCCAGCAGCTTCTTACTCCGGGTTGTCTGGTGTCCTGCTTCGTCCGTCTTCCGAAGTGCCGACTGGTAGGTGTCGGCCGTGACCAGGCTGGCCGCCTGGCGATTTCGTAATGCCGTGGTGGGGACCAGGCGGCATTGCAGCCGGACGCCAGGCTCGCTGCCCGTGCATGCCGGCCACGCGGCGTCAGCAGGCCAAGCCGGCCTGCCAGCCCACGCGCGTGACGGGACATCGCCGCAGGACGGGGCCCGCCACTACAATGCCTCGGCATGCGCGCGGATCCGCTGCGGCCGAGGTAGACAGTTGGGCTTCTGCGGCATTTAATACGCGCCTTTACTGGTGCCGCAATCGTGGGATTGTGGGGGAGTGGGCGCAGTTAATCCCACGATCCCCCACGCTCACGCCTCCTCGGCTCCGCCGCCTGGGGCTATAAGTAGGGGGAAGAGGGGGGTGGCAGACGCACGTGCGCCCTGTTCTCCCCTCGCCATTCTTCTTCCTCTGCCGCTGCAATGCCTCTTCCTCTTGCCGAAGCGCTGCCGCAGCCCATCGTCGTCGAGCTTCTTCTCGCTGCGGCTTCCTTGCTCCGCCGCGGCTTCGCCCGCTCGTCACCGCGCCGCACCTACGATGAGTTCCTTCGCCCATGGCGCGCTCATGGGCCGGCGACTGGGACGGTTCCAACATCCATGAGGATCACCTCTCCTTCCTTCGCCAAACACAGCGGCTGCCTCGGGATACGAACATGCGGGTACGTGTCCCCCCCGAGGCAGAAATCTCGCCGATGCCGGAAGGCGATGAGCGCGTCATCTTTCGGTCCAATTTTCTTCGCGGCTTCGGCCTTCCCGCGAGCGGCTTCCTCCGCTCCTTTCTTGACTTCTACCGAGTCCAGCAGCACTACCTCATGCCGAATACGGTGGTGCTGCTGGCCACCTTCGTCACTATCTGCGAAGGGTACCTCAGCACTCTCCCCATCCTTGAGCTCTGGGGGGAGTGCTTTTATCTCAAACTCGGCACCGCCACCAAGTGCCAGGCGGCTCAATGCAGAGCCTGCGTGGCGATACGGCATCCGGGCACCAGGAACCGCTTCCCGCCCATCTTCCTGCTGCAGTCGGCCAAGCTGTGGCAGAAATCTTATTTCTACGTCGAGAACATCCACCCGACGAGCGACTATGTCAACTTGCCGGCTTACACAGCCGGCCCGCCAGCCGAGCCACGCGCCAACTGGTAGTACAGGCCGAGCTCCCTATCGGCCACCTCCTCTGCCGCCCTCACCCGACTTCAGGTGATGACGGAGTCGAAGGGCCTGAAGGGCTCGGATCTGCTGACCGCTTTCGTGACGCGCCAAGTTCTTCCCCTCCAAGCCCGGCCTCACATCATCAGTTGCATGAGCGGGCACCGGGACCCATGCCGGATGTGCACATGGGAGCTGCCGGACGTGGAGGTGGCCCGGTTGGTCAATTACTTCTCCAAATGCAAGCTATCGGAGACGGACTGGCAGTTCGGCAAGCGGCCGTACGACCGCGCACATCAGCCGCCTGCGGTGAGTCTTGCAATTCTTTTTCTCTTTTGTTGGTCCGAGTTCTTGTTTTGCCGTCTGACCAGTCGGCCATGGTGCAGGTCCTCCCGGC
The DNA here is from genome assembly GCA_011799875.1 of Thinopyrum elongatum. Classification (NCBI taxonomy): domain Eukaryota; kingdom Viridiplantae; phylum Streptophyta; class Magnoliopsida; order Poales; family Poaceae; genus Thinopyrum; species Thinopyrum elongatum. The sequence goes on from CM022303.1 coordinate 460,878,996, forward strand.
CCAGTCGGCTGCCGGTGCTCTGGATCCAGGTCAGCAGTACATGCCGGACCGAACGAGGAGCGACGTGGACGACCCTGACTTGGGGGCGGCCGCCATGGAGGAGGACGACGCCACAGGTGGCGGCGGTGGAGCAGGTGGCTCCGGAGGAGGAGGCGGCCTCGAGTCCTGGCCGGATGACGACAAGGAGGAGAACGAGCCACGCCGCATGCACGGCACTGACAAAGCAGGCGCAAGCTCTTCAGCCGTGCCGACTGCGCCAGGCAGCGCACCAAAGCGCCGAGCCGGCTTGTTGCTGTTTGGCAGCCGGCCGAAGAAGTCCAAGAACGCGGCCGCCGAGACCAGGCGGCAGGAGGCCACCGCGAAGGCGGCCCAGTTCCAGAAGGCCCCGAAGCAGCCCCCGATGGTGTCCGCGTAAGTGCTTGGTTTCTCTTGCGTTTTCTTTTCTTCTTTCTTGCAACTCTTTCTGAGTTTCCTCCTGTTTTGTTTGGATAGGGCCCCGCTCTCTCTTGAGCGGTCCACCGCTACTTCGGTGATCGGGGCGGCGGAGGGCTCCGCCAACACCCGCCGCGTGGACCCGCTCGCCGACCTCCGGGAGGCGACGGAGAGGAACGCGCGGGAGGTGCGCGAGGAGCGGGAGGAGGTGGAGTGGCAGAAGGCGGAGGCGGCCAAGGCGGCGCAGGCGGACGCGGATGCGGCGGCCAAGGCCCCAGCCGACACTGCGGCCAAGGTCCAGGCGGAGGCCGTAGCCAAGGCCGAGGCGGACGCGGCCGCCAAGGTGCAAGCGGAAGAGGCCGCACGCGGCCGAACTCCGCAACTCGTCATCCCGCTGCGCGCAGCGCCACCAGCGCTAGAGAACCCGGCGCCAACTGGAGGAGCCGGCCACGATCAGCCAGTTGTGGAGAGGCGAGGAGGCGACGCCATTGTCCCGGGGGCGGAGGTGCCCCCGCAAGCGCCGACTACCGAGGCCCGAGGTAGTCGGTCTAACGTGCCACCTGCGCCGCCAGTCAGAGGCGAGCTGGCGGTGGGGGCGACCCCTGTGGTCTGTTCTCCGGGGCGCCGGCGTGCGGCGAAAGCGGCCTCGGCGCCGCGAGCGCAGGAGATCGGGGCCGCAAGCTCGTCGGCCCCAGATGCAGAGGCCACCAATGCTGCCCCGCCAGAGTGGACTCCTGGGGGCGGGACGGTTGTGCTGAACAAGGCCGCGCAGGACGTTCAGGCCCAGCTCCAGGCCCAAGGCACCGCCCTCCAGCAGTATACGAAGACATTCTTTGCGACGCGAGCGGCCGTCCGGGTACATTTCTTTGCTTTGTTCTGTTTTTTCTCTTGCAATCTTCCGTGGGGGCGCGCCAGTGCACCCACTGGGTGTAGCCCCCGAGTTCCGGGCCGACTGCTGAACAGGTGGCTCGGAACTTTAAGGTAAGTTCCGAGTGCTAATCTTGTTTTCTCTCCTTTTGTCTTCGTTGCAGGACTACCACAACATCCGCACGGCCGCCTTCAACTCCCAGGTCCAGGAGCTGGCTAGGCGGACCGCCGACCTGACCAAAAGCTGGAGTAAGCATTATGTCTTCTTTCTCGCAGGGGCGCGTCAGCGCACCCGCTGGGTGTAGACCCCGAGATTCGGGCCGACTGCTGAGCAGTCGGGTCGGATCTTCCGGGAACCACTTTTCTTTTTGGTCAACTTTGTTGATTGTCTTCTCTTTCTTGATTTTGCAGGAGCCAATGCCACACTGGAGCAGCGCCTGGCCGAGGTCTAGACCGAGCTGCGCGCCAAGGAGGAGGAGCGCATCGAGGCGGCCCAGGAGTGCGATCGTCTGGCCAAGAAGTTGGCGGACCAGGCGGACCAGCACAAGGCGGAGCTCCAGAAACTCAAGGAGGCAGAAGGCGCCCTCCAGGCCGAGTTTGAGACCAAGCGCTCAAAGTGGGTTGAGAGGGAGGCGATCCTCGCCACTGGCTACGGCGAGATTGAGGATATGATCGATGGTAATCTTCTTTCTTTGGAATAGCTGCCGACTGCATCAAGAGTCGGCTTCCGACTTCTGATCTTTGTTTTTTCTTCGCATAGACTTTTTTCCTGGACACGCCGTCGCTGTCAGCCAGGCCATCGAGGCGCGGCAGGACCAGCGTAGGAGGGAAGGAGTGGAGATCCCACTCGACGCGCCTCGAAACATGAACGAGCAGCTCCTGGCCATCAGGACGCGCCTGCAGCTGATTCACCATCTGCTCTACCGCCTTCAGCGCGCCGGGTCCCAGCTGGTTTCCACCCTCTGGCCAAGCGTCTGAGCTCCACGCACCCCCAGTCAGACCGCCGACTGGTTAGAGGTGGCGATCGGCCGCTTCGAGGCTTGGAAGGGCTCCTCCGCTCGGGCAGGCGCCCGAAGGGCCCTGGAGTTCGTCAGGGCGTGGTATCCTGGGCTGAACCTAGCCCAGTTGGCCACGTTCCGGTAGGAGGCCAGGGAAGAGTTGGTGGCAGTGGGGCCTGCGCTCACTCGACATGCGGCGGCGATCGCCGAGTACACCGAGACCGGTGTCTTCCTCCCCGAGCTGGACGAGGAGGGTGCCGAGGTGCCGCCGGACTGGTTCGAGCTGAACCTGGATGACGGCGAGGACTCGGCGGAAGAAATCGCCTCCAACAACGAAGGCGAGGACGAGGAAGGCGAGGATGATGAAGACGACGCACCGGAGGGCGGAGCGGACGGCCAGCCTCAGCTCGATCGAGCCTCGAGCAACGAGCCGCGCGCGGGTGCACCAACTGCTGCTGATAGCGACCAAGCCAAGACTCGCCAGACGGCCACTCCACCAGCCGGTGCCGCCGACTCCACCAACCCGCCGGACCCGCCTACTGCTCCTCTGGCCTAGGCTGCCAGCTTCATCTTATCTTTTCCTGCTTTTGTAGTCTCTAGAACAAACTTGTTAAATTCGCGCAGTTCCACCCGCTGGGGGTGTATTCAAACTTTGTTGAATGATGGCTGAGGGCCTCTTGGTATGTAACTTAATTCTCGCACAGGCTGTGCTTTGCTGAGCTCCGACTTGTCTTGCTTTCCATTCTTTTGCCTTTTTCCTTTGCAGCCTTCCCTTGGCTGCCACCTTGCCAGCCAGACAACCATTCTTCGATCTGTTGGCTGGGTCAGATATTTTGCCATTTTGGCAAGGCAAGTACTTTGGCCGCTTAGAACGTAGCAAGTTAAGTGAGAAGCTGGGCGGCCGGCTGCTCAGCAGCCGGACGGCTAGGCGAGAAGTCGGCTTGGCCTATGTGAGTGCTTTCATCCTTAGCCATTTTTCATGTGGGCACCATTTCTTGCCTTTGACTCTTGCCGGCCATACAGTCGCTCTGCGAGCTGCGGCTTATGGCAAGAGAGGGCTTAGATGCTGGCACACTACTTGTCCGACTGCAGGTAGCGCCGACATAGTACAAGGCGGCAAGCCCCCGAGCCGACTGGTCGGACCCGGTGTCGGGCGGAGGAATGAAAAAACTCATTCACAGGCATGAAACTTATCATATAGATGAGAGAGGTAGCCCCCGAGTGCTCTTCAAGGGACCTGGTGTTTTTGCGCTTAATACAAAAGGTAGCGTGGTACATACTGTATTAACTGTAAAATCTTCGGAGGAGATTTGCGTTCCATGGGCGCTCTATTTCCTTGCCGGAATCGTCCCTCTTGCGCGCCCTAGGCTTCTGCACGTCGATCAGGTAATAGGAGTCGTTGCCCAAGGCTTTGCTGATGATGAAGGGGCCTTCCCAAGGGGCCGAGAGCTTGTGCTGGCCGGCTGTTCGCTGGATCAGCCGGAGCACAAGGTCTCCCTCTTGGAAGGATCGTGGCTTGACCTTTCGACTGTGGTAGCGGCGCAGGCTCTGCTGGTAGATGGCGGACCGGCTGAGTGCTAACAGCCGGCCCTCTTCGAGCAGATCAACGCCATCCTCTCGTGCTTCCTTCGCCTCCGCCTCCGTGTACATGGTGACGCGAGGTGAGTCGAACTCGATGTCAGTTGGTATGACGGCCTCGGCCCTGTACACAAGGAAGAAGGGAGTGAAACCGGTTGATTTGTTCGGGGTGGTGCAGAGGCTCTAGAGGACGGCCGGCAGCTCATCGATCCAGCAGCCGGCCGAGCGCTCCAGTGGCTCGACCAGTCGGGGCTTAATGCCAGATAAGATGAGGCCGTTTGCTCGCTTGACCTGGCCGTTTGATTGCGGATGGGCAACGGACGCTAAGTCCAGTCGGATGCCCTGCGTCGCGCAGAAACGGGCCAAGGCGCCTTTGGCAAAGTTAGTGCCATTGTCGGTGATGATGCTGTGTGGTACACCGTACCGGATGGTGATATCTGCGATGAAAGTCACAGCAGTCGGACCATTCAGTTTCTTGATTGGCTTTGCTTCAATCCACTTGGTGAATTTGTCGATGGCGACGAGCAGATGGGTAATGCCGCCGCGTGCTGTCTTGAATGGGCCCACCATGTCCAGCCCCCAAACGGCAAAAGGCCAGGTAAGGGGAATGGTCTTGAGTGCAGAAGCCGGTAGATGTTGCTTGGAGCTGAATTTTTGGCACCCCTTGCATTTCTTGACCAGGTCCTTGGCGTCCTCCAAAGCAGTCGGCCAGAAGAAACCATGGCGGAAAGCTTTGGCGACAAGGGATCTGGAGGCCGCGTGGTGGCCGCACTCGCCTTGGTGTATGTCTCTGAGGATTGCTTTGCCTTTCTCTGGTTCGACGCAGCGTTGGAAAACATCGGTCACGCTGCGCCTGACAAGCTCTCTGTTTACTATCGTGTAAGCTCCTGCCCGGCGTTGCACCTGCCGGGCCGAGATCTCATCATCTGGCAGCTCTCCGCTAACTAGAAAGTTGAGGATGGGCTGCGCCCATGGTGGTGCTTCGACTTCATCCACTGTCATTATGGCCACTGAAACTAGGGTGGTTGGGTTGGGAGGCGGGGTGAAGTCGGCCGCGTCTTGCTGCGTTGTTGAAGCCTCCGGGCCGACTGCCGCAGCCCCCGGGCCGGGTTGTGGAGACCCCGGGCCGGGTGCGACTGTTGCAGTCTTCAAGCCGCTTGGTGAAGTCCCCGGGACGGCTGCCGCAGCCCCCGGGCCGGGTTGCGAAGTCCCCGGGCTGGGTGCGACTGCCGCAATCCCCGTGCCGCCTGCCGAAATCCCCGGGCCGGCTGCTGCAGCCCCCGAGTCAGATCCGACTGCTTCGAGGGCAACCAGCACGAAGATGGATTCTGATTCCGGGGAAGGCTTGATAGACGGCCTGCGGAGGCACTGAAGGGACACGCCGGCCGGTATGGTTTGCCGGCTGGAGCCGATCCGCGCCAGGGCATCTGCTTGCTCATTGTCGGCCCGTGGCACATGAAGGAACTCGCACCTGTCAAAATATCCGCTGATCTTCTGGACGAGGGAGCGGTAGCTCGCCATGTTTGCATCCTTGGCGTCCCAATCGCCAGACAACTGTTGGACCACCAAGTCTGAGTCGCCGTAGCACAGAATCCGGCAGATGCCAATCTCCTTGGCCAGCCGGAGTCCGTGCACTAGTGCCTCGTACTCGGCCATGTTGTTGGAGGCGGCAAAATGGACTTGCAATGTGTATCTGAGCTTGTTGCCTTTGGGAGAGGTGAGGACGATGCCGGCTCCCAAACCGGTGCGCATCTTTGAGCCATCATAGTGCATCCGCTAATGTGTGGAGTCTGGAGCTGGCGGCAGGTATTGGGTCTCGGCCCAGTCGACGAGGAAGTCGGCCAGCGCTTGGGTCTTGATGGCAGTGCGAGGCTGGTAGAAGATGGTGTAGGGGGCCAGCTCGATGGCCCACTTGGCCACCCGGCCCAACGTGTCTCTGCTGCCTATGATCTCCGCAAGCGGGGCAGTGCAGACAACCGTGATGGGGTGCTCTTGAAAGTATGGCCTGAGCTTCTTGGCAGCGAAGTGCACGCCGTAGCACATCTTTTGGTAGTGGGGGTAGTTCTGCTTGGAGGCTGACAGCACCTCACTCAAGTAGTACACGGGCCTCTGGACCGGCTGTGCCTTGCCGTCCTCTTGGCGCTCTACCACCATGACTGTGCTGACCACCCGGCTGGTGGCGGCGATGTAAAGTAGCATGGGCTCCTTTGCAGCCGGAGCGGCCAGAACGGGTGGCGTGGTCAATATTTTCTTGAGCTGGAGGAAAGCCTCGTCTGCCTTGTCGTTCCACTCGAAATGAGTGGTTTTCTTCATCAACTGGTATAGGGGAAGAGCCTTCTCGCCCAACCGACTGATGAAGCGGCTGATGGATGCCAAGCAACCGGTGAACTTCTGAATGTCTCGCAGTCGGGTGGGCCTCTCCATCCTCTCGATGGCCTTGATCTTGACAGGGTTGCACTCTATGCCGCGCTCTGAGACAAGGAAACCGAGGAGCTAGCCGGCTGGTACTCCAAAGACACACTTCTCTGGGTTGAGCTTGATTTGAAAACGGCGCAGATTATCAAAAGTTTCCTTGAGATCTTCCAGGAGGGTACCGCGCTTCTCCGTCTTCACCACAATATCGTCTACATAGACGTGGGCATTTCTGCCGAGTTGCTTGAGGAGGCACTTCTGCATGCAACGCTGGAATGTGGCACCGGCATTTCTCAAGCCGAATGTCATGGTCGGGTAGCAGAAGGCTCCGAATGGTGTGATGAAGGCGGTCTTCAGGCGATCGGCCGGGCTCAACTTGATCTGGTGGTACCCTGAGTAGGCATCCAAGAAACTCAGCAGCTCGCATCCGGCTGTGGAGTCTATCACTTGGTCAATCCGAGGCAAAGCAAACGGATCTTTGGGGCAAGCTTTGTTGAGGCTGGTGTAGTCAATACACATGCGCCATTTGTTGTTCTTCTTCAGTACAAGAACTGGGTTGGCCAGCCACTCTGGAAAGAACACTTCCATAATGAAGCCGACTGCTAGAAGCCGGGCTATCTCTTCACCAACAATTCTTCTCTTCTCCTTCGACAGGCGGCGGAGGGGTTGCTTGACTGGTTTTGCATCTACTCTGACATGTAGCTTGTGCTCGGCGAAATCCGTCGGAACACCCGGCATGTCCTTTGGAGACCATGCAAAGATGTCCCGATTCTCACGGAGGAAATCGACGAGCTCGCTTTCCTATTTGTTGTCAAGGTGGGCTCCTATGACAGTGAACTTTTCCGGGTGCTCCGGGTCCAAGGGTATCTTCTTGGTTTCTATGGCCGGCTGGAAAGAGCCCTGAGCTTTTGACTCCTTGGGATCTGGCGACAGGTCCGGCTGCTTGCCGGCCATGGCCACAACTCGGTCAAGGAGCCGCTTCTCGGCAGCAATCACAAGGGACTCGGCCAGCCGACTGCTGGCTGCGGCACATTCAGCAGACTTCTGGTAGTTGCCGGCCGCAGTGATAATGCCGTTGGTACCCGGCATCTTCATCTTAAGGTAGGCATAGTGGGGAACCGCCATGAACTTGGCCAGGGCTGGCCGGCCAAGCAACGCATGGTAGGGGCTCTCAAGGTCAACCACCTCGAACTAGATCGGCTCTCGGCGGAAGTGATCCTTGTCTCCGAAGAGGACGTCTATCTTGATCTTGCCGATTGGTGAGCAGGAAAGGCCAGGCACAATGCCATGGAATATAGTCCGGCTGGGCTGGAGCTGTTTCTCTTTGATGCACAACTTCTCCATGGTGTCGCGGTAGAGGATGTTGATGCTGCTACCGCTGTCTATCAGAATCCGGGAGAAACGAGCAGATCGCCTCTCTGTTGCAAAGGTGGCATCCAACACCAGAGCATAGGAACTCGGAGAAGGCATCACCTCCGGGTGGTCAGCTCGGCTCCAACTGATCGGCTTTTTGGACCAGTGCACGAACTCTGGGGCTTCAGAGGAGACAGCATTCACCTCTCAGCGCTGCTGACGCCGACTATGCCTGTCATCAGCCACGCTGGTGAAGACGACGTAAGCTCCGTGCTCTTCGGGAAACTCATCTTGGATTGCACCGACCGGCCGGACCGCCGGCTGCTGGGGAGGCGGAGGCAGCAGGCCAGCAGGCAGGGGAGGCAGTCCTTCGCCCTTGGCGATGCGGGCGAGCCAATGGCACTTCCGGGTGGTGTGGTTGGATGGCCTCGTGCCGCTGTGGAACTTGCAGGGAGCGTCAAGGGTTTGCTCGAACGAGAAGGTGGGCAGCCAGGCAGGCTTGCCGCCCTTCTGGCGCTTGGGGCCGGGTTGCTCTTCTGGCCGCTGGTCTTCGACCGTCGCCACCTGCCGGCTGGTGGTAGCCGGCTGCTGGGCCTTGCGCTTGTTGTCGTTTGACTGTTGGCGCCGACTGGAATCACCAGCCGACGTCTGAGGGGCCGGAGGGAGCATCTTTCCTGATGCGTCCACTCGGAGCTCCGACTTCATGGAGGAGTCAGCAGTGGCGTACTTGTCCGCTATGATTAGCAGCTCATCGAGGGTGGCCGGCTCATCGCAGAGGAGTCGGTGCTTGAGTAGGGTACCGTCCCGGCACCCAGCAGTGAAGTATTCTATGGCTTGCACCTCATGCACCCCTTCGCAGGAGTTGCGCAGTTCAGCCCACCGCGTCAAGTAGTCGCGGGTAGACTCAGTCGGGCCTTGGATGCATAGAGAGAGCTGGCGAGGTTTGGGCGGTCGCTTGTAGGTGCTGGTGAAGTTGCGGATGAAAACTTCGGTGAAGTCTAGCCAGCTGTTGATGTTGTAGGGCTTGAGGCTGTTCAGCTATGTCCGGGCTGTGCCCTGGAGCATGAGCGAAACGTACTTTACGGCAACGCGCTTGTTGCCGTTCGCTATGCTGACGGCCGTGGAGTAGTCCACCAGCCAGTCCTCCGGCTTCACAGAGTCGTTGTACTTGGGGGTGTCTCGAGGGAGCGAGAACCCTTTGGGGAAGGGCTCGTCGCCAATGCGGGGGCCGAAACAAGGCGGGCCGATCGCGTCTTCTTCTTCCAATGCCAGGGATCGAGCCAAGCGGTCGATCCGGTGGCGGGCGTCGTTCTCTCCGACTCCTTCACGGGGGCCCAGCCGGCCTCCGAGAGTCGGATGCTCAACAGGCGGCAGGGAGGCGCGCCTCTCCCTGTGCGGGAGAGGCGGACGACCGTCCCGCCGTTTCACTGCTCGTGGGCGGCCGTCTTGTTCGTGCTCGATGGAGATGCAGGTGCGGCTGCGGCTAGCAACCGGCTCTTGGTCGCGGGCGCACCCTGTCGGCGTCCGGGAGGTCGCGCCATGCTCTCGGCGAGGGGGAAGGTTCCCGGCCTGCAAGCCGGGTTGCACCACGCGGCGGCCAGCTTCTTGCTGCGCGGCGGCCGCGTCGATGAGCTGCTGGACACGCCCCGTCATGCAGCGATGCTCGTCGCCCTCCAGGTGGTCCAGCTCGTCTGCCGCCACCTGGGCGGCACGTAAGTTCTCCATCGGCGTAGCGTAGACTAGGCGGTCGGCCCCCAACATGCTGGCGATGGCTGTGCCACGCTGCCGGACCGTGCCCGCACGGCTGGGTTCGCCAGCAGCCGGCGTGCCGCAGACGGCACGGTCGATCTCACGGTGGTAGGCCTCGGTGAGGCGTCTCATGGCCGCCAACTTGTTGGCGCTGTCGAGGAGTGCGATACGGCATGCCTCCAGCGTTTCGCTGTTCGCACCAGGCGCTACGGGTGTGGACAGGTCCCGCATTGCCGCCTGCAACGGGTCTCGGCCGGCCTGGTCGGAGGCTCCGTCGTGGCTGACGACCAGCACCCCGGTGACGGTCCTGGTGCTGGTGCTGCTGTCTGCAGCAGGGAGCGGGTCGTTGAAGATCACCACGTCACCGGGGAAGGCATCAGAAAGCGCGACGTCGGCGTCGATGACCATGTCGTCGGACGGGTCGGTGGAGCCAACGGACTCCAGGTCGAAGACCGGCTCGTTGGCAATGTGAAGCTTGCTGAGGGAGTCGATGAGGCAGCTTTCGGGGCCGGCCGCGCCCGTGACGAGTGCGGGCTCATCGGAGAGGCGGATCCCGCCGATGAGGTCAGCGAAGCTGATTGCGGCGCAAGCAACTTCCGTGCCGCGCAGCGTGTCGGCACAAACATCGTCAGGCATGCCAGGCTGGCTGCGCTCGCCAGGAAGGAAGAGGGTTCCCGTCCAGAACATGTTTCCGAACGACGGTGCACCTAGCCCCACAGTGGGCGCCAAATGTCGGGGGTATCGTGCGACATATGCCAAAGGATGGCTTATCATGGATGGGGACAAAAGTACGTCACCGGGCTCTGGAAGCGGGAATGAGCGAGACCGCATAGGCCTGCGAATCTTACGCAGGTTCGGGGCTCTCCTAGGAGATAACACCCCTAGTTCTGCTCTGCGGGGTCTCCGCATGATCACTACCTCAACAAGTAGCTACAAACTTGCTCCTTGAGCTATTTTGCTTCAGGAGGAAGGAGGGCAAGGCTAGCTCTACTCCTCTCCCTATGTGTGTGTGTGAGTGCTGAACTCAGAGGGCTTTCTCCTCTCCACCAAGGTCCCAACCCCTTGCATGGGGTGACCTGGGGGGTTTATATAGGCCTACCCCCCAGGGATACAGTGGTAATCCGGCCAGGCGTAGGACCCGGCCGTCAGTGTCTCTGATCGCCGGCTTCTCCGCCAACTGCAGGGGCCCGCCGCCTGGTGGGTCCCCCCGGCTGTCTCGTACTCGGCCGACAAGCCGGGCCCGCCGCTTGCGGGTCCTGTCGACTGCGTAGCATTGTAGCCGTGCCGCTGATGATGCATGCTTGGTTGGGGAGAGCGTGGCTACAGTCCCGCCGCCTAGCGGGCGTTTCACTGTAGCCACTCCCCGTCTCTTCCGGTTAATGGCGCACAAACTTCAAGGAAGGGGGAGGGCCGCCTGCTAGGAGCCGGCCTCCCCCGAGCCGAATGGTCAGGGCTCGCTACCTTCTGGCCTCTCACGGACAGGTAGGGCCTGCCGCCTGCGGGCCGTACCGACAGCCCGTCGTGGGAGCATGGCTTCCTCTACCATGGGTGATGTCATGAGCAGCATGGCAACAGTGCCGCGTCGGGCGTGGGATGTCCGCTCGGTTCGCAGCACTGTGGCCATGCTCTGCCATGGATTCGGGGGTGGCAGGCATGTACTGTAGCCACGCCCCGTCTCGTCGTGTTTATGTGGGTTCTAACTTCGAGGGCGCGAGGGCCACCTGCTAGGACCCGGCTTCCCAGGAAGCCGTCTGCTAGGAGTCGGCCCACTTCATGGCCGTCTTCTGGATCCGCCGCCTCCTGGCAACCGGCCGCTTGGACCAGCCGGCCCCAAGAAGGCGGTCCTTTGCCTTTGATGTTTTGAGGGGCGCAGCCTGCCCTGATGTCTTGAAATACCAAGGGGAGCTGATGAGGCTACCCATGGTCATTTACTCCGACAAAAGTCGTGACCTCTCCAAATCCACTTTTATCATCATAATAAGATTCAACACCCTCCAAAATAGTGGGATAATTATTATCTAAAGTTGACACTCTTCCAAACCCACTTTCATAAATATTGCAATCATCATAAATAGGAGGCATGCTATCATCAAAATAAATTTTCTCATCCAAAGTAGAGGGACTAAAAAGATAATCTTCATCAAGCATAGCATCCCCAAGCTTGAGACAAACATTAATTGCAGCAAATAAATTCTAAAACATGTCATTCTCATCAAACATAGCATCCCCAAGCTTGTGGCTTTGCATATCATAAGCATAATCACTCTCATCATTAATAGTATGAATAGCACCAATAGTATAGCAATTATTATCATCACAAGTTTCTAAGTTGTTGCCAAAAAGATTTTCAAGATTATAAGAAGTATCATTATTTTCCAAATCATAATCATCACAATGAGTAATAGGCATAACAAAATCATCCTCAATAGTTTCTTCGGACATTGTACCATAAGACAAAGAATCATCATCAAGTATATCATCTTCCACATTTATTTTTGATTCATTCTCATGAGGCATAACAATAATAGGAGCAACATCATTTGGGAGGGATACCTTTTTACCTTTCCTTCTCCGTCTTTTCTTTTTCTTCTCCACATCATGTGTGGGTTTAATCAACTTTTTGGAGCTCCTTATTGATGAGATTGGTTGCATAGGAAGCTCATTCTCGTAACCTGTTCCATCACGAGAGACAATAGGAGGGAAAGTGGAGAGCTTTACCCTTTCATTAGTATTTCTTTTATATTCTATTGGTTTTCCCATCTTTCTATAGTTGGCAATATAAGCATTTTCATTGCAATTTACTATGCAAAACATATATATTTCTTTAAGAGTAGTTTCAACATGGTCAGTGAATATGAATGCTTCAAACAAACTATTTTATGTGACAATTCTTCACACCCCCAAAAATAAACCAAGTTCATTATAAAGTTCAAGGGTGATCAAGTTATTGCTATATTTAGCCACGATTCGATCATGAAAAAGAGTGCATTGGAAATTAAGATGACCAACTCTATTGCAAAGTTCACAAGTAATGGGATGAAGAGAGCATAATTTTGTAGCAAATTTATCTATCACCTTAAGCCACCGATTGGTTTCATCATGTTTATGCTTCTTACAAAATCTATCATCCCTATAAGGCATGTCTTCACAAACTCTATGCACTCCACAAAAGTTGACATGCTTATAAGAAACATCTTTATCATGACTAGTGCAATCATCATTGGTATAATGAATATTCATAGCAAGCACACTAACAACATTGCAATCATGTTTATCATTCAAAGATTTAGTGCCAAACATTTTATTGACTTCTTCTTCTAACACTTGAGCACAATTTTCCTTTCCATCATTTTCACGAAAGACATTAAAAAGATGAAGCATATGAGGCAACCTCAATTCCATTTTTTTAGTTTTATTTTATAGACTAAACTAGTGATAAAATAAGAAACTAAAAGATTTAATTGCAAGATCTAAAGATATACCTTCAAGCACTCACCTTCCCGGCAACAGCGCCAGAAAAGAGCTTCATGTCTACTACGCAACCTTCTTCTTGTAGACTCTTGTTGGGTCTCCAAGCGCAGAGTTTTGTAGGACAGTAGCAAATTTCCCTCAAGTGGATGACCTAAGGTTTATCAATCCGTGGGAGGCGTAGGATGAAGATGGTCTCTCTCAAACAACCCTGCAACCAAATAACAAAGAGTCTCTTGTGTCCCCAACACACCCAATACAATGGTAAATTGTATAGGTGCACTAGTTCGGCGAAGAGATGGTGATACAAGTGTAATATGGATAGTAGATATAGGTTTTTGTAATCTGAAAATATAAAAAACAGCAAGGTAACTAGTAACAAAAGTGAGCAAAAATAGTATTGCAATGCTTGAAAACAAGGCCTAGGGTTCATACTTTCACTAGTGCAAATTCTCTCAACAATGATAACATAATTGGATCATATAACAATCCCTCAACATGCAACAAAGAATCACTCCAAAGTTTCTATCGGAGAATGTAGGACGAAAACGTGCATCAACCCCTATGCATAGATTACCCCAATGTCACCTCGGCAATCCGCGAGTTGAGTGCCAAAACATACATCAAGTGAATCAATAGAACATCCCATTGTCACCACAGATATCCCATCACAAGACATACATCAAGTGTTCTCAAATCCAATACTCAATCCAACATAACAAAACCTCAAAGAGCAAGACTCAATTCATCACAAGAAATTAGAGGGGGAAGAACACCATATGATCCAACTATAATAACAAAGCTCGTGGTACATCAAGATCGTGCCAAATCAAGAACACGAGAGAGAGAGAGAGAGAAAGAGAGATCAAACACATAGCTACTGGTACATACCCTCAGCCCCGAGGGTGAACTACTCCCTCATCGTCATGGTGGCCGCCGGTATGATGAAGATGGCCTCCGGTGATGATTTTCCCCTCCGACAGGGAGCCGGAACGGGCTCCCAGTTGGTTTTTCGTGGCTACAGAGGCTTACAGCGGCGGAACTTCTCATCTAGGGTTCTTTTTAGGGGGTTTTGGTATTTATAGGAATTTTTGGCATCGGTCTAACGTCAAGGGGGTCCACGAGGCAGCGACAAGCTCGGTCCCCCTCCCTGGGGGGGGGGGGGGGGGGGGAGGGCGCGCCTAGCGAGCTTGTTGTGACCTCGTGGGTCTTCTGGTCCTCCCACGAAGCTTTGGGGGTCTCTTTTGGTCCATAAAAAGTCACCGTAAATTTTCAGTCCATTCCAAGAACTTCTATTTCTGCACAAAAAAACGACACCACGGTAGTTCTGCTGAAAACAGCGTCAGTCCGGGTTAGTTCTAATCAAATCATACCAAAACCATATAAAATTGTTCTAAACATGGCATGAATACTTCACAAATTATAGATACGTTGGAGACATATCAAGCACCAAAGAGGAAACTGTCCTGGACTGCGCCCGCTGGCGTCCTCCTGGCTCTGGTCATCATGGCTCACGTCACCGCGCGCCTCGTGAGGTGGGATGCGAGCCTAGAAGTATCCGCTCCTCGGGAGGCAGCCTCGGGAGACCGCTCCTTGGGAGGCCTTGATGTAGTTCGCCTCGCGAGGGTCTTGTCCGCGAAGTCTTGGAGCTGGGCCACGCTAGGCCTTTGACGATGCCATGTACTGGGCCGCAGGCAAACAGGTCTGGGAACCCCCGGTCCCATAACCCCGACACTTTACTTGGAGGCCACCCCCTAGACGGCCAGTGCAGTGCTCGTCGCGGTGTGAGAGGAACGAACCAGCGCTAAGGAAAAGCCTTCCGAGCCTTGCGAGGCTCCCGAGCCTCGCGGGCCCTCCAAGCCTCATGAGCCCTTTAAGACTCGCGAGCCCCCCGAGCCCTGCGCGCCACCCAGGGAGCAACTTGCCACCACAACCACGTGCCTCGTCGAACACCCCGTGTACTTCGTCAGCATGGTGCTGAGGATGCCCGCGAGCTTTACCCCGTGCAGCAGAAGCTGCTCCTCGCGCTCCTCGTTGCCTCCAGGAAGTTGCGCCACTACTTTCACGTCATCCTATCAAGGTCATCTCTTCCTACCCATTGGAGCAAGTCTTATGCCACCCCAACATTGTTGGCCGTGTTGCGGAATGGAACATCGAGCTGCAGGCCTTCCAACTGGAGTTCTGCACCACCAGGGTCATCAAGGGAGCAGCTCTGACCGACTTCATAGCAGAATGGACGGACCCGTATGAGGAGCCTCGGGAGGACAGATCCCTCCTACCTGGGGATGAGGCACCCAGTGGCTGGGCCATGCACTTCGACGGTGCCTTCTCCAGGCAAGGCACAGGGGCTGGCGTCATGCTCACCTCGCCAGGTGGAGATAAGCTCTATTATGCCGTCCAGCTATGCTTCAAGCACGACGAGAAGGTCTCCAACAATATCACGGAGTATGAAGGCCTCATCGCCAGCCTTAAGGCCGTCTCTGCCCTGGGCGTCAAGCGCCTCACTATCAAGGGTGACTCTCAGCTCCTCATCAACTTCTCCAACAAAGAATACAAGCCCAAGGACGAGCACATGGCAGCCTACCTAGAAGAGGTACATAAACTTGAGAAGTGTTTCCCTGGCTTGGAGCTGCAACACATCCCGCGCGGCGTCAACAAGGAGGCCGACGACATCGCCAAGCGAGCGTCTAGCCGCGAGCCCTAGAGCCGTGGCCTCTTCTAAGAAAGGCTCCTCAGGCCATTAGCCGTGCCACCTGCCGCTGGCATAACGCTACTTCATGAAGAGCTTCCACCCGCGCCGCCCACGGGCGCGCCAGACTGTGGCCCGGCCTCAAGAGCCCGCCTGCTGCTGGCGCTAGAGCCTCAAGAAGACAGCTGGACCATGGAGTTCAAGGCTTACCTGCTCCACAGTACTCTCCCTGTGGAGGATTCGGAAGCAGAACATGTCGTCCGGCAAGCCACCGCCTACTGCTTGCAAGACGGCGAGCTGTACCACAGGCGCCCCAATGGCATCTTGTTGTCGTGCATCTCAACAGAGCAAGGGCGTGAGCTGCTCGCCGACATCCACGGAGGAGACTGCGGGCACCACTCTTCGTCACGCACCCTTGTCGGCAAGGTGTTCCAAAGTGGCTTCTATTGGCTCGCGGTGCTCCGCGATGCCACCGAGCTGGTCTAATCATGTGAAGCCTGTCACCAGCCAGGGCAGGGTTGATTGCTTGTATTTGCATTGGTATTTCCACGAAGAGGAGAGGATGATGCAGAACAACAAAGGTAAGTGATGATGCAGCACAACAAAGGTAAGTATTTCCCTCAGTTATGAAACCAAGGTTATCAATCCAGTAGGAGAACCAAGCAACACTATGTGAACAACACCTGCACATAAACAACAAAAAACTTGCAACCCAACGCGTAAGAGGGGTTGTCAATCCCTCCTCGGTATTGAGATAGATTAAATTGTATAGGTTTTGGTAAATAGATCTAACTAAAACACAAAATAGAATAAATAAAGAAAAATTGCAGCAAGGTATTTTTGGTTCAATATGATAGGAATATAGACCCGAGGGCCGTAGTTTTCACTAGAGGCTTCTCTCAAGAAAATAGCATACGGTAGGTAAACAAATTACTGTTGGGCAATTGATAGAAAAGCGAATAATCATGACGATATCCAAGGCAATGATCATGTATATAGGCATCAAGTCCAAGATTAGTAGACTGACTCCTACCTATATCTACTACTATTACTCCACACATCGACCACTATCCAGCATGCATCTAGTGTATTAAGTTCATGGAAAAATGGAGTAATGCAATAAGAACGATGACATGATGTAGACAAGATAAACTCACGTATGAATAAACCCCATCTTGTTACCCTTAATAGCAATGATACATGCGTGTCATGTCTCTTTCTATCACGGAGGTTGAGCACCGCAAGATCGAACCCATCACAAAGCACCTCTTCCCATGGCAAGAAAAATCAATCTAGTTGGCCAAACCAAACCAAAATTTCGGAGAAGAAATACGAGGCTATAACAATCATGCATATAAGAGTTCAGCAAAGACTCACATAATATTCATGGATAGAACTGATCATAAACTGACAATTCATCGGATCCCAACAAACACACCGCAAGAAAGAGTTACATCAAATAGATCTCCAAGAACATCGAGGAGAACATTGTATTAAAGATCAAAAAGAGAGAAGAAGCCATCTAGCTACTAGCTACGGACCTGTAGGTCTGTGGTAAACTACTCACGCATCATCGGAGGGGCAACAAGGATGATGAAGAACCCCTCCGGGATCGATGCCCCCTCCGGAAGAGTGCCGGAAAAGGCCTCTAGATTGGATCTCGTGGTTCTGGAACTTGCGGCGGCGAAAATTGTATTCTCTCGATGCCCCTAGGGTTTTTACGATTTTAGAGTATTTATAGAGGCAGAGGTCGGTGGAGAAGGTTCCCATGGGCTCCACTACCCACCAGGGCGCGCCTGGGCCCCCTGGCGCGCCCTGGTGCCTAGTGGGCCCCACGGGCCTCCTCCCGTGTGCTCCTTTGGCTCCCTGGGTGTCTTCTGGACAGAAAAAAAATCTCCAAAAAGTTTCGTGGCATTTGGACTTCGTTTGGTATTGATATTTTGCAAAGTAAAAAACAAGCAAAAAACGGCAACTGGCACTTGGCACTATGTCAATAGGTTAGTCCCAAAAAATGATATAAAGTTGCTAGTAAATGTATATAAAACATCCAAGATTGATAATATAACAGCATGGAACAATAAAAAATTATAGATACGTTGGAGACATATCAGCATCCCCAAACTTAATTCCTGCTCGTCCTGGAGTAGGTAAATGATAAAAACAGAACTTTTGATGTGGAATGCTGCCTAACATGTTCATCACATATTCTTTTCTTTTGTAGCATGGACATTTGGACTTTAAATGATTCAAAGCAATAGTCTATAATTGACATGAGGACATCAATACTCAAGCATATCAACAAGCAACCATGTCTTTCAAAATATCAACACTAAAGAAAGCTATCCCTGGCCCATTATGCTCAATCATTGATCCATTCATGAAACAAACTCAAATATTAGCTATATCCAATGCACAAGTATGATAATAGTGTTCCCTAGTTGGTGCTTTATAAAAGAAGATGGAGACTCAATAAAAATAAAAATTGCATAAAAGTAAATAGATAGGCCCTTCGCAGAGGGAAGCAGAGATTTGTAGAGGTGCCAGAGCTCAAAGCTTAAATTGAGAGATAAAATTATTTTGGTAGGCATGCTTTTCCTATCAACGAAAATGATCGAGAATTCCCAATATCTTCCATGCTAGGTAAATCATTGGTGGTTCCCAAACAGAAAATAAAGTTTATTTCCTTTTCCACCATTCTTTCACAATCCATGGCTAGCCGTATCCATGGGTGCCTTCCATACCAACACTTTCCAAGGAATTTATTAGGAACAACAATTTTTTTTTTCATTTCAGGACTAGGCATCCCTATTACCTGCCACACTCTCGTAAAATGACAAGTGAATAAACACTCATCTTGAGAATAACATACCTAACATGGAAAATATTGGCCACCCCTGCCACTTCATGAGCGGTACGGGCACGCAAAAAGGAAATTCATTTTGAAAATTAGAGTTGGCACATACAAATTTACTTGGAACGGCATGGAAATACCGCATATAGGTAGGTATGGTGGACTCATTTGGCACAACTTTGGGTTTAAGGAGTTGGATGCACAAGCAGTATTCCCACTTAGTACAAATGAAGGCTAGCAAATAGATTGAGAAGCGACCAACCAAGAAACAAAAATGATCATAAACGAGCATTAAACATAACCAACACTGAATAATGCACCATAAGTAGGATGTAACTTCATTGCATAACTATTGAGTTTCGTGCTTGCATAGGGAATCACAAACCTTAACACCAATATTCTTACTAAAGCATAATTACTCACCAACATGACTCATATATTACTATCTCCATATCTCAAAACTATTACAAGGAACCAAGTTTATAATATCCAATGATCTTCATGAAAGTTTTTATTATATCCCCCTTGAATATATATCACTTTGGGACTAATTTCATATATTACCATTGCTACTAACAAGCTCTCAAATAAATTTAAGTGAAGCACGAGAGCATAAATTTCTTTCAAAACAATTTCCTTTTTCAACTCTCAAAATAATCTAAGTGAAGCATGGGAGTATTTATTCAAAATTTACTAACTCTCAAAATAATGTAAGTGAAGCATGAGAGCATATTTCTGCAAAAATTAAAACACCGTTGTGCTAAAAAAAAGATATAAGTGAAGTACTAGAGCAATTCATAGCTCAAAAAATTGAAGTGAAGCACATAGAGCAATTCTAACAAATCATAGCATCACTATGGCTCTCTCAAATAGGTGTGTCCAGCAAGGATGGTTGTGAAAAACTAAAAAGCAAAACAAGAAAAGACTCATATAATACAAGACGCTCCAAGCAAAGCTCATGATATGTGACGAATAAAAATATAGCTCCAAGGAAATTACCGATGGTCGTTAGAAGAAAGAGGGGATGCCTTCCGGGGCGTCCCCAAGCTTAGTTGCTTGGTACTCCTTGAATATTACCTTGGGGTGCCATGGACATCCCCAAGCTTAGGCTCTTTTCACTCCTTATTTCTTCATCTATCGTGATCTCACCCAAAACTTGAAAACTTCAATCACACAAAACTTAACAAAACCTTCGTGAAATCCGTTAGTATAGGAAAACAATTCACTACTTTAAGTACTGTTGAAACCCATTAATATTTTGTTATTGTATTATACCTACTGTATTCTAACTTTACCATGGCTTATCCCCCCGATACAATCCACAGATTCGTCAAAATAAGCACACAATGCAACAAAAACAGAATCTGTCAAAAACAGAACAGTCTGTATAAAACTGAATTAAGCTCATACTTATGTAACTCCAAAAATTCTAAAAACTAAGGAAGACGTGGGAAGTTTGTATATAAATCATGTGTAAAAAATTCAGAATTTTTCCACGCTCTAGCAAATTTTAACAATTCTGCTACTGGACGCGGAACCTTCTGTTTTTCAACAGGATCAAATCAACTATCATCCAACATAATCCTAAATGCTTTACTTCGCACAAACACTAATTAAAACATAATAACACAATCATAACAGTAGCATAATTGTGTAAACACACAAAAACAGAAAGAAGGTAAAAATTATTTTATTAATTGGGTTGCCTCCCAACAAGCGCTATTGTTTTACGCCCCTAGCTAGGCATAATGCATAGATTCAAGTATTGTCTTGTTTGGTTTTTTCTCCATAGGTTGCCCTCATGATTGACTCATACGGTGGCTTAATTCTAGTTCTAGGGAAGTGTTCCATACCCTTTCTTATGGGAAACTTAAATTTAATATTCCCTTCTTTCATATCAATCACGGCACCTATAGTTCGTAAAAACGGTCTATCAAGTATTATGGGACAAGACGGATTGCAATCAATATCAAGCCCAATAAAATCTATGGGCACATAATTCCTATTTGCAAGAATAACAACATCATTAATTCTTCCCAAAGGCTTTTTAGTAGTGGAATCCGCCAAGTTCAAATTAAGAGAACATTCTTCAATATTGGTAAAACCTAGCACATCACATAGAGATTTCGGAATTGTGGAAACACTAGCACCCAAATCACATAAAGCATTGCACTCATAATTTTTTATCTTGACTTTAATGGTGGGTTCCCATTCATCGTATAATTTTCTAGGAATTGAAATCTCTAATTCTAACTTTTCTTCTAAATCTTTCATCATTGCTTCAATAATATGTTTAGTAAAAGCTTTATTTTGTTCATAGGGATTAGGTGAATTTATCATGGATTGTAAACAAAGAAATGCATTCAATCAAAGAGCAAATATCATAACTAGTAGAGTGCACGTGCGTTGCTACGGGCTTATGGAAATAATACGATCTTGTAATCTTCAAAATTATGTCCATGAACATATTATAACCTAATAAAAGGAAGGATGAAAATACCATATTGCAATGTTTAATATCTTTTTTCATTTGTGAGTGAGGTATAACCAAAATAATCATTCTGTGCATGCAAGATAGTAGAAAAACTTCTACTTCTCAGGAGCATGCATGCTTTGAGCCTTGAAGAATACATTTGTTCTTGTACTTCACTGCATGAAATATATTCCGTATATTGGCATATAAGCATGCTTGGCACATGTAGTTTTGATCTATCCACCTGTTTCATTGTCTAAAGAATGTTATATGGCTATATAGACTCCACTGGAGAGAATACATTATGCAATTGCCCCGTGTCAATGTTAAATAATCATGTAAAAGGAAAGAGAATAAAAGTAAAAGTGAGTCCAATGATAGAAATGAGTAAGAAAATGAAAAGTTGAAAACAAAGGATCTTAGGGCATCTCCAAGGCTGTCCTCTAAAATGGATAAACTATTGTGTGGTCATATTTATGTTTTCGTAGTGTGCAGGTGGACGAATTCGGAATATCAATATAAATATGGATCAACATGATGAAAGCATATCACGGGAGTAGTGACTGTTGCAGCTCTTGTTCTCTTATTTCATCTTTTTGCATTTTTATTAGCCATTGAATACACCAGTGTTCACAGATAAACCTTTTCTGTGTGATCGGCGGCTACATTAATATTTTGTCAAGAGATGTCTACCTAGATTTGTTTGCTGAACCATTGCTCGATGCCCACTATTCAATAAAAAGACTGAATTATCCATTTCAAATTAATCTTTCAAATTGATTAGGAAGTAGAGATAGTATATACTATATATCTCAGGGAATGTAAGAGAAGTACTTGCGTGACGATGAAGGAAGACTTGCTAGTTTTTGTAAAACCTTTTCAACCCCGACATGATTGTTATATGTTTTTATTTCTTTAGGGACCGAATCAAGCACCCAGAGTTATTCTGCATAAGGGAAATAAATAAGATAGTGATACAGGTTCTTCTTGTCGTAACCCAACAAGGTGTAGTAAACATAAATATGACCAATCAAAATAATAAGGGGATAAAAAGGATGCCAAGAAATTAACCATCAAACATAAGAAGCAATATATTATCAGTCTGACAAAAGAATCACTACATATTCTATGAAAATATTTTTTTAAATAAGGGTTTCCACCAGTTTAGAAATCAAGAAGAAAACATTAGTTTTTAGTGCATGTTCAAGGAGTGTTATGGGCTAGCCATTGTTTTAGAATCTCATATTACACATTTCAAAGTATACTTCTGAACTGCATAGTTCTTGTTTATTTCATGTCACCTATTTTTTACATCGAACAGTAGGATTTTCTAGATCAACTCCCGCATAGACTTGCGTCGAGGGAGGAGGTCATATTTTTAGATGCACAACGTTGAGCATGTCGGTGGCAAGCCAGGGAGGAGAAGGCAAGCCAGGCTGGCTGGAGAAGGGAAGGAGACTCAATGTCACGATGGTGCCAGCTTGCTGCCCCATGGTGGCGAAAGTCGGCGAAGCGTAGGTGGGGAATGGTGGATCGCGCCCGTGTAGCAGATCTCATCGCTTCTAGAAGATACGAGAGGAAGCAATGTGCGTGGACCCCATGTCCTACGTGGCAAATGTGACAAGCATGACGTGCGAGCGCGATCGATCGATATCTAAGTCGGTCAGGCGTCACAGATCATTTACCTAAAAAATTGTATTGTTTTCTTTTTTAAAATCCTTATTTGTTTGTGAATCTAAAAAAATTGGATTGGACAACACCACACACTCAATCTCAGTTAGCCCCCTCACAATCTCTCTGGTCACTTTCTAATAGTTTTTTCTTTAAAACCTAGTGACTGGTATATCCTTGTGCACGCTTGCGTTGGACTCACGCATAACTTACAAAAGGTGACCCAGCTCAAACGTCTCACATCAAGGAGATAAGGCTAATCATTTTTTCTAGATGAGATAAGGCTAATCAGAAACTCCCTCAAATACGTAGTTCTAGTTCACTCGATTACGCCGACACCGTCACTCTCTGTTAGCCCCCCTCACCCGTCACTACCTCCCCGCCGCCCCTCACATTTCTCCCCACCATTGTGCATTTTCCTATGGTCGCCAGCTCCCTCTCCACCTCGTCAGGCCGCCCCTCCCCTTTCATCCCCAACGCCGGCACGCGGTTCCTAGCCCTTGCTCTTCGTTGCCTTCTCGTAGAATCCAGTTGCCGAAGTGGCCGAGGAGGCCCTCGAGCTTGGCATAGTCGCGGGTGACACAACACTAGGCGCCGTCGGAGGGGGACGCGGAGGCGCGGGACTCGCACGCCCCTGCTCTTCCCTGCCCCTTCTTTGAATCAGGTGGTCGACGTGCCCGAGGAGGCGCTCGAGCTCGGCATGCCCGCGGGCGACCCAGCGCAAGGCACTGTCTCAGGCGAACGTGGAGGCCGACAATAAGGAGCAGGGGTGGGTGCTCATCCTCGCCGCTGACCACAAGTGCTGCGAGAAACTTTGAGCATAGACTGGTATGATAAAATCACATGTTGCTTCCTTCTCTCCGTCTGTTGACTATTGAAGTAGCTAATAAATTGCTTTAGAATGTTGCGAGCTTGGTTATTTTACATCGTCTGCTAATGCTAAGCAAAGAATCGGACGGTTTATGTTCGGTAAACATTGGGGAGAGATTTTTCCTATCGAAGGAAAATGAAAAAAGCGGCGTCCTAGTGTTATAGTTGAGTTTGTAAAAGTATTGAAAAAAAACTCACTATCATAATTAAGCAACCGTTAGTCATATGACATATAGAGTTACAGACTCATGAATCTGTAGTAGCATCATAACATGAATTGCTTCCTACATCGTACGTCCTCATGCTTTTCAGGAAAACTGCCTACATACTAGCACATGTCACTCCCATACTTCCGATAAAACATAATCTATTGGTGCTTACCAACTTCACTTGCTTCATCTCTGATATTAGTTTACCTTTATGCTCCTCGATCACAACAGCAAGCAAGCATGCCAGTTGCTGCCCTACGTCGAGCTAGTCCAGGCCGCAGAAGACGACGGGCCACAACGGCTCGTGCGGATCCGACCAGCCGCTAGACCCTGCCATCGATGGGGAGGCACAGCTAGGGTGGATCGATAGAGAACACAAGCTTTTGTGGAACATTGCACAAGCATAGGTCAATGCCAAAATAAATGATCACCTCTTACAAGTCTATGTAACTCACTAAAAAATCTATGAAATATCTTTTTTACTAGAATTCTCAATCTGGATGCAATAGCATTATAGCAGACATAATTAAACTCATCTAAGCTTTCTGAAACTGCAGAAAGGAGAAGCATAATCAGAAATTCACGCAGGCAAGTACATATTTATACTTTAGTAGTAAACCACGGCCAGAAAAGCAAGATGGTAAATGCATTAACCACAACCGAATTTCTTATTCACACTTCTCTATCTTCAATTATAAAAGAGAATGTATTGCACACACGGGGTTAAATATACCTGGCAAAAAAAAACCTATGTGATGCTCCTGTATGAGATTCTTCGGCACTATATTACGAAAGACTAATCATAAAATAGTATATGCAAATAAAAATGAACAAAACTATGCACATCATATTCATACTTCTGAACCATAATAATTGTCAGTTTGGTTGGTTCAGAGGCTCCCTTGACCACATGAAAAAAAATCAGACGGTTTGTGTTTGGCAAACATTGGGGAGAGATTATGCTTGTCAAGGAAAATGAAAAAAGTGGCGGTCACGGTGGGTGAACAGAGTCGAGGAAGATGGCCGAATTCGACCATAGTGGTAGCCGAAAGGGGAACTGACTATGGGATCTCCTTCAATGTGTCAGTGAGGTATTTTAAACTGCAAAAATAGGAAGAAGTAAAGCCAAATGTTGCAACTGTAACTCATAAAGTTTGTCAAAGAATAGTTAAAAGTAGACAACTCAAACGCTGAAACTATATAGCTAGTTAGCTTGAAACTGAAAACATTGTATCATCCATGAGTGACATCATGAAAAATATGTAAAGGGATGACTTGCGTATGTGTACCATACAAAATCATGAATAATAAAATATGTAAGGCGGGATCAATCATTAGGCCTGAATATATACCATCCAATTAAATGACACCATTATTTATCAAGGGAATAACATATCGGGCATGAGCTGCAGTCCTTTTTACCTCATATGTACAGGGGCATGTACATCATCCAAGTTGATTTATAGCTCCTGTGTCGGCCATTCGTCGTAGTCGAGCTCCAGCGGTGGCCGGCGGCGAACACAGATGGGGTTGGCCATGGAGCGGAGGAGAGGAAGCCGGAGCGGTGGAGGTGGGTGAGGGGATGGACACGGCCGACGGCGGTCTTGCGGTGGCCGACAGACCTCGTCCTTGTACCCTTGAGGTTGGAGACCTCGTCCTACATCGGATCCTCTCTAGAGAGGGGCTTCGCAAACTCTCACCCATGAGGGAAGGCCCTTTCAGGGTTGCTCACGTCTCCACGCTAGGCGCCGCTGGCATGGAGACTGAGGACGGAGTTCCTGTGCCTAATGCCTGGAACATCCAACACCTCCACAATTTCTACCCTTGACCCCCCACGCGTACGAACAAAATGGGGGTGTACACGCCCCGGAGACTCTCAATGTGTTCGCCTAACGGGCACGTGAGAGCTCCCGCCCATGCCCAAGTGGAAGCCCCATGCTCCGCACTGGCGGAACGATTGAGCCGCGATCATACCCAGACACTGTTGGAAACCCCATGCTCCGCGCTGGCGGAACGATCGAGCCGCAATCATACCCACACCCCGGTGGAAGCCCCATGCTCTGTGCTGGCAGAATGACAATTTGAGGGCGCCCCACGAGCTGCACTAACCTCAAGCTGATCCGTGCCGGACACGGCTACCGTATCTCTTTTGCTGTGTAATAGAATTTGCGGTCTTGCTTCAGTAAAGCCTTGGTTTCCCATTCAGGATGTGTTTCGCGTATTTTTGCCTACCAAGCTACGCGCGCTCGTGACCTCCCTCTTGAGCCCCTCACGAGTGGGGGGTGGACACGGTGCATGTGCTTGGGTCAGTCCCAGCAGCGCTGAAAAACCCATGTAACCGGGCTCTGGCTCGCGGGCCTGCTCCCGTGCACGCCACCCCACCAAGGTCCTTGGTGTCTTATCTCCTCGCAAGACACTCATGAGTGAGCCAACAAGCGTGCACTTCTCTCTTGCGGTGCAACCTTCTGTGTGCAGTTGCCTCAGGGGGCCAGCCCAAGGCACCCGTCTCAGCAGGAGATCTCGTGAGTTGAAGCCTCGCGGGACACGCCTTGCCGGCAATGGTCGACCAGATTCTGCGCTCCGTAAAGCTAAGTCCAAATATCTCGCAAGAAAACTTTACCACCTCTCGAGCCTTCCCTTCGGGTAACCTCATGAGTGCTGGTGTTTTCCTTCACGCGAGCCGCTTGTGCGTTAAAGGGGGGGGGCATAGAGCATCATGTCTCAGAGGCCCTCGCCAGCTCTCGTTGCCCCTCACCTCCTGGACTTCTTCAGGCATCGCGACCTGACATACCAGCGACAGCTGAGGCTTGCTCGGGGGCTGGGTCCTAACGATGTAGAGTGTAAAGGCAAGCAAAAAGGAAAAACAAGCCTCAGGAGGAGGCCTCACGGGAGCGCGAGCATTCATTATGTCACTTAGCACTTAAGAAAAAGTCATTATCTTCAACGCCCCATGGGGCCATGGTTAACTATGAGCAGGTTAACCAAGGAATGGTCTAAGGAGACATGCCGCCACTGCCGCTGCCACCGCTGTCCTCATCTCCCTCGGCTCTGCCTTAACCGTCACTGCTGTCGCGGGTAAACTGGGTGTGCAACGCGTCCACATGATCCTCCATCGCCTTCCCGAGGGCGCTGCGAAGCTCCTCTAGGACATGAGCTATCACAGCCTCGAAGTTGAAATTGGGGTTGGCCCAGAGAAGGTGGCTGAAGATGCACGTCGCCGCCTGGGAAAGAAGATCGCGACACTCCTCTTCGACGATCCCGTCCACCTTCTTGGCACCATCCTCGAGCCATTCCACGATCTTGGTAAAGGAGATTTAGCTGGCGTCGTCAGTCTCGAGAGGGCTGGAGACGTCCTCCCTGCAAATAGAGCCCAAGGCACGGCGGGCTCACAGCTCGAGGGCACGGAACATCTTGGAGCGCTCAAGCCGCCGCCCCCGAGCCTGGGCCGCCTCGTCCCTTGCCTGCTCCACGACAGAGGCGATGCCCCCCACCTACTCCTGGAGCGAGGCCAGCGTGGCCTCAGCGCCGGCTTGGGCCTCCACCGTGGTCCTTCACCATTTTTCCACTTCGGTCAGCATTTCCTTGAGGCCCGCGGTCTCGTCTTGGAATTCTTTGCGCCACGCATTGAAGCGGTCCTCCTGCAGCTTCAGCTTCTCGCTGTGTTCCTTGGCGAGCGCCTGGCGGTTCTGCGCGACCCTCTTGGCGGTGTCCTCCTGGATCTTCTTCTCCTTGGCCACCAAGTTGGCGTTGGATGTGTCCAGGCGCTGGGCTTAAGAGCCCTGGGCGGCGGCTACCTCGGGGTCCAGCACCTCCAGCCACTCACGCTCCAGGTCCTGCGCAGACGCCATCCACGCGAGCTCCCACTCGAGAACCTTGAGGTTCGCCTCGCGAGCCACAAGTTCCTCTTCACGCGCGGAGATGGCATCCTTTTGCGCCTGGAGTTGTAGCTCCAGTGTGTGTTCAGGTCTCGGAGCTCCTGCCCACGGGCCTCCGCCGCCTCACGCCGCCGGCCTGCCGCTTCGGCCTCTTGAAAGGCGCGCTCGCTGGCTTCCTTCGCCTCGGCGGCGGTCTTCTTGCCCCTCGCGCGAGCGGCCTCATTCTAACGACGGCCTAGCTTAACGGCAACTTCAAGCTGATGCCACCCGTGGGCCAGGTGTAGGCGCTCCTCGACAAGGCGCGCCTCAGCAACTTGAAGCTCCACCCCAAGCTGACTTAGCGCATTCAGTGTTCTGCAAGACCCCGCGCCTGATCATAGTGCGGCTGTTCATGAATGCCAGGGCCCAATCCGGGTTGGGTCCTTCGCCGCCCTCTACCGTCGTAACCTGCGAGGGCCCGGCTTTGCTTGCCAGGAGCGAAGGGCCGACAGGGGCCTCCTCCACCCCGCCTTGACGTGACGGTGGGCCCCGCGGGCTCGGCGCCCTCCTGAAGGCGGCCTCATGTCCCGCCGGGTCCCCCAGGCTTCCTGAGCCGCCTCCAGCACCAGTAGGGCGTGGTGCCATGGCTGGTGTCTCCGCCTCCGCCGCCGCGATCTCTGCTCCGGCAGCAGGCGCATCGGGGGCCAAGGAGTGGCCTCTCGAGGGCGCCTCGGGAGGGGTCGCCTACCCTTCCCTTTGCGCGACCCCGGCTCCGGCAGGTTGGTGGTGCACGCTCTCCTCGTGCCTTACAGTCCCGGCGAACGGCGGTGAAGTCCCCGTCAAGCCCGGGGACTCCTTCTTCTTCTTACTCGAGGAGGACCTACGCGAAGCGAACATTCAGGCACACGAGGCATGTTGGATACGAGGAGAGTGAAGGCGGGCGCTTACTCATCATTAGCAACCCACTTCCTGTTCTTCAGCGACCTCGGCAGGGCACCGTCACTGCTGTCTGTGTGGGGCCTCCTCTCGTGGCCGGCCCTGGGAATGGAACCCGGGGGTTTGGCAGCCCTGACTTCAACACCAGTCTCCTTCATGGAGGATCCCTAGAGGCCACCCTCGGCGCTGCCCCTAGTGGTCCGCGGCCCCGCGGCCGCCACCCGGGAGCTCCTTGCGTCCCTCACCGCCCAAGCACGGCAGGCGCGGCCTCAGGCAGGGCAGAGTCGTCGGCGCCTCCAGGCGCGCATGCAAGTTGATGGCCAGTCCATTGGAGCACGCCGCCGCCGTCTTCCGTAGCGCCCGTCGAGGTTCCACCGTCATTACGGCCCCCGGGCCGGGAACCACCAGGAAGGGGTTGTCCCGGGGCCCCTCATGGCCTTCCGAAAGCAGCCCCCACTGGTCAAAGCTCGGCATCGCACCGTCCAATTTTACCTTGTTCCGATAGCGATACAGAGGGAGTCCCGCCTCGGGAGGCTCGTCCGCTTCCTCACTAGTCAAGATGTGAAGCACCCTGCTCAGCACCTCCGGCGGCAGGCTACCCATATTTAGCCGCAATGGGTCCTCCGGGCCAGTGAAGGCCAACATCGGGCGGGAGTGACGCTAAAGGGGGGCGATGCGCCGGTGGAGGAACTCCCTCACGACCGTGACCACCGTCACCCCCGCCACCCTCAGGTCGGCCAACCTCTTCCACACCAGTGCCAGTCTCGGATCGGCGAGCCTCTCGTGCTCCCATCCAGAGCTCCTTGCCGCCGGGGATGTCGGCAACTGCAGCAGGGGCTGAATTGGGCTGCCTCCATGTACACCCATTGCCGCCTGAAGCCCTCCACCTCATGGGTGACCTTCATGTTAATGCCCTCGCCTACTGTCTCGTCCACAATGCAGAGCGAGACGCACCCAGAGCACTGGTTCACCGCGGTCAACTGCAGGCTAAAGAAGTGACGGAGCAGTGCTGTGGAGGGAGGCACGCCCATGAAGGCCTCGCATAAAAAGGCAAAGGCTGAAAGGAGGAGGATGGATTTCGGCTCAAGATGTAGCGCGTGGACCTGATAGTGAGAGAGCACGACGTTAAAGAAATCTGAGAATGGTGGCAGCAAGCCGACGAAGAGTGCGGGAAGGTGGAGGACGATAGTGGTGGTGTCGAGCTCGATGGAGGGGCGCGAAGCCGGCCAGATCTGGGTGGCCCCCCACTTGTTGGAGGCAACTGCAATCATCAGAAGAACCTTGTCGAGCCCATCGGCATTGATGACCGTAGACCTGCCCAGGGCAGGCTCCAGCGCCGCTTCCACGGCCACCGCCACTGTCGCCCTTCCCTTCCTACCAGGGGCGCCATGGCGACGTAGTTGGGACCAGGAGTGATGAAGATCTGGCAGAAGGGGAAAGAATCATGTGCGAGAGTGCAGGCGTAGGAAGGTGGATGCGCGCTGGGAGACAATGATGGCCTCGTGCCATGCACGGGCAGGCTTTATGTCAGCCTGGACAGTTGCCGAGGCATCGTTGGAGAAGTGGGGGCATCCCCCGTTCCATCATGCGCCACGCGTTGCGCCTGGCCCGCTGGCAGTTAGGCCCGTGCCGTTTTGCCCCCTAATAGGCAGGAGCATACGCGCCGCGGGCTCGGGGCTACTGTTAGGCCTGTGGAACCCAGGGTATCCAGGCCTGTCCGCCTTCGGCCTAGGGCATGATGCATGGCGAGGGCCCAACGAGTGGCCAACCAATAAGCGTCATGAGAAAGACTCCTCACGAGGCCCTTGCCTCACGAGGCCCCCTTAGCAGGCATCTTGAGCAGACTAGGCGGCTTCACCAAGAGCCTCACGAGGCAGCCTCGCGAGGTGGCCTCCTGAGCCACCCTCCGGAGGCAACAGGTCAAGTGTCGTTTGGTTCGGTCTGAAAAATAACTAAAATATTACCTCAAAGCCTTGATAAAGGCCCTTGAAGGCCTTTCTGATACCGGCCTCTGTGGACCAGTAACTTTGCAGCGCCGTGCCTAGTAGGACGCGGTGCTCGACAACAATGTAGGAGCCCGTCATGGATGCCTCCATCTCTTCAATCCACCCCACATACACCTGCCATGCGGCAGGTAGGGATGGATGGGCCACCTCGGTCCTTCCCGTCATGGGAGGAGCAACCGCCGGTGTAGGCTGCCGAGGTGACTCTGGGTCAACGGGGGCCGAAGCTGTCAGCTGCCCCCGCTTTTCCCCCTTCGTGAAGGAGGGTTTTTTCTTCAATGGGTCCTTGGAGGACGAGGCCTCTGCCTCAGCCATACAGGCATCAGCGCCGCCCCCCGTGGTAGGTTTGGGCGGGGCCTGCTGAGTAGTTGCCTCCCCCAGCCCATCATGGGCGACGGCGGAGGGACGATGCTCCTCCGAGGCGCTGGGAGGAGGGAGCCCACTCGATGCTGTTTGGTCGCTGATATTGGAGCGTTGCGGGCTGCAAAAAGACAAATGATTATTGCAAGGGAAGCGCACTTGAGTACTTACGACTGGGATGAGTAGAAGGTGTACCTCCTCGGTGGTGGCCTCGGTCACCGCGTCTCGATGAGGTCATCCACTGTTTCAGAGGAATCGGCCTTGGCTGTGGCAGGGGCCTCGCAAGGATCGGTGTAGACAACTTTCTCATAAAGTTGGTTTGGGCAAAGTTGTCACCAAAAACTTTGCCTCAAGGATCGGTGTAGACAACTTTCTCATGAACTTGTCACCAAAAACTTGTTTGGGCAAAGTTGGTTTTCTTTTGGATTTTATTTTATCATAAAGGAATTAAATAATGCTGATTTGGTGTTGTTCCATATGGTTTGGTTCACTTAAATAATCCAAGTATCATTGTTTATATTTTTATGAGTGCTTCTGGAATATTTTCTATTTAGTGAACATTTTTCCCATAGTGTTTGAGTAAGCTGATTTTCAATTTTGAATTTGAGTTGATTTCCATAATAGAGTTTGAATTGTTTTGGTTATCCACTATGACTAGGCACTGCAAATGATATGACTTGGCATTATTAGCAGTTGATCACAGTGACTAATACACAGGGGTGTTACAAGTTCTACTCCTCTAAAAGAAATTCTTGTCCCGAGAATTTAGGAGGTAGAAGGAAAGAGGTCGGGATATTCTTCCCGAAGATGATCCTCGCGTTCCCAAGTAGCTTCATCTTCAGTATGATTCGACCACTGCACTTTCAGGAACTTGGTCGTCTTCTGACGAGTCCGACGTTCAGCTTCATCAAGGATGCGGATCGGATGCTCCTTATAAGAAAGATCATCTTGCAACTGGAGCATCTCGTGATCCACTGCGCGGTGTGGAGATTCCTTGAAGCATTTACGAAGTTGTGACACGTGGAAGACATCATGGATATGAGAGAATTGTGGTGGCAACTCCAATTTATATGCCACCTATCCACGTCTAGCCACGATGCGGAAAGGACCAATATAGCGAGGAGCTAGCTTGCCCTTGATTCCAAAACGACGGGTGCCCTTCATAGGAGTGACACGAAGATAAGCTTGATCACCTGGTTGATAAGTCAGACCCCATCGCTTGCAATCATAATTGCTCTTTTGGCGGTCCTGAGCCGCCTTGAGATTTTCTCGGACAATTCGGACTTGTTCTTCGGCATGTTGAATAATGTCCAGTCCCACGAGAGGTCGTTCCCCAGTTTCTGACCAATTCAGAGGGGTTCGACACGTACGTCCATAAAACACTTCAAAGGGGGCCATTTTCAAGCTAGCTTGATAACTGTTATTATAAGAGAATTCGGCATACGGGAGAGATTCTTCCCACTTCTTACCGAATGATATAACACAAGCGCGAAGCATATCTTCAAGCACTTGATTTATTCGCTCGACTTGGCCTTGGGATTGAGGATGATAGGCTGAACTCCAGGTAATGTGAGTTCCCATAGCTTCTTGGAAACTTTCCCAGAACTTGGACGTGAAAAGACCGCCACGGTCCGAACTGATCTCCTTCGGAATACCGTGGAGTGAAACAATTCTGGAGATATACAGTTCTGCTAACTGGCTAGCAGTGATAGTCTCCTTGATAGGCAGAAAATGTGCAACCTTGGAAAGTTGGTCGACGACGACAAGAATAGCATCGTGACCTTTCTGAGATTTGGGAAGACCAGTAATGAAATCCATCTGCACTTTATCCCACTTCCACAAAGGAATAGGGAGTGGTCGAAGAATTCCAGCAGGCTTCTGATGTTATGCTTTCACGCGACGACAAACATAACATTCAGCAACATAGCGAGCAATGTCCTGCTTCATTTTAGACCACCAATACCTTTGACGAAGATCACGATACATCAAGTACCACTATGCATGTTTCTTTCCTCCTTGACCTTATCCTTCAAATGACCCAACGAGCAGACATGGTGGGGTTGACCAGAGTGCGTGGCATTGCCGCGTCCACGCGGTGACCACCGCCCTGGCACGCCATGGACGTGAGCTGAGTGTTTGCTAGCTCGGGCCCCTCCTCTGCTCGTCGTTTCCGCGCGTATCGTCATGTCCAAAAGCTCCCCCTAGTCGTCCTCTTCCTCCCTGGATAAGTCTCCCCCTCTCCCGTCCCCTCCTTCACGGTGTAGCCGCCGCGCCCGTGACCTGTCTCCTCTGCCGCCGTCGCGTCCAGTCACCCGCGCCCTCCCGAGCTCTCTCGACCTCGCCTGAACCCTCTCCGCCCCTCTATGGTTGTCCTGGAAGCCTCTCCCCTCCTTTAGGCGAGCTCCCGAAGCTCCGGGACGCCGGCGTACGTGTCGCCGCGGCAATGCTCGGCCTCCCTCGCCGCTCGCCTATAAATAGGCCACCCCGAGCCCTTCTGAGCTCACCATCGACTCCCCTCGCTCCTCTACCCCTCCCCGGCCACTTGCGCGAGCCCCAGGGCCTCTCATCACCGTGATCTGCCGCCATGGCCGCTGCCACCATCCTCCTAAATTCGCCTATCTCCGGCTCTTCCCGCCTCCGCCGAGCCCTCTGTCGGCCTACCCCGTCGCCGGAGAGCACCCCTGCCCCTTTCCTCTACCGCTGCAGCCACCGGAGCCCCTCCCTCGCCGTGGAGCCGCCGCTCTTGGCCACCGTTGCCGCGGTCCACTCCGGCAGCCCCCGTGGCTGGCGCGGCCACCCTCAGGCGCGGGATGGAACGACGCGCCCATCCCCATTGGCGCCCTAGCCCGCCATGGCCTTCTGTCACCGGCACCGGTGAGAACGCCGCTCCTGCTGGTCTTGGTTGGGGGAGAGTAGAGGAGGAGGAGGAAGAAGGAGAGGGAGGAGAGAGAAAGAGGTGGGACCCGCCGGTCAGCGGGACAAAGCCCGGCCCCGCACCTGCTGACTGGGATAAGTGGAGGCGCCCGGCGGCTAGTGTGTTTCTTCCTCTGGAAAACGTATTCACCCCGAGTGCGCGACCGGTTGTGCTATCAAGGACCTTTCTGTTAATATTTTTCTTGCAGATTGGTCCCTGACAGAAAAAGTGTTATAACTTTTTCTCTGCAACTCCGATCGAGGTAATTCCAAAGCCTACTTCTTCGTCTCTTCGAGCTCGTCATGTTGGTATCATTTTCATAATGTTTTGACACTGTGGAAATGACCATTATGCCCTTGCCCGTAAACAGCCCACTCCGAGAGAGAACTGTTTCCGGCAATCATTTCCGCGGACTTCCCGCACTTCTTTCTGATGGTTCCTTCATCCCCAGGCAAGCCACGACAGCCACTTGCATGACGGATTTGCAGTAGCTATGGTTCCCTAATTGAATAGTTATTTATTGTGTGCATGTTATTCTGTCTGAAAATACTATATATGCTCATGTTCTATGCTCATCCTTATATTCTGTCCATGTGCTTCTTGCTAGCTATGAAGTACTCGTTGGTAGCATTATGCTCCTGGTTAACACTGGCAGTAATTCATGCTAAGATGATGACATGTCTGCATGTTTCTTTATTAGTTGTTATGATTTCATCATGCTATCATGGCTCAGCACATCATCATTCAAACTTAACCGGATGTTAATTGAACTTGAACACCTGTTGGCTGAGTCATAGTGCGCCACCGAATCGAGCTCACCAGTGCAACCACACTTGTTGGGATGGGGCAGCCCTAATTCGGTCTATTGTCATGCCTCTCGCCGGTACCTCCAACTAGGGAAGGTTATGAGTGCGTGCTACCCTGATCAGGTAGGCGGCTATAACCTTGTGAACCCAGTTGAGTTATTGGATCCAAGTCCCCGTTTGGGACAGTTTTGTTTAGCCACGATGGTGGCAGGTGTCGGAAGGACACAGGGGTCACCCATGACATAGCCCAAAAGGGAGTTTGTCGGAGTGGCCGGGAGAGTGTCATGCAATAGATTGGGTTTTGTCGGAACGTCGTTGGTCCACCCGAACGGGAGCATGAGGCCATGAGTTCCATGGTGTGGGTACACTGTACTAACCTCTGCAGAGTGTATAATCTATCGATAGCCGCGTCCTCGGATATGGGCACAGTTCATAGTAGGATACACTATGGGTCAACAGAATAATAATCTTGCTTATAATAACCCCGTTCTATGAGAAATATGTTGGTTGATCTTTATGTGATCGCGAGAGGATCACCGTGGTATCGAGGATACCGATGTTGGTTGATTGTGATCACGAGAGGATCACCGTGGTATCGTGGATACCGGATTTGGTTGATAGTGCTATGTGGTGATCTCGGGTAAAAATCAAGCTCCTTGTGATCATGTTATCACTACGGTATTGTAATACCAAGTTTGGTTGGTCCCGAGGTTATCAGGTGGCACGCTCGATGGTAAGTTCCTACACGTGGTGGTTACGAGGTAACCCCGACAGAGTAAGTTGCATCATAATAGTTGTAATATGTTGCATGTAGTGACATCCTGTTCATATGCCATGCCAAGATTATATAGTTTTAACATCGTCATGTTTACACCTGTTTAACCGGTAAATGCTATACTGTTGCTTGTCTTGATTGCTTTGGTTGCTGTGAGCTTGCGAGTACATTCAAAGTATGTGACGACCCCGGCTTAATCGTGCGCTAAACATACACGCAAATGCACACGATCAAGCCTAATGACTCACTTGAAGATATCACAACACAACTCTAAAACATAAATAAAGTCATACAAGGTTAATATTACAAGCCAGGGCCTCGAGGGCTCGAATACATAGCTCGATGGCATACAAGCGTCAGCGGAAGCATCAGATATCTGGGTACAGATATATTACAGAAAAGGAGATAAGCCTCTAGAAAGGCGGGGTAAAATAAAACTCTACGATCGAAAGGCGTAGGCCTCCTGCCTAGGACCCTCCGAATCCTACTCCTGGTCGTCTGTCGGCTCCTCGTAGTAGTACTCGCCGGGAGGGTAGTAGTAGTAGCCGTAGTCGTCGACGGGGGCTGCTATCTCAGGGGCTCCGTCATCTAGCGGCGTCAAATGGATATGGGGAGAAAAAGAAAATAAAGCAAACGTGAGTACTCATCCGAAGTACTCAGCAAGCAAGGATCTACACTACATATGCAACATTTTCAAAGGGGGCTGTATATGTGGACTGGGCTGCAGAAATGCCAGAATAGAGGGGGAAAGCCTAGTCCTATCAAAGACTAGCATCTTCAAGCATCTTCATCAGTCTTGCAGCATTAGAAGAGTGCAGATTAACATAATGTAAAGTAGTTGTAGTATCATCAACCTCGGCCAGAGATTCTTCCTCGACTCCCTGCGAGAAAGCAATCCCAGAGCCATACTATCCAATTCATCTCAAGTCACCAGTTCTAGTTGTACCGATCGGGATACAACTCCGAGTGTCCGTTACCGTAGGACAGGCTATCGATAGATTGTTTCTTCCCTGCAGGGGTGCACCAACTTACCCACCATGCTCGATTAACTCCGGCCGGACATACTTCTCTGGGTCATGCCCGGCCTCGGCCAAACGATACGCCGCAACCCGACTAAATACTTAACAGAGAGGTCAGCACGCCGGACTAACCTATGCCCCCAGGGGTCTTGGGCCATCGCCCTGGATGCTCCTGCATGTTGCGTACACCGTCGGTGAGCAGACCTAGCAACCCCTTAATACAAGCGCGGTTGCGTTACCAGTCCAACCCAGCGTGTGCCGCTCAGTTGCTGACATCTATTAAGCTTCGGCTGAAGTATACGACGCAGAACACCCATACTATGCCCACGTGATGGTTAGTGCTATCAGGCCAGAGGCCCCTCGGATCAAATATCCAAACTATTAGTGTGTTGATAGTGCGGAAAACGAGCAGAGACTCACGAAAGATGTGACCCCGTCGCCCCGTCTCGAGGACTTGCGGCAAGGGCAAGGAATGGCCGGCCACGCCTCGTGTTCAACCCTCGGGCACCATCCAGGTCCACCCGATTCCATATTACTCGCTATTAAGCTCGCGCGGGTACCCCTCAGGGCCGACCCGTCTTTATCCAGTATGAACAGTTATATCAGTAATGTAGGACATCCGTGTGGCTACCGCATCAAGAAGGAATCCGAGGCATCACCCTTGTTGGATCCCCACCTGACATAACCGTCAAGGTGAACGGAGGAGGAATCACCCTCGAGGTCCACTCTTGAGGAGTTGCACGATAGTGTCGGTTTCGGGGGTGGTGTAGGAGGAATCACCCTCACTGACCACGACCGATTAACTAACCTACAAGGTTATCATCAGAGGTGCTGACGAGGTATCACCCTCGGCACTTGATAGTAACCCAGTAGTGTCGAGCAAGTAAGGGAAGTGTCGTGCGGTGTCGGGGCCTGGTCTTCGATCCCGTTGCTCGGGTCTTCTGATCATCCAGCGGGGCAGTCGGGATAAGTGCGGTCTCTGATGGTCTCTACCCAACCCATTCTAAGTAGTTTGGGATAACAGATAAGTATCAATAGCAGGTTACAAGTAAACAGGCTATGCAGCAGATATAGGATACAGTAACAGCAGCAGATTCTAATGCAAGCATAAGAGAGAAGAGAATGGGCGATATCGGAATGCTCAAAAAGGGGGGTGCTTGCCTGTCTGCTCGACGGCAAGAGTCTGATCGTCAGGAGCGTAGTCGACCTTCGGAGCTGCGTCAATCTCGGGAGCTACGTCGACGTCAGGGTCTATCAAGAGAGAAGAGGGGGAAGAAACAAATAAATGCACAACAAACGATGCAATACAGACATGGTATGCTAAGATGGAGTGCAGGGTTGCCTAAAGATGCATCTAGGTCATTTTAGTTATTTTAGAAACAATGTGGGATTTATTAACCGGTATATGTGCACTATTCATCTACCGGAATCAGGCTCAAAGTTACGAGTTCTCCTACGTAGAGGGTTCCGACATGGAAACAGACGACACGATTAGATTCGTCTCGTCGTTCCGAGCAACTTTCATGTTTTAAGTTTTTTGATCTGAGCTACGGTTTAAAAGTTATTAATTTTCAAAGTTTAAATGATTTTCTGGAATTATTTTTATTAACAGAAAATTATATATGACATCAGCATGATGTCACTGTAACGTCAGCAGTCAACAGTGACGCTGACTTGGTCAAATCTGACATGTGGGTCCAGTGGGACCCATATGTCAGCCTCTGTTAAACTAACAGTGTATTAAACTAAATTAACAGGGTTAATCAGAGGGTGGGCCCCAGGTGTCGGTGACTAATTAGTGTTTTAATCAACTAATTAACTATTTAATTGATTTTTGATTTATTTTAAATCGTTAACTAGCTGGGTCCCACATGTCAGCCTCACGGGGTGCCACGTCAGGGGGGTTGACCCAGTCAACGGGTCAACTGGGCCCACCTGTCAGTGGCTCAGGCGGCCCCACTGGTCAGGCCAACTCAGCCTCGCCGGCGTCGTCACCGGAACAGGCTCCGGCGACCAATTTTGCGGCGGCCAACCGCCGGAGCTGCTCGGAATCGCGTTACAGGGCTCGGTTCGAGCCGTGGTTAGGTGCGTTCGAAAGCTGGAGGACTCGCGCGTCGAGTGGTGGCCTCGTACAGACCAGAGATGACCGGAAATGGCGCCGGCGATGAGCCGTGGCGGAGGCCGAACCCCGGCAAACTCGTGTTCGTTAAGACAAGGGCCAAAACGCGCGGCGATCTACTCCTACAGCATCTACGCGACGTCGCAAACACGATTGCGGGCTCAGTGGACCACGACGGCCACTGTTGCGACGGCAGCGAGCTCGTTGACGGAGCTCAGCTCGGGTGGCCATGGCGGCAGTTGCTAGGGCGCGTCAGAGAGCTCGGAAAGGAGAGAGAGACGAGGGTGCAGGCTCACCGAGCGGCTCAAGGTGGCCCGTGGATGCTTAGGAGCAGCAGTTCGTTGCCGGAGAGGAAGGGGATCGTCGGCGATCCGAGGAAGACGATGATGCGCACGGGCGACACAGAGCTCCTCGGCGTCCTCCTGCGGCTCCAGAAGACGTGGCCGAGCACGGCGCTCCTCCCTGGCACCTTCAAGCGACGCGGGGAGGCCGCTGGCCACGGCGGTGGCGATGCGCGACGACGACGGCGCTCGGGCATCGCGGATCTAGGGGAGAAGAGGGAGAGGCGAGAGAGGGAGAGTGGGGAGAATGAGCAGATGAGGACGGCAGAGAGATGGAGGGATCGACCTTATCCCCTCCGCGGCCTCTGTAGCATCGCCGTGTCGGCGTCTCGTCGGCGCGCGCCGGCGCGTCCAAGGCCGTGCCGACACGCGCGAGGGGAGAGAAGGAGATGGTCTAGCTGGGCCGGATCGGGGCACTGTGCACTTAGGCCCAGTGCACAGTGCCTCGTTTTATATTTTCTGTTTCTGTTTTGATTTTCTTTTATTCTTTACTATTTAGGTAATTGTTAGGCCACTTTTGCTATTTAGAAAAATGTGGGACTAGGCCCAAATATTACAATGTAACATTCCTTGTCACCAAAAACTTGTTTGGGCAAAGTTGGTTTTCTTTTGGATTTTATTTTATCATAAAGGAATTAAATAATGCTGATTTGGTGTTGTTCCATATGGTTTGGTTCACTTAAATAATCCAAGTATCATTGTTTATATTTTTATGAGTGCTTCTGGAATATTTTCTATTTAGTGAACATTTTTCCCATAGTGTTTGAGTAAGCTGATTTTCAATTTTGAATTTGAGTTGATTTCCATAATAGAGTTTGAATTGTTTTGGTTATCCACTATGACTAGGCACTGCAAATGATATGACTTGGCATTATTAGCAGTTGATCACAGTGACTAATACACAGGGGTGTTACAAGTTCTACTCCTCTAAAAGAAATTCTTGTCCCGAGAATTTAGGAGGTAGAAGGAAAGAGGTCGGGATATTCTTCCCGAAGATGATCCTCGCGTTCCCAAGTAGCTTCATCTTCAGTATGATTCGACCACTGCACTTTCAGGAACTTGGTCGTCTTCTGACGAGTCCGACGTTCAGCTTCATCAAGGATGCGGATCGGATGCTCCTTATAAGAAAGATCATCTTGCAACTGGAGCATCTCGTGATCCACTGCGCGGTGTGGAGATTCCTTGAAGCATTTACGAAGTTGTGACACGTGGAAGACATCATGGATATGAGAGAATTGTGGTGGCAACTCCAATTTATATGCCACCTATCCACGTCTAGCCACGATGCGGAAAGGACCAATATAGCGAGGAGCTAGCTTGCCCTTGATTCCAAAACGACGGGTGCCCTTCATAGGAGTGACACGAAGATAAGCTTGATCACCTGGTTGATAAGTCAGACCCCATCGCTTGCAATCATAATTGCTCTTTTGGCGGTCCTGAGCCGCCTTGAGATTTTCTCGGACAATTCGGACTTGTTCTTCGGCATGTTGAATAATGTCCAGTCCCACGAGAGGTCGTTCCCCAGTTTCTGACCAATTCAGAGGGGTTCGACACGTACGTCCATAAAACACTTCAAAGGGGGCCATTTTCAAGCTAGCTTGATAACTGTTATTATAAGAGAATTCGGCATACGGGAGAGATTCTTCCCACTTCTTACCGAATGATATAACACAAGCGCGAAGCATATCTTCAAGCACTTGATTTATTCGCTCGACTTGGCCTTGGGATTGAGGATGATAGGCTGAACTCCAGGTAATGTGAGTTCCCATAGCTTCTTGGAAACTTTCCCAGAACTTGGACGTGAAAAGACCGCCACGGTCCGAACTAATCTCCTTCGGAATACCGTGGAGTGAAACAATTCTGGAGATAT
Organism: Thinopyrum elongatum; assembly: GCA_011799875.1. Lineage (NCBI taxonomy): Eukaryota > Viridiplantae > Streptophyta > Magnoliopsida > Poales > Poaceae > Thinopyrum > Thinopyrum elongatum. The sequence goes on from CM022303.1 coordinate 460,919,613, forward strand.
ACAGTTCTGCTAACTGGCTAGCAGTGATAGTCTCCTTGATAGGCAGAAAATGTGCAACCTTGGAAAGTTGGTCGACGACGACAAGAATAGCATCGTGACCTTTCTGAGATTTGGGAAGACCAGTAATGAAATCCATCTGCACTTTATCCCACTTCCACAAAGGAATAGGGAGTGGTTGAAGAATTCCAGCAGGCTTCTGATGTTATGCTTTCACGCGACGACAAACATCACATTAAGCAACATAGCGAGCAATGTCCTGCTTCATTTTAGACCACCAATACCTTTGACGAAGATCACGTTAGCCACAGCCGATTATTGAAGGTAGCAGATGACAACAAGCGATATGTTGGCCTAGGAAAAGTGCAAAAATTGGAAAGCAACCCGAGCTGAAAAAAATCGACATTTAATGTGTCCGGCCCATGCAAGGAATATGATTTGCCTTATTCAAGATGTTATCTCCTTGTTTGGACGCATCAGCCAGAATTCCCTATTGGACGCATATTGCGTCAAGCTGTCCAGGTATCGCACAGGGGAAATCGAGGGATCCTTGGACTGGGCCGGCCCGTTTAAGCGTTTCAACGTCCCCGGTTTTGGGAAGCTTCTAGAAGATTTCTGAAGCTTCTAGAACATTATTCAGAAGTTTCAAATAATATTTCTCAAAATTATAAAAATGTTCGGGTTTTTGCAAAAAAAATGTTCAGAAAATAAAAAATAAAAAATGTTCAAAATATTCGAAATTTGTTTGCCTTACCAATAAATGCCAGGATTTTTTCAAATAAAAGATTGCATTTTTTATTAAAAAATGTTCGTATTTTACAAAATTTGTTCAAAGATTTCAAAAAATGTTATGGGTTTCAAATTTTTGTTCACGTATTCAACAAATGTTTGTGCTTCCAAATTTGTTCGGAATTTCAAAATTGTTCTCTATTTAAAAATTTGTTCTCAAATTTTAAAAATGTTCGTGCTTTAGAAAATTGTTCACAAATTCTGAAAATGTTCATGTTTTCATAAAATGTTTGGGAAATTCAAAAAATTTCACAATATCATAAAATTATTTGCTTTTTTCAAAACAAAATCGTATGTTCAAAAATTTAATTAAAATTTCGAAAATGGTAAAGGATTTTTTTTTCAAACAGTGTTACGCTTTAGTTCTTTTAGCTTTTCGGTGTACATTGGTCAATCGAGCTCTACCATCGTAGTGGTTAGTAGCGAGCTAGTAGTGAGAGAGCAGAAGTAGGCAGTCCTGAGTTCGAATCCCACCCGACGTGCTCTACATTTTTGCGATTTTTTTCACCTGGTTTTTCCAGTGCACTGCAATGGGCCGGCCCAATTGTCGCACCGCGAACGACATGCCTGTGCGGAAGCGCGGCAATTTGACGCAGAACGCGTCACATCGGAACTCCCGCATCAGCCATCCATCAAAGGAGAGAGCAATTAACTGGAGGCCCTCCTCAGAGATTACCCCTTGCGGGGGACCTCCGGAGGTTATTTTTGGTGGTTTGGGAGCATATGTCAAGTGGTGCGTCTAGTCACTCCCACATATCATGTGCTGGCCGCGCTCTTTGGTTTTATTTTTAAAGAAATTGTACGTGTTTTTTGCTTTTAGGTGAGTTTTTTGGGTTTTTTTTTGGCTTTTCGGCTTTCGCTCGGTTTTGGAGAATTGTTTTCGCTTGATTTTTTTTTTTGCGTGGAAAAAAGTTTATGCCCACGAGAGGCACAAATTTGCTTCTCATGGAGGCATAGATTTGCTTTCACGAACTTTGCTTCTCGAAAAGGGAAAAAAATGTGCTTCCACGAGAAGCAGAACTGTGCTTGCCGGAAAAGTAAAAAACATGCGCTTCCACAAAAAGTACAGATTTGCTTCCGCGAGAAACACGATTGTCCTTCTTGGAAAAAAAACCGTGCTTCCACAAGAAGCACCGATTTGCCTAAGGAAAACACAGATTTGCTTCCGCGAGAAGCACAACTAAGAAAGGAATTATGTCATTCATTTTTTTGGTATTTATTTTTCTTATGGTTTTTATATCTTTTTCGTATTATTTTCCCCCGGTTTTGTCCGGTTTCTGGTTTTTTCATGAAAATGATTCAGGATATGGATGCACCGTTCAAGAAATAAAACATGTTGAAAAATGAATCTATGAAAAAAAATCCCAGGTTGCAATAAGTGTGGCACATGCAGTGTGCCACTTGTCAGCTCCTGAAAAGGTCAAAGAAGCCCGGTCAAGACTTTTCAATTTCCTTATATGGGCCATAATCAGGCAACGATGAGATGATGCGGGAGTGCAATATACTCCCTCCGTTCACATTCACAAATATAAGATGTTTTGAATATTAGACTACATACAGAAATAAGTGAACAACACACTGAAACGTGTCTATATTCTTTCAATTCATAAAAAGTTAGATAATCCTATATTTGTGAACTAAGGGAGTAGGTGTTAAATGTGCATTGTTTTCTATTTTCTCATAAAAAAAAAGCATTGCTTTTACTCAAAAGAAAAAGAATGTGAATTGCTTCCACAAAAAATTACAGCATCTTCAATAGCAATATACTACATCCGTGGATGATCTACAAATGTTTCACGGGAGATTCCGATTAATTCTCTCTCCCCCCATAATCTCCAACCAAAAGGTACCACCTAACTAGAATCTGTAAAATGGCTCGCGTAACTCTAGCATTACTCCCCAATAGTACACTTCAATTGTTCGGCAATACCGCAGCGTGTGTGTGGGGGGAAGGGGGGCACGACACAAAAATCACAAGTTGCCTAGTATCCGGATATAAAGCTGTGAGTATCATTTCATGGGTACTCGGCTTATACATGCATAAACTGATACGGAGTATCAAACCCTAAAATACACGTCATAAATATTGATCTCGCCGTAGACGATACTAAGCCAAGAATTGAGAAAGTATTTATTTCCCGCAAAAGAAAAGAATTAGAGAAAGAACATCGGCTTACAACAAAACACTCGGCACAGCATACGTAAAACACTCGGTTTAGAATGCCCTCTCGACAAAGTTGTTTCTATGTCCGAATCACGGAAGTATTTGACGGCTACGTGACCGCGTGTCCTATAAACCGAGTGTGCTTAGGCATGTGTAAATGAGAGCAAAACCTAGAAACAGCAGCTAGGCTGATCAAAGACGCAGAATGATTTGTACAGAGTTTAGAAGAATGGGGCCCGGGCACGGGGTGGTGTTGACATCAGATTTTGGCACAACATAAAAAGCAAATAAGATGACCTTGAGTGAAAGGGTTTTCAGCATGATAAGTTTCACGTCGCCGAGTGGAACAACTTTGATGTTTTGGTTATCGTCATCCGACCTTATCTTAGGGACCGAAATTATACTCCGAGTGGCAAATTTTAGTGTTCCGAGTGCTTTTCGACCGATTAAGCCTTCGAGACGACCTCGGATGAAGGAGCGCTCAACATGGATTGTCTTCGTCTTGTTGAGGCAATCGATTTTCATATATAATCATCTCAATCTGAGGTCATATGCAAAAGTTAAAGGCAATAAACTGCAGACTGACCCTGAGCGAAAAAATGACTCGAGGTATCAGACACATGTCTGATGGGTCACGCGAGTCATTCGGCCATCAATACGTCCTTGAATCAAAAAACCTACAACATGAAAAAGTTTCGTCTCATCGAGCCGATCGATTTTCATATATAAATCGTCTCAATCCGAGGTCATATGCGACCTAGAGAGGCAAATCAAGATCAGGCTGTGTTTTCAGTCGGGAAATCCGAGTGAAAAGCTTACCATCCGAGTGAAAACTTACCGGTCGTGTAAGATTTTGCCATCCTAGTGAAAGTTTCCGTCCGAGTGAAGAAGTCCAGTCGGACGATCCGAGTGAAAGATTGTCTTCCGAGTGAAAATTTTGCCATCCTAGTGAAAGTTGTCGTCCGAGTGAAGAAGTTCAGTCGGGCGATCCGAGTGAAAGACTCTAATATCCGAGTGGAGAGATTCAGATCCGAGTGCTCCGACCAGAAGCTGAAGATATGCCCGAAAGGTTATCTAGATGACATCGGATGGAAAAGTATTCAACACGGAAGTTGTGCGTATCGTCAAAACGGTAAACTTTGGTTTTGGAGTCATCATCATCAGAGATAGCATACGGCCTGCAAATTCACTACAAGACTCGGACAGTCCAGTCTGCTGCAAGACCGAGTCCGACTGGAAGGTAAAGATGACCTCGTAAAGTATTCAAGATGGCCTTGTTTGAAAAAGTGATCAACATGAAAGTTGTTCGTCTCGTTGAGACGCACAAATTTGATATTAGGGCCGTCTTGATCGGAGGTCATATGCAAACTCGACGGCCCGCGCAAGGAGCAAGACAGAAGTTTGGGCCAGATTCAGACTTAATCCGAGTTGGACTAGAACTAGGACTCTAGGAAGTGAATTGATGTAATTTTTTGTAAGGAAAGCCTAGATGAATCCTTTACTTGTACGGGAAGTCCAGCCGCCTCTTATGTATGTTGGGGGTGACGGCCGATTGAACAACACGCAATCGAACAAATCATATGCTAGTTTTTTCATCTACGTTTTATCTCTCCACCGTTTTCTCTCTCGTTCTTCGCTGTTCTTCGTGTTTGAGAGCTGCGAATCCCGAGGCTCTAGGGGTGAGCGAATCGACCTAGGGCAGCCCATAGCTGCCGCACTCCCTGACGGGGTCCCTCCCGGGTGTGTGGGGTTTCGGGTCTCCACAAGCGCCCGCCGACTGTCTTGCGTATCGCGTTGTCGGTCGGGTCTCCTTCGACGTGAGCTGCGGTGCATCACCCCCGGCGTCGAGGGTACACGTGACGTGTTCGTGTGTCAACACACATTTTTGGCGACTCCGCTGGGGACTGAAGATCAATCGTCATCATCCACCATGTCCGATCTTCCCAAGCCATCTGAGGTAGACGCCGATAACATCATTAAGCCCAGTCTTGATGAGATATCGGCCGATCATCGCCAAATCTATGAGGAGTACAAGAAGGCGCGTGAAGAGCAGGATTTGCAGGAGTTCCTTGCAAAATTCAAGAAGGATCGCCAAGGCAACATCACTCCGATTGAAGAAATCAAGTTTCCTCCTCTTCAAGCCGAGCAGGTTAAACCCTCTGTAAGCACTACCTTTTCTCCTGAGCAGTGGGCTGAGATTGAGAGTCGTATTGCTGATGGTAACAATCTGGTCTATCAAACTTTCATAGAAAATACTAATGCTCAGAAAAATATATCTCAATCATCTAGTGATAATGGTGGTATAGCTGCTAGTGTGCAAAACCCTAATCTGGCTTTACCTATTTCATCGGCGCCTCCCATGCCGATGACTTATTATCCTACCCAAACAAATTAGATTGTGGCTGCACCCATTAATCCTATCATGAGCATGCCAAGTTCGGTGGCAACGCCGAACCAAACCCTACCTACAGGTACAACCACTCGACCACTACCAAACTATGGTTCGGCATACATGCGACAGTTCCTACCTACAGCTAGTAGTCCTACTCCTCCTATGCCACTGCAACAAGCTTCATCGTCTACTACAGACGATGCCCTAGCTAATTTTAGAGAGGAGATGGCTAAGATGCTTCGAGAGAATTTTGGAGTTGAGTTACCTCGGAATCGGATTTACCAAAAACCGTATCCCGAGTACTTTGATGCCATCCAGTGCCCTCCGGGATATAAAATTCCAGCTTTTGTTAAGTTTAATGGAGAAGGCACAAAAACCACATGGGAGCTTGTTAGTCAATATTTAGCACAATTGGGTGAGGCAGGCTCACTAAATGAATTGAAAGTGTGTTTGTTTCCTTTATCATTAACTGGTACCGCATTTTCATGGTTTTCTTCTTTACCACATGGTTCCATTCGGGTTTGGTCGCAGTTAGAGCAGAAATTTCATGATCACTTTTATAGCGGTGACAATGAACTCAAGTTGTCACATCTAACATTGGTTAAGCAGAAGCATGATGAATCGGTCTCCGATTACGTCAAGAGATTCAGAGAAACAAAAAACCGGTGTTATAGTTTGGTGATAACCGAGAGAGACTTGGCAGACCTAGTGCTGAGTGGTTTGAGAACTCCCATTAGAGAAAAGCTAGAAAGCTATGAGTTCTTAAATATCAACCAAGTCTTACAAAGGGCTTTGGCTCAGGAAAGCCGAAGCAAAGATCTCAAAGAAGTGCATAGATATAAAGCTGATCGTCCAAAGATGAACATGGTTGAATATGATAGTGATCACTCAGACGATGAGGGTGATATTTATGCTACTGAATTTGTTTGGCCGTCTAAGGCCAAACCATTTACTTGCAATGATCTGAAACCGATTCATAAGAATCATGATGAAGAGATGAAGTTTACTTTTAACATTGCCAAGTGTGATAAAATATTTGATGCTTTGCTGCAAGCTAAAATTATTAGAATATCTCATGCTTTACCGCTGTTTGAAGAGCTGAAACGGCGTGCTTATTGCAAGTATCATAATTCTTTTTCTCATGCTACTAATGATTGCAATGTTTTTCGACGACAGATACAATCGACCATTAATGACGGACGATTGAACTTTTCTGAGATGCAAGTTGATAAACATCCCTTTCCAATGAATACCATGGATTTGGAGGGGAAGAAGCTACTCATTCGGCCGGAGGTAGCCGAATCTGCTAATAAAGCTAATGTAATTGTTGGTGAGCCCAGGAAAGACAAGGAGGGTGACAAGGTCTTGGGGAGACAGGTTGTGCTTGATAAGTAGCCCGATGGCAAGGAGGTGATCAAAATCACCATCAAAAATCCTGCACTCGGGGGGCATCCGCAAGTGCAAGAAAATACTCGTGTTAAATTTGTCAAACCCAAGAGTCCAGAAGTTGGCAAGTGGAAGAGGAATGAAGCTAAAATACAGCGCAAGCGGATCAAGCCAACTTTTGATATGTTGCTGTCCAAGTATGCTAATCAGTCGGCTGGTTCCAGCTCTAATCGGCCATTAGACTTGAAGCGACCAAGGTCACCATCAACTGATATGTTCAGTCGGTATATGAAACTAAGTGGACCAAGGGCGTCGTTTCTAGAAGAGCAAAGGCAGTCTATTTGGGATCGACTTGACTACTCATATAATGGCCGACTGAACATTGGTGACTATCAGTCGGCTGGTCAAAATATGAGACCGAGTGGAAATTATCCAAGTGTAAGAATGCACCCAAGTGGAAATTATCCGAGTGTAAGAATGCACCCAGGTGGAAGTTATCCGAGTGAAAAAATGAGGCTGGGTAGATTCCATCCGAGTGAGTTCCATCCGAGTGGATTCCATCCGAGTGACATCCATCCGAGTGGATTCCATCCGAGTAAAAAGGTGCGCCCGAGTGGAAATTTCGTGCATCTGGAAAATAAAAAAGAATGGCGTGTTAAGTCACCAAGTGTTGCAGCAGTCGAGTCAGGAAAAGGAAAGGAAAAAATCAATGCCGACTCACTTATCTTGGGAACCAAAACATTCCCCATTCAGCAGCCGATTGTTCATAACAACCCAACTGAGCCGATAATTGCTATCGCGCCAAAACACTCGGCTAATGACCATGAAGCAAGCACCAGCCAAGTCAAACTGAGAGATCCTAAATACACTCAGCCAAAGTGGTGTCCTCCAGGGTTAACAAAGACACAGAAGAGGAAACTACAGAGGTTAAGGAGTCAAGAGATGTCAGAACAGGAGGCCGAGAAGCAAAGAGATAAGTTGTTCAATGACACTCGGCCCATGGTTCCAGCAAAACAAGTGTGGAAGCCCAAAAAGATAAAAGATGCAATGGTTTCTACATCTGTCACAATAGCACCTACATCACCAAAGGAGGACGATGCGACAACTATTACATCGTCTGCGGCACTTCTTACTTCTCCTTCACTCGAACAGATTTCAGAATCGATGGATACACTTGAGGAAGAGGATGATATGTTGGACTATGAGTCTACGCCGGTTCATGAAGGTATGGATATCAATATGGTGTATTACTTACCTGCTGAGTTTCGTGCTGTAGATGATGAAGGGGAGGTGGCTCAGCTAGATTTTGGCCCTAAAAATGCAATATTTGAGAAGCCAAAAGAACCAGTAACACATCTAAAACCATTGTATCTCAGAGGTCATATCAATGGATCGCCTCTCACTCGGATGCTTGTTGATGGTGGTGTTGTAGTAAATCTTCTGCCTTATTCGGTCTTCAAGAAATTGGGTTTGCCCGATGAAGAATTGATAAAGACGAATATGGTGCTCAATGGATTTGAAGGCAAAGAGAAAACTGAAGCCAAAGGTGTGATGTATGTGGAGCTTACAGTCGGAAGCAAAACTTTGGCTACTGCATTCTTTGTCGCCGAGGTGCAAGGTAACTACAACGTCATACTAGGTCGTGATTGGGTTCATGCAAACCAGTGCGTGCCATCCACTATGCACCAGTTTTTGATCCAGTGGGTTGATGATGAAGTGGAAGTCATTCATGCGGATAACTCAGCCTGTGTTGCTTTGGCTGATGCATCGATGGATTGGCAACATCCCAATGCTAATTGCTTGACGGGGCGTGATTTGTCAGAGTTTGATTTTCTCAGCACGACCAAGAATGGTTTCGTGCCCGTCTCTTTAAAGCCGACTGAGTGCAATCGGCTCCAAGGTATGATATATTTAAATGGATTCTAATTTCGAGTGGTTACAAAAATGTCTTGTAAAATATCGGTCCAGTGAGAACGATATGTATGAGTCTATAGAGGAGTTAGATGACATGGATAAACTTGGACAAGGTTTTACATCGGCCGATCCATTAGAGGAGGTAGATATTGGAGATGGTTCAGTCACTCGGCCGACATTTGTAAACAAAAATTTGAAAGCCGATTGTAAAGCTAAGTTGATCGAGCTATTAAAAGAATATGTTTGTTGCTTTGCATGGGAATATCATGAAATGCCAGGTTTAAGCCGAGAGCTAGTGGAGCATCGATTACCTATAAAGGTCGGTTTTAGACCTTACAAACAATCGGCCAGAAAGTTTAATCCAAAAACATATGACCGGATCAAGGAGGAGATCGGTCGTTTGCTTAAAGCTAATTTGATTAGACCTTGCAGGTATGCCGAGTGGATTTCTAACATTGTCCCAGTGGAGAAGAAAGGGTCCGGCAAGTTGAGAGTATGCATTGATTTCAGAGATTTGAATAGAGCTACACCCAAAGATGAATATCCTATGCCAGTAGCCGATATGCTTATTAATGATGCTTCTGGACATAAGGTCATTATCTTTCTTGATGGTAATGCAGGGTATAACCAAATTTTTATGGCCGAAGAGGACATGTCCAAAACGGCTTTCCGATGCCCTAGATTCCTTGGTTTATTCGAGTGGACAGTGATGACATTCGAATTAAAAAATGCTGGAGCCACATATCAAAGGGCTATGAATTTGATTTTTCATGATTTACTCGGCGTCATACTTGACGTCTATATTGATGATATTGTTGTTAAATCGGATGCTTTTGAGTCTCACTTCGCCGATTTGCGTTTAGCTTTTGAAAGAATGAAAAAGTATGGACTGAAGATGAATCCTTTGAAGTGTGCATTCGGCGTGTCAGCTGGCAAGTTTTTGGGTTTCATTATTCATGAAGATGGCATAGAGATTGATCCCAAAAAGATAGAGGCCATACAGAAAGTGGAGGCTCCAACATGCAAGAGAGATATGCAAAAGTTCCTTGGCAAGGTCAATTATTTGAGCAGGTTCATAACTAATCTGTCAAGGAATGTTGATGCATTTACTCCTATCCTTCGGTTAAAGAATGATGTTGATTTCACTTGGGGGGCAAAACAGCAAGAAGCATTTGATATGATCAAGAATTATTTGTGCACTCCTCCGGTGATGAAAGCGCCCAAGCATAGGGAGCCCTTTAAGCTTTATATTGCAGCAGAGGAAGGTGTTATCGGTGCTGTTTTGACTCAAGAAACCGAAGGAAAAGAGCATGCTATTACATATTTGAGCAGACGCTTATTGGACGCCGAGACAAGGTATACATTTATTGAAAAATTATGTCTATGCTTATATTATGCTTGCACAAAATTGAGGCATTATTTAGTGCCGAGTGCTTGCATAGTAGCTTGTCAGACCGATGTCATTAAATACATGTTGCATAGACCAATTCTTAGTGGTAGAATTGGCAAGTGGGCTTATGCTTTGATTGAATATGATTTGGCTTATGAATCTCTAAAATCCATGAAAGGCCAAATCGTTGCTAATTTTATTGTTGAGCATCGGATTAATGACAAACATGATGTTGATATAAACCTTGTTTCGTTAGTACCTTGGAGATTATATTTTGATGGTTCAGTTTGTAGCAATGGCCAAGGTGTTGGTATTGTTTATATATCTCCTCATGGTGCTGTTTTTGAAGCCTCATGCCGCTTAGAATATTTTTGCACAAACAATCAAGCCGAATATGAAGCATTATTATTCGGCCTAGAGATGTTACTTGCTATAGGTGTTACACATATTGAAGCTTACGGTGATTCGTTACTAGTGGTGCAACAAATATCCAAAGTCTTTCAGTGTTTGGACGAATCACTTAATGTTTATCTTGATAAATGTCTAGATATAATCTCTACTTTGGACTGTTTTAGTATTGCTCATATATCTAGGCATGACAATTGGAGAGCAAATAAGTTGGCACAACAAGCATCCGGCTATCATGTTGATCATGGCATGTTTCATATTTCTCAAAAGCCGATGTGTTGTCTTGCCAATATAGGAGAGGCCGGACCAGAGCTCATTGCTTCTGCCACTAACGAGCAGTCTAGTACAGGTGACAATCCCGACTGGAGGAAGCCCATTGTTGATTACTTGCGCAATCCGAGTGAAAGGGTGGACAGGGCTGTTCGGCGTATGGCTTTTAAAAATACGATAAGGGATGATGACCTTTATCGCCGAATAGTTGATGATGTTCTTTTAAAGTGCTTGGACAAGGACCAAGCGAGAGTTGCTATGGGAGAGGTACATGAAGGCATTTGTGGAACTCATCAGTCGGCTCCCAAGATGAAATGGTTATTGCGACGTGCTGGGTCTTATTGGCTGACTATGATTAATGAATGCTTCAGATATTATAAAGGGTGTGAAGCTTGTCAAAAATTTGGTGATATTCAATTGGCTCCAACTGCTATGTTACATCCTATTATCAAGCCATGGCCTTTCAGAGGGTGGGGTTTAGATTTTATTGGAGAAATTCATCCGTCTTCCTCAAAGGGGCATCGGTTCGTATTGGTGGCAACCGATTATTTCACTAAATGGTCTGAAGCAGTACCTCTCAAGAACATGACACATACGGAGGTAATTCAATTCATAATCGAACACATTATTCATAGATTCGGCATTCCTCAAACATTGACTACAGATCAAGGTTCATCTTTCATGTCACATCAAGTCAGAGAATTTGCCGAATCTTATAACATAAAGTTGCTCAATTCTTCTCCGTATTATGCCCAAACTAATGGACAAGCTGAGTCCAGCAATAAAATTTTAATCCTGCTCATCAAGAAGAAGATAGAGGATAATCCAAGGAGATGGCATGAGTTGTTGTCTGAAGCTTTGTGGGCACATAGAATCTCAAGGCATGGTGCTATGAAGATGACTCCATATGAGCTAGTATATGGTCAAGAGGCTGTTTTACCAGTAGAAGTAAATTTGAATGCTTTGAGAATAGCCAAACAAAATGATTTATCGGCAACATATTTTTATAACTTGATGATGGACAATATTGATGAGGTTGCCGATAAACGTTTGGCTGCTTTAAAGGCCATAGAGAGAGAGAAGTTGAGGGTGGCAAGAGCTTACAATAAGAAAGTTAAGTTGAAATTTTTTCAAGTTGGTGATCTCGTCTGGAAAGTGATTCTGCCGATTGGTTCAAGAGATAGAAAATTCGGGAAGTGGTCTCCAAGTTGGGAAGGTCCTTTTAGGATTACAAGAGTAGTTCCCGGAAACTCTTATTTGGTGGAATCCATACAAGTGACATTGTTACCTCGAGCTCTCAATGGCAAGTATTTGAAGAAATACCACCCGAGTGTGTGGCAAGAAGCCTAAGTAGGCAATGGCCGATATACGATTATCGCCCTTAGCACAAACATGGCCGATACATAATTATCGCCCTGAGAGATATAAATGGTCGATGGAGTGATGATATCGTCCTTAGAACAAACACCGTGCATATTATTTTTCAACATGCAAGCTTTGTCGAAAAATAGGGGGCATGTGTTGACATCAGATTTTGGCACGACATAAAAAGCAAATAAGATGACCTCAAGTGAAAGGGTTTTCAGCACGAAAAGTTTCACGTTGCCGAGTGGAACAACTTTGATGTTTCGGTTATCGTCATCCGACCTTATCTTAGGGACCGAAATTATACTCCGAGTGGCAAACTTTAGTGTTCCGAGTGCTTTTCGGCCGATTAAGCCTTCGAGACGACCTCGGATGAAGGAGCGCTCAACATGGATTGTCTTCATCTCATCGAGGCAATCGATTTTCATATATAAATCATCTCAATCCGAGGTCGTATGCAAAAGTCAGAGGCAATAAACTACGGACTGACCCTGAGCGGAAAAATGACTCGAGGTACCAGACACATGTCTGATGGGTCGCGCGAGTCATTCGGCCATCAAGACGGCCTTGAATCATAAAAACCTACAACACGAAAAAGTTTCGTCTCGTCGAGCCGATCGATTTTCATATATAAATCGTCTCAATCCGAGGTCGTATGCGACCTAGAGAGGCAAATCAAGATCAGGCTGTGTTTTCAGTCGGGAAATCCGAGTGAAAACTTACCGGTCGTGTAAGATTTTGCCATCCTAGTGAAATTTTCGTCCGAGTGAAGAAGTCCAGTCGGGCGATCCGAGTGAAAGATTGTCTTCCGAGTGAAAATTTTGCCATCCTAGTGAAAGTTGCCGTCCGAGTGAAGAAGTCCAGTCGAGCGATCCGAGTGAAAGACTCTAATATCCGAGTGGAGAGATTCAGATCCGAGTGCTCCGATCAGAAGCTGAAGATATGCCCGAAAGGTTATCTAGATGACATCGGATGGAAAAGTATTCAACACGGAAGTTGTGCGTATCGTCAAAACGGTAAACTTTGGTTTTGGAGTCATCATCATCAGAGATAGCATACGGCCTGCACTCGGACAGTCCAGTCTGCTGCAAGACTGAGTCCGACTGGAAGGTAAAGATGACCTCGTAAAGTATTCAAGATGGTCTTGTTTGAAAAAGTGATCAACATGAAAGTTGTTCGTCTCGTTGAGACGCACAATTTTGATATTGGGGCCATCTTGATCGGAGTCCATATGCAAGCTCGACGGCCCGCGCGAGGAGCATGACAGAAGTTTGGGCCAGATTCAGACTGAATCCGAGTTGGACTAGAAATAGGACTCTAGGACGTGAATTGATGTAATTTTTTGTAAGAAAAATCTAGATGAATCCTTTATTTGTACGGGAAGTCCAGTCGCCTCTTATATATGTTGGGGGTGACGGCCGATTGAACAACACACAATCGAACAAATCATATACTACTTTTTTCATCTACGTTTTATCTCTTCACCGTTTTCTCTCTCGTTCTTCGCTGTTCTTCGTGTTTGAGAGCTGCGAATCCCGAGGCTCTAGGGACGAGCGAATCAACCTAGGGCAGCCCATAGCCGCCGCACTCCCTGACGGGGTCTCTCCCGGGTGTGTGGGGTTTCGGGTCTGCAAAAGCACCCGCCGACTGTCTTGAGTATCGCGCTGTCGGTCGGGTCTCCTTTGACGTGAGCTGCGGTGCATCACCCCCGGCGTCGAGGGTACACGTGACGTGTTCGTGTGTCAACAGGTGTCCCTGCAAGCCGCGACGCGCCACCTACTTGCCAGATTAGTGAAACTTCAGTTATGTGGAAGAGAACGAGGAAGAAAGAAAATATTGCTAATCACAAATAGCGGGCTAGGCCTCTTAGCGGCTGACCTTTTTTAAACACTATAGCATGCTATAGCAGTGCTATAGTGGCTAGCTAAAATGTTTGTTCATGTGTTTGGACCAAAGTTTCTCAGTGATGACCTTTTCTAAACGCTATAGGGCGCTATTTAAAATCATGACTAAAACCACGACACTTATTTTAAAACAAGGGAGAACTTTTCATTACAAGATAAAGAAACAAAACTAGATAGTCATAGTATATAGAGTTGTTTCACCACATGATGTTAATTTTGCATTCTCTCCTTACTTCTAATTTATTAATCTTGTTGTAACAAGCTATTAAAGCTTTACTTACTTTCAAACCAAAACGTCACATACACGAGTAGGATGCATATACCAACCATTGTCCTTTATCTGAAGGGGAAAAAGGTACTCCCCATAACTTCTTGCATGGAGCTATGCATCCCCCAAGCGAGAACGTATCTGGTGCACCGGTGCTTGTGGTGCTACCGGTGCTCCGGACGCATTACCACATTTTAAAATGTTTCAAAAAATTCGAAAAAAATCTAACACATTGGCGTGACATTAATATATGTTTTCACAATATTTCGTATCAAAATTCAAACACATTGCTCAAGATACAAAAATGAAAAATTTGACATCAGTGTGATAATGGACCAAATCTAAAGCCCAACTTGTATTATATACTATTCAGTGTCGAATTTGTCATTTTTATATCTCAAGCTATGTTTCGAATTTTGATATGAAATTTTGTGACAACATACATTAATGTGGTGATGTGCTATTTTTTTTTTTTTAAACATTTGGAAATGTCCTAAGAAAGTTTGGTGCGCCGGTGGCACGAAATGGCAAGGTGCACCATATGCGTTCTCATCCCCAAGCACCCAGAAGGATATGGCGTGAGATAAGGCATGGCATAAGGCCAAATGAGCCATTCACAAGCGCCAGAAGCCATCTTTATGGCCCCGCATTTAAATCGGGCGCTGGCCGCGGGTCCGGAAGGCCGACATATATCCCGGCGGAACATGTCTGTAGCTCAGATAAATGTACTGTACGTGAGACCCCGGCACCGGCAGGCCAACCATGCATGCATATACACATCACCAAGGTAGCTGCATGCAGCAGCAGCAGCAGCTAGCTGGCCTTGATTTCCTCTCATTTATGCACTCCTTTACTGTGCAAGCTAGTTGAGTAGCCTTCCTTCAATTGTGGGCCTGCAGATCTCGTCTCAAATGTTCAAGGTTATTAATAAATATTCTTTCTCCTCCTTCAATTTTCTTGCAATAGTATGGCCATTCCAAACTCCTGAAACCCTACTAGTATATAAATTAAGGGCATCTCTCCATGTCATACCTCTTTCGTGGATGCCATTCAATGCACTGAGCTAGTGAGCTTGGCTTCAATGAAGTTTCATATAGTACGAAAACTGAGAGGGATCGAGAGAGATGTATGCCTCCATGTAATATTATGTAGCTTGCTAGCTTGTACCATCGTATAACTCGGTTTGATAGTTTTTAATTTTGAATCTAGTGGCAGAAAGCTCAACTCTCACACTACATGAAAAAAAAATGAAGCCGAGTATGCTTGGCGAAGCCCCATTTAACCTCGGATTAATGTAAGCCAAGTGTTACACTCGGTTTAGGGCCCTCAGATTCATTGGAACTGGCTTAAGCCCTGTAAGCCGAGTTCCACTTCACGGGTACTTGGCTTACATATAAGCCGAGGTTAAAACATTAGCTCTGGACGAAAAAAGCGATATGATGGCCGTCCGACGCTAACGGAGGTGCCATGTGGCACCTCCGTAAGCCGAGTGCCCTGCTCGGCTTGTTTTTTCTACCAGAGGCTATAGTGTGCTGACACGTGTCAACACTAAGCCGAGTGTGAAGCCTAAGCCGTGTGCCAGGGTGCCACCGCTCGGCATACTTCCTGCGCCATGAAGCTCCTAGGGCCTGCCACGTGTACACTCTAAGCTGAGTACTATCCTAAACACACTTGGCTTATATGAAATTGGCAACACCATTTGGTCCTAGGCATTTCGGCTTACAGGGTGTAAGCCGAGTGTTTTTATTGGGCGTTTCGGCTTACAATGGGTAAGCCGAGTGTTGCACTTGGGTTAGAGGCCATACCGCTTTTTTGGTTGCTTGTTGGAACAACCCTGCATTTCAAACAACAATGTGTATATAACTCCACCAAATTCACAAGTTCACCATGCATACATATCCAACAAATTACCAAGTTCACACATGCATACATCTCCAGCGAGTTTACAACCAAAAGCATAACCAAGTTCACAAGTTCACACATGCATATATATCCAACAAAGTTCCAAATTCACACCAAATATAACCATATAGTCCGTAACCATAAAGTTCACAACCATGAGCTCCACCACAGAGATCATAGCATGTACACCCGCCGTCGACGGCATCCGTGATGGAAAGTTCATTACCACAAACATGAGTTTCCGAGTTTAAAATGTAAACGATCAATAAGGTTCAAAGTGAAGCTAAGAAGTATGAAATATAAGCACCAATACTTGTGCGCTTTACCATCTTTAATGAAAAAAAATACACACTATACATCCATAAGGCACAAGCATGAGTCTCTGACATTATCGAGAAGGGGGGCTTCCTGGCCGCCCCTTACTAGCGGCGTGCGCTTATTCCACACGCGACCAGTAATACGTTATCAGTAGCGTGCACCGGTTTCAGGAACACCGCTGGTATTTTGGCAAATTAGCAGACACGTGCCTTTTTAGCCGCACACTGCTAGTAGCAAAACCTTATAAGGGTTTTCTGCACTAGAGAATCAGCCCCCTCCTCCCCCCACTCCCCTCTTCTTCCTCATTCCTTCCTCCCTTTTCTTTCTATCCATCCTTGCCCTTAACAGACCCCTTCTCTTCTCATCCTCCTCTCCCTTCTCCTTCCTCTTAACAGATCCCTCCAAGAGTAGCCCAACGCCGAGGGGGGGGGGTCCTTATGCCCAAAATCTAACGTTCAAAATGTAGTTAGTTTGTCACAAATGTGGGTGCACACAACTTAACAAAAATGGGTGCACCTCCAGGGAGTGAATCACACCATGATTTGTGCTGACCAGGATCCAAATCATGATAGGAATACAAAGGTTTGGGTTCAAGTATTCTAGCAAATTCACGACAATGATCTATCATATGGGTGGCACATCATAATTGTAATAAATAGTTAAATTGTATATGTCTATACAGAAAGAAGCAAATGGGAGAACCAACCATTGTGGACGGTTAGGAGAGTTGTATCCTTAGCCCACGAGTGATGAGACCTGTTTTTTTTTTTGAGAAGGAGGATCACCCCCGGCCTCTGCATCTGACAGATGCATGTGAGCATATTATTAAAAGGTGCCAATGAAATACAAAGTCTGCAATCCAGTACAGCTCGTAAACGGAGCAAAAGAAAACAAAATATCCGAAAGAAAATAAAGCCACAACCGGCATAAAAACAGGATGAGATGACTAAACACCTATCCTATTAATGGGTCGCCATCCAAACCGGTTGAAGATACCCAGCGCTACCATCTCCCAATGGTTGCACCCAGTAGCCAATTGCTCCCTGGAGTCCGTAGGAGTGAGTAACGACCACGTACGGATCCATGCCGTAGCTCTGAAAATGACCTGCAAGAAATTCAAAATGTTTTGTCTGTTAAAGATCATATCATTCCTACAGTTCCATATAGCCCACAGTAAAGCACATATTCCTATCCGAATACGTGCCGCAGTAATTGAGTCTACTCCAGTTAACCACTTCCCAAATAACGTGTCAATGCTATCTGGAGGAGTAATATTGAAGGCTATATGAATGGTGCGCCAAAGAAGCTTCGCGAGAGGGCAATCAATAAAAGGTATTGTATTGTTTCATCTCGGTCACAAAAACAACAACGTGCACTGCCTACCCATCTTCGCCTAAGCAAATTATCTTTGGTAAGGATCACTTGCTTGTGGACAAACCACATGAAGATTTTAATTCGCAAGGGAACCTTAATCTTTCAAATATGAATCGATCTTGAGATTGGGCCAGAATTGATTAGATCCAAGTACAAAGATTTGACTGTAAACACCCTGCTTCCAGTTAACTTCCACTGGAAAGAATCAGGCTGGTCAGAGAGTTGAACATCCATCAATCTCCGCATAAGGTGAAGCCAGGAATTCCAACGCTTCCCAACTAAGGACCTCCTAAACTGGATATTTAACGGGACCGCTTGTAATACTGTAGCCACGTAATCGTCCTTACGTTGCGCAATATTATACAAGGTGGGATATTGTAAGGCTAGACCTGTTTTGGTATCTTACTAATGCACATTACTGTTTTAATGGTAGACAATGTTCCAATCACTACGGATCTGAATGTGATGATTTCATCAATCTTGAAGCTCCGGTAACTCTAATCTTCATTAAATGTAACGTTAGTGTGTGTGCTGTGTATGTGCGCCTACATGGTACTCAATGTTTCTTTACAAAGAAAAGTCCTATAGATTAGGGTTACAATACAAGAAAAAGTCCTATAGCCACTTTTTTTTCTTTCTGCTTGAACCCCGATCTCTGAATGTTGTTTGCACATACGAGCCTGGATCGAGCAAAAACTAAACTATCCATCAGAGTAGTCGGTGTGTTATGAAATGAAAACATGCTAGTATCAAGGTCTTCTCTGTGCTACGAGGAAAACACCAACTGAGGTTCTGCATAGTGTGTGTGTGACCCTCAACCTCAAGCTAGCTAAGCTATAAGCTTATGGAGCGGTAGCCATGCATGCAGCGATGATGAGGTTCTGCATGGCACGAGAAATTTAAGTTTCCTGACATGTGCATATATGCATTGTCGCTGCATGCATGGTGCCCTATAATTGTTGGCCTGGCAGTTCTGTTCCGTGGCCACCGGCGCGAACGCAGGATCCTTCTTTGTCGTCTCGCTGTTGTTTTCTTCTTCGCCCTGACATGCTATCAAGGATCAGAGGAAGCAGCACTGTGCTGTGCATGTTGGTACGTACGTGCTATATTGTATTGTATCGCATGCAAGCATCAATGCACCAGTGCAATTTGTAACGTACCCTCTCTCTCTTCACACCCATGCACCAACGCTCACATATGCTTCATGTTTGAGAGGAAATGATAAGCTAAGTTCCTCAT
This sequence comes from Thinopyrum elongatum, assembly GCA_011799875.1. Lineage (NCBI taxonomy): Eukaryota > Viridiplantae > Streptophyta > Magnoliopsida > Poales > Poaceae > Thinopyrum > Thinopyrum elongatum. The sequence goes on from CM022303.1 coordinate 460,938,693, forward strand.
GCATCCCGGTAGTTGATGGGATTAATATGGGAGTAAATGTTGGGCAGGAGGCAGACACGAGAGGGAGGGATGCGACGGCTAGCTGATGATCACTAAATAGGGGCTGCAGTTGCCATAACTTCCATTGGCAAGATGGGACGATCATATTCATGTCTTACTTAACTGTGCCATGACTTCTCCGTGTCTTGCATCATTCATGGTTCATGTTTTTTAAGGGAATGCTTCACCGCTTCAAAGCATGAGGAAAATCAGTTTGTTACAGGTCTCTCTCGTGTTAAGTCTTCTCAAGAATCATCTAGGTTTCTCACCTTTGAATTGAATCCACATCGCAGTTTGTGATTTTTGGATGTTTTCCTCTTCGAGACAAGCATTGACTTCCTTGCTGCGCTAGCAAAAGGTTAGAATTCGCCGATATACCAAATCATATCATTACGATTATTGGCATGGCAGCAAACCGAATACAGTATAGATTACCTGCAAAAAAAAGAAAAGAAAACGAGTATACCTAGCAGGGGAAATGCATGGGTGCTCTCAGGTTCCACAGACCCCCATATGAATATAGTATTATAAAAATACCAGAAAATTTCAAAAAATTCTTGAAATCTGGGATATCAAACCTAGATGCCCATTGTACACCCGTGCTCAGTTTCGTGGGGAGTGGGTGCCAGTGGTATCCGTGGAGAAGAAAATGTGGTCTGACGTATGATCCATCCAAATAATTTTTTTTTGTACATAATAATGTTTTGACTTTTTAGAAGAATACCACGGGCACCCATTCCCCACAAAACTGAACACATGTGTACAATAGGCACCCAGGTTTGATATCCCAGAATTTCTGATTTTTTTTAATTTCCTAGTATTTTTAATACTATATTCATATATGGGTGTTTGGCACCCGAGAGTCACAAATCCACATCCAACATAACATCATAAAAGGTGTTGGGATACTAAGTCTAGCTAAATACGGAAGGTCTTTGCCGATAAGGGAGATGAGGAAAATGTGAGTGTGGACCGTGGACCGTGGAGGCACTGGCTTGCTTGCACCAACGAGGTTGTTGGACGGCGGCATATGGTGGTAGTAGCGGATCTAGCGGCGGGAGCATAGTTTTTTATGCCCACACCGCCACAAATGTGATTTCATTGCGAAAATTTGCATGCATGTTAAACACACATCAATGTTTATTGACAGAAAAAAATCAGATTTTTATATTTCTTTCCCTATTTGTTTATATTTTACTGTTCACTCGAGCACACATGAGCTCGAGCTAAGAAACTCCACATCCCAGATCTACGAGCTTAGGGTTCTCTAGAATTTTTGCCAAGACCTAGTAAGACCAAGTCATGTCTAGAACCATATAGCATTAGTGGTGGGGAGCAACCGCTTCCACGGCTACAAGGAGCGAAGCAATGGTTGGGAGTCGTCTTCTTGATACTATAGCCAAATAAAACTAACTCTAATTGAAATAACTACCATATACAAAATTTCAAAATTTGAAAGCGGAAGTTTTACTAGTTTTCAATAAATTTATCTGATCCTGTAATTTTCTAGCCATAAAGTGGTTCATCTAGGTGACTTGTAATCTGGATGTTGAGCCACAAAAAAAACATATGGATGTATACATACCTTTTAGCACCTCTATGGATTACAGTATTTTTGTAGGATTCCAATTCTTTTGATTTTCCTAAGGAATGCCTTTGAATCATAGGAATGGTATCACTAAAGTTCTTTTGAAATGGATTCATATGCCTCAATTGCATACGAATTTTAACATCCACTCCAACAATGTTTTTAGACTCATTCACATAGAATCCAGGCGTTTTTTCCCGTGTTTCTTTCCGTGTTCCATCCAAACCACTATTCTCGTAGCTTTCCTATATTTTGTACTCCTCTATTTTGCGCCGTCAATCCCATCAGATTCCTATATTTCAGAATCCTGCGATCCAACGTGGAACATCTTGTAGACAACTATACAAAATATAGTAGGGGCAAGTTCAGTCATGCCTTCTTTTTTCCATTGTTGCCATTCAAAAATACTGAAATGTGCCACTAGTACATGAACTCAAATAGATTGCACGCTTTAGATCAACAACTCGGGAGGTGATCGATTTACCACAAGCTCATTGAATTGATCAAATAAGTCCAAAATCGATTCAAGAGGAAAAAAATGGCCACATGAATGCCATGTTATCGTTGCTTTGTTCCTCGTGAATTAACTATTTTTTACAGGGTTCTATTTGCATTTGACCAAGTTTTTTCTCACAAACCATTCTAAGGACATTTGGAGTGATTAAAAAAAAAAACCTTGCGTTGCCTAGGACTTGAAGTCGACACGTCTGGAATTGGCAAGGCCTCATTGACCACCGAAACAGCAACCGGTTGCACACTAACGTGCAGTGCAATATGTTTTTTTCTCCCAGATTTGCGTGAATATAGATATATTGCTAATCTCTACAGGAGAGGAATCTAATTAAGTGTCTACCCTTTGAAATAATCAATGATGCTTAAAACAATCTGATTTATTTCTCTAAGCATCTTGCAATGTACTCCTGATTGTGTATTTGGAGGGCTGGAGAAAGGGCATTTAGGATTACCAGCCATAGACGGAACAAGAGAAACTATGTGCCGCTGGATGCAGATATAACTGTTAAGATAAAGAAGCAGAAATAATCTCCAAATTCAGGTAATTTTACACATTAGACCCCCCGCAGTCCCTAGCATTTAGGGTGTAGTACCCGCTAGTAAGACATACACAAAAAGACATCCACAAAAAGACAAAAGGACAATAAGACATACACAAAAAGACATATCCAGACGAGTATTAGGTTGCATAACTCTACTCCATGACATACACAAAAAGACACATAGAAATGGCTATATGGCTACTTTATACATTAACCAAACTTGATAACATTTCCCTTGGCTCTATCTTGTTAGATCTTTGCGGTTTATTGTATAAGCAGATTTCTTAACTAGTAATGGTGGCCAGCCACTCGCAGGGAATATTACCTAGAGATCGATGCATGCGATCTAAAAACGTTAGCATGCATGTTACTTGCAGGGCAAAAGGAATGTAACATAATTACTGCGGTGAAAAGTGTGTACAGTGATGACCATACGCAGTCTGCCTTAAATGGAATTTAATTACCATGTTTGCTGCTGCATTCAAGCGTGGCAGGCTGCAAATGGATCCAGGAAATGAAGGGGCGCAGGCAAGAGAAAGTTAATACACCCCGCAAAAAAAGAAGAGAAAGTTAATACATTTAATTACAGAGCAAGGCAAAGTAACGAGAAGCTTGCTGCAAACCTGAGCTGTTTCGGGGTGCATGCTCCTGTATCTTTCATTGCTTGCTCTTTATGCACTAGTAGAAAACAAGGCTTTCATCACAACCGGATCGGAGCATTAGTCCCGGTTGCATTATGAACCGGGACTAATGTGAGCATTAGTCCCGGTTCGAGCGGCTAGGGCACTGGGCAGGCATTAGTCCCGGTTCAAATAGGACATTTAGTCCCGGTTCAAATAGGACCTTTAGTCCCGGTTTGAGCCACGAACCGAGACTAAAGGTTAGACCTTTAGTCCCGGTTCGAGCCACGAACCGGGACTAAAGGGGTTACGGCTTTATTCCCGGTTGGTGGCTCCAGCCGGGACTAAAGGTTCCCGGTTGGAGCCACCAACCGGGACTAAAGGGGTTTTGAAATTTGTTTTTTGTTTTTCCATTTGTTCTTTGTGTTTAGTTTCTGTTTTAAATTGCTTATATCTTTTAGGATATTTGATGTTTTTGAGTGATTCTTTTTGCATTAGATTCAAAATTTTGTCTAGTTTCTGTTTGTGCCATTAGTTTTCAAATTTGAATGTTTTAAATATGAATTTGTTCAAATTTGCTTCAAACCCTAGATTGTGAATAATTTGAGTTTAAAAGTAGTTTTTAATTTAATTCTTTTTGCTCCTAGTCACATGTTAGATTCTTTTCATCCATATAGCATGTGCAAAAAAGTTGAGAGGGTTACGGCAAAAACTGGATGCACTTCGTGTACAAAATGGACAATCTCTTTCGAAGCATCAGGGTTTCGGACGAAAACTCATCTGTGACAATGGCATTTCATTTTTTTAAACTTATTTCAACTCCAGACTTTTTGTGCGTTCAGTATGCACCATTCAAAGCCACGTCATCAATTTTCAACCCTTTCTGACTTCATTTGCTATTTTTCATGCATTTACTATTTTTTTGAGCTAAATGACCCTGAAATTGAAAAGCACTACAAATGAACTCTGAAAAGGTTGAAAGTTGGCATGGTATCATCATTTCACCCACATAGCATATGCAAAAAAGTTGAGAGGGTTACGGCAAAAACTGGATGCACTTCGTATCAGGGTTTCGGACGAAAACTCATCTGTTACAAAGGCATTTCATTTTTTTAAACTTCTTTTGTGCTATGAAAATGAGGAGGTCATTGAATTTTGTCTAGTTTCTGTTTGTGCCATTAGTTTCCTAATTTGAATGATTTAAATATGAATTTGTTCAAATTTGCTTCAAACCCTAGATTATGAATAATTTGAGTTTAAAAATAGTTTTAAATTTAATTCTTTTTGCTCCTAGTCACATGTTAGATTGTTGTCACAGTAAGATTTATTTGGTTATTTTTAGAATAATTTATATTACGATTTTAATTAAAACAGTACTGTTTTGCTTATATAGTTGTTTTAGTCCTTTAATTGTTGTTTTCAATTATTTTTAGTTAGTTCATTCTGTAGATTTTAACATGTTGTAGCATGCTTCTGTTAGACAACAGTAGATAAATTTTTATAATTAATTAATATTAATTTTGGTAAAGTTTTGTATTAGTAGTTGTTTAGCCTTTAATAATAGTTGATAGAATTAGTTTTGCTATATTAAAAGTAATTCTTTTTGCCACTTTAATAGAACGTGACTCTGGCTTGGTTAACCTTAGTTGTGACTCTGGCTGGGATGGTGCTAGCAGATGTAGTCGACGGTAGGATTGGATGGACACCATCCCGGACTAAAGAGGTTTAAACTCTACCCCCCCCCCCCCGGGTGTATCGCCATTTCTGTTTTGTAAAAAACAAAAGAAAATGATAAAAACTTCAAAAATTAAAATCCTTCGAGATGTAGTTATGTTACTACATCTACTAGTTAGGAAAATTAAAAAACTTAATTTTGGACATGTTTTGCAAAAAAGTGTTATGAAAAACTAAAACGGCCATATCTTTTGCATACGATGTCGAAAAAAAACGCATAATATCAGCACGAAAATCCGCATCCGATTTCGACCGCCGTAGGCCGTGTTGCAAATTTTAGAATCCTCAAATTCTTAAAGGAAAAAAGTTATGCTCAAATTTCTGTTTTTTTGAATTTTGGTTAAATCTGGTCAAACTATGGTCAAACTACTTATTCAAGAAATATTAGTGTTACTAAATAATTATTTTATTTTTTTTGAATTTTGGTCAAACTATGGTCAAACTACTTATTCAAGAAATATTAGTGTTACTAAATAATTATTGTTTTTTAGAATAATAGTTTCAAACTCAAACGGTGCAACAACAAGTGTAGACTTGGAAACTAGGGGGATTAGAACTCGAAAGTTAAGCGTGCTCAGGCTGAAGTAGTGAGAGGATGGGTGACCGGCCGGGAAGTTAGACGATTTGGAATGAGTGCTGATTAGAGATTAGAGATTAAATTCTGAAGCAGTGAGGAGGGAGGGGTGATTAGAGATTAAATTGTCAAATAATTCAAAGATTTAAAAATTTCAAATTTTTTTTTTTCAAAAAAATTCCTTTAGACTAAAGGCTCCACCTTTAGTCCCAGTTAGTAACACCAACCGGGACTAAAGGTCCTCCAGCCCCGCTCCAGCAGGCGGCCACGTGGAGCCCCTTTAGTCCCGGTTAGGTTAGAGGCTTTAGTCCCGACCCTTTTGTCCCGGTTCCAGAACCGGGACTAAAGGCCCTCTGGAACCGGGACAAAAGCCCTGTTTTCTACTAGTGATGCCCAATTAGGAATTTTTAAAAATATTAGTGAAAATGTAAAATATAAAAAATTACGTACGCACTTATATGCGAAAAAAACATCATTGCGTATTTGCTAAATATGGTCATCACATATGTACAAAATATTTATCATGTATTAAAGAAATGTCCATCTCATATGTTAAAATATCCATTGTGTAAAACATATTGTCAAGTATTGAAAAAAATTCCATGTATTTAAAAAAGAAGGTTAACCACTATGTATTGGAAAATGTTCATCACGTGTCTCGAAAATGTCGATCATGCATTAAAAATATTCATCGTGTTTTAGTTTTTTTATATATTTGAAAATGGTTATGTATATAAAAACATATTTATGATTGAATATTCAAAATATAAAAAGGAAGAAAAACTAAAACAAATAGAAGAAAACAGAGGATTTTTTTAATGAAAACCAGAATAAATCTAACGTTTGACAAAAAAGAAAAGAAAAGAAAAACAAAACAGGAAAAATAGTACAAAATCAATGAACGCGAAAAAATTATTTGAAATGTGTTGGCCCAGACCATACCTTCGTGTGCATTTGGTCAACTGTTAGACGATATGGAACGTCAAATACGATTTTCCGCGTAAAAGATTCCTGCCATAACTAGTAAATAATGACTATTTAACATAACCAAATTTATGTGGACATGGGAAAAAGGCTATCAGTGTGTATTGTCCTTCCTTATTTTAAATTGATCGTGTGAATTGGATAGTTACCTGGAGTGGAGAGATGTGAGAGTTTGGTCAATTGAATTGGATGGTGCTACCTAATCCGCGGGCCCACCCACAGCCACAACAGCCTCAAGGAACAACCAAGTTGAGTGAACAAATAACTGTGCCCGCCACCCCAAGACCCAGCATGCCATGGCTAGGCAAGCTCCTAGTGCGTCAAATGAGTAGGCAAGCACCTTCTTCTTGCGAGCCCACAAGCAACCTGAAGGCCCACCCGCCAGCCACCGTAAATCTCTAGATACCCTTAGCTTTGGCCTGGCTAGCCATGCATAAACTTGGAGGAGATGTAATAAATGTGTATTAGCATTCTATATCTGGCCGATTTCAACAAAGATAATCCTGAGGGGCCTAATGATTTCAGGCCTATTTCATTGTTGGGTTGCTATATTAAAATTATCAAAAAGATCCCTGCCAATAGACTCTAGAAAGTCATTATGCAATTGGACTATACCAATTTTTGTTAATCAGGGACAAATCTATTCAAGAATTCCTTGGTTGGGCTTTTCAGTATCCGCACAAATGCCATCAAATCAAACAGGACATCATTGTTCTTAAGCTAGACTTTGAAAATGCCTTTGATGTGACTAAGCACTCTTCTATTTTGGATATCTTGGTTGCCAAGGGATTTGGTCAAAGATAGATCAACTGGATTAATGGTATGAACTATTTCAACAGATCTTCTGTGTTACTTAATGGAGTTCCAGGGAAGCAATTTCATTGCAAGAGGGGAGTAAGGCAAGGTGATCCTCTTTCATCTTTTTCCCTTGATACCGACTTCTTGCAAACCATTCAAAAATGAATAAATGGCTCATAACATGATATCTCCGCCCATTGTATCAACCTCCTATCCGACTTTACAGTAATTTAGTATGTTGATTATACTATCCTCATTCTACCTGCCCGTGAAATTCAGTTGCAACATATCAAGAATCTTCTTACGCATTCTGCTCCATAGACTAGTCACAAGGTTACTATTCTATGTATGTAATTGTGTCAATTAATGTTCCCCTAAATAGGATGGAAATCCTTGCTCACATTCTGGGTTGCCAACAAGCTACTTTCCCCTTCCACTTACATGAGCTTACCTATTCACAACATCAAAACCAAGGCTGGATATTTTGTGCATTTTCTGCAAAGAATCGATAGAAGATTAACTGGATGTTCTACCATGTTGGATTATGGAGGAAAGCTTCAAATGATCAGACCACTCTGCCAACACTCTATATGTGTACCCTTGCCCTCCCTACACCAACTATAGATAAGATTAACAAACACTTGAGATAATGCCCGTGGAGAAAATATGGCACGGAAGACAGGGGAAAGCTCTCATTTTTGGGCAAATGTTTGTAAACCAAAGCAACACGGTGGAATGGAGTTTTTAGGTGTGGATACTTAGAGTAAAAGTTTGCTCATCAAGAATCTGCATAAATTCTACAATAGCCCCCGGTTAAACTAGTTTGGGAATCTTAGTACACTCAAGGTCCTCCTTCATGCCGCCTGTATGGCTCCTTCTAGCGAAAAGCCCACCCGAATTTCTTGCCTGAATTTAAAGCTGTTTCTAAACCTAGAATGGGAAATGGAAATATATATTGTTCTGGTAGGATAGATGGAGTGATCAAACTCTTATTGCTCAATTTTCTTGAACATCATTCATACTCAAGAAATGACAGGATCTCATTAGACTTTGTGTTGTAGATTCAATAATTGAGCAATCATTTCCACATACCAGTGTCTGTCCAAGCCTATCATGAGTTTCAACATCTATAGACTTTACTTACGAGCATCACTCACGGACTTTGAAGATCACTGGAGTTATGGTTGTGGCCGAACTTACTTCTCCTCCAAAATGTATAAAATGTTAAGAGGTTGTTATCATGCACATATTATTTTTAAATGGCTATGGAAAGTTGTCGGTGTTCTGGCTCTTATTACATGATAAAATCAACACAAGAAATCTGCTCCAGAGAAAGCCATTCTATCTACCAAGCTATCTCTATTAGCTATGCACCGCATTGCTGAGGAATCTCCTTACACCTCTTCTGGGATTGCAATTTTACTCAAGACTATTGGAACTCCATTTTGCCCTAGAAAGCATAAATGCATTTCTTATATGATGAGTGTTGGCTATCCAATCAAGTGTTGCCAAAAAGGTATTATCATGGATATCATTATCATGTGATACTAGAATCTTTGAGAAGAGAAATTATCATATCTTCAATAATAAAGCCCCCATCGTTCAAGCTTGGAGGCGTGTCCTAAGAGAATATTTGCTTGTAATTAAGCACAGAACAACACCTAAGAACCTTCCGCTCTTCAGAATTGGATTGACTTTCATGTCTGAGTTGTAGCCTCTACAACTGGTTGTTTTCCTTTTTTCCTTTTCCTTTTCCCTTTCCCCATTTTCTTTTCTACTTCCTTTGAACCTAATAGTAGAGATACTTATTTTAATTTTTATGCAACAAAATTATACACTAGGATATTGCCTTACTCTTTCTGGCGTAAAAAAGAGTAATGTTTTAATTAGAAACTTGTACACACAAATGGTGATGTCTAAAAATAGATTATCAGCAGATGAATCTTTTAACAAAATGAGGTGCAAACATTTTATAGCTGACCTATATTATGATGTGTAGGCGACATGGAGGGGTATTACATGCTCCCCAATGCCCGTATTGTTGTGCATACCATCTGGCATTTCTCGGAAGCCACCGTCAGTCCTCGACATTGTTGGTAACAATGGTGAGATAGTGGCAATGTTTCTTGTTGTCAATCTCTCCAGATTGATACTTCATCTCATTCCAGTTTGTAAGGCCAACACATAAAGGTAGATCGTCAATTTGACCAATAAGAGTTTATATACCATAAAGTCATATTCAATTAAACTTCTAATGGCATATATTTGTGGCATATAACTCTTATTTCAATAGTCAAAGTGGTAATCTAAAAATATGCATGTCTTATAAACCGGAAGGAAGGGGAGTATATATATAGCGTGGCTCTGGCACAACAATTTTTGACGTGTGGATGTTAACATGTCAAACTCTTGAACACGTACTTTGAGGGTCCCCCCTCACAAAAAAACGTACTTTGAAAGTCATATCTTGTAATTTCAGCATTTCTTTCACATCTTTATATCTTGCAGGTGCATACTTACATGTGGGCACTTTCCTTGTGGGGTGTTATTTTAATAGAAAACTTAAAAAATGTAGGGCGTCTCGTTTTTCTTTGGAGAATCGGTGTATCCTAACTTGAGGTAAATGTTTAAATTCACGAAATTTTATCAACTACACAATGTAGGATGGCTTTGATACGGAAATAGCCAATGGGTCTTGGGTCCCATTGCACCCGAATTGAAAAAATAAATAGAAAATTCGAAGAGTAAAAAATTCCTGAAACTTTTTGAAATCAAATATGATCAGGTATACACTCGTGTGAAAAGTTTCTCGAAGGAATAGCTTTGACCGACTCCGGGGCCTAGAAAACAAATTTGAGATTACAAAAAGTATGAATAGTAAGTTTATATAGTGTCAATTTTATTTTTTCGCACAGAATACGAAAGTCATTTTGCCGTGAAACTTTTCACAACAGTATTACGCTAGACCATGTTTGTTACAAAAAGTTTTCAGAAATTTTTGACCCTTTTTTATTTTTATAAAATTGTTTTTTTTTCATTTCGGATGCATTGGCCACCATGTTCCAAAGATCCGCATCCGGCTTTGATAATGCAACTGCCTTGACTAATTATATATATTGTTATATACACATTTTTTGTGCTCTTTAAAATCATATCCATTCATCACATGCAGTTATGCATCCCATGTATCACGATACAAAAAAGAAAGTCACAGTTAATGTGACGCCCCCGATTTGATCGTACACTAATCATACACGCAAATGTGTACGATCAAGATCAGGGACTCACGGGAAGATATCACAACACAACTCTAGACACAAATTAAAATAATACAAGCTTTATATTACAAGCCAGGGGCCTCGAGGGCTCGAATACGTCAGCTCGAATACAAATGAGTCAGCGGAAGCAACAATATCTGAGTACAGACATAAGTTAAACAAGTTGCCATAAAATGGCTAGCACAAACTGGGATATAGATCGAAGAGGCGCAGGCCTCCTGCCTGGGATCCTTCCAAACTACTCATGGTCGTCGGCGGCCTGCACGTAGTAGTAGGCACCCTCGGTGTAGTAGGAGTCATCGAAGGTGGCGTCTGGCTCCGGGGCTCCAGCATCTGATTGCGACATCCGAGAAGAAAAGAAAAGGGGGAAAAGAGGGAGCAAAGCAACGGCGAGTACTCATCCAAAGTACTCGCAAGCAAGGATCTACACTACATATGCATCTGTATCAATGAAATGGGTAGTATCTGTGGACTGAACTGTAGAATGCCAGAATAAGAGGAGGAGAAGCTAGTCCTATCGATGACTATGCTTCTGGCAGCTTCCATCTTGAAGCATATAGAAGAGAGTAGCTGGTAAGTTCACTAAGTAACAACGTATAGCATAATCCTACCCGGCGATCCTCTCCTCGTCATCCTATGAGAGAGCGATCACCGGGTTGTATTTGGCACTTGAAAGGGTGTGTTTTATTAAGTATCCGGTTCTAGTTGTCATGAGGTCGGAATACAACTCCGGGACGTCCTGTTACCATGGACACGGCTATTCGAATAGATCAATCTTCCCTGCAGGGGTGCACCACATTACCCAACACGCTCGATCACTCTGGTCAGACACACTTTCCTGGGTCATGCCCGGCCTCGGAAGATCAACACGTCGCAGCCCTACCTAGGCCTAACAGAGAGGTCAGCACGCCGGTCTAAATCCTAAGCGCGTAGGGGTCTTGGGCCCATCGCCCTTTGCGCTCCTGCACGTTGCGAGGGTGGCCGGTGAGCAGACCTAGCAACCTCCATTACAAAGGAAGTTGCGTTACGCGGTCCAACCCGGCGCGCGCCGCTCAGTCGCTGACGTCTAGGAGGCTTCGGCTGATACTACGATGTCGAGTGCCCATAACTATTCCCGCGTGGTGGTTAGTGCGTATAGGCCAGTGGCCAACTCAGATCAAATACCCAATCTCGTTAAGCGTGTTATTTGAAGTAACCGCGGACGCCGATCAGGGGCCAGGCCTACCTGTCTCCTAGGTGGTCACAACCTGCCCTGTCGCTCCGCCACAAAGTAACACTCGGGGGCCGTCGGGAACCCAGGCCCACCACTACCTGGATGGAACCACCTGCCCCTTCAGCCCCCATATCCGAATCACTTGCGGGTACTCTAAGAGCCGACCCGACTTTAGTCACATCATGCAACCTGTATAGTATGTATGTATATACCCGTGATCACCTCCCGAAGTGATCACGGCCCGATAGTATAGCATGGCAGACGGACAAGTATGTAAGGCCACTGATGATAAACTAGCATCGTATACTAAGCATTTAGGATAGCAGGTAAGGTATCAACAACAGTAGCAACAAGGATAGGCTATGCAGCAGTATAGGATCAAACCGATGAAACAATAACACTACTCTAATGCAAGCAGTAGAGGGAAAGAGTAGGCGATATCGGGATGAACAAGGGGGGTTGGCTTGCCTGGAAGCTCTGCTGAGAAGGAGGGGTCATCGTTGATGTAGTCGATCACAGGGGTAACGGCAGCGGTCTCGGGGTCTATCGGAAAGAAGTAACGGAGGGAGAACACAATAAATAACAGAGCAAGCAAGCATCACAAATCATAACATGGCAATACGCGGTGCTAGGTGTGACCTAACGCAGTACTAGGCGATACTGGCGAAGGGGGAAAACATCCGGGAAAGTATTCCTGGTGTTTGGCTTTTTCGGACAGATGAAACGGAGGGGGACGGTTGCATGTTCACTATGCTAGGGATGTGTGGCGGACGAATGGACTGCGTATTCGGATTCGTCTCGTCGTTCTGAGCAACTTTCATGTACAAAGTATTTTCATCTGAGTTACGGATTAATTTATATGATTTTCCAAAGTTTTAAATTATTTTTTGAAATTATTTTAATTCAAAAATATATAATGCATCAGCATGACATCAGCATGATGTCAGCGGTCAACATTGACCGTTGACTGGGTCAACAGACGTGTGGGTCCCGCTGTCATTGACTGTTATCCTAATTAACAGATTTAATTAGTCTAATTAGGTGGTTAGCTTAATTAGTTTAATTAAACCAAATTCTGGGATGTGGGGCCCCACTGACATTGGCCCAAAGGGGCATAGCGGGTGAACGGGCGAGGGTCTCGGGTGCAGGGCGCTGCGGGCGAGGCGCCCGTCGGGGCGGACCCGAGGTGACGGGGCTGGCGCTCTACGGCGGGCGGCGACGGGCGCGGGCCAACCGGGCAGTGGCCGCGGCGGCCGACAACGGGCAGGGACTGGCGGGGCCGGCCGGGCACGGCCCCGGCGGAGCGGCACAGCGGCGTGGGCGGCGGCCGGCTGCGGCTATGCGGGCGGTGGCTGCGAACGCAGCGGGCGGACGGGCGCGCGTGGACGGCTGGAGCGGGCGCAGTCGCGGCCGCGGGCGACGACGAGCGGCGCACCGTGCGGCGGCGCAGCAGAGTGGAGCGGGACGGCGCGGCGAGGCGCGGACGGCGACCGTGGCCTATAAAGCGAGGGCTCGCGGCGGGCGCTACCGGAGCAGCGAGCGGCAGGAAGGTGCAGGGCAGCGGATGCGAGGGTCGCAGTGGGGGGGGGGAGGCGAGCGGCTGACGCTGGCGCGGCGAGGCGCAGTAGCAGCAGTTGCTGCAGAGCACCGCAGGGGGGGAGCGCGGGGCGAGGGGAATAGGAGAGGGGCGAGTAGGGGGAGCCCTGCAGCGGCGGGAGCGGCGAGGGGCAGGGGCTGGGCGCGGTTAGTGCGGCCAGGACGTGGCGGCGCGTGTGCGGGGCGCGTGGTGTGCACGGCGAGGTGCAGGAGCAGAGAGGGGGGAGGCCCGGGGCCTCACCGATGTTGTAGATGACCGGGCGGCGAGGCATGATGGAGCGGCTTGGGAAGGAGATGGGGAGGCGCCGGCGGTCCGGCGGGGAGGTCCGGCGAGGGGGTTCCAGGCGGCGGCGTCGCGGTTCGTTGGGTGGTGCCCCGATCCAGATCTAGATCGGGGGGGAGGCAAACGTGGGGGGGGGGGAGTGGGCGACAGGGGTTAGGTTTTCCCTTGGGTGGTTTGAGGGGGAGTGGGGGGTGGGGGCCGGCTGTGCCAGGCCCAGCAGGGGGGGTTCTTCTCCTTTTTATTTTGTTTTGCTTCTCTCTTTTCTTTTTATTTATTTTTCCTTTCCTGTTTTCTTTTATTTCTTTAATGGTTACAGTTTTATAAAATACACAAATGGTTCCTAAATTAGTATTACTATATTTACTACTGCCACATTAATTTGGGTAACTAAATAAAATAGTTTAGCATTTTATAAATAATAAAAGGCATTTATTAAATTGGTTATGCTGCTGTTTCATTCCCATTTGAGCCTTTAAACATCTTATAAAAGTGTGGTTTCTCCACCATAATTACCTATGTATTATTTGGCACAACCGGAACATTTTAGTTTTATTGTTTGAAAACTTTTGTTGTTTGCCTTTAATTAAAATTTGAATTTGAAACGTTTTGAACTAACGTGAGTTTATCAATAGTATCCGAGGTGACGTGGCATCATTAGCAGAGGTTTACTGTAGCTTAATTATCCTGGCGTCACAATTTTCCTCCTCTACAAGAAATCTCGTCCCGAGATTTTAAGAGGTGGAGTAAGGGGGAAAGATCTGGTTACGAAATTCTAACGTATCTTCTCGGTCTTGGTTGCTCTTCTCGAAGAGGTCGATCCATTACGTTGATGTCTCCATTTCTCTGGTTCATGTCATCATGATGAAGTCGGCATCCTTTCTTCGGAAACTCCATCGTACTTACGAAAGAATAAAGGGGGAGTATTCTGGGAGAACGGACCTCGGCAAGGTTGACTATCTGGTCGATAACATCGGGGAAGGTGGTGGAAAGTAACTCTCGAATTGAAACTTAAGAAAATATCAAGAGCAAAGTAAGGAGGTATCATGGGAAGTTTTGAGCGGGCAGGCAATCGTTCGATGCCTGAAACAGGGCATGAAAGGGGCTCAAAGCAACGGGACTAAGTATTGTGTCTGATACCAGAATTGATGATCTCTCGGAAGGTGGCTCGTGAATTACATACGAGACCACGCGCGAGGAATAACTATGGAAACAGGGGGTGTGCAGGAGAGTCAGGTTTCGATCATGTGGAACTGTGGGTTATGGGCCCACCATGTGTGTTAAAAGTAGAAAGGGCGGTGATATTTTGCACAGTCATGATAACAAGGCATGTCAGAGGATAGCCCGTCAGTTATGTTGGCAACACATTGGTACCAAGGCGAGGGACGAAGAGAACCATTTTCCTGCTCGTTGAAATGAGGCGGACCTGTAGGCAAAGTTCTCGTCCATCGGTGGTTACTGGAATGTTATCAACAATAGTAACAGGGTCTTACTGACAGAGTGGTACAACGAGGTGCTTACCTAAGCAGGGAATTATCACTGCTCAGTTAAGTCAGATTACAAGAAAGGTTAAACAAAACAATGGAAAGGAAATATGATTATTAGATTAAACAGAACAATGGAAAGGAAAATGTGTTTAAACACATATTTCAGGGGTATATCCTTCCCAAGGACAAGCAGAGCATGATATCCATGACATGATATAATGTAGAAAACCCTTTAGGCAAGGGGAGAGAAATTTCATGACATTACCCATACAACGGTGTTGGATAATTGATAAACAAAATTTAGCATTGTGCTTCAAATGTTTTTATAGATAATTGGAGTACCACAGACATGCTTAGAGATAGCATTGGCACGGTCTTCAAGCAAAGGTCAGACTTTGGATAGACAATGGATCCATCAGTTACAACTCATAGAGTAAGTCTTATAATTTCCTCATGGAAGAATGGCTAACCTTGCTAAAAAGGAAACTATAACAATAGGTCCTCCGGCCAGGTGTGCTAGGCATGACATCACCTTGCCGGGTCATATAAAGACCAATCTTATAACTCTTGGAAATATGTTCCAACCATCATATCTGACCGAGCTTCAGATCTGATTGGTGTCAGGATACCTCAGACTCAGGATGCCTGAGAAGAAAAGGTGCAACACAAATTTACAAGAAGACATTGTAAGATTCTTGGGAAATGAACTATGGAAGCAAGTTCCATAACAAGAGTTCATCATCAAACCAAGGAGAGGATGAGGAGGTGGCTGATGGACTCAGCGACAATTCATCGAGATTTCCAAAAAGATGGATTTCCACAATTATGTGAACAAGGAGATAACATTACTCAGATCAAATGATATAATGATGTATGCTCGAGGAAAACATACACAATTGAACAATGATAGAAGGGTGCACCCGAAAATCTGGACTAGGTAGCACGATCAATGTTCAAATGATGATTCAATAAGCAATAGACTTAGAATGAAACTATCGACCATTAACTTCAAAGCAATAGGGTTGCTAGAAGGGCAGAATCCAAACAGCACCGTTCACTTGTTGGTATCCCGGTTAGAATCAACATGGGGACCAAGAATTAATGGTGATGGTGAGAAGTATCACTATACCAGGAACTCTTAAGAGGTGGAGCAATCCTCACAACATCCTTGACATAAAAGACAGTAATACTTCAAGGTAAAACATTAATACAAGCTGGAAAGGAAGTTGCATCCATAACATGAACAAGTTTGTGATGGAAGGAAGGTAAGGATGTTGTCGATGGTAGCTCAAATTACCAAGGGACGAGGATGGCAGTTATCATCATTAATTCGATTGATGTCTTGGAAGGAGTCAAAATGTTGATGATGATCACGACAAATTTTGTTGAGAGGCTCCACGAAGAAGCAATCGAAGAGCGACTGCATCGAGCAAAAGGACCGATGCAACGAAAGATTATTGGAACCACAGATACGAAACAAACTCGGAATCAAGTTTGCTGTTCGAGGTAAAACGATAAGACGAGGAAATCAACGTAAGCTTAGCTCATCGTCAAAAGTTGTGCTCCGGAATAAGGACCAGGTAGCACAGTTAAAATCAGCATGATAATGATATAGCCGATCAGGCTAGGAGTGACGTGATCGAGTACAAACTCATAAGTAAAGAAGATTACTAAGAGTTGTTTAATTGCGATGCGGACTCGATTCAGTTATCGTTGCCCTTGAGTGTTTAATAACTCAGAGCCCGTGAAGGAATTGGAATCAGTGAGAATGTAGTACTTGATGGAGAACTCATAAGAAGTTAAGCAGTTCCGTGATAATCTCGAGATACCAGGGGGGTAATACTCGACGATAGACCAAAGTAGAGGTTGGACTGGGTATTGCTCTGCAGAAGACAAGTGCTTAAACTTGCACGAGAAATGGTATTTAAAGGAGAACATGGTCGAAACCACGATTGCAAAAGGCCAGATCCCAGATATAAGATGAACTTATACCAAGGGAATAATTAAATTAAGAGAAGCTTTAATGATAAGATCTACATCATGTCCATGGGCATGAACACAAAGTTCAAGGTCGACTCCCACTTCTTCAATGCATAACCTTTCATTCACTGCTCTATTAAAATGATTTGAGTGCGAAGACCTACCTGGTGAATTACCAGAGGGGTATGAACCTTGAAAAAAAACTTCGGGTTCACACAAATTAAGGAAGGCATAGGTTCAACCCATCGGGGCATCTTAGAAACATATACCACAAGCTTCGAGAGTAATTATCACCAGCTCGAAGGCAGAGCATGGTTGGTCAAATCAGAGAATAGGACTTACCAATGGCATTATGTATCAGGGAAAGAACTTCTCGAGGTTTTTGTATACTATGGACACTGTCGGATGATAATTCAATAAAGGATCTGACGGTCCATAACGGAGCTGATGTGAGCATCAGCACACAACCAGAGGAAGAAACAATGTAAAGGCATTGGATTATAGAAGCAACTGACTAATTCAAAGCTCAAATGCAAAGGAATTATGATTTCGAAATCAAGGGATCAAAAGCAAACGCTTTGATTAAGGATGGATAAGTTGAGTAGGCTTAGGGGTACAATCGATGGCAATTTGATTGGTCGAGAACCAACTCATGTTTAAAATGACGTCTGAGCCGGAAGGATGAATTCTAGGATCTGATTGAGGATTGTGAGCATTCACAACACATTGAATCAACAGACTCAAAATGATAATGACAAAGGATGCCAATAAGATTACTATACTTATGGGATTAACCATAATGCAAGCAAGCAAGAATTTCAAGAGCAATAACTGCTGAGGATTTTTGAAATATCGAATAGTATTTCGAAGACCTTTGTGAAACACAGGAACAACTGGGGATGAGCGGATACTCGGTAAGTGCGAGGAATTATCCATAGGGGTATTAATACGGAAAAGAGCGGCAAAGCAATAGGCACAAGGGATTCTCGGAATATCGAAGATTTTTTCAGGGTATCAAGTAATAACAAGGGCAAATGGGAACGAAACTATGAACGACAAGTGTAAGTAGTTATCCATAAGGATATATCGGTGGTAGGGAATTGCAAAGGCGGTTGGTACACGGGTCTCGGGAAAACATCGACGAGTATCTTTGAAATCTTCTGGTGCACCAAGCAATCATCTGGAGTGAGGGGCCCTCCGGGAGGAAGTAATTACGAGAACCTAGAGTTAAAGTTACCAAAATCATTTAACCTGAATAGAAGAGAGATCAGAATCCCTGAGTATATACGAGGAATAAAAGATCCTAATACCACCCAATGGCGACGTGGGCCCGTAAGCCACACAACCATGTTAGTAAAAGTTTTTCAATGACTAGACTCAACTTCGGCCAAGGAGTTGGGAAGGGGGATTCCTACAGGCAGTCGACTCTGATACCAACTTGTGACGCCCCCGATTTGATCGTACACTAATCATACACACAAATGTGTACGATCAAGATCAGGGACTCACGGGAAGATATCACAACACAACTCTAGACACAAATTAAAATAATACAAGCTTTATATTACACGCCAGGGGCCTTGAGGGCTCGAATACATCAGCTCGAATACAAACGAGTCAGTGGAAGCAACAATATCTGAGTACAGACATAAGTTAAACAAGTTGCCATAAGATGGCTAGCACAAACTGAGATACAGATCGAAGAGGCGCAGGCCTCCTGCCTGGGATCCTCCCAAACTACTCTTGGTTGTCGGCGGCCTGCACGTAGTAGTAGGCACCCTCGGTGTAGTAGGAGTCGTCGAAGGTGGCGTCTGGCTCCGGGGTTCCAGCGTCTGATTGCGACATCCGATAAGAAAGGAAAAGGGGGAAAAGAGGGAGCAAAGCAACCGTGAGTACTCATCCAAAGTACTCGCAAGCAAGGATCTACACTACATATGCATCGGTATCAATGAAATAGGTAGAATCTGTGGACTGAACTGCATAATGCCAGAATAAGAGGGGGAGAAGCTAGTCCTATCGAT
Organism: Thinopyrum elongatum; assembly: GCA_011799875.1. NCBI lineage: Eukaryota > Viridiplantae > Streptophyta > Magnoliopsida > Poales > Poaceae > Thinopyrum > Thinopyrum elongatum. The sequence goes on from CM022303.1 coordinate 460,957,940, forward strand.
GACTACGCTTCTGGCAGCCTCCATCTTGAAGCATATAGAAGAGAGTAGCTGGTAAGTTCACCAAGTTACAACGTTTAGCATAATCCTACCCGGCGATCCTCTCCTCGTCGCCCTGTGAGAGAGCGATCACCAGGTTGTATCTGGCACTTGAAAGGGTGTGTTTTATTAAGTATCCGGTTCTAGTTGTCATGAGGTCGGAATACAACTCCAGGTCGTCCTATTACCGTGGACACGGCTATTCGAATAGATCAATCTTCCCTGCAGGGGTGCACCACATTACCCAACACGCTCGATCACTCTGGCCGGACACACTTTCCTGGGTCATGCCCGGCCTCGAAAGTTAAACACGTCGCAGCCCTACCTAGGCCTAACAGAGAGGTCAGCACGCCGGTCTAAATCCTAAGCGCGCAGGGGTCTTCGGCCCATCGCCCTTTGCGCTCCTGCATGTTGCGAGGGCGGCCGGTGAGTAGACCTAGCAACCTCCATTACAAAGGAAGTTGCGTTACGCGGTCCAACCTGGCGCGCGCCACTCAGTCGCTGACGTCTAGGAGGCTTCGGCTGATACTACGACGTCGAGTGCCCATAACTGTTCCCGCATGGTGGTTAGTGCGTATAGGCCAGTGGCCAACTCAGATCAAATACCCAATCTCCTTAAGCGTGTTATTTGAAGTAACCGCAGACGCTGATCAGGGGCCAGGCCCACCTGTCTCCTAGGTGGTCACAACCTGCCCTGTCGCTCCGCCACAAAGTAACACTCGGGGGCCGTCGGGAACCCAGGCCCATCACTACCTGGATGGAACCACCTGCCCCTTCAGCCCCCATATCCGAATCACTTGCGGGTACTCTACGAGCCGACCCGACTTTAGTCACATCATGTAACCTATATAGTATGTATGTATATACCCATGATCACCACCCGAAGTGATCACGGCCCGATAGTATAGCATGGCAGACGGACAAGTATGTAAGGCCACTGATGATAAACTAGCATCCTATACTAAGCATTTAGGATAGCAGGTAAGGTATCAACAACAGTAGCAACAAGGATAGGCTATGCAGCAGTATAGGATCAAACCGATGAAACAGTAACACTACTCTAATGCAAGCAGTAGAGGGAAAGAGTAGGCGATATCGGGATGAACAAGGGGGGTTGGCTTGCCTGGAAGCTCTGCTGAGAAGGAGGGGTCGTCGTCGATGTAGTCGATCATAGGGGTAATGGCAGCGGTCTCGGGGTCTACTGGAAAGAACTAATGGAGGGAGAACACAATAAATAACAGAGCAATCAAGCATCACAAAGCATAACATGGCAATACGCGGTGCTAGGTGTGACCTAATGCAGTACTAGGCGATACTGGCGAAGGGAGAAAACATCCGGGAAAGTATTCCCGGTGTTTGGCTTTTTCGGACAGATAAAACGGAGGGGGACGGTTGCATGTTCGCTATGCTAGGGACGTGTGGCGGACGAACGGACTGCATATTCAGATTCGTCTCGTTGTTCTGAGCAACTTTCATGTACAAAGTATTTTCATCCGAGTTACGGATTAATTTATATGATTTTCCAAAGTTTTAAATTATTTTTTGAAATTATTTTATTTCAAAAATATATAATGCGTCAGCATGACGTCAGCGGCCAACATTGATCGTTGACTGGGTCAACTGACATGTGGGTCCCACTGTCATTGACTGTTATCCTAATTAACAGATTTAATTAGTCTAATTAGGTGGTTAGCTTAATTAGTTTAATTAAACCAAATTAATTAAGTTAATTAATTAGTATTTATTTGTATATATATATATATTTTTTAACATTCTGGGGCGTGGGGCCCCACTGACATTGGCCCAAAGGGGCATAGCGGGTGAACGGGCGAGGGTCTCGGGCGCAGGGCGCTGCGGGCGAGCCGCCCGTCGGGGCGGAGACGAGGCGACGACGGGGGCGCTCGCCGGCGGGCGGCGACGGGCGCGGGCCAACCAGGCGATGGCTGCGGCGACCGGCAATGGGCAGGGACTGGCGGGGTCGGCCGGGCACGACCCGGCGGAGCGGCATAGCGGCGTGGGCGGCGGGCGGCTGTGGCTATGCGGGCGGTGGCTGCGAACGCAGCAGGCAGCGCGGGCGCGCGTGGACGGCCATGAGCGGTGGCTGGAGCGGGCGCAGTCATGGCCGCGGGCGACGACGAGCGGCGCAGCGGGCGGCGGCGCAGCATAGTGGAGCGGGACGGCGCGGCGAGGCGCGGACGGCGGCCGTGCCTATGCAGCGAGGGCTCGCGGCGGGCGCTACTGGAGTAGCGAGCGGCAAGGAGGTGTACGGCAGCGGCAGCAAGGGTCGCAGTGGGGGGGGGGCGAGGGGCCGACACTGGCACGGCGAGGCGCAGTAGCAGCAGTTGCTGCAGAGCACCGCAGGGAGTGTCAGTGTCAAAACCTGCGGATCTCGGGGTAGGGGGTCCCGAGCTGTGGATCTAGGATCGATGGTAACAGAGACGATGAACACGGTGTTTTACCCAGGTTCGGGCCCTCTCTATGGATGTAAAACCTACGTCCTGCTCTTGTTTATATTGATGAAGTATCAAGGTACAGAGTTGATCTACCTCGAGATCATATGTTGTGGTCTAAACCCACGGGGTATGATGAGTAATGTCATGATCTCTCTATCAACGAGCCTGGCCTCGGCTTATATAATGTACCGGAGGCCTAGGATAACAAGAGTCCTAGTCGGCTATGTCGGTGGAGAGGAGTCCTTGTCTTGATCACCAAGTCTTGTGGAATCTTCCTCGCATATGTCATCGGCTGTCCGAACTGGCCCATTAGTGAACCGCCACGGGAGTCCTCGGCCCAACCCATTGGTCGGGAGGCGACATGGTGAGTTCCCCCTAGTCGAGGACACCGTCAGTAGCCCCCTAAACCGGTCTTCAAGTTGGGGACGCTCCTCGATTCTTCCGAACTATTCTTCATCTTCGGTCGTCTGTCTTGAAAACTGGTTCAACAAATCTTCCCATCTCCGATCTTGAGGATCGCCGAGGTGTATCCGAAGAGTTCATACGTCGAGTATCCGAGGAGTCTTTTTAAGTTATCAGCCTTTATCAATGCCTTGTAAGTTTTTTACGCCACACCTGGGGTTTGAAGTGCTTCCCGTGCGACGGCGCCCTCTTGCGTCTGAGCTCCAATGCCGGACTGTATTTGTGGTATCTTTTGCAGCCGAGCACCAACGCCGGACTGTATCCGAGCTCCAACGCCGGACTGTATCCGAGCTCTAACGATGGTCAGTGTCCGAGGTGTCATAAACTACCTCGGTCTTTAAAAGATTGAATGAATTCAGCCGAGCTTAATGCCGGAAGTGCCCTCTATGGAGCCAGCCACTGGCGCCCGAGCTTTATGCCGGACTGCTTCCGAGGTGGTGCACCACCCCGACTGCGGGCTGATTTTTTGTGAATATTTTGATTGGTGCAATTTATTCTCCGCCGAGATATATAGCCAGTAGCCCTCAAGGTGTGTGTCGGTCTAAAACCCGAGATGCACCTGAAGGAAATCATGAAACCGCTGATCCAAGTAGCCCCTGAGACTCAGGTCGATGCGCGAAATCGGCCTGAGGATCAACTCCTAGCTCGGCAGCATACGTAGGAATAGAAACGCAGTGTAATATATTAGAGATAATAGTGATTTGCGAACGGGCCCTTGAGAGAGGGTCTTGAGAAGTTGCCGTAATATATTAGCTTGATGCCAGATAGGTCCAGATGGTACCTGTTGTTGTCCGAAGACGCGTTTGCCTATAGTTCGGTCAAGCCGAACACTAAGCACTTTGAATTTTCTGCATTGAACAAGCAATGCAGTAGCCCCCGAGACACTGGTCGGGTGGCAACACCAGATCAGGGGATCGATGTGCCCCTTTAATATTTGTGAATAATAAGCCCGAAGCCCAGTAGCCCCCGAGTCTTAATGCGAGCACGGGTGGTCGAATTAAGGATCGATATCCATAGTAAAATCACAAATTATGTGTAATGACTCTATGTATCCAAGTACTTTACATCATTAGTCCTCGGATCCGTATTGTACAAAACTTTGTTGACCGACCATCGGCTTCAACCTCTTCGGCCAGTAGCCGAGGAGTGTTTTCCTACTTTATAAAGCCGTTATAAGGGCAAAGATTTATGGAAAACAAGGCAATCCGGTCATACGGTTTTATAAACAAAGGTACACGGAGAGATATGTTATATTACGTTTTAACATAAGAAACATCTTCCAAAGAAAATAGTCCCGCTATCGGTTCCTTTCTTTGGGTCGTCATGCTTATCATGATCATGAAACCTCACCTCCGATCAATGTGGGAGAAAAATATTGAGGATTTAGTTCGGGGAAAGTTCCCAAACTCTATGGTATTAATGAACCGAAATTTTCACTTCCGTCGTTGCCGACCAATGTGATCCTTTAAGATTGCTAGCTTTCGGCTTCACCCAGTCTGAGGTACTTACTCGGATGACCCGGTAGTAACAATCACAGAGGTGCTCCCTTTACCACCTAGCCGAACAATCGGGAACGTAGGGGTAAGCACAGGAGTCAGGCAACCCAGCTTGGCCAAAATCTTAAGTCAAATTGATGCATATTTATGGCTTTATAACGATGATTACGGAAGGCAGCCCTCGTATACTAAATACAAAGGCCGACGATATGATTATTTTGACTCCGTTGCGACCGTTTATCAGTTGAAAGTGGCCCATCGTCGGCTTCTACCCCTTTGTAGATACTACACAGGGTGTTTCTGCAGTAACCAGACAACCCTTAGCCGACGTCTCGGTGCCCGAAGGCAGTTGTGTTAGCGAAAACAAGGCAATCAGATGTGCGGGCTTTATAACTTTCACTTAGTCATAGGAGCTTTAAACTGGGGAAGCTAGCTATGAGCCCCCGGTTTGTGTTCGGCACCGACCGAAGTCTAGCCATTAACACTTCGGCCAATATTATGAAAGGCCCATCGTTTAACATGGGGTAATCGGTATTGATCTATAGTGTGACACCGTCATCGGATCGCTGACCAGTTTACGCCTATTGTGACAGTCAGTTTTTGGCTTTCTCCACTGAGGTGCTTAACCATTCGAGCTGGAAGCACAATCGCAGTGGTTCTCCCTTTGCACACCTAGCTGAACAAAGCGGAACACAGGAGGCAAGCACAGGAGCCGGGCAACCCAACTATTGACCGAAGACACAATTCGAAACCAGTGCATATATAGCAATATCCGAGAATGTTTTTGCCGAATCTCTAAAGGTGTCCGGCGTTGTACTGCGAGGCTTATGCTGGAAACACACAAATAGATTAAAAGTGCCATAGGCTTGAAAAACCAAAAAAACTTCAGTAAAAACTTTACGTCCGAACTAAATCAAGTTTTTGGTGCCAATCCGAACATTGGTCTTAAAATTAGTTTATGCTTCCATCGTGTTTTAACTTAACACATCCGATCTCAAGACTTCAAGCGGGTCAGCCTTCGGCTTCAACCTCCTATCCCGAAGGCGGAGTGCTTCTCAGGCCAGTTTAGCGAACTAAACTCGAGCGGCTTTGGAGGGAAGCCAGGCTATCCGGCTATTGACCACACACTCGAGTCGAGAAAGGAGTAGTAGAAGAAGACTTTGCAACGACTGAGAAGAAAACACATTTATTATAAAATGGCTCATATAAATTTTAAGAGCCCCCAGTTAACATGGGTAGAGTTTCAAACAACGTATGTGAGCATGGTCGAACCGAACACAAATTAAAAGTTTAAAAACTTTGAGCATGAAAGCGACTTAGCTGGTTAATGTGTTCGGCATTGATGACGCGGGCCGAGCTTGCAGCGGGTCGAGGTCCCAGCACCCAAGCCGATTTCGAGGTACCCGAGCGAAGAGCTCGGCTTGATGAAGTGGCAACGCCGTACGGTCGATGCGGTGAGGCGAAGCCCCCAAGTCCAGCCGAGGTGAGAAAAACCCTCATGACCGAGGTGACGAAGAGCTCTGTAGAAAAAAGGAGTGTTTAACAATCAACGTTTGAGCGAACAACTTTTTTGTTTAACACAAATATAATGTTTGGTTGAACCGAACAAGAAATAAGATAAAAAAATTTAAAGAAAAAAAAAACTGAGCATGGAGGCGACTTAGCTGGTTGATGTGCTCGGTATTGTTGACGAGGTCCGAGCTCGTGGTGGGACAAAGACGTAGTCCGCAGCCTAGCCAAGGTTCCAGCCCCCAAGCCCGAGGTAACCGAGCGAGGAGTTCGGCTTGATGAGGTGGTGATGCCGCACGGTCGATGTGGTGAGGCGAAGCCCCCGGTCCAGCAAACGTGACGAAGCTGGTCGGCTGGTGACGCCGAAGACACCGGAGTAGGTTGATGAAGAGATGGCGAAGCCCCCGGTCTAGCCGAGGTGACGGGGCAGGTCGGTAGTATGACGTTTGCAGCCCCATGCCGGCCGAGGTGTCGAAGCAGGTCGGCGTGGTGGACATCGGCTTGGTCAGCCGGATTAGTATTTGGGATTTCTTCGGAAATCGTCCTCCGGTACTATGGTGCGAGGGGCGAGTCCGGCCAGGGTTGACTCCTGATGTTCGAATGCCGAAGTCGCGTCCAGGATTGAAGCTGGATACGGGATAAGAGAGGCGAGTCCGGCCGGAATTGACTCCCGATCTTCGGACGCAGAGGTCACATCCAGGCTTGAAGAAGCAATAGTGCGGTGATGCCGTCGCGGGCCGGATCTTGTGACGCAGTCGATGCCCGCTTGATGAAGTGACCATGCAGCGATGCCGGTGTGCCCACTCCGTATAATTCATGGGGCGACAATGTTGGTGATGATTTACCCTTCATGATGCTGAACTGTTGTTCGGCTTGCCGAGATAATGATCCGAAGAGGTTTGAGTTCGGCTCGATGAAGCGACGACCCGTCTGGCGCAGGTCGGCAGCCGTGCAGCAACGTTGTCAGGCTGGTTTGACACCGGCGCAACAGTGAAGGTTACCTCCGAAAAGGAGCAAAATTTGTGAGCATGTGTTCGGAAACAAAACACAATACCCTAGAAAGAAATTCCTCCAAAAAGGTTGTCCAATATCCCGTTCATGAAGAACTATGAACTCGGGTCGGATTCGTATTCGCGCAGAAAACAGATCAGAAAATCGATGCGCTCATCGGAGGTTTCCCGGAGTTGGAACGGTCGGATAGAGCTGAAATTTTGAGGGGTGGTAGATACAGGAATTCTGCAGCCGATCAACGGTTGGATCTTCCCAAGGACGTCCGAGGTAGATGCTGGACTCTACACCCTAAACACGTCCAGATTCCCGTCCAGATTCGACAGTGGTCCGGTATATCGTAGATCGCCGGAGATTCCTCCATCGGAATACGACGAAATTTTACAGGGTTGTTATATACACAATTCCGCACTATGCCACCAAAGCAATCGTCAAAGCGACACTCGAGGAAGCGGCGACAGCGAATACGAATCCGCTGTATAGAAAAACAGCACGGTCGCTCGAGGACAATGTTGAAGTTGAGCCCCCGAGCTATATGGATGATTCCTCCACGATCTTGATAGAGATCGGAGTTGATGTTGATGAAGGCCCTTGTCCGATCATGACGATCTGAGGTGGAGCGCAGTCCTCGGTCGAACCAAGGTGACCAGTCGAGCCGGCGACGAATATGCCGACGTTGCAGTTGATCTGCAAGCGAGCCATTGATCCATTGCCGATCACACAGCGGAACTCTCAATGAAAGCACCATTGTTGGTGTCAAAACCGGCGGATCTCGGGGTAGGGGGTCCCGAGCTGTGGATCTAGGATCAATGGTAACAGAGACGATGAACACGGTGTTTTACCCAGGTTCGGGCCCTCTCTATGGAGGTAAAACCCTACGTCCTGCTCTTGTTTATATTGATGAAGTATCAAGGTACAGAGTTGATCTACCTCGAGATCATATGTTGTGGTCTAAACCCACGGGGTATGATGAGTAATGTCATGATCTCTCTATCAACGAGCCTGGCCTCGGCTTATATAATGTACCGGAGGCCTAGGATAACAAGAGTCCTAGTCGGCTACGTCAGTGGAGAGGAGTCCTTGTCTTGATCACCAAGTCTTGTGGAATCTTCCTCGCATATGTCATCGGCTGTCCGAACTGGCCCATTAGTGAACCGCCACGGGAGTCCTCGGCCCAACCCATTGGTCGGGAGGCGACATGGTGAGTACCCCCTAGTCCAGGACACCGTCAGGGGGGGAGCGCAGGGCGAGTAGGGGGAGCCGTGCAGCGGCGGGAGCGGCGAGGGGCAGGGGCTGGGCGTGGTGAGCGCGGCCAGGACATGGCGGCGCGTGCGCGGGGCACGTGGTGTGCGCGGTGCGTGCGGTGTGAGCGGCGAGGTGCAAGAGCAGAGAGGGGGGATGGCCCGGGGCCTCATCGACGTTGTAGATGACCGGGCGGCGAGGCGTGATGGAGCGGCTTGGGGAGGAGATGGGTAGGCATCGGCGGTCCGACGGGGAGGTCCGACGATGGGGTTCCGGGCGGCGGCGTCGCGGTTCGTCGGGTGGTGCCCCGATCCAGATCTGGATCGGGGGGAGGCAAACGTGGTGGTGGGAGGGGGGAGGGGAAGTGGGGCGATAGTGGTTAGATTTTCCCCCGGCTGGGGTTATGGAGGGGGGAGTGGGGGCCGGCTGGGCCGGCCTGGCTAGCCCAGTGGCCAGCTGGGCCACGGCCCAGTAGGGGGGGGGGGGGGGTTCTTCTCCTTTTTATTTTGTTTTACTTCTCTCTTTTCTTTTTATTTATTTTTCCTTTCGTGTTTTCTTTTATTTTTTTAATGGTTACAGTTTTATAAAATACACAAATGCTTCCTAAATTAGTATTACTATATTTACTACTGCCACATTAATTTGGGTAACTAAATAAAATAGTTTAACATTTTATAAATAATAAAAGGCATTTATTAAATTGGTTATGCTGTTGTTTCATTCTCATTTGAGCATTTAAGCATCTTATAAAAGTGTGGTTTCTCCACCATAATTACTTATGCATTATTTGGCACAACCCGAACATTTTAGTTTTATTGTTTGAAAACTTTTGTTGTTTGCCTTTAATTAAAATTTGAATTTGAAACGTTTTGAACTAACGCGAGTTTATCAACAGTAACCGAGGTGACGTGGCATCATTAGCAGAGATTTACTGTAGCTTAATTATCCGGACGTCACAATTAAGGAGGGCAAGATGTGACTACCCTGCAGGTACGTACGTACGTACGTACGTACGTACGTGAGGGAGCAGTCCGTCATTTAAGTTACTCGTACTACACATCAGATCATGTCTTACAATCGTTATTCAAACGATATATGTACATTTCGTAACGTACTATGGAAGGAGTATATCAAGTAGGAGTATCTCCAATCCAACTATGTGACTGGCCGGCCAGGTCATAGATGCAAGCTTGGGATTGGGATGGTGGTGAGGCAGCGGCCCTAGTGGTGGGAGTTGTGGTGCTCATGGGCGGAGCTCGCGGCTCGGGTGTGAGCTGGTTGCTGTGGTCATGTGGGCCGCGTGCTGACCAGGGGTGCGAGGGTCGGAAGCATGGGTGCGGCGGGCATCCTCTTGGCTTGTTGTGCCACATCTCGAAGGCACCAAGGACTTGCCGGGGTGAAAACCCGCTTTGGCTCTGCCAAGCCGATGTTGGGGTTGCATATGGGCGTTGTCTCCTTCTTGAAAGCGTCTTTGCGGTTCCTCTGCATCCTCCATGTTGCTCCGAGGGAAACCTTGGTCTCTGGATCGGGCGGTGGCGGTACTATGCCGGCGCCACCTTGGAGTACTCGGTTCGTCGTGCATGGCTTCCTCTCTTCGTGGTGACTCGATCATGGTTGAGGACGCCGGAGACTAGAAGCGGTGGCTTTTCTTCCTACATGTAGTTTGCTTGGAGTGGATAGGGTAGTTTAGCTGTTCATACACCCTTGTATCTGGCTTTGAGTGTGTGTGGTGTGGGGTTGAGTTGTATGTGTTGGATTGTATGGTGATCGGTGCTTTATTTATAAAGCGGAGCGCGAGCCTTTTTTGGTAATACCCTAGGATTGCTAGTTTATATTGGAACAAGTGGATTGCTATTTCTACTTTTTTGCGGGATACTTGCTATTTCTACATATCCTAACAGGTGATAGTTTCTAAGTAGATCAAATTGCACACAACTTTTAGAATATCTACTCAATATCTGTTGGATAAAGAATAAACGCTCGACATTCTCTATTTAAAAAAGATTTCTAAGTTAATTTAGTAATTGGCACAATTAACTAGAATAATCACATAGTTCTGGTTTATAAGGTGTATTTTTTTTTCAGATATTCAATTTTGAACATGTTAACCAACGAAATGTGGGCTATGTGCCACCAAAATTATACTACCAAATTCGTATTCAATAGAAGTCTTGAATGGTAGAATTTTGAAGTCGCAAGATTCATATATTATTGATCTAACAATGGCCAGAGCTAAATCTCAGAAAGCATGTGCACAGTATAAACCGGAATAGATAGAGTATATGGAGCCTATAAACTTATAAAGTAATCTGGCATACTCTGGTGACATGCCTGAAACGAAAATGAGCATCGCCTTTAGTTTGCACAAACAACAATCCTTAACCATCCTCATTTTTGCCGTGCACTTTGGCTACCTCTTTCATTACAGTCTCCGTCCTCCATGCCTTCTTAGTTCTTCCGTGCGTTGCAACGAGGACAATCCCCTATGGGGAGGCTCGGACATCCCCATCCCCATCTACTCCCAATTATCTCATCCCTGCCGGGGCCGGGACACAAAATCCCAGAAATTATCCCCTCGTGTCATCACCAGCCCAAGATTTACCGTTACTGGTGGACACGTCCTTGTTACAGATTACCAAGCTATTACAAGAATTGGATACAAGACCATGAAGGTCTAATGTTACAACAGTGATTCTGGTGGTGGATGACGGAATTGTCTCGCGGTTCTTCAACGTCGATGGGGATCCATTCCCCACATGAACGGCTGACCTAGATAATTCCTATCCCGCATGGCTGCCATCCTAGGCTCCGCACGGACATCGCTGTGGTACTCCTTGTAGAAATCCTGACCTGGCCAAGTAAATAGCCAGGGACAAGCCTGTGAGTACGTTTGAATGTACTCGCAAACATCAGGAACAAAAGATATACCGAATGCAACAATTAAATTATATGGTCATGATGAACCACACTATATGCGTATGCTCATGATGGACTTAAATGCCTACTGACAGGAATTAAATCATGGCATGATAAAATATTAGCATATGCAAATAAATGAATATATGGGAATGTTAGTGATAAACAAGGAAAGTTTAAGGAAAAAAAAGGAATGCCGGTCGGATGTCAAGTGACACCACGGTAGGTCTTGAAGAGAAATGCCAATCGGGTGTCTACAAGAGTAGTGGCGGGACCGCCTGTAAACTCGAGAGACGCCATGAGAGGTCTTGAAGAGAAATGCCAGTCGGGTGTCAAGTGACGCCACGGTCGGACTTGAAGAGAAATGCCAATCGGGTGTCCACAAGAGTAGTGGCGTGATAAACCGCCTGTTAACTCGAGGGATGCCACGAGAGGTCTTGAAAATAAAATTGAGTGCCCGAGGTAGTCTAGCCAGCCCCTGAGACACTCAGGAAAAATTCAAAATAAGAGATACGGGTTAGTCCTCAATATTATGCATAACCATAATAATATTTAACAAGAATAAAATATTCATGGTAGCAACAGCGTGACCATAATTATTCCGCAAAATAATTCAGGCTCAATTTAATTATTTTCCTCCGAAGACCGACACTAAGACCGACACTTGACCAACCCAGACTATAGCCCTTAACCGCGGACACGGCTATTCGAATAGGTTTAAACTCTGCAGAGGGTGTACTCTTTACCCACAAGTAAAGGATTTCTTTAGTCAGTACCGTGACACTGACTAATTCCCATTACGGTCTTTGGGTTGAAAACACACCTAACCAGCACACACCAGATTAACTTTCCAGATGCCAGGAATCACCCAAAGCATCGTTCAAGTAAAACTCTGAGACGGAGAGACCAACGTCCTACATGGGATCACTATTAATACGCGCGGATTCCAAGGGGTGCCCCCCTCTCAGTCACAACTGAAAACACCCATGCCCCTTGACCCGATGACAGGATTTAGTCTCGGATCCCTGGGAAACCCTCATCGTGGCCCTCTGTATGGTGCGTGCATGGAAAGGGGTTAACAACTTACTAAACCATACCCCACCCGTGGCAGGGACAAGTGGCAGCACGAAACAAGTATGGGGGGTTACCGGAACAAGACTCGATCTATGGTCGACTCAGGAGGTTTAAGTTTCCTGCAATGGTTAGCACAACAAAGTATTTCTTCAACAGCAATACCAACAGGGCCACAACCCTTGCATGCTCCAACAAGCATAACCAACAAGGCATGATCACGCTCCAACGTGATCACCCTTCTGCCGGTAACGGTATTTATCTTATGCCTGCTCCTGCAGGTTAGTCATGACAAGTACGCGATGCACGGTACGATGAAACATGCCAACACTACATGCATGCAAATTTTACTCGAATTCAAATCATGCAAGCACTACTAGCAATATGCCAATTTAATTTGAATTCAACATAGTCATGGTCAAACTATTCTAGCAAATAATCTACCATGCATTCACCATATCAAGTGTTCAAGATGCTTGCCTTGAGCATGCAGAAATACTGGGTGCACTCCAAAAGTCTGAAAAGTTTTCTTCCCTCCATTTTTTCTATTTTGAAGAATATAGCAATTACCACATAATTCTAAAACAATGCCAAAAAGTGTTTCCAATATTTTTGAAATAAAAACTAAAATAAACTAGATGAAATATGAGGAATAACAGAAAAGGAATCAATTTACTTGGAGCTCATATGAATTAGTTATGGAATTCCTAAGCTGAAAGAATTAACGAAATGAGCTATTTAAAAGATCCAGTGGAGTTAAAGTTTAGAAAAAAAAATGTTCACCAAAGCTGAAATAATAGAGCATGATTTTATAAGCATTTAGAAATTTGAATCATCAAATTTGGACTTGAAATGTATGCTATAGAATTATTGGAAGTTACTGGTAAAAGGAAAAAAAAATAAAAGCAGAGGAGCGCACTGAGCGGAGTTTAACCGTCAACCGCTACTGGGCCGAGCCCAGCTGTTCGGCCGCCTGGGAGACTGATGACGTCGATGACGTATTTCGTGGAATATGTATCCTCTGCGCGGAAACGGCTTTGTTGCAAAACCGCCTCCACTCTCTGGCGGCTCTGGGTCACTGACAGTGGGCCCGCCTGGCCCACTGGTCAGGTTTGACCGGTCTCCGTCCTCCTCCTCGCGCGTGTCTGGCAGAAACAGAGGAGGAGCTCCGGCGATGGTTGCCGGCGTTGCAGGGCATCTCCGGCGATGCTCGGCACATGGATGGATTCAGGGGAAGATGACGCATCCGTGGGAAGTGAAAAGGATCGTCGGGGAAACTCAGGTTGAGCAGGGCTTCATCCATGGCGGAGGAGTTCGTCGGGTGGAAGAGGGCTTTCGCCCTGGAGCCTGCTCTGGTGAAATTGAAGGGCAGGGTGGATCCACGGAACCACGGGGAGGCCCCTGGTGCAGAGACTGGAGAGGGGGAGGCACTGGAGAGGTGGCGAGCTCCGAGGCGGAGGCGGTGGCAGTAGATGCCGGAGGTGAGGAGGACGACCACCTCCGGTCGTCCTGTTGCTCGAGAGACTCAGAGAGGGCGAGGGAGGGATGGTGATGGACTGAGCGGCTCGGGGGGGAAAGCTTAAATAGGCGGGAAAGGGCAGTGCCGCGGCTTCCGAAGATAAGCACGGCGGGGCGGCCATTTATGGCGCCGTCGAGGTGGTTTTGGGCGGTGGCGATGGTCAGCGAGGCCGGTGAGGTTGGTGTGGACGGTGGCCGTCCGCATTTAAGCCAGGGACGCGCTGGCGGGGTCGGGCGGCACGGGCGGTGCCGTGCCTGAGTGGAAGACGGCGGCGGCGACTCGGGTTGGTGGTGGACGGCACTAGAGGCCAGCGGAGGATGTCTGCGAGCGTTGGGCTGGACGTGCTGATCCAGAGAAGGACTAGAATGAGAGGGGGAGGCAGCAGGGAGGCGGCAGGACTCGATGCCAGAGCTTGCACAACGGGCGCTCTGCACGTGCTCCCGACATGCACGCTAGGCACTCGACGAAATGCCAGGGGTCCTAGAGGGGTCTATTGGAAATGAAACTTAACAGGATTAGGCACTTGGGTATGGGGAAGCTAATAGACAAGCTGGTTTGCTTAGATGATCAAGTTCCCAATGCAGGCTTAAGACCTTGCCAAAAATCTGACATGCACACAGTGTGCTTGATGAAATGCTAGAGCCATCTAGAAGATTTGGTTGGATGTGAAAATTAACAGTATGGTGTCTCTCTAGATGATAAAGATGATGGTGGAGTTTTTTTTTGTGAAAAGGAGTAACTTGCTAGTGCAAGTTTTACTGAAATTCAGTACTGGACAGAAGCTAAAGGGGAATATTTGGTGAACTAAAAAGATTCCAATGGAGCTAAACTTTTGGACTAGAGGGTTTGGTTGGAAGGACTATAAGTGGGAAAAATTTCAGGATTTTTGGAGTAAATAAAAATGGGGTTGCAGTTGAAACTCAAAAATAAGACAGAAATGAAAGGAGGTTGTTTCACTCAAAATTTCCAAAAGACCAAGTTGGGTTTTTGTATAAAAGTGATCTGTGGACATCACATGACCTCCCATAATTTTTGTGGAATTTTAAAAGAATTATTTAAAGTAGTTGTAGTGCAACAGAGGCATTTAAAATATTGAAATAGCTGTTAAAAGAATTGTTTAGAGGCAAATTTTATTCTGAAAATAATTCTTACTATTATTAAAATATGAATGAAAAGTTTTAAGAAAACTACCAGAGCCACAATATTATTTTCAAAAATTGCTATATGGAGGGAAGAATTTTGGAAAACAGAAACAGAAAAGGGTTCTGAAATTAATAAAAGACCTAGTAAAATTCAAAATTTTATTTCTGGCCAAATTTTACTTAATAAAGAACATGATTAAATTTTTGGGGTGTTACAATCCCCATCCCTGTTTATATGACCGGGGATGCAATTTTTTCACACCCATTGATACGTCTCCAACGTATCTATAATTTTTGATTGTTAAATGCTATTATATTTTCAATTTTGTATGCTTTATATGCTATTTTATATTATTTTACCAGACTAACCTATTAATTTAGTGCCCAGTGCCATTTCCTGTTTTTTGCTTGTTTTTTTCTTCGGAAAATCCATACCTACGGAAGTTCAAACAGAATGAAATTGTGACAATTTTTTCTGAACAATAAGATACCCTAGAAGTTTCGGGGGAGGACTAGAAGGACCACAAGGGCCCACAAGCTAGGGGCACGCTCTGGTGGGGGGGGGGACAGTAGGGTGCGCACCCTGTCTTGTGGGCCCCTCGTAGCTCCGTTTGCCTTAATTATTGGCCTATAAATTCCTATATGTTCAGAAACCATTGAAGCGAGACTCGAAATAATTTTCTCGCTACCGCAAGCCTCTGTTTCATAGCAATCCCACCTGGAGCCCTGTTGCGGTACTCTGCCGGAGGGGGGAATCATTGGGGACTCCATCTTCATCAACCTTGCCGCCTCCATGATGATGTGTCAGTAGTTCCTTTAGGACCTACGGTTCCATAGTAGTAGCTAGATGTCTCTCTCTCTCTCTCTCTCTCGATCTTCAATACAATGATCTTCTCTAAGATCCATTTGATGTAATCTTTTGTGGTGTGTTTGTTGGGATCTGATGAATTGTGAGTTTATAATCATATTATTCATTGAATTTATATGAATCTCGTGAGATTTCTTTGCTGCATAATTTCATAGCTTCGTATTTCTCTCCGATCTATCCGTCTACTTTGGCCAAGCTTGATTGATTTATCTTCAGCGGGAGAGGTGCTTTGTGGTAGCTTCACCCTGGCGGTGATCTTGCCTTGTGAGAAGAAAGGCAAAGACACATATTTGTATTGTTGCTACTAAGGATAAAACGATGGGGTTTGGTCATATTGATTGATCTTACTTTGTCTACATTATGTCATCTTGCTTAAAGCGTTACTCTGTTTGTCATGAACTTAATACTTTTAGATGCATGCTGGATAGCGGTCTTGGGGCGGAGTAATAGTAGTAGATGCATTTGGATTAACAACCTACTTGTCACAGACGTAATGCCTATGTATTGATTATGCCATGAATGATCTCAATTCTATCAATTGCCCAACAATAATTTGTTTACCCACCGTTGCTATGCTTTTGAGAGAGATGCCACTAGTGAACCTATGGCCCCTAGGGTCATCTTCCATCAATACTAAAGTCTCCACAATTAATCTTTTGCTTGTTCTATTATTTCCTTTTGCTTTGCATATCACTGTTTGCTTTTAACCTTGGGGCTGGCAAGAACAAGGGGAGTGAAGACCCCCTTGCCTTTGTTGGGTGCAAGCAATTTTTTTATTTGTGTGCAGGTGTTGTTAAGTTGTTCGTGTGTTGCCTTCTACTGATTCGATAAACCTTGATTCTTCACTGAGGGAAATACTATCTACTATACCGCTTCACCCTTTCTCTTTGGGGAAATCCAACAACTTCATCGTGAGTAGCGCCCATCCCCCACTGGGGAACGTGCCCTCATTGGGTCCCTATTCCCCATATAAAATAATCATATTGAGGTGCTCTAGCTCGTGCATGGGTAGTGGTTGAGGAAGGAAGCATCAGGCTCGAAGAAGACAATGTGTTACCTTTGGATATAGTGCTACTGAGTTGTCCTTGTCCAAGTGGAGCTGGTCTTGGTATTTCTTACTTCTTCATCATGGCAACTTCTCGGGTAAGGTATGGTTATAGTTTTTACGGCTTTGTTATCTCTCAAATTTGCTTTGTGAAATTTTTGGGGTTGACCGCAATGTACATATATAGACATATACATGATCCTATGTGTCATATCTAAAAAGTGGGTCATCGATGGGTATCGGGTCTGGGAAAGAGGGTACCGTCCCCATCGTACCCTATGGGGAATAAACTAGTTTGGTAATGATGAGTCCCTTTAGTGATCTAGTAAACAGATAGCAAAAAAGATTCTCGCATTTTTTCCCACAGATGACCTTGAGTTATCGAACCCATAACAAGACGTGTACCTTGAAGACAACGGTTTCTAACAAGCTTTTGCAAGAGTATTAAATTCTAGTTTTTAGATCGGATCGAAATCAAGTTGCAACGGAGAACACTTATTATAATAAAAATATGCATGGGTATGAGGACTCAATTCTTACAACCATGTAGTTGAGAACGGGGTCATTGTGATATTAATTTGTGCCCTGGAAGACACCCGTCAAGATGTGCTTGCAACGTATCAAAGTGGGGGATGTGTACAAATTACGTCTTGACCGGAACGTGTCCTGTATCAAGAGTCAGTTATACAACCGAAGGCGCTATCCGTCACATGGGGTTGCCTCGATAATTAAGATAGAATCAGACAAAAATATTTGGCATTTAATGACTACACCTCTTGTATCTCCAGAGATAGGATTCATGCTACGATACTAAACCTTTGTCACTAGTGTTCAGAATAGCACTTCATGGTCTCTCTACTCTTAGCCTTCTCATGGCTCGAACTCCGTGATCCTGGGTACCTGCAGGGACAAAGATTGTGAGAGAGACAAGAGACAACTACGAAGCAAATTTATTTCACACATACAAGACGTTAGTTTTAAGTCATTCCATCGACCCCTTCAACAAATACATAGGGTTGCCTCAACCCATGACCTTATCGAATTACTCACACATGGCGATCGGATCACAAGAAGAAATTATTGAAGAACACATCAAGACGAATGCTTTGTTGATAATATATCTTACAGTTGTTGCCGGATGCGATACACAATTACAAAGTATTGCTAACTTGGGGATGAATACTGCGGTGATGGTGATGGTGGTGGCTTTAGAGATGGAGATGGAAAAATGGCGTCTAGGGTTTGTGGATGCTACTGGTGACAAAGATGTAGGTCTGGTGATTGCTCTTATCTGATTTTGGCGTTGACCCTTTAATAAAAGTCGAAGGGTTGGATGCCACGGTGCCGTGGGCGCCTGGTACAAGCGCAGGCTTAGCACGCGCGCTCTTATCAGATGTCGTCTTGCGCTCTGGACATGTTTCTACGCCTTCCACTTGATCTCTCTTATCTCCTCTTTGCTCCTTTCCATATATGTGCTTGATTTAGTCCATGTATAGCCCATTTTCCTATGGAAACAACATTAAGAGAGGATTTTGGAATCCTTTGCATTCATTAGTCATTAGTATGAATATCAAAGCGGATATGTCGGTTTTTATGAAATAAACCAGTATAAACTTAGGTGTGATGAGTGTAAAAATGACACTCATCAGGTAAATATCCCCATGGGGAAGGTTCTCGCCCATCCCCACACCCTAATAGATGAAATCCAAATGGGTTTGGTGGGTATGGGGTCCCATTGCCATCCCTCTGGCCACAACCCTTGAACCTCGTCTTCTGTGGCACTACCACTGTAGTTGAATCTATCTGGCGCCTCCCACTCCCATGTTGTCTGATTAGTTATTTGGAGTTCCTTGGTGACACTCTTTCCTCTATTCCCTCACACCTTGGTGCCTACCACTATCGTATCACACAACCCCTCCATGTGTTCTCATTTGACTTCCAAGGAGAACTGCCCCCATTGTGCTCCTCCCCCTATGGCAGGTGTTGTTGTCGAGACGTCTCGCCCTAAATGCCTTCAATGGCATCTTTTTCTTATACAATGATAGACTTTGGTTCCTAGTTACAGATAAAGGTAATGCAATGCACAAGAGTTCCACTCCTAGCTTTCATCACCAGTCTATTGCATCAACAAAGTGCCACCCCTATGCCTAGAGGCATGACAAACTCTCAAGTGAATCTCGCTAGCTTTGCAGTGAGGTCTCTGGTGACTTTATATGTTGTTTGCTTTGTTGATTGAGTGTTGTTTCCACATCCCGAGGAGGGAGAATATGGAGAAGGGTCATGTAGCACTGTAAACAGTTTCTTGAAACAAACATAGTGCTGAAACAAATAAATTGTGTGCCATAAAAAGAGTTTTTTACTTGTGATTCCCACAACCAAAATTTGTACAACATAAAGCATTTCCCCTAACATAATGGGGATGCATTTGTAGAAATTTAATAATCATAACATGGCTTCCTTCCGTAGACCATCCCCTTATTCTTTTTAAATGTTAATTTTGTCCAATTTTTTGATGATTCAATTAAACACAAATGGAATTATTTCATCTTATTTTTTCTCTACGTCCAACCAGCATTCACAGCTGGAGTCCAACACAACACCTCAGTGATAGAAGTAGTTATGTACTCCACAACCTCTCATATACAAAGCTTTATACTATTTTCAACGGTATACGGAGAAATATACCTAATTTGCACAATCTCTCTATTGTGTCTCTATCAGATTCTCTCTTTTTTTTTTACAAGAAATGGCATGTGCTTTATTTCTTGGAGAAAACTTTATGCACCGTTGTCATGTGAAATGCGTGCTGATGAATAAAAATTGCCATTGTAAAGTTTCCAAGAGGATATAGATCCTAATCTAGTTGTATTTCCTATTTTATACATTTACTTCTCAAATTTCCATCATGTCAACTGGCTGATTTGATGGCAGACTGGAACACCTGCTTGAACAGATCTACTACCTCTTTGTAAACTAATATAAGACATTTTAGACCACTACTTTAGTTTACAAATTGAGTAGTTAGTAATCACCTATTTTCAGCAATCCTACCTAACAATACAGTATGGTTTAATGGCTCATATGGTTCAAAGGAAATGTTGACAGAAGATCGTAGGAATCGGAAATTTCCTTACCATGGTAATATTCATGTTTTTGGTTCACGGGAATTGAAGAAACGAAAAATGGAGGAAAATTTCCTTAACTGATATCGATTTCAAAAGGAAAAAATGCAAGAATTCTATGTGTGTGTCTTTTAGGAAAAAATGATCTTTTAGGAGGGTGTACGGAAGAAAAAACCTTTAGACTTTTCATTTGACCAATCAACACACTTATGTGTGTGTCTACTCCTACGTACATATAAGAGGTAGATTGATATTTCAGCCGGCGTCATAGCTGATTAGCTCATTAGGGTCGACCAATAGGCCGGTATACGCCTCGAGTTGCCCTATCAGGTATGGCCGAAGTGTTGTTGGTGGGGCATCTCTTGTAGCCGTACACCTCCTCCGGTATTTATGTCATCCCGACTCTTCTCATGACCATCACCCAAGCAACGGCCGATCTCTCTATGCTTAAAAGAAGCAAAGCTATCTAGCCAAGATCTTCCACTTGCAGACAACATTGTCCCTTGCACCACTCAGCTAGCAGCTACCAAACACAAGCTCGCAAGCTCACGGGTACGTGCGAAGCGTTGAGCATGGGAGATGCGCTGTGCGATCAGCTCCTCGTGGACGTCGACGGCGAGTTCCAGCTCCCCACCGACGCCGAAGACCTATTCAGCATCCTCGAGACTTGGGAGGACTGCGTCAACGGCGCCGCTGCAGCGTTGAGCCCCACCGCCGGTGCCAGCAGCCGTGGTGGGCTGCTGCTGGGTGGTTCTGCACCGGGGAACAAAGGCAGCAAGCGGCGAGCGCGGCAGGACGATTGTGACGGCACAGCGCAGACGCAGAAGAGGCAGAAGTGCTCGCCGGAGGAGGGAGGCGGCGTGGCGCCGAAGACGGCCCACATCACCGTGGAGCGCAACCGCCGGAAGCAGATGAACGAGCACCTGACCGTGCTGCGGTCGCTCATGCCCTGCTTCTATGTCAAGCGTGTAAGACCCTCTTACTTTCTAGTATGTGCTTGCTGCGTGCAACCTGCACAGCTTTCCATTTCTACCTATTTATCTCTACATTAATTTGAGTATGTACGTACTCGATCTTTACTTGTTTAGATGTTGCTTCTTTTGGGTCAACTAACGAACTAGCCGATGATTCATTACTCCACGTTCTGTAGTAGATTATCACTTAATGACAGTGACATCAACCACCATGGATCTTCCTCGTTGGGAATTGGGATCTAGTCCTACGTAAAGTAGATACTGGTGTACTACATGTCTACAGCTACAGCTACAGCCACTGCCTGCCTGCCAAGTGCATCAGTGCATGCATGCATGCTGACTGCTGAGTGCAAGGCCATGGCCCGGCCTAGCTTTTTTATTTTTTAGAGAGAGAAGAATGGCCCGCCGTCTAGCTAACCGATGAGTAGCATATCTACTTTCTTTCTTGGAAACCCTGAGCTTAAATTGCTAGCTGCAGGAGGATGCTTTATTCATCAGTCGTTAGACCTATGCATGTGGATGGCACTGACATATACTATGCCTTTCTTGGATCAGGGTGACCAAGCATCCATCATAGGAGGAGTGGTGGACTACATCAAGGAGCTGCAGCAAGTGAAGCAGTCGCTGGAGGCCAAGAAGCAGCGCAAGGCCTACACCGAGCACGTCCTCAGCCCGCGGCCGCCGCCGTCGTCCTACAGCCCACGCCTCCCGCTCAGCCCGCTCCACAAATCCACGCCGCCGCTCAGCCCACTGCTCAGGTCCACTCCCCCGCTCAGCCCGTGCCTCGCCGTCCCGATCAGCCCTGCCAGGACGCCGCCGACGCCAGGCAGCCCCTACAAGCTCCGCCCCCTGCCGCCGCCGATCTCCGGCTCCACCTACGTGTCCCCGGCGATGACTCCTACCGGCTACGAGCCGGGCTCCTCCTACCTCCCCTCGCTCGACGCCATCGCCGCCGAGCTGTCGGTCTACGCCAACAGGCAGGCTCTGCAGCTGCCCCCGACCGACCCACTCCCCGACGTGAGGGTGGAGTTCGCCGGCGCGAACCTGGTGCTGAAGACGGTGTCGCACCGCGCGCCGGGGCAGGCGGTGAAGATCATCGCCGCGCTCGAGTCACGGGCGCCGGCGCTGGAGATCCTTCACGCCAAGATCAGCACCATCGACGACACCGACGTCAACGCCTTCACCGTCAAGGTGTGTACGTACTACCTAGTATAGCTAGCTAAAGCTGTAGCTAACTGCTAGCAGTTGTCCTTACTTCCCCTCGCTCTCTAGCATGAACGTAGTAAAGGCATGCATATGCATGCATGGGACCAAACACTGCATGGACATACTAATTAAAGCCAAAGACTGCATTTCGTTTCATGTGAGGTTCTCGTGTTAAGTGCATGTATGTATATCTACTGGCCAATCACGCTGAAGCTGCACTGGACATCAACGTGGGTTGGATGGCTAGCTTGGACCCGGACCAAGCTTCAAAATAGGGATCACGACCTATGTAACAGTCCAGTGTGAATAGTCTGTTACTGTTGGTACGTATGCACTGTTGTGTAGAGTGTAGCTAGTTAACTCAAAGGACTAAACTGATGAAAAATGTGAGCAGCATATTTGAAGACAAACGGTCATATATTTGCACAAATGCCTAGAATCTTTGAAACACACACTTGCTAGGACAATTGCTTGTCTTTGAACTAGGCGGTGTAAAACTTAAGGGCTTCAGTTCATTAAAGCCAGGGCAAGTGTCTCCTTTCTAATTTTTTTTTACTTACTACTCCCTCCATTCTATAGTTCTTGTCGTGGTTTTAGTTAACCACGACAAGAATTATGAAACAGAAGGAGTACAACAATGATAGCTATATACACCCTCGATTCCACAGCTTGCTGTTTCATCATGCGTGTAAATTGCATTTCTCGTGCGAATTACAATATTTTTTTTACACGCAAAAAAGAGAGAAAGAGTTACACTTTTTTTTTAGCAAACCTGTAACGATTCCTAACCTTGTACATGTATGCCTTCTCACAGATTGGAATCGAGTGTTCGCTCAGCGCTGAAGAGCTGGTGCAAGAGATTCAGCAAACGTTCTCGTAAGCATTTAGTTAAGGTCCCCGCTTCGAGTTAAACTCTTTCTTGTGTTCCCAAAAGGGCTGAAACTCGTCGAATTGTACGGTGAAGATGCATGTATTGGTAAGCATGCATAGGTTTGTGCATGTGTATGTCTTGTAAGATCGAAACTGAGGACGAGCTGAGGAGCCGGGCACTTGAATGGTCGTGGTACAGATCGTACTCTAGCTATAGCTAACTAGCTAGATCGATCCTTTTTTGTGCTACCTGCGTACGTATGTAACTGGAGTTGTTGAATGGCACGTGCATTTATTTTCACAACTCATCAACTTGTACCGGCCAAGTGGATTCGTTTGGAATGCTTGCTATGCTAGCTTGAAATTTGCCTTGTATGGAGCGAGTAGGTCCGACAGCTCATTCGCTTGCAGGAAACATCTATTGAAGTGAATTTTGGTGCATGAAACTCAATAGTGTGCCTCTTCTTTTGCCTTGGTGAATTAGTCACTAGTTGCAGTGCAGAGACTGGGTCTTCTTTCTTAGAAAATGAAATCTCCATTACCCGGCTTATGCACCCGTACAGGCTGACTATACGTATGTAGTATATGCCTGCCAAACATGACAAAAATTATGGAGTTAGGGTGTATTCGGACCGTTGTTGTAATCACAATGCATATGGGTTGTAGAATAGATCGACCCTTGTTTGAATGGACTTTGAATGCATCCTACTTTCGATATACGATGGGACAGATGCATCTATCAATCTGTTTATACACTAAAAGTATAACAAGGAAACTGAGGATGTATGTATTGGTAAGCATGCATAGGTTTGTGCATGTGTATGTCTTGTACCTTCCTCCGTTCCAAAATACAAGTCTTTTTAGAGATTCCACTATGGGAGTAAGATCGAAACTGAGGATGAGCTGAGGAGCCGAGCACTTGAATGGTCGTGGTACAGGTCGTACTCTAGCTATAGCTAACTAGCTAGATCGATCGTTTTTTGTGCTACCTGAGTACGTATGTAACTAAAAGTTTTTTCCCCGAAACCTAAGGACCCCTCGGGAGGCGATTAGGGTTCGACGTGGAACTCGGCGGCGCTTGCTGATCTTCTCGGAGGGGCGTGAGGGGAACGTCGGAGGGGACGATGGCAACATCCTCTCCTATCGGCAACACCCAGAAGGAGGCGGGGGCGAGTTCCCCGCGATCGGCTAGGGCACATCTGGAAGAGGCGCTGGGAAAGCATGACATATCTGAGGAAGAAGCGACACCTCTTGTTCTGGATGATCACGTAGAAGGGAGGCCAGAGAAGTGGCTGTTGGCTGGAAAGATCCTGTACCGCAATCAGTACCACATCCAAACCATCACCAATGCTCTGCGGCCGGCATGGGGCAATCCAAGGGGACTGCAGTTCCGCTCGGTAGGACCAAACATGTTCGTAGCTTAGTTTGAAAATCAGAGAGATGGAGATCGAGTATGGATCGGATCGCCGTGGCACTTGAACAAAAACCCGGTGATCCTTGCAGAGTTTGAAGATTGTATGAGACTGGATGAACTCAGATTTGATCGGCTCCAGGTGTGGGCTAGGGTCTTGAATCTACCATACAATCTTAGAGATGATGCATGGGCGAAACCCATTGCGAAGCAGATTGACCCACAAGCACAGTTTGCAAAGTTTGATCACATTGGTGGTTTTCTGCGTGCTAGGGTTTCAATTGAAGTGGACAAACCTTTGAGAAGGTGGATCCTGATTGACTCGACCAGGAGGAAGAAGGTTGACCCGTATGACATCCAATATGAGCAAATCCCATACTTTTGTTTCTCCTGCGGCCGACTGGGCCACTCTGACCTTCATTGCCCGACGCTAGGTACTAGAGATGCTAATGGCAATTTGCGGTTTGGGACTAAGCTTAGAGCTGATGATGATTTCAAGAAACCAGCCTCTAGTGACAATTCCTCCCGGGGCCAGTCCTCTGAGCAAAACAGTAAACATACTACGAGGAACTCGAGCACTAAGCAGGACATTGGAGAGGAGGTAAATTCTCCATCTAAGGGAAGACAACAGTATAAGCAGAAGGAGGCACTGAATCAAGTGTACAAGCCGAAACTGCCACTTCTGCTGACCTCTGGTGAGGAGAATCGAAAGGGATCAGATGACCCAAAGAGCCCTAACGCCTCACCAAAGGGTCATGATGGTGATGGTCGTGATTTTGTTCGGGAACCAAAGAAAAAGAAGCCTACTCCTGAAAATTCGGCAGGATGCTTGAGCTGCAACTGCCGGGGGCTTGGGAACCCCGAGGCAGTTCGAGAGCTTCGCAGTTTAGTGAAGCAAGAAGGACCTTCTGTTCTCTTTGTAATGGAGACAAAGATGAGAGGTAATCGTGTGGAATTTTTGAAGTATGGACTCGGTTTTAGTGGTTGTTTTGCAGTAGACAGTCAAGGTTTAAGTGGTGGAATTGGACTTTTTTTGGAAAAAAGATGTCAAAGTGAATTGAAAAACTACAGTACCAGTCATATTGATGTACTGGTGCAAGATGTGTGCCAGAACTCTTTACAGTGGAGGTTCACGGGATTTTATGGCGCGCCAAAAGTGGAAGATAGACACCATAGCTGGCGTTTTCTTCGTACTTTATTTTCTTTACCACACTCGGCGTGGCTATGTATGGGTGATTTCAATGAGACTCTGTACGCATCGGAACACTTCAGTAGATCACCAAGGCCGGAAGGGCAGATGCGGGCTTTTTGTGAGGTCACTGATGATTGCTCCTTCCAGGATCTGGGCTGGACAGGGTGTGCCTACACTTGGGATAACAGGAAATCTGGTGAGTCCAATTTTAAAGGAAGGTTGGATAGAGCTTTTGCAAATGAAGAATTCCGGCAACATTACGAATATATTCGTGTTAAGCATCTTTCTGCATGTGAATCAGACCATTGTTTTGTTGTAGCGTATTTGCAAACCTCCTTGCCAGGGAGATCCCGTCCTGCAAGGCAGTTCAAATATGAAAATGTATGGCAATCACATGTGGATTATGACCGACTTGTTTCGGATACTTGGCGAAACCATCAACGTGCACCGGGGTTGCAGGGTATCTCAGACTCTCTTGATCATCTTAGACGTACCCTTGCCCCGTGGGGTGCCAAGGAATTTGGATGTCTCACTCGTATGGTGCGACAACTCTAGAAAAAGTTAAATAAACTTCGAAGACAATCAATTGGATGAGGTCCATCTGATGAGGAAAAGTGCACTATGAGTAAGCTTCGGGAGGCAATGCATCAAGAAGAGATTTGGATGAAACAACACTCGCTCATCTTGTGGTTACGTGCGGGCGATCGAAACACTTCCTACTTTCAAGCTCAGACCGCTCAAAGAAAACGCATGAATAGAATTGTCGGGCTGCATAGGCAAGATGGTTCGGTCTGCCAGAATGAAGGGGAGGACAAGGTTGAAGTCCAAGCCTTTTACCAGAGTTTATATGAATCCCAAGGGTTCTATGATTCGAGTAACCTGCTGCAGTTCGTCCCCGTGAAGGTCACACAATCTATGAACGATCTTCTCGAAAAGCCTTATGATGCGACCGAGGTGAGGGAGGCGCTGTTCCAAATGGCACCGTCCAAAGCACCGGGTATAGATGGTTTTACAGCGGGGTTTTACCAACGTCACTGGAATCTTATCCAGGAGGATGTAACTCGAGCAATATTGGATTTCTTGAATGGGGGCGAATTACCAGAGGGCCTTAATGATACCCCGATCACGCTTATTCCAAAGATAAGGCACCCACAGTCAATCCTTCAATACCGCCCTATTGCTCTCTGCCCAATGCTTTACAAGATTGCTATGAAGGCAATCACAAATCGCATGAGGAGCATTATGGATGAGATTATAAGTGAAGAGCAAAGTGCTTTCGTCTCCGGGCGATGGATCACAGATAATGTCCTAGTTGCATACGAGAGTGTGCACACGATGAAGCACCGGAAAAAAGGGAAGAATTATTCTTGTGCAGTCAAGTTGGACATGATGAAGGCCTACGACAGAGTAGAGTGGCACTATTTGGAGGCCATCTTAACACGGTTAGGATTCTCCATTATGTTTGTCAGGCTCGTCATGAAATGTGTGTCTTCTGTGAGGTTCTCGATTAGGGTCAATGGGGAGTTCCTACCCTATTTCACCCCTTCGAAAGGGCTACGACAGGGAGATCCCGTATCACCCTATTTATTCGTGATTTGTGTGGAGGGTCTTTCTTCTCTGCTCAAGTTCTATGATGGAGGCTACATTGACAGGGGCATCAGAGTCAGCTACAGATCCCCTTGGGTCAGCCATCTTCTTTTTGCCGACGACAACCTAATTTTTATCAGTGCAAAAGGGCAAAGTGCAGATAGACTGAATAATATTCTGGAAATTTATGGCAACGCTTCCGGGCAAAGAATTAACAGGGACAAGAGTGCTATACATTTTAGCACCAACACACCGGCTCCGGTTAGGCAAGCTCTAAAACTCGCTCTGGATATCCAAGTTGAAGCTTTTAGTGAGAGGTACCTGGGCCTTCCAACAACTGTTGGACGTATAACAAGTGGCACTTTTGATCACATTGGTGATAGGGCCCGAGGTAAGATGCAAGGATGGTCTGAACGGTTATTGCACTGGTACAACGAGGTGCTATACAAACGGTTTTTAATCCCTTTCCACGATGGCGTTCTGAACCGTCGCCAAGTGAGTGACTGCGATAGGGGGGTCCTTCCCACACGACCCACAAACCATCGGGGATAGGCCCTCCTGGCACACACGCTCGGCAAAATGAGATCGTGTGTGACGGGCGAGCGATCAAATACGGTTATACGTACAGTTATGCTAAAAATACAATTATATAGGCCAAATCATTTCCGGTCGTAAGTACATCCCACACAGTCAGTCCAGGCTAAACGTTTCCGTTCGTATGTACATTCCACACAATCAATCCAAGGAATACGTTTCCATTAGTATGTACATCCCACACAGTTAATCCAAGAAGTACGTTTCCGTTCGTATATACATCCCACACAGTCATTCCAAGGAAAACGTTTCCGTTCGCAGGTACATCACACATAATTTTCCCCATTAAATCATTTGTGATAGCGTTGCCATTGCAGACGATATTACCAATTTTATCGTTTGCGTTATTGAATGCATCACACACGGTGCGTAGAAGAAACTGTGTGGCATAGGCTGTCCATCACACACACTTTTTATGTGGTAAACGTTTGCGCAAGGTGGCTTAACGCAAACAGTTTTCAAGAGGATGTCGTGTGTGATTGTTCATTGATCCAGCACGTTTTATTCCTAGAAACTGTGTGCGTTGTCAGAGGTCATCGCCTATGGTGTTTTCTCAATAACCGTTTGCAATAGAAAAACCCAATTAGCAGGCTAATTGTCCTATTATTAATAATCCATTTATTAATCTAATTGACATTTCATATTAAGCACACAATATATTTCATTTTCATATTAAAGAAGCAGGTAAGGATGGCAATAGGTAGGGTATGGTGCGGGTACAATAGTCCCATACCCATACCCATGTTTCTCATGGGCATAAAATCCTACCCATACCCTACCCATCGAGTACATACTCATGCCCATGCCCATACCCTATGGGTACCCATCGGGCAGGTCAACACAAAATCAAAGGATGGTGGTGCAAGTGGTAGTTCCATGTATTGTACAAGCGCTGGCCACCGAGAGGTTTCAATTGTTGGGGGATCGGTTATTGGGAGGAGGAGGGAGGTGGGGGCATAGAGCTTACATACAAAGTCTCAGTACCTTAGGGTTTATAACAATTGTAACCCACAAGTATGATAATTGGGTAGGGTCTGGGCATACCCATGGGCAGAAAACCATACCCATGCCCTACCCACGACTAGTCAGGTAGGGTTTGGACACCGCCCATGGGCATGAAAATGTGCCCATACCCTACCCATGCGGGCCGGGTACCCACGGGTACCCATGCCCATGGGTAAAATTGCCATCCTTAGAAGCAGGGTTTCATAATTGAAATACATCAGAGTACAACACCATATAGCTTCAGCACTTAGCTACCCCATTACACAACTGCACCAGCACCAAGTTTCACATGCAACATCTATAACCTTTGGAAATTAGCATCATAGACGGTACATAGACAGATGAATCTCATCTGAAAAACTGCTGAAGCGGAAGGCGAATATTGAGCCTTCATTGATGTTGAAGATCTTTGCAACTTTAGGCCAGTGCCTGTGGATGAGTGGCCGTCCATCCTTCGTCCTCTTCAGGAACACTTCAATATTGAACTGTGGGTGTTGTATGAATACCTTCCTCGCCTCCTGACCATACAGGTGGTTTGAGAGGTAATCATCAGTGAACTGCTTTGGAAAGGCCTGAAAACAAGGATGTGCATAAATATCTTCTCTATATTGGAAATGGGGCAAAGGAATTAAAAAGACAAGGTATAACAGTTAGTACTAACCTTGTAGTGAACTGATGTCTTCTTCATTGTGCAGACAAAGATCTTGTTGTTTTTTGTCGCTAATTTCTTTATCCTAACAATCTTTCTGAGTTTCTTGACTTGACTGATATTCATGGACAACTCATTTCCACATATGCAAAAAGGGTCGAACAGTGGGTCAAAACCTCTGACAGCAAGTGGAAATGTGTGTTATTAACTGCAACAGGCCTAATATTTAAAAACAAGCAAACATAGTCATTCAAACTTGTATTGTGCAGGTCTAAGTACACTAGTTATTGGCCCTATTTGGATCCATGGGTTAGAGTTAGTTTGAGCTAGTTTGGGCTCAAATAGCCCTAAAGTATCCAAACATGAGGGCTAGTTTGAGCTAGTTGCGTCTAACCCACCCAAAACAACTATCCCACCCAAGAGGTGCTGATTAGGGTTAGTTCTCCTAGTGCATTTATTGTCAATCTAACACTGTCATCCAAACACCTCTTTGGATAGAGTTAGTTCAGGGTTAGTGATTGTTTAGTATCATTGTTATTTAGGAAAAGTAGGATAGCGTAGGATTTATTCTACATTGACTTGTAGTCCAAGATGACCATGTACTCCTATATATATGCCCACGAGACTCAAGCAATACAATCAACTATTCCACCAATCTCTCTCTCTCCCTTTTAACTGTCATGAGCTAGAAACTAACTCTAACCTCTAGCTAAGTTAGAGTATCCAAATAGTGCCATTGTTAAATCAAATGGAAAGGCGTGTTAAATACTCCCTCCGGTCCTTTTTACTCTGCATATAAGAATTGTTTGAAGTCAAACTTCATAAAGTTTGACCTTATTTATATGAAAAAATATCAACATCTACGATGCTAAAGTTATACAATATGAAAATTTAAGTCATGACACATGTACTGATATTGATTTCATATTGTGAATGTTGGTATTTTGTTCTATAAAGTTGAAACTTTACGAGGCTTGACTTTAGACAAATCTTATATGCGAACTAAAAAGATTCGGAGGGAGTACAACATGCTTAACAACAACCAAATATAGTCATTCATAGAGCTATTGTTAAAATTGGTATTGATGAAATTGAACTGCACAGTTCATACTAGCACATATAGAACATCACACTGTTAATAGCTGAAATAAACAAGGCATACTACGAACAACCAAAGATGGCAATTGAAACTGAACATATGCTAACTACAAACAACCGAACAACCAAAAATCGTAGAAATAAACAAGGCGTAATACAAACAACCAAATATAGCAATAAATACTGGACAGGTTCTCACTACAAAAGGGGTTCGAGAAAACAAATTATGGGTTTCCTCACTTGTCACAGAGTGGCTCCTCCTCGTGGTCGCCGTCGATGAGGTCTGACTTGCCAGCTGAGGATCCCAAGCCAGCGTCGCAGAACGTGTCCTTCAGAAATGACAAAAGAGGCTCCATGGCGATGAAGGATGGCAAATTGTTCCTAACGAGCCACAGGAGATCAGCGGCAGGGCCATTGATTAGATCGACGGCTATCGAACCCGAAGGGTTGGGGGTGGGCAACTTAACCTATGACATAGCCCGCGTCAAGCCGTCGGTGTCGACGACCTCGATGTCGTAGCCAGCGACCACGACATGCCAGAATACTTTAGCCCGCTGATTGAAAGGCTCCATCCAGGTCCAGTCATCATCGTCAGCTTCCTCAGTGGCCACCTCGCCGACGTCGGGCGAAGAGGCCGCGGTAAAGCTCTTTTGGGCCATTCGCTCCTCGAGCTCCCCGAGAAGCGTAGCCGGGCTTAGGCTGCGACGCTCTGGAGTGGGGGAGGGGGGGTGGGGATATGGATCTGTGGGAAAGGTGGCGTTTCGTAGGTGTCATCTAAGAAACTCAAGGCGGCAAGGGTATGTATATCGGTGGTTAAACTGCACGGGCAGACCGGCAGAAGTTGACGATGGAGGCGGCGCGGCGGCGGCGGCGACGGTGACCTAGCTAGGTTTCGAGCGAGGGAGGGGTGGTGTGTATGTGTGTGCGCGGGGGATTTGGGGTGAGCGAAGGATTTGGGGTGTGTGTGTGGAGGGGGTCCAAGGTGGTTTTTGAGGAAATGCCGCAGGTACTGAAAATTTTACTAGGCGGGAGTAAAATGGCGGGGCTACCAAAAATTTGGATCAAGGGATCGAAGCAGAGCGGGGCGGGAGTAACGAACATCACACACGGTTAAAACATAATAGTCATGTGCTATCAAACAAAAAACCACTCCAGCCGAGCAGATATTTTTGAGATTGCGAGGGATGCAGGCGGGAGTAAAATGCCGGGGCTCCAGTTCAAAAAAAAATCCGGTGCTACTGAAAGTTTGGATCAACTGATTGAAACAGAGCGGGAGTAACAGACATCGCACACGGTCCACACATACGAATCGTGTGCTATCAAATAGAAAAACCCTCTACGCGGGTAGATATTTTCGAGATTACGAGGCAGTAGATATTTTCGAGAGTGGGAGGCAAGCCTCGTGGAGCCCAAACTGTGCTGATGTGAGTGACTGCAGGGGCACGGGCGTGGCACACGGGAGTCTGACCGAACCGTGTCTATTGCGTACCCAATCGCAGACGGTTTCTGCATCCAACTCGTGTGTTGTTTATAAATTTGGCAAAAAGAATAATGCGGGAAAGGGTCAGAACACGAACACACTTGCATGTGGACCAAATATATGTATGAAAAGGGTGGTTTGATGTTCGAATACCCAATGCACAACTTTGATGTGGCACCTGTCGCACAAAGCGCACAGTATTGCTAGTCGGCCACCCCCTACGAACCCCACTTCATGTCGGCGGTAAGGGAATCCTAGCTACGACTGCAGGCCCCCAGATAGTTAGGTTTGAAATCTCACCCTACCGTAACACAAAACCTATAGGAGTCCATCATATATATGGTCAAACTTCCCCTTTCGCTTCTGGACAAAGGTGGACCGTGTCCCGACCCATAAATGTGTGCTTGTGGTGGGAGATGGGTGAGACCACATACGAACCACCTGCGGGTGGCCCTATACTATATGTATGAAAAGGGTGTGGTGTGATATTTAACTATACCATTCACAACTTTGATGTGGCACGTGTGCCTCACAAAATAACCGGACTTCCCTGACCCCACGGAGGTTGCGGGTAGTGCGAAGTACCCTCCCCCACACACACGTGCCGGGGGGAGGGCATCTCACCAAGACGTACTGTAACACGGACCAAACAGAATCCAACTTGATCGTACAACCTCTCTCGCTCGTTGTTGGTCAAAGTGATATGGACGTCCACACGGCCCCGCAAAATGGGCTAGCTTGTCGCCGATAAACTCGCGAGGGAGTACTGTCTGAAGACAAAACCCACTCTGTGCATGTGGCCCAATTATGTATATGGAAGTGGTGTGTGTTTTGTTTGAATACGCAATGCACAAATTTGATGTGGCACCATGCTTTGGAACCATAAAATCCCCACACAGATCGAGGGTTCACGATGCGTAGCATGCATGCGCTCAAACTTAATTAGGCCTAGAATGATCGACCTACTATACGGTAACACGAACCAAAGAAGAAGAATCCACCCTGGTAACCTTTCTCGTCGTCAGTCAAAATGATGGACGTCCACGCAGGCCCACAAATATATATAGGCTTGCCGCCCATATATAACCAAGCGAGTGAGAGTGTGCAAAGATAACCATTGCATGCATGTGTCCCAAACATATTTATGGAGGTGCGTGATGCATGCATATGTGTTGAATTAATACCTAATGCACAACATTGATGTGGTGGATGCATTCAAAATCGCACAGGTCCCCACACAGAGCAAGAGGTTCATGACGTGTCATGTGCTCCCCCCCTTCGATCCAGCGGGATGGATTCATGTGTACACATGCGCTATTATATATGTAATCTCACCTATATCGCGAGACAAGCAAAAAATTAATCCCCTCCTAAGTCAAAATAATTAACCTCTCTCGTTGTCGGTGAAAGTGATGGACCAAGCGGGCCGACAGATGGAAGCATCACTGATAACCACGTGAGTTAGTGCCACAGGACAACCACCATCACTTGCATGTGTGCCAAAACATATATATGGAGAGGTGTGTGGTTGTGATGTTTTGAATATCTAATGCACAACCTTTGATGTGGCATTTGCCTCAAAAACCGCAAAGTCCCCACACAGAGTGAGGTTCATGTGTGACACCTAGTATATGTTGGTCCCATCTCCCCTTCGACACGTACTATATATACTCCTACCCTAACACAGCCCTAAAAGAATTAATCCTCCTTGTTCGTCAAATGTGCCTCTCTCTCTCTCGTTGGGTCAAAGTGATGGAGGACGACCTCTCGGGGGCCCACGGATGGAAGCGCCGCACGCGAGTGAGTTCCTATAGGGCAACCACCGCCTGCATGGTATTGCGTGATGTTTGAATATCAATGCACAACTTTGATGTGGCACCTACCTCGGGAACCGGAAAGTCCCCACATGGAGCGAGGTTATGACACACACACACACACACACACACACACACATATATATATATATATATATATATATATATATATAGAGAGAGAGAGAGAGAGAGAGAGAGAATATACATGTTGCCCCCTCTTTGACATGTACTACATACTCCTACCGTGCATATACGTAACACAAACAAAAAAAAGAACCATCCTTTTTGGTCAAATTAACCTCTCTCTCGTTGTACGTTCAATTGATCGACGAAGACCTCGCGGGCCCACGGAGAGTCACATGCGAGCGAGTGTCATAGGACAACCACCGCGTGCATGTTGTCGTGTGTTGTGTGATGTTTGAATACCCAATGCACAACTTTGACGTGGCACATGCTTCGCAAACCGGAAACGCACTACACAGAGGTTCACGATGCGTAGTAGCTAGCCCCCTCACTTCGTGCCGGTGGGAGGGACTCATGTGTACGAATGTGCCCGTACTTTGATATGGAATCTCACCATGATCCACACCGTAACACACATGCCAAGATGAATCCACATTCGGTCCGATGCCTCTCGTTGTCGATGGAAACTGAAAACCTTTGCGGGCTAACGAATGGGCACGTCGCTGCTAACCGCATGAGGAAGTGTCCGAGAGGACCACCAATGCATGCATGTGGCCCGAACATGTATGTATGAAAGGGTTGTGCAATGCTTTAAATAACCAATTCACGACTTTGATGTGTCATATATACATGACTCACAAAATGATCAATAATCCCATGTCACGGAGGCTCATGACTAGTAGTGTACTCATGGACCCCCCCCCCCACACAGACACATATCCCGCACCACCACCTCCACTCTGAGGCATGCCATACTTTTTCTGCAGTGAACATGTGACCAAAGGAGTGTCGTGTTAAAGTTAAAAAAAAACAGAGATCATTCGACCCGTTTTGTACATTGATTGATTTCCTAGGGATTTAATGTGCAAAAATCAAATTTGAGCTACATGTGCACCAAAATGGATTGCAAAAATCATATGTGTGTCCCTCGGTGAATGTTTCCCCGTGAAAGAAATTTCAAAACATTGAGAATATTGATTTTTAAAATTCATTAAATCCAAAATTTGGTTGAAATTCATGAAACTTATCATGGTGTCATATATGGACACCAGTAGACTGTGATATTGTATTTTTTTCGTCAAATTTGAGACAAGTTTTGATATAATTTACTTACAAATGGGAGATTGTTAATAACTGGCAACCAATATCTCATATGGGATATTTATTCTGACCGTGTGCGTTAGACCGTGCCATGCTTCGGTTAAGTAGTAAAGCGGCAGAATGAATCATCAAAAAACAAAAAAAAAATACATGCCACACGCCCCGTGTGGCGTGCGAGCAGACGTAAGTTGACGAGACGCATGCGAGCAGTCCGCCATGCAGGCAGACCGGGAGGCATGCGTGCAGGCGTGTGAATTGACGGGAGGCGTTTTCGCTGCGCAGTGTCATCGGGAGGCATGTGAGTAGCTGTGTGAAATGATGGTATAGGAATGCCAGAAGTCCGCCGCGCAGGCTCACCGGGAAGTGAGACAGCCTTTGACCGCCACCCGCCTCGCTTAATGGCACACCCGAGTGGCCGCACCCCCCATCCTCGCCACACACACAATCCTCTCTCTCCGCCCGCATCCTCGATGCTGCTCTCAGTCCTCAAAGCCGTCAGTGTATGAGGATGCCGCCGAAGCGACCCATCGTAGGGAGTGGCGACGCCGGGGCTGCTGAAGCACCGGAGCACGGCGTGAATATGGAGACAGAGGTTTCCGTTGCCGCCGACGAGGTGGAGAACGAGGCTGCGAGCAAGCAGAGGCAGGTCGAGAAAGAACCGCAAGCGACTCCAGCAGGCCTAGACTTCATCAGCAGCCTCCCCGATGATATGTTGACAGTCATCATATCCCTCCTCCCAATCAAATATGGGGCGAGGACAACCGTCCTTTCCCGGCGGTGGCGCCCCCTATGGCTCTCCACCCCTCTTGACCTCCTCGACACCCATGAACTCTGCCATGGCTATCGCAAAAGCTTGGATGCGTTCTCCCAGATCTTCGGCAGTCACCATGGCCCAATCAGAGGCCTTATCACGGGCAAGTTCTGTTCCAATGGCAAGGACCGAGCCAAGCTTGATGAGTGGTTCCGATCCCCCGCCCTAGATCATCTTGAGGAGCTCAGTTTTAATGATGGGCATATGCGCTCGCTGCCAACATCCGCGCTCCGCTTTACGCCCACGCTGCGCCTCGCCAAGTTCATGAACTGCCATTCCCCCCCTTAATGACGCGCCCATTCTTTTTCTACCACGACTGAAGCACCTCGAGCTCTTCGCCGTCTGCATCCCAAAGGATGACATGGAGCGCCTGCTCCGCAGCTGTACTGCACTCGAGTTCCTTCGTCTTCAGGTGATGAATCGGTTGAGTAGCTTCGACATCACCTCCATGACTCTCCGGACTATTTATGTGTGTTGCTGGTGCTGCAACAAGAGATCACAAAAGGTGGACCACAATATGGTCATTGAGGACACACCTTCACTTGAGAGATTACTTGTAGTTCATCAACAATGTCCAACAAGAATCAATGTCATTTCTGCGCCGAAATTGACAGTGGTGGGCTACTCGTCTGTCAAATACTCCGAACTTGTTATTGGATCCACACCCGTTCAGGTACAACAGTTGCCTTCTACCTCTCCTTCTTGATATCAACATTATTTCTAATTTTGAAGATGTATGTTCGTCTGTCATCCAGAAAAGCTTGACCCAGATTCTATGCATAGTGAAGGTCTTGGCACTAGAATCTATCGGCCCCAACCCGCACGAAGTTGTCAGTTTCCTGAGATGCTTTCCGTGCCTGAAGAAGCTGTATATCGAGGTGATGTTCCTTTCCTGTTAAATGTTAACCATAAGGGAGTTCAATTTTTGGCACCTTTTCCCAAGTTTACAATGACAATGCACTACGATTTCTGAAGGAATTTCGGAGGATTTCAGGACATACACCCCCCACCCCATATTGGTTGCTTGATTCATATGGTTACAATCCATAAGCATTTCTCCTTTGGATTCATCTATACTATTTTTCTGGGAATTTTTCATCCACTCCAACCTCTTGTGAAGAAGGCTACATTTTTCTAGATTGTAATCAAATGCCCATGTTAATCATGTTAGATCGAAGATGACACGTTGGTGCATTTTACAAATCCTACAAACCAAATAGGCCTGTAGTAGTGTTCAAAACTGCATGTAGGCACTAACACGTTCTCTTCTTTTGCAGATAATAATAGGCCCGGTGGTGGATAATGTGATACAATATAACGACAATCACATCGAATGCCTAGATCTGCATCTCTCAAAAATTACTTTGAACTCCTACCGAGGGACCTTACCGGAGATTATATTCGCCAGGTTCTTTGTTGTCAGAGCAAGGGTGCTAAAGGTAATGTGGTTGAACATGCATTTATATAGAAAATATGAATGGTTTGTTGATCAGAGCCGACAGCTACTGCAGAATGGAAGAGGCTCCAAAAAAGCTAAACTTTGTATTGGAACTGCATATGACAGAGTAATTGGAAGTCATTGTGTCAACCCCATACATGACTTGTCAGCGGCTGATCCCTTTGCAGAAATGACAAGGTTTCAAAACCAGCCTTTCTATTTGTATTTTTAGTTTTAACCTCTCTTATATCCATGTTCAGCTGATCAGCACAGGCATTTGCAGCTGAATGAGCTGAATTTCATTTCTAATATCAGTTTGAACCTTGTAATCTTCGAATTTGAGTCATGTAACTCTGGAATTTGAACGTTGTTGTATTTCGGGCTTTTGTGGTACAATCGTTGAAATGGCATCGTATGAGACTTGTATATTGGTAGTACTATTTTGACCTTAATATGCAATAGACTTAGATTTTATTAACCATTCACAACCAAGGATCCAGTCAGAAGCAGAGCAATGGCAAACGTCGTCGCAACATGATGTAGATGATTAGATGCTCGTTTCTCCTAGTTTAGTATGCATGTAATTGCTTACTTTGGTGTGTGGAAATGTTATGTGTGTAGTCACTTATGTAATTGTATGCTTAATTTGGTTATGCAATTTTGTTCTTATAAGTATATATGTTGATGTTCTGTAGACAGAGCATATCACATTGCACACGGACCACACTAGGGAACCCGTCGGTCATGAATTCATCAATCGTAGACGGTTATATACCAGCAAGCATTTGCCCACAACACAGACGGCTTATTCCATCACAAATAGCTCGGGTGGATCAACTGTATGCCACGTATCGCACACACAGCTCTAATCTGATTCGTGCTTGATGTCTCCGACATCGCTCGCATAGTTCGTCTTATTTGCCATGTATCCTTGTGCCGGCCACTGCTCGCGTCCCTTAGCGCGCTCTACTCACCGTTAGGCGCTGCGACACGCTTTGCTCGCGTCCGTCGGCACGCTCTGCTCGCGTACCTCCACACGCTCGGCTTGTGGACAGCTATTCCTTGCGTGTTCAACTGCTATATACATATATATGGTTGCTCGCCGTTGAGGCGACCGCGGAGCGCTCTGCTCGCGTCCCTGTGCGCGCGCTCTGCCAGCGGTTGGGGCCTGCGCACAATCACGTTGGGGGCCCCATATGCATGCGGTTGCGCCGCGCGCATCACCATGATGTAGTTATGTGCGGCACGATGAAGTTAAGCGCTGCAAATTAGAACTGCCATCCGGGGGTGCAGATATTCCAGGCCGCCTGGCTTCCCCATTAATTTCCGCGACCATTATAACCTTAGTCTCTTCAACCTTTCGTTCTCGCCCCATAACACAATAAGCACACCCACGATGACACATACAGAGAGGATATGTAGCGGTGCTCCAATGGAGTTCGACGAGCATAAAGTGGAGACCCACGCGAGGGAGACGGATCTCTCGGTGGTGTACACCATCGACCCGGCCGTGGTGGAGGACTACATCAACAACGTGGAGCAGTTTCTTGCTCGAGACAAGTACAAGGTGGTCGGC
Source organism: Thinopyrum elongatum (assembly GCA_011799875.1). Taxonomy (NCBI): domain Eukaryota; kingdom Viridiplantae; phylum Streptophyta; class Magnoliopsida; order Poales; family Poaceae; genus Thinopyrum; species Thinopyrum elongatum. The sequence continues at coordinate 460,996,818 of CM022303.1, forward strand.
ATCGACCTCCAGTACACCGGCGGTCATCCCGGCAAAGATCAGAAGGTTGTCGTCGCCCAGTTGTGCGTGTGCCATCATGTCCTCATCTTCCACTACTGCATGGCCACAGAGCCTTGCGACCGTTTTGCCAGGTTTGTCAACAGCACCGACTACAAGTTCGCTATGGTGGAAACCTGCAACGATGTAAAGGCGCTCAAGGTTACGGGCTTGGCCTGCAAGAACCTTGTCGAAATCAGTGATCACTACAGGGTCTGGGGCAGCACGAAGAAGGACTCCCTGGTTGAACTCGCCTCGGCCATCATCGACCCCTACTACGAAAAGATGAAGCAGGATGCCAAGAGAACAAATCCCGTATCCTGGCACGGGGCCTAGACGCGGCAACTGGATGAACCTCACCTCAGGTTCATGGCCAAGAGCGTGTACACATGCTACGAGATGCACAGGCGAATCGTTGACATGAGGAAGTGCCTCGTTACCGAAATCGATGAGGCCGGATTGAGCCACAAGCAGAGCAGTAGCGGCAAGCGTCACAAGAAGTAGATGATGACCAGATGATCATTTATCCTAGTTAATTATGCATGTAATATATAGTTGACTTTGGTGTGTGGAAATGTCATGTGTGTAGTAGCCACCTATGTAATTATGCATGTAATAGTTTACTTTGGTGTGTGCAAATGTCATGTGTGTAGTAGCCACCTATATAATTGGATGTTTAATTTGGTTATGCAACCATGTCCTTATAAGTGTGTGTGTGTATATATATATATATGTTGTTGTTCTGTATGCAATCCCAATGCACAACACACACGTCTTATTAGCAGCAATCTTTTGTGTTATTATCGGTCTTCGCACACATTTCTGATTACAGACCTATTTGCCGCGTATCACACACATCTTGTTAAATTGAACCGTTTCTGTTCTCTTGGCTCAACGCAAATAGTTCATCCGAGTGAACTGTTTGCCCTCTATCGCACACACCTTGATCTGGCTGACCATTTCTTTTGTTCCGCCTAATCACAAATAGTTCATCCAAGTAAACTGTATGCCGTATATCGCACACACCTTCATCTATCTGCCCGTTTCTGCTGTTCTGCCTCATCACAAACAGTTCATTGTACTGAACCGTCTGCCCCGCATCGCACACGCAACTAAAATCCAAACTGTGTTTGATGTATCCGCCATAGCAAACGTTTTGCATCTTTTTTGACGGTTTTTTTACATCACTGTTTGCGATTATTGCATCGCACACAGTTTTGTCAAAGGGTCTCTGATTGTAGTGTCGCGTTAGCAGCATCCTGCAGTAGTGTTGGCATGTGCAGGCAGGGAGATACTTTGTAAAACAATTGTGCTGGCCATTCCCACGTTCAGCACAAGCACCTTTCTTTTGGCTAAAAAGGTGTGTAAGAGTGTTACTTCACCAATGGCAAAAAAATTCTGGAGTAGTTCTCTTGACAAGAAGGCAATGCATTGGGTCTCTTGGGATAAGCTAGTGACACCAAAGTGCAAGGGGGCATGGGATTTCGGGACATGCACCAGTTTAACATAGCCATGCTTGGTAAATAGGGTTGGAGGCTATTAACCCAGCCAAATACTCTCTGTTCAAGAGTTCTCAAAGGCCGTTATTTCCCGCATGCAGAGTTTATGAACGTAACTTTACCATGCTCAGCTTCGGCAACTTGGCGAGCGGTTGGGGCTGGACGGGAAGCTCTCAAGACAGGCTTGATAAAAAGGATTGGTAATGGAGCATCCACGTCCATCTGGACGGACAAATGGATACCAGGTACTATTTCCATGATACCACTGCTGGAACCACCGAACACACCATTGGAAACAGTGGCTGATTTGATCGACAATGAGAATGGGATTTGGCGGCAGCAGGTGATTAGAGACAACTTCATCACATCGGATGCAGATGCCATATTGAACATACAACTTCGGCATGATGGGGGTGACGATTTTCTTGCTTTGGTGTTTGAGAAGTCAGGAAACTATTCTGTGAAAATGGCGTACCATGCTCTTATGACTCAAAAGGAGCTTGCAGCTCTAGAGGAAGGGATGGCTACCGACACTTCATGGAATGATTAACAGATGTGGTCTGCACTTTGGAAACAGAATGTTGTCCCTAAGGTTAGGGTGTTCTGGTGGAGAGTTCTGCATGGGATTCTTCCTGACGAACAAACACTGAAAAGGCGGCATATAAACGAGATCAGCAGATGCAATATTTGCTTAGCTATGGAAGAGGAGTTACAGCCAAGCTGCTCTGCCCTCCTCCTTCGCAGCCTCGCCACTCTCGATCTTGTTAGGCTACGCCCGGCAAGCCATCGACGGGATCGGGTCGGGCGTCTGCTTAGGCACTCCTTCTGCCCTCTTCTCTTCCCACCGCAATACCTGGGAGGGAGGAGCGAGAAAAGGGGGATTACGGGGCACTTATATTTTTTCAATCTAAAATATGTAGGCACTTGCCAAACTTTAGTTCAAATCATGTAATCTCTTTTATCCATGTTTGTGTTCTATAAGATCTGTACTTGTTGGTCAGCATATTAAAAAATATAAACCTTGCTGGGTACTTGTGCATGAAACATGTCCATGCAGAGGTAAAATGCCTCTATACGCTCAAGTAAATAAGTTTTTCCCGGTAGGCTATCTTGCCGGTACCCTCAGTTCGCTGCCGCGGGGCTAGGCTTGCCGGGCACAAATCGTAAAAGAGGGACCAGCCCCCCGCCAAACCTTCTCGCCAAAGGCCACTACAACCATCCCGACCGAAGCAACGTTCGAGTCGAGGAATGGGAGCACCTGAGTTTCGAAGGCGGCGAGGCTTTCTTATGCAGAAGTTTTTACTTACAGAACACGTATGGATAAGAGAGAGAACTTATCTGTTTGGGCTTGCCGGGGGATCACAACATAGGCTCGTCTTCTCTTCTCCTCTTCGGGACTGAATCCACGGCAGGTGCCTGCAGTTTGATGCAGATGAAAATGATGCCTCATGCGATCTTATCTACATGAACATGCAATGCTCATGATATGCTTATGCATGCATGCAATTTGTTGGGGGCCCCCCAGCGCTTCATTTATTTCCCTGTTGCTCAGGGTCTGCGCCTGGCTTTGTACAAGGGGTTACATGCAACAGAGGCAAGGCCTGTACAAAAGGGTGGCTGCCGGGCAGGGCCCGACAGCCGCGCCATACGAGTAGAACTTGCGGAGATGCTCAATGTTCCATGAGTTTTGCAACTGAATGCCATCTCCGGTCTCCAGATGGACTGCGCCAGGTTTGGTGACTCGTACTACCCGGTAAGGGCCTTCCCACTTTGGCGTCAACTTGTTTGCGCCCTTGGCGGACTAAACGCGCCTAAGGACAAGGTCGCCTTCCTCAAAACACCGGGCATGAACCCTACAGCTGTGATAGCGATGCAGGGCTTGCTGATAGCGTGCGGCACGCGTAGCAGCCCGAAGACGGTTCTCCTCGAGTAGCACAGCATCGTCACGCCGGTGCTGATCTTGCGCTACTTCATCGTAGGCAAGCACTCGAGGTGACCCGTAAATGAGTTCTGTGGGGATAACTGCTTCTGCCCCATAGACTAGGGAGAAGGGAGTCTACCCGGTAGCTCGATTTGGTGTCGTTCAGAGGGACCAAAGAACCACCGACAGCTCGTCGATCCACCGCCTGCCGCACTTCTACAGCCTATCGAATGTTCTCGTCTTGAGTCCTCGCAACACTTCAGCGTTCGCCCTCTCAGCTTGCCCGTTGCTCCTTGGGTGAGCCACAGAGGCGAACAAGATTTTGCTTCCAAGGGCATGAACGTATTGCATGAAGGTGCGGCTCGTGAATTGGGTGCCGTTGTCAGTGATGGTCTGGGGAAGAAATCCAAAGCGGCACACCAATCCTTTCAAGAACTTGATAGCTGACTGAACAGTCACCTTTCTCACGGGCTCTACTTCCGGCCACTTTGTAAACTTGTCGATTGCAATGAACAAGAATTCAAAGCCACCGGCAGCACGGGGGAAAGGGCCGAGGATATCGAGCCCCCAGACCGAAAACGGCCATGACAAAGGGATTGTATGAAGAGCTTGGGCAGGCAGGTGTATATTCTTGGAATGGAACTGGCAGGCTTCACACTTGGTGACAAGCTCGACCGCATCTTGCAGGGCTGTGGGCCAGTAGAATCCTTGCCGGAAAGCTTTCCCAACCAACGCCCTTGATCCAATGTGGGAGCCGCACATACCCTTGTGTATCTTTGCCAGCAGTTCCTTTCCTCCTTCCCGGCAAATGCACTTCAATTTCACACCGTTGGGCCTCCTTCTGTACAGCGTCTCATCAACGAACTGATACATACTAGCCCTCCGGGCTACTCTTTCAGCTTCTTCTTGCTCTTTGGGAAGTTCTCTAGTTTGGAGGAAATGGACTATGTGCCGTGCCCAAGACGGAGCCTGTGGCTCGGCAACGAGGACTCGCGGCATCTCCTCATTCGTGAGAGTGCAATCTTCGACCGCGGGGACCGGTGGCCTAGCGGGAGGATGCAGCTCAGCGACCGAAGGGGAGTTATGCCCGACAAGATTTCTGCCAGGATCCTTGGAAGGTTCTATCAGGAGAGGCTTGCCGGAGTCCAGTTTCCATCTCTTTCTGGCCATTGTTGCCGGGGATACGGAGGGCTGAGTCAGATGGAGAACAAAAGCTCCTGGTTCCACAGGGAGCTTTTGCGCAGCGCACTTCGACAAATGATCAACAATGCTGTTTTCCGCATGGGGTACGTGCTCTGTTTGCAATCTGTCAAAGCGCTCCTCCAACTTTCTCACATCCTCAACGTATGCCTCCATCAATGGACTTTGGTAATCCTTGTTGACTTGTCTCACTACAAGTTGTGAGTCTCCGCGGATGATCAGTTTCTTGATCCCCAGTTCTGTTGCAATTTTGAGCCCGGCAAGGAGCCCTTCATACTCTGCTGTATTGTTGGTAGCCTGCTCCCGAGGAAAATGCATCTGGACGACGTACTTCAGGTGCTCTCCAGTGGGAGCAATGAGAAGCACGCCAGCCCCTGCACCTGGTAGGGAGAAGGCACCATCGAAATACATGATCCATTCTTGGGGCGCTTCCTTGCCGGGAATAACTGTCTCCAACACTTCTTCATCTGGAGTTGGCGTTCATTCTGCAATAAACTCTGCCAATGCTCTGCTCTGAATAGTTGACGTGCTCTCAAACTTCAAACCAAAGCTGGATAACTACAAAGCCCACTCCACTATCCTGCCGGTAGCCTCAGGGTTTCAGAGTATCCGTTGCAAAGGGAAACGTGTGACAACCATGATCTCGTGGGCTTGGAAGTAGTGGCGCAGTTTCCTTGAGGCCATGACAAGGCCAAAAATCATTTTTTGCATGCCAGAGTACCTGGATCTAGCCCCCTGCAACAGGGAGCTGATGAAGTACACTGGGCGCTGCACCACCTTCTTCCTCACCGCAACCTTGGGACTGCCTCCGTTGTTCTGCTCTTCTCTGTCTTGATCTGCATCTGACCTTGCCAGGGTGTGCTCACTTTCCTCCCCGGAAGGGACACCAGCTGTGCCTGCTGCTTCATCCACTTCCCGCTGCGCTACCATTGCTGCGCTAACCACTTGATTAGTTGCCGCCAAGTATAGCAGCAACGGCTCTTGTGGTTTGGGAGCAACCAAAGTGGGCACAGAGGAAAGGTAGGCCTTTAAATCTTGTAGTGCAGCGTCTACCTCTGGGGTCCACTCCATGGGTCCTGCCTTCTTCAAAAATTTGAAGAATGGCAAGGCACGCTCGGCAGACATGGAAATGAATCTGCTAAGCGCGGCAACACATCCAGTCAAATGCCTCACGTCCTTAACTGTCTTGGGTGCTTGAATCTACTCGATAGCCTTGATCTTGTCGGGGTTGGCCTCTATCCCCCGGTGGGACACAAAGAAGCCAAGTAGCTTGCCGAAAGGAATGCCAAACACGCACTTCTCCGGGTTTAGCTTCAAGTTGATCTTGGGCAGATTAGCAAATGTCTCTTCTAAATCCTGAATGAGGGTTGATCTGTCCTTGGTCTTGACCACAATATCATCCATGTAAGCTTCAATGTTTCTGTGCAACTGTGACTCAAAACCAACCTGGACTGCCCTCGCGAAAGTGGACCTGGCACTCTTCAACCCGAAAGGCATCCGCACGAAGCAGTATGTGCCACACGGAGTGATGTATGCAGTCTTTTCTTCGTCTTCCTTGGACATGAAGATCTGATGATATCCAGAGTAGGCATCCAGGAAGGAAAGCAGGTCACACCCGGAGGTGGAATCCACAATCTGGTCGATGTGCGGTAAGGGAAATGGGTCCTTCGGACATGCCTTGTTCAGATCTGTAAAATCTATGCACAGCCTCCATTTCCCATTAGCCTTGCGTACCACCATAGGATTCGCTAACCATGTTGGGTGCAACACCCCTCTGACCAGACCAGCTGCCTCAAGTTTCTTGATCTCCTCGGTAATGAACTGCTGCCGCTCCAAGGCTTGCTTTCGGACCTTCTGCTTGACGGGTCGGGCATGTGGGCAGACAATAAGGTGGTGCTCGATTACCTCCCTGGGAACACCAAGGATATCAGATGGTTGCCAGGCAAACACATTGATATTCGCCCGCAGGAAGGCAACGAGCGCACTTTCCTATTTGTCATCGAGGGTGGCACTGATAGTGAAAGTACCATCAGCGCCAGCCAACCCTGCCAGGACCTTTTTCACAGCGGGTGCGGCGGCCTTGGATCTCTTGCTATTGGAACTCTCCGGCAAGTCATCAACAGGCGCAGCATACCCCGAAGGGGTACGCTTCCCGGATTCCTTGCTGGTGTCCCTGCTAGCCTTCTTCTTTCCATTACTTTCCTTGGCGGGAATTGCAGCTTCAGTGGCCTCTACCGTGACTGCTTCTCGGTACATCTTGTCCACGCAAATAATTGCATCCTTCTCGTCTGATGGAATGGAAATGACGCCTATCGGCCCTGGCATCTTCAAGGTGTTGTAGGCATAGTGGGATGCCGCCATGAACTTGGCCAGAGCTGGGCGACCAAGGATTCCATTATACGGCAGGGGGAGGTCAACCACATCAAACACGATCTTCTCAGTCCGGTAATTCAACTCTCCCCCAAATGTCACCGGCAACGTGATTTTCCCCTTAGGACAACTCCTGCCGGGGTTGATTCCTTGAAACGTACCAGTAACCTTGAGCTCTTCCTCTGCTATCTGGAGTTTGCTGATGACCTTTGAAGAAATCAGATTCAACCCGGCCCCGCCATCAACCAACATCTTTGTGACCTTGATGTTGTGGATTGTTGGTGATACCAACAACGGCAAGCACCCTACCGCGGTGGTGCGGTCAGGGTGGTCCTCTTCGTCGAAGATGATGGGCGTGCAGGACCACTTGAGTGGCCTCTGAGAATCTGCTGCTGGCTCCACGGCATTAACTTCACATGCCCAACGTTTAAGTTGGTGGTGGGAGGAGTGCAAAGATGCACCTCCATCAATGCACAGGGCGTTAGTGGCTTTCTGGAATTCCTGCTCGCTGGTTTCCTCTTCATCTCCTTCATCACTCACATTGTTGCAATCCTCCTTCTCACGGCCTCTGGCGGGTTTTCCTTGATTCTGAGGAGCCTTGTCGGGGCGGCTTGCTCCGCCGCCGCGGCCCTTCCCGCCAGCGCCATTCTGACCTTTTTCCTGATCACGCTTCTCATATTCAGCTCTCTGCTTCTTGACGAGCTGCTCAACCTGATGACACTCCTGGAGATCTTGGCCCTTGGTCCGATGGATCTTGCAGTACGGGCCATCGCCTTTCCCAGCCTTCTTGGCAGTCGCGGCTTCCCGGCAATCAGTGCAAGCGGCAACTTCCTTGCCAGGTACCTCAGCCTTGGCGTTCTTGCCGGTACTAGGTGCGCCCGATCCCTCAACGGTCATCACTGCTTTATCCTTGCGCCTTTCATTGCGCTTCTTGTTCTTATTCTTCTGACTAGTGGCCCCGTCATCATCCTCGGAGTCGATGTCGATGCCATCCTCTTCTCCGGGGAACTTCCTCCCCTTCTCTATTCGAGCACACTTATCCAGCAGAGTGTAAAGCTCCTTCATAGTCTTGGGCAATCGAACGTTCATCTTGGAACGTATCCGACGATTGCGCATGTTTGACTGGAACACAGCTATCACAGCTGTCGGGTGGATGTCTGGAATATTCCTGTGGACTCGGCTGAACCTCTGCATGTATTTCCACATGCTCTCTCCTTCCTTCTGCGGGAGAAGCTGCAAGCTGCTAGGCCACCCTAGTTCTTGATGGCCACCCGTGAAGGTGCCAACGAACTCATGGCACAGGTCAGCCCAGGTCGAAATGGAGTTCTTCGGCAGGTGAATCAGCCAAGACCTCACATTTGGCTTGAGTGCCAAAGGGAAGTAGTTGGTGAATACCTTCTCATCTCTTCCCCCGGCAGCTTGAACAGCGATGGTGTAGATGCTCAAGAACTCTGTCGGGTTCAGTCTCCCATCATACTTCTCTGGTATCTCTGGCTTAAACGTGCGAGTGGACGGCCAACGGACTTGCCGTACCTCGCGGGTGAAGGCAGGGCACCCATCCTCGAAAGGCAGGTACCCGCCTTCGGCGAGTGCGGGCTCGTCGACGTCGGGGCCATCACGCCTATCGGACTGGCGGTGGGCGTCGCGGCGTTGCTCACTGGTGACACGCATGCCTTCCCTTTGCCTGTCCTCCAGGGCTCGTTGTTGGCCTTGACGCGCTCGAGGGTCGGATGAAGCCATCGAGATATCGTCGGGTTCTTGGTTGCGTGGCTCCCGCGCTGGCTGCCGTGGAGGGGACTGCACCGTAGGAGTGGCCCCTTCCGTATAGCCAGCAGCGTGGGCCGTTGTTGTTGCCTGGGGAGGCCATGGTGGGCCAGCTCGCTGCGATCGTCCCGCCTCAGTGAAACCAATCAGGCTCTGAATGGTGGCTCTCCACTCATCCATCTGATCGGCTGCTGGCGGAAATCTCAACAGCAGCTGGGCCCGCGCCATGGCCTCCAAAGAGGTTCTTGGTATGGATGTTGATGAAGATCTTAACGGCGCCCAGCTCCTGACGTTGCCGGCAGCGGTCGCACCGTGCTCTCGTCATCGTGAGCTAGCCGCCTGGATGGCGTGGTGACGAGGTGGAGGCGCTTGAGAGCCAGCGGCTCCGTTTAGCGTAGCGGCTGGGTCGGCTCGTTCCGGGGGTGGCGCATGCTCTGCGGCCGCACCCACGGCGGGAGCGGCCGGGGAGTTGCGATTCCCCCCAGAGCGAGTACCCCCGCTGCGGCTGTGCCCCTCGGCCGGACGGAGAGGTGCAGACAGAATGATCTCTCCTCCCGTACCTCGTGGGGCATGTCCGCTAAGATGTTGGTGCTGTCCTTCTCCGGTGCCTCCTGCTTCTGCTTCGCCCGTAGGGGAGGTGGTAATGACGCCGCCTGCGCCGACCACGTCCCCCGCAGCGTCCACACCCCCAGGCGTCCCCGTAGCGCCCGCGGCGTTGGCGGTCGCGTGCGGCGGGGCCTTCGAGGTGGATGGGTGAGCTGCGGCGCCGGGTTTCTTCTTGGGCGCCCTAGACGATGGAGCCACTAATGAAGAGAACGACGATGAAGATGACGCGCTACGTACGCCTCTCGGGTTCGCGCAAGCGCTCCCCCCTACCTGGCACGCCAAAGATGTCGTGGGAAACCACGGCCACCTATGGGGCCATGAGCCCCTTTTGGTTCGGCAGGGGGACTGAGCACATTGCACAAAGAGCGGAGAAGCGCAGCGCAGCACGACAGAGATCACACGGGCAGTTTTACCCAGGTTCGGGCTGCCGCGAGGCATAAAGCCCTACTCCTGCTTTGGTGGATTGATGGTGGATGGTGGTGCAAACGCAACGCTCTTGCCCGGCAGGGTTGCCTCGGGGCGAGAGCAGCTACGCGTGTATGAGTGTACAATTGTCCGAATCCTTTCTATGTTTGCCATGGGCCTCCTTTTATAGATCAAGGGGTCACCACAGTGGCAAATTAGTCATTGTGTACTGATTAGATAGCAAACAGTGCTATCATATCTACTCTGCAGACAGAGCAGAGTGCACTAAATGCGCCGCTTAGTGTCACATCATGGCCTGCCCGGCACGCCGTGCCGGGCTGTTTGGCCACCTTCCCTCCTGTCTGCATGACACGTCGCTGGACGGGTGTCATTTGGAGGCAAGTCCAGTAGGAAATGGCTGCCATGTGGCGAAAGACAGCCACTTAGTCACTTTGGGGCTTGACACCGCACCGATCGATGACTTGCGTCGTTGTGAGGTGGAGCGGTGAAGCCTTGGCGGGGTGTTTTGCCTTCGTAGGACCCGGCAGGCCTACCGGGGCGGTCTTGAGGCTTGCTTCCGGGGCAACCTTGACCTTGCCAGGACCTCTTGCCCATCAAGGGAGGTTTTCCCTTAACGGTGTCTTGCTCCTTGGCTTGATTTGGTCTTTTTGATCTGCACTCTGGTTCTCCAAAGAGCTGATCTCCTGTGCTTGGTCTTGTCTTGGATGCTGCAATCTTAATCTCGGCCCTTTGCACGGTCTGGGCAACAGACCCAGGGTTTGTTGCACCGACAGGAGCCCCCGGGCCTGGCCCGAACCCGCTGCCGGGCGTCGTCGGGGTAGGCCCTAACTTGTGCACAGGCAAGAGGAAAATAGCTGCTTGTCCTTTGAGATCTTCTTTGCTTCTTCATTAATCTGAGCCCCAGTCAGTTTCCGTTTCACCCGTGCATCGCGTAACTCCAATCATGGTGGGGCCACTTTTGTGATGGCCCGTGAATGACTTTAACGCATGGGTGAGTAACAGCCAATTCACTCTTCGCACCACGCTCTTATCCTTAGCCATGTATGCCACATGCATTGAGTGTGGTAGGTAAAGGAGGCGCGTGGTGCGGGAGAGCGTTAAGGCAGGGGCCCGGTCTTCTCGGATTGGTGGAGGAGGACGGTGGTTACCCGCTGAGGGAGCGGCTCCCCGCCCCGGCCCGTCTATAAAAGGAGGGACGGGGGAGGAGTGGGAGCATTCATCCACTCACCTTTCCTCCTTCATTTTCTGCTTCCTCCTAGGGTATGCCGAAGAGGAGAGCTTGGGGCCAAGCCCCGGGCCCTAGATTGGGGTTGACGGTGTCGAATGCTGGGGCCGACGCTCGGGGAGTGAGTCTGGTCCGGGCTCCGAAAAACGGGATCAGAGGACTCTCCTGATTGGGTTGTGTCCTATGTACCCCCACAATTGTGTACAATTGAAGGTATATAAATGAAAACATGTCAGTAGGAGCCTCTCCTACTGTCTTTGATTGCTAAAAAAAACTGTCAATAGGTCCTGAAAGAATTGGTCTAAGAAATTAGATGACGCACTTTGGGCCTACAGAACAGCTTATAAAAATCCTATGTGTATGTCTCCTTATATAATGGTTTATGGAAAAGCTTGTCATTTGCCTCTTGAATTAGAACATAAAGCATATTGGGAAATTAAAGAACTCAATTATGACTTCAAACTTGCCGGTGAAAAGAGGTTATTTGATATTAGCTCACTAGATGACTGGAGAACCCAAGCTTATGAAAATGCCAAACTATTCAAAGAAAGAGTTAAAAGATGGCATGACAAAAGAATCCAAAAGCGGAGGTCAAAGTTGGTGAGTATGTTCTATTGTACAATTCTTGTTTTAGATTTTTTGTAGGAAAACTTCTTTCCAAATGGGAAGGACCATATATCATCGAAGAAGTTTATCGCTCTGGAGCTATCAAGATTAATAATGCCGAAGGTACCAACCCGAAGGTGGTCAATGGGCAAAGAATTAAGCACTATATTTCAGGTACGCCTATTAATATTGAAACTAACATTATCCAAGCCATGACACCGGAGGAACACATAAAAGAAACCTTCCAGAACACTCTAGAACCCTGAAAAGGAAGAGGTACGTGATACGGTAAGTAAACGGACTCCAAAAAATCCGCAAAAATATTTTCTGTCAGTTTTGGAAAAAAATAGAAAAATAAGAAACAACCGGGAAGGCAACCTAGGTGCCCACAAGACGCCAGGGCACGCCTGCCCCACCTGGCGCACCCTGGTGGGTAGTGGGCCCCTCGGGCACCTTCCCGACTCTGATTTCCTTCCATATACTTGTTTCCCAAGATAAAAAATCTTTATATATACTCCCAGATGATTTGACCACCGTATCACGGAGAAATCCTCTATTCTTGTTTCCTGTTGTTTTTCCAATAGATCTAGATCGCCATGGCTGCCCCAAGCTCCTCCAAGGACAAGTTCATTGAGAAGGTCATCAACCCGTACCTTTCGGAGGTGTTGAGGCACCCTCAAGCCATTGAGATGTGTGAGGGGGTGCTCAACATCCGGGACATTCAGGGCCCCAAGAAGACGGTAAGCATGGAGGCCAGGCTCGAGGCGGTGAAGCAGGAGATCTTCAAGTGCCAGGGGATGGTGGAGCGTGGACTCAGTGCCAATCACCTCATGATTACGAAATTCACCCGTGATCACAAGGTGGATGGCCGGTCTATGAAGGACATCGTCTTCACCTTCAATGAGCAAATCAATTTTCTACAAAGCCAAATTTATGATCTTCAAAATCAAGTTTTTGAGTATGAAGCAAGATTTAAAGGTATGAGTTTAGCTGCCAGTTGCAGGACTCAGGAGAGTCGTGCGCCTTCTTATGATGGTGAACCGCTGCCATGGAAGCCAGAGGATAAGTTTGCTACCACTTCTTCATCACCACCTCCATCATCATCACCAAAGGAGACTTGAGTACATGGGTATGGGCACTCCCCTTGGCTTGTGCCAAGCTTGGGTGAGATGCCCCGGTATCGTATCACCATCACTTTTATTACCTTTACCTATCTTAGTTCGATCCTTAGCTATTTCATGATTTAGTTGTATAAAAGTCTAGTATGATCTATTTTCGAGTGCTAGTTTCATGATCTATCTATCTATGTAATCGAGTGAGAGTTATATAATAAAGTTTAGTTTGAGTTTTTGTTTCTTTACTTTTATGTTCCAATAAAAAAAGGAAATAATGAAAAAGATCATATGCTAATCTTATGGTAAGTAATGACATCACAGAAGGAAAAGTATAATTGGTAAAATTTATTTAAAGTTGACAACCATAGCATTGGTCAATGATGCAATGCATGAAAGAATTAATAAGGGAAGAGAAGATTCACATGCAAATATACTATCTTGGACATCTTTTATGATAGTGAGCCCCCATTAAATATTTTATGCCAAATTGTTGACGTTGGACAAGGAAGGCAACGTAATGATTTATGTTTGTTCATATTCACATAGAAGTTATATTGTCATAGATCCTTCAACATGTGGTGCTTGCTCAATATCTTTGCTAGCCAAAAATCCGCACTAAGTAGAGATACTACTTGTGCATCCAAAACCCTTAAACCCAAATCCATGTTTTGAGAGTCCACCATACCTACCTATGGATTGAGTAAGATCCTTCAAGTAAGTTGTCATCGGTGCAAAAAGGAAATAAAAATTGCTTCTAAATGTGTTTGATCTTTTAGTGTAAAGGAAAATAAGCATTGTACAAACTTGTGATGGCAAAGTAATAAAAGCGATGGACTGCATAATAAAGGTTGCTATCATAATGGGCAATATAATGTGACGTTCTTTTGCATTAAGGGATTGTGCATACAAAACCAAAAAGCGCAGGACAACCTCTGCTTCCCTCTGCGAAGGGACCTATCTTTTACTTTTATGCAAGAGTCAAAGTATTTCCCTCTATTCCTTTTTATTTTTCTCTTTGGCAAGCATGATGTGGTGGGGAAAGATCTAGGCACATATATCTAGTTGGATATGAGTGAGCATGAATTATTATTGTTGACATCACCCTTGAGGTGAATGAGTTGGGGGCGAATCTATAAGCCCCTATATTTCTATGTGTCCGGTTGAAACTTTTTGTTCATATGTATTATGTGAGTGTTAGCAATCATAGAAGATTAGATGATGGTTGAGTATGTGGACTTGCCAAAAGGCTCTGATATGAGACCCTTCCTAAAAATATGATGAATTGTAGTTGCAAAGTTGACTGAGAACATAGTTTGTTAGTTTTCAATAAAGTTTATGCTTTCTACTTCGATGTTGTGATGAATTGTTACTTGTTCATGAGAAGTTCTATGATAAAGTTTGTTGCTGTTATAATAATAAGCATGATGCTACTATGTCCGTATTTTGTTTTTATCGACACCTCTCTCTAAGCATGTGGTCATGATTTTCGGTATCGGTTTTCGCTTGAGGACAAGCAAGGTCTAAGCTTGGGGGAGTTGATACGTCAATTTTGCATCATGTTTTCCTGCTGTTATTTATAGTATTTTTATGCTTTATAAAACTTTATGGAGTAATTCTAATGCCCTTTCTCTCATAATATGCAAGGTTTACACAAAGAGGGAGAATACGGAGAATACCGGCAGCTGGAATTCTGGACCTGAAAGAGCTATGTCAAAGATACCTACTTTGCACATCTCCAAATGAGCTGAAATTTTACGGAGAATTTTTTTTGGAATATATAATAAATACTGGAGGAAATAACTACCAGAGGGGGGCTTCCAGGTGGCCACAAGACACCAAGGCACGCCAGGCCCCCCAGGCACGCCCTGGTGGGTAGTGGCCCCCTCGGCCCACCTCCGGTGCCCATCTTCTGATACATAAGGTCTTTTGACCTAGAAAAAATAAGGCAAGGACTTTCAGGACGGAGCGCCGCCGTCTCGAGGCGGAACTTGGGCAGGAGCACTTTTGCCCTCTGGCGGAACGATTCTGCCAAGGGAACTTCCCTCACGGAGGGGGAAATCGAAGCCATCGTCATCACCAACAACCCTCTCATCTTTATGAGGCCGATCTTCATCAACATCTTCAACAACACCATCTCATCTCAAACCCTAGTTCATCTCTTGTGTTCAATCTTTGTACCGGAACCTTAGATTGGTACCTGTGGGTAACTAGTAGTGTTGATTACATCTTGTAGTTGATGCTATATGGTTTCTTTGGTGGAAGATTATATGTTCAGATTCATTATGCTATTTAATATCCCTCTAATCTTGAGCATGAATATTATTTGAGAGTAGTTACCTTTGTTCTTGAGGCCACGGGAGAAGTCATGTTGCAAGTAATCATGTGAATTTGATATGTGTTTGATATTTTGATGATATGTATGTTGTGATTCCCTTAGTGGTGTTATGTGAACGTCGACTACATGACACTTCATCATCTTTGGGCCTAAGGGAATGCATTGTGGAGTAGTTATTAGATGATGGATTGCTAGAGTGATAGAAGCTTAAACCCTAGTTTATGCGCTATTCCATAAGGGACTGATTTGGATCCATATGTTTAATGCTATGGTTAGATTTTATCTTAATACTTCTTTTGTAGTTGCGGATTCTTGCGAGGGGGTTAATCATAAGTGAGAGGCTTGTTCAAGTAAGAACAGCACCCAAGCACCGGTCCACCCACATATCAAATTATCAAAGTAGCGAACACGAATCAAACCAACATGATGAAAGTGACTAGATGAAATTCCCGTGTGCCCTCAAGAACGCTTTGCTTATTATGTGAGACCGTTTCGGCCTGTCCTTTGCCATCAAAAGGATTGGGCTACCTTTCTGCACTTATTGTTACTATTGTTACTTGTTACAAATTATCTCGCTATCAAACTACTTGTTACCGATAATTTCAGTGCTTGCAGAAATTACCTTGTTGGAAACCACTTGTCATTTCCTTCTGCTCCTCATTGGGGTCGACACTCTTACTTATGGAAAGGACTACGATTGATCCCCTATACTTGTGGGTCATCACATACCGATCCTTTCAACTGATTTCTTCTTAAAAGCTTGCTCCTTAGGTGTTATTTTTTACGACAACTCGGGTCCCTTACCAAGCACAACTTTATTTTTTTGCCATGATATGGACCTCCTTCCCAGAATAAGCTCTTGGGCCCAAATCTGCCTTTGTTGTACCATCAACTTCAGCTTTCATCTTTCGGTATGGGTGATGTTGCCTTAAGTACCTACGATGACACAAATATGCAATTTTGCGCGAGTTGGGGAGATATCTACTCGCTATCCTATCCATGCATATGACACATCCTACTGGTCCCCTGGTTTTCTGCCCCGATGTGTTTCCTAATGCTGGCATATCTTTAATGGTGTGCAGCAGCAACACATGTAGCTGGAAAACTCCTTTTTGTAAGCATCATAACATTTTACACCTGGCTCATTCCACAATGTCAGGAGTTCTTCTACTAGTAGCTGAAAGTAAATGTCGATGTCATTTCCAGGTTGCTTCGAGCCTTGGATAATCAGTGACATCAAGATATATATTTTCTTCATACACAACCAAGGAGCAAGGTTATATATTCACAAAATCACCGCCAAGTGTTGTGTTGGGTGCTCATATCGCCAAAGGGATTCATTTCGTCAGTACATGATACATCTCCAACGTATCTATAATTTATGAAGTATTCATGCCATGTTTGCAACAATTTTATATGGTTTTGGTATGCTTTGAATGAAACTAACCCGGACTGACATTGTTTTCAGCAGAACTACCATGGTGTTGTTTTTTGTGCAGAAATAAAAGCTCTCGGAATGGGCTGAAAATTTACGGAGATTTTTTATAGACTAGAAGAGACCCATGGAGCACCAGAGCTGGACCAGGAAGTGGCCGAGGGATCCACAAGCTTGGGGGCGCGCCCCTAGGGTGCACCCCCCGAGCTTGTGGGCCCCTCGGGCACCCCCCTCACTTGACATGAGACCGACGCCAAAAATCCTATAAATACACAAACCCCCAGAAAGAACCCTAGATGAGAAGTTCCGCCACCGCAAGCCTATATATCCACGGAAACTCAATCGGGACTCTGTTCTGGCACCCTGCCGGAGGGAGAAATCATCACCAGAGGCCATCTTCATCATCCCGGCGGACTCCATGATGAGGAGGGAGTAGTTCACCCTCGGGGCTGAGGGTATGTACCACTAGCTATGTGTTTGATATCTCTCTCTCTCTCTCGTGTTCTTTATCCGGCATGATCTTGATGTAACCATGGGCTTTGTTAATATAGTTGGATCATATGGTGTTTCTCCCTCTCTATCTTGGTGTGATGAATGGAGTTTTTACCTTTGAGGTTTCGCTATTATCGGATTGAATACTTTTATGGATTTGAGAACACTTGATGTATGTCTTGCGTATGAATACCCGTGGTGATAATGGGGTATTATATTGATTCACTTGATGTATGTTTTGGCACTCAACTCGCAGATTCCTTAGGTGACATTGGGGTAATCTATGCATAGGGGTTGATGTACGTTTTCGTCCTACTTTCTCTGGTAGAAATCTTGGGGCACGCTTTGAAGTTCTTTGTGTTGGATTGAATATGATGAATCTGAAGTTGTTTGATGCATATCGAGTAATCAACTCACGGATACTTGTGGTGACATTGGAGTATCTAGGTGACATTAGAGTTGGTTGATGTGTATCATATGGTGTTATTTTAGTATGAACTCTTGGGCTGTTTGTAACACTTATAGGAATAGCTCAATAGATTGATCGGAAAGGATAACTTTGAGGTGGTTTCGTACCCTACAAACAATTTCATGTTATGTTCTCCGCTTGATAAGAACTTTGGAGTGATTCTTGCTCGCACGTTGAGGGATTGTTATATGATTCAATTATGTTAGGACTGTTGAGAGATTGCACTAGTGAAAGTATGAACCCTAGGCCTTGCTTTCAAGCATTGCAATACCATTTGTGCTTTGTTTTATCACTTGCTACCTTGCTATTTTTAAATTTTCAGATTACAAAAACCTATATCTACTATCCATACTACACTTGTATCACCATCTCTTTGCCGAACTAGTGCACTTATACAATTTACCATTGTATTGGGTGTGTTGGGGACACAAGAGATTTCTTGTATTTGATTGCAGGGTTGTTTGAGAGAGACCATCTTCAACCTATGCTTCCCACGGATCGATAAACCTTAGGTCATCCACTTGAGGGAAAATTGCTATTGTCCTACAAAACTCTATGCTTGGAGGCCCAACACGAGTCTACAAGAATAAAGTTGTGTAGTAGACATCAAGCTCTTTTCTGGCGCCGTTGCCGGGGAGGTGAGTGCTTGAAGGTATATCTTTAGATCTTGCAATTGAATATTTTAGTTTCTTATTTTATCACTATTTTGGTTTATGAAAGAAAACTACAAAAAATGGAATTGAGGTTGCCTCATATTATTCGTCTTTATAATATCTTTCTTGAAAATGATGGATCAGAAAAGTGTGCTCAATTGATAGAAGAAGAATTCAATAAAATGTTTGGCATAAAATCTTCGAATGGTGGGCATGATTGCAATGTTGTTAGTATGAATTCTATGAATATCCAAAATACTAATGATGATTGCACTAGTCATGACAAAAATGTTTCTTATAAGCATGTCAATTTTTGTGGAGTGCATAAAGTTTGTGAAGACATGCCTTATAGGGATGATAGATTTTGTAAGAAGCATAAACATGATAAAACCACTTGGTGGCTTAAAGTGATAGATGAATTTGCAACAAAATTATGCTCTCTTCATCCCATTACTTGTGAACTTAGCAATAAGGTTGGTCATCTTAATTTCCAATGCAAAATTTTTCATGATCGAATTGTGGCCAAATATTATAATGACTTGATCACCCTTGAACTTTATAATGAACTTTGCTTATTTTTGGGGTGTGAAGAATTGTCACATAAAAATAGTTGGTTTGAAGCATTCATATTCACAGACCATGTTGAAACTACTTTGAAAGAAATCTATATGTTTTGTATGGTAAATTGCAATGAATATGCTTATATTGACAACTATAGAAAGACGGGAAAACCAATAGAATATAAAAGGAATACTAATGAAAGGGTAAAGATTTCCACTTTTCCTCCTATTGTCTCTCATGATGAAACAAGTGACGAGAAGGAGCTCCCTATTCAACCAATCTCATCAATAAGAAGCTCGAAAAAATTAATTAAACCCACACATGATGTGGTGAAAAAGAAGAAAAGAAGAAAAAGTAAAGGTAAAAATGCATCTCTCCCAAATGATGTTGCTCCTATTATTGTTGTGCCTCATGAGAATCAATCAAAAATAATTGTGAAAGATGATGCACTTGATGATGACATTGCTTCTTTGTCTTATGGCACAATGTCCGAAGAAACTATTGAGGATGATTTTGTTATGCCTATTACTTGTTGTGATAATTATGATTGGGAAGATAGTGACACTTCTTATAATCTTGAAAATCTTTTTGGCACCAACTTGGAAAATTATGATGATAATAGTTGTTATACTATTGGTGCTATTCATCCTATTAATGATAAGAATGATTATGCTAATGATATGCAAAACCACAAGCTTGAGGATGCTATGTTTGATGAGAACGACATGTTTGAGAATTTATTTTCTGCAATTAATGTTTATCCCAAGCTTGGGGATGCCATGCTAAATGAAGATGACCTTTTTAGTCCCCCTACTTTGAATGATCAAATTTGTTATGGTGATTACATACCTCCTATTTATGATGATTATTGTGATGATACTTATGTTATAAAAAGTAGTGATGATTATGTTTATAAAACTTGTCATAATTATGAATATCCTTTTACTGAACATTACTTCTTTCATGTGGAAACAATTTGTAGTATTCGAGTTTCATATGATACTCCCACTATTACTAATGAGAAGAAATTTGCTTGTGTCACTACTAGGGAAATGCTTATAGGCAGGACCTCAGTAGTAGCGCTGGAAATTAGCAACCGCTGTTGCTAGTTAGCAGTAGCGCTGTTCTAAGGCAGCGCTACTAGTAACTCTTTAGCAGTAGCGCTGGAAAACAAAAACGTGCTACTACTATGTGGGACCAGACGAGGCCACCGACGGTAGCTGTAGTAGTAGCGCTGTCCAAAATCCAGTGCTACTACTAAGAACTTAGCAGTAGCACTTTACTTTACAACACCGCTACTGCTAATGGGCCCCTCTTAATAGTAGCGCTTTTCCTGGCCAGCGCTACTACTAAGTACCATAGCAGCAGTGCTTTCTTGGAAGCAGCGCTACTGCTAGTTGCGGCTGGTGCCACCTTTACACCCCCTCCCCCTCCTCCCCCACTTTGCCCTCTCTCCCCCTCCTTTACCCTCTCCCCTCTCCACCATTGTTGCCCTTCTTCTCTCTTCTTCCTACCTCTCTTCTCTCTTCATTAATGTCCCCCTCCACCATAACTCTCCTCCATAAATGGCCTCTCATCTTTCTCTTCCTCTCCTACCTCTCTTCTCTCCCCATTAATGCCCCCTCCACCATAACTCCCTCTCCATTAGTTAGCTAGAGTCATCTCTCCTCCCCAACAACTAGATCTAGCTAGCTATTTAGCCATCCACACTTTCGATCCGTATAGGTAGCGAAAGGCCTCATCATCTAACCGTGCTCTCTCGATCGGTCTCTCTCGGGAGATATATATATATATAGGTGAGTAAAAAGTTGTTCATTTCAAGAATGGGAATATGTGTGTGAATGAGAATATGTGTGTTTGCGATATGGAGAGATTTGTGCGAGTGACATGCCCCCGAGTTGCTTATGTTTTGCCAAAATGTTGATTTATTTCCGTTTCGGTGAATTTCGAGCAAACTCGATATGTCCTATTTTTAGGCATGGTCATGCCAAAAATTTATATGACTTTGACGCATGCATGCATTTTGTTTATAACCCTTTTGCTTGTTATACTGTGTAGTCGGTCATGAAGGTGAGTGGATTTATCATGGAGCGATACATGAAATCCGCGGTGATGGACATGTATGCAAATAATCGGACTAGGATTAGATGTCTGTGTGCAAGATGCAAAGAAGGAGTCCTTTTGGACCCTTTCGATCGTGGCACTTTGAAGGCACACCTGCTGATGAATGGTTTCATGGATGGCTATACTCGGTGGATAAGTGAAGAAGATGATGATGATGAGGACGTCCACATGGTAGGGAATAACGACATGGGGCTAGATGAAGAGATGACCGATCGACACGAAGACGATGTCGGCAGACATGGTGGCGGGGAAGAGTCCGGAAATGACGGTGGCAGAGAAGATTCTGGACACGGCGAAGAAGAGTCCGGACATGGCGGAGAAGAGGCGGCGGTCACGCCGCAGTCTTCCACGCTACTAAGTGCAGTCATGCAGGACCCTCATGTTTGAGACCTCCTTCGCAAGAGTACGAATAGAGAGAGAGCTGCTTCTAGAGAGGAGGCCAAGCTGGCGCAACTTGAAGTAGACTCGAAGACTCCATTGTATGACGGTTGCGATCCCGAGGTGACCCACTTGAGTTTCACGCTCGAACTTCTAAAGACGAAGGCCAAAAACAAATGGACAAATAAAAGCCTCGATGAGCATTTGAAGTATCTACAAAATAAAGCTCTTCCCGCGGGGAACCTGTGTCCTACTAGTGTCGAGGAGGCCAAGAAAATCGTTTGCCCTTTTGATTTGCTGCACATTAGGTACCACGCATGCATCAACGATTGCATCATTTATCGGGGGAGCACGCGGAAAAAACCAGTTGTCCAGTGTGCAATGCTTCTCAATACAAGAAGGCAGGAAAGAAAGCTCCTCAGAAAGTTGTATGGTACTTTCCGATCACTCCCCGTCTGCAGCGGTATTTCGTAGATCCTAAGGAAGCAAAGCTCATGCGCTGGCACGCGGAGAGGAAGAAGCCCGACGATGGAGATGATCCGAAGCTGAGACACCTCGTAGAAGGTAGCTAGTGGAGAGCATTCAACGCCATATATGGATTTGCTGCATAAGATCCAAGGAACATCGTGCTTGGTGCGAGTACCGATGGCATGAATCCGTTTGGAAACTAGAACACCAACCACAGCACATGGCCCGTCTTTGTATGGATGTACAACCTCCCCCCATGGAAGTGCATGAAGACAAAGTACATACACATGAGCATGCTGATTCAAGGGCCGAAACAATTGGGAAATAATATTAACCTGTATATGGGGCTTCTACAAGAGGAGCTAGACACGTTATGGAAAACACCGGCATGGACATGGGACGCCAGCAAAGGAGAGTATTTCCATATGAGAGCCGCGCTGATGAAGACGGTGCACGACTATCTAGGTTACGGGTACACCTCGGGCCAGGTGTGCCACGGATACTGCGGATGCACGAGGTGCATGGATGATACAACATCTCAGCAGCTTACGTCAACGAAAGATGGCGGGTCCGGGAAAATTGTGTACATGGGGCATCGTAGATGGCTCGAGAAGGATGACCCGTGGAGAAAGCATGGAGATCTATTCAATGGGTTGGCTGAGCATCGAGGACCTCCACGTAAGAGGAGCGGCACCAAAATCGACGAGCTGTTGAAAAACTGGGCATAGTGCCCCACGCCGGGAAAGACGATGAAAAAGGCACCGGAGCCGCTGCTGAAGGTATGGAAAACGAGGTCTGTTTTCTGGGACATGGAGTACTGGCCCAATCATGACATGCCTCGTTGCCTTGATCAAATGCATATCATGAAGAATGTCCTCAAGAGCTTGCTTGGCACACTGATGAACATGCCGGAGAAGACCAAGGATGGGCCGAAGGCAAGGAAAGACTTGGAAGATTTGAAGCTCAGGAAAGATCTCCACCGTAAAAAGTCAACGGAGGAGACGGAGACGGAGACGGAGGAGGGGGAAAGGGGCAGAAAAGTCAACAAGAAGGAGGAGAATTATTGCCCCCCTTCTTGCTTCACCTTAAGTGCGAAGGAGATCGATCAATTCATCAAGTGCCTTATGGGAATCAAAGTCAGTTCCGGTTACTGTGGGAAGATAAGCAGATTTCTAGACCCCAAGAAGAAAAGGTTCAGTGGGATGAAGTCTCATGACTGTCACGTGATGATGACGCAGATACTCCCGGTTGCCATTAGAGGGATAGTGGAGAAGCACGTCCGTGACACGCTTACTGGTCTCTGCAACTTCTTCGACGTTATCTCTCGAAAGTCCATAAGTGTGAAGCAGCTCTGAAGGCTACAGGAAGAGATCGTTGTCATACTATGTCAGCTTGAGATGTACTTCCCGCGCGCGTTCTTTGACGTCATGGTGCATCTGTGTGTCCACATCGTTGACGACATCATCGACCTCGGGCCGACATTCCTTCACAACATGATGTTTTTCGAGAGGATGAATGGGGTCATCAAAGGATTCGTTCGTAACATGTCCCGTCCCGATGGAAGCATCGTCCAGGGGTATCTGACGCATGAGTGCAACTCCTTTTGCGAGAATTATATAGGCGTCAGAGACCCTGTTGTTGGTTTGCCCGTCAAGAAGCACGATGGGAAGCTCGAAGGAGATGCTCACAACAACGGCCAGAGGGAATTGCATGTGGACTACTCGGATCGACGGAACGACTTTGACAGGGCTAACTTAGTAGTGCTACAACACCTAGATGTGGTAGATGATTATGTGGCATGGCACAAACAAAGCATCGCAAAGAAGTACCGTGATAAGGGGATGCTCAAGACGGACGACGAAGTTACTATAGAGCACAACGCCACTTTCTTGCGTTGGTTCAAATAGCAAGTTCTTGAAAATCCCCCGGAAGAGGGCAGTTCGGATGGATTGCTCATACACGCCTTAGCACATGGCCCCGCGCCCAAGCTCGCGACCTATCAGTCATACGATATCAACGGGTACACGTTCTACACGGAGGCCAAAGTCATGGATAGTGATTACCAGAACTCCGGGGTGACAATTGAATGTGTGACCGACGCCAACGGCACAACTGAAAGATTCTACAGAAGGGTCGAAGAGATCTGGGAGCTTGACTATGCTGGAATGCACAATGCGATGATGTTCCGTGTCAGATGGGCCAAGGACGTCGTAAGAGAAAACAAGTATTTCACCACCATGTCTATACCCGACGTGAAGAGCACTCCCGTGAATGTTAACGTCATCGCCAAAAATGAGCCATGGGTACATGCTAAGCACGTGACACAATGCTTCTTCATAACCGACCCAGCCAATCCCAGTCGTGTTGTCGTGAGGAGATCCAAAAGGAGCATCGTCGGAATGGATGGAGTCGCCAACGAGGAAGACTACGACCAATACGTCAACCCGATGAGGGAAGATGACAATGATGATGAAGCATACGTGAAAAGAAGAATCAACACTACATTACCTAAGAAAGATCGTACTCCATGGTTCCGGAAAAGTCACAACGAGGGGCTCAATTATTCGGCTACGAACAAGAAAGGGAAGAAGCTCAATGTGAAACGTCGTCGACGCAGCTGAGAAACCATCATTTATATATATGTATCTATTTTGTGTACACACTTAAGTAACCGTTATCGGTCAACTGATATGTTACCACCACATGCATGGTTCCGGTGATATTCGCGCAGTGTGGGAGAGGGAGACGCCGTCATCGGGAGAAAAACAAAAAAACAAAAACAAAAGGGAGAAAGCAATACAAAAGAAAAAGAAAAGTAAACAGAAAAGAAAAGGAAAATAATAAATGAAAAGAAAACAAAAAACTAGAAAAAGAAAATAATAAAAAGAAAAGAAAAATAGCGGTAGCGCTGGTTTGGGGATCCAGCGCTATAGCTAAGTTAGCTATAGTGCTGGTCCCCAAACCAGCGCTACCGCTATTTTGCATTAACCCCCACGCGGGCTCAAAATTTCACCAAGTCTCATTCCCCCCCATCTCCACCTCTCCCCCCTCTGTCGCCGGCCGTCGCCTCTGTGCCCGCCGTCGATGCCCTCGACCTCGCCGCCGCCGGCCATCGCCCCTGCGCCCGCCCTCGACCTCGTCGGTAGTCGCCCCTGCGCCCTCCCTCGACCTAGCCGCCGCCACCCTCTCCACCGCCCTCGACCTCGCCACCGCCGCCCACTCCACCGCCCTTGACCTCGCCACCGCCGCCCTCTCCCCCGCCCCGTAAGCCTCTCCCTCTCCTCTCCCCTGCCCTCCTCTCTCTCTCTCTACTCTCTCTCTCTCTAATTTAGTTTACGGAAATTTAGCAAATTTAGTTTAGTGCAATTTAGCAATTTAGTTTAGGGCAAACTAGTAGCAAATTTTTGTAGCAAATTAGCAAATTAGTAAGGTCATTTCACTCTATGTACAGTAGCAAACAGAGAGAGAGAGATCATTTAGGAAAAAAACAGTAGCAAATTTGCAATGTTTGGTGAGGTCATTTTGCAAAGGTTTTTGGTTTTTGAAAAGACCACTAATTTGCAATGTTTAGTGAGGTCATTTCACTCTATGTACTTGCTTGAATGATATATTTTGCAAATGATATATGTCATTGATGTTATATGATTTTGCAATGTTGGTTGAATGTCGAAAAATATCCGAGTGGCCTATGTTTTTGCCAAAATGTTGATTCATTTCCGTTCTGGCAAATTTCAGGCGCTCCATATGTCCACTTTTTAGCAAAGGGCATGCCGAAAATTTCCGTGATTTTTGGAATGACTTGTGCTAGAAACTAGGACATATGGAGTACCCGGGATTTGCCGGAAGGGGAATGAATCAATATATTTTATTTACAATTGTTGAATAGGAAACATGTCTACCCACGCTGAAGCCGGGGTTTCTGCTCGCCTCGCAGAAGACCCCATCGTGGCAGCAAATCACTATTTCGATTACCTGGACGAACACCAGATGGGGTTGCATGGTGGCGGCAGTGGCACCAACCCCGACACTGGCACCGGTACTGACACCACCCCCGAGACCGGCAACAATGCTGTTGTAGCCGGTAAAGCACCGAAGAAGAAGAGGTCACGAAGACCAAACGAGCTCGGCATCGGACAAATTGTGGTCACGGAGATGCACCCCAAGAAGTTAGAGCCAACGGCACCGGAGGAAGCACGCTCGTGCTGGGGCAATCAACTAGGATGCATCCTCAGGGAAACCGCCAACATCAACGACGAGAAGTTGAAGAAGATACCACATATGGAGCACATGCTCCTAAAGAAGTTGCACAATAGGTTCCTGTTCCCCGGCCGGGATGAAAGCAAATTTAAAGAGCCGTGGGACGACGTCGCCATGACAAAGATAAACGACAAGGCGATGGTGATGTTCACTAACGACTTGTCCTCCTGGAAAGTTTGGGTGAAAAAAGCGATTGCAAAGAATGAACCGTGGTCCAAGATTCATGCTGATAATCCATCAATAACGGAAGATGACTTTGAAAAATTCAAGGAGAATTGCGGTAAAGAAGAAGTCAAGGCAAGGTCGGAGAAAATGAAGGCGCTCCATGCCAGGAACACGCATCCCCACCGCCTCGGAAGCCGTGGTTACGAGGGGAAAAGGCACGTATGGGCCAAGCAGGACGCCGAACGTGAAAGTCACGGAATCCCAGACCCCTTGGCGGAGTTCACCGACCTGCTGGAGCATGACTGGATCAGGGCCCGGTACAAGTGGGACCGCGTCAAAAAGATCTTTTACATGGACCCAAACACGAGGGAGTTCATGAGACTTCTGGTAATTGTTTTATTACCACATTATCATATTAGCTTCCAATCAATTCGACTACAAGTTTTGTCACATTATTTGTAAACCATCCACGTTCCTTTTGCAGAAAGAGCAGCACCAAAAGGTAGCCGAAAGCGACGAGTCGTCACAGTCGTCGGCGAGGCCCAAGTGGGACACCCCATTCAACCGGGCCCTGAACATACTGAAAAAGGTCCCGGTGGACAAGCCACCATCCTATGGACATGTGCACATCGTCAGAGATGGTGCCTCATGGAAGACGTGCTACGCTGTGTTCATTGGGAGGGTTCCAGGAGTCTACGACCACTGGCCAGACGCTCAGGCCCAGGTGGACAAGTACCCAGGTGCTAGCCACAGAGGGTTCGACAGCAGAGCCGAAGCGGAAAGTAGTTACTTGAGGTGGACGCTCCGGCAAGAGCGGGAGCGAAACCGTCGGTGCCTCAAGAAGTACTACATAGTCGCGCTCTTGCTCATGCTGATCGCTCTTCTCTTCTACATCATGGTTTAGATAGAGATGATGAAACTTGTGTGTGTGCCATGACCATGCAGTTGCACTTATTCGAGACATGACATGACTTGTGTATCGCTATTTTCAAGATGTGATGATATTTGTGTTGAATGATGATGATGATGATGATGATGGTATGACGAGACTACTGTATGTCTATGATATGATGAGAATAGTGTATGTTTAGTATGATCTGATGAAACTACTATATAGAGCCTGTATAAATACATCACAAATATGTAGAGGGGGTGTAAATGTGTGAAAGCAGGAATACTAGCAGTAGCGCTGGAAAGCATCTACTAGCAGCAGCGCTTCATTTGTTCAAGCGCTACAGAGAGTTAGCAGTAGCGCTGGCCAGGGCAGCGCTACTGCTAACCATACTTACCAGTAGCGCTGCCCGTACCAGCGCTACTGCTACAACTTAGCTGTAGCGTGGTAGCAGTAGCGCTGGACCCTGCGCTACTGCTATGTATATTTCAAGCGCTACTACTAGGGTTTTCCCTAGTAGTTTGTGGAGAGTAATAAAATTTCTATGCTTGTGGATCATGAAAAGAATGCTTTATGTGATTGCTATATTGTTGAATTCATTCATGATGCTACTGAAAATTGTTATGAGAGAGGAATATATGCTTCTACATATCTCAATAATATCAAGTTTCCTCTCTTTATGTTAAAAGTTTTCATGTCATGCTTGTTTTGCCTTCCTATGCTAGTTGATTCTTGCTCCCAAAAATTGTTTGCTCACAAAATGCCTATGCATAGGAATTGGGTTAGACTTAAATGTGCTTGCCATGTGATTCATGATGCTCTCTTTGTGTTTCAGTTCCTTACTTTTATGCGAGCATCATTAAAATAATCATGCCTAGCTAAAAAGGCATTAAAGAAAATCGCTTCCTGGGAGACAACCCAACACTTATACCTACTATTTTTGTGTGTTCACATGATTAAGCTACTGTAGTAATCATGTTTTATAGATTTTTTCAATAAAGTGCCAAGTAAAGCCTTTGGGATAGTGTGGATGATAGTTAACTTGATTCTGTGCAAAAATAGAAACTTTTGCACCCAGTACTGGAATTCTCTAAATTCACTGGAACGTGGAAACATTTTGAATTTTTGACACATGATTGATATACAAATTGTCTACGTTTTATTAAGTTTTTAGAATTTTTGAAGTTACGAAAGTATAGTCGTTATTCAGATCTTTACAGACTGTTCTGTTTTTGACAGATTCTGTTTTCAAAGCATAGTTTGCTTGTTTATTAGTTTCTATGCCTTATATTGGTCAATTTAAATTGTGGAAATGATAGAGTACAGTAGGCATTATGTGGAAACAATTATTTATCTTGTCTTGACAGTATCGAAGTGAATGATTTGTTTTACTATACTAACGCATCTCACGAAGTTCCTTTAAGTTTTGTGTTATTGAAATTTTCAAGTTTTGGGTGAGACATTGATATGAGAAGAATAAGGAGTGCCAAGACCCTAAGGCTGTGGATGCCCAAGGCACCCCAAGGTGATATTCAAGGAATACCCATGCAACTACGCTTGGGGATGCCCCGGAAGGCATCCCCTCTTTCGTCTTCAACATTATCGGTAACCTTACTCAAAACTATATTTTTATTTGTCACATGATATGTGTTTTGCTTGGAGCATCATTTTTTTGTTTAAATTTGCTTTATGTTACTTAGAATAATGTTTTGTGCCTTTTATTTCAATAAAAGTGTCAAGGATAGCCTTCACCATGCTTCGTTTGCAAGTATATGAGTTGCTGTTTCAAAACAGAATGTGGCACACTATTTCGTGAATTCTCTAGAAAAGCCAGAATACGATAAAATGTTGAAATTTTGACACAATAAGCTATGATAAATTTCTACATTGTGGTAAATTTTCACAATTTTTTGAGTTAAATAAGTATGATCTTGCTTCATCCTTTACAGACTGATCTATTTAGAAAGATTGCTGTTATGTTTGCATTGTTTGCATATGTTTGCTTGTTTAATTATTCTATTTGAGGATAGGAGTATTAAATATGCAGAGGCATTTAGTATGCAATATAAAATAATAATTTTAGTGATTTTCTACAGTAGAGAATGATAAGGTTTTGGATTGATTTATACTAACCTATCTCACGAGTTCTTGTTGAGTATTGTGTGGATGAAGTTCTTAAGATTTTAGAGAAAACCGTGATATGAGAGGAATTAAGGAGACACAAGAGCTCAAGCTTGGGGATGCCAAAGGCATCCCAAGTTAATATTTCAAGAAGTCTCAAGCATCTAAACTTGGGGATGCCCCGGTAGGCATCCCACCTTTCTACATCAACAATTATCGGTTAGTCTCGGTTGAGCCTAAGTTTTTTCTTCTTCACACGATGTGTTCTATCCTTGGTGTGTCCTTTTATTTTTGTTTTGCTTGCTGTTTTAATAAAATACTTAGATCTGAAATCTTTATTTAGAGAGTCTTCACATAGCTACTTAATTGTTTGACTACTCATTGATCTTCACTTATATCTTTTGGAGTATGTTATTCTTTCTTGTGCTTCACTTATAACCTACGAGTAAATTGTTGAATGAATTGAATATCATAAAGTTGAAATTATATGTGATTCATATGCTTGTATCATGCCTAGTAGTAATTTCACATTTGGTTTAGAAAGTAAAATCTATTGAAGTTTGACAATCACAATATTAGTCATACAAGCAATTCATGAAAGGTGGTATATGGAAGAGAACTTTCACATACAAATATATTATATTGGACATCTTTTATGATTGTTAATACCCATTAATTATTTTCAAACTTGAGCAAATTAGTTGATGTTGGACAAGGAAGACAACGTAGTGAGTTATGTTTGGGTATATTTGCATAGAAGTTATATTGTTATGGATCCTCCAACATGTGGTGCTTGTTTAGAATCTTTTGCTAGCCAAAAATTCATACTAAGTAGAGATATTACTTGTGCATCCAAAAACCCTTAAACCCAGTTTCTTACCATGAGTGTCCACCATATCTACATATGGATTGAATAAGATCCTTCAAGTAAGTTGTCATCGGTGCAAAAAGCAATAAAAATTGCTCCTAAAATTTGTATGATCTTTTATTGCAATGGAAAATAAGCGTTGTACAAACTTGTGATGGTAAAAAAATAAAAGCGACGGACTTCATAATAAAGGTTTCTATCACAAGGGGCAATATAATATGACGTTCCTTTGCATTAAGAGCTTGCACATCCAAAAATAAAAAGTGCATGACAACCTCTGCTTCCCTCTGTGAAGGGCCTATCTTTTACTTTATGTATTTACTTTTATGCAAGAGTCAATAGTATACTTCTCATTTCAACCTCAATTATTCTTTAGTTGGCAAGCATCATGTGATGGGGAAAGATCCAGACACATATGGCCATTAAAATATATTTGATCATGAATTATTATTGTTGACAATTATCTCTATGATAAATGAGTTGGGAGGCGAAACATTAAGCCCCTATATTTCTCTGTGTTCGATGAATGCTATTTTTTCTAAAAATATGCTTTGAGTACTAGCAATCATAGAAGACTATATGATAATTGAGTATGTGAAGCTCTTACTTAGACTTTGTTGAAAATAAGTTGAATTGCAATGGTTTGGTGACTAAGAATATAGGTTGTTAAGTTTCAAGGGAATGCATTGTTTAAACCATAACATGTGAATTGATTGCTACTTTATCATGATGAGTT
This sequence comes from Thinopyrum elongatum, assembly GCA_011799875.1. NCBI lineage: Eukaryota > Viridiplantae > Streptophyta > Magnoliopsida > Poales > Poaceae > Thinopyrum > Thinopyrum elongatum. Next base: position 461,027,540 of record CM022303.1, read on the forward strand.
TTATGAGAAAGAGTTTCTATTATGATGCTATGAAAATTGATTGGAATTATCATTGATCAAACTTATGAACTATGCTAGCATTCACACTTCATAAATTATTTCTTTTATGATTTACCTACTCGAGGACGAGCGGGAATTAAGCTTGGTGATGCTGATACGTCTCCAACGTATCTATAATTTATGAAGTATTCATGCCATGTTTGCAACAATTTTATATGGTTTTGGTATGATTTGAATGGAACTAACCCGGACTGACGCTGTTTTCAGCACAACTACCGTGGTGTTGCTTTTTGTGTAGAAATAAAAGTTCTCGGAATGGGCTGAAAATTTACAATGATTTTTTATGCACCAGAAGAGACCCACGGAGCACCGGAGCTGGACCAGGAAGTGGCCGAGGGAGCCACAAGCCTGCCCCCTAGGGCGCGCCCCAAGCTTGAGGGCCCCTCGAGCACCCCTCTGATGTGAGACCGACGCCAAAAATTCCTATAAATACCCAAACCCCCAGAAAGAACCCTAGATGAGAAGTTCCGCTGCCGCAAGCTTCTGTATCCACGAAAACTCAATCAGGACCCTATTCCGGCACCCTGCCTAAGAGGGAAATCATCACCGGAGACCACCTTCGTCATCCCGGCGGACTCCATGACGATGAGGGAGTAGTTCACCCTCGGTGCTGAGGGTATGTACCAGTAGATATGTGCTTGATCACTCACTCTCTCGTGTTCTTGATCCGGCACGATCATGATGTAACCATGGGCTTTGTTAATATAGTTGGATCATATGGTGTTTCTCCCTCTCTATCTTGTTGTGATGAATTGAGTTTTTACCTTTGAGGTTTCACTATTATCAGATTGAATACTTTTATGGATTTGAGAACACTTGATGTATGTATTGCATATGAATACCCGTGGTGACAATGGGGTATTATATTGATTCACTTGATGTATGTTTTGGCACTCAACTCATGGATTCCCAAGGTGTTATTGGGGTAATCTATGTATAGGGGTTGATGCATGTTTCCGTCCTACTTTCTCCGGTAGAAATCTTGGAGCACTCTTTCAAGTTCTTTGTGTTGGATTGAATATTATGAATCTGAAGTTGTTTGATGCATATCGAATAATCAACTCACGGATACTTGTGGTGACATTGGAGTATCTAGGTGACATTAGAGTTGGTTGATGTGTATCATATGGTGTTATTTTAGTACGAACTCTAGGGCTGTTTTTGACACTTATAGGAATAACTCAATAGATTGATCGGAAAGGATAACTTTGAGGTGGTTTCATACCCTACAAAAAATTTCATCTTATGTTCTCCGCTTGATAAGCACTTTGGAGTTATTCTTTGTCGCACGTTGAGGGATTGTTATATGATTCAATTATGATAGCACTGTTGAGAGATTGCACTAGTGAAAGTATGAACCCTAGGCCTTGTTTTCAACCATTGCAATACCATTTGTGCTCCGTTTTACCACTTGCTACCTTGCTGTTTTTATATTTTTAGATTAAAAAAATCTATATCTACTATCCATACTACACTTGTATCACCATCTCTTCGCCAAACTAGTGCACCTATACAATTGACCATTGTATTGGGTGTGTTCGGGACACAAGAGATTTCTTGTATTTGATTGTAGGTTTGTTTGAGAGGGACCATCTTCATCCTACGCCTCCCATAGATTGATAAATCTTAGGTCATCCACTTGAGGGAAAATTGTTACTATCCTACAAAACTGTGCGCTTGGAGGCCCAACACGAGTCTACAAGAATAAAGTTGTGTAGTAGACATCAGTACACTCCCCGAGCCTTAAATTTTTAGGATCCTTGGAGAAGTCTTTATACTGGACGTCGATTTTTTCCACTGAGCCGCATCTTTCGGGTGCCTCATATATTTATCCTTGGTTTGCTCATCATGATACCACTGCAACCACTTTTCCTCTCTAGGGTTTGCAAACAAACACATCAACCTTGGAATTATAGGCAAGTACCAACCTTGAACGAGATTCCTTTCATGATCTCGTTGTCTGTTTTGTCCTTATCCTTTACACTCCTGCGCTTGTATCATGGGTGCTTGCATATGCGACGCAAACACAAATCTTTCTCATCACCACAGTACAACATACAATCATTCACACAAGCGTGTATATTCTTGACTTCAAGTTACAATGGGCAAACAACTTTCTTTGCTTTGTTTGTGATTTTGGGGAGCACATTATCTTCCGGAAGCATGTCTTTCAAAAGACCTAACAACTTTGTGAAGCCCTTGTTTGATAGACCAATTTCTGCTTTAAATCTGAGAAGCTCTAGTGTAGCACTCAACTTGGAATATTTCTTTTTGCAACCTGGATACAAACATGTCTTCGAGACCAACTTAATGGTTGGCAGATCCTTGTACCCGGCTATCTCTCGACCCACGAAATCTGAGTCATAGCAGTAAAATCTGGCATATCATCAAGGTAATCTATGTCGTCTGTGTCATAGTCTTGGTTATTCTGTCGGGGGTTTGGCATCGACACACTGTCTTTGTTCCGTTGGTAGCTTGGCATCTCAGCCCCGAGGTTAAATTCAACATCCATGTGATTCTGATCAGAGGTTGGCATCACGTCGCCATGGTTACCTTCATCTGTGACCGACTCTTCACCATGTCTAGTCCAACATGTATATCCATTCATGAATCCCCACTTGTATAAGTGGAATTCGACATCCTCAATTTCCCTTGACTCTAAATTGGCACAATCCTTGCATGGACAATGGATGTACTATTTTTTTACCAATCCTCTTCTTTACTCGGCCAACCAAAGTGATGAACTCCTTCACACCATCCAGAAACAGTAAGGTTGACCGATTCTCCTCCATCCATTGAGATCGTTCCATTTGCACATAGACGAGGGATAATTCAAAAAACAATAATTAATGGATGCCCAAAGATGCGTGGATAAATCACAAGCTTTTACTTTCATAATTTATGGAGGGACCTAATTAATGACCAGTCAATTTACATGGACACTTATGAATAGAATAGCTTAATGAATCGACTCAGCAAAAAGAATACTTAATTAATTAGCCACGTGGTCGGTGATCTCCACCCAGTAGACAAAGCAGCGCGTAACCGCGGCACGCCGTCAGAGGGGCGAGGGAGCAAAGCTTAGAGGGGCAACCACATGAAGTTTGAGCTCCACTATCCCACCATCGACCGAGGGATGTGCTCTAATTACACCGCCGCCAACCTCAAGTATTGACCTCCTATCCCGCCGGCACCGCCGACCGACCAAGGATTGAGCTTCTATTTGGTTTTCGCTGCCTCCACCACCATCGCCCCATCTCTATCTGTAAAGCGGCTGTTTACTCAATTATTACATCCCCATCTACCAATAGAGTGATGTATCGGGTAGAAAATCACATACAGTTACGTTCCGGGAACCATGTATCAAGCATGTTGTCATCTCACATGATTTAGTGTGGAAATCATGTGTGAAGTGGGAATATAGAACACACACAATATGTACATACCGTGTGTCGTATACAATAGTGTGTGATAAGTAGTTCCTCAGACCGTTATCAGATCCTCAGTTTCCCCATTCCCCAAAAATCCCTAGCTAGCCTCCAAATCCCTATGCCCCAAATTCCCTCGCATGGTGCTGACATTGGCGGAATGTGAATGAGTGGTGGTGATGGTTTCGGTGCGACTGCTTCGGCTCGTACTGTCGCACTCGACAGCGCATTGGGCGGCGCCGCCACATCGATCACCACTGAGCACTTGCCTAAGGTCATCAGAAGGCCGGTGCACTACGGCTCTGAATCGTTTTGTGAGGTTCCAATAAAAATTATTCTTTTTAATCTATATCAAGTAGCTCCCTCAGTCCGTCCTGAATGAATCCCGCTTTAGGAAAGCGATCAACATCTGGATCCGGAGTTGGACTTCAGACTCCCGCAACATGAGTTTGAATCTGAGTTTTGCGCCACCGAGAAGTACTAAAAGATGAGGTGTATGCACGGACACACTCCTGTTCGACGTGTATGCACGAAGGATTTGACATTGGTAGACGGTTTCTCTGTTGCCCCTTAGAGGCTTGTGCTAAGTTAATCCTTTAAGTTGAGTTAATGCCCCCATTGATCCTGAATATTTAACATTCGCATGGATATGAGGCTTGTGCCTTTGTTAAGTGGTTGAAGGATGAATCACATGGTCGGGATTGGAGTGTTATCACCAAGCTTGTAGAAGATAATGTAAAGCTGAAGAAGAAACCGACTGATCTGGAGTGTACAATCACTACGATAAAGCAAGAAAGAATCAATCATAGGCAACAAATGAAAGCAAGAGACAAGAAGCAACTAGCATATGTAGTTGTAGTTGTCGCATTAGCCATCACGGGCTTGAATGTTTTGTCCTTTCTCCCACTAGATTTAATATATTAGTTGTATTTATATTTTGCTTTCTTGTTTCGATTGTACTAACAATCGCACTTCAATTTTTTGTTGATAAAAAAATAAGCCTGCTTATCAATTAGTATATATGGGGACAAAATTTGTCGATTATCGACATTCTACATATAATTTCTCGCTTATCGGCCACACATTGCATTGAAACTGAATAACTAGTAGATACATATGCTTGATATTGCTAGCTAGGTAGCTAGTCGCCGCGGGAGGTCCCTGCACTGGAGATGCCGGCGCAAGGGGACGCCTTATATTCACGGATGGCCACGTGGATACATTTCCGTAGAGCTCGCGGCGGACTTTAATGTTGGCAAGGTGACCCCATCGGTGTCGGCGCTCGCAGGGCCGCGTATCGTGCTTGCACTCTCTGATGTCGGGCACACCGCGTTCTCTGCCAACACAGGCCCAAGGTGGACGGTGTGGCGGGCTTCCCAGGCTTGCCTATTGGTCAGGCCGTGGTGCTGGGGTGACCGTGGCAGGGCGTTGAGCCGCTTCTAATGCGGTGTATGCGCGGGACTCCTCAAGCACCAACTGGAGTAGTGAATCGTTGTTGGGCATCTCGTCGGTCATCAGTGTCAGACTAGTATGACGAACATAATATATGTGTGAGGAATAATGGCAAGAGGGGGCGGAGGTGGCGGGGATTTTTATAGACTCGTGCAACGGTGCGGGCCGTGGTGCGCTTGGCGGGAACATCCATGGGCGGCGGGATAACTAGGTGTGAACGGGCGCCCGCCATTTCTAGGCTCGCTTCCTAGTGAGAAAAAGAGCCTGCTGGACTGGTACGGGCGGCGGCGCTGCATCAATAAGGAAAGCTCATCTTGCTTGCCAATGGTCCTATGTTAAATGCTAGTTATCACAGACATTGTGTTTCTTCTAACCGTGTGAAAGTTGAAACAATGCATGTAGTGAACCGTGTGAATTGCTAAAATGTTGCGTTTAGTGAACCATGTGAAACAGTTGACTTATTGCACACATTTGGACACTTCAACCCGTGTGCGTAATTATCACATTGAGAACTACTCAACCGCGGGAACTCTCGTAGCGGTGGAACTAATTGTGGTTGATTACATGGAATTCTAACCACCATTTAAGACGCCAGCATAACTTGCCAATCCCCCGCATCAATTGCCATTGATCTTTTTTTCATCCCCACTTCAGTCGCCATCTTCATCCTGACCGCCCCTGCCACTGCACAATTACACACTTTGCAATCTTGCTGCTCGCGCTTTGTATGTAGCACAGCCATGTCGTTCTCCATGAGCGATGACAGTGAGGACGTCAGTTCCGCCAGTCTGGCGCCCGCTCTAAGGTCAACCTCGGAATCATCATGCTCATCTTCCATGAGTTCGACGTCCAGCCCCGACCTTGATTATATCCAGCTCATGGAAGGGACGCTGCCGCCCGAGACAGACGAGGAGCCGCCGGAGGACGAAGACGACGAGGATGAGGAGGAGGAGGAATGATCGAACAAGGAGGACGAGGACGAGGAAATTAACAACGAGGACGGCGGCTACGGGGACGCAAGCCAATGATCAGTGGCAAGAAGCGTCCTCGCCAAGATGATGTCGCGGGGCCATCCAAGAACAACAACAACAACAACAACAACAACAAGAACTAAAGCAGACTGTATATCTTTTTTGTCGTTCTCTCATATTAATTACTTATGTCGATCCTCTCTAGCTCCACATTATATAATTGGACCTTAATATGTAACGGACGATTAATATTTGGACCTTAATATGTAATTGAATTGATTTAATTACAAGTCTCGCATCTGTTTCCCTATCGATCTCATCACAAACGATCTATAATACGGGATCGATAGTGATCTTTCACATTATTGCAGACAGTTTGTTTGTTCAATTGTGTGCCCTATAGAGCACATAATTCACAACAAACAATTTTATGTGATACGTCTCCAACGTATCTATAATTTTTGATTGTTCCATGCTATTATATTATTGATCTTGGATGTTTTATATACACTTTCAAGCAATCATATATCAGTTTTGGGACTAACATATTAACTTAGTGCCCAGTGCGAGTTGCTATTTTTTTGCTTGTTTTTGCTTTTGCAGAATATCAGTACCAAACGAAGTCCAAATGCCATGAAACTTTTTGGTGATTTTTTTCTGGACATAAGAGACCCTGGAAGCTTCGGGAGGGGACGAGAAGATGAAGCAATGGCCCACGAGGCACCAGGGCACAACCTGGGCCTGGGGCGCGCCCTGGTGGTTTGTGGGGCCTACGTGGCTCTGTTTGACCTAACTCTGCCTCTATAATTTCTCTAAAATCGTGAAACCAACAAAGGAATCCACAAAATACTTTTTTCGCCGCTGCAAGCCTCTGTTCTCGAGAGATCCCATCTGGGGACCTTTTTCGGCACTCTACCGGATGGGGATTCGATCACGGAGGGGCTCTACATCATCCTTGTTGCCTCTCCGATGATGCATGAGCAGCTTACCATGGAGCTATGGGTCCATAGTTAGTAGCTAGATGGCTTCTTCTCTCATTTGATCTTCAATACAATGTTCTCCTCGGTGTTCTTGGAGATCTATTTGATGTAATGACTTTTTGCGGTGTGTTTGTTGGGATCCGATGAATTATGAGTTTATGATCAGATCTATCCATGAATATTATTTGAGTTTTTTCTCTGAACTCTTTTATGCATGATTACTATAGCTTCGTATTTCTTCTCCGATTTATTGGTTTGGTTTGGCCAACTAGATTGATTTATCTTGTCATGGGAAGATGTGCTTGGTAATGGGTTCGATCTTACGGTGCTCAATCCTAATGATAGAAAGGGAGATGACACGTATGTATCGTTGCTATTAATGGTAAAAAGATGGGGTTTATTCATGCGTGAGTTTATCTTGTCTACATCATGTCTTGTTGCTTAAGGCATTACTCCGTTTTTCCATGAACTTAATACACTAGATGCATGCTGGATAGGAGTCCATGTGTGGAGTAATTGTAGTAGATGCAAAATTGTTTCGGTCTACTTGTCTCAGACGTGATGCCTATGTATGATCATTGCCTTGGATATCGTCATAATTATTTGCTTTTCTATCAGTTGCCCAACAGTAATTTGTTTACACACCGTATGCTATTTTCTTGAGAGAAGCCTCTAGTGAAAACTATGGCCCCCTAGTCTATATTTTATCATATAAAAATCCTAAAAATACTTTGCTGTAATTTTATTTTATATTTTTGTGCGATCTATTTATCTATCACCATACAATTTAATCTTGCAATGAACCGCCAAGGGATTGGCAACCCCTTGTTCGCGTCGGGTGCAAGGATTTGTTATCTTGTGTGCAGGTAATGCTTACATAGTGTTGCTTGGTTCTCCTATTGGATTGATAGCCTTGGTTTCATAACTGAGGGAAATACTTATCTCTATTGTATTGCATCATCCTCTCCTCTTCGGAGAAATCCCAACGCAGCTCACAAGTAGCAGGAAGAATTTCTGGCGCCGTTGCCCGGGAGACATCATCAATAACTATCAAGTACCTTCGCATAAAGTTTCATCTCCTTGCATTTATTTTATTTTCCTTTGCCTCTCGTTTTCATCTCCCCCACTTCTAACAAAGTTTTCACAAAAATACAAAAATATTTTCTGTTTGCATTTTTGCTTGTTTGCTTGCTTGCTTTTATTGTCTTCATGGCAACACTCAAAAGAACGGAAAAGAAATAAAAAAAATAAGATGGATCCTCATCTGCTTGCTAATCTTTTCAAAAGATCCAGTTATGAGGAAGCAATTGCTAGTGAATTGAGTGCACTAGATTATCTTTATGAAGTTTTGCTTGAAAATTGTGAATCCAAAAATTGTGATGAAGTGTTAGAAGAAGAAATTTACAAAGTGATTCATGATAGCTCCTTGAATGAAAAGCATGACTGCAATGATGTTATTATAAACTCTATTAATGTCAATTGTGCTAATAATATGCAAAGCTACCAACTTGGGGATGACAATTTTTTATGTCATCTACTTATTGCAATGATCATGATTGGGGTGATAATGCTTCTTATGATCTGCAAAATTTATTTGAGCCTCTTGATGAATATGTTATTGATAATAATGTTTGCAATGATATTGAAAGTGGGTTTGTAAGAGTGTCAACTTTAGGTAAAAAGAATCCCACATATTTGGAGAGTGTTCAGTTTTACAATTTTTTTGATAAAAGTGGGTTTACAGAGGTCATGACTTTAGTTGATGCTAATCCCACTATCTTGGAAGATTATAAAACTTTTATGCATCTGGATCATGAAGAGAAAATTTTATATGATAGCTATATTCTTGAATTTGATTATGATCCTATATGTAATTAGTATGATAGAGGAAAATATGGTTATAGGAATTTTCATGCTACTAATTTACCTCTTGTTATGTTGAGATTGTCAATGTTTTATTCTTCTTCCTTGCATATGCTAGATATTTCTTGTCTTGATAATTTGTTTGCTTATAAAATGCCTATGTATAGGAATTATGTTATACTTAAGAGTGTTTGTCACATGTTCTATGATGCTCTCTTTGTGCTTTAATTTTAATCTTTCATGTGAGCATCATTGAAATCTCAAGCCTATCTTAATGGCTATAAAGAAAGAGCTTGATGGTAGACAACCCAACAGTTTCTCTTCTGATTTTTTTTGTGCACATAATTATTCTACTGTTATGGTTGTGTTTTTTGTTTTAATTAGTGTTTGTGCCAAGTAAAGCCTTTGGGATGATTTGGAAGATAGTTGATTTGATTCTGTGAAAAAACAGAAACTTTTGCGTCCAGTAGTAGAATTACCAAAATTTGCTGGAGCATGGAAAAATTCTGAATGTTTTACACATAATTGATATACAAATTGGCCATGTTGTTCGAAGTTTTCAGAATTTTTGGAGTTACAGAAGTATGAGCATAATTCAGATTGCTACAAACTATTCTGTTTTTGACAGATTCTATTTTCGTTGCGCTGTGTGCTTATTTTGATGAATCTATGGAATGTATCGGGGGTATAAGCCATGGTAAAGTTAGAATACAGTAAGTATAATGCAATGACAAAATATGAATGGGTTTGCAACAGTACTTAAAGTAGTGATTTGTTTTCTTATACTAACGGATCTCACGAAGGTTTTGTTAAGTTTTGTGTGACTGAAGTTTTCAAGTTTTGGGTAAGATCGCGATGGATGAAGGAATAAGGAGTGGAAGAGCCTAATCTTGGGGATGCCGGAGGCACCCCAAGGTAATATTCAAGGACTCCGAAGCAACTAAGCTTGGGGATGCCCCGGAAGGCATCCCCTCTTTCTTCTAACTACCATAGGTAATTTTACTTGGAGCTATTTTTTATTCGTCACATGTTATGAGTTTTGCTTGGAGCGTCATGTATTATATGAGTCTTTGCTTGTTTTGCTTTTTAGTTTGTCACAATCATCCTTGTTGAACACACTTGTTTGAGAGAGCCACAACTTATCATGATTTGTTAGAATACTCTATGTGCTTCACTTAAATCTTTTGAGCTAGGCAGTTGCTCTAGTGCTTGACTTAAATCTTTTTGAGCACGGCGGTGGTTATATTTTAAAGAAATACACTCTCATGCTTCACTTATATTATTTTGAGAGTTGAATTTTTTTGAAGAAATATTTGCACTCTCATGCTTCAATTATATCTTTTTGAGAGTTGATAATAGCAAAGGTAATTTGCACAAGATATGAATTTGGTCCCAAAGTTATGAATATCCAAGATGGATATAATAAAAACTTTCATATAGATCATTGGATATGATAAACTTGATTCCTTGCAATAGTTTTGCGATATTCAGATAGTAATATATGAGTCATGTTGGTGAGTAATTATGCTTCAGTAAGAATATTGGTGTTAAGGTTTGTGATTCCCAATGCATGCACGGAAGTTAACAGTTATGCAATGAAGTTACATCCTACTTATGGTGCATTATTCAGTGTTAGTTATTTTCAATGCATTCTTATGACCGTTTTTGCTTTTTGGTTGGTCGCTTCTCAATCTATTTGCTAGCCTTCATTTGTACTAAACGGGAATGCTGCTTGTGCATCCAACTCCTTAAACCCAAAGTTGTGCCAAATGAGTCCACCATACCTACCTATATGCAATATTTCCATGCCGTTCCAAGTAAATTTGCATGTGCCAACTCTAATTTTTCAAAATGAATTTCCATTTTGTGTGCCCTTACCGCTCATGAAGCGGCAGGGGGTGGCCAATATTTTCCATGCTAGGAATATTCTCAAGATGAGTGTTTATTCACTTGTCATTGCACGAGAGTGTGGTAGGTAATAGGGATGCCCAGTCCCGAAATGAAAAAAATAGTAATATGATGATAATAATAAATTCCTTGGAAAGTGTTGGTATGGAAGGCACCCGTGGATATGGCTAGCCATGGATTGTGAAAGAATGGTGGAAAGGAAATAAACTTTATTTTCTGTTTGGGAACCGCCTATGATTTGTCTAGCATTGAAGATATTGGGAATTCTCGGTCGTTTTCATTGACAGGAAAAGAATGCCTCTCAAAATAATTTTATCTCTAATTTAAGCCTTGAGCTCTGGCACCTCTGCAAATCTCTGCTTCCCTCTGCGAAGGGCCTATCTATTTACTTTTATGCAATTTTTATTTAATTTGAGTCTCCATCTTCTCTTATAAAGCACCAATTGAAGAGCACTATTGTCATACTTTTCCATTGGATGTAGCTAATGTTCATGAATGGATCAATGATTAAGCATAATGGGCTAGGGATAGCTTTCTATAGCGTTGATATTTTGAAAGACATGGTTGCTTGTTGATATGCTTGAGTATTGATGTCTTCATGTCAAATTATAGACTATTGCTTTGAATCGTTCAAGTCCAAATATCCATGCTACAAAATAAAAGAATATATGATGAATATGTTAGGTAGCATTCCACATCAAAAATTCTGTTTTTATCATTTACCTACTCAAGGACGAGCAGGAATTAAGCTTGGGGATGCTTGATATGTCTCCAACGTATCTATAATTTTTTATTGTTCCATGCTATTATATTATCAATCTTGGATGTTTTATATACACTTTCAAGCAACAATATATCATTTTTTGGGACTAACCTATTAACTTAGTGCCCAGTGCTAGTTGCTGTTTTTTTTGCCTGTTTTTGGTTTCGCAGAATATCAGTACCAAACAAAGTCCAAATGCCACGAAACTTTTTGGTATTTTTTTGGACATAAGAGACCCTGGAAGCTTCGGGAGGGGACGAGAAGATGGAGCAGTGGCCCACAAGGCACCAGGGCACGCCCTGGTGGCTTGTGGGGCCCATGTGGCTCTGTTTGACCTAACTCCGCCTCTATAAATTCTCTAAAATCATGAAATCAATAGAGGAGTCCAAGAAATACTTTTTACGCCACCGCAAGCCTCTATTCTCGAGAGATCCCATCTGGGGACCTTTTTCGGCATTCTACCGGAGGGGAATTCGATCACGGAGGGGTTCTACATCATCCTTGCTGCCTCTCCGATGATGCATGAGTAGCTTACCACGGACCTATGGGTCCATAGTTAGTAGCTAGATGACTTCTTCTCTCGATTTGATCTTCAATACAATGTTCTCCTCAGTGTTCTTGGACATCTATTCGATGTAATGACTTTTTGCGGTGTGTTTGTTGGGATCCGATGAATTTTGAGTTTATGATCAGATCTATCCATGAATATTATTTGAATTTTCTCTGAACTCTTTTATGCATGATTACTATAGCTTCGTATTTCTTCTCCGATTTATTGGTTTGGTTTGGCCAACTAGATTGATTTATCTTGCCATGGGAAGAGGTGATATGTAATGGGTTTGATCTTACGGTGCTCAATCCTAGTGACAGAAAGGGACATGACACGTATGTATCGTTGCTATTAAGGGTAAAAAGATGGGGTTTATTCATACGTGAGTTTATCTTGTCTACATCATGTCATCTTGCTTAAGGCGTTACTCCGTTTTTCCATGAACTTAATACACTAGATGCATGCTCGATAGTGGTCGATGTGTGGAGTAATAGTAGTAGATGCAAAATCGTTTCGGTCTACTTGTCTCGGACGTGATGCCTATGTATGATCATTTCCTTGGACATCGTCATAATTATTTGCGTTTCTATCAATTGCCCAACAGTAATTTGTTTACCCATCGTATGCTATTTTCTTGAGAGAAGCCTCTAGTGAAAACTATGGCCCCCGGGTCTATCTTTTATCATATAAAAATCCTAAAAATACTTTGCTGCAATTTTATTTTAGATATTTTATTTAATATTTTTGTGTGATCTATTTATCTATCAACATACAATTTAATCTTTCTATTAACCGCCAAGGGATTGACATCCCCATGTTCGCGTTGGGTGCAAGGATTTGTTATCTTGTGTGCAGGTACTGCTTACATAGTGTTGCTTGGTTCTCCTATTGGATTGATAGCCTTGGTTTCATAACTGAGGGAAATACTTATCTCTATTGTACTGTATCATCCTCTCCTCTTTGGGGAAATCCCAACGCAGCTCACAAGTAGCAGTATGCGCTGCTGAGAATTATCGCCCACGAGTGTCCTCCATTACCTCTCGGTGTAACTTCGAAGTCATCAGACACGATTAAACTTTTTTGTCGAACGTGTGCGATACTTTAAGTCATTACACACACTTTGTTTTTTCCAAAGCGTTTGCCAATCAACACCCATAATTTCAAAATAAGAATCGTGTGTGTTACGATGACACATGATACGTCTCCATCGTATCTACTTTTACAAACTCTTTTTTCCTTGTTTTGGACTCTAATTTGCATGATTTGAATGGAACGAACCTGGACTGACGCTGTTTTCAACAGAATTGCCATGGTGTTATTTTTGTGCAAAAATCAAAGTTCTCGGATTGACCTGAAAATTTATGCAGTATCGTTGTGGAATATATAAAAAATACTGGTGGAAAAAGATACCAGAGGAGGCCACCCAGGAGCCACAAGCTTAGGGGGCGCGCCTACCCCTCCAGGGCACGCCTCTCAGGCTTGTGGGCCCCCTTAACCTCCGACAACCCTAACTCCGACTCCATATTTACCTATTCGCCAAGAAAAAAATGTGGCAACCCGGCTCAGAGAAACCAGAACACCCCGTATTCCAGCCCAGAGATGAAGTCTTCTGGAATACGGCACTGCTTGGCATAGAACAAATTAGCTCTTTATTACAAATACTCGGGGTACGAAGTTTCGAGTATTACAAACGAATATCTCGGCACGGCGACACTACGCCTGTGAAGGTAGCTCTATGCTAGCAGCAGAACAACTCGAAGCAGCGGAATAACTTCTAGCAGCGGAACAACGACGACAGCGATGGACTCCACTCTGCAGGGACTCTGGCTGGAACGCTTATCCTAGCTCGCAAACTCGGGATCCTCGGCAATCAAGCAAACATGGCATGACCTGCAAACTGGCATGACACGCCAGGTGAGTAATTTGAATGTACTCACAAGCTCACAATAACCAAAAGCAATCAAGACAAACAACAGCATGACATTTACAGGTTAAACAATGCTGAGCATGATACCATTAGAACAACATAAGATGAGCATGGCATGCACATGTTGAACATAACACATCTAGCATCATATGAGCATGGCAATGTCACTCATGATATGCACAGAATGATCCTAGCATGAAGCATATTTAATGTCATGATCCACTCACTCTGTTGGGAGGTTACCCTGTAACAACCATACGTATGCCATTCTTACTTACCATCGTGGTCATGGGATCACTTCAATCATTATCAAGAATACCATTGTGATCCTCACAAGATCATCTCATCATTATCAAGAATACCATTGTGATCCGCACAAGATCATCTCATCCTTATCAAGGATACCATGGTGAACCTCCCGTGACCACATCAAGATCAACCAACTTATTTTGTCATCGAACCGAGGTTGTTTATTAATCAGGTTATTATTACTGTTGACCCATAGTGTGAACTACTACGAACTTGGGCCCATATCCACGGGCGCGGCTATCGATAGATTATACACTCTGCAGAGGTTAGTACACTGTACCCACACTACGGAACCCAAGGCCTCGTGTTCCCATTCGGGTGGACCAACGGCGTTCCGACAAAACCGATCTATTGCATGACACTCCCGGCCACTCCGACAAATCCCCTTTGGGCTAAGTCATGGGTGGCCCCGATGTCACCTCGTGACATCCAACGGCCACCGTCGTGGCTAAACAAAAATTGTCCCAAACGGGGAAATGAGCTCAATACCAAACACGGGCTCACAAGGCTTATGGCCGCCTACCTGATCAGGGTAGCGCGTGCACATAACCTTCCCTAGTGGGAGGCACCGGCAAGAGGCATGACAATAGATCAAGTTAGGACCTTCGCATACAGGCAAGTGTGGCTGCACTGGTCAGCTTGATTCGATGGCACTATGACTCAGCCAACAGGTGTTCAAGTTCGATTAGAGTCTAGTTCCACTTGGATGTAACTAGCTAAGTCATAATAAAAATAGCATGATGAAGTGACAATGCAGACGAGCATGATATCAACATAAGCATGGATGAGCAACATAACCATCAAGCATATCAACAACAATAAATCCTTTATGCAACTGAGCATGGCATAATGACAAGCATGAATATCACAAGTATAACACTATACATAAGCATAGCATGACCACTAGCATCGGAAGTAAATACTAGAATAGAACATGATAATAATATTATCAAGTAATCATTTAACCAACAGATGCAAAATGATCATATCACAAAAATAAGCATGGATTCACGAGCATATATAAAGCATTCATGAAATATTAACCGGCACAAAGTATTTAAATATTCAAGTTGAAAACCATGGCTACTACAAATCCATCATGCAACTGGCTATCATGGCTTGCCTAGGGCTGAAGAATTCTCCGGGAAGAGGTGCGATGAAGTCGTAGAAAGATTGGCTGGAAACTCTTCTCTCTCAAAGGGGGCTAAATAGGGGCATGGGAAAAATGGTCATTTCTAGTATGTGGCAACATAGTGAAAATGGTACCAACATAACGGGCTCGACGAGATGAAAACATGGGCTTTGGATTCACCTGATTCGGAGCTATGGTCACGGAGATACGAGTGTTTGAAGTCCAGGGACTATTCTGTAAAAGAACTCTTCACAAACAGGCCCTTGGCTGGAAAACAGAAAGCGCCTTTCACTGGAATATGCCTTCTACAACAGAAAACGTATTCTTAGCCGAAGCAGAGGCAAAGTGCGCTTTCAAGTATGGAAAGCGTATTTTAGGAAGTACGCTTCCACTTACGCTGATTGGACCGGCCTCTGGGTCATTGACACGCGGGTCCTACCCGATCTCTCTCTCTCTCCTTCCGCCTCCTCCTTCTGGTCGTCGCCTTCCTCTAGATGGGAGGCAGAGAGGGAACGCGGCCACAGCGGTTCCCGTCGCTCCGCCGCACGAGGGGCCCAACCGAGGGCTGGGACGGAGGCCCCGCTCCATGCCGCGCCCGCAGTTGGCCGCAGGGGTCGCCGGGGAGGCCGGAGTCGGGCGGAACAAGGGCAAGGTGGGTGGCAGCCACGGCGAGCTTGGGCTCAAAGACACGGGCGAGCAGAGGGTGGTGTAGGGCATTGGAGAGCTTTGTGAAGGCCAGGGGATCGCCGTGGTGAGGTTTAGAGGGTGAAAGGGGCTCCGATGAGCTCGAATTTAGGCCGGAGGGAGCAGCGCCCATGGTGGCAAATTGAGGCGAAGAGGGCGGTTTCAGCTTGGTGGAGTGGTTCGGGAGTGCTAGAGGAGAGGGGTGAGGCTGCTGGTGAGGTCGGGAGCTCTCGGGAATGGCTGTTTATAGCCGGGCCGGAGAGGAAGGTCAGCGCGGCCATGGTGACGCGTGTGTCGGCGAGCTGGAACTTGGAGGGGCACGCGGAGGGAGGGGAAGAGGTGCGGCAGAGGTTTCCCGCGACGTGGAGAAGCTCGGGCGTGCTTGAGACGGCTCGAGAATGCCGGAGGCAAACGAACACGGCCATGGCAGGGCGAGCAGGTCACGGGCATGGCCGGTGCACCGCGTAGGAGGTGACCTGAGAGGGGGCGAGGGTTCCAGGGCGATGGCGACGGCACGAGGGAGCTAATGGACATGGAGAAGTGGCGAGGGAGAGGAGGAACGGATGAACCCGAGGGACCCAAGGCCCAGAGCGCGTTGTTTGGCATGCCAGCAGCGCGATCACTGCACGCATCGATGCGTGCACGGTGACTAAGCTCGGCCGACCATGTCCAGTGTGTTGTCTCTCCAAGCTAGGTCCCCTCTGAGTTGAAAGCTCGAGGAAAGACGTTGTGGTTAGATGGGAAGTGTCCTCTGAAGTTTGATGTTGCAAACTGTGTCATGAGACTGTGGTGAATAGGGATAGCTAAGTGATGAAACAACATGTCTCAGAGGTGTTGGGCAGGAAGGACAAGAATCTGTGAAGTATGGAGGGATTTGGACCAAGATTTAATATAGTTGCTTTGCAACTACCAAATCTGGTCCAGAATCAAGATCATGAAATAGCACTCACTAGGAGTGTTGGATTGGGCTAAAACTTGGCAGAGGGATGTTATTTAGACATAAGAAGATACTGTAAAAATTTCATACCAATTGGACATGCCAAAATGGTACTTGCTTCACAGTTATCTTTCATGTCAAGAAACTTGAGAAAATTATAGAGGGAAAATGGCTTAATGAAATGATCCCAGATTTGGTGGAGATGAGTGATATGTGCAGGGGCGTGTCCTGGTAAATTTTCAGCAAAAATGAAGCAATATACAATATACTTGCTTCACAGCTTGAAAATATTGACAGAGGCAAAGATTGGATGGTGTGCTCACATAGTTAGTTGGATGGAGCTAAAAATTGGTGGAGTACCATTATTTGAGCATATGAAAGAGCTTGCAAAATTTCAACTCATTTGGATACTCCTAGCTGGTACTCCCTTCAACAAGGCTTCCATCTGACAGAAACTTTGGAAAATTGCTGAGGAAGATTGGCTAGGCAAATAGAGCTAAATTTTGTCATGAGGCAATGATTTGGATGAGAGATGATGCCCAAAAAGTTTGGGAGCAATCAACAAAATATAGATGGCACTTCCTTCACAGAAGGCCACTCTGGACAGAGAAGAAAGATGAATAATGAGGAATTATTTTTGGGTTAGGAAAATAAAGTTTGGACATACTTGGGGCATATATGTTCCAAACAATTTATGAGAATTATTTGGGAATTTTGTGGAAGACAGAAATATAGGTTGCTTCACAACCTAGGGCAAACAGGATTATTCCTTTACTAGAAAAGGGAATATTCCCAATAAATAGAATATTGGGATTGGTCCAAGATGGGCAATGACATGATTTTGAGATGGTTTTGAGGGTGACAAGCCACTTGGGAGCCTGAGAAGAGATGATCTTCCCAGGTTTCAGGACCACAAAGCCACAGAAAAGCAATTCAAACCAAAAATTCAGAGAAAGACAAAAGAAAAAGAAAGGGCCAAAAATCAGGGTGTGAAAAAAAATTAGAGAGAAGGATTCATCGTGTTTTACGATACGGAGCCGCCGCCACCTCCTGTTCTTCATTGGGAGGGCTGATCTGGAGTCCGTTCGGGGCTCCGGAGGGTGGAATCCGTCGTCGTCGTCATCATCAACCTTCCTTCACCGCCCATTTCATGATGCTCACCGCCGGGAGTGAGTAATTCCTTCATAGCACTACAAAGAAAACACTTCCGTGATGATACGTGTTTGTCACAGTAGGTCACGTTTTCCGTCATGCATGTACATCCGTGACGATTTTGTGACAGAATCAAGATAGTCATACCTGTGCTGTCGTAGAAGTGTTCCATGTCAATACCAAAATTATCATCACGGAAGTGTCCACTTCCATGACGATAAATGGCATGTCATGGAAGTGTTTTCGTCAAGGGTAACCGACACATGGCATCCACCGTAATGGGTCGCCGTTAAGCTATCGGGTTCCGATTTGGATCCGATAACCCGTTAACAACCCCGACCAATGGGGATTTTCCACATGTAAAATTCTCATTCGCCGGATGATCCACGTGTCAGCTCATCGTTGGGACAGATGTCATCCCTACAATGGACGAAAGACGCCTATGATATGTCGACACATGGCATAGCCCAACAGTGGCCCATTTAAGGTAAAAAGGCCGGCCCAGCTAAAGGCCCACCATATTTTTTCAGACACTAGTGGGCTGGCTTTTTAACAACCTGTCATGTTTTGGGTCAAATTAAGGCCCATATTAGATCTGGCCCGTTCACAGCCTGTCGTGTTTTGGGCTAAATTACGACCCATGTTAGATCAGGCCCGTTAATAGGCCGCTATTCTTTTGGGCCCATTCTAAGCCGGGTTTGTATTTCAGCTTGTTAAATGCCCGTTTACCAGTTCGGCCCGATAATAGTTTTGGCCTGTTAGCGGCCCGTGGTGCATCTGGGCCGTTGTTGGCCCGGTTTCACTTTAGGCCATTTAACGGCCCATGCTGAAACTGGGCTATTTCTTGTCCGAAGTGACTTTAGGCCTCTTAACGCCCCGTAGTCTTTGTGGATAAATTTTAGCCCAACTGGCCTATCGGGCTGTTAATGGCCCGTGTAACAGTTGGGCCTAATTACAACCCGCGTTGAATCCGGCTTGCTTACAACCCATCTGTTAATGGCCCGTGACACAGATGGGCCTACAGCCCGTGTTGATACCGGCCTGCTTAAAGCCCATAATTTCATTGGGCCAAACAGGGCCCGAGATATATTTTGGCCTGTTAACGGCTCATTTTCTATTTGGGCCAAACATGGGCCTAAGGCAGTTTCGGCCTGTGTTGGCCCGTGAATTTTTTGGCTCAACGCTAGCCCAATCTAGTTTTTAGCATGTTAAAAGCCCATAGTATTCTCTGGCCCAGCTGGCCAGAACTTTACTCGGCCTGTTAAAGGCGGAAAACTACTATACGTTTAGACCAGCTAATGGCGCAAGATGATTATAGGCCCACGTTTTGGCCCATATATAGCGAGTTAAGGGCCGGCCTGAAGACCGACAACATTGAGATCCGTTGAAGCTTCTGGCCTAAATTATAGCATAGCGACCAAGAATAAACCTAGACTATACAATAAAGAAATTACGACATATTACGTCCAGTGGGCATCAAAGTTCGCCACCGGTGATAATAAAGCGCAACGAGACTTTGGATTACATACACTGGGCATCAAAGGTCGCCACCAGTGCATATAAACACACCAAAAAAAGAATATACAAAACTGAGAGCACTTCAGAAGGCATTAGGCCTGCCCTGGACGTGCACCAAAAGCAGCAGAACAAGCTAATGAGACCTTAGTTGTGTCAACGATAGATGCTCTAACCCTAGCTGCATAGGAAGAAAGCACGCTTGGGTGTCCTCTGAGGTCTTCTTTACATCATTGACATCAAGTCAGAGCTGAGCTGAAGCAAGCCTTTCCACTTTAAGTTGAGACTGAAGAAGTCGAACTGATTGAGGCAGCAACTGCACAGAGGTTGTCTCACAGCTGCTGGTGAGTAGCTTCAACTCACTGTCTTCATCAAGACATGACCTTGGGGTCATCTCGCTCTCTTCAAGATGGTTTGGCTCACTATCTTCCCTAAAGTTCTGCCTGGCATAAGAGATATGACTCTGAAAGAGAAACAAGGAGACACGTAACAGATTTCACAAATATACAAGCAAATAAATGGATCTGTTCTGCATAAGGAACATGTTTTTACAACTACAATTTAAAACCGGTAGTTGTTGCAAACATCCAATCAGATGTAAACACCAAATAAACAGGAGTGGAGGAAATGATGCCTATCCAAATCTGTACTAGAACAAAGTTTGAAGGGTTGAGAAGGATGAACTTACATTACATGTTAACACGGGCTGGACAAAGCCCTTCTCCATGTCGATGGAAGGATAATTCAAGAAAATTCCCCAAAGAAACTTCTTTATAAGCATTGCCTTTATTCTACATTTTGTAAAGAGTAAATATAGATCAAATAATATTGGAAGAAATAGAGGATAATGAAGCTCAGGTGCAGAGTGATGATACATAATCAAATAGCTATTAATTAAGTACAGTGTTACAAGGCAAAATGTACTGACAAGAGGAATGCAGACAACAACATGTGCAGTGGCATTGGCTTTATTCAACATTTTGGTAAGAGTAAATGTAGATCTGATAATTTGGTGAAAGTGGAGGGCAGGGCAGATAAGATGAAGAGTAATGCGAGACAATCAACTATCTCGAGATGCAAGTACAGTAATACTACCACCATCCGTTATTACTTGTCGCTCAAATGGATGTATCTAGCACTATTAAGTTCTAAATACATCCAATTGAGCAACAATTAATTCGATACTGAGGGAGTACATGACAAAAGGTACTTACATAAGCAATACAGAACTTGATAACCATTGTGTTAATTCTATATTTATCTAAGAGAAAATATAGATCTTATAACTTCGAGCAAAGGGAGGGTAAGGAGCGAACATTTACAGTGATGCTACATTATCAAACAGCAATGAGTGTAAGTATGCTGACAAAGGGTAAGAGGTACTGACAAGAGCAATGCAGTGCCCAGTATTGTTGTGAGATCCTATGATCCTTTGAGAAAGGAGATTCATCTGAAATTAGTTTTCATACAAGAGAGAAGGTAAGGCACATGCAGAAATGTAGGAGTTCAAATTTTGAATTGATATCATAGACAGTACCTGACGCTGGGCTCTTTGTAGTTCTAATAGGGGTTTGGCCAGTGGAGTAAGGGTAAAGTGTGGTACAGTTGGGCCTGTGTTTTCTGTGGCTGCTGATCTATCTGATTTAACAGGTATCACTGCCTTTTCCAAATACCTAGTTTGTACTCCTTGAGGATCTGCACTCACCCTCTTCCTTTTGGACATCTATTACGGAAGAACAACATTTGACTAGAAAAACATAGTATGATGACACATGGAATAGGTACAGAAAATGGATAGGTATGGCATATACTCATATATGATGCTTAAACTAAGCAGATGATGGTGTAACAAAGTAGAAGTAATGCAAGATATGTGCGACCAATACAACCTTGCCAAGTTAGAGCAAGCACCTTGATGGGTGAATAAGATAGGCCGTCCTCCACCATGCCAAGTTTGTTAGCCAGTGGATTGTTCCGCAATATTCCTCTCGTGCGCCCATTCTCATTTTCATTTTGATCATGTTCAATACATGACATGCATAAAAAAATAAAAATAAGTGAGATTATCTTTGTAATGCAGAAGTGATTCTAATCCAATACTGCCTCCCTGTAAACCCCTTTGTGCTATCTCTGCAATTCTTCTGAGAGATGCCATGCATGTTGTAATTTGGTGTGTGCATTAATATAATGTGGCCTACTACTCAAAATATGAGAGCTCCAAAAGTGATGATACTTCATAGATGACAGCTTCAACATATAGTAAAGAAGAACAACTCGACCTGACCTGACAGATTCAAAATAGACTAAGGGAGAACAACTCGACCGGACCTGTCGACCGCAAATGTCTCTGCTACTCTTCCCAACAAGGGACATACTTATTAAAGAAGAAGAGAAGAGGATCATGTTAAAGAAGAGCAGAAGAGCAAGCAGATTGAAGATATTACAAGTCTTTCTATACAATGTCTGTTGCCCACCCATGATGAACCAGAGCGCACAGAGAAATACTATTCCTTCCGATCTCTCCATATGTGGCTCACATGCATTTCAAAACTAAAGTAGGAACATTTAGCTGACCAATTAAACATGTCTTAGTTTTACTAATATCAGCATAATATCATATTCGAATTTGAACAGCTAAGATTGTTTAGCTTGATGGGTGGAGCAGTGCTATTATGACACAAATCACGTAGGCTGATCGTGGTCATCATAAAATGGGGAAACGTAAGCATGATGAGTATAGTGTTGACCATGGTAGTGGCATGGCAGATCTGAAGCTGCAAACCGCGCAAAGGGTACTTAGCAACTGATGTTTGCTTTGAAATAACAACTAAGATTTGGTATGGACAAGAAAGTACAGTCAACAAGTGACAAAGAAATGCAATTCCTGCTGCCTCTCTATATGTCGCAACATGCATTCGGAAACTCAAGTGGGACCTTTAGCTAACCAATTAAATGTGTCTGTTAACTAATATCAGTATCGTATCACAATCATATTTGAACATCTAAGCTTTGGAATTATGAGTGTTGTGTCGTTTAGCTTGAAGGGTGGAGTACTACTAGTACGATAGAAAGCACCTACGCGGATCATAGTAGTCTAGACTGTTCAAGATATCTTCTGATATTCCGATAAATCGGCCAATTTATTGCTTACCGTTGTTTGACCGATAAGATAAATCGGCCAATAAATAAGTCGATATTGCGATAAATCAGCCGATATGCCGATAAATTAACCGATTTACCCCCTATCATGGGTCGACCCATAAGTTCCCGATAAGCGATATCCCCAACATTGGATAAAAGGGGAAAACCCTAAGCATCACGAGTAAAATCAGGAATGTGGAACTAGCTGGAACATATGGCCTTGTATTGCCGGTACGGCTAGAAAGGGTTCAGAAAGGCTTCGTCCCAAAAAGGGGCAGCTCTATTCAACTGAAGGCACAATACTGTTACTATCAGTCTAGACTCTCAAATGTTAGAAGTATATTGTGTTTAAAATAGAGATAGGAGTTATAGATAGAATATATTAAATCATGTATGACTTGCCCTCTACTCCGTGTCTCTCTCTCTCTCACATGTACATCTATATATACCCTACACAAGGGTCAGATCAATACAACGAATATTATAGGTTCTATATTTTATACATCAAAGACGACATAGCTCCCAGCATTTCCCGGATATTATGGCAGACCATCTAGAATGGTTGAAAGCATCCATCTGAAGCGACCCAACAGACCTTTCGACTGCAAATGTCCTTGCTCCACTTCCCGACAAGGAACAAACTGTACTATTCCCTCCGCTCCTAAATATAAGTCCCTTAGAGATTCGACTGCGAACTACATACGGAGCAAAATGAGTGAATGTACACTCTAAAATATGTCTATATACATCCGTATGTAGTTCTTATTGGAATATCTAAAAAGACTTATGTTTTACCGAAAAAGGCTTTCGCCTTGCTTTATAAATAAAGTAACGATGAACAACACCCGGTCCAAACGCACGCCACCACAACACACACACGCACCCAAGGCAGTTTAGGAATGGAGGAAGTAATATACTTATTAAGAAGAACAGAAGAGGAACATGATAACAAAGAGCAAGCAGATTTTAGATAATGCAATTTGTGCTGCCCACCCATGATGAACCAGAGCGCACAGAGAAATACTATTCCTTCCGATCTCTCCATATGTGGCTCGCATGCATTTCAAAACTAAAGTAGGAACATTTAGCTGACCAATTAAACTTGTCTCGGTATTACTAATATCAGCATCATATCATATTTGAATTTGTACAACTAAGCTTGTTTAGCTTGATGGGTGGAGCAGTGCTATTACGACATGAACCACATAGGCTGATTGTGGTCATCATAAAATGGGGAAACCGTAAGCATGATGAGTATAGTGCTGACCGTGGCAGTGGCATGGCAGATCTAAAGCAACAAACCGTGCAAAGGGTATTTAGCAACCGATGTTTGCTTTGAAATAACAACTAAGATTTGGTAGGGACAAGAAAGTACAGTCAACAAGTGACAAAGAAATGCAATTCCTGCTGTCTCTCTATATGCCGCGACATGCATTTGGAAACTCAAGTGGGACCTTTAGCTAACCAATTAAATGTGTCTGTTAACTAATATCAGTATCATATCACAATCATATTTGAACAACTAAGCTTTGGAATTATGAGTGATGTGTTGTTTAGCTTGAAGGGTGGAGTACTGCTAGTACGACAGAAAGCACCTACGCAGATCATAGTATGGTAGATAAAAGGGGAAAACCCTAAGCATCAAGAGTAAAATCAGGAAAGTGGAACTAGCTGGACCATATGGGCTTGTATTGCTGGTACGGCAAGAAAGGGTTCGGAAAGGCTTCGGCCCCAAATGGGGCAACTCTATTCAACTGAAGGCACAATACTGTTACTATCAGTCTAGACTATCAAAGACGACATAGCTCCCAGCATTTCCCGGATATTATGGCAGACCATCTAGAATCGTTGAAAGCATCCATCTGAAGCGACCCAATAGACCTGTCGACTGCAAATGTCCCTGCTCCACTTCCCGACAAGGAACATACTGTACTACTCCCTCCGTTCTTAAATATAAATCTCTTAGAGATTCGAATGCGGACTACATACGGAGCAAAATGAGTGAATGTACACTCTAAAATATGTCTATATACATCCGTATGTAGTTCCTATTGGAATATCTAAAAAGACTTATGTTTTACCGAAAAAGGCTTTTGCCCCGCTTTATAAATATAGCAACGATGAACAACACCCGGTACAAATGCACGCCACCACAACACACGCACGCACCCAAGGCAGTTTAGGAACGGAGGAAGTAATATACTTATTAAGAAGAATAGAAGAGGAACATGATAACAAAGAGCAAGCATATTTTAGATAATACAATGTGTGTTGCCCACACATGATGAACCAGAGCGCATAGAGAAATGCAAATCCCTGCTGTCTCTCTATGTGTGGTGCACATGCTTTTCGAAACGAATATAAGAACATTAGCTGACCAATTAAACATTCTCTGTTTTAGTAATATGAGCTTCATATCATATTCGTATTTGAACAATTAAGCTTTGGAATTATGAGTGGCATGTTGTTTCGCTTGATGGGTTGAGGTCTTGAGGAGCAGTGCTAGCACGACACGAAGCACCTACGATGATGGTAGTGAATATAAAGGGGGAAACCATAAGCTTTACGAGTATAGTGATCGTGCCATGGCGGATCTGAAGGTGCAAACCGAACAAAGGCTACTTCACAACCAATGTTTGCTTTCAACTAGCCACTACGATTTGGTATGGACAAGAAAAGTATAGTAAACAAGTTATGATCTATTTTCCGGGTGAGATCAATAACTTAAGTAGATATGAAAGAGTACCACCTCTCTTGCGATGCCGTGTAGGCCCCTGCTGATACGTTGAGGGTGCTGCAGGTGCGATGGATGTTGGCGGCGCGGAAGAAGACTTGAGACGGCAGACGGCCGGGTCGGGGGATAAGTCCTGCTGCCGTGGACGAGGCAGTCGTAGGAGCGGCAAAGGCATGGTGGACGACGGCACCGATGAAGCGAGAGGACGCGATGAAAGGATCCTGGTCCGGCTCCGTGGATGAGAGACGTCCATCTCCTGTAGTGGACGACGAGGTAGGGGTAGCGGCTCCGGCAAGGTGGAGGATGGGGTGGCGGACGGAGGAGGCTGGCCGGTGTGGGGAGGTTGTTGTGGCGTCGACGATGTATGAATGGGGAAATGGAGGGGGAGGGGGAGGGGATCTCAAACTTTCGTACGCGCTTGTCTGAAATGTGGGAAAGTTACGAACTTAGCCCCTGTTTAAAATTTTGGACATCTCATCGGTTGGGTGTCGGTGTACTAAGTATTGGGCCACTAGTACCCCGTACTTGTGCACGGACAGTTGTAGCCATTCTCGCGGCAAGGCTTGCCGAGAACAGCTCGAGGTCGATTCAAGCCACCAAGGAAATCATCAAGTCAGAGATCTGAGGATCAGCAGATAAGCAGAGCTGGAATCCGAAGGCCGGCTTCCCCGGCAAGATCCTTGCCGGGATGGCCTGTGGAGCCCGGCAAGGATCGGCGCCCTGCAAGGCTTGGCGCCCGACAAGGCTTGGTGCCCGGCAAGATTCGGCGCCTGGCGAGATTCTGCCACTGTGCCACAGCTTCGGCACAGTAACAAGTCTGACGTTCTGGGTCCTTCTCTGGATGCGTGGCAATGCGCCAGTGGAGGAGAGCTTAAGTGGTGCTGATGGGATGGCCCCTTTTTCCATCCCCAAGAAAGTGAGGGCACCTAAACGGACTCCTCACGGTGCATTAAATGCGCTTGTCCTAATCCGTCAGGGGTTAGGTATGATACCCTGTAGCTACTTTACACCTCAATGTATGTACATTTTGCCACTGTGGAGACCCCTTTGAGCATATAAAAGGAGGCCCAAGGCAACTGCTATAGAGGAGGAGAACTTCTGGCCCATTCTGCATGCATAGCTGCTCTTTGAACACACTGTTCATTGCAAGCGCTCCTGAAGGCTGGGCTCAAGAACATCAATAAGAACACAAAGCAGGAGTAGGGTTTTACACTGATCAGCGGCCCGAACCTGGGTAAAAACCTCACTCATCGATTGTTGGTTCTGCTCTTTGCGTATACCTCTCCCCCCGCCGAATCGTAAAGGGATCTCTTGGGATCCCATAGGTGTCGTACCCCGACAGCTTTGGCGCGCCAGGTAGGGGAGGATTGAAGGTTGCGTGAACCTGATCTGGTGATCGGCGCCTTAGATTTCTTCATCATCTTCATCATCATGCCACCCAAAAAGAAGAGCGCTGCGACGGCGCAACCGTCCACGTCCGTTTTGCCTACGCCTTCGCGTACGGGCGATGGCATGGGTGTAGAAGGAAGAGGACTAGAACCCCCACGGCGTTCTGGGGATCCGAGCCAGGCGAGCGGCATCGTTCGCAGTGGCAGTGGTAACCTGCACGCCGCTGGATCTAGAGATGGCGCTGTGCTACCTACGGGTGGCACAACAACTCGAGAGATCGAAGGGCGCCTGCTGGAGCTCCCGCGCCGGCGCAAGCCTCGCGACCTACCCAGGTCGTGCATGATGAGCGACGTCATGGCGCTGGTGGTTCAGGGCGTCCCCATGAAAAGGTTTCTGCGCATCGATCCCAAGATGCGCGGGACCAGCATGCACACCGAGTTGCTGGCGGAGGTGGCGCGCGGTCGCGTGACCATGGTGGTGCTCCTTCTAACATGGTTAGGAGTCAGAGCACCTCACGTACCTCGCACTTGTCGCCGCCGCCTACGCCAGCGGAAGCCTTGGCACGTGCACAACTGCTTCTCGATTTTCCTCCTGCCCCGGAGAAGATGGAGGAGTGGCGAGCTACCATCCAGAGCCTTATTGGCTTCGCCAACAAAGATGGACCGCAAGAGGCAGGGCCCTCGTAGCAGAGGCCCATCGATCCAGCGCGAGCCGATGTGGAGAAAATCGGAGGTGGTGCAACCACTGTGCACTCCCCTCCGCGGCACCAGCGGCGGCCGACAACTCAGCAAGTCGACTGCCATGAAGAAGTTTCCACGGTGTCATCCGATCCACGGATGCGCCACGATCAGCATCTAGTTCTCCAGGAACGAGGCAAGGAGGACGCTCGAACTACCATCGAGCGGCGACGGGAAGCGCGCTATCAGTCTGATAAGCGCGCGGGGCCGGCTGTCGACGAGCCTGCGCCAGGGAACGTAGGAGACTTGCCTTACGAGGTAGGACCTCCAGCGTTTACCCGTGAGCTGCGGCAAGTCCAGTGACCCAATCTCCGAACCTTCAAGCCAGAGGTCCCGGAGAATATGACGGCAAGACCCATCCCTCGGAGTTCCTGAGCATCTACACCATTGCGGTGCAAGCTGCCGGGGGCTGAGATGACAAGATACTCGCCAACTACTTCCCGTTGGTGCTCAAACCCAACGTCAGGTCGTGGTTGATGCATCTGCCGGAGGATTCTATTTCTTCCTGGTCAGATCTGTGCCATCAGTTTGTTGGCGCCTTTGTTGGAGGCCACCAAGCTCCTGGCCAAGAGAGTGATTTGCACATCATCCCTCAGAAGGAGGGCGAGTCCCTGCGCAAGTTTATGCAGAGATTCAGCCGGGTACAGTACAATATTCCTGATGTTCATCCTGCCGCTGTCATTAGCGTGTTCCACCAGAACATGCGTAACAGCAGAATGCGGGAAGAGCTGGCAATGAACAAAGTCAGGAGTATTGCTGAGCTTTACGCTTTGGCCGACAAGTGCGCTCGAGCTGAAGAAGGGAGGAGACTCCCTGGCGAAGCTGTTGGCGCGGCGGGCAAATCAGAAGAAGAAGATGCCGCGGCCCCGTCAAGGAAAGGCCGACGCCGAAATAGGAAGTGCGGAGGCAAGGCCGTGCTTGCTGTCGAGGAATCCGGCAACCCCGGCGCCGCCAAGAAGGCCATGGTTGGTGACCCCGGCAAGGATCTTGCCGGGTGCCCTTCCTGTCAGGCCTTGGCGGCTGCCGACAAGTCGGAGAACTCCGGCAAGCAATATTGCAAGATCCATCGCACCAAGGGTCACGATCTCCAGAACTGTCGGCAAGTTGAGCAGCTTGCTGAAAAGCAGAGAGCCGAATACGAGAGGCGAGACAAGGAGAAGGCCCAAGATGGTGCTGATGGGTCTGGCAAGAAGCGCGGTGGCCGAGGGGGGCGCCGCGGCAAGGCCAAGCAGCAAAAGGATCGGCCCGCTCAGGGCCGAGACAAAGAAGAAGATGATGATGAGGAGGATGATCAATCCAGTGAGCAAGAATTCCAGAAGGCTACGGAGGCCATGTGTATCGATGGGGGTGCCTCGCTGCATTCTTCACACCGCCAACTCAAACAGTGGGTGCAGGAGGTCAATGCGGCAGAGCCATCCCCAGATGCATGTAGGCCCCTGAAGTGGTCCAGCACGCCTATCATTTTCGACGCCGAGGATCACCCTGATCGCACAACTGCGGTCGGGTGCTTGCCATTGTTGGTCTCGCCAACTATTCGCAACCTCAAGGTGACGAAAATGTTAGTTGATGGCGGGGCCGGCCTAAACTTAATCTCACCGGTTGTGCTCAGAAAGCTCCAGATTCCCGACAAGGACCTCGAAGAAACAGGTACGTTTCAAGGGGTCAATCCGGGAAGAACCCAGCCTAAGGGCAAGATTACGCTGCCGGTGACATTTGGCAGTGAGCTCAACTTCAGGACTGAGAAGGTGGTGTTTGATGTCGCCAAGATCCCCATGTCATACAATGGGATCCTTGGTCGGCCAGCGCTGGCTAAGTTTATGGCGGCATCACACTACGTGTACAATGTCTTGAAGATGCCTGGGTCATTGGGCGTCATCACTATCCATTCCGATAAGAAGAATGCGCTCATTTGTGCCGACCAACTTTACCGGGAAGCAGTTGCAGCACCTGCCATCAAGGCACCTGCTCCTGCCGCTGGAACTCCAGGGGGGAAGAAGAAGACCGGCAGGAACCTTGGCGCGAACTCCGGCAAGCGCACCTCCTCGGAGTGCTGTGCTTCCATCGAGGACGTACCAGAGAGTTCCACCGACAAGAACAAGAAGTCCAAGGCTGCTCCGCCGGAGACCAAGAAGGTGCCTGTCAGAGAGGACGGAACGGGGGGAACTTTCACCATAAGTTCCACCCTAGATGACAAATAGGAAAGCGCGCTCATTGCTTTCCTGCGGGCGAATGTCGACGTGTTTGCATGGCAACCGTCTGACATCCCCGGTGTTCCCAGGAAGGTAATTGAGCACCACCTAGCTATCTGTCCTCATGCGCGACCCATCAAGCAAAGGGTCAGGAAGCAAGCCTTGGAGCGGCAAGAATTCATTGCCGAAGAGATCAGAAAGCTGGAGGCGGCAGGACTGGTCAAAGGAGTGCTTCATCCAACCTGGTTGGCCAATCCGGTTGTAGTGCGGAAAGCGAATGGGAAATGGAGGCTTTGTATCGATTATACAGATATCAATAAAGCTTGTCCAAAAGACCCCTTTCCCTTGCCGCGCATCGACCAGATTGTGGATGCCACCGCTGGTTGTGATCTCCTGTCCTTCCTTGATGCCTATTTAGGGTATCATCAAATTTTTTTGGCGAAAGAAGATGAAGAGAAGACCGCATTTATCAGCCCATGTGGTACGTATTGTTTTATACGAATGCCTTTCTGGTTGAAAAGTGCTGGTTCAACATTTGCCAGAGCAATCCAGATTGGTTTTGAGCCTCAACTCCATAGAAATATGGAGGCGTATATGGATGATATAGTGGTCAAAACCAAAGACAAAGCAACGCTCGTTCAAGATTTAGAAGAAACATTTGCAAACTTGCGCAAGATCAACTTGAAGCTCAATCCTGAGAAGTGCGTGTTCGGGGTCCCTTCCGGCAAGATCCTCGGATTTTTTGTATCTTGCCGGGGAATCGAAGCGAACCCCGACAAGATCAAAGCTATTGAACAAATTGAAGCGCTGAGACGCGTCAAAGATGTGCGTCGTCTTGCCGGCTGTGTTGCTGCTCTAAGCAGGTTTATTTCCAAATCTGCTGAGCGCGCCCTGCCCTTTTTCAAAATTTTGAAGAAGGCAGGTCCAATGAAATGGACTCCGGAGGCGGAGGCTGTGCTGCAGGATTTGAAGAAATACCTTTCCTCTCCGCCGACGCTAGTTGCGCCTAAACCACAAGAGCCGTTGCTGCTGTATCTGGCAGCAACAAATCAAGTGGTTAGTGCTGCGCTAGTGGCGCAGAGAGAAGCTGATGAGGAAGCAACACCAGCGGCAGGACCGCCAGATGGCGCAGCAAGATCTTCCCCGGCAAGGGTTGATCCCGGCAAGACAGGATCTGCGCAAACAGAAGAACCCGTGCAGAAGAATAAGGTGGTGCAGCGCCCAGTTTATTTTGTTAGCTCTCTTTTACAAGGAGCTAGGTCAAGATATTCTAGTGTGCAGAAGTTGCTTTTCGGCCTCCTTATGGCCTCAAGGAAGCTGCGCCATTACTTTCAGGGACATGAAATCACCATCGTCACTCGCTTTCCGTTGCAATGGATTTTGCAAAATCCAGAAGCAACTGGCAGGATCGTGGAGTGGGCGTTGGAGTTGTCCAGTTTTGGCCTCAAGTTTGAAAGCACTTCGATGATCCAGAGCAGGGCCTTGGCAGAGTTCATTGCAGAATGGACCCCAACGCCAGACGAAGAGGTTCAAGAAACGGCTCTTCCCGGCAAGGAAATCAATCAGCAATGGGTTATGTACTTTGACGGGGCTTTCTCGCTGCAAGGTGCCGGTGCTGGCGTGCTGCTTGTCGCACCCACCGGAGAGCACCTCAAGTATGTAGTCCAAATGCACTTTCCCCGGGAGAGTTCGACCAACAACACTGTGGAATACGTGGGTTTGCTTGCCGGTCTCAGGATCGCGGCAGACCTCGGTATCAAAAAACTCGTCATCAAAGGCGATTCACAACTTGTGGTCAAGCAAGTTAACAAGAGTTATCAAAGTCCATTGATGCAAGCCTACGTAGATGAAGTGAGGAAATTGGAAGAGCGCTTTGACGGTCTGCAAATGGAGCACCTTCCTCGTGCCGAGAACAGTGTTGCTGACGACCTGTCAAAGCGTGCTGCCCTCAAGTTGCCTGTGGAACCAGGAACTTTTGTGCTCCAATTGACTCAACCATCCGTGGTGCCGTCGATGCGGCAAGAAAAGAGAAGAAAGTTGAACTCTGGCCAGTACTTCCCGGCAGAGCTCCCCGGAGCCGCCGGCAAGGAAGTTGCCGGGATCGACATACCTGCTGGGGAACGACAGGCTCCGGCAGGGCCTCAGGCCCTTGCTGTCGAGACGAACGTTCCCCCGGCAGAGGAGATGTCTTTAGTCCTAGCTGTCGAGCCTCAGGCTCCAGCATGGGCGCAACACATTGTCCATTTCCTTGAGACAGGTGAACTCCCTGAGGAACAGGAAGAAGCAGAGAGAGTAGTCCGTCGGTCTATTATGTACAAGTTTGTCGATGATGTCCTGTACAGAAAGAGACCAAACGGTGTGAAATTAAAGTGTATTCCTCGGGAGGATGGACTAGAGCTGTTGGCAGAGATACATGGGGGCATATGTGGCTCTCACATAGGGTCAAGAGCGCTTGCCGGGAAAGCATTCCGGCAAGGTTTCTTTTGGCCCACCGCCCTCCAGGATGCAACTGCACTAGTAACCAAGTGTGAAGCGTGCCAGTTTCATTCGAAGAAATTACATCAACCAGCTCAAGCTCTTCAGACAATCCCTCTCTCCTGGCCATTTTTGGTCTGGGGGCTCGACATACTGGGCCCTTTCCCCCGTGCTACCGGGGGCTTTGAGTACTTGTACGTTGTTATCGACAAGTTCACAAAGTGGCCGGAGGTGGAAGCAGTGAGGAAGGTGACAGCACAATCGGCCGTCAAGTTCTTCAAGGGAATTGTTTGCCGCTTCGGTGTGCCCAACAGGATCATTACCGACAATGGCACGCAGTTCACAAGCCGCACCTTCATGCAGTACGTCCAAGACCTTGGCGGCAAGATTTGTTTTGCCTCTGTTGCTCACCCGAGAAGCAACGGCCAAGCGGAGAGGGCCAATGCTGAAGTGCTACACGGTCTCAGGACCAGAACCTTTGACAGGCTGAAAAAGTGCGGAAGACGCTGGATTGATGAGTTGCCGGCGGTTCTTTGGTCAATCAGAACGACACCAAATCGAGCCACCGGTCAGACACCATTCGCTCTGGTCTACGGAGCGGAAGCAGTTCTCCCCACGGAACTCATATACGGATCACCTCGAGTGCTCACTTATGATGAGCTTGAGCAAGAGCAACTGCGGCAAGATGACGCTGTGCTCCTTGAGGAGAATTGTCTTCAGGCTACTGTGCGAGCTGCATGCTACCAGCAAGCTTTGCGCCTCTATCATAGCCGCAAAGTTCATGCCCGAAGCCTTGAGGAAGGCGACCTTGTTCTTCGGCGGATT
This sequence comes from Thinopyrum elongatum, assembly GCA_011799875.1. NCBI lineage: Eukaryota > Viridiplantae > Streptophyta > Magnoliopsida > Poales > Poaceae > Thinopyrum > Thinopyrum elongatum. The sequence continues at coordinate 461,060,661 of CM022303.1, forward strand.
CAGTCCGCCAAGAATTCAAACAAGTTGACGACATAGTGGGAAGGCCCTTATCGGGTAGTACGAGTCACCAGGCCCGGCGTTGTCCGCTTGGAGACCGAAGATGGCGTTCCAGTGAGCAATTCCTGGAATATCGAACATCTTCGCAAGTTCTACCCATAAGGCGCGGGTGCCGGGGGCTCCCGGCAACCACCCTTTTGTACAAGTCTTGCCGGCAAGGCATGTGATCCTTTGTACAAAGCCAGGCGCAGACCCTGAGCACAGATGAATAAATTTAAGTGTTGTACATTCCCTTATTGATTCCCATGTTCATATTTATATATGCATGTTTGTCTAAGATGTTGTATAACACCTACTCCCGGTAAGTTCTAATGAACCGCCAAGGTTTCATTTTCTCTTCTTTCTTTTTAAGACAGAAGGATTCCTCGCGCGCACATTTGCCGGGGGGGGGGGAAGGGAGATATGAATATCAGTTGGCGACGTTCGGAATCGACGCTTGCCGGAGGAAGGACAAAGACAGAAAGCTAAGTCCTAAAAACTCAGGGCAAGTTTTTCTTTTATTACAAAGTTATTTCCTTGGACGATTCTGACTCTTGTATGGAAAATCTGCACGCGAAGGAACCCTTGTTGTAATCGGTCGCGCCCTTATTTTGTTTCGAGCCCGCTCAGCGATTTAAGTGGCTGCACTGAGAACACCAAGGATTCTTGCCAGCCGCTACGCCTCCAGTAGGCTGCTGAAGTCCCACACCAAGCGCTCGCGGCAGGTTGCGCGCCGGCAAGTTTTTCAGTAAGCGTAGGGTGAACTCCATACATAAGGGAATCAGACAAGGAAAATAGCAAGCATAAACCTAAATATAGGCGAATTATATTACATCCATGAGTTGCCGCAATTCTAACTTGAGACTTAATTGTCTTTTACATGGAATGACGACGGCAAGAAAAAGGGGAGCACTCAATCCCTGCGCTGGCCTTCGATCCTTTTGATGGAGTCTACCTTCTCAAGGATAGGCGCGATGCACTCTTCAAGCGCCTAGACATTTGCGTCCCTTGGCAGATGGCCGAGCACGTTGGAGAGGTCGATGCCGGGATTGCTGTGCACCACCTTGATGAGCACCTTGCGGAGGACAGCCCGGCAAAGCTGGCGAGTCTCATTGGCCAATTGGGTCGCCCGGCTGGACGGGAGCACCCTCAACGCATTGATGATGCTTTCAAAGAACATCGTCAACCTGGCACTTGGAGATATTCTTTCCTCGGAAGAATACTTGAAGTTCGACAGGCCCATGGTTGACAGTTCTGCGGTAAGCTTCTCCGCGGTGGCGATGAGACGTCCAGTCCAGATCTCCACTCCCTTCTCGTACTCATTTTGGGCGGCGGCGGCGCTCTTGAGCAGGTTCCTCTCTCCTTGGAGATCCTTGAGTAGATTCTCACGAGCCTTGCCTGCCTCGAGAGACTTCTGCAGCGTGGTTAGCTTTAGCTCCAGAACCGCAATGTTATCAGCCGCAGAGGAGAGCTGCTTGGTTTTGTCGGATAGGTCAACTTGCACCTCCGCCAAGGAGTGGAGGGTTTTTTCCCTGTCACCCTTGAGCGTTGAGAGCTCCTTGCCGTGCTCTTCGAGATCTGTTTCCAGCCTCTTCACCTTGTCGCTCAGCTCGTTCTTGGCGGCCTCTGCAGCCTCGGCAGCATCGACGACCTCCTTGAGCTTGCCGGCGTGACTTGCAGTCAGAGCTTCGAGCGCCTCCTTATGTTTCTGCTCCAGCTCCTGGGTCCGCCGCGCGACAAGATTCTCGATATCTTCATCTTTGCTGCGAAGCTTGGCGGCGAGCGCCTGCTAACGTGCGGTGAGATCTTCCTCATGAGCATCAAGAGCAATGCGGCGCCCCGTCAGGAGGGCATCTTCGGCGGCAATCCTTTGAGCAGCTTCATCATGCGCCTTCTCCATATCGGATTGCTTCAGGAGGATCTCTGTCCACTGCTGGCTCACTTGTTCCCGGCCGGCAACCAACTCTTGGAGGGCCTCGGCGTGCCAAATCTGCATTTGTGCGACACGCCTTTGAAAATCTGCTTCGGCCGCCTCGACAACTGCCATTCTGGAGTCCGCCTTGTCTTTCCGGGCGCGATGGAGAGCCTGGAGTTTGCGGAAATTCTCGCCCATGGCCTGAAGGAGCTGATCCTCTTCAGATTTGCCGCTGCTAGTGCTGGGGTCATCAACAACTTCGAGCCCGGTAGCAGTAATGATTTCTTCAAAAATTTCTCCTTCGGCTGGTGCCCCAGTGCTTGCCGTTCCCGGCAAGTTGATGAACAGGTTCTCGCCAACCTTGAGGTATTTGCTGGATGAGGGGCCTTCGGATGTTGATGGCTGGTCCTTAGTGGCCGCCTCACCAGTGGCAGGGGGCTCTGTGGCCGATGCAGCGCTTGGCGCTCCTGCGGCAGGAGTGCCGTCAGTGCGGTCCTCAGCCTCCCTGTCGCCCCCTTCAGTAGGTTCTTCGGCCGGTTCCTCTTGTGCAGTCTTGGCGGCCTCCCCGTTAAGAGCATCACCAGCCTCGACAGTGTCATCCTTGGTGGCTTCGCTGGTAGCGATCCTGTCTGCTTCGGTGGCAGCGTCCCTGGCGGTCTCCTCGATGACAACGTTGACGTCTATGTGTTCCATCACAGGGAACTCTGAAGGACGAAGGAGGAAAACATAATAAGATCGAGGTTGAAGTTTGAAGTGACTAAAGGCAGAGAGATAAGGAAAAAAGAGTAACAAGCACTCTGAGGCAATCGAGTACCTGCGTCGAGCTGTTGGGAGGTGGCCTCGCCCCTCCCGGCAACTTTGGTTGCCGGGGGTGGGTCGCCGGAGTCCGTGCTTGCCGGCTCCTCCTCAATTAGGATGGGCTCGTCGGCAGGATCTCTTGCCGGGGACGTGCTTGTGGGCGGAGCGGTCGATGAAGGAGGCACAATGGGGATGTCTTCCGACAGCTCTCCTTGTTACCGTTCTTCTCCTACGAACCCAAAGATATCAGCGGCAAGAATGAAAGCCTCGGCACCCGCCAGCGGAAAAAGAACAGTGAACTTACACTGGGGGCTGTGCTGGGGGCTGCGCTGGGGGCTGCGTTGAGGACTAGACTCCGGGCTGAAAACGACGGTTTCTGGCACGCTCGTGGAGCCTGCCGGGGGCTCGTCACCCGTAGAAGTCCTTGACCTCTTCGCCATCCTCTCCAGCAATGTTTCTGTGTCATTGCAGAGACAATACGAGCAGCTTAGTAAGATTGATCCAGGATTGGAATATAAAGGTTGCGGCAAAATACTCACTCTTCTTCCTCTCACTCCGGACTAAAGCCGGAGATGTCGAAGTCGACCTCCGCTACGATGTCTGAGTGGGGAGGCGGAGGAGGAGTCCTAGGCCGCTTGGCTGTGGCAGGCGCCGGGGCAGCTTCCGGTGCGGTAGTACGAGACCCTCCTGCCGCCCCAGCAGTGGCCGCTGGTGTGGGTCTCGCGCGCCGCGCAGGCTGTTGACAAGCCCCCTGCCGCGGTCCAGTCTTGCCGGCCACTTTCTTGCCAGGAGCTTCGCCGCTCGAAGAAGGCTGGCTTGCCGGGATGCTAGATGCAGCCTTCCGAAGAACACGCTTCGTCTTCTTCGGGGGAGGGAGCTCTTCTCGCGTTTCTTCTTCGGCCGTATCCTCGCCGGACGAGCTCTCAGCGGCTGCGCTGCTCTCTTCCCCGGCAACCTTGTCCTCCCCAGCAGGTTTTACCTCCACTACCAGCTCTGCGTCACTGGCTTCCCACTCTGTGAAGCCGACGCTACCGGCCTCCACGGCAAGATTTGCCTCCTCCACCCTAGTAGCAATGTAAGCTACTTCTTGGTCGGTGGTGGCTCGGATGAAATCTGACTCTTGCCGGACAGGCCTCTCCATCAAGCTGTCAAAGAACTTCTGCGCTTCTTCCTCGGTTGGCTCGGCCCAGGTCGGGTCAAGACCGTGGGCGTTGAACATCGGCAGGAAGGCAATGATTGACCCCAAGGCAGAATTGTTGCACAAGGGAACAATCCTTGCCGGCAGCCGGTGCTTATCTTCACGCTGGAATAATTTCTGACGGAGAGCGCCAAGCTGCATAGCGGCCAGATTGTTGTTCAGCCCGGGGCACAATCTCATGATATCTGCCGTGTTCTTGTATTCCCAAGCTGGTCTTCCCCTGTTCTGCAGAGGGGCGATGCGGCGGCGGAGAAAGTCGAAGCCGATCATCTCCATCGTCAGCCCGGCAGCCTTCAGGCGAAGGATCCTGGTGGTGGAGATTGTGAGCCTCTCATCCTCCACGGCGTGATTGCTCCAATCCTTGCCATGGACTACCTTCTGTTGCCGGGGATGACAAAACGGATGGGGATCTGCTTCCTGGATCCAGCACCATTCAGCCCGCCATTCGTCCCACTTTTCGCGGTAAACTCCTTCTGGGTATATTTCCTTATTCCAAGCTCTTGGAATCCAGGCAATAGAACCAGAGAGGGCCTCTCCTTTTTGGATGCGAGGGAAGAAATAATGGCGAAAAGAGCAGAATTGGGGATCACGCCGACGAAGTTTTCACAGAGATGGGCAAAGACGGACATGCAAAGTACTGCATTCGGCGTGAAATCGAGAAGACGAAAGCCGTATGTGTACATGATATCATTGAAGAAGTCGGAAAAGGGGGGACAGAGCCCGCAATAGAAATATGCAGTGAAGAAAGGGTATCTGTCCGATCCACCTTTGGAGCAAGCACCTGGGATTACGCGTGTGGCGGGGTGAGCTTGCGTCTCCTTCGCCCACATGCACTGGTATCGCCCCTTCAGAGCTTCAGCATCGAGCGATGGAGGGAAGACGACGAGCCTCTTCCGCATCTTCACCAGTTCGCTCTCCGGAACATCGGCTTTCACCTCCTTGCCCTTGCCTTTGCTGGCCTTGGGCGGCATGGCGGCTGTGGGTACGGAAGCTGGGGGTGGAGCGAGCGTGGAAGCAGCGGGCGGAAGAGGAAAAGGCTTCGCTCTGAGCTCGAGAGGAGGAAGGCGGTGGCGATGGCCAGATTGAGAAGAAGAGGGGGGTAAATAGGCTTGTGCCTCTGTGGCTTCTCCTTTTTATGGGGAAGGAGCGGGGCCGCCTCTTTTATTCCCCAATGTGAATGCGCCTCTATAGGCGCGAGGCAGTTGTAGCCTTTTTGGCGCGCTTCTCATGTCGCGCGCTCGGTGCGTGTAGTGGGGGGCACAGTAAAACGAGATATTTACGAGCAGTTAATTCCCTGCCACGCATTCCCGTGCACTGTTTGGGCCTTGCCCAACAATGCCTCGCACTCGTGTATGGCCTAGGCCCGGGGGCTCCTGTCGGTGTACTAAGTATTGGGCCACTAGTACCCCGTACTTGTGCACGGATAGTTGTAGCCATTCTTGCGGCAAGGCTTGCCGGGAACAGCTCGAGGTCGATTCAAGCCACCAAGGAAATCATCAAGTCAGAGATCCGAGGATCAGGAGATAAGCACTGCTGGAATCCGAAGGCCAGCTTCCCCGGCAAGATCCTTGCTGGGATGGCCTGTGGAGCCCGCCAAGGATCGGCGCCCGACAAGGCTTGGTGCCCGGCAAGGTTTGGCGCCCGGCAAGGCTTGGTGTCCGGCAAGATTCGGCGCCTGGCGAGATTCTGCCACTGTGCCACCGCTTCGGCAAAGTAACAAGTCTGACGTTCTGGGTCCTTCTCTGGATGCGTGGCAACGCGCCAGTGGAGGAGAGCTTAACCGGTCCTGATGGGATGGCCCCTTTTTCCATCCCCAAGAAAGTGAGGACACCTAAACGGACACCTCACGGTGCATTAAATGCGCTTGTCCTAATCCGTCAGGGGTTAGGTATGATACCCTGTAGCTACTTTACACCTTAATGTATGTACGTTTTGCCACTGTGGAGACCCCTTTGAGCATATAAAAGGAGGCCCAAGGCAACTGCTATAGAGGAGGAGAACTTCTGGCCCATTCTGCATGCGTAGCTACTCTTTGAACGCACTGTTCATTGCAAGTGCTCCTGAAGGCTGGGCTCAAGAACATCAATAAGAACACAAAGCAGGAGTAGGGTTTTACGCTGATCAGGGGCCCGAACCTGGGTAAAAACCTCACGCGTCGATCGTTGGTTCTGCTCTTTGCGTATACCTCTCCCCCCGCCGAATCGTAAAGGGATCTCTCGGGATCCCATAGGTGTCGTGCCCCGACATTGGGGATAGGACAGTAATCTTGCATCTCCCCAATATTTTCCCATAGCGATTTCGGGCGAGGAGAGGTTGTTTTGCTGCCCACGGTGTATGAAAGGGGCTGGCAACTAGGGTGGTTGTGTCACATCTGAGGGAAGTTACACACCTGCCCCTATTTAAAATATTTGCCTACATCGATTTCGGATGAGGAGAGTTTGTTTTGCCGCCCAAGTGTATGAATGCGAAAATGGAGGGAGAGAGAGAGGTCTTTCAGACGAGTTTGAATCAAATGTGCGTTTGGCGCCCATGTTTGGCGCCCACCGTGTCTGAATGGGGAGACAGGCGGTCATGTCACGTCTGATTGTAGTTACTAACCTACCCCTATCGACAGTAGTGGAAATCGGCCCAATTAGGATGTGAAGTGTTTTGGGCAGCCGACAAATGATAGTGGGTGTTTTGCCACTTCGTTCAAAATTTGGGAGAATTAGCATTCACGTTTACCCTGGGCCTTGGCAACTAAATTCAAATCCAATTTGTATTCGATTATGAATATCCATACATCATTCTACGTTTTGTTATTTATTTCTTCAAAACCACGACAAAGATTTATTCCACCTTTATATATGAATATGATTTAGAAATGCCGTGATCTTCGAATTCAGTAGGTTGGATACACTTTAAGTCAAACAGTTATTTCATCCAATACAATCTGCTCACATGAAAAATAGTTCACCTTATGTCAATCATACAAGTACTCAGGATTATCTCGCCTAAAAAATTCAGATCATTACAACACATAGACAACAAAGGGGTCTTACAACATAATCCATTCAGAGACATGACACAACACGCAAGTATACTAATCTAATGACAGTTTCAACTGGTATGTAAAGAAGAACTGGGATTACCCTGGGCTTCAGATAGTAGAAGCAGTAGGACCTCCTCTGTCTTCAAATGCAACATTCTTACTTCCTCCAATTCTTGGCTTGCTTGCATAATGCGTGCAGCTAATTGCATAATTTCCAGCCTCAAGATCAAGATTACCTCATTCATGGTAGCCACACCATCTCTTTCTGCCTCTAGTAGAGCCTCAAGAACTGTAATATCTGTGCTTAGACTACTCTCCAATGGTGTTGCCTCTGAACTGCTACCATCTGGTAACATGGATGGCGCACTGCTTCCACAAATAGATTCTGGGGTTGTACATTGTGTCCTAGTATGAACGGCATCCTGAAAGGTTTCTGCTGGACAGAAGTAAGAGATAGTTATCGCATGATCCAGGCAGTAAGCTTACATGGCAAACAGCATACGAATTATTGCCGAGCATGGCAAGCTATATTTAAATGGTTCGAAGCAGCATCATCCGAAAACAAATTAAAATGGTGAGATGAAAGGCAGTGTACCACCGCTATATTTAAGTTGCCCAGGCATATAAGCAGTTGAAATAATCTGAGAAAGCACTTAAACAGTGTGGCCTCATATAAACTACGAAAACAGTCTTGTGATGAAGTTCATAGGAGAAGTTAAGGAGTCAAATGAATTAGGCATGCATTTCTTTATGATAGTACAGCAGGCACTGCTGACATATTGGCCAACTCAGGTATAGCCTAACAAGTAACAAACAAGCATTCGAATCAAGTAATACAGCAAAGCAGACAACTGAACTATTTGTAATTATGTAGGATTACAGGTTGAGGGCACAAGCCAAGAAAGCAGCCCACAAGCATTACATTTCACATGTACTAAAACACACTGGCTTACCATATGTTGCTGTGAAGCATTGCTACTGTTGCAGTGTTCTTTGAAGATATCGTCAGCATCCCGTGGTTGCAAATCTAGTCGATGTTGTTTATTCTTCCCCCTCTATTTTAGGTAAAATTAATTTTAATTACATGCACTGGTTCGAATTGATCATCAATGGTTAATCTAAACTAATGAAAGAAGGGTGTGTGCTTACACGACAATATATGTGCTTCACTCTATTTTTATGCTTGTTCGAGGTGCCAGCCCCAAAAGAACAAATATTTTGCTTGATGGGGTTGGCAGCTCCATAATGAATAGAAGCATCAAATTATTCATGCAACTTGGGAAGATCAAGAACGCACAAAAAAGTAATGAACAGAGGCTCGGAGCAGTGATGTAATAGCTAGCATAAGAAAATGTAGGGTAAAACGAACAAAAAGCAGCGGAACCACAAGCTAGTTTGCTGATGTGTAATTAAGCATAGAGAACATAGGCCCTGTTTGGATCCATGAGTTAGTTCTCCTAGTGCATTTATTGTCAATCTAACCCTGTCATCCAAATACCTCTTTGTCTAGAGTTAGTTCAGGGTTAGTCATGAGCTAGAAACCAACTCTAACCTCTAGCTAAGTTAGAGTATCTAAACAGGGCCATAGAAGCAGTCTGATGTAACCAACAGGTGGCATCAGAACAACACCATTATCAAAAATATAGCATGCAAGAAGTAAAATAGTAGGCAGTGATATCTAGGAAGTACAGTAATACTTAGGACAAAACAAAAGCATTGTAACTATATGTGCACTGGTTTGTAATTTAGCACATGTAACCTGTTCACTACCACACGTATGGCCCTACAGGTGCAAGAAGAAGAACGCGTCCGATGAAAAATTGAATAATGCCCTGAAGAAATTCGAAGGTGCGGTGCTTATGCTAAGAAAGTGAACGTAGGCGCTGGCCATTGGATAATAGTACCTGATTCTCGGCGGCATATGGGTATCGTTGTCATACGGGAAAGCTAAGGATCGTCGATGGTGCTCGTGTTGCGGTTGAGTTTGGGCCGGCTGTCGCCGTTGCTAAAGTAGCTCCGGTGTTTTGGTTGAGGCGCCTATCGACATACAAGAAAGCTCATCTGTGGTAAGTGAACAGTTCCATGATAAAGAAGAGAAAAACTGAAGGAGTACAAATCGAAATAACCTAATGAGGCTGCGGCATCAATAAAGCAGGGCCGGTGGAGTTGAATATGGCGTCCACGGAGCGGGTCCGGTGCAGTGGACGAAGGCGTCGGCGAAGCACATCTGGCGCGGTGTACAGTGCTTTCGGTGAGGTGGATCTGTTGCGGCGGACGAGGGCTTGTATGAAGGGCCAACGATGTGGCGGACGAGGGAGTCGGTGAAGGGCCTACACTGCGGTGGATGAGGGCGCCGGTGAAGCAGATCCGGTGCGGTGGACCATGATGGCGGTCAAGGAGATCTGGAGCGGTGGACAAGCCAGTTGCTGAAGCGGCTCCGGTGAAGTGGTGAGTTGGCAGTTGGGGGTTCCATGGTGCGGAAGGCAGATCCGGCGGGGTGTGAGGTCCACCGCTGCGGCGGAGGACTAGATTCGGTGGCTTGGCGTGGTTGGGGGGGAGGAGGTGGGGAGGGGCTCTGGGGAAGAATGTTGGGGGCAAAGAGGGGAAAACAATGGAGTTACCAAAGCAGCCCTTTTTCGTTCATGTGGCAGGGGTAAAACAGGAATATCACAGGGCTAAACTTTCGGGCGTGAGATATTTTGATGTGAGCGGGAAGTTTGAAAGCTTTTGGCGGCTGAAATTAAGTGTTCTGCTCTTGTACGGCCGACTATGATATCATGGCAGAGAATTTATTTGTTGTGCACGCAAAAAAAGTGCATGTTTCGAAAATCAATGTCTCCAACTCGAAACTTAGATTATCCATTTAATTCAAATATGGATCATTGAGCTAGTGGAAGCAAATACCATCATATGGTCCAATTCAAATGAAATTCCAAATGTGTTTATCCTAAATATGATGACAAAAACAAAAATGTGTATGTGTATGAATAAAGTGGATGATTATAAGGTTTCAACATGACAGTATGTGTATATCTCTAGGTTTGATATATGAATTTGAAATCATGAAATCCCGGCTTAAAAAATGTACCCCCATTTAAATGAATTACAAAAGCTAATAATGGAGTCGAATTCCAAAATTCCAATCTTAGGTTTGTAATTCTGGTACTTCAAAGTATATCACGCATGTTCAAAAGTATCGTTATCTCATAGTCCAAACTATGAAACAAATTGATCAACCATGAGTGCACACACTATTGACCATATATACTCAATTACGCTTAAGTCTCTCAAATATAGACACCTCACTCTTTATCTGAAGCCCACCACCCCGTCCCCACTCCTCCGCCCCACAAGCCTTTCTCTCCCCCGGACAAGAACACAGGAGCACATTAACCCCCTTCTCTCTTCTAAGTCCGGACCCCAATATAGGTCTCTATCACTTTGTCTCTCCGGCATGCACACATCTCTTCTCCCACTCTCTAGGTCTCCCGGCATCTCTCTTTCCCAAGCACACGCACTATATAGCAGTGTATCTTTCCCATACACACAAAACATCACCCCCAAATGTCTATCTCCCTAGTTATGTGGTTCTCGCACACTCTCCACCATCTCTCTGTCTCTCTCTCTCTCGCATCAATTGATACACACCTCACTCACCACCCCCACTACAAAACAAGCACCCTTTTTCTCCTTGTGCACCACTCTCCTCTTTCTATCTCTCCCACATGCGGACCTGACCCAACTCCTTCCCTATATACATATATGTCGTGACTCTTTCCATAGCTTCCTAGCATATCATCGTTCTCAATCTCGCACGTTGTTCTCTACACCATCTATTCTAGATCTCTCATGAAGTCTCTATCACACACACGATGACTCGCTTTCCTTGCGTCTCCGTACATAGGCCACTTTCGAAAACATCAACCTTGTCTCCCTATCTATACGCCACTTCCGCACACAAACGACCCCTCTCTCTCCCCCTCTCTTCCTCTCTCTCTCCCTCGCTCTCTCTTTCTCTCTCTCACCCCTCTCCCACACACACTCAATGTCTCTTCCAAATAGTGTGCTCCTGCCTGCACCCATGCTATCCCGCTACTACACATGCCTTTCTCTCTCTTGGACACACACGTCACACCATTCCCCCTTCCCTACTAGGTTTACATCATTAGTGGTCTCTCTTCTCCACATACACACAATCCCTCTCACACACACGAGCGCACACAAACACACACAGACACGCATAACACCCATCTATTTGGATCCTTCTTTTAAGACACACACCCTTGCATAGCCTCTCCAGTATATATCCCCCTCTCTCTCTAGCTCACATGCACACCAAAATTCTCCGTCTTTCTAACTCACACATCTCTCCCCATGTCCGCATGTGTATCTCACACACTCACTCTCTGATTATGTCTATGTGTCTCCACGTTACACAACACAAAGCCCCATGCACATGTCTCTCTCTATCCTCCACACATAGAGACACACAAAGAAACTCTTATCATTGCCTCAGTCTCTACATATCACACACATAAGCGCTATCTCTCTCTCGCACACACGCTTAACCAAGGTTTTCTCGTGAATAACTTACCGCCTATTCATCAACAGTCATGGTAGTACGACAAACATGAGACGTGAAAAAGAATAAATCTACACGTCCGTGGATCACCTAGTATGACTACTAGGACTAGAGCGAGCCAAAAGCGCGCCGCCGTCACCCCCTCCTTATCGGCGACGGGAAAACCTTTGTTTTACACAGTCGGGAAGTCATCGTGCTAAGGCCCCACATGCTCAGTCGTTGAATAGATACAAGTTTATGGAAACAAGTATCGATAATATGTTTGTATCACCATACTTATATCTCTTCTGTCTTATAGAAAAAACCGAGTTGGTGATGATGGTATGCCTGCCATCTTGCAATATAGACTGTCTGATCTATATCTGACGGATAGAAAGCAAACTATGGTAATTTTGTAAAAAGATACCCGCACCTCTCTCCACATTTGCAGATAAGGCCTTCCCTCATTCATCCTTATATCCCACAACCTCATTGTTTAGCAATTAAAAAAGGAAGCCTCTGGAACAATCTGGCATCATGACCGCTGCCGGCGTCGTCCATCCCCATGCCTCCGCTCTGTCTAACCACCAATCACCACCACGCCCCACTCCTCCTCACCTTATCTCTCCTCTTTCTCGAGATATCATTACTTTCTACACCTGGGATTACTCCCGCATGGGTCAAGCACAACAGGTGTTTTATAAAAAAAACTAGCAAGATGCCCATGCGTTGCACGGAACATCAAGATGCAGTTGTATGAGTAGTTTATCTTGTGGGAGAAAAGGATGAACGAGGGAAGGCCTTATTTGCAAATGTGGAGAGGAGTGTGGGTATCTTTTTGCAAAATTGCCATAGGTTCCTTCCTATCTGTCAGATATAAATCGGACGGCCTATATTGCAGGATGGCAGGCACACCATCATCACCAACTCTGTTTTTTATAAGAGTAGAGAAATGCATCTTGATGTTCCATGCAATGCACGGGCATCTTGCTAGTACTCCTATAGAAGACTTAGTTGGTGATGATGGTGTGTCTGCCATCCGTCATTTCTGACCATTAGATCTACATCTAACGACTGTGAGGTAAGTTGTTGCCTTTTTGCAACAACATCCCACTTCTCTACCCAATTTGCAGAAAACCCCTTAGTATCTTAAAACCAACCACATCCCTCCCTCAGCTCATCAAAACAGCCCAAGGAATATATTCTGATTGAAACATAATATATTTTAAGTGATATATGTATATCAAAATTAGAGTGTTTTCTATCAAGTCTGTGAATAAGTATTATTCTACTTATGATCCATTGCAACCCACGTGCACATTGCTAGTATTTCCAACCAAGCAAAAAAATCACTAGTATTTCCATAATATCGAGTTTTCCATCAAGATATTAGTCACTCATGGTCGATATTTAGTTTGAATTACGTACACATAGGCACTATGTAACTAGCCGTGCTTACGGGCTTCCAAAGCTTAACTTTCAGTCCTACATGCAGTATGTAGAGTATTTAACAAAAAACTACCACTTTCAACCAGCCCTAGGAAGAAACTACTGTACAAAAAGTAGCAAAAACATACCCAAAATTTCTTAATCCGCGCCAAAAACTACTACCTAGTGCCGATTAGGCTCGTTTAAACCCGTTTATGACAGGGTTGGCCCACACGTGCGTGCTGATGAGGCACCTTAAACCAACACTGTTTGTTTGACTGTTGTGTTGACTGTTAAGACACGAGGGACCCACATCTGAGCTTCTATCCTCTTCTTCCTCCTCCAATCATTATTTTTCCTATACATCACTACTTCAAACAGTTTGTATGCGTGTTCATCGGTGGCGCTGGAGATGAGCGAGCTGGCCGCTGCTTCGCCGGACGGGCCGGATGCCGCGCTGGCCTCAGCACGGGTTGGCTGGCTGGCCCGAGCATGGCTCACGCGCGAGCAAGCCGCCGCGCTGGCATTCGCTCGAGCCAGATGGCTGGCCTTAGCGCGGCGCGCGCGAGCAAGCCGCCACACCGCCGTGCCAACCTAGCTAGAAAACCTTGCAGACAAGCAACTGGATGCATCTAGCAGGGTGTGTGCTAGCTTGGCTAGCTAGCGGTCGCGAGTGCCGCACGGAGTTGGCATCCGGGTTGCCGCAAGATGGGCTCCACGCCGCCAGCACTTTTGACCTCGCCTTCTGCCGGCGGCGGTAGCTGCGTCCCATGGATGAGGATGACTAGGTGGACGGGCCGGAGGTAGGATGGTCACTCAGGGATTTTTGTCCAGACTAACATGTAGGTCCCACAAGTCATAATGCCTAACTTGCTGGTCAAATAGATGGCATTGACTTAAGGGGCGACATGGGTTGAAACGTGCCTATAACGGCACTTGGTAGTTTATTGTGACGGATTAAGAAAATTTGGTATGTTTTTGCTAATTTTTGTAAAGTACTGTAGTGGTTTCTTGGTAGGGCTGGTTGGAAAGTGGTACCTAGTTTCTTGGTAGTGGTTTCTTGTAAGGAACAATGTACTAGCGACAAAAGGCGATTCTAGGTTGCGTTGTACTACTAGTGGTCACGGGAGTGTATAGCTCATTTTGTGGGTTCGATCCCGGCCGAACGCACGGCGGCCTTTTTTTTAAATATTAACCTCGTTGCGAGCCAATATTGTACACTGGTAGTTTGAATTTTGAAGTCGAACGGACGTGTTGCACCACAATCTAGGTGCACTGGATAGCCCAGCCACGTGAACGGGTTTTCCCTCGCATCATCTCGTGGCTCGCATACTAGAGTAGTACTAGTACTCCTATATACAGTATCAATTCACACTGTGCAACATTTCTCGCCTGCGTGCTCGCCCAAGCCGCACCTCGCTTGCTGCTTCCTCATCAGCTACCATCTTTACTAGGGGTATAGAAACTAGCGCCTCCCAATTAAGCCCGAGGAGCCGGAAAAGCCTGGCGTGGCATTGGGAACTGTGCAATATGGCTCTGTACGTAAAGTTCTATACTCTGTAGGTTGTGGCATTGCACACGTGGAATTCGCTCCATTATCTCAAGGCCAGCTACGTTCTTGAATAGAGCACAGAGAGTATGCAGGTGTACTTTCCCTGCATTGATAGTACATCGATGGTTCTAGAGAAAAGTAGTACCCTCCACTTGCAACTATAGTTCCTTGGCCTTGAGTTTCTAGAGTTCAAAACTGGTGCACTATAGAAGTACAGTACTCCATAGTAAATAATAACCACACCATCGCACTACCACTATGCGTGCCCGCATAACTTCCTTAACGAAGGGATGAGGCCCTGCGGTTACACTCTTATCTCCTCCTCGCCAGTTCCCCTTCCCCTGAAGAGACCAAGGTAGTTCATCACTGCTTCCATGGATTCGCCAGGCGGTTCTCCTCCTCGTCGGGGCTGGGAGACCTTGGACGATGATCCTCTGGGAGAAATCGCATGCCGCTCCGACGTCCTCACCGCCGCAAGACTCGGTGCTTCCTGCACCAACTATTTTAAGATGGTGCGTAAACAGGCTTGGGAAAAGGCCATGCTTGTTGGTCTTCCATGCGTTCTCGAGCAGAAGGTTATTCTATTGGACAATCCATCGAACAGTCCACCGCTACCTGGCCGTGGTTGCACGTTGACTTCGCTGGAGTTGTTGACGTTGAGAGGTAGTTGGATTTTGTCCGATGAGCAGGTCAGTCATGGAGTTTGATCATGTAGTGTATATTCTAAATATAGTACTTAGTTATTCCATCCCGTAATTTCTTCGCTGCCCACCGTCTTATATATAGGTCTGGGTTGGTTCCAACAAAGATTGGCTTGCATACCTCCGGCCGGATACCACCATCATTTTGCACAACATCCACAGCAGTGCGGCCATTCCCGTAGACCCCTTCTCCACCATTGGGATCGGCCTTCCGAACTGGCTGGGCTTGAATACGTATGATGATGCCTACATGAGATTGAAGAAGATAGCAATTGTGGACCCGCCGACAAAGCAACACAGCTACGATGATTACTATCTCATCACGGTGTTCGACATAAGGATTGCCATCAATACAAAAGGCCGTAACGGCAGAGGCTGGCACATGTTGGCCACGATAGATTTTTACCCCTACACGTTCGAAGACGCCATGTGCCATGTAGGCCGCATCTTCGCGGTGACAAGCCAGGGGACTTGTTTCATCTGGTTGCCATCCTACGGTACGGGAGATTACAAACGGAATGCACAAACCATCATTTGCATCCCTAACGGTACTCCATTATTTTGCAGGGACCAGTCATCCCCCGATCAAAAAAAATTGCCGATCCTGGATGTGCATTTGCATCCGTGATTCGGTCTAACCTGGAACCTTGTAGCTGACTTTGGCATATTGGGATCAACTATCTTAGCAGTCGTTACCCATGGTACCACTGATGTGCAACATGGTCACACGATCTACCACGATCGGACCGTCACCATCTACCCAGGTATTCCATTTTCTTATTGTTGTGTGTTAGAGCAGTAGTACTTGTTAGAGCAAGTACAATAGGATGATGTAGGCGGGCTGTAAGGCTTTAAATAACATATTTTTGATGAGTTGGATAAGAGAGAAGAGGAGAGAGAAGAGAAGCGGGCTACTAATTAACAGCCGGTTGTAGCACGCGCTCCTAGACACTATGTGAGAGAGGAAGGTGGGCCATGTTTCAACAAAGTAGTACATATTTCTTTGTGAATATTATACTTGCGGGCTATAAGATAGGCTATATATGATGTGGAAAGATCATATAGCCAGCATCCGGCTATACTGCTGTATTAACAATGCTCTTAGTTCTTTTCTTTTCTTAACTAGGACATGTTTACGGTACTAGTACTACAATTTAGTATTAGATTTTTTTAACCCTCTCGCATTCTCTTTCATTGTACTAAGTAGTAACGAGTAGTACCAGTACTTTTTACCTTGGAGGACGCGTATAGCTAGCTAGGCCCTTGAAGATTTGAACCCACTAGCTCCCACCATTTTTGTTTTTCCATGTCTTACTATCTCATCCATGTAGCCAAGAGTGGCTATATATAATAAGCCGGTTATTTTACTTCCTCTATACTGGAGTAGTACTATTTGCTGCACAGTACTACTAACCGCCATATTTGACCACAACATTATTATGCATGGACCTTGACCATGTACATCACCATGTGTCCAGATCTAAGATGCCGCATGTACCAGATGAACGGCGCCGAGTTTGACCCCCGTGATGCTATGTGGGTGCCGAGGAACACTCTTGGAGAGTACTCGCTTTTCATTGGGGATAGCTACCCCATTGTGAAGCAGATGCCACCTTCCGTGCACGACACCGAAGGCCTGCCGTTCATGAAGCATGGTTGTGTCTTCAGTGCGCACCGCCGGATGAATGACATGCTGGGACAAGCTATCCCTGATTTATGCCGCTTCAGCTTGGATGAGTCTCCATCATGTGGAACCGGACTAGAAAGCTACGACAATGATTCCCGTTGCCCACCACTATGGATCGTTCCATCTATGAAGAACACCTGGGACTGTAACCTGGAGGAGGACATGGAGCCCATCTATAACGTGTAAGCGGAGTATGGTAAATTGTGAATGGTAGCACTGTAAATATATGTAGAGTAGTCGTGCACAAATTTATCACATGAAGTGGAGATGAAGTTGTGTGGCATGCTGGCATTTGTCCTTTAGAATTTATTACTAGTAAATGTGTTATGTGTACGTGCAACTTGTGTGGCTGTTGCACGAGCTCCAACACGCTCTGTGAGAAAAAAAAAGGTGGCACAACTTTGGCTATAGGTGACGTGGTGGCATCATAAAGTAGCGATTGTTCGCTATAGTTGTATTACTAGGATGACAACTCCTATAAACCTTGCGCTTGGCTCTTCGCCTCTTCGGGAGATTCAATAGTTCGTACTCCTATGAACCTTGCACTTGGCTCTTCGCCTCTTCGAAAGGTCCAACAATGTTAGTACAATATGATTCTGGCAATCTGACACCAAATGAACTGCTGCACGTCCACCGCGAGGGCGAGGGAGAGGGAGAGGGCGCTGTAGTCAAAACCCTCTCCTCGTCCTGCGAGCCACCACGCGCGTGGGCGAGGAAGAGGGCGTAGGCGTACGTAGTAAGCAAGCTTGTCCTCGTCCTGTGAGCCACCACGCGTGGGGGAGGGAGAGGATGTAGTAAGCAAGCTTCTCCTTGTTCTGCGAGTTGACGGGACACATCAAAGTAGTACTAGTCCATACTGCGGCCACCGCGCATGTAACAATATGCTCATTACAGTCACTATATAGTTTTGCGGTGATTATACGGTCACTAGCTCACGTAGAGCACCGTATTGGACCCTGCTAACCGGCCACATAGTCAACGTGGCACTTTGTTGACTGGTTAAATTGACACCTGGTTTCTGGGTCCCACCTATCAGTTGGCAGAGCAAAGTAATCAGTTAAACAAAACTTTATGCAGGTGTGACAGGAGTCCAACCCTTGCGCGCGAACCATGCTGGCTGTGTATGTGAGTGCAAGCATGTGTGCTCCCTCGGTCCGTGAAAAACTGTACATAATGGAGAGTATCATATACTAGTATCATGCATATGATACTAGTGTATGATACTACTTCCGTAATGCCTAGTATCATAAGTGGTATCTTAGGTTGCCTTATTAATTTGCCATGCATGACACAAAGTAATACAACATTTAATATGATACGGTATCATGATATGATACCACAACCTCTCTTTCCTCATTTAATTGTATGCCACATCATCCAAAAAGTCTATTTGGCATGCATGATAGTACCACTTATGATACTCCTATTACGGCCAGCCTTAGAAAATATTCCAACAAAGAGTGTACATCTACACTTCCAATGCACTTAGCCTTTAATCTAATCGGTATTGATTGTCTAATGCACCAACTCGTGCTCTAGCTATAGGCTGCATGTCTATTCTCAGTTACAGCATGCAACAACCTTCATTTAATCTTCTTCTCTCAATGGTCGCATGCACACATAAGTCTGCTACTTTTGGGCGTTAATTATGCCATGAAGTTCCGGTTCCTCTTGGTCAATGTGTAAATATCTATAGGTACAGTCTTTCACGGAGGGAGGGAGTAGGTTGAGCACTTGAGCGTGAGCGTGTGTGTTGCGTCGTGTGCTGTGTGCCGCATGGATGCGTGAGTGTTGCATGTGTGCATGTGTATGTGTGAGTGTTGCTTGCATGCATGCATGAGGCTTCTACTCCCTCCCATTGACATTTTCATATTTCAAGCTTCATTAAAACGTTGCATGCAAGAATTAAGAGAAAAATCACCAATGCGTGTAAAAGTTCTAGTCTTTTGTTCTTCACGCATGCATTCCAATTAATACGTTCGTAAACACAACTTTCTTGAGGAAAAGAAGCCCATTATTGAGTACTTTTGGAAAAAAATCTTTGGGCACTCATCATTTACTACTACCTTGGTTGATGATTTTTTTTACCTGTATATAAACCTCCGTCCTGGTTTATTGGTCCCCTTCGTATTTAGTGTAAAATTTTGACCATAAATTTAACTAACGAAGTGTCAATGCATGTCATAAAAAACTATACCATTAAAAACTATGTTCAAATACGAATCCACTGATATGATTTTTGGTGACATGCATTAACATTTTATTAGTTCAATAGATGGTCAAAGTTTGACACAAAATACTAGTAGTACTCCTACATTATTGGCGACGGGTGCCTTGGCCAATGTTTCTTGTTGTTGGACAGGATTAGAGTAGAGGCATTGGGATACTGTAGATAGGAAGTCTTGGCGATCCATTATTCCCCATCTCAGTCAGAGAGAACTATTCAACTAGTCTTCACAGAGAAGTGACAATACACGCTGCAGTAGATGGGACACTTAATTAATAAGCTGAGCCAGCGTGTTGGTGTTACTAAATCAGCCTTACCCTATACTGCCATCATGTTTGCCAGTGGAGCACGCTTCCGCAAATACGCCTACGCACCTCTCTCTTCCATTTACTGACATATGGGCCCTCTTGAGGTAGACCCACATGTCATTGGCTTAACTATTTACACTCTGAAGGACGGTATATCCTGGTAGTAGTACTAGTAGAATTGAGATTTAATGCACTTTCTTGCCTGTCCTTCCCTCTTCTTCCTCCTCTCTTCTTCTTCCCCCTCTCTTCCCCATCGTCGGTGCTCGTCGGTCCGCACACCATCCCCCCCCCCCCCGCTCACTGCTCGCCCGCCCGCGCCTTCTTCTTCGGTAGCTCGCGCGTACCATATCCCCCCCGCTCACTGCTCGGCCACACACACCATCTTCTTCACTCGCCCGCCCGAATCCACTTCCCCACCCGCTCGCAGGCACCGAAAACCCCAATCACTCTGTGCCCTAAAAAACCCTATGGCAGAACCGACTGACACGCAGAGCTGCGATTGGAATTCCCTCCCCGATGTTCTCTTGGAGCAAATCTGTAATCGTATGGACCTGCTCAGCACCGTGCGTCTGGCCGCATGCTCGGTGTCTAAGTATTGTGTACTCATCTGCAACCGTCCGAACCTTTTCAAGACGCCCTTCTTGCTGATGCCCGATCCTCACAGGTGGCCCATACACCGACTTGACGATCCTACTAAGGTTGTCGTCGTGCCCCTCGACATGCTACCACTACCCGCCCACCTGTCCTTCATGTGCGGCCACTACTGTGCAGGCATGAAGGCCAACTGGATCGTCCTCATCCACCAATCTGGTAGTCTATGGCATCTCGTGGATATCTACACCCAGCAAGAGATCACCCTTCCATCGTTGGATACCGCCGGCATCGAGCCTCGCGGCCCTCCGGACACTCCTGCCTACTACGCATGAGAAGCATTGAGCTTTTGGTACGATCTTCGTTTGCTGAAGGTTGTAATCTGCGAAGTGCCCACACCATCAGAAGACTACATGGATTACAAGCTCATTGCCTTGTTTGAGATGGGACTAGTCTATCTGGAAACCGGTCGCCAAACATGGTTATGGCTCATCATCAATCCTGTTGACCCTCCATTTCTGTCTGATGCTATAGTGCATGATGGCATCATTTACGCGGTTGACGCACAGATTGGCTGCATATACTGGTGGAATCTATCGTCGTGTAATTGTTCTATCTCATCTTTAGCTTATGAATATGACTGCCTGTTGATTGTTAGAAATTTAGAATAGATAGTATGTCTATAACCACATCATTGCTATATGTTCCTCTCATTTCCTAGATTTTTATGACCACACATGTCATTGTTAGAGTTGATATGAGAACAATTGGCATCTAATGATTGTTAGAATAGATATTATGAGTATAACCTCAAGATTTCTATATGTTACTCTCATTTCCAAGATTTTTATAACCACGCATGTTATTGTTAGAGTTGATATGAGAACAGTAGTAACTGCTATGGTAGAATATGAGTAGGCCCTGGAATAGCTGTTTTCCTCTCAGTTTTACATGATGTTTGAACCATGACATATTGCTAGAATATGAAAGCCATTGGCTTATTTTGTTTTAACTTGGGGTATGATTATGACCACGGCATTGCAATTCTCTGGCTATGATCCGTGTCACTGTTATAATAATCTTAATTCCACACATACTCTGAACATGACTGTATATTTTTGTCCTTCTGGTCTCCAATTTGATTTGTTGCAGTAGACGCAAATGCGCTGGCCTTCATAATTCCAGGACCTGGAAATATACAAGTCAATGGGTGGTGGTTTATCGCTCGTTCAACTGATGGTGGTCATTTGATGCTCATTTGCACGTACCAAATTGACCAAACCATTTCATCAAACCACATGCAGTACAATGCCCGGGCGTTCATGATTTGATGGCTATGGTTGCTTCGTGTTCGAGAAAGATCCCAGCTCCGTTGGGCCAGGCGTATTCAACTGGAGGCGGGTTTATAGCCTCGGCAACCACTCCATGTTCCTCGGGCTCAATATTCGATCATCCAACCAATCATCGATCATATCACCGGCGATGATTACCGTGCTATGCAACTTCCATTCGCCAGGGGGAACTGTGTTTACACATCATACCATGGGTTTCATGAATCACCATATCCAGAGATTTGTCGACATAGCTTGTTGCCAGATGATCTTCAGTTGTCAAAGGCATCAAGCTTCCAAGTGATGAATGGCGTTTGCAAACCCGACATGCGGCGATGTGGTTCATGCCAACAGCAAATATGCACAACTTGATTTGTAGTGATATCTAGACTGAGCCATGTATCCAGCTGCTGTAGCATGACCCTCTTTTGTTGGATATTATGTACTGTAGTTAGTTTGAAGGATAGATACCTTTCTGGGATCAAGTGCAGCCTAACTCACCTGAGTAGCATGTACTGATAATGATGATGGAGATGCTCTGCAGAAGCCACATATATCAATTAGGCTTCAAGTGCGTACTTGTTGGTGAAAGTGTTGTCCAATGGGAATTATATTTTGTATTACTCATGTAGCCTACAAAGCCTGTCACACAGCCTTATAACTTCGTACTCCATTTCTAAATTTGTACTAGTACTAGTAGTCCTCTATACCGTATATTGCGCTACTCGTACTACTACCTACCTCCTGGTTTATTGGTCCCCTTCGTAATTTGTGTCAAATTTTGACCATAAATTTAACTAACTAAATGTTAATGCATGTCACAAAAATTATATCGTTGGATTCATATTTCAACATAGTTTACAATGGTATAATTTTCGGTAACATGCATTGACATTTTGTTAGTTAAACCTATGGTTAAAATGTGACACTAAATATGACTAGTAAGTAGTAGTACAGTAGTACTAGTATACATCGGTCAAATTATTCATCATGTCCTCACATTGAATTGACGTGACAACACGCTGTGCATGAGGTGACACAAGAGTCCCGGCGGCGTCTTCGGTTCACCAAAGTGAGCCTCACCCCTCTCGTAGTATAACAGCACTCTCCCATTCTCTACAAAATCACTCTCCCATTTTCTACAAAATCACTCTCCCATTCTCTCCCGGTCTCTCTGCCTCCCAGCCGCCGCCTTGTTCCGATCCATTTGGTACGATGAGCGATGAGCTACTGGAGCTGCTATACTTCATTGCAAGTAGTCAAAAGGAAGATGCTGAAAAAATTGATCTCAACAAGGATGCTCTTCAAGCTAGCCAGATGAAGGAAGGAACCAGCGAGGCCGCTCCTATGAGTATTCGTCCCGTCGCCCTGTATCATGATTTCGATCTTTATGGGGGCTTTCAAGTCTTTAGAGTCTGCGTGTAGTAATGAAGCCGAGACCCCAGTTTGTTCGGGTATTGTGGCCTTCAGATTTGGAGTACCACTTATCTATCGAAATCTTTCATCATTTACTTAAAATAGTTGATTGATCATACATTGAGTTCCATTTAACTAGAATTAACCGATGCAAGTCCAAGAAGGATTGGCCGGTGCTGCCGGCTGGCGTCAAGTTCGATCCCACAGATCAGGAGCTGATCGAGCACCTTGAGGCCAAAGTGTGTGCTGACAGCGCGAGATCTCACCCTCTCATCGATTTGTTCATACCAACCATCGACATCGAGCATGGAATATGCTACACCCATCCTGAGAAACTTCCAGGTGAGACACCAATCGGCCGTCTACTTGCACAAACATATTCCTTTGTTTATACCTCTATTTTTCTTTTTAGACATAGACCTAGTGAAGCAATTACAATTTGACAGTTAATAAAAAGTGAAGCAAGTGACTACAACATGCCAAAGATGTTATGAAAATGCCAACTACGTACCCTAAAACTTGTATTCGCCAATACTGCAGGTATCACACTGAGTGGCCTAAGCAAGCATTTCTTGCAGCGCAACTTCAGGGCGTTCAAAAGGGGCACGCGAACGCGTCGCAAGATACAGTCGGAGTGCGGCATGCACGCGATGTGGCACAAGACCGGCAATACCTTGCCGATGATGGTTAATGGCCGACAGACGGGCAGCAAAAAGGTTTATGGTGCTCCACACCAACAAGAACTTCGACCAACAGAGGACCAAGGTTATAATGGCCGCGGGAATTAATGGGGAAGCCGGACAGCCTGGAATATCCGCCACCCCGGATGGCAGTTCTAAATTGCAGCATGTAACTCCATCGTGCCGCATGTAACTTCATCGTGGCGACGCGCACAGCGCAACCGCATGCATATGGGGCCCCCAACGTGATCCGTGTGTAATGTGATATGCTCTGTCTACAGAACATCAACATATATACTTATAAGAACAGCATTGCATAACCAAATTAAGCATACAATTACATAAGTGACTACACACATAACATTTCCACACACCAAAGTAAGCAATTACATGCATACTAAACTAGGAGAAACGAGCATCTAATCATCTACATCTTGTTGCGACAACGTTTGCCATTGCTCTGCTTCTGACTGGATCCTTGGTTGTGAATGGTTAATAAAATCTAAGTCTATTGCATATTAAGGTCAAAATAGTACTACCAATATACAAGTCTCATACGATGCCATTTCAACGATTGTACCATAAAAGCCTGAAATACAACAACGTTCAAATTCCAGAGTTACATGACTCAAATTCGAAGATTACAAGGTTCAAACTGATATTAGAAATGAAATTCAGCTCATTCAGCTGCAAACGCCCGTGCTGATCAGCTGAACATGGATATAAGAGAGGTTCAAACTAAAATTACCAATAGTAAGGCCGGTTTTGAAACCTCATCATTTCTGCAAAGGGATCAGCCGCTGACAAGTCATGTATGGGGTTGACACAATGACTTCTGATTACTCTGTCATATGCAGTTCCAATACGAAGTTTAGCTTTTTTGGAGCCTCTTCCATTCTGCATGTGCTGCCAGCTCTGATCAACAAACCATTCATAATTTCTACGTAAATGCATGTTCAACCACATTACCTTCAGCACCCTTGCTCTGGCAACAAAGAACCCGGCGAATATAATCTCCGGTAAGGTCCCTCGGTAGGAGTTCAAAGTAATTTTTGAGAGATGTAGATATAGGCATTCGATGTGATTGTCGTTATATTGTATCACATTATCCACCATCGGGCCTATTATTATCTGCAAAAGAAGAGAACGTGTTAGTGCCTACATGCAGTTTTGAACACTACTACAGGCCTATTTGGTTTGCAGGATTTGTAAAATGCACCAACGTGCCATCTTCGATCTGACATGATTAACATGGGCATTTGATTACAATCTAGAAAAATGTAGCCTTCTTCACAAGAGGTTGGAGTGGATGAAAAATTCCCTAAGAAAACTAGTACAGATGAATCCAAAGGAGAAATGCTTATGGATTGTAACCATATGAATCAAGCAACCAATATGGGGTGGGGGTGGGGGGTGTATGTCCTGAAATCCTCCAAAATTCCTTCAGAAATCGTAGTACATTGTTATTGTAAACTTGGGAAAAGGTGGCAAAAATTGAACTCCCTTATGGTTAACATTTAACAGGAAAGGAACATCACCTTGATATACAGCTTCTTCAGGCACGGAAAGCATCTTAGGAAACTGACAACTTGGTCCAGGTTGGGGCCGATAGATTCTAGTGCCAAGACCTTCACTGTGCGCAGAATCTGGGTGAAGCTTTTCTAGATGACAGACGAACATACATCTTCAAAATAAGAAATAATGTTGATATCAAGAAGGAGAAGTAGAAGGCGACTGCTGTACCTGAAAGTAGGAGTATTTGATAGACGAGTAGCCCACCACTGTCAATTTCGGCGCATAAATGACATTGATTCTTGTTGGACCTTGTTGAACAACTACAAGTAATATCTCAAGTGAAGGTGTGTCCTCAATGACCATATTGTGGTCCACCTTTTGTGATCTCTCGTTGCAGCACCAGCAACAAACATAAATAGTCCGGAGAGTCCTGGAGGTGATGTGGAAGCTACTCAAAAAATTCATCGCCTGAAGACGAAGGAACTCGAGTGTAGTACAGCCGCAGAGCAGGCGCTCCATGTCATCCTTTGGGATGCAGACGGCGACGAGCTCGAGGTGCTTCAGTCATGGTAGAAAAAGAGCGGGCGCGTCATTAAGGGGGGGGGGGAATGGCAGTTCATGAACTTGGCGAGGCGCAGCATGGGCGCGAAGCGGAGCGCGGACGTTGGCAGCAAGCGCATATGCCCATCATTAAAACTGAGCTCCTTGAGCTGATCTAGGGTGGGGGATCGGAACCACTCGTCAAGCTTGGCTCGGTCCTTGCCGTTGGAACGGAACTTGCCCATGATAAGGCCTCTGATTGGGCCATGGTGACTGCCAAGGATCTGGGAGAACGCATCCAAGCTTTTGTGATAGCCATGGTAGAGCTCATGGGCGTTGAGGTGGTCGAGAGGGGTGGAGAGCCATAGGGGGCTCCACCGCCGGGAAAGGGCGGTTGTCCTCGCCCAAATTTGATTGGGAGGAGGGATATGATGACTATCAACATATTATCGGGGAGGCTGCTGATGAAGTCTAGGCCTGCTGGAGTCGCTTGCGGTTCTTTCTTGACCCGCCTCCGCTTGTTGGCAACCTCGTTCTCCACCACGTCGGCGGTGACAGAAACCTCTGTCTCCATATTCACACCGTGCTCAGATGCTTCAGCAGCCCTGGCATCGCCACTCCCTCCGATGGGGCACTTCAGCGGCATCCTCATACACTGACGGCTTTGAGGACAGAGAGCGGCATCAAGGATGCAGGCGGAGAGAGAGGATTGTGTGTGTGGCGATGATGGGGGGTGCCGGCTTTGAGGATTGAGAGCGCCGTCGAGGATGCGGGCGGAGAGAGAGGATTGTGTGTGTGGCTAGGATGGGGGGGTGCGGCCGCTCGGGCGCGCCATTAATACGGACCAGTGGGAGCGAGGCGGGCGGCGGTCAAAGGTTGTCTCGCTTCCCGGTGAGCCTGCGCGGCGGACTTCTGGCATTCCTATACCATCATTTCACACAGCTACTCGCATGTCTCCCGATGACACTGCGCAGCGAAAACGCCTCCCGTCAATTCACACACCTGCACGCACGCCTCCCGGTCTGCCTGCGCGGCGGACTGCTCGCATCCGTCTCGTCAACTCATGCCTGCTCGCATGCCACACGGGGCGCGTGGCACGTATAATTTTTTGTTTTTTGATGATTCATTCTGCCGCTTTACTGCTTAACCGAAGCATGGCACGGTCTAACGCACACGGTCTGAATAAATATTCCATATGAGATATTGGTTGCCAGTTATTAACAATCTCCCGTTTGTAAGTAGATTATATCAAAACTTGTCTTAAATTTGACGAAAAAATACAATATCACAGTCTACTGGTGTCCATATATGACACCAAGATAAGTTTCATGAATTTCAACTAAGTTTTGGATTTACTGAATTTTAAAAATCAATATTCTCAATGTTTTGAAATTTCTTTCATGGGGAAACATGCACCAAGGGAAACACATATGATTTTGCAATCCATTTTGGTGCACATGTAGCTCAAATTTGATTTTTGCACATTAAATCCCTAGGAAATCAATCAATGTATAAAACGGGTTGAATGATCTCTGTTTTTTTAAACTTTAACACGACACTCCTTTGGTCACATGTTCACTGTAGAAAAAGTTTGACATGCCTCAGAATGGAGGTGGTGGTGCGGGATGTGTGTGTGTGTGTCATAACCTCGCTCCATGTGGGTACTTTCCGGTTCTCGAGGCAGGTGCCACATCAAAGTTGTGCATTGGTATTCAAACATCACACAATACCATGCAGGCGGTGGTTGCCCTATAGGAAGTCACTCACGTGCGGCGCTTCCATCTGTGGGCCCGCGAGAGCTCATCCTCCATAACTTTGACCCAACGAGAGAGAGGCACATTTGACGAACAAGGAGGATTAATTCTTTTAGGGATGTGTTAGGGTAGGAGTATATATATATAGTACGTGTCGAAGGGGAGATGGGACCAACATATACTAGGTGTCACACATGAACCTCACTCTGTGTGGGGACTTTGCGGTTTTTGAGGCAAATGCCACATCAAAGGTTGTGCATTAGGTATTCAAAACATCACAACCACATACCTCTCCATATATATGTTTTGGCACACATGCAAGCGATGGTGGTTGTCCTGTGGCACTAACTCGCGTGGTTATCGGCGATGCTTCCATCTGTCGGCCCGCTTGGTCCATCACTTTCACCAACAATGAGAGAGGTTAATTATTTTGACTTAGGAGGGGATTAATTTTTTGCTTGTCTCGCGATATAGGTGAGATTACATATATAATAGCACATGTGTACACATGAATCCATCCTGCTGGATCGAGGGGGGGGGGGGGGCGAGCACACGATACGTCATGAACCTCTTGCTTTGTGTGGGGACCTATGCGATTTTGAACGCATGCACCACATCAATGTTGTGCATTAGGTATTAATTCAACACATATGCATGCATCACGCACCTCCATAAATATGTTTGGGACACATGCATGCAATGGTTATCTTTGCACACTCTCACTCGCTTGGTTATATATGGGCGGCAAGCCTATATATATTTGTGGGCCTGCATGGACATCCATCATTTCGACCGACGACGAGAAAGGTTACCAGGGTGGATTCTTCTTCTTTGGTTCATGTTACCGTATAGTAGTAGGTCGATCATTCTAGGCCTAATTAAGTTTGAGCGCATGCATGCTACGCATCGTGAACCCTCGATCAGTGTGGGGATTTTATGGTTCCAAAGCATGGTGCCACATCAAATTTGCGCATTGCGTATTCAAACACTAGTACCACACACACCACTTCCATACATAATTGGGCCACATGCACAGAGTGGTTATTGTCTTCAGACAGTACTCCCTAGCGATTTTATCGGCGACAAGCTAGCCCATTTCGCCGGGCTGTGTGGACGTCCATCACTTGGACCAACAACGAGCGAGAGAGGTTGTACTATCAAGTTGGATTCTGTTTGGTCCGTGTTACAGTACGTCTTGGTGAGATGCCCTCCCCCCGACACGTGTGTGTGGGGGGGGGGGTACTTCGCACTACCCGCAACCTCCATGGGGTCGGGGAAGTCCGGTTATTTTGCGAGGCACACGTGCCACATCAAAGTTGTGAATGGTATAGTTAAATATGACACCACACCCTTTTCATACATATAGTATAGGGCCACCCGCAGGTGGTTCGTATGTGGTCTCACCCATCTCCCGCCACAAGCACACATTTGTGGGTCGGGACACGGTCCACCTTTGTCCGGAAGCGAAAGGGGAAGTTTGACCATATATATGATGGACTCCTATAGGTTTTGTGTTACGGTAGGGTGAGATTTCAAACCTAACTGTCTATGGGCATGCATTCGTAGCTAGGATTCCCTTACCGCCGACACGAAGTGGGGTTCGTAGGGGGTGGCTGACTAGCAATACTGTGCGCTTTGTGCGACAGGTGCCACATCAAAGTTGTGCATTGCGTATTCGAACATCAAACCACCCTTTTCTTACATATATTTGGTCCACATGCAAGTGTGTTCGTGTTCTAACCCTTTCCCGCGTTATTCTTTTTGCCAAATTTATAAACAGCACACGAGTTGGATGCATAAACCATCTGTGATTGGGTATGCAACAGACACGGTTCGGTTAGACTACCCGTGTGCCACGCGCGTGCCCCTGCAGTCACTCACATGAGCACTGTAGATTGGGCTCCACGAGGCTTGCCTCCCGCTCTCAAAAATATCTACTGCCTCATAATCTCGAAAATATCTACCGCCTGGAAGGTTTTTATGTTTGATAGCATATGATTAGTATGTGCGGACCGTGTGCGATGTCTGTTACTCCCGCTTTGCTTCAATCCCTTGATTCAAATTTTTAGTAGCCCCGGATTTTTTTTTTGAACTGGAGCCCCGGCATTTTACTCCCGCCTGCATCCCTCACAATCTCAAAAATATCTACTCGGCTGGAGTGGTTTTCTGTTTGATAGCACATGACTATTATGTTTTAACCGTGTGTGATGTTCATTACTCCTGCCCCGCTCTACTTCGATCCCTTGATCCAAATTTTCGATAGCCCCGCCATTTTACTCCCGCCTAGTAAAATTTTTAGTACCCGCGGCATTTCCTCAAACACCTCCTTGGACCCCCTCCACACACACACCAAATCGCTCACCCCAAATCCCCCCTGCTCACACACATACACCCCACCCCTCCCTCGCTCCAAACCTAGCTAAGGTCGTCGCCGCCGCCGCCACCGCGCCGCCTCCATCGTCAACCTATGTCGGTCTGCTTGTGTAGTTTACCCACCGATATACATACCCTCGCCGCCCTGAGTTTCTTAGATGACGCCTGCGAAATGCCCCCTTTCCCAGAGATCCCCATCCCCACCCCCTCCCCCACTCCAGAGCGTCGCAGCCTAAGCCCGGCTACGCTTCCCGGGGAGCTCGAGGAGCGAATGGCCCAAAAGAGCTTTATCGCGGCCTCTTCGCCCGACGTCAGCGAGGTGGCCGCCGAGGAAGCTAACGATGATGACAGGACCTGGATTGAGCCTTTCAATCAGCGGGCTAGAGTATTCTAGCATGTCGCGGATGCCGGCTACGACATCGAGGTCATCGACACCGATGGCTTGACGCGGGTTATGCCACAGGTTAAGTTGCTCACCCCAACCCTTCGGGTTCGACAGCCGTCGATCTCATCGATGGCCCTGCCGCTGATCCCTGCGGCTCGTTATGAACAATTTGCCATCCTTCATCGCCATGGAGCCCCTTTTGTCATTTCTGAAGGACACGTTCTGCGACGCTGGCTTGGGATCCTCAGCTGGCAAGTCAGACCTCATCGACGGCGACCACAAGGAGGAGCCAATCTGTGACAAGTGAGGAAACCCATGATTTGTTTTCTCGAACCCCTTTTGTAGTGAGAACCTGTCCAGTATTTATTGCTATATTTGGTTGTTTGCATTACGCCTTGTTTATTTCTACAGTTTATGGTTGTTCGGTTGTTTGTAGTTAGCATATGTCCAGTTTCAATTGCCATCTTTGGTTGTTCGTAGTATGCCTTGTTTATTTTAGTTATTAACAGTGTGATGTTCTATATGTGCTAGTATGAACTATGTAGTTCAATTTCATCAATACCAAATTTAACAATAGCTCTATGAATGACTATATTTGGTTGCTGTTAAGCATGTTGTACTCCCTCCGAATCTTTTTAGTTCGCATATAAGATTGTCTAAAGTCAAGCCTCATAAAGTTTGACCAACTTTATAGAACAAAATACCAACATTCACAATATGAAATAAATATCAGTACATGTGTCATGACTTAAATTTTCATATTGTACTCCCTCCGTCCGAAAAAGCTTGTCCCAAGCTTGTGCCTCAAATGGATGTATCTAGCACTAACTTGATGCTAGATACATCTTTTTGAGGGACAAGGATTTTCGGACGGAGGGAGTATAACTTTAGCATGGTAGATGTTGATATTTTTTCATATAAATAAGGTCAAACTTTATGAAGTTTGACTTCAAACAGTTCTTATATGCAGAGTAAAAAGGACTGGAGGGAGTATTGAACACGCCTTTCCATTTGATTTAACAATGGCACTCTTTGGATACTCTAACTTAACTAGAGGTTAGAGTTAGTTTCTAGCTCATGACAGTTAAAAGGGAGAGAGAGAGATTGGTGGAATAGTTGATTGTATTGCTTGAGCCTCATGGGCATATATAGGAGTACATGGTCATCTTGGAGTACAAGTCAAGGTAGAATAAATCCTACGCTATCCTACGTTTCCTAAATAACAATGATACTAAACAATGACTAACCCTGAACTAACTCTAGCCAAAGAGGTGTTTGGATGACAGTGTTAGATTGACAATAAATGCACTAGGAGAACTAGCCCCAATCAGCACCTCTTGGGTGGGATAGTTGTTTTGGGTGGGTTTGGCGCAACTAGCTCAAACTAGCCCTCATGTTTGGATACTTTAGGGCTATTTGAGCCCAAACTAGCTCAAACTAACTCTAACCCATGGATCCAAACAGGGCTAATAACTAGTGTACTTAGACCTGCACAATACAAGTTTGAATGACTATGTTTGCTTGTTTTTAAATATTAGGCCTGTTGCAGTTAATAACACACCTTTCCACTTCTTGTTTTTAAATATTAGGTTGTTAACAATTTGGTCTTGCACATGTAGGTCCTGCTATCAGAGGTTTTGACCCACTGTTTGACCCTTTTTGCATATGTGGAAATGAGTTGTCCATGAATATCAGTCAAGTCAAGAAACTCAGAAAGATTGATACGATAAAGAAATTAGTGACAAAAAACAACAAGATCTTTGTCTGCACAATGAAGAAGACATCAGTTCACTACAAGGTTAGTACTAAATGTTATACCTTGTATTTTTAATTCCTTTGCGCCATTTCAAATCTAGAGAAGATATTTATGCATATCCTTGTTTTCAGGCCTTTCCAAAGTAGTTCACTGATAATTACCTCTCAAACCACCTGTATGGTCAGGAGGCGAGGAAGGTATTCATACAACACCCACGGTTCAATATTGAATTGTTCCTGAAGAGGACGAAGGATGGACAGGCACTGGCCTAAAGTTGCAAAGACCTTCAACATCAATGAAGGCTCAATATTCGCCTTCCGCTTCAGCAGTTTTCCAGATGAGATCCATCTGTCTATGTACCGTATATGATGCTAATTTCAAAAGGTTATAGATGTTGCATGTGAAACTTGGTGCTGGTGCAGTTGTGTAATGGGGTAGCTGAGTGCCAAAGCTATATGATGTTGTACTCTGACGTATTTCAATTATGAAATCCTGCTTCCTTAATATGAAAATGAAATATATTGTGTGCTTAATATGAAATGTTAGTTAGATTAATAAATGGATTATTAATAATAGGGCAATTAGCCTGCTAATTGGTTTTTTCTATTGCAAACAGTTATTGAGAAAACACCGTGGGCGATGACCTCAGGCAACGCACACAGTTTCTACGAATAAACCGTGTTGGATCAATGAACAATCACACACGACATCCTCTTGAAAATTGTTTGCGTTAGGCCACCTTGCACAAACGTTTACCACATAAAAAGTGTGTGTGATGGACAGCCTTTGCCACACAGTTTCTTCTAAGCACTGTGTGTGATGCATTCAATAACGCAAACGATAAAATTGTTAATATTATGTGCAATGGCAACGCAATCACAAATGATTTAATGGGGAAAATTGTGTGGGATGTACCTGCGAACGGAAACGTTTTCCTTGGAGTGACTGTGTGGGATGTATATACGAACGGAAACGTACTTCTTAGATTAACTATTTGGGATGTACATACTAACGGAAACGTATTCCTTGGATTGACTGTGTGGAATGTACATACGAACGGAAACGTTTAGCCGGGACTGACTGTGTGGGATGTACTTACGACCGGAAATGATTTGGCCTGTATAATTGTATTTTTTAGCATAACTGTATGTATAACCGTATTTGATCGCTTGCCCGTCGCACACGACCTCATTTTGCCGAGCGTGTGTGCTAGGAGGGCCTATTCCCGATGGTTTCTCGGTCGTGTGGGAAGGACCCCCCTATCGCAGTCACTCACTAGGCGACGGTTCAGAACGCCGTAGCGGAAAGGGGTTAAAAACCGTTTGTATAGCACCTCGATGTACCAGTGAAAAGATGAGTAAGTTGAATAGAATTAGATGGACAATCAATCAAGGTTTTATTTGCCGAGAATCAGCTCATGTCCGGAAGGACGTCTGAGCGGGAAGGATAATTTCTAAGGGTCCTGTAATGATTGCGTGTATTCGCACACATTGAATCATTAGGCTCAAAATGACAATGACAAGGTTACTAATGAATATTGCTAGACATATGGAACGCAACCATAATGCAAGCAGACAAGTATTTGCAGGGCAATAGTTGGCAGAGGATTACCGGAAGATCAGATAGAATTTCAATGTATCTTGTGAATCATATGAACAACTAGTAATGAACAATTCCTCGATAACTGTGAAGAATTATTCGTCGGGTATTCATGTGGCAAGGAACTACAAGGCAGTGGCACAAGGGGTTCTTAAAAGTTGGAGAATAATTTGATGTATCTTGTAATAATGAGAGCAACTACGAATGAAAGTATGAATGATAGGTGTATGTAGTTATCCATAGGGGTTGACGGTGGAAGGGAATTACAAAAGCGATGAGGACAAGTTCTCGGGAGAACATCGAAGTGTATCTTCGGAGTCTTTTGATGAAGTAGGTGACCATCTGGAATGAAGGGGCTCTCCTGGAGGAAGTAGTTACAAGAACCTAGTATTAGAGTTAGCAAAAAATCATTTAACCCAAATAGAAGAGAGATCAGAGTCCCAGAGTACAGACGGGGAATAAAAGATCCTAATACCACCCATTTGTGATGTGGGCTCGTAAGCCACACAACAATATTAGTAAAAGTTTTCCAAAGACTAGACTTAACTTCGGCCAAGGAGTTCCAAAGGGGGGTTCCTACAGGTAGTTGGCTCTGATACCAACTTGTGACGCCCTTGATTCAATCGTACACTAATCATACACGCAAATGTGTACGATCAAGATCAGGGACTCGCAGGAAGATATCACAACACAACTCTAGACACAAATTAATATAATACAAGCTTTATATTACAAGCCAGGGGCCTCGAGGGCTCGAATACATAAGCTCGAATACAAATTAGTCAGCGGAAGAAAGAATATCTGAGTACAGACCTAAGTTAAACAAGTTTGCCTAAAGAAGGCTAGCACAAAATTAACAACGATCGAAAAGGCAAGGCCTCTTGCCTGGGAGCCTCCTAACTACTCCTGATCATCGGCGGCCTCCACGTTGTAGTAGGCACTCTCGGGGTAGTAGATGTCGTCGGTGGTGGCGTCTGGCTCCTGGGATCTGACATCTGATCACAACAACCAGAAAGAAGAAAGAAGGGGGAAACGGGATAGCAAAGCAACTGTGAGTACTCATCCGAAGTACTCGCAAGAATCAGATATATACTAAGTATGCATTGGTATCAAGGGAAGGGATGTATCTATGGACTATACTGCAGAATGCCAGAATAGAGGGGAAGACCTAGCCTATCGAAGACTACATCTTCAAGCATCCTGCAGCATCAGAAGAGATAAGAGCAGCATATTATAATAGTAGTAAGTATGTTGTAAGAACGCCCAGAGATCACTTTCTCAACTCCCTGCAAGAAAGCAATCCCGGAGCCATCATATCCATTTCTCATGCCTCAGCATCCAGTTATAGTTGTATCGATCGGGATACAACTCCAAGCGTCCGTTACCGTGGACACGGCTATTTGAATAGATCAATCTTCCCTGCAGGGGTGCACAAACTTACCCAACACGCTCGATCAACTCCGGCCGGACACACCATCAGGTTATGACCGGCCTCGGCCGATCAACACGCCGTAGTCCTACCTTGGCTCAACACAGAGGCCAACACGCCGGTCTACATCCAAAATGCGAAGGGGTCATGGGCCAATCATCCTTTGCAATCCTGCGGGTTGCAAACACGGCTGGTGAGCAGACCTAGCCCCCTTATGCAAGCGCATGCTTAACCAGTCCAACCTGGCGCACGCCACTCAGTCGCTGAAGTCAGTGAGCTTTCGGAAGAATCGTATGACTTACAGTACCCATATTTATTCCCACGTGGTAATCAGTGCAAAAAAGGCCAGAGGCCTACTTGGATCACATATCCAAACTATTAGTGTCTTGGTAGCGCGCGGTAACGAGCAGAGACTCATGATCATGTGACCCCGTCGCCCCGTCTCGTGGACTTACGGCAAGGGCTAAGAATGCCCGGCCGTGCCACGTAATTATCTCGCGGGTACCCTCCAGGTCAACCCGATTTCACATCATTCCTCACATTTCTCTCGCGGGTACCCCTCGGGGCCGACCCGACTTCATCATGGTTCTGTGGTAAAGTCAAAGTAACCAGGTGTCCAAAACAGCAAGGGGGAAACCCGAGGAATCACCCTCGATGGATTCCCACTCGATGTAACCATCAAGGTGGAATTGGAGGAATCACCCTCGATGGTCCACCCATGAGGGGTTGCACAAGAGTCATTATCAGGAGTGGTGAAGGAGGAATCACCCTCGAAGACCACGACTGATTAGCTACACTACAGAGTTAACATCAGAAGTGCTATACGAGGTACCACCCTCGGCACTCAATAGTAGCTCTGCAGAGTCAAGCAACTAAGGGGGGTGATGTGCTGTGTCAAGCCCTGGACGTCGATCGAGTAATCAGTCATCAAGCGGGGATAACTGGAACAAGGTGAGGGGTCACTGGTGGATCACTAACCAACCTATACTAAGCAGTTTAGGATAAGCAGGTAAGGTAACAATTGCAGGTTACAAAATCAGGCTATGCATCAGAATAGGAGCAATCAAATACAGTAGCAAAATCTAATGCAAGCATGAGAGAGAATGGAATGGGTGATATCAGAATAATCATGGGGGGAGGGGGTTTCTTGCCTGGAAGCTCTGCAGACAGATAAGAACCTTCGACGGTGAAGCGGTCGATCACCGGTTCAACCGCAGTCTCGTGGTCTACTGGAAAAGAAGTAATGGGGGGGGGGGGTAACACAGTAAATAACAGAGCAATCAAAAGCATCACAAAGCATAAAATGGCAATACACGGTGCTAGGGTGACCTAACGTAGTGCTATACGTTTCAGACGGAGCGAGAAAATATCCGTGAATATTTTCTCGGCTCCGAGCAATTATCGGACAGGCGATCCGGAGGGGAAGGTTCCATGTTTGCAGTGTTAGAGACATGTGACAGGTATGTGGATGGCATATTCGGGTTTGTCATGTTTTTTCGATCAATTTTCATATATAAACTATTTTCATCGGAGTTACGATTTATTTTATATGAATTTGCAAAGTTTTAAAAGATTTTCTAATTTACTGGAATTATTATTAATTCTTTAATTTGAATTAAAATAGTGCAATTCTTTTTATACACAGCCAGAGCTAGCTCTAGTCACAAACTGGTGGAGCCAGTCAAAGCCCAGTCAGCAGTCAACGGGTCAACGTTGACTGGGTCAAAAAGTGTGGGGGGCCACCTGTCAGCTGGCCACAGTCACTGACGACTGGGCCCAGTCAAAGCCCACGTCAGCAAGTCAAAGCTGACGTGTGGGGCCAGGGAATTAGACTAATCCTAACCAGGAAATTTAAACCGAGTTTATCTACCGGTGGGGGCCCGGCTGTCAGTCTCACCGGGCTAAGTTAAAAATATCATTAGCATCTAATGATGCCGGACACGTCAGCGCCGTCGGAGCTACGCCGGCGAAGACCAAACCGACAGCGGCACTTCACCGCGTGAGCGCTACAAGGCACCAAATCGCGTGCGGTTTGCGGCTACGAGAAGTTGGCGATGCGGCGCATTCGGTGGAGCAAGCAGTAGGAGCGGGGGTGGCCGGAGGTGGCCGATGCAACGACGGCAGGCGGCGGAGCAAGATGGGCAAGCTCAATTTCATCGCTGCGGTGCACAAAGGGATGAGCTACGGGTATCGACGGGTTCCTGGGAGCATGGGGAGAATGCTGAGGTGCTTGTCAACGACTGACACTGGCCTAAGCGACAGCAATGACGACACACAGTGGCGGCTGATGGTGGCGCTCGACAAGGTCTAGGCTAGCGGACGCACGCGGATGAACGTCACGGGGGTTAAGGGGCAGGAGCTCACCCTGGAGCTAGTGGCATACTCAGATGCGTCGAGGGCGGTCGATGTGGTGTAGATTGCTCGGTAGAGCTCCGGCGGCCGAAGGTCCAAGAAGGGTCGATCCCGGGGCTTGGAGGAGTCCTCGCTTGAGCTGGACCTTGCAGACGACGTGGTCGACGATGGGGAAGCGGACGGGCAAGGTCTCAAGGCGCGGGGAGTTCAGTGTGCGCGAGGGCGACGATGGTCGTGGCGACCGTAGTGATGGGTGAGCTCGAGGGGAATGATGTAGAGCGGAGGGGACGAAAAGGCGAGGCTAGGGTTCGTCAAGGGGGCGCGGGGCCTCCTTATCCCCCGGTGCACTGCAGCGGCGCGGGGCAGCGAGGTGGTGTGGTGGAGACGGCGGGCGGCGTCGGGCGTGCGTGCACGTGTAGTCGGTTGAACAGGGTGGAGGGGAAGACGACAGAGGAGTGGGGCCGGGCCGCTGGCCGGCTGGGCCTGTCCAGCTGGGCTAAGGCACGGGGGATTTTCCTCTTTTTCTTTTTTTCTTTTCTGTGGTTTTCTGTTTTTCTTTTTTATTATTTATTTTCTGTTTCCTAATTTCCTTTTATTTTTTAGCTTATAAAATATAAAGTTAGCAACTATATTAGTACTAATAAATAGTCCACTGCCACAATTTGTTTGGACCCAAAATAAAATAGTTTAATATTTTTATAATTTAAAAAGCAATTAAATTATTATTTTAGCCATTGTTTTAATTAGTTTAGGGCATTTAAACACTTTGTAAAAGGTTGGTTCCACCACCAAAATTAGTTAGGGATTATTTTCCATATGATGAACATTTTAGTTTTCATGTTTGATTTTTTTTAATTTCACTTGTTATTTGAATTTGAATTTGAACTTGAACTTAGTTTCAGACAAGTGAGGTTTAGCAAATTTTTAATCATGATGACCTGGCATCATTAACAGAGTGTTACTGTAGCTTTAATACCGGGGTGTCACACCTTCGTCCCAGCAGTTGAACCGAAAGGTTGCTATTATTTCTTTATCGCAGCAATTTGTCATCTTGTTTTTAACTAGGAGGAATCTAGCCCAATAATGATGGATTGTTTCTTCGGGCTGCTGCTTGATGTACATGAGATCCCATACATCAGGGTTTCACGAGTCTGTGGAGTATTCGACATGGGGGTGGGTGGGAAAAAGCTCCATACTCTGGCTGATGGTGTATCCAGAATTTTAGCGGCGGTGTTGAGCATCCCTGAATTATCCGGTGTGCCGGATGCGGATTCCGAATTGTCCACATAATGCGAAGCGGACTTGAGGTCGTGTTTCGAACTGAGGTCTGATTCCGGGCTTTCTTTGATGTGAAAATTGGATCCCAGCCCGAAGCCTGAGCGAGGTCGTCGCCTATCGGGACGTGGATTGTCTTTAGTTTTGGCGTCTGCGAGCCTTCAACCAATTTTTCCTCAATGGTGGCGACAAGGTGTGTGATAGGTGGGATACAAATTTCCCTGATGTCGGGCTTAAGCCCGATCCAGTCATAGACTGAGGGCTGGCCGTCAAACATTCCCATGGCTCGGATCCTGTCTAGTAGATCGTTTAATGACGAAAGAATAGACGGGTCTAAGCCCTCCGAATATCCGGGACCAACTCGTAGCATGGCCACTATGGGGACATCAGAGGTTGTGCCCAGGCAGTGTTCGGGCGGGTTTAGTTTGGTCGAACTGGCAGAGTCGGGCTTTAGGGCCGGGCTCCGTGTTACATCAGCCCCTGGCGAGTTTGCCTTCCCTGATGTCGGTGTCAAAACCGACAGACCTCGGGGTAGGGGGTCCCGAGCTATGGATCTAAGGTCGATGGGGAACAAGAGACGATGAACACGATGTTTACCCAGGTCCGGGCCCTCTCGAAGAGGTAATACCCTACGTCCTGCTTGATTGTATTGGATGTATAGTATGGTTACAGAGTAGATCTACCTCGAGATCAGCATGAGCTAAACCCTAAGGAGATGAGGTGGTGAATATAGCTCTAGCCCTAAAGACTACAACCCTCGATTTATATAGACACCGGTAGGGTTAGGGTTACCAAAGATAGATTACAATAAGGGATAACGAGATCCTGCGCATTCTTGACTTGGAGGGCACTCCACGGCTTCATAGATCTCTCGTCACTATACGGCTTCTCCAGTCCAGCCCATGTTCAATGGGTTGGCGCCCCGAGGACCCCTTAGTCCATGACTCCCTCAGTAGCCCCCGAACTTGCCTCCAATGCCGGGGATCGTCCTCTGGAATCTTCATATCATCGGCTTGCGAGATGAGTTCTTCCATTCCTTTATTCAGTTAGGAGCCTTGTCAATCTCGTCGAACACTATCCGGAGCCCGAACTAATGTACTCGGGCCCGAACAGTTTCAAGATTCTGGGATCCGAAGACATCTCGAGATTGAGGTGGGACCATCAGAGTTTAATGCCATTCCTCGGGGCAAGGGCGTCGTGCACCTTTTCAGAAGGCGTGCGGCCCAGTGCCATCCTTCCACGAGCCCGTCCTTCCAGCCTCACGGTGAGACGCTTATTTATAGATCCAAAGGTGCAGGGGAAATCTTACCTCCCCCCTTTCGCAAAGAACGACACCAAAGAAATTCCACGACGCCATGGCCGACCTCCCAGGTTCATCCTCGCGCCCACACGGCCCACTCCCAGGCGATTGGTCGAGCTATTCAGTTTTGCACCATCAGCTGAGGTGCTTGCAGACGCAGTGCTTCCTCCCTCCGGCTGATTTGGTCCCAGTCCGCGCCAGTCTCATCTCCGTTGACGGCTGCGCCCTTGCCGAGAACTCCCCCGCTCCGAGCAAGGAGGAGAGGGTATTTCTCGTGCCCTTCCTTGCAAAATCTCCAATTCCTTTGTGGTTACCTCAGTGTCTTGTTTCATTTTTTTGACTCCTACATCTAATACCTGCAACTCCAGTCTCAACATGTTGATTTCATGTTGAGAATCACGTACATGTTGTCTTGCCACCTCTAGTTGATGCTCGAGAACATCAGCACATTCCAATTCCAATCCATAATCATTTGGTAACGGCCATGCCGCACTGCTCTCAGATCTTTGTGTTGATGTCACTTCATCCTGAAATGTTTCTGTAAGTATACATGACTAGGGCAAAAATATAGTTACAACAGTGAAGCGAGCAAGACAGACTATTTTGTACATGGCAAAACAGGACTAACAATAATGTTACACGTCATGAAGCATAAGCAGGTGATATTTTAAAAATTATAAAAATGGTAGTCTGTGCAGCCCGCATACAGAAATCTCTCTTAGCTCACCAGAGGAGCATGATGTTGGGGCCAAATCCAAAACATAGACAAGTTACAAATTTAGACCACACGCAGCTACTGAACATTATATATATATATATATATATATATATATATATATATATATATATATATATATATATATCTTGCGTATAAGTAAGCAAGCAGTTGGCCATTCTGTAGCTCAGTTAAAGTCTTAGGGAGCATAATGAACAACAGAGGGATTCATACAAACCCACTACAACAAGCAACACTATGCAATCATTAGCCTAGTATAAACTAGATTGTGAGCCTCATGTAGTAATAGTTGGTTAATAGACTTCAAAGCTTCAGGCACACTTCACCAGAGTAATTAAATGGTAATGACTTTAATTATGTCAACTAATAGTTATACAAGTACCCAACATCAGGCATCATTGTTTGGGCATCTCATTAACTGAGGACAAATAAAGCAATTGAAAAGAGCAATTTAACTATGCCTGAAACAAACAAGCAATTGAACTGTTGAGTTGGCAGCATGCATACATGCACGCCTCAATAACATCCATGGCCTAGCTAGATTTACTATATAAAGGAACAACTAATGTAATATTGTTTGCCCCCTATGAAGTATCTCGACTAGTATGTAAACAAGATCCTAGTAATGATAGGGAGGCTAATGATGTGAACATGCGTTTGGTTATGACATTTATGACATCGACAACTCTACCATAGCAGGAAGCAGTTTCACACTGTTCACTACTATAAGATGTTTTAGATATTTAAAAGTAGACTACATCCGTAATGAGTGAACAGACACATTAAAATGTGTTTACATACATCTGATTTACAAAAAAGTTAGAACATCATATAGTAGTGAGCGAAGGGGGTTTTAATCAATGGCCCAATGACTGGGTTACAGGTGAAGAACCCTACACAAGCATAATGTCAGACAAATAGGATGTCCTGGTAATTGTAATACAGTGACTTACAATAACTGGTTGAACAGGCTCGGCACTGCTCCTCCTTCTCTTGCAAGGCTCCTTCCTAACATCTTGTACTTGGAAATCTTCAATCTTATCTTCATTGCACCCCCTCTGCAAGGTGACACAAACTAGTTACTGGTCTCCTTGGAAGATAAATATGCATACTTTCCAGTCTATGAACAACACAAAAGGATGAGTTTATAACAAAACAACACCACATAATGAAACATGCCACATCTCTTGCACATAATGAAATGAGCATTTACTATGTGTGCACTGTGTAAAAACTAGGCATACCTTTGAACTGGATCTCCAGGTACTCTTGGAGAGCCTACTTTAGTGTACAGCCAAACCTTTATGTCACCTATGAGTTATACAAGCCCCCACTACAGTAGCCCTTAGTGTTTAAATCGTTGACAAGCTCTGTTAGGTCAAGAACAGCAAGTAAACAAAGCAAACAGTCCTAGTATGGCTGGCTGATAGAAACAAGCAATTGAACAGATGTGTGAGCAAATCTTGCACAACACTGAATTACATATCAAGAAAAGAAGCATAGAAGGAGGCTTAAAGACCATCACTTGGCTAACTAGATTTAAGGGGCATTTAAACATCATGTGCAACGTATGAACTAACATAAACATTGCATATTTCATATTCTATAATGAAATACACATGTATTAGGTTATGCCATGTATGATGCCTAAATGTACATTATAGCAGGCATGAGTGATTCATCATTGCACGCACAATTGAATTGCAGGTTAAGGGCCAGTTCTATTCCGCCTTTTCAGAGCTTATTGTCAAAATAAGCCATAAAAGATGTAAAGAAGTCATTTTTGAGTTATGGGCTTGGGCTTAACTTATTTCGCTTTGGGGGGGGGGGGTGCTTCGGGTAGAAGCTCACTAAAAATTGAAGGGAAGGGGAATAGTGAAATGACTCTGTTGTCTGCCTATATTACACTCAAAATGCCACTGCTCACGCCCGCGTCACACCTGACCCTCAAGTAAAAACAAACACGCAAGCATTCATTGCCCTGCCCACTTGCATCTCCTCTCCCCTTTCCCTCTACCTCGATCCCCTGCATGCAGCGCTAGGGTTCCTCCAGCGAGCCGTCACCACTGGTCCCATCTGGCCTGCTCCTCGACGATG
Organism: Thinopyrum elongatum; assembly: GCA_011799875.1. NCBI lineage: Eukaryota > Viridiplantae > Streptophyta > Magnoliopsida > Poales > Poaceae > Thinopyrum > Thinopyrum elongatum. The sequence continues at coordinate 461,103,232 of CM022303.1, forward strand.
CTCTGTCCAATTAAGCTACATGGCCGGCGGGTAGGGCCAAATCTGCCCGACTGCTCCTCCCCCTAGTGCCGCCCCTCATTCTCATGGTCTCTAGCAGCTACTCCGCTATGGTCCATCCAACGCACTACTCCGGCGGTCGCCGCACCACTACGGTCGATGCCCCACTCCGGCAGAAGGCACCTCATTCCCCCTCCCCTCCTCCCAGGCCGGGGCCTTGAGGTGCTATTGAAGGATGAGCTCATCCAACAAGGTGAGGATCTCCTCTGATTTTTTGCCAAATTTTCATTCTGATCCGCTATACGATGAATTGCTATGAGCTGCTGCTGCTACTATATGATGCATTGCTATGAGCTGCTCCTGCTGCTGCTATATGATGAATTGCTATGAGTTGCTGCTATATGATGAATTGCTATGAGCTGCTGCTACTGCTATATGATGAGTTGTTGTAAGCTGCTCTGCTACTGCTATATGATGAATTGCTATGAGCTGCTCCTGCTGTTGCTATATGATGAATTGCTATGAGCTACTGGTGGTATATGATGAATTGCTAGCTGCTGCTGCTGTATGATGAGTTGCTATGAGCTGCTGCTGCTATATGATGGTTTCAGGTGGTGCTGCTATATGATAATAACCAGCCACTTGGACCATCGAATTTCGATAAATAATGGTTCTTCATTTAAATTTAGGTCATGCGTTCTTCATTTAAATTAGGCAATGGGATCTCTATGAAAGACATTGACCAAAGTAGATTGTGCCAAGTAGATGGTATCTTTGTATTTGCATTTTGAACAAATATTGATGGTTGTTTTCCTATCATATTAATTACTACACTGGGTTATATTTGTGATGTTTCCAAGTCAAATTAATCTTCATATGGGCAACAAAATGACAAAATATAATGCAATCTAGACTTTTCACTGATCATACCACAGATAAGCTGAAAAGGCAGGCAATGAAAAGAACTGGTTGGCTTATTATCTAGAGCTTATATTCAAAGGTGCTTATTTTCTTAGGATAACTCGAAATAATTGTCCCTAAGAAACTTGGCCAACAGCACTGACATATAAATAACATGTCACGATGATTGCAATGGAGGCCCAGTTCTTTTGCGAGATTCTCCCAGAATCTGACCCTTACCCAGATTCTCCCAGAATCTTTGTGCCCCATTTGTTTTACAATCCTATCTAGTTAGGGTCGAATTAGTTAGGATTGTAAAACAAATGGGGGTCAAAGATTCTATGAGAAGCTAGAGAGGGGCAGATTCTGGGAGAATCCTGCAAAAGAACTGGGCCGGAGTGACCTACCATAGCACACTGTATAGGCTCACCGCTGCCTCTCCTTTTTTTGTGATGTTCCATGAAATGTCCACATACATCTTGTACTAAGAAATCTTGTACTTTTTCATTGCGTAACCCTATCTGCAAGTTGACACGGCTAAATTCAGATATCTCTACATGATAATACATTGCATATCCCTTGTGCATATTTAAGCCACCAATTAACGATTGTGTGCGTAGCATAAACTAGCCATGACTCTGTGTACTGGACTAGCAGGAACTCTAAGGGAGCCTCATGTAGTGCACTGGAATTCCTACATGCCACCTACGATTTTGTGTAATGTACTACCTCTATTCCTAAATATATGTCTTTGTAGAGATTCAAGTATGGACCACATACAGATGTATATAGATGCATTTTCAAGTGTAGATTCACTCATTTTGTTGTGTATGTAGTCTATAGTGGAATCTCTAGAAAGACTTATATTTAGGAATGGAGGGAGTATCATGTATGACATCTACATCTCTAATTTAGTAGCCAGTAGTGGAAATCATTGTCTACACAAAGGGATTACTGGTCGAAAATCCTAGCAAAGCACACTGGCAGGCACACAACAATACAAGAGAGAGAGACGCACTTACAAGATCATAGCAATGCCTTAGTCCAGGATCTTGGTTGGATAAGCTGTTAGATCTAGAAGAAATATCATCCTTGTAGTTTTTGCCAGCTGCATAACATGTAACAGCGACCTGTTAGTATATTTGAAGTACATCAGGCAGGTGATGCAGGACGGGTTTAAAGGTGACAAGTACCTAGGCCGCGGCGGGTGCTTGGCATCTTGCCAGATGGTGGGAATCAGCTTAGAAACATCAAGGGTGATGATGTTGCGCTGGCTGTCGGGGTCCCGTAAGGAGATCTAGAACCGTGGAGTAGGGTGTTTGTGGAGCGGCTCCGGTAGGGTGGACTATGGTGTGGGCGAAGCGGATCTAATGCCGTGGACGAGGGCGTCGGTGAAGCTGCTCCGGTGGTTGGGTTCAGGATGGTGTCGACGATGCGGATTCGCGGCCGTGGACGGGGCGTCAGAAGCTGCTCCGGTAGGTTGGACGAGGGTGTGACGAAGCGGATCTGAGGCCGTCGACTTGGGCGTTGGCAAAGCGGCCCTGGTAGGGTTGAGAATGGTATAGGCGAAGCTACTCCGGTAGGGTTGAGGATGGTGTCGGTGAAGCGGCTCCGGTAGGGTTGAGGAAGGTGTCGGCGAAGAGGATCAGAGGCCGTCGACGGGGGCGTCGGTGGGGCAGCTCCGGTGGTGTGGACGAAGCGTCTCCGGTGGGGAGTATGAAGGAGTCGCTGCAGATGCACTGCGGTTGACGAGAGTACCGGCAAAGCAGATTCAGCGCCGTGGACAAGGCCAGCACTGAATGGGCTGTGGTACAATGGTGGATGAGCAGTCTACTTGTTTCTAAGGGAGGTGGGAGGGGTAGATGCGGCCGCAGAAGCAGATCCGGTGAGGTAGACGACGCTGGCAGTGAATGGGCTCTGGTATGCAGGTGGATGAGCAGTCTAGGGTTTCGAGAGGGAAGGGGTAGAAATGCCGATGAAGTATGGACGGCGTGATGTAAGATGCTCTGGTGCTGTGGAGTAGTCGTTTTTGCGGGAGGGGGAGAGGAAATGGGGGTGCCGTGTGGTGGGGGGAACCAGAAGTTACCAAAGCAACCCCGACCTATTATGTAAATGACGGCCGTATTGTAACTATTGTTCTCCGTGCACCAAGGACAAAAGGGGAATTTCGCATGCTAAAGACTAGGTGGCGGAAATTTTAGAAGGATGCGGGAGATTTTGCCGCCCATAGGATCGTTCGTATCCAGTTTCAACTAATTTTGGACAGTGCTAGCGGGAAGGTCATGCGAGACTGTGTACACGGGGCACACGTCAGCAGTTAATAAATCGTATGAAGTCCACCCCAGAAATAAAGACAATAACTCGGGATGATGCACCAATAACTTGGACGTTCACACGGGCGCGGCCAATCGTACGGGTGTGGAGGCGCGTTCACAAAATAACGGATCAAACGCTCAGCCTATGTATTTCTCGTGTAAATATATAATTTAGTGCCATTGGTTATGTATTTTAAACATAATGCATTGACTTGTTAATTTTAATATAGATGCACAAAAAGAAATGGATATTGTAGTCCACTAATTAAAAGTTTTACCTCATATGATTACATGGCCTCCATTTCATAAATTGTGTACCCGTTGAATTCATATATGAATATTACATATATTACTTCATAATAGAACATTAAATCATCCAAGACTAATGAATTTGAATGCAAAACTAACAATGGTGCATGTACATGATAACTAGAGTGGTTGTTTGAAGAAACATCACTATAACTTTGGCATGCACAATTGAAAAAAACTATTCAAAAAAAATTGTGATATGTGAGTGTCCAATCTTTATAGCGTTGAATCGATGTTGTATCTTTGGCCATGACACGAAGTAGATATTGATTATTTTCAATCGATGCACGTCCACGATCGCTAGATAGTGATACGTGAATGAATTGTGCAATCTCTCTCACACGCATACATATCTCGTTTCTCCGTGGGCATCGGAATCACACACGCACACTTCGTGTATTTCTCTCCCTCTGTCAAGGTTAGAATTCATCTTTCTACCCCGTCCTACAAGGCTCTCACACAAAAACACACACGCTCTCTTTGTCGAACACGCCCACCCCTTTAATTACGCCCACCCACCGCCACTAATGTCTCAAAGTATAACTATGTCTTGCACACATATGCGTAAGGTTAACTCGAGTCTCGGAACCATATGAATACATACAATGGGATCCAGGAGAGCACCTTTCGTTTTGAGATTTCGCTCACACACACACACACGGAGACATTGTTTCTCTCTTCATTTTTTCTGGCACTTGCATGCACACCGCTTGTTTATCTCCGTGATGCTTTAAGTATGCCTCGCACACATGCTATCTACCTATCCCTTAATATAGATATGTATCACACAAACTCATTCTCCCTATATCTAAGTGTCACTTCCCCCCCCCCACACACACACTTCCCGACAGCGGAAGGAGTAGGGTGACACCTCGATTCTGATACTAATCTATAGTGGCTTCTTCTCAAACACACACACACACACACCACACAACACACTTCCCGACACCGAAGGAGTAGGGTGAAACACTCGATCTTGGTACTAATCTATCTAATGGCTTCTCTCTCAAACACACACACACACTTCCCGACAGCGAAGGAGTAGGGTGACACCTCGATCTTGATACTAATCTATCTAGTGGCTTCTCTCTCAAACACACACACACACACACACACACACACTTCCCGACACCGAAGGAGTAGGGTGACACCTCGATCTTGGTACTAATCTATCTAATGGCTTCTCTCTCAAACACACACACACACTTGCTAGTTGTGCCTCTGTGCCTACCGCGCGCACACTCTCGATATGTCTTTCTCTCCCTCCCCCCTCCCCACCCCCCAACAATGAATGCAGAAGGGTGACACCTCAATCTTGATCTTAATCTATCAATTGGCTTCTCTCTCTCTCTCTCTCTCTCTCTCTCTCTCACACACACACACACACACACACTCGCTAATTGTGTCTCTGTGCCTCGCTCACACACTCGATACGTCTTTCTCTCCGTAGCCCCCCTCGATATGTAGATTTCTCGCGCGCGCACAGCTGTAGTGACGATGACGCTAAACCGAGTGTGCCTTGCTTTTACCTGCCTCATGTGATAGTTTTCACCCTATTTTCTGTTAATTAACAAGGCAACCTTTTCTTTGTTACTACTAGTGAATTTGAGATCATTCGGGGCAGACATAAAATATATCACTTCAACCCAATTATCGCAGTAACTATTTAAAAAGAAACTAGCAAGATGCCCATGCGTTGCACGGAACATCAAGATGCATTTGTATGAGTAGTTTATCTTGTGGGAGAAAAGGATGAATGAGGGAAGGCCTTATTTGCAAATGTGTAGAGGTGTGTGGGTATCTTTTTGCAAAATTGCCAAAGTTTCCTTCCTATCCATCAGATATAAATCGGACGGCCTATATTGTAGGATGGCAGGCACACCATCATCACCAACTCTGTTTTTTATAAGAGTTAATAAGAGTATAGAGAGCAGAGATATATCTCTTGCATCGTCCACAATGAACATCTGGTGTACTGGTTAGCGCCAGATGCTCGCAAGGCGATGACCTGAGTTCGAATTCTATCTTGAACTTTAGATTTTTATATTTTTTAATATATACTTCTTTCGCTACTGTACTGACAGTGAAACCCACAGAGTACTTAGAATACAAGATTAAGGATAGATTTGTTTCTTTTTAACTTTCTGTACGAATCTGTAGCCACCCTGCAAGTCATGTACACTCTACATCCAATTAACTTTTTATAAAGGGAGAATCATACACGCAATTAACTCAAATGGATTGGATGTGACTCTATTATTTCCAGCATAAGAGCATCTCCAACAGCAACTGGCAAATTTCCTCCCGCTTCCTTCCGCGGAGGACGACATCCAACGCCAGCGGCATACATTTTCACAACTCTAACCAACCAGCAGAAATTCATGCAAACACGGACTGATTTCATATAAGCATGAAGGATTTCGTATAAAAAAGCCAGATCTTCATATAAACATGACGAATTTTATTACATTTACATGAACTAACCGATGCTAATACGGCTCTCGTGGTATAATTAATACCTAATGTAAATGGCCGCCCGCGGATCCCTTTGTCTTCCTCATGTCCGGCAAACACTTGCGGGGTCGACGAAGGTCCTCGGAAGAGATGAAGTAGCAAAGAAACCACTTGTATACGCTGTCGTCACATCGGCGGTGGCCTTCATGGGACCCAAGCGGTGGCGGCCTCCCGTGTTCTACTTCTCCTCGATGATGGCGGCGGACACGGAGAAGCTGGCCACCGACTCGTCGCTCTTCATGCACCCGGCTTCTGTCTCTGCCTACATGGCGTTGCCGCAGGCATGGGAGGCGCGGCCATAGACATGAGAGGCCCGGCCACCGCAGACACGGGAGACGCGGCCGCAGACACTGGTGGCACGGTACGATGTGGCAGCGACGACGCCCGTGTCACCGTGTCGGCGTGGAGCAACTCGCCACTCCTCATCGAGCTGAACTAGAGCGGCGAGTTGCTGAACCACTTGCCGGCTTGGGGCGGCAACTGGCTCCGTCGGGCCAGGCGAGGTAGGTGAAGCACCGAGCGACCTCGCTCGTATCCGGAGGGCTCGGCGAGCCACCCAGTCGGGTAGTATGCCGGAGAACGGCTCCTTGGAAGCCATCGGAAGAGTGGAGAAAATGGTGAAGGAGGAGATGGGGGAGCGGCGGAGGGGTGTGATTCTTGCCCGCTGTCTAGCCTCGTTTAAATAGAGGGCGGACGGTAGGAGCTTGGCCGGCGTCTGGCCACGTTTAAACTTAGGGCGGACAGGAGGAGCTCGGCCGCCATTGCGTTTAATTCCGGCCGGCTCATGAACGGACATGTGGCCGGAGTAGGTTTCTCGGTTTGCATACGGGTTTAACGGAGGCGTTTGATGGAGGCGAGGAGGCGTGTTCAGCCGGGCGTGCAGCAGGCGGCGCAGTACTATTCGATTTGACAGCTACTACTAGTAAACCAGGACGGTAAAAATATATTGAGTAAACCATGGCCCCTCCCAATGCTCCACCTTGTACAGGTGCTAAGACTGCCATGTTGGCAAAAAATATGATGTGGCAAGGTAATTAAGAGGAGAGAGATGGGTGTGGTGACCCTAGGAAGAAACAATGCCAAGCGCGGGAACCTAGGGAAAACACTTAAATGAAAGAAGCCTACCAATGCATGGATAACTTTAGTTGCTAAATCATTAAATGAAGGATGCTTAGCTACAACAAGTTAAGCACCTTTGCATTGGGGACTTTAGTTGCTTAGCTCTTTAATGTGCTTAGCACCTCATCTTAGCACTAGTGCATTGGAGGAGGTGGACAGTTCCCGATACGACTTTAATGCAGACGAGGGAGAGGGTAGCGGTTCCCGAAATGTTGAACGGCCAATGATGCATCCTCCTTTAATTAGCATGCTGAGGGAAGTAATAATGGGAGGAGGACAAGGAAAAGAGGCAGCACGATGTGAATGCAACATAGTTTGCACTCATATAAAGGCGCCCCTCCATTCCAATGCATCTACCACATCGTACACACATAAGCACCTACACTAATAAGAGCAAAAGTGCTCACTTCGGACCCATGGCGGCGATGCACGCGAGCGGCCAGTGGCTGTGCCAGATGGTCCACGACGCCGGCCTGCGGCATGGCACCGAGGATCATCTCTAGAGGGTGTTGGCGACCGGTTGGTTCATGACCATCGTCGACGCCAGCTACGACTCTCAGTTGGACAAGATGATCGTTGCCACCATCAACAAGTTCACCGTCGTCAAGAAGCTCGCGGACGACATTGCCGTCCTACTCCAGCCCGCGCGCCCAGGCTCCTCATTGCCTGCCACCCTAATCGGCCTCGATGGCGAGAACCTCTTTCAAGCATTGGTGGCCCTGCGAATGCCCGCTGACGCAACAAAGAATGTCCACCTGGAGGTCGCGCTCGCCGCGAGGCGCCTCGCCCTGCAAGAATTCGTCGACCTACACATCCACGTGTACGAGGAAGTCGTGTACATAGGTATCTACAAGGCCAGTGAGGACGCTACAACGTTGGCCTTCGTCAACCGGCTGGAAGCCTTGGACGCCTTTGTTGAGAAGCACCTTGACCTCGCAATAAAAGCCGCCGCTCCTAAGCCGCCGGTCGGTGGCCCAGCACACTGAGTCGAGGAGGAGGAGGTCGTACGTTGATGGATGCATGTTTCTTCTTGCCTCCTGTAACCACCACTGCGATCGCATCATCGTGGCCTTAATTCTTATTGTGCTATTGCATTCTTGTTCCAGTCAATAAAGACATGTGCGATCCCTTTGCTCACATTTGGAGGCAATTATATGCATCACTATAACTAGAACTCCATCCGTCAATTTATAAGTTGTGCTTACCTTTTCCATCAACTTCGTAATTTACGTTCGATGCTTGACCTGACCTACGAACTACTCCTAAATTCAAAAACTGAGACCAAACTTATAAATTCAAAACTACTCGTGCAGCACGCCTGTCACGTTCACAAGTTCAAACCGAGAAACTGGAACACGTACATGAAGAATGTCCCTTCCCCGTCGCATACCACACTGTCATTCCGGCCCCCCAATCAACGTGCATTGGCTAGGCTTTATATCAGTACAACATGTGGGACCGCATGTGACCAAACTGACGATGCGCCAACCTAGCTACTACCCTGCTTATTATCTGGCCGGAAAAGCCCCACCCTAGCCTTTCCAATCGTTATTTCTATCTATCGATCATGCCAAGGAGCAGAATCAAATGTTACAATTTATACATGTTTCTCTACTCCTATCTACTCCTATAAAAGACTCAGTTGGTGATGATGGTGTGTCTGCCATCCGTCATTTTTTACCATTAGATCTGCATCTAACGGCTGCGAGGTAAGTTGTGGCATTTTTGCAACAATAGCCCACTTCTCTGCTCCAATTTGCAGAAAACCCCTTATTATCTTGAAAGCAACCACATCCCTCCCTCGCCTCATCAAAATAGCCTGAGAAATATATTTTGAGTGAAACTTAATATATTTTTAGTGGTATATCTACTCCTATAAAAGACTCAGTTGGTGATGATGGTGTGTCTGCCATTCGTCATTTTTGACCATTAGATCTGCATCTAACGGCTGCGAGGTAAGTTGTGGCATTTTTGCAACAATAGCCCACTTCTCAGCTCCAATTTGCAGAAAACCCCTTATTATCTTGAAAGCAACCACATCCCTCCCTCACCTCAACAAAATAGCCTGAGAAATATATTTTGAGTGAAACGTAATATATTTTTAGTGGTACATGTATATCAAAACAAGAGTGTTTTCTTTCAATTTTCTGAACAAGTACTATTCTACTTTGGATCCGTTGCAACGCACGAGCACATTGCTAGTAAAAGGAAAAGGCCTGCCGCGTTCGCATCGCACCCCCACACGCCCGGGAATCAGGAGTACGCCACGGCCCATCCGACACACCACATAGCTAGGGAAGGCGTGTTGCCTAGCATTTTCACTTCCATGTAGGACCGCAGTTGAGCAAACCGACTATCGGCAAACCGCACCCCGCCCGCCGCGTTGGAAAACAGAAATGAAGAGGGGAAGATCTAGCTGTAGCATGGAAGCCAAGAAATTTGGTGTCAGATGGGACTCGTTGATAGAGTAGGAGCACTCCGTACTACTCCTACTACAAAGTTTGTACTACTACTACCACTATACAACTAGGTACATGCACGGCACAGCATCGTAGGAACAAAAAACGGGAAGAACTAGGTACGTACTACTACCACTATACATAATACTGCATATTGGGTTTCTCTAAAGTCAAACTTTGTATAGTTTCAACAATTTGTAGGAAAAAGTATTAACATATACACCACCAAATATATATCATTTGATTCATCATTGCTTTTATTTCCACATCGTGTAAATTTGTTAGTATAAATGTTCATATTGCTTTCACCAAATTTGGTCAAGCTTTATAAAATTTGGCTGCAGTCAAAGCTATATATGTGCGGAGTAAATTACAAACGGAGGGAGTGGAATAGATATAGATATAACTATACAAATAAAAAATATACTAATATAGTCTATAGATATAAATAAGGCTACTACCCTTTTTCTAGGTTAGAACTCGCGTTGTTGTGTACACATTGTTTTGCTTCGCTATAATTTGCATTTGCGGGGTGTGTGTAGGACTACCACCTTTTGTTCAGTACCAGTAACCCCACCATTATCCTTAATTAATTCATACTGGCAATTATGATTGCATTATCTTAGTTCTAGCCCGTTCTTCGGTTGCTTGGAGGAACTCCATCTCGTTATTCAGGTTGATTTTGTGCATACGATAAGATCATCGTCAATCGAAGATTTGTTTAGGAACGATTGTCGATCTGTATCACCAGGTATGATATAGCTGGATCATCAACGTCAAAATCCACCAAATCGATACTTATCCCCACTCTCATTGAAAGATTGGGTCGCCATCATAAGACTACCACCTAGACAATTCTACCCTATATCATACACATGAGCATGCATCTCATTATTCAGGTCCACGCCTCCCTCTCTCTCTCGAAACACACACACCTCTCCACATGATGCGTGTCTCTTGGTCTCTCTTCCATCCCATGACAAAAAGGCACACTGCCATTCTCTTCTTCTTGCTACCCCCATCTATGTAGTTAGGTCTCCTTGCAACAAACAAGCATTCATATGTCTCTCTACTATCTCTTTCTACCACACATAACCTTCCACCCCTAGCCAGCCGTGCTGTCGAGGTCTATCCAGCTCTCTCACATGGAAACAAACGCCATCTGTGTGTCCCTTCATCGCACACACACTATCGCTCTCCCATATCCACAACCTCGTAACCTTGTCGATCCCGATGTTACATGCACCTCTCCCTCTCTCTCTCTCTCTCTCTCTAACACACAAATGGACACGCACACACCCTCTCTCTCCCTTTCGGACAGTCCTCTCTCTACGACACACACAGTCTTTCGAACATGCATATGCCCCTCTCTCGTTAGGTATCGCTGCCCCCGCCCCCCCCCTCTTTGTCACACAAATATTCTCTCTATATCTATCTCTCACAATAATACATGCATAGTCTAAATTGAAACCAACTACAAAAATGAGCTCCAATTACAAAAATCAAATCCACTCCCAAACAGAATATGAAAATAGGGTGAAATCATGCACACAAATGTTTGTTGCGTGCATGAATGTCAATGATATGGATGTACTTCTCATACATCCACATAGACCCATTTCACACAAATTACATTAAACCCTTCTCAAAATATGGTGCGCATGTGATGTTTGTTGCACTTCTCCTGCCAGCCTTCCTCCGACACGTTCCAACATATTGTGCTACTTCCGATTCTATTTTTCTCCGCATACCATGTGAAACCACGAAAAGGTCACCCCCACCCCCACTGGTACTATAGCTCGAAGCTCCCATACGGACACAACACCCATCGGAGCACGCAGCCATCACCGAAGTGGACAGTGCCGTAGCCTGGGAAGAGGACGGAGTCTCCGACATCGCCGAGGTGGAGCACGCCCTCTATGGCCACGAGTAGCGCGCGCTGACTGTCCACGCGGAGGACAGTGTGATCTAGCAGCTCGCCCTCGTCGGCCATGAGGGCTAGCTGTGCTCTAGCAGCACGCCCTGGTCGGTCACGAGGAGGTGCATCACGTCCTCGCCGCTCACAATGTGGACGAGCGCGTTCTCCAGCAGCATGCCCGCGAGCATCGCATCGTCGAGAGCACGCCCATGAACATCGCATCGTCGCCGCTCTCGACGTGGACGAGTGCGTGCTCCGGCAGCACGCCCGCGAACATCGCATCCTCGCCGCTCACAATGTGGACGAGCGCGTTCTCCAGCAGCATGCCCGCGAGCATCGCATCATCGCCGCCCACGAACATCGCATCGTCACCGCTCTCGAGGTGGACGAGCGTGTGCTCCGGCAGCACGCCCGTGAACATCGCATCCTCGCCGCTCAGGTGCACGAGCGTGTGCTCCAACAGCACGGCCGCGAGCATGGCATCCTCGAGTTCATGAGGTGGTTGAGCGCGTGCTCCAGACAGTACCCCAGGAGTCGGGACGCGAGCATCGTGCCCCCGTCTACGAGGAGTACTGCATGGTGCCCATCGGGGTTTAGGAAAATCCCGTGACTCCGCCGCTCCCTGGAGGAGCGTGAGCTCCAGTGGGTGCTTGAGGAGTCCCGCGCCGATATGCAGGTGGCGGCGGACGTGCAAGATTATCCTTCGAGCTCTCATCCTCTTACGAAGATGCCTCCACCTCCCCCGTCGTATGTCCTCTGCCTCGGCTCCGGTGGACGTTTGGAGTTTAGTTTTATGGAACATTAATATTTGGAGTAATCATACCTCTACCAAATTGTGAAGGATCAAGACTAATGCAAGAAACAACCTATGACTAACAGGCATAAATACATGATGTGGCGGCATTGCATGTTGGAGTATATTACAATTTATGGATTGCATGCATGAGTAGCTTATGTGCCTTGGTTGCATGGCTAGGAAAGGCTAGAGAAAAATAAATAGATAATGTGTTTAGAGTGCACTCCACTAAATGGGAGCATGTAAATATCTTTAGAGTGCACTCCACTTTTTTTTCAGACGCTTAGGTGCACTGGATGCCGTGCCACGCTACAAAATGTTAGAAAAAAAATCCGCTCCAATGTTTTAAAAATCTATTATTATCTTGAAACCAGCCACACCCGCCCCTCACCTCATCAAAACAGCCCGAGGAATATGTCTTCAGTGAAGCATAATTTATTTTTACTGATATATGTATATCAAAACTAGAGTGCTTATACTTCAAGTTTGTGAACAAGTATTATTCTACTACTTTGGATCCATTGCAACGCACGGGCCGGCACATTGGTAGTAGTAAGAAACAAATTCCGAGTGTGGCACGAGTTCGTACTGTGGGAGCACCACAAGGCCTGGCGCAGGAGTTACATTTCCCTCTCGAGGCCCACGGGACCAAGCTTCAGCGGCTTAGTGCACCTGCCTTTGAGTCAATGACATGTGGACCCTAAATGCAGCTGGCCCACATGTCATTCTCATAAAAGCAGAGGGGCGGTGGGACCGAGAGGGGTGAGGCGCAGGTCGGGGATTTGTGGTGTCATGGGTTCGAGCGGCGTCGTGGGAATCGCATTTGGCTGTGGTAAAACTTGATGGTCGCCACAGTTCAGCTGGCTGGCATGTCATGCACACAAATGCAGAGGAGCGGTGGGGCCGAGAGGGGTGAGGCGCACATCGGGGGACGTGGTGCCATCGGTTGGAGCGGCGTCGTGGGTATCGCGTGTGGCAGTGGTAGAAACATGATGGTCGCCGTAGTTCAACTTCCATGGACAAGCTGTCATGTCTACTGACACATGCATTGCATACCGCTCACTGCAAGGAGTAGTAGTAGAGAAAACTAGGTGGATAAATAGTTCATTATAGTCAAGCGAACCTATATCAATGTACACAGAGTACACTTGTTCCAAAGACATGCACACTGGCGAAATAGTTCATCTATATCAATGTACACAGAGAGGAAATATAATTTTTACAAGAGAGGAAATAGTTCATCCATCTATAATGCTCTGCTGCTGGTGCAGATTCTTCTTCTTCTTCTTCTTCTTTCTTCTTCTTCTTCTTCTTCTTCTTCTTCTTCTTCTTCTTCTTCTTCTTCTTCTTCTTCTTCTTCTTCTTCTCATTTTCTGTGGGAGACGGCTTTGCAACAAGCTCTTTCGACCTTGCAGCTATCTCGAAACTCACACGGGCATCGAGGGCAGCATATTTTATCCGCTCGTAGGTCAAGGGATAATTCTCCCATCCAGATGACCTTAATCCCATCGTCTTGTCACCCTTCTCAAGATTTGTTCCGAGCACAAAATTTGCTACGTCGAACAGGGATGGTGTTTATTTATCACAATCGTCTACAGGAATTCTGGTTTGTAGGTCAGCGATGATTTTCAAGTCAAGGTTGTACGGTGCCAGCTTCTCTTTGTCCCCTTCGATGGCTGCCCCACAGAAGTATATGTCCTCCCGAGACATGAAATCATGGAGCTCACCTAGTATGGAGGGCATGTGTATGATGTGATACACCAAATCATCTTCGAGGCATGGCTGAAGGACGGCAGCGCGTTGGATCTTCCCAGTGGCACGCTCCGTGTACTCTGCGTCGAGACCGATGACTTTCATCTCCACCTTTTGGAGGGAGTTGGATACATTGTTGATCCACTCCTGAACAACCCTTGGGTGGTCGGTGACTATGGCAACTATGCTCAACAAGCCTTCGACAAGGACATGTTTGCATCTAAAAACCTGCATAGGGATCTCTTTCACCATTTGGAACCGCTGGACCGGAGGGCTATGGTTTGGAGAATTAGGATTAAGATGGCTAGTCTAACTGAAGAAGATGATTATTTAAAGGGGCTTCGGAATTATTCAAGGAGGATGTGAATCCAGTGGGGTTTGACTGCAAATGAAGGAGACGTGAAGGAGCCGAGGAAAATCGGTTCCCAATGGAGAAGTAAATGGGAGAAGTGGCATGCAGGCAGTTGATTAGACGGCTAGGTAGACCAACCTACAAAACGAAAAGGCTATGCGGGTAGCGTACTAAGGAGTGGTCCGTGTACGTGCCCATCCTTGGATCGCTACATGTGCCACTGGTTAGTTGAGGTCACTCTTTGGAATCACCGTGGCGAAACATTTTATGATTCCTTTTTATTTCTGCACCCCTCCTGATAGGTGGGACCTACGCAAAACCCACTTGGGTGGACGAATGGATATACAAACATATCCATCTCTTTGCACACAAAAAATGTGTCGTAGCTGGTTCGGATTGATATTGGCGCATGCCTGCGAGACACAACCTTTTCTGGTTAAGGAATATGCGGTTATCCTAAAAAAAGAAAAAGCCCTTCTTCGTGCTTTCGCATGCACGAGAATTTGGTTCTGCTCGCAATATGGATGTTACCTGGAGGATGAAGTGAACCCAGAGGCACGCTAGCACGGGAGACCTATTTCCGTTATACAGTACTACTCCGTATGTTACTACTAGTAGTAGTACAACTATGGTACACTTGATGGAAACGGACTTGTGTTGGATTGCCTACGGTCGAAACGGGGACCTGTTCATCGGGAGGGGTGTGGCGTACCGCAAAACGGGACTCCATGGGATACTGTTCATCCACCGTCTACTGCCTCTCTCCAGCCTCCACGGGCTACTGTTCATCCACCGTTGACTTCCTCCAGCCTCCATGTAATGACCCGAGACCGACGCTCCAGAAGCCTTCCAGTTATTTCATTGTTGCCGTGTGTTTCATTTGTTTGTTGCATTCATCATGCCATCATACGCATTGCATTCGCATGTTTTCATAAAACTTGCATCCGCTCATAGTTGCTGCTTCTTCCTTGTCTCTGTTGACCTCCTCTCAGATCAATCGGACCGCTCTCTTCTCTGAGCCCATCAAACCCCCTTGTCTCCATGGCCTTTCGTCAAACCCCTCGCGCGCGTCCGAAACCTTACCCAAACTCGAGCCGCTCAGTCATCACCATTGGATTCGGATCATCTCCAAACATCCCTAAAATATCGTCAGTTTCTTATTTGGACTCTCATAGCCTATTTGTTCTCGATCGTACGATTTCGATCGGATGATCCAAACTCCCTCCTTTCCTTATATATAGAGCAGCCCCTAACCAAATCAGACCATACCCTAGACCAACTTCCTACAATTCCTCCACCCCGCCACCAGATCAGATCCACTTCGGGATCCTCCCGCAGCCACCAGGCACCCACCATGCATCCAATCCTACAGCCTTCACCATCCCTGGCCATCAGATCATCGATCCAACGGCCTCCCTTGCGCCCCAGTTTCCACAGCGCCTCGTGCCCCGCAGCTGACCCCGATCCAGATCGAGGCGAGCTCGTCCCCGAGCCCTAGGGCGCTGTCGTTCCCGTCTACTGCCGACGACCAGACCCCAACAGATGAGCCCCGCCGGTCCTCCTCTGCCTCCTTGCTTCACCACCTTTCTCTCTCTCCCTCCCTGACCTCTCTTCCTCTCTGGGAACAACAGCCGCAGGAGCTCCGTCGTGTCCATGGAGCCCCAAGTCCCGCCGCCCTTTGCTTCGAGCTGCCTCCTGTGCCTCGATCTCCTCCAAGACCGGCCGGATCCATCTTCCCGCGCCCGGATCCGCCCGCTGCTGCCTGCTTCGCTCGACTAGCATCAAGTCCCGCTGCCGCCTCAAGTTCACCGTCGTCCTGTCTCTAGCCGGCATCGCCGTTCCCCAGCCTCACCGCGTCTCCAACCGCTGCCGCCGACGCCATGACCGGCGCTGTCGCGCCCCTGCTTCCTCTACATCGAGGACGAATGCCCACGTTGACCGCGCCCTGCCTCCTCCCGCCTGGGCCAGCACGCTGCCTCAAGCGGGCCCAGCTCCCTTGCCGCGGCCTGCAGCCTCACCGACCGGGCCGAAGCCCATGGGTGAGCAGCCCCCTCCAGCCCCTCTCCTATACATTATTGGCCCAGCTAGATTCGGCCCACGTATGTTTTTTTTCAGCGTCTGCGAATTTGTCTAATTATCCAGAGAGCGCCTATTTTACAGAAAAATCCATAGTGTTCATGCATATAATAACTCAACAATCGTGCATCATATTAAAATGACTCATACATGTAAAATGCTTAGAATTTCATCTAGTTTCACAATATCTAACTTTCATCCATGTTAAAATGCTTAAATTGCTGTTTGTATTAATTTTCTTAAATGACATGTTAAAATGGTTTATTTCATAACTAAATAACCGTAGCTCCGAATTAAATAAACTATATATGTAAATGGTGTAGAAGAATGCATAGATTAACATGGTGCACTTATTTTGCTTGTTTAACAACTCTAAAATTGTGTATAGGGCAGAACAGTACCAAATTCAAAAATTGCATATGAGGATTTTCTGGAATTGTTGTTTGTTGCTCCGGCCTCATTTAAACTTGTCTAAATAGGTTGTTTTCATATGCTTCACCTCTTGCCTTGTTAACCAACATTTAATATTGATGATTAGCTTGAACGAGAGTGAACTAAATATTTGAATGTGGTGTTCCGTCAATATGCAACTCGTTGCATATTGAGCTCCACTTAATTTGTAGTATTGTTTGTTGCACTTTGCCATGCCATGCCTCATTAAACCGGACATGCATCATACTTGATTGTGCATCATGCCATGTTCATGCTTGTTTGTTTACTATGTTGTTGCTTCTTTCCGGTTGTGCTTAATCTCGATAGTTCCAGTAACATTGCGATTGTGAGGATCCGTTCGACTACGCCCGTTCGTCTACTTCATGGATTCGGTCTTCTTCCTAGTGGGATTTCAGGCAAGATGATCATTATCCTGGATACCACTACTACCTTTGCCTTGCTAGTTGTCTCGATGCTATCGCTATGTCGCGCTACATACCACTTGTTTATCAAGCCTCCTAAATTGCCATGATAAGCCTCTAACATTTTCCACCATCCCAGCAAACCGTTGTTTGGCTATGTTACCGCTTTGCTCAGCCCCTCTTATAGCGTTGCTAGTTGCAGGTGCAGTGCAGGTTGTTCCATGTTTGGGACATGGATTTCATGGGATATCACAATATCTCTTATTTAATTAATGCATCTATATACTTGGTAAAGGGTGGAAGGCTCAGCCTTTTGCCTGGTGTTTTGTTCCACTCTTGCCGCCCTAGTTTCCGTCATACCAGTGTTATGTTCCATGATTTTGCATTCCTAACATGGTCGGGGTTTATGGCCCCCCCTTGACAGTTCGCTTTGAATAAAACTCTTCCAGCAAGGCCCAACATTGGTTTTACCATTTGCCTAATATCAACTAAAACTTGCATAGGGACTTACCGGTACCCGAGGATAATTAATCAACAACCCAGGCCAGTGCTCCTCATGAGTGTTGGTCCAAAACAGAGGCACTTGCGGTGCCACCCCGTCAACTGGGGTTTTCGGTTGCCGTACATAAAGTTCATCCGATCGTGGCCTGAGACGAGATACGTGTGGCTGCTATCAGGGTGTCGGCAAGTCGAGAGGTCTTGTTGGTTTTGTTTTACCATTGTCGAGATGTCTTGTGAACCGGGATTCCGAGCTTGATCGGGTTGTTCCGAAATGGAGGATTTCCTCCGCGGATCATGAGAGTTTATCATGGACTAAGTTGGGACACCCCTGCAGTGTTAAATCTTTTCGAGAGTCGTGCCCGCGGTTAGGCAGATGGGAATTTTTAATATCTAGTTGTAGAGAACTTGACACCAGATCCGAAATAAAATACACCAACCACGTGTGTAACCGTGACCGTTTCTTTTCAATTGAGTTGGAGTAGAGAACACGATGGGGTTATGTTTGACTCGTAAGTAGTTCAGGATCACTTATTGATCATTACTAGTTGCGACCGTTATGCGTAGTCTCTCTTCTTATTCCTGTACTCGTAAGTTAGCCACCATACAATGCTTAGAGCTTGCTGCAACCTCACCACTTATCCATTCCATACCCATTAAGCTTTGCTAGTCTTGATACCCATGGTAATGGCATTGCAGAGTCCTCGTGGCTCACAGATTACTACAACAAAAGGTGCAGGTACAGGTAATGCGATGATCTGACATGAGAGTGATGCTTGCTTGTTTTGGAGTTCTTCTGCTTCTTCTTCGATCAAGGGATAGGTTCTGGGTCGGGAGCCTGGGATTAGCAGGGTGGATGTCGTTCTTCTTTTTTGTTTGATTTCATCCATAGTCGGATCCTGCTCTTCTGCATGATGACTGCTATGTATTGATGTATTCATGTTGTGGCTTGTGGCGAGTGTAAGCCTTTATCTTGTATTCTCATCTATTTAGTACATGGTATGTTGTAATGATATCCACCTTGTTATGCGCTCAAAATGCGATTGTGCCCCAATCATGAATTCATCACGTGATTGGGATAGAATCGCATCTTGGGCGCTACAAGTTGGTATCAGAGCCTTACCGACCTTAGGAGTCCCCTTGATTGATCGAACCACTGTCGTTGTTGAGTCTAGAAAAAAGACTATTTTGAGTCTAATTATATATCGGAGAGTAGGAATTTTTTTTACTCCTTATCCCCTTCGTCGCTCTGGTGAGGACTCGTGACGTAGGTGTTTTGATTCCACTACTCTCCTTTTTCACTCAAATTTTTTTTAGGATCACGCGGGTATTGTGGAATCGATCCGATATCATTGTGACGGGAATTCTGTCTTGGTGCCTCCTGACATTTAGGGGTTGTGGCAGTGTCCCACGGAGTTGAGCTCCAAAGTGTTTTCGTCACAGTGCTTTTCATTTCAATTCTGGAATACCAGAGGACGCCGACATTGAAAACGTTTCTATGCTCTTTGTGGTGAGAGTAGTTTGACGACACCCAGTACTGGGGAGAACGATCAGATGTATTTCCACAGCTAGTATATCAGATGTTTTCGAAGGTCTGAGGTACACAATTTTCGAGGTTCTTGGTTATGTGTTAATGGAGGCAGTACATTTGGAGCGTAGGATTCGGCTAGGAGTTGTGTGATGATATTTTGCTCCTTGTACTTGTTGTACTAGATTGCATAACCGGAAATTTCGGGAGTTTTTAGGTGGGAATTCAAGTAGTTACCTAGACTATCATTCCGACAGATGCATGATATGGGATTGGGTAAATCTCTATCATATGTATTTGTTTCCGGCTTATTCCACAAGCCAAATCCTTTGTTTTGTTTTGGTTGTGGTATTCGAGTTGCTTCTATGCCAAGTGTTGAATCCATACCTTTCCTAAGCGGTGTTCTCATATTTCTATGTGAATGCTAATCCTTCTTGATCATCGAGATTGTCATGTCAATTCTTTCCAACCGGTGTCTGTTTCATCCGTCCCAAGTTGCATTTGTTTTTCCCACCATCCCACCCTTTTCTTCAAGGACTCAGATTTCTTAATCTAGTATCCATTTTATTCATGTGAAATCTCTTCATTCTTTTCCTTCAATGTTCTTAATCGGTGATTTCTCATGGAGATGCTCGGAGGCTTCAAGTTTATCATTCTTCGCTCTCTGTTCTTCTTCGGTGGACTAAATTCAAGCTTCGGTGTTGATCATATGTCTTCCTTTTGTTTCATGTTTCGCATATTTTCCCACGTTGCAGTTTCTTATCCAAGGCTCTCTTGTTTATTCAACTCTCTCTATTTCTTCTCCAGAGTGTGGAAGATATCTCAGAAGATTCACGTTTCCATTCTTAACTTGTTCAATCTATTTCGAGGTTGTTATATCATTCAAGCCATTTAATTCAATCGGTGCAATCTCTCTTTCAAGCAACCATTTCCAACGGTGTTTCTTTTGAGTGGGCCCTAACCCACAAGTCTTTTCCCAGGATCTTACTTGACTCGTCTATTTTTTTCCAGAATGATTCTCAAATTCTTTTCAAAGCTTGATGTAAGAATGAATTTTCATCGGTCATGTGCCTTCTCCAAGATCGCTTCCAAATTCTTTTCATCTTTCACTCAACCTTTCTACCCTTCATTGTTTCGAAGTGTCTCAACAATTTGGTGGTGTTACTCATCATCATTTTCAGCATTCAAGATGAAAGAAGAGGTTCTCTTAAATCTTGTCCGTTCTCTCGAATATTCGTAGTTCAAGCTTGATGCCATCCTCTCAAATCGTTTCCGATTGTGAGAAATTCTTTTCATACCCATCTGAAGCATTTCATGAGTTCTTTCGGTTCTTGATTCTTCGGAGGCCATCATTTCAGAAGATTTATTCGTTCTCAACTTTCTGCTCTCGTCTCCCCAGTCTTACCGGTGCATCATTCAAGTGTTCTCTAGTCAGCTTGTCTCTCTTCGTTCTCTTGTATCTAAATTCCCTCAAGTATATTTGTTCAATTTATAATTCTTCCTGGTGATTCATGCTCTTTCCTTCGTGCGTTTCAAGTTCTTATGGTGGTTCGTTTAAAATTCCTCTTCCTTTGTTCTCATATCAATTTATTCGTTGTTTCAATCCTATCGGTGGTTCGTTGAAGACCATCCCAAGTTGAGCATTATCTCTCTTCAATCCTTTTTCAATGAGTATAAGTAGTATGCCAAATCCGTTGCTTGTCTTCAATTTAAATTGGTGAAGGATACGCATAACTTAATTCTTATTCTTGTTTCATCCAAGTGATTAATTTCTTCTTTCCAGAGTTGTTCATCATATCACATTCTCGGTTCGAGATGCTTCATCTTTTCTTTTCGGAGTTCCAAGCTCTCTCAATTATCTCGTCCCGAAGGTCCATCTAAATCATTGCAAGCGTTCAATTCTTGTTCTTGCAATCTTTGCTTCTTTTCCATCATCCTTTTTATTCGGAGTTCTTCCAAAATTTCTTCATGGTGGTTCGTTAAGGATTTAATTCATCCTTGAAGTGATCTGTCAAGATTCCTCATATATTCTTCTTCTTGCATTTCGAAGTGCAATTCTTTCTACTTTATCTTTTGAGGTGGCGTTATGTCATTCTTGACAATTTCCCTTTGTGATTCAAAAGTTGTCAGGAATGAGATATTTTAAGACCATTGTTTTCTCCTCGTTCAGGAGATCCTTTCTACCAATCAATCTCTTCATTGGAGTTATCTTGGGTTATATTTCACCTAAAGCCTTCCCTAAGGAATGTTGCTATTATGGTGCTTATCAATGATCCAAGTTATCTCTTATCATCTTGGTGGAAGAAGTGTTTCATCTCTTCGGTGCTCTCAATCAAATCAATATTTTCCATTAGTGGCAGAATTGCACCTCAAATTTTGAGATGTTTTCAATAAGCCCATAACAAGCTTATTCTTTTCATTGTTGATTTTCCAACAAATCCGTTCAAGCCATTCTCCTAAGGATGCTCTTTCAAATTCATTTGAGAGAGAAGTTGTTGTTTTCTCTTCTCTGTTCTTTTCATTTGATTCTTTCATTTCTTCCGGAGGCATTGTGTTGTTGCTCACGTCATGTAAAATTCCATCTTGTTAAGTTCTTGTTCAATTCCTTCGCTTTTCAGTCGGAGTGTTGTCCGAATTCTTTTATTCTAATGCCTTCTCTATCTCGTTTTAACCGGAGTGCTTTCAAAGTCTATATTGTTCCTTGAGCTCTTGGTTTTGTCGTATCACTTGTTCCTCTTGTCTAACGGAGTGTTTCAATTTCTTTCATTTCTGTCGTGTCATTTCTTCAAGTTTTCTACCTCTCAAGGTTTGTTGGTTTCACTCGTTTGTCAAAGAAGCAACTTAGTTTACCTCTTCTCTCAGTTTTGATTCCTAGATCTCGGGGCGAGATCTCTTGTAAGTGGAGGAGAGTTGTAATGACCCGAGACCGACACTCCAGAAGCCTTCCAGTTATTTCGTTGTTGCCGTGTGTTTCATTTTTTTGTTGCATTCATCGTGCCATCATACGCATTGCATTTGCATGTTTTCATAAAACTTGCATCCACTCATAGTTGCCGCTTCTTCCTTGTCTCTGTTGACCTCCTCTCAGATCAATCGGACCGCTCTCTTCTCTGAGCCCATCAAACCCCCTTGTCTCCATGGCCTTTCGTCAAACCCCTCGCGCACATCCGAAACCTTACCCGAACCCGACCCGCTCAGTCATCACCACTGGATTCGGATCATCTCCAAACATCCCTAAAATATCTTTGGTTTCTTATTTGGACTCTCATAGCCTATTTGTTCTCGACCGTATGATTTCGATCGGATGATCCAAACTCCCTCCTTTCCTTATATATAGAGCAGCCCCTAACCAAATCAGACCAAACCCTAGACCAACTTCCTACAATTCCTCCACCCCGCCGCCAGACCAGATCCACCTCGGGATCCTCCCGCAGCCACCACGCACCCACCATGCATCCAATCCTGCAGCCTTCACCATCCCTGGCCATCAGATCATCTATCCATTAGCCTCCCTTGCGCCCTAGCTTCCCCAGCGCCTCGTTCCCCACAGCTGACCCCGATCCAGATCGAGGCGAGCTCGTCCCCGAGCCCCAGGGCGCTGTCGTTCCCGTCTGCCGCCGACGACCAGACCCCAACAGATGAGCCCCGCCGGTACTCCTCTGCCTCCTTGCTTCACCACCTTTCTCTCTCTCCCTCCCTGACCTCTCTTCCTCTCTTGGAACAGCAGCTGCAGGAGCTCCGCCGTGGCCATGGAGCCCCAAGTCCCGTCGCCCTCTGCTTCGAGCTGCCTCCTGTGCCTCGATCTCCTCCAAGACCTGCCGGATCGATCTTCCCGCGCCCGGATCCGCCCGCTGCTGCTCGCTTCGCTCGACTAGCGTCAAGTCCCGCCGCCACCTCAAGTTCACCGTCGTCCTGTCTCCAGCCGGCCTCGCCGTTCCCCAGCCTCACCGCGTCTCCAACGCTGCCGCCGACGCCATGACCAGCGCTGTCCCGCCCCTGCTTCCCCTACATCGAGGACGAATGCCCGCGTTGACCGCGCCCTGCCTCCTCCCGCCTAGGCCAGCGCGCTGCCTCAAGCGGGCCTAGCTCCCTTGCCGCGGCCTGCTGCCTCACCGACCGGGCCGAAGCCCATGGGTGAGCAGCCCCCTCCAGCCCCTCTCCAGTACACTATTGGCCCAGCTAGATTCGGCCCGCGTATGTTTTTTTTCAGCGTCTGCGAATTTGTCTAATTATCCAGAGAGCGCCAGTTTTACAGAAAAGTCCCTAGTGTTCATGCATATAATAACTCAACAATCGTGCATCATATTAAAATGACTCATATATGTAAAATGCTTAGAATTTCATCTAGTTTCACAATATCTAACTTTCATCCATGTTAAAATGTTTAAATTGCTGTTTGTATTAATTTCTTAAATGACATGTTAAAATGGTTTATTTCATAACTAAATAACCGTAGCTCCGAATTAAATAAACTATATATGTAAATGGTGTAGAAGAATGCATAGATTAACATGGTGCACTTATTTTGCTTGTTTAACAACTCTAAAATTGTGTATAGGGCAGAACAGTACCAAATTCAAAAATTGCATATGAGGATTTTCCGGAATTGTTGTTTGTTGCTCCGGCCTCATTTAAACTTGCCTAAATAGGTTGTTTTCATATGCTTCACCTCTTGCCATGTTAACCAACATTTAATATTGATGATTAGCTTGAACGAGAGTGAACTAAATATTTGAATGTGGTGTTCCGTCAATATGCAACTCGTTGCATATTGAGCTCCACTTAATTTGTAGTATTGTTTGTTGCACTTTGCCATGCCATGCCTCATTAAACCGGACATGCATCATACTTGATTGTGCATCATGCCATGTTCATGCTTGTTTGTTTACTATGTTGTTGCTTCTTTTTGGTTGTGCTTCATCTCGATAGTTCCGGTAACATTGCGATTGTGAGGATCCGTTCGACTACGCCCGTTCGTCTACTTCATGGATTCGGTCTTCTTCCTAGCGGGATTTCTGGCAAGATGATCATTATCCTGGATACCACTAATACCTTTGCCTTGCTAGTTGTCTCGATGCTATCGCTATGTCGCACTACCTACCACTTGTTTATCAAGCCTCCTAAATTGCCATGATAAGCCTCTAACATTTTCCACCATCCCAGCAAACCGTTGTTTGGCTATGTTACTGCTTTGCTCAGCCCCTCTTATAGCGTTGCTAGTTGCAGGTGCAGTGCAGGTTGTTCCATGTTTGGGACATGGATTTCACGGGATATCACAATATCTCTTATTTAATTAATGCATCTATATACTTGGTAAAGGGTGGAAGGCTCGGCCTTTTGCCTGGTGTTTTGTTTCACTCTTGCCGCCCTAGTTTCCGTCATACCGGTGTTATGTTCCTTGATTTTGCGTTCCTAACACGGTCGGGGTTTATGGCCCCCCTTGATAGTTCGCTTTGAGTAAAACTCTTCCAGCAAGGCCCAACATTGGTTTTACCATTTGCCTAATAACAACTAAAACTTGCATAGGGACTTACCGGTACCCGAGGATAGTTAATCAACAACCCGGGCCAGTGCTCCTCATGAGTGTTGATCCAAAACAGAGCCACTTGCGGTGCCACCCCGTCAACTGGGGTTTTCGGTTGCCGTACGTAGTGTTCATCCGATCGTGGCCTGAGACGAGATACACGCGGCTACTATCAGGGTGTCGGCACGTCAAGAGGTCTTGCTGGTTTTGTTTTACCATTGTCGAAATGTCTTGTGGACTGGGATTCCGAGCTTGATCGGGTTGTTCAGGAATGGAGGATTTTCCTCCATGGGTCGTGAGAGTTTATCGTGGACTAAGTTGGGACACCCCTACAGGGTTAAATCTTTTCGAGAGCCGTGCCCGCGGTTATGTGGCAGATGGGAATTTTTAATATCCGGTTGTAGAGAACTTGACACCAGATCCGAAATAAAATACACCAACCACGTGTGTAACCGTGACCGTCTCTTTTCAAGGGAGTTTGAGAAGAGAACACGGTGGGGTTATGTTTGACTCGTAAGTAGTTCAGGATCACTTATTGATCATTACTAGTTGCGACCGTTATGCGTAGTCTCTCTTCTTATTCCTGTACTCGTAAATTAGCCACCATACAATGCTTAGAGCTTGCTGCAACCTCACCACTTATCCATTCCATACCCATTAAGCTTTGCTAGTCTTGATACCCATGGTAATGGGATTGTTGAGTCCTCGTGGCTCACAGATTACTACAACAACAGGTGCAGGTAGAGGTAATGCGATGATCTGACATGAGAGTGATGCTTGCTTGTTTTGGAGTTCTTCTGCTTCTTCTTCGATCAAGGGATAGGTTCCGGGTCGGGAGCCTGGGATTAGCAGGGTGGATGTCGTTCTTCTTTTTCGTTTGATTTCATCCGTAGTTGGATCCTGCTCTTCTGCATGATGACTGCTATGTATTGATGTATTGTTGTATTCATGTTGTGGCTTGTGGCGAGTGTAAGCCTTTATCTTGTACGGCCCAAAGAATGTCATGCAGGTGCGTCCCCGGCCCGCCCAGGACGAAAAGCCCACTTTCTTTCATGATTTTTTGTCATAGAAGTCGGAGCCCACCACATCTATGATGATATGTGCTTTTGTCACAATTATCGTCATAGAAGTGTCATAAGCATGACATAAAAAAAAAATTGTTCGGCCGAAAATGTCACGGATGTGTCTTTTTTTTGTAGTGTATGCCCGACGACATCTACCAATACTGGGGTTTGATACAAACCCCCGGCACCAGTGCCTGAGCCATACAAGGAGCCTATTTATCAGTGGGAGCCACATGAGCTCGCCAGGCAGTGGAACCCTTAGGACCCTCCGCAGTATCCAGGAGAGGGTTACTACGAGCCATGGCCATAGACCAACTTAGTCCTAAAGCCTAAGCTTGGGAGAGTACGTATCTCTCACCGACATTAAATTCATGCATCACACATTCATTCAAGTTGTCAGTGTTCATCCTTTTTTATTGTATAATCCATGCTAGTTTATTTTTCTTTTGTTCTTCTTATGTGTTTGTTGATAAAATCCAAAAATACTTCTCGCTTCTTTTTAGTTTTTCTTTCTAGTTCAATTTACTTGTAGTGTTAAAAGAAAACCCAAAAAGATTTCTCGTTCTTCTTATGCTTGGTGGGACCTTTCCCGTGTAAATAGTTTTTCTCGTTTTCATTTTTCTTTCATTTCACTTTCTTCAAGAAAAAAACAAAAAGTCCAAAAATATTTCAGTGTGTTTCTTTGAAATTATTTTCTTTTCTTTGGGTCGTAAGGAGAAGACCACGATGAAAATGTTGAGTGGCTCTCATACGCAATATTGTTGATCTAACAAAGAGCCCATATTACCTTGTCTTCTCCTTTGAATAAATTTTTGCAGATTCCAGCTTAGTTCATGACACATGCACTCTTATTATTATTCACATCGTTCGGTTGTGCAAGTGAAAGGCAATAATGACGAAATTTGATGAAATTATTGAGATGAAGAAAAGCTGGTATGAACTCCATCTATTTTGTTTTTGTAAATATGATTAGCTCATCGTTCTTGATTCAGCCTATTATGAATGAACATGTTTGAAATGACAATTAGAGATCATAGGTAATCATGCCATGCTTAAATATCTAGGAGTAGATAATGGTTTATCTTGTGTGTCAGCATGCATTTAAAATGGTTATGATATAGTATGATAGAATGGTATCCTCCTCTGAATAATTCAAGTGGCTTGACTTGGCACATGTTCACGCATGTAGTTGAATCAAAACCAACATAGCCTCCATGATATTTATGTTCATGGTGTTTTATATCCTACTCATGCTTGTATTCAATGTTGATTAATCTCAATGCATGTTTATGACTATTGTCGCTCTCTAGTTGGTCGCTCCTCAATCTATTTGCTAGCCTTCACTTGTACTAAGCGGGAATACTGCTTGTGCATCCACTTCCTTAAACCCAAAGTTATTCCATATGAGTCCACCATACCTACCTATATGCGGTATTTACCTGCCATTCCAAGTAAATTTGCATGTGCCAAACTGTAAACCTTCAAATTATAATCTGTTTTGTATGCCCGAATCGCTCATGCAGCGACAGGGGGCTATCAGTATCTTCCATGCTAGGTGGGTTATTCTCATGGTGAGTGTTTATTCACTTGTCATTCATGAGAAAGTGGCTGGTAATCGGGATGCCTAGTCCTACGACCAAAATCAAAATCAAAATATAATAATGAAACAAAACTCCCCCGGATTGTTGTTGGTATGGAGGGTACCCGAGGATTCGGCTAGCCATGGCTTCTGTTTGTTGGTGGAGGGGGAGTAAAAACTTTACCTTTTTGTTTGGGAACTGCCTATAATGTGTCTTGCATGGAAGATAGTGTGATCTCTTGGTCGTTATGTTGATAATGAAAGCATACCTCTCAAAATTATATTCATCTCTGATATAAAAGCTTCGAGCTCTGGCACCTTGTCAGGGAGAAGTGGCCCACGATCACCTATGGGGCAGGGTTTCCCCTTTTGTGGTTCGGCAGGGGACGGTCACATTGCACAAAGAGCAGAGGCAGTAGAGCAGCATGGCGATCACAGCTCTAGTTTTACCAAGGTTCGAGCCTCTTTGCAGCGTAAAACCCTACTCCTGCTTTGGTGGATTGATTTGGAGGAACACGAAGACACGGAGCGCTCAAGCCCGGCAAGGGTGCCTCGGGGAGAGCAGCTGCGCGCGTACAAGTGTTGAGGGATCAAAAGTTCGAACCCTTTGCTAGGTTGCCTTGGGCCTCCTTTTATAGCTTAAAGGGCGACCACAGTGGCAAAATAGTCATTACAGCATGATTAGATAGCTAACAGTGTTATCATACCTAACTCTGGCAGTTAGGACAAAGTGCATTAAATGCACTTCTAGGTGTCATATGCAGAGGTAGCCCCAGCAAGGTTTCTCCACTGCTTGCCTAACTACCCCTTATAGGCACGACACGCCTCTAGGACATGTGTCATTAAAGGTAATCTCTTCTCCAGCATGCTGCCACGTGCACGGCAGGATCCACTTAGCCACCTGAAAGCTTGACACGACACTGATTAGTGACTGGTGTTTGATGAGGTGGAGCGGTGGCATCTTGGCGGGTGCCTGCCGGACTCTTGTCTTGGCGGCCTCGGGAACCCTGCTAGGCGGCTTGGCCTTGTCCCCAGGTGTAGTATCGACCTGCCGGAGTCACCTGCCCGGTAGGGGAGATCTTCTTGAGGGCTTCTCTAGCTGGTTTGGTCTCCTTAGTGCACTCCGTGATCTCACGAAGAGCGGTTTCTTTGGCTTCGCTTATGTCAAACCTTGATACTTGATGCATGGCCTGCCGTACGCCGGTGCATAAGTCAGGGCAGCGAAAACACGTGTTCGTTGCACCGACAGGAGCCCCGGGCCTGGTCCATACATGCAACTAGGCCTCATTAGGGAGGCCCAACAAATGCACAGGCGTACGCATTGACCTTGTCGGGGCTGGTGCAGTGTTTTTGAGATCTCCTTTGCTTCCTCATTTAACCTGCGTCTGGGTTAGCCCCCGGGCTATCATGGTATCTTCAATACTCAGATGACGTGTGTTGTTCACGTTGTGAACCAGGGGTGCCCATGTCCACAAGAGCCCATTAGAGCGCCCGCGCGTGAATTGGGGTAACTGCCATTTTTACCCTTAGCTCACCCACTACGTCTGCCGTTTCTGCCACGCGCGCTGCATGCATTGAGCAGGTTTTGTGGTGGACGCGCAGGGTGCGGGAACGTGTGCCTTGGCAGAATACGTAGCGCCTTGGATTGGCGTAGTGGGGCGGCCGATGAATCAGGACGCCATCATGGATGTAGAGGGACGGATTGGAGGAATGGGGCGATTGCTCCAGAGTAGTGGAGAGCTGGCCTCCCCCTTTCCTTCACCATAAAAGGAAGCATGAGAGGGGGCGACAATGCTCATCCACCATTTCTTCCTCCCCCTTCTTCGGTTTTGCTTCCACCATGACAAGGGGAAGAGGTCGAGCTCGTGCCCCGACGGTAGCGACGAGAGCTTCTTCTCGGCACCCTGTTCCTGCCTCCATTGTTGCAGGGGCTGAATCCAGCGCACAAGGTGGAGCTGCAGAGCGCGGTCAAGGTCGACGTAGTGCTCGCGGTCGAGGCAGACGGGGCGGTGTACCCGTCGTTCTTCCTCCAACTGCTCCAACACCGATAGAAGGACACAAGGGAGACACGGCATTGGAGTTCATCGTCAAGCTGCGCGATCCTCCCCGCAGCCGCCTGCGGCTTCCTCACCCCTTTCCTAGGGTGATGGAGGTCGACCAGCCGCTCAGGTTGCGGCTGCGCATGAGTGGTTGCTGCAACGATGCCGTGTGGGTGAACGTCGAGTTCCTTGCACCTCGTGTCATGCTACTTAGGCGTGGTTGGAAAACCTTCGCCCGTGCCCATTATCTGGCCAAAGGGCATGTCCTCCACTTCAAGTTAGTGGAGTCTGACATGCTCTCCATCAAGGTCTTCGGGCACTCAGGTGCTCATCTTTGGTGCTGCGTGAAAAGCTTGAGTGATGATGAAAGCTCCTCCTCGAGTGACAGCTACGAGGAGGACACCGATGGAGAGGACAGCGATAGCGAGCCCCTAGTCATCAAGCATGAAGCCGACGACCCGGACTCCAGCTAAACACCGGCTGCACCATCACCATCAGCTAGGCGCCGGTGGCACCATCATCTGCAGCTGGCCCCCGGCAGAGTGATTTGCCAGGGGTGTTTGGCCTGGACGTCACCGCCACCTCCAGCTAGACCCCGGCAGGCTTCCTCATGGACTCCGGCTTCGTCTTCCCTGCCGGTGTCCCTGCTGAGCCGTGTCCCTTTGTTCCTGGCGGGGGTGACCAGGGCATCGCCTAGCCGCTCCTTCCGTCTTTGACCTCTTCTTCGTTACCAGGGAGCAACTCTCCCGATCTTGTCAGGCTGTGCCCCGCTGGTCCTGACGGGTCGGGTTGGGCTTCTGCCTAGGCGCTCCTTTTGCCCTCTTTCCTTCTCAATGTAGTTCCTAGGAGGAGAGGGACAAGAAAGGCATTATGGAGCACTTATCTTTTTAAGTCAAAAAACATAGGCACTTGCCAAATTTGAATCAAATTTATGTAATCCTTCACCCATGTTGACACTCATATGATTTGTACTTGCTTGTCCACGCAATTTTGAAAAAAGAGCTTGCTGGATAGTTGTACATACATTTAGACATACCGAGGGGTGAGCTCTCAATATGCTTTTGTGAGCAAAGTTTCCGGCGAAGCCTCTTGCCGTCCTGTGGCACCCCGGCTCAGAGAACCGGTTTACCAGTGTTTCCAACCCAGAGATCATGTCTTCTGGAAACACACAACAACTTGGAACAGAACATAGCTGAACTTTATTGATAAAAGTCGAGTACAAGCTCACTTATATTACATGATCATCGAGGCCAAAAGCACATCTAGTGCTGCAACAATATCTACATTATTTATCCAACATATCCGGGCCTCGGCATCACTACGGAATACTACAGCGGAAGACTACGACGTAGCGGAACACGATAGAAACTCCATCCACAGGGACACTGCTGTGGACACATCCTAGGCATCGCAACATGGACCTCGAGACCTCCATCTTAGTCTTCTCCTGCATCTGGCATGATACGCCAGGTGAGTACTTTGAATGTACTCGCAAGCACATGACAACCAAATATGCAGCAAATAATAGCATGGCAAATCAATATGTTAAGTCTTAAGTGATTCACTTACTGTTATCAACTTACTCATCTCTGGGTTGCCTCACAACCCTCGGGATACTCGATACCAATGAGTAATTCCACTCAAAAGGCAAGTTCTTCCATCATTACTACGGTTATTATGGTTGATCACCTAGCGAGGTCTGGTCGGGCTGTCCAATACCATGGACGCGGCTATTCGAATAGATTTTACACTCTGCAGAGGTTGCGCACTTTACCCACACTATGGAGCACTGACCTCGTGATCCCATTCGACTGGACCAGCATTGTTCCAACGAAACCTGTCTGACTCGTGACTCTTTCATCGTACCACCGGCAATCACACTCCCCCAGAGTCAAGCCTTGGGTGGCCCCGTGTCACCCCGTGACACCTGCCATCGTTGTGGCCTAACTAAACTGTCCCAAACGGGGACGCTGGCAAACAACTCAACTCGGCTCACAGGGTTATCGCCGTCTACCTGATTAGGGCAGCACGCACGCATAACCCTCCCTCTTTGGAGGTACCGGTGAAAGAGCACCGAGCCAGACCAAGTCAAGGCCGTCCCATACCGGCAAATGTGGCTGCACGGGTAAGCCCGGACAGGTGACTCTTGATCAACCAACTATGTTTGATTAACAAGCATAGTTATTGATCATATCATTCTGAGTTATCAACTTTAAACATTTAAATAATTTACTATGAATTATCTAGGTTAAATATATGCAAGAAATGAATATGGATCATGCGATGCTATGAAATGCTTCATAATATGGATGTCCTGGCTTGCCTTGATCAGTTGGGTGGTTCAGAAACTCCTGGTCTTCAAATCCACAAGTATCTTCTTCTGAAAGTATTTTTAAAAGGCAGAAGAAAATGTCACATAAAGCCTTTTTATTCACCAACAATTCTGTGAGTATGATAAAAATACCAAACTTGGTGGAAAAATAAAGAATTATATTAGAAACACAATGCAAAAAGAATCAGGTCATTTGGACCTTTCTGTTAAAAGTTATTAACAGTCAAACACCCTGGTCAACTCTGTTTATAAAAATCAAATTAGAAAATCAGAGAAGGGCCACGTCGAAGGCGTAATTCGCCCGCACGCCTCCACTTACCGATTCGGTAAGAGGCTCACTGTGGGCCTCCTTCGTTTAAAATAGAGAGGGAGAGAGAGAGAGCAGAGGGCAGGTGGCTCACCGGCGACGGTTGCCGGCGATCCCGACGGTGGAGGGACTCGAAGAGGACTGGGATAGATAGAGCTCGGAGTGGTGGTCCGCCCTGTACCCGCAGCTTGGCCGAAGGTGGACAGACGGCGTTGCCCCCATCGTCTCCGGCAGTAGCAGCTACGGTGGTCGGCGTATCCGAGTACTCCAGCAGCAATTGGACTGGTAGAAGGCTCGGGACACACCACGGGGTTCTACTGATCATGACTGAGAGCTTGGGTAGAGCTGGGGTGGCTTGAAGAGGGTGAGCGACAGGAGGGGATCGGCGGCGGAACTCCGGCGGAGTTCGAGGCCAGAGGCCTCTCTGCCTCGGGTTCTTCACTGCTAGCGATCGATAAGAGGGAGGAGGAGTGGAGTGAGGAGCTAGCCAGCGCGGGGCATGGCTATTTATAGCCGGGAGGAGGGGAGCGGCGATCTCTCTCGAAGCAGGTCGATGCGGGCCATGGCGCCGGTGACGTACGCCGAGCCGGCGTGGTTGCTTGCGAGTGAGAGGACGGGAGCTAGCAGGCGCATTGAATGCGGAGGAGATGGCTCAGGGAAGAAGATGACGGCGCACCCGCCACTGCGACCGCACGGGCGCCACAGTGCGGTGATGGCGTGGCGGCCGGCGAGGGCTTCTCCGGCGCAGGCGAGAGTTTTGGAGGGGCTAGGTGTCAACGAGGAATGAAGTCAGCATGCCTAGACAACGCAATGCTGCGCGAGCGATCATCTCCGACGCAACACGAGCCCTGCGCGGCGCAGAGTGCGGCGACAAGCGTGCCAGCACCATGCTCACGACGGTAGCTCATGTCCAAGGGCCACATTAGTCTGGCAAACTTTGTCCAGCTCGTCGACCGTCGAACCCTCACTTAACCTGCAGCGTTGGTTTGGCTAGATTCAAGCAGAGATGAGAGGTAGAGTCACCAACAGTTTCTGACAGAGAGCTTGGAGAGGTTCTGTAGCATAGATGAGGTGGAGATGGAGCCAAAGCTGGTGTCTGGAGTAATCTTCGTTGAAAGAACTACAAACTGGTCAAGTTTGAAGTGGTTTGGACAAGATTTGGAAGTAGTTCATGTAGAAGCTGCAATTCTGGTCTGAAACTGAGATTTGAAGTACTGTTCACTAGGATGATCTTCAGATGCTAAAAATTGGTGGGGAAAGGTTGTTTGGAGTTGTCCTCATGCTGTAAAAATTTGGTGGCAATTGGACAACCCTAGCATGCACTTCCTTCACAAAGGTCCAAACTGACCAGGAGCAAAAATGATTTATTTTGCAAAATAATTGAACTAGACCATGGAATATTTTTGGATATTGGGGCAACATATGATCCAAAGAATTTTAGAGAATTATTTGAGAATTTTCTGAGCACTATAGCTATAGGTTGCTTCACAATCCATAGTAATGCCCTAAATTCCCAAATAAAAGAAAAGAGTTATTGAAAATGATTTAAATTGGGATTTGGGTCCTTGGGGTACTTGGCAGGATTTTGGCAAGGTGATGGAGCTTTGGAGCACTTGGAAGAAGATTCAAGAATGTCCCAGACCAAGTGAAAGATTCAAAAATCCATTCAAATTCCAAATAAAACCAGAAAAAGTTTGAAAAGAAAAAGTTGTCAAAATCAGGGTGTCACAAACCTACCCCCCTTAGGATGAATCTCGTCCTCGAGATTTGGTTGCTCAGGGAACAAATATGGGTAAGCGGATCTCAGAAAGTCTTCTCTTTCCCAAGTAGCCTCTTCTTCAGTGTGATGCTCCCATAGCACCTTGTAAAATCTTATCACCTTACTCCTTGTGGTTCTTTCCATGTCTTCCAAGATTCTGACAGGTTTTCCCTCATAAGTCAAATCCTTAGCCAGCTCTAACTCACTCATATCCGCTTGCTTGGCTGGGGGTGCAATGCATTTCCTTAACTGTGAGATGTGAAAGACATCATGAACGTCTGACAATGCTAGTGGCAATTCCAACTAATATGCGACTCTGCCTTTCCTGGCAATCACTGGAAAGGGGCTGATGTATCTTGGGGCTAATTTTCCTCGAGTACCAAACCTCTTTACTCCCTTCATAGGAGTTACCCGTAGATAAGCATAGTCTCCGGGCTCAAACGTTACTTCCTGGTGCTTTGGGTCGTAATAGCTCTTCTGTCGGGACTTGGCTGCTCGAAGTCATTCTTGGATATCCTTAACTTGCCTCTCAGCCTCGAGCATCAAGTTCATGCCAAAAATGCGACTATCTCCTATTTGGGACCAGTTCAGCGGTGTGCGGCACTTCTGTCCGTACAATGCCTCAAAAGGCGACGTCTTGAGACTTGCCTGATAGCTGTTGTTGTAGGAGAATTCAGCATATGGCAGACTATCCTCCCATTTGGGTCCATGGGAGAGAGCATATGGCCGAAGCATATCCTCTAATATTTGGTTCACTCGCTCGGTTTGTCCATCTGTCTGCGGATGATATGTTGTGCTATGTTTCAGCACGGTTCCCAAAGCCTGATGTAGCCGTAGCCAGAATGCTGAGGTAAATAAGGAACCCCTATCTGAAGTGATAGACTTGGGTACTCCATGCAGACTGACTATTCGGGACATGTAGAGTTGTGCCAACTGATTTGCGTTGAAAGTGGTGTTTACTGGGATAAAGTGCGCCACTTTCGTAAGGATGTCTACAATGACCCAAATAGCATCATTGCCTCTCGTGGACTTGGGCAATCCCACAATAAAATCCATACATATGTCATCCCACTTCCACTGGGGTACTGGTAAAGGTTGCAGTAGCCCAGCGGGTTTCTGATGCTCTGCTTTGACCTTGTTGCAAATGTCACAGCAGGCGACATAGTATGCTATATCTTTCCACATTCCCGACCACCAAAAGGTTTCTCTCAAGTCCTGATACATCTTGGTACCTCCTGGGTGGATCGAATATGCAGACTCATGTGCTTCCCTGAGTATTTGTTGCCTCAAGTTGTTCTGACTTGGCACACAAATTCGTTTCTCAAACCAAACAGTTCCCTGTTCATCCATGCGGAAGGACTTGGCCTTCCCTTGCTGAATTAACTCCTTGATCCTCCGAATTTCTTCATCTGACTTCTGTGCTTCCTTGATTTCCTCCATGAGGGTTGGAGTAATTTCCAATGTGTTCGGGGTCATTGGGCCACATAGCACCATATTGAGCTTGACAAACTCTTCTTGTAAGCTCGAATGCATACCCGCAATTAGTGCATTCACAGCAGCTTGTTTCCTGCTCAGGGCGTCAGTGACCACATTCGCTTTCCCTGGATGATAGTTTATTCCAACATCATAGTCCTTGACTAACTCAAGCCATCTTCGCTGTCTGAGGTTCAGGTCGGGTTGAGTGAAAATATACTTGAGACTCTTATTGTCTGTGAATATCTCACATCGTTGTCCAATAAGATAATGCCTCCAAATGTTCAGGGCATGAACCACAGCAGCTAGCTCCAAGTCATGGGTGGGATAGTTCTCCTCATGGGGTCATAGCTGTCGTGATGCATAAGCCACAACCGTCCCTTCTTGCATTAACACGCATCCAATTCCACGCCGGGATGCGTCGCAATATATGTCAAAACTCTTGTGAATATCTAGAAGAACTAAGACAGGGGCTGTGGTTAGCCTCGTCTTTAACTCCTAGAAACTGCTGTCGCACTCAGCTGTCCAGATAAACCTTTGGTTCTTTTTCAACAATTCCGTCAACGGCTTGGCTATCTTAGAGAAGCCTTAAATGAAGCAACGGTAGTAGCCTGCCAAGCCCAGGAAACTACGGAGTTCGGTCATCGTAGCTGGTGTCTTCTAGTTCAAGACCGTAGTAACCTTACTTGGATCAACAGCTATTCCCTTCTCTGACAGAATATGTCCAAGGAATCCCACCTCTTTCAGCCAAAATTCGCACTTACTGAACTTGGCATATAAGCGATGGGTTCTCAACCTTTCTAGGACAGCTCTAAGATGTTGCTTATGTTCCTCTTCATCCTTGGAGTATATCAGTATGTCATCAATGAACACTACTACGAACTTATCCAGAAAGTCCATGAAAACTTTATTCATCATACTCATGAAATAGGCTGGAGCTTTGGTCAATCCAAACGCCATAGCTGTAAATTCATATAGTCCATATCGAGTGGTGAATGTTGTCTTGGGGATATCCTCCCTTCGGATTTTCAATTGATGATATCCCATTCTGAGGTCAATCTTGGAGAATACCCGTGCTCTACTCAACTGGTCGAATAAGTCATCAATTTGAGGTAGCGGGTACTTGTTCTTGATAGTGACCTCATTAAGCTGGCGATAGTCTACGCACATTCGTAGACTTCCATCCTTCTTCTTGACAAATAATACTGGTGACCCCCATGGCGAGATGCTTGGACGAATGTATCCTTTTTGTAGCAACTCGTCCAACTGCTTCTTTATTTCTGCCAGCTCTGGGCCTGGCATACGATAATATTTCTTGTATATTGGAGTTGTACGAGGAATCACTTCAATGGCAAACTCCAATTCTCGGTTGGGCGGCATTCCTGGTAATTCCTCAGGAAACACATCCGGAAATTCACCCACTACCGGAATCAGATTCAAATCCATAACAGTGGTCTGATATGCCGTGCCCTTTCTTGTTATCATTCTGCTGGCCAGGAATTGAACGGTCTATCCGGCGGGGTTCACCATTGTCACTGTTCTGGTGGCGTAGTTGATGCACACTTGGTGCGGTGCCAACCAGTCCATTCCCAGTATTATGTCCAGTCCTGGGGATTCAATAGCAACAAGGGTAGCTGGAAATTTGACTCCGTAAATTGAGATTTCCAGATCCTTGTATACTATATTTGTTTTGAGCATTGAGCCAGGGGATTGTACCACCATGATTTTGTCCAAAAGTGAAGGAGAAAATTTATGCAAGGTGGCGAAACTCCGCAAAATAAACGAGTGGGAAGCCCCAGAATCAAATAAAATTACTGCAGGTATGTTATGGATAGAAAACATACCAAGGACAACGTCTGGAGCTTCACAGACTTCTTCGGTAGAGATATGATGGACGCATCCATGGCTGAAGTTGTGGTTGGGACGGCGTCCAAGGTGATTGACTTGTGGCTTGTGGTCAGCTGATTGCTTTCCGTTATTAGTAGGACACTGTTTGGCGTAGTGTCCGCTCTGGCCACAAGTGAAACATGTGTTGTTGCGACGACAGTCTTCTATGACTGGCTGTTTTCCGAAGGTCTTGCTCTGGTTGACTGGCTTGTTATTGTAGTTGCCACCATTGTTCCACACCGGTTTGTTCTCAGCTGGCCCTGGCTGCCAACTGCGTAGCTTTTGTGCATACGGTTCCTTGTTTTCCTTCTTGGGCTCGAACTTCCTCTTGCGATCATCATTCCCAGATTTGTACTCTCGCTCGGCGATGAAGGCCTTATTCACCAATGTCTGGAAATCAGGGAAGTCCAACATGCATAGCTGACATCGGAGGGCGTGATTAAGTCCTCCGAGGAACCGGTCTATTTTCCTTTCTTCAGTGGCCACATCATAAGGATAGTACCGGGCCAAGTTGTTGAATTTGTTTAAGTATTGTCCCACAGTCATGTTGCCTTGTGTGAGGGCTAGAAATTCCATCTGCTTCACTTTCATGATACCTATGGGAATATGATACTTACGGAACAGCTCCTTGAATTTCTCCCAGGACATCTCTTCAGCCGGCCATATTAACTTGGTGTTATCCCACCATATGGCTGCTGGGCCTTCGAGATAATGAGTGGAAAATGGAACTTTATCTGCCTCTTCACAACGGGCGATGTCCAATTTCTTTTCCATGGTTCTCAACCAGTCATCAGCCTCAATAGGATCCACAGCCTGACCAAAGCTGGGTGGTTTTGTGCGCTGAAAGTCAGTCAGTTTAGAACGCACCCCATTGCCATTATTCTGACCTACTATTGTCTGCATGCTCTTGAGAATTTCCATGAGGTCTTGGTTTCTCTTTTCCTCAAACATTCTCATTATCTGATCTGTGGTTGGTGCTTGAGGTGGTGGTGGTGGTAAGTCTTCGGGCGGTTGCCCTGCCTGCCTGGCGGATCGACGGACGGGGTTTCCATCGCCGCCTTGACTGCTACTTCCTCTCTTCATCCTAATTTGTGTTCCCATGGCAAAGACCGAATCGATGAGCAACATCCATAAGGAGAAATGCGGTAATATGACACCGAGAGGAAATTCATGAAAAGAGCGAATAAAGAAGACAACATAATTATACAGGATAACCCAACATAATACATGGCAAGCTAGTAGGGGAATATCATGACTAGACTGCTCATATGATAGTCAACATATGCAAGGATGCATGCATTACTACGCAAACTATAGTCTAGTGCGTCGGTGACACGAACACTGCCCATCTGAAGAGTCCTCATCGTCAGATCCTGAGTTGGAATCAGAACTGATGATGTGAGTCACCGGGTCAAAGGAGACGCAACGTCGCTGCTGAGATGGCTCTCCTTCTGCAGAAGAAGAAGCACGTCACCTCAGCATTGGCAAAGTGGGAGTGGCTAGGAGTGAGGCCCACTCAGCTGGGGTCTCAATTCGACTACCAGACGATAAGCCTAATGGTCCAGAAGAACCAGCAGGGGTATCAAGCACACGCGGGGTGGAACTGGTGGTGGATAACTAGGTTGAACTACAGGAGGAGGTGCTGGAGTCACTGCTGCAAGTGCCTCCTGAACACGACACAGCTCCTCAGCCAAGGATATGATCATACGGTAACTGGCGTTCAGGAAATGAGACAAAACACCAGTTGCATGATCACACGCCGGGTCAACAGGTGAGAAAAGGACTCACCCTATCGTAGGTGACAAAGTGGGATAGTGGAAGAAACCTGGATGGGTCTGCATCTCAGCCTCGTGGAAGCGCAAGTCAGTAATAGCCTCCATGGCAGCAAACTGGATCGCCAACTCCGGAGTAGAAGCCACCCTACCCTTGGAAGAACGAGAAGAGCTTCCAATATCCGAAGTCGCGGTCAGGTAAGCTACTGCATGGTACTCATATACCGACTCGCCCAACTGCTCCCGAAACACCTAATACACCGGGTCATCACCGTAGGGATACAGTCGAAGCCAGACGCTACGAAGCAAAACCGGAAAAGTGTGGGCTTCGGGCTCATGATGGTAGTGATGTGGAACTTGTGCCATCTACACTCACTATGCCAAAGGTTAGTAGCATAATGAATTATGATGCATGATGCATGGCATGCAACAATCAAATGTAACAAGCAAGATGCACATTCAAGGTCCTATACTAATTGCAGTCCTAGCGCGGTTACCTAGGGTGTCCTACAGTCAGCACGGCTCTGATACCAAGCATTGTGGCACCCCGGCTCAGAGAACCGGTTTACTAGTGTTTCCAACCCAGAGATCATGTCTTCTGGAAACACACAACAACTTGGAACAGAACATAGCTGAACTTTATTGATAAAGGTCGAGTACAAGCTCACTTATATTACATGATCATCGAGGCCAAAAGCACATCTAGTGCTGCAACAATATCTACATTATTTATCCAACATATCCGGGCCTCGGCATCACTACGGAATACTACAGCGGAAGACTATGGAGTAGCGGAACACGATAGAAACTCCATCCACAGGGACACTGCTGTGGACACATCCTAGGCATCGCAACATGGACCTCGAGACCTCCATCTTAGTCTTCTCCTGCATCTGGCATGATATGCCAGGTGAGTACTTTGAATGTACTCGCAAGCACATGACAACCAAATATGCAGCAAATAATAGCATGGCAAATCAATATGTTAAGTCTTAAGTGATTCACTTACTGTTACCAACTTACTCATCTCTGGGTTGCCTCACAACCCTCGGGATACTCGATACCAATGAGTAATTCCGCTCAAAAGACAAGTTCTTCCATCATTACTACGATTATTACAGTTGATCACCTACCGACGTCTGGTCGGGCTGTCCAATACCATGGACGCGGCTATTCGAATAGATTTTACACTCTGCAGAGGTTGCGCACTTTACCCACACTATGGAGCACTGACCTCGTGATCCCATTTGGGTGGACCAGCATTCCTCCAATGAAACCTGTCTGACTCGTGACTCTTTCATCGTACCACCAGCAATCACACTCCCCCGGAGTCAAGCCTTGGGTGGCCCCATGTCACCCCGTGACACCTGCCACCGTCGTGGCCTAACTAAACTGTCCCAAACGGGGACGCCGGCAAACAACTCAACTGGGCTCACAGGGTTATCGCCGTCTACCTGATCAGGGCAGCACGCACGCATAACCCTCCCTCTTTGGAGGTACTGGTGAAAGAGCACCGAGCCAGACCAAGTCAAGGCCGTCCCATACCGGCAAATGTGGCTGCACGGGTAAGCCCGGACAGTTGACTCTTGATCAACCAACTATGTTTCACTTAGCAAGCATAGTTATTGATCATATCATTCTGAGTTATCAACTTTAAACATTTAAATAATTTACTATGAATTATCTATGTTAAATATTTGCAAGAAATGAATATGGATCATGCGATGCTGTGAAATGCTTCATAATATGGATGTCCTGGCTTGCCTTGATCAGTTGGGTGGTTCAGAAACTCCTGGTCTTCAAATCAACAAGTATCTTCTTCTGAAAGTATTTTTAAAAGGCAGAAGAAAATGTCACATAAAGCCTTTTTATTCACCAACAATTCTGTCAGTATGAGAAAAATACCAAACTTGGTGGAAAAATAAAGCATTGTATTAGAAACACAATGCAAAAAGTATCAGGTCATTTGGACCTTTCTGTTAAAAGTTATTAACAGTCAAACACCCTGGTCAACTCTGTTTATAAAAATCAAATTAGAAAATCAGAGAAGGGGCCACGTCGAAGACGTAATTCGCCCGCGCGCCTCCACTCACCGATTCGCTAAGAGGCTGAATGTGGGCCTCCTTCGTTTAAAATGGAGAGGGAGAGAGAGAGCAGAGGGGAGGCGGCTCACCGGCGACGATTGCCGGCGATCCCGACGACGGAGGGGCTCGGAGAGGACTGGGATGGATAGAGCTCGGAGTGGTGGTCCGCCCTGTACCCACAGCTTGGCCGGAGGAGGACAGACGGTGTTGCCCCCTTCGTCTCCAGCGGCAGCAGCTGTGGTGGTCGGCGTATCCGAGCACTCCAGCAGCAATTGGACTGGCAGAAGGCTCGGGACACACCACGGGGTTCTACTAATCACGACTGAGAGCTTGGGCGGAGCTGGGGTGGCTTGAAGAGGGCGGGCGACAGGAGGGGATCGGCGGCGGAACTCCGGCGGAGTTCGAGGCCAGAGGCCTCTCTGCCTCGGGTTCTTCACTGCTAGCGATCGATAAGAGGGAGGACGAGTGGAGTGAGGAGCTAGGCAGCGCGGGGCATGGCTATTTATAGCCGGGAGGAGGGGAGCGGCGATCTCCCTCGAAGCAGGTCGATGCGGGCCATGGCGCCGGTGACATACGCCGCGCTGGCGTGGCTGCTTGCGGGTGAGAGGACGGGAGCTAGCAGGCGCATTGAATGCGGAGGAGATGGCTCAGGGAAGAAGACGATGGCGCACCCGCCACTGTGACCGCACGTGCGCCACAGTGCGGTGATGGCGTGGCGGCCGGCGAGGGCTTCTCCGGCGCAGGCGAGAGTTCTGGAGGGGCTAGGTGTCAACGAGGAATGAAGTCAGCATGCCTAGACAACGCAATGCTGCGCAAGCGATCATCTCCGACGCAACCCGAGCCCTGCGCGGTGCAGAGCGCGGCGACAAGCGTGCCAGCACCGTGCTCACCACGGTAGCTCATGTCCAAGGGCCACGTTAGTCTGGCAAACTTTGTCCAGCTCGTCGACCATCGAACCCTCACTTCACCTGCAGCGTTGGTTTGGCTAGATTCAAGCAGAGATGAGAGGTAGAGTCAACAACAGTTTCTGATAGAGAGCTTGGAGAGGTTCTGTAGCATAGATGAGGTGGAGATGGAGCCAAAGCTGGTGTCTGGAGTAATCTTCGTTGAAAGAACTACAAACTGGACAAGTTTGAAGTGGTTTGGACAAGATTTGGAAGTAGTTCATGTAGAAGCTGCAATTCTGGTCTGAAACTGAGATTTGAAGTACTGTTCACTAGGATGATCTTCAGATGCTGAAAATTGGTGGGGAAAGGTTGTTTGGAGTTGTCCTCATGCTGTAAAAATTTGGTGGCAATTGGACAACCCTAGCATGCACTTCCTTCACAAAGGTCCAAACTGACCAGGAGCAAAAATGATTTATTTTGCAAAATAATTGAACTAGACCATGGAATATTTTTGGATATTGGGGCAAGATATGATCCAAAGAATTTTAGAGAATTATTTGAGAATTTTCTGAGCACTATAGCTATAGGTTGCTTCACAACCCATAGTAATGCCCTAAATTCCCAAATAAAAGAAAAGAGTTATTGAAAATGAATTAAATTGGGATTTGGGTCCTTGGGGTACTTGGCAGGATTTTGGCAAGGTGATGGAGCTTTGGAGCACTTGGAAGAAGATTCAAGAATGTCCCAGACCAAGTGAAAGATTCAAAAATCCATTTAAATTCCAAATAAAACCAGAAAAAGTTTGAAAAGAAAAAGTTGCCAAAATCAGGGTGTCACACGGCCCTTAACGCAGCTGCTACCAAACCTCGTTTAGTGAGCTCAAAAATGGGTTAGGAGCATGAATAAGGGTTGATGCCTTGCCAATCTCTCCAAACGCAGCTACAACCAACCTTATCGAGTGAACT
The DNA here is from genome assembly GCA_011799875.1 of Thinopyrum elongatum. Lineage (NCBI taxonomy): Eukaryota > Viridiplantae > Streptophyta > Magnoliopsida > Poales > Poaceae > Thinopyrum > Thinopyrum elongatum. Next base: position 461,146,291 of record CM022303.1, read on the forward strand.
CGAATCAAAACAGGAGTGCAAATGGTAGATGCAGCAAGGTTTCCTCGCATGCATGTTTCTCATACACAAGTATTACATGGAGTGATGGGATTTTGTGTGCAAAGTAAACTTATCTGTCTTTGCTGTTCTTCTTATCATTCTGGATAGGAGCGAGTCACCGGGGACTAAATGCGCTGGGTGATCCTCCCACCGGGAAATTGCCCGTGAAGTATCCTTCTGCACTTACCAAGAGAGGGAGAAAAGGAAGATAGCACAATGCCCTTTACGACATGTCAGTTATCTTATCTAAGAAATTAGTGTAATCACAATAAGATCATGCTTAAGCAAACAAGTAATCATGCATGCAAGTTTTTGTGAAAACACTTTATTTTATTCAGCTACGCACAGGGCCTGCGCCTGGCTTTGTACAAAGGGTTACAAGTCTCGGAGACTATGCTTGTACAAAATAGGTTGCCGGGGCAAGGCCCGGCAACCGCGCCTTACTGGTAGAACTTGCGAAGATGTTCAATATTCCATGAGTTTTGCATTGGGATGCCATCCTCGGTCTCCAGACAGACTGCGCCAGGTCTGGTGACACGTACTACCCGGTAAGGGCCTTCCCACTTTGGCGTCAACTTGTTTGCACCCTTGGCGGACTGAATGCACCAAAGGACAAGGTCGCCTTCCTCAAGGCTCCGGGCGTGAACCCTGCGGCTGTGATAGCGGCGCAGGGCTTGCTGGTAGCATGCAGCACACACAGCTTCCCGGAGACGATCCTCCTAGAGGAGCGTGGCATCGTCATGTCACAGCTGCTCTTGCGCTACTTCATCGTAGGCAAGTACTCGAGGTGACCCGTATGTGAGTTCTATGGGGAGTACTGCTTCTGCACCATATATCAGGGAGAAAGGAGTCTGGCCAGTAGCTCGATTTAGTGTCATCCTGATTGACCAAAGAACCATCGACAGCTCATCAAGCCAGCGCCTGCCACACTTCCACAACTTGTTAAAAGTTCTCGTCTTGAGCCCACGCAGCACTTCACCATTCATCCTCTCAGCATGTCCGTTGCTCCTGGGGTGTGCGACGGAGGCGAAAGAGACCTTGCTTCCAAGGCTCTGGATGTACTGCATGAAGGCACGGCTCATGAATTGGGTGCCATTGCCAATGATCGCCCTATTAGGTACACTGGTACAGCGAGGTGCTAAACAAACAGTTTTTAACCCCTTTCCGCGCTGGCATTTTGAATTGTCGCCAAGTGAGTGTGTGCGATAGGGGGTCCTTCCCACACGACCCAGAAACCGTCGGGGATAGGGAGCCTTGATGCATACAGTTGTCCCTATAAAAGTGTTTCTGATATCTCGAATATCCCAAATGCTTCATCGTTACAACTCGTTTGTGCTCGCATTGCCATTGAAGTCAGTATTCTGTGGTACTACGTTTACGATGCGCGACCCATCACAAATAGTTCATGATTATAGAACGTGTATGATAAGCAGACAATCACACAAATTTACTTTTCCTCGACTATATGCGATTCGATGTAAGAGCGCATATAGTTGTCCCTATAAAACTGTATGCGAAGCTTGAATACATCCCACACGATTCATCCGTCGTACCCGCGTCAGATGAAGACCTACCGCATGCGTTCTTCTATGACCAAACGTTTGCGATGCGCAGAACATCATAAACAGTTCATAATTGCCAAGCGTGTGTGATAAGGTGACTTTCACAAACATTTAATAAGAAGGAACTATGTGCGATGCTGTTGTTAATTGCACATGTTTTTTCTTGGCTAATCATGTGTGTAGTAGAGATTGATCGCACACGTAGTGGATCCTAGAAATGTGTCTGATCTCCACGTCTATCGCAGATGTTTCGCTTTCGCAAAGCGTGTGCAGTGTAATCCCTAATTAATCCCTAATTTAAAAATCATAGATTTTGAATTTGAAAGTAGGCAATCACTTATTTCATATCGAACCATGTTTATTACAAATATAGGTTCAACCACGAATGCATAATTCGATGAACAGGTACATATACTAAAGAACTACAGAAGCACCAAGTAAAGAATGATGAACGATAGTTGTACTAAAGACTGTAAAGAGAGAGGCGAAAGACATTTTGGTTGCTGGAGAAGGTGAAGCGGAATGCCCATATTGTGCCCTCCTCCATACGTAATGTGCGCACGACTCTAGGCCACCCCCTCGTGATGGCTGCCCGTCCATCCATCACTGTCTTCATTAGGATTTCTTGATGCTCCTTGTAGTCTGGATGAAATACTTTAACCTTCATTGTGTGTCCACCAATCATGTACTTTGCGAGGTAATCTTGAGTAAACTGCTTCAGGAACCACTGCAAACAAAAAAGATTCAGACATTGTTGTCTAACAACTCATTATGGGCAGTAAAAAGAGGAGGCTGCAGAGTTTGTAGTTACCATCCTACAGCTCACCGTTGTGTTGGATAGAGCGTAAACGAATAATTTGCTTGCCACCGTTCATATATTTTTGCTAATAATCCTTATCAGTTTCCTCACTTGATGCTTGTTCAAGAATATCTCATTGCCCCATACGCAAAAAGGGTCGATGCGTGGATCTTTGCCAAGGGCATATGTACCTACAAGCAACACGTCAATATTAGAAGCTAACAAGTGTCCAGGCCTGGATCTATATGCACTACATTATGGAAGGACGGGGGAAGTACAAGCTGAGGGATGAAACTAACCTCGGCGGAAAATGCTGGCCACTCCTGTTGTTGTCCTGCATAAGTAGTGGAAAGGCATGATAAGTACAGCAACCTTAACATCAAACATATATAGCAAAGGTAAACAACATCATCTCCAAATGATAGCTTGAATGTGTTGCTTTCAGCATGCTGTTAAAGCAGATATAAAATGAAAGTAAATGTTACCTACAACAGGCTTAACAACCATCAAATGTTGCAATTCAAACTGGTATTGTTGAAAATGAATAGAACGTAGGTCATGCTTAAACATCACACTGGATAAAAGTGTAAAATTGAAATAGAGGGCATGTGTTAACTACACCAGGCATAACTGGAACCAAATATAGCCGTTCAAACTGGTATTGATGCAATCAAGCGGCACAGTTCTGACTTGCACATAATGAACATCACATTGTGAATGACTGAAATAAACAAGGCATAAATGATCAGTATAACAACCAAATATAGCCATTGAAAACTGGACAGAGTCTCACTGCAACCAACCTAACAAGCAAATACAGATAAACATGGCATATGCTTGAAAACTGGACAAATGCTCACTGCAACCAACCTAACAAGCAAATACAGATAAACAAGGCATCTACTTGAAAACTGGACAAATGCTCACTGCAACCAACCAACCAAATACAGATAAACAAGGCATCTACTTGATAACTGGACAAATGCTCACTGCAACCAACCTAACAACCAGCTACAGATAAACAAGGCATCTCCTTGATAACTGGACAAATGCTCACTACAACCAACCTAACAACCAAATACAAATAAACAAGGCATCTACTCACTATAAACAACCAAATATAGCCATTCGTGAAACTGAAGTGGACAATTCATACTTAAACATCGCATAGCCCTATTGAACATTACATTTTTGCATAACTGAAATAATTAAACACAGCACAGTTAAAACACCGCATGGAAAAAGCTACTACAACAAAGGGTACGGGTTGGCAAGCTAGAAAAGTTAAGATTTGCTGATAGGATGTTGCCTCACATGTCATGGACGAGATCCTTCCAATTGGAAGAGCGCAGACCCATGGTGCGCTCTTTGATGTCACGGATGGGCTGTTTCACCTTGGAAGAACCTTTGTGGGTGCCCTCCTCGTGGTCATGGTCGATGAGATCTGACTTGGCAATTGAGGATCCCAAGCCACCGTCGTAGAACGTGTCCTTCAGAAATGACAAAATGGGCTCGATGGCATACAAGGATCGCAAATCTTTGACCGTGTGGCGGAGGAGATCAGCGGCAGGGCCGTCGAAGAGATCGACGGCGGTTGAACCAGATGGGTTGGGGATGGACCACTTAACCTGTGACATGGCCCGCGTGAAGTTGTCGCTGTCGACGAGCTTGATGTCGTAGCCAGCTTCCCGAGATACAGTAATATGCTAGCCCGCTGACGTGAAGCCTTCAGTATGGCAACGTAGTTAACGTCTTCGCCGGCTTCCGCGGCGAGGTGTTGCTCCGGGATCGACAGGTCGGGGCGAACGGCGGCCACCTCGCCAACGTTGGCCGAAGAGGCCATGATAAACCTCTTCTTGGCCGAATGCTTGTCGGGCTCCCCGGGTGTCGGGGTACACAAACAGGGGTGTATGTTTCCCCCTGACTTGTGCCTGGACAGGCAGATCTCTGGCGCAACATCTTTGGCGTGCCAGGTAAGGGGAAGCGTTTGCGCGGAAAACCCGAGAGTATAAGCAGCGCGTCATCTTCATCACCATCGATTTCGTCGGTGGCCTCGTTGTTCGTGGCCCCCGACACGCTAGCTCGAGGAGGAAGTGACATCGCTCCTCTGCCGCCTTTCCCAGTTTCCGTCATCTATCCCTGCTGCGGCCACAAGCAGCGGCGGAAACGAGGGACGGCGACGGCATGGCGACCCTGAATGGCTTGAGCAGCGCGGCCACTATGCGCGCCCCGTTCGGGGAAAAGAGTGAGGTGGTAAGCTACATGGTTTCTCCCTCCACCGCTTTCACTTGTCGACGATCGAGCCACCCTGGGTTTTAGCGTCGTCAACGTCGATGAGCCCGCGCGAAACTCGGTTCAGTATTTGCCCTGCTAAGGGAGAATCTTGAGTATAGTGCCGGTGCAAATCCGTTGATTGATGCCCTGGCAAGCACGCTCTGGCAGGGCCATCTGCATCAGCGTGACCTTTGTGCCAACCGTCGTAGGATTGTCAAAAGTGTAAGTGGAAGGAGGGCGAAACCAGCCCAACCTTACGCCAAGTTCTACCACCCGCAAGAGATTTGCGCCCCCCTCCGGCCCTTGCCGAGGGTCTGATAGTGGCACGTGAAGGGCCATCCGCCCAAGATATGCGAACCCGGCAAACGACCGCAACCAAGAAGGGAGAAAAGCATGAGCAAAAAGCTAAGTTCATGTGATCATTGCTCCTTTATAGATCCAGAATTCGCATTTGCTTATCCCCCAGAAACCAATGTTCTTTCGTATGGTCAAGCCTTTTGTGTGATGGCACCTTAAAGGGTTTTCCTGCGCCCTCGCTCTGTTCCGAGCCTGCTCACGGAGCGGGTGGCTGCATCAAGGGCTCCTAAAGGAAAAGCCTGCCGGGACATACTTTTGCCAGCCAAACGCTAAGGACCATTCCTCGCAGCAATCGCGGCAGTATGCTACCAGCAGGCAGCCAAAACACATAAAAAGAAACCAACCATACGAACATCCATGGATAAAACGCAAGGGGGATATCATGTGCTCGGAATTAATTAGTACACCAGTTCAGCGCAAGCAAAAGAAGTACGATGTCTAAACACAGGACATGCATAATGTTTTGTTACAGGGCGGAACGCCAATGCGAATGGTTCGGAGCCATGTTTGACGGCCTTATTGAGCCCTGGGAACGGAGAGCACCTTGTCGGCGTAGGGGGCAGCCTTCATCTCAGCAGCAGAAACATCAGCACCTGCCGGGAGCTTCCTGAAGCCATCAGTAAGGTTGAGTTTGGGGTGGCGGTATGCGAGGTTGCTCAAGACCATGAAGAGGGCATTGCGGGCAAGCTTTCGAGACTCGCTTTCGAAAAGGGTGTCTCTTCCTTCTTCATGGGTCTTCAACTTTTCAATCAACTCATTGAATAAGAGCCCTAGCTTGACGCTCGGGACCTCATAACCGCCAACTGAGAAGACTGGCCCTTCCATGCCCATTGCTGTAGCCTGGGCTGTGAGGCGCTCGGTGATATCGATCAGGCTTTTGATCCAAAGGTCGACCTGCTCAGATTGGTTCGCCAGCTTGTCCTCCGCATCCTTTCAAAGGCATCTCACATTGTCCAGATCCTTCATCAGCTGCTTCTCGCGGACATCGCCAGACTCGATCGAGCTCTCCAGGGTGCCAATCATGGCCTTCATGTCTTCAATGGTGCCGTTGGCAGTCTCAAGGTCTTGACCCTTGGAGGAGAGCTGTGATTGCACCTCTTTCAGAAGGATCTCTGCTTTCTGCACCTCCTCCTTGAGTATCATGACTTCCTTGGCACTCCCGGCAAGCTCTTCTGTCAGTTTGGCCACCTGTTGGTTGAGATCAACCTTGGCAGTGGATGCGGCAGCAAGATCATTAGCAAGCTTCTTCAGTTGTGCGGCATAGTCAGCAGTGAGAGCATCCAGGGCTGCCTTGTGTTTGTCCTCCTGCTCCTTGGTACGCTGTTGTAAAAGGGCTTCCAGTTCATCGTCCTTGGCACGGAGGGCGGCCTCAAGATTCTCCTCCCGGGAAGTGATGCTCTGCTCCCTGGCGTCTAGAAGCGCTGTGCGTTCTGCCAGGCGGGCTTCTCGGGTGGCGACGTCCTCCTTTGCCATGGATATCGTCTCTTGCTGCCGCAGAAGGACTTGGAATTGTTTGCCATGCCACTCGTGCAGCTCGATGCCCTTGTCCCTCAGCTTCTGATCTACGCTGTTGGCGGAGTTTCGCTGCTCCTTGAGTGCCTGCCACTTCTGGCCGTACCGGTTCTGCATTTCTTTGATGCCCGCTACCACGGACTCCAGAAAGGACAGGTCCAAGACCGCATCAACAGAGCCATTAGTCTCTCCGACTTGCTGAGATAGGGGCGCTATGATGCGCTGCATTTCCTTGTCTAGCTCTGCACTCGCTGCTGCCAAGGAACCAGGGGCTCCGAGACTGGGTTGGGCAAGCACCGATGCCAATTGGCTTGAGGTTGGCTGTGGAATCCCAGTCGAGATGCTAAAAGATGGAGGAGGGCTCATGGTTTGAAGGGGGATCTTCTCTTCAACCAGCATCCCCGACCCTGACGCACTGCTGGGGGCCTGCCCTGCTTCCTTCAAGGGCTCCTGGGCATCTCCGGCAGTGTGTTCCTGTCCCACCACAACAGCAATCTTGGCGGCCTCCTCTGCGGCATCCTTGCCAATGCTGGCCACTTCCTCCAGCAACTCGGGCTCCTCGGCCAGCGGTACTGCAAGTAAAAGCAAACCAGCAATCATGAGGAGGAATAAGCATTGGGGAACCAAGAACTTGGAGCGAGGTTATGAAGGAAAAACAGATAAGTTACCAGGAGTTGTCTGCCATGGAGGGTCTTCATTTTTCCCAGCAACCTTGATTGCCGCGACGTGGACACCACCCCTTCCCTGGTAACTACGGTGTCGACCTGGACAGGGCTTTCCGTGGGAGTTTTCGTCAGGGTCCCCTCAGCCCGGTCAGCAGGCAGAGTGGGCCCCTCCTGGAAGGCCCCATCTTGGGCAGACCCTTCTTCTTCTCTGGATGGAGATGGGGGGTGCCCTTCTGCGTCATCCTTGGCGGGGGAAACCACCCCCATGTCTTCGCGTCGAGAGCAGGGCTGGGGGCTTGCCACCGGATCATTCGTGCTGCTCCCCGCCTGTCCCATGCCTCCCGGAGACTTCGGCGGCTCCGCATGCCTAAGCCGCTTGTCTCGGTGGATGAGGGTCTCCTCCTCCTCCTCCTCTTCCCTATCAAGGGCAACAAGCAAGATCGAATAAGCAAATTGACAAGTATGATTAGACTTGGATAAGAACGGAGAATATTGTTCTTACTCTGAGTCCATGAGCATGGAGCCCAGCTTGAACTCCCTGGGTAGCGGAGGCGCTCTGCCTCTATTCAGGACCGGGGGGACAGTACTCCCGGGTAGCTCAAAGTCCTTCTTGGGCGGGAGGGTCTCTGGCAAGGACGAACTGCTCGAAGAGCTCGAATCCGACTGGGAGCTGGAATCACTCCCTATGACTGCCCGTCGCTTGGCGGGAGGGGTCTTGGCTTCAGCAAGGCGAGAAGAATGGCGGCGCACCACCTCCGCCCTGTCGTTCTTGGAGGCGACCTTCTTCACCTTCTTGGCAGGCCCGGGGGCTGGGGCTGCTACTCCCCGGATGGGCCGCCTACGAGGACGAGGATCCAAGTCCGGTTCTGGGGCCTGGGGACCTGCAGCAAGCCACTCTTCCCCGGGCGGCACTACCTCTTCGACATCATCTCCTTGTTGGGCTTCCGCTGCCGCTGCATATAGAGCCTCAATCCCGGTAGGCTCATTCCCATCAGGCTCACCTCCGGTAGGCTCATCCCCGGCAGGCTCATCCATGATAGCCCCTTTCGTGGCTCGCCCTTCGCTCCTGCCGTGGGAAGACCCCTCACCTTCAGCTTCCCCCTTTTCTTCCTCCCTCCCTCTTCTGGATTTTGCTTTCCCGGCGGACCGAAGCGCTTTGTCGTCCTCAATCCACCTCTTGATGAATGCCGCCTCCGCCTGCGAGGTGCGCTTGAACATATTGGTCTCCACACTGGTAGCCCTTTCCACCAGGCTAGAGGCCCACGCAAGTTCTTCATCAAGCTCGGGCAATTGCCAGTCACCTGCAACCCCATGAGCGTTGCAATCTGGCATCCATTGTAGAATCTGGTCCCGGGCGGAGTTGATGTTCAGCGGGATGACATTTGCCGGCAATTTGAACGGGCCAAGGCTGCCGAACAATTGTTCGCACAGCCAAGCATGGCCATAGGCTGTCAAGTTGTTGGCCAGGCCCGGGTACAGTCGCATCCTGTCCACGGCTTCCCCGTACAGCCAGGCGAACCTGTCCCTCTTCTGCAGAGGTGCGATGCGGCGTCGGAGGAAATCGGCTCCCACCTGCTTCATGGTTAACCCGGCAGCCTTCATACGGGCAATCATGTTCAGTGCTGGGTGAAGCCTGTCATCAGTAAGGCCGAATTCCCTCTAGTCATTGCCACGCTCGATGCATTCCGTCCGCGCCTGGCAATACTCTGGGGCTTCCTCATCCTGGATCTAGCACCAATCCGCCCTCCACTCCTCCCATCTGCCGCGCTGCTGACCAGGAAGGTAATCCCAAGTTTCCCTCGCCACCCGAGGCATCCAGCTTATGTTCCGGAATGGTGGGTCTTGTTCTCCACCCGCAGGACAAAGAAGTGCCAGAACAGATCTACATTAGGGGCGACCCCAACAAAATTCTCGCACAAATGGGTGAAGATCGCCATGCACGCTATTGCATTTGGCATGAAATCCAAGAGGTGGAATCCATATACCACCATCATCGCCTAAAGAAATCTGAGAAGGGGGGACAGAGGCCGCAGAAGAAATACGCGCAGAAGAATCAGTATGCATTCGGCGGCTCCTTTTTACCCTCCGCCAGAACATTGGGTGCGCCATGCCCCTTTGGAACTTCCGTCCCCCACATATATCCGTACCTCACAACCAAGGCATCGCTGTCCAGATTCGACGGGAAGAAAACCACACCTCCCCGCCGCTTCTTATCCAACTCCGCTGCTCTCCTTCTTGTTCCCTTCCGCGGCTGCTGTCTTTGCGGCGGCCGCACACTTCCCCTTGTCAGCAACAGTTTTCTTCCCCATCCTTATAAGCAATGGAGGGGTGGATGGTCAGACAAGGTGAATGGAAGCAAGAATGGATGCGGGGTCAGTGCGTGGCTTGAGGAAGAACATGAAGGATGGAGAAACGGGTGCGAATGAGCTGCGCCTCTCCGCACTTTTCCCCTTTATGGGAGCGAACGTGGGGGCGAGGAGTGGTTCGTCGCTACTTTCCCTCAGAAAGTTACCGTTTTGACATTAACTGCTACAGTCCCATGACCCCACGGCCTGCGGTAATTACGCAGAGTGGACATTGGACTGACTGGTCATCATAGCAAATTGCTGCACACGCAGCATATCTTCAACACATGTCCGTGCACTGTTTTGGGGCCTAACCCAACATGCCCAGCGACACGTATGGCTCAGGCCCGGGGGCTTATGTCGGGGTACACAAACAGGGGTGTATGTTTCCCCCTTACTTGTGCCCGGACAGGCAGATCTCCGGCGCAACAGCAACATTGCAAACTGCACCAAGCATTCAAGACAAGGCCAAGCAGAAGAGATGGCTCTTTGAGAAATCAAAGGGTGGATCAAGAAGACCAAGACCAACCAAATAAGCAAGATATCACTAAGGAAAAACCTCCCTTGCCGGGCAGGCGAGCCTGGCGGGGTCGAGGTTACCCCAAGACAAGCCTCAAGACACCCCCGGCAGGCTTGCTGGGGACGCCAAGGGCGGATTACCCCGGCAAAGCTCCACCGCTCCACCTCACGGCAACGGAAGTCACCCATCAGTGCGGTGCCGAGCCCCAAGTGACTAAGTGGCTGTTACTTGGTATGTGGCAGGCCATTTCTGAGGAAGATCATTCCTAAATGACACCCGTCCAGGCGACGTGTCGCGCGGGCAGGCGAAAAGGTGGCTGAATGGCATGGCAAGGCTTGCCGGGCTACGCCACGATGTGACACTAAGCGGCGCATTTAATGCGCCCTGTCCTGTCTGCAGAGTTAGGTATGATAGCACTGTGGCTATCTAATCAGTGCATAATGACTGTTTTGCCATTGTGGTGACCCCTTGACCTATAAAAGGAGGGCTGTGGCTACCTTAGAAAGGATTCGGACCCTTGTACACTCGTACGCGCGTAGCTGCTCTCGCCCCGAGGCGACCTTGCTGGGCTAGAGCGCTGCGTTTCCACCACGGTCCTTCCATCAATCCACCAAAGCAGGAGTAGGGTTTTACGGCTCGCGGCAGCCCGAACCTGGGTAAAACTGCCCGTGTCATCGTTGTCGTGCTGCTCTGTGCTTTCTGCTCTTTGTGTAATGCGCTCTTCCCCCTTGCCGAACCACCAGGGGCCGATGGCCCCATAGGTGGCCGTGTGATACCACGACACCGGGATACGTGGTCAGGCTTAGGCTGTGACATTCTAGAGCAGGGGATGTGGATCTAGCGGGCAGGGACACCACAGGCCTCATCTAAAAACTCAGGGGAGTAGGGCGACGGCATGGGAATCGCTGGGTAACCTGAACTTTATTATTTAAGCTAGGAGGAACGGGCAGACCGGCAGGGGTTGGCGGCGGCGGCGGCGAGCTAGGGTTCGAGGGGGGAGGGGGCAGGTGGAAGACTGTGGAGGGGGGAGGGGTGGTGTTTGAGGATACGCCGCGGCTACTGAAAATTTTAGTAATGGTGGGTGGAGATGGTGGTGGACGAGGGAGGGCGACGGTTCAAATGCCTTGGCTACTGCAATTTTACTATAAGGTCGGTGCTGGAGGAGTGGGGGCGATGGTTGAAGTACCATGGCTACTAAAATTTGGGTAAAGGAATTGATGCGGGGAGGGAGCACCCAAGATCGCACACGGTCCAATAAGAATATGCGTGTACGATAATAAGGAAAAGCGGCGGAACCGCCGATTTTTGCAACGCTCAAGGCGGGTAGTTTGTTTTTAGATTTCTAGCTAGCTGGTCTATCGCACATGGTTCGTCCTAATTTTCATACGCAGATGTGGAATTCAATCTAAATAAACTACCCGCCTTTAGCTTGCGCAGGTGGTGATTTTACAGTGCACTAGCATCGCACACGGTTAAGCCAGTACGTTCACCTTTGCTTGCGCTTGCGCAGTCGTGGTGATTCACAACGCACTTGCATCACACACGGTTAAACCACTACCTCCACCCCTACTCGTGCTTGCGCAGTCATGGTGATTTCACATACCACTAGCATCATACACGGTTAATCCACTACCTACACCCTTGATCGCGCTTGTGCAGTCGTGGTGATTTCTCAGCGCACTTGCATCGCACACGGTTAAGCCAGTACACCCGTGTCTGTTGAGCGTCATCTGATTCTTTGCAGCAGAAAAAAAATGTCAGAGAGGGTCAGAAGACAGCCACACCAGCATGTGGCCCAAATATATATGAGTGAAAAGGGTGGTCTGTGATGTTCAAAATTCGAATGCAGAACTTTACCGCGCGGGCCCACAGTTGGGCGCGTCGTCGAAGATCGATGAGAGGGGCCAGAAGTCAAGAACCACCTGGAAGTGGCCAAATATATGTAGGAATATAGGGTGTGATGTTTAGAACTTTAAATACACAATGCACAACTTTGGTGGCACCTACCTCGCAAACCCGAAAGCACCCTTGGATATATCTATAATGACATAATGTCGTAGCTACCTAGCTAGGGCGCTTGACCCACCTCCCACATCGTGTTGGCGGGGCGGATGCACGCAATGATACTTTGGTCATACATGCATGTCGCCATGACCTACCATAAGACGGACCAGTGAATCTATCGCTTGGTCAAATGACAATTGTTGTTGTCGATAAAAAATGGATAGAATATATATAAACCGCTTGGGCCAATAGATTGAACCATCATAAAAAATTGCATGAGAGGGACCTTAAAACCAGCACCGCTTGCATGCGGCCCAAAATGATGTATGTTGGAAGGGGTGATGTGTCTTTTCAATATCAAATAATGAACAATTTAGATGTGGCACCTGCCTCTCGATACAGACAACAACCATGAAAGCCAAGTAATTAAGGATGAGATACGCAGGGTACGATGTCGGTCGAACCCACCAATCCGAGCGTGTGGGAGGGAATCCTGACAATGCATGAGCTCGAACTATGATTGAATGACATTTGACGGTGACCGGCCCTAACATGAACTAGGAGGTATCCATTCATAGCCAACACATACCCCTCGTTATCAGTCAAAGGATTATATATATACACTCGGGGAGCCCACAGATATGTGTGTCGTCACAAAAAACCGCACAAGGGAGACGTGGTCGATCAGAAGGCCCCCTATACACTGCATGCGGCCCTAAAATATGTATGGGTGGTGTGTGATGTGTTCAAATCCCCAATGCACAACTTCGATGGGGGACCAAATACATTACAAACCGAACACTGTACCCGACCCCCAAGCCAGGTTCAATACATATGATGTCGGTTCCCCAACTTCGAGGCGGGGGGGGGGGGGTGTTGTCCAATGCATGCGCTCAAACTTTATTTAGTCTAACATGGCACACATAGCAATAGGAAACCATCATGGTCAAACCCTTCTCGTATGTTGTGTCAAAGGGATAGATTGTGTGGGGCCCCCTCGTTATCGGTCAATGATGACATGTATAGACCTCGAGGAGCCCACAGATATGTGCGACGTCTATAAACCGCACAAGGGAGACATGCTCGATCAGAACACCCGACCCCCTATACCCTGCATGTGGCCTGAAAAAAATGTATGGGTCCGGTGTGTGATTTGTTCAAATCCCGAAAGCACAACTTCGATGGGGCACCAACTACATCAGTAACATTACAAACTGAACATCGTACCCCCCAGCCAGGTTAAAGACGTACGATATCGGTTCCGCAACTTCGAGGTGGGTGGGGGGGTAGGGGGTGTCGTCCAACACATGTGCTAAAACTTGATTTGCTCTAACATAGCACACAGAGAAAAGAGGAAACCCTTCTCGTGCGTTGGGTCAAAGGGATAATTTGTGTGGGCCTACAGATGTCGATCATTCTTTGATTTTTTAGAACAAAAAATAACCAATAAAAAACATATTCTACAAATTAGCAAAACAAGGATCCCAAGGTTTATATAATCGTCATGACAGGTCACTATAGAGACATTTAGATGATAAATGTCTATAATGACCATATCATGGCGCTTTAATGTAGCTTGAGATATGCAACTTCCCACTGGGTCACCCATCCTTAGACTACTCCAGCCCCAGCATGCTTAACTTCTGCGTTCTATTCGACTAGGTTAGCGGATGGGAAGCCGCCCCTTGCTGATAAGAATTGCCTCCTTGCCTTTAAGGCGTTTCACGCTGGTCACCCTATGGGACCTACTCCCTACTATCACACACATTTGTGCTTTTAGAAACTGTGTGCAATATTTACATGGCCGGTGTGTCGCCGCCTAGCCTTCTATGAGCACTGACACTGGCAGTGGGAAACGGATGGGAGAAGAGGCGGGAAACCGATGGGAGGAGTGGCAGGAAACGGTAGCGTGTTTGGATATATATAACAACATTAATATGGAAAACTTACTAGAGAAGGAAGCGTGAGCTAGCACGACGCATGCGCACGGTGCTTACCCACGGGTGACAGACGGTTGACCAGAACTGCTTTAAATATTCAGGGTTCATTTGGCCTTTTTTATACATTATAATTAAGTTTTATAAGCATTAATTTAATGTGCATAATTCAAATTAGTGCACCAAAATGGCTACAAAACTCATACATGTGTCCTTGGATGCATGTTTAGGTCCCATGCAAAGAATGAGAATAAATTACAACTGTCTCGGCGTCTGGCTCGGCCTCGGACATTGAGAATCTCGGTTTTTAAATCCCTGTAAATCCAAAACTCACCCGAAAATCGTGAAACTTGGCATGGTGTCACGACATGGGACATATATGTCGCTGATTTTTTTTGTCCATTTTGGGGCAAGTTTTATTACAAGCCTCTTACAAACCGCAGCTTCTCTCAAGAAGCCTCATGGTTTTGATAGGGAAACGTGTCCCCCTTGTGGGCGAAACTATAATCACTGCCTCTTTTTGCCTTGTATTTTTTCTACAGGCAACATGGAATGACATGATATCCGTGCTGAAATTTAAAATTATTCAGGGTTTGTTTGGCCTTTTTACACATTAATTGAGTTTCCTAGGCATTTAATGTCCATAATTCAAATCTAAACTACAAATACATGCTCCAGTTCACCAAAATGGTTAGAAAAATCATACATGTGTCCTTGGGTGCATGTTTAGGTCTCATGCAAGGAATGGGAATGAATTACAACCGTACCGGCGTCCTGGCTCGTCCTCAAACATTTGGAATCTCGGTTTTTAAATCCCCGTAAATCCAAAACTCACCAGAAAGTCATGAAAGTTGACATGGTGTCACGTCATGGCACATATATGTCGTGGTAAAAACATTGTCCAATTTGGACCAAGCTTTATTACAAACCTCTTACAAACCGGAGCCTCTCGCAAGAACCCTCGTGGTTTTGATAGGGAAACGTGTCCCCTTGTGGGCGAAATGATAATCGCTCCATCTTCTAGCCTTGTATTTTCTTCTACACGCAACATGGAACAACAGGAGATTCGCGCTGAACTTTGAAATTATTTAGGGTTTGTTTGACCTTTTTTATTCATTAATTGAGTTTTCTAGGCATTTAATGTCCATAATTCAAATTTGAACTACAAATACATGCTCCAGTGCACCAAAATGACTAGAAAAATTGTACATGTGTCCTTGGGGTGCATGTTTAGGTCCCATGGAAGGAATAGGAATGAATTCAACCATCTCGGCGTCCTGGCTCGGCCTCAAACATTGCGAATCTCAGTTTAAATCTCCATAAATCCAAAAATCACCAGAAAATTATGAAACTTGGCATGGTGTCACGACATGGCACATATATGTCGTGGTAAAAAAATTGTCCAATTTGGGCCAAGTTATATTACAAGCCTCTTAGAAACCGAAGCTTCTCACAACCCTCATGGTTTCGGTAGGAAAACATGCCCCTCTTGTGGGCGAAACGGTAATCGCTGCCTCTTCTCGCCTTGTATTTGGTTTTCTACAGGCAACATAGAATAACAGGAGTGTTGTGCTGAAATTTGAAACTGTTCATGGTTCGTTTGGCCATTTTATATATTAATTGAGTTTTCTAGGCATTTAATGTAGTTCATAATTCAAATTTGAACTGCAAGCACATGCTCCAAAGAAGCAAAACGGGTGGAAAATCATACATGTGTCATTGGGTGCATGTTTACGTATCATTGAAGGAATGGGAATGAATTACAAACGTCTCGTTGTCCTTAAACATTGAGAATCTCAGTTTTTAAATCCCAGTAAATCGAAAACTCACCCAAAAAACATGTAACTTGGCATGGTTTCATGACATGGCACATATATGCCGTGGTAAAAAAATCATCCAGTTTGAGACAAGGCGCACACATTAATGACCAACGAAGTCCTTTTGAAACAAATAGCTGACACGTTAATACTGCAAATGGTTGTATTATATGAACCATGTGTGTTCCTGTAACCATTTAAGTGTGGCCACGCGTCCCTCTTTTCTTATGGGATAGTACTACCTCAGTCCTCGTTCATTGTTCATCTTTGTATTTTGTGCCAAAATTTAACCATACTCGATAGCGTGCATGCTGCTGATTGATTAGACGAGACAAGCGCGAGAAGTCCGCCGTGCAAGCTCGACGGGACGTGTGCAAGCAGTCCGCCGCGCAGGCTCGACGGGACGCGTGCGACCTGTCCACCTCGCAGGCTCGACGGGACATGTGCGAGCAGCAAGGCCACCCACGCTCACCGGGAAGCGAGCTCTTTGACCTCCATCCACCAGCCACCCACCTCGCTCACAACTTATCCATTAATGGTGGCCGAGCTCTTTGACGGAGGGTGTTTGCTTCTGATCCCATGGCCCCACTCAACGTTAGCATTTGCTTTGTTCGTGTTTTCAAATCGTAATCCGGATAATCTAAAATGCCACATAGGGCAACAGATACTACGACGACAAATAAAATGGCAAAGGATAATACGACGACAAATTTACAATGGCGTGGATAATAATTGTCTTACATATTCCGGATAATTTAAAATGCCACGTGCGGCAAAGCCCGGAAGACACGGGGGCAAGAGAAGAAGGAAATCGCAGACAATGATCTGGGTCGCTACTGTCTCTACTCCTCGATGCATCGTCGGGCGACGACATCCTCCAGCTCCTTCAATTCCTCATGACTTTGCTTGACAGCAGCCACGGATTCCTCCACCTCCTGCTCGCGCTCGATCCGGAGCTTCCTCAAGTCACCCATCAGTTCCTCGACGACCGCTTTCAGTGTCATCCCCGAGGCACTGCTCTGCTCATGTAGCTTCTTCCAGCCGGCGGCCTCCTCCTCTGTCTCGGTGAGCACCTTGAGGAGCTTCGCATTGTCACCCATGAGTTGCTTGACGAGGCCGGTCGCCTTCTCAACCGAGGCATCGCTAATTTAGAGCAGCTTCATCAAGCCGTCGACCAGCTCCTGCTGCTTAATTAGACCAGCGAGAATGTCGTCGTCGCTGGCCAAAGATTTCAGGAATGCTAGCTCATCACGATTGCCGATGCGGCGAGTGCGCTTGTGAGTGCCGGTGAGAGCTCGTTTGAGGGCTCCGCAGCGCGGCGGTACATCTCTGCTATGGCTGCCGCGTAGCGGCGGGACCTCTCTAATGCTTCCGCGGCCTTGGACTTTGCTCCCTGGTTATATGTCCACCCGAAACTCCTCCTACAGGTCATGGCGGAATGACTGATAGGAAAGACCTGCTTTGTGGGTGATGAGGAGAGGAACTATGAAGTAATTTTTGAGTGGGTAGTTTTTATAGCCCGGTGCTAAGTGTGAACACATTTAAGTTTGATCGGTGTGAACAGATTTGCAATTACTTATTGCATTGTAATCTGGAATGTGACGAGAAACAAGGTCAAAATTTATTGATGGTTCTGGGCTCGAAGCCCGAAACACACCTTCATATGGTTGCCTGTTTCTTTTGTTCTGGCTCATTGCAAACAGTTTTTATGGATCAACCATATGCCACGCATCGCACACGCATCGGAAGCCCAAAACGGTTCCCGGATGGCGTACATGGGCCCACGTTCTCGAATGTACATGTACGTGTCTACCCACTATCACACATGGTCTGGATAACACCATCGTGTCCGATGGATGCGCCATTGTGCCTCCCACAGGGTGCCAGAAGGTTGACCAGAATTGCAATATGCAGGTGTGGTTGCTCGCCGTTGAGGCGCCCTCGGGTCGCGTCCATCTGTGCGCTCTGCTCGTCGTTTAGGCGCCAAGGCTCGCTCGTGTCACGTCCCTCCGCGCACGCTCTGCTAGCGGTTGGGGCCGGCTCTAGAGGTATAATTAATCAACCTAAACTATGATCTTCGGTGCCCATTCCCGTCGCGCAACTCCATCCTGTCATCGGCCGTTGGGGGTATGCTGGTATGTGTGGGTAACTAGCTAGCAAGTGGATCAGTAGCGAGTTGCCGCCGGCGGCCATTGCTGTGGTTATTTATAGCTAGCAGCTAGCTAGGGGATTGGGGATTTTACAATTCACCCATGTGGAGTGTGGGAAGCCTTCGCTGGAGCATGGGAAGCCTTCACTGGAGCACGGGAAGACTAAGTGGAGCACATAACCCGACAACCATATGCGGTGTCACGTGTTACCACACACATGTTAACATAAGGAAACGTATCTGTAACTTACTAATCATCGCACACAAGTACTCGCACACGCATCATGTGCGATACTCCTAGCCATTGCAAGCAACTAGTATGCATTTTTCAAAGTTTTTACTACACACAGAATCGCACACGAATTAACTCTAGTAACCGTCTGTGTTATATTTTCTCATCGCAAACAGTTCATCCGAGTGGGTTGTTTGCCACGTATCACACACATCATGTTTACACGAATCGTTTGTGTTCTTTTGGCTCATAGCAAACAGTTCATCTATGTGAACTGTATGCCGCATATCACACACATCTTGTTAAACTGAACCGTTTCTGTTGTGTTCCTAATCGAAAATAGTTCGTCCGAGTGAACCGTATGCCGTATATCACACACACCCTGATCTGGCTGACCGTTTCTGTTGCATTCACTAATAGCAAACAGTTCATCTAAGCGAACTGTATGCCGTGTATCGCACACACAATGATATAGCTGCCCATTTCTGTTGTTCTGTCTCATCGTAAATAGTTCTTATGGATTAACCGTATGTCACGCATCGCACACGGAATTAGAATATGAACCGTATTTGATGTATCCACCATCGCAAACATTTTGCATCTTTTTTGACGGTTTTTTACATCACTGTTTGTGATTAATGCATCGCACACAGTTTCGTCGAAGGGTCTCTGATTGTAGTGTCGTGTTAGCAGCATCCTGCAGTAGTGGTTCTCCGAAACGACACACAAAACCTTTAAAGAACTTGGCAGTTGATTACGCAGTCAGCTTCCTCACTGGCTCTACTTTGGGTCACTTTGTAAACTTGTCGATTGCTACATACAGGAATTCAAAGCCCCCGGTAGCACGGGGAAAGGGGCCCAAGATGTCGAGCCCCCAAACCGCGAAACGCTAGGATAAAGGGATTGTTTGAAGGGCTTGAGCAGGTTGATGAATGTTCTTGGAATGGAACTGGTATGCTTCACACTTAGTGACGAGCTCAGTCACATCTCGGAGGGTGGTGGGCCAATAGAATCCTTGCAGAGAAGCTTTCCCGACAAGTGCTCTTGATCCTAGGTGCGAGCCACACACACCTCCGTGTATCTCTGCCAACAGCACTAGTCCATCTTCCTGGTTAATGCATTTCAACTTCACGTCGTTCGGCCTCTTTCTGTACAGAGTGTCATCCACAAACTGATACATACTCGACTGTCGGGCCACCTTTTCAGATTCCTTTGGGTTATGGGGAAGTTCTCCTGTTTGCAAAAATTGCACTATGCGTTGCGCCCATGTCAGAGCCTGTGGCTCGACGACAAGGACTAAAGGCATTTCCTCTGTCGTGGGAGTGCTGGTCTCAGCAGCAAGAACTTGGGATTCTGCCAGAGGATGAAGCTCACCAACCAACATAGGGTTACCCCCGGCAGCCTTCTCACCGGCAGCCTCAGGGAGCTCTGCCGGGAAATGCCCACCGGTGTTCAGTTTTCTTCTCTTTCTGGCCAATGCTGATGGAGAGACCGAAGGTTGAGACAGATGGAGCACAAAAGTCCCTGGTTCCAGAGGGAGCTTCTGAGCAGCGCACTTTGACAGGTGATCAGCAATGCTATTCTCCGCACGGGGCACATGCTCTGTTTGCAGCCCATCAAAGTGCTCTTCCAACTTTCTCACATCTTCCACATATGCCTCCATCAGTGGGCTCTGGTAATCCTTATTCACTTGCTTTACAACGAGCTGAGAATCACCACGAATGATTAGTTTCTTTATCCCCAACTCTATTGCAATCCAGAGACCGGCAAGCAGCCCCTCGTACTCTGTTGTGTTATTAGTAGCATCTTCCCTAGGGAAGTGCATCTGGATAACATACTTGAGGTGCTCTCCGGTGGGTGTGACAAGCAACACCCCAGCGCCGGCGCCTTGTAGCGAAAAAGCACCGTCAAAGTACATTACCCACTCCTTGGGGGTCTCCTTGCCGGGGAGGGCCATTTCCGGCACTTCTTCATCCGGCGTTGGTGTCCATTCCGCAATAAATTCTGCCAGTGCTCTGATGTCTACTACACAACCTTCTTCCTATAGACTCGTCTTGGGCCTCCAAGCACAGAGTTTTGTAGGACAGTAGCAATTTTCCCTCAAGTGGATGACCTAAGGTTTATCACTCCGATCGAGGGAGGCGTAGGATGAAGATGGTCTCTCTCAAACAACCCTGCAACCAAATAACAGAGAGTCTCTTGTGTCCCCAACACACCCAATACAATGGTAAATTGTATAGGTGCACTAGTTCGGCGAAGAGATGGTGATACAAGTGTAATATGGATAGTAGATATAGGTTTTTGTAATCTGAAAATATAAAAACAGCAAGGTAATTAGTAACAAAAGTGAGCAAAAACGGTATTGCAATGCTTGAAAACAAGGCCTAGCATTCATACTTTCACTAGTGCAAAGTCTCTCAACAATGATAACATAATTGTATCATATAACAATCCCTCAACAAGCAACAAAGAATCACTCCAAAGTTTCTATAGGAGAACGTAGGACAAAAACGTGCATCAACCCCTATGCATAGATTACCCCAATGTCACCACGGTAATCCGCGAAACATACATCAAGTGAATCAATATAATACCCCATTGTCACCACGGGTATCCATATGCAAGACATACATCAAGTGTTCTCAAATCCAATATTCAATCCAACATAATGAAACCTCAAAGAGCAAGACTCAATTCATCACAAGAAGGTAGAGGGGGAAGAACACCATAAGATCCAAATATATTAACAAAGATCGCGGTACATCAAGATCGTGCCAAATCAAGAACATGAGAGATAGAGATAAAACACATAGCTACTGGTACATACCATCAGCCCCAAGGGTGAACTAGTCCCTCCTCATCATGGAGACCGCCGGGATGATGAAGATGGCCTCCGGTGATGGTTGCCCCCTCCGGCAGGGTGTTGGAACGGGATCCTGATTGGTTTTTGTCGGATTCCAGGCTCCGCGGACCCAAGTAAGGTTCGAACTCTGGGGCGTGTGCGAAGAACTCAACCTATCTAGCCTACCAGCTCGTCGCCCCATGGCCTAGCTTGATTCACACGAACAAGGAAGAAGATGGACACGGCAGTTTACCCAGGTTCGGGCCACCTTGCGGTGTAAGACCCTACTCCTGCTTTGTGGTGGACTGGCCTCACGAGGGGCTGAGGATGAACTAGTACAAGGGATGAACAACCTTGCGAGGTTCGGGGGTGAGAGAATTAGTCAACCCCTTCTACGGTGGTGGCTAACCTATATTTATAGTGGCCTCGGTCCTCTTCCCCCAAAACATAGGCGGGAAGGGATCCCACAGCGGCCAATTTGAAAGGGGACAAGTAGTACATCTTATCCTGATGAAAGGTGGTCTTCGCCTGCAAAGCTTCTGGCCATGGCGCAGCGGTGGGCTCAGCGATGACATCCGTCCTGCCGTGCTGGCGGCCTTGGTCTCGTTGCACCGGAGCGGAAACCTTTGCCAGATTCCTCGAGGACCCACGCCTGTCCTTCCTCCTTAGCACCAAAGAGGAAACTGCCTGCTCTGCGCCTGCTGGCGCCCACCTGCCTTGGTCGTCATGGCTTGTGCCATGGTAGCCTCATGAGGCTGGGTACCTGCATAGAAATCTTCGCTCCTCGGGAGGCCGCCTGGGGAGGCCGCTCCTTCAGGAGGTCTTGACGTCGTCCGCCTCGCGAGGCTTGGCCCCTCGCGAGGGTCTTGTCTTGGCGGTCTTGTAGATGGGCCGTACCAGGCCATCGATGGAGACACGTCGTGGGCCGCAGGTAGGCAAGTCTGGGTACCCTGGTTCCCAGAACACCGACAGTAGCCCCCGGGCACAAGGCGCGCTCGGTCTTGGCGTCGAGGTGAAGCCAAGGGGCAAGGGCGAAGCGCCGCACGCCCCAATCGCCTGTGGGCCAGGCCGACGCGTGGTGCTCGATGGGACGTGGGCGTCTCCGCTTCCCCACATCGCCTTGACAACTGCCTAGTGCATGCAGGGGGGCCATCATTGCTTGGAACGTGAGAGGTCGGCGGTCAGCCTTCCTCCGGCTATAAATGGGGGAAGGGGGGCGGAGCCCCCAGCCCATCTTCATCATCTTGCTGCTCGCTCCTTCTTCTTCTTCGCCATGCCACCATCTCGCCAGGGCATCCATGGTGCCAGTGAGGAGGTTCTCGGCCACCGAGAAGGGAAAGGCCCCCAAGGAGAGACCAGGCTCGCCAGCGCCCAAGAGGGGCCGCGGCCGTCCCCGCAAGTACACCGCGACGCCGGCGGTGGCTCCCCGAGGGCGTGGGCGCACCCCCTTGAAGGCTGGCACCACCTCTGGTAGTCGTGGGAAGACTCCCTCTCGCGTCGGAGGCTGCCGCGACCAAGGCTGCCGCAGCCAAGGAGGGAGGCATGTGGCAGCCATTCGGGCACCGCGCCTGTGATCCCATTCGGCCGACGCATCCTCGGAGTTCGTGGTGTGGGCGGAGAGGCCTGCATGCGTCTGGTTCCAGCTCCCGTGCTTCTTTGCGGGTGCGCTGCCTGCCGGGGGACCTGGCGGCCTCTGGCTACAGGACGATGGTTGCTGCACCAAGGCCTCGTGGGTGGAGGTCGAGGTCACCCCCGCCGGTAACGTGTTCTTGAACCGCGGGTGGCAGCCGTTTGCCCATGCACGCGGCCTGCAGTGGAGATGTACTCTCCACTTCAGGCATGACGACACTGCGACCCTCTATGTCAGGGTCTTCGGGGAGGACGGCGGGTGTCGGGGGTGTTGTCCCAAGGGCGACGATGACGATGACGATGTCCATTCCTCCGACGGCGACGGTCGGGGGGCCGCCGGCATCCTCGGGGGTGAGCTCGCCCTTGGCGATGGTCGCGACACCTCCAGTAGCGGCGGCTCCCCCTCTGGGGAGAGTACGAGCGACGGCGACTAGGACGAGCCGCCACGCCGCCGAGCTCGGACTAGGGAGGGCGATGAGCCACCTCACCATCACGCTCCGGTGAAGCAAGAGGAGGGTTTCGACTGAGCGCGGGCGTCGCTGGAGCTGGGCCTTGGGAGTCGTGGTGGTCGTGAGGCTGCCTTTTTTTATTTTCCCTGCATCAAGAAGTAGAAAGCCCTGCCGGGGCATATAATGGACCATGGCGCTTCGCTGTTATATTAACATTTTTATATCGCATCCTGGCATTCGTGTCGCTACTAATTGATGGGTTCTTGCTGATCGTGATTAGGATAACTTAGCTTAGTGTGCTTGCGGTAGACTCCCATGCTGCGAGGGCGTGCTTCTCTGGAGCTTGGATCTCTTGCACGCCCCTCGTTCCAGAGGGATCCTACCAGGGGTTTCCTTCTTGAGGATCCAAAGTTCCTCAGGCCTCAGGAGGCACCCAGTGGCCGCGAGGTTTCTAGCGAGCCATAGGGCCTCCGGAGATGTTCCATCGGGCGCCGCGCCCCGTGAGGACTGATCACCACTGGTATGCCAGGTCGCGATGCCCGGTGAGGCCAGGGGATGAGGGCTCATGGGGAACGCACATGCCCGTTGGCTCATTCACGAGCTTTGCGTGAGGATCAAGACCCCAAAGGCTAGGGCACCAAGGCTTTGGCAAGGTGTGTTCGTGGGCGGACCCAGATGTACACACCATGCCCAGCCCCCGCTCACGAGACGCGCGGGGAAGAGCGACGGCAACTGCCGCTCTCCGAAAGCAAGGTAGAAAAAGTAAATGCTGCAAGGAGAAAAATTCCCATCCCTTTCAAATAAAGATGCGAGAACTTCGAATTCATTGCAAGAAGTGGTGAATCGGCTACAAAAACAAGCAAAAGAATAGCCGCGTCCGGCGCCTACACTAGTCTTCTAGTCTTCCTGCCAGCGCGGAGCATGGGGCTTCCACTAGGCATGGGCATAGTCGTTGAAAAGACCGTGTCGTCCGCCAGCGCGGAGCATGGGACTTCCACTTGGGCATGGGTGGGAGCCCCCGTGAGGCCTAGGGGCAGCGCTCAGGAGACTCCGGGGCGTGTACAGCCCCACTCATTATTACGTGAGAGTGTCATGGGCGAAGACTTGGGTTGGTGCAAGGCGCTCACCTGTCACGGGTAGAACCTCCGGAGATGCTGGATGTTCTAGGCATTCTGGATGGGGACCCCGTCCTGCGTCTCCAGGCGCACGGCGCCAGGCCTGGAGACACGGGTGATCCTGAACGGGCCCTCCCACATAGGTGAGAGCTTGTGAAGCCCCTCCCTGGAGAGTACCCGCCTTAGGACGAGGTCGCCCACCTCGACGGTCCTGGAGTGGATGTTACTGCAGTGATACCGCCGCAGCGCCTGCTGGTACCTCGCGACATGGAGCGAGGCTTGGTGGCGGGCCTCCTCCCCGAACACGAGATCTATCCCCCGCGAGGTGTCCTGGCGTGCCTCGTCAAACGCCAAGACCCACGAGGAGCGATGTTTGACCTCGTGCGGGAGGACTGCCTTAGCCCCGTAGACGAGGAAGAACGGGGTCTCACCGGTGGGCTTAGTCGCGGTGGTGCGGATGGACCACAACACAAACTGCAGCTCACCGAGCCAACCCCTACCGCAGGCCTTGAGCTTCTTCTTGAAGCTCCTCGTCTTGAGGCCCCTCAGGACCTTCGCGTTGGCGCATTCGGCTTGGCTGTTACTCCGTGGGTGCGCCACTGAAGCGTAGCATATCTGCGTTCCAAGGTTAGCATAATATGTCTTGAAGAGATTACTCGTGAACTGAGAGCCATTGTCAGTGATGATACGGTTGGGGACCCCGAAGTGGCTCACGAGGCCCTTGATGAACTTGATGGCCGAGCCGGCCGGGATGGTGCGCACGGGCTCCACCTTCGCCCACTTGGTGAATTTATTGATGGTGACGTAGAGGTAGCGGTAGCCCCCGGCTACTCAGGGAAACGGGCCCAGGATGTCCAGCCCCCAGACCTCGAATGGCCACGAGAGCGGGATGGTCTGGAGGCCCTGAGCGGGCTGGTGGATCTGTTTGGCATGGAACTGGCAGGCCTCACAGGATCGCACCAGCTCGGTGGCATTGTTGAGCGCCGTGGGCCAGTAGAACCCGCTGTGGAACACCTTGCCCACGAGGGTGCGCGACGAAGAATGGTGCCCGCAATCCCCACCATGGATATCGGCCAACAATTTGCGCCCTTGCTCCTTGGATATGCACCACAGCGAGATGTCGTTGGGGTGCCTTCGGTAGAGCTCTCCGTCCTGCAAGCAATAAGCGGTGGCCTGACGAGCCACGCGTTCCGCATCTTCCTCCTCCGGCAGGGTGCCATGGAGCAGGTATGCCTTGAACTCTTGGGTCCAGCAGCCCTCTTGAGGTTCCAGCACCAGGAGCAGACGGGCTCCTGAGCTCGGGCCGTAGGCCGGGTCGCCCGAGGAGTGGGCCTGGGGCGGTTCCTCCTGAAGTAGCGCCGGGCCCGTAGCGGGGGAGGGGCTGCTGATGGCTTCAAGAGCCGTTCCTTGAAGACACCATGCTTCCGGGGTTCGCGCCGGGACGCCCTCTTGGCGATGTCATCTGCCTCCTTGTTCGTGCCACGCGGGACGTGCTGCAATTCCAAGCCCAAGAATCGTTTTTCAATTTTGTGTACCTCTTCTAGGTATGCCTCCATGTGCTCGTCTCTAGGCTTGTATTCCTTGTTGGAGAAGTTGACGAGGAGCTGAGAGTCGCCCTTGATGGTGAGACATTTAACCCCCAGGACTGCCGCAGCCTTGAGGCCAGCGATCAAGCCCTCGTATTCCGCGATGTTGTTGAAGACCTTCTCGCCATGCTGAAAGCAGAGTTGCACAGCATAGTATAGCTTGTCCTGGGTCGGCGAGATGAGGACGGCTCCGGCCCCCGCGCCCTGCTGTGCGAACACGCCATCGAAGTACATGACCCAGCCATCGGGCGCTTCGTCTCCGGGTTCGAGGGATCGGTCTTCACTCAACCCCCGATCGGGGGCGTCCGCCCATTCCGCCACGAAATCAGCGAGGGCCACGCCCTTGATGACCCTGGTGGTGCTGAACTCCAGCTTGAATGCTTGCAGCTCGATGTTCCAATCAGCCACCCTCCCCGCGGCATTGGGGCTACGGAGCACCTTCTCCAGGGGTACGCGGAGACGACCTTGATGAGGTGGCCTTGGAAGTAGTGGCGCAGTTTCCTGGAGGCGACGAGGAGCGTGAGGAGGAGCTTCTGTGGCATGGGGTAGCGTGCGTGCGTGTCACGCAACACCATGCTGACGAAATACACAGGGTGCTCGACGAGGGAAGAGGTGTTGACGATGTCCCGCTCCGCTTGAGACGAGCGGGCCTCAGGAGTGCCATTCTGAGGTGGTGATGGCGCAGCTGTACGCGGGGCGCTGCGCCGCGCACCCGCACCTGCGCGCTCTTCCCGGACCGCCACGAGCGCTGCGCTAGCCGAGTGGGGTGTGGCGGCTAGGTAGAGCACCAGGGGCTCAAGAGGACGAGGCGCCAGCATTACCGGCGGGCTCATGAGATACCTCTTGAGGTCTTGAAAGGCCGCCTCAGCCTCCGGAGTCCATTCAAAGCGGCCTTTCTTTTTCATCAGCTTGAAGAACGGCAGGGCGTGCTCGCCGAGCTTGGAGATGAAACGCCCCACCAAAGTTACGTAGCCCGTGAGCTTCTGCATCTCCTTGAGGGTCTGTGGCGGGCTCATCCTTTCTATTACCTTGACCTTCTCTGGGTTTGCCTCGATCCCTCTGTGCAACACCAGGAAACCCAGCAACTTGCTGAACGGGACTCCGAACACACACTTCTCCGGATTGAGCTGCAAGTTTACCTTGCGCAGGTTGGCGAATGTTTCTTCCAGGTCTTCGACAAGGGTCCTTGATTCCTGCGACTTGCCCACTATGTCATTGACGTACGCCTCGGCGTTCCTCCCGAGCTACTAGCCCAGAGCGATATGCATCAGTCGCTGGAAGGTCACGCCGGCATTCCGCAGCCCAAAGGGCATGCAGGTGTAGCAATACACCCCGCATAGGGATAGGAAGGCTGTCTTCTCGACGTCTTGCACCGCCATCTTAATCTGGTGGTAGCCCGAGAAGGCGTCTAGGAAGCACAGCAGGTCGCACTCGGCAGTGGAATCAACAATCTGATCAATGCGTGGAAGAGGGAAGGGGTCCTGAGGGCACGCCTTGTTGAGGCTCATGAAGTTGACGCACATGTGCTCCTTCCCGCCCTTCTTGGGGACGATGACCGGGTTGGCCAACCAATCCGGGTGACGTACTTCCCGAATGACGCCGGCTTCTTGCAGCTTGCAGACCTCCTGGACGATGAACGATTGCTTCTCCGGGGCTTGCCGCCGCGCCTTCTGCTTCATCGGGCGCATACCGGGGCACACCATCAAATGGTGTTCGATCACATCTCGTGGGACGCCGACCAGGTCCGTCGCCTCCCATGCAAACACATCCTTGTTTGCACGGAGGAAACCAACCAGCACCTCTTCCTGATCTGGGGGGAGGCCAGCACCTATGGTGAAGGTGGGGCCTGAACCCCTGTCATCGACTGGCACCTGCTTCGTCTTGGCCTGATCTTGAGAAAACAACTGTTTCTTCTTTGCGGGCGCAGTCTCCGGGGTCTCTGGGGCGTCCTCAGCAACTGGCCGCGTGGCTACCGTGGCTTTGAGAGTGAGCTTGAGGGCCAGGAGTGCATCTCTGGTGTCCCCCACCATAGTGATGAGGCCTTTACTGCCAGGCATCTTGACGACGTTGTAGCCAGGGTGCGTCGCCGCCATGAACTTGGCAAGGGCCAGATACCCAAGGATGGCGTTGTACGGGAGGCCGATGTGGGCGACGTCGAAGTCAATGAGCTCGGTACGGTAGTTGCGGCGCGTGCCAAAGGTGACCGGGAGGCGTATCTACCCCAAGGGGGTGGTGGAGCCGTCGATCACCCCCGAGAAGGGTTTGGTGGGCGTGAGCTGGTCGTAGGGCACTTGAAGCAAGTCGAAGGCCTCCATGGAGGGGACGTTGAGGCCGGCGCCGCTGTCGATGAGAGTCTTGGTGACCGTGACATTGCTGATTGTGGGCATGCACAACATGGGGAGTGCGCCGGCGCCGACCATGGTCTTGGGGTGATCCCTGGAGTCGAAAGTGATGTCAGCCTCGGGCGCTGCGTGGCCTGGGGGAGTCCCCTGCCATGGCCGAGCAGCTCCCACCTGACGAAGAAGCTGCTTGATGTGGCGGCCCGAGGCCGGCACCTGCGACCCGTCGAGGAGAGACGCGACTACGTGGGGCGCCGGGGCAGCAAAACGCACGATGAGCAGGCTGTACAGCTCCTCCCAGGAGGCCACCGAAGACTCCGGCAAGTTGAGCATCCAGGAGCGCGACACGCCTGTGAGGGCCATGGGGAGTGAGTTCGCCATGACCTTGTCGTCACCGCCCACCGCCCAGATGGCCTGCGCATACAACCAGAGGAACTCCGCGGGGTCCGTCACTCCGTTGTACCGTGGGGGCAACATCGGCTTGAACTTCAGCGGCCACCGCACATGCCGCAGGCCGGGGGTAAAGGCCCGGTGGCCCGCGATACCTCCAAAGGCGCCCAGCGGCCAGGGGGGTGGGGCGGCGCCCGCCATGGGAACCACGCAGCGCGGGCGGAGCGTAGCTGATGAAGAGGCAGAGTTTCGACACGCCCCTACCTGGCACGCCAAATGTCGGATTCCAGGCTCCGCAGACCCAAGAAAGGTTCAAACTCTAGGGCGTGTGCGAAGAACTCAACCTATCCAGCCTACCAGCTCATCGCCCCATGGCCTAGCTCGATTCACACGAACAAGGAAGAAGATGGACATGGCAGTTTACCCAGGTTCGGGCCACCTTGCGGTGTAAGACCCTACTCCTACTTTGTGGTGGATTGGCCTCACGAGGGGCTAAGGATGAACTAGTACAAGGGATGAACAACCTCGCGAGGTTCGGAGGTGAGAGAATGAGTCGACCCCTTCTACGGTGGTGGCTAACCTATATTTATAGTGGCCTCGGTCCTCTTCCCCCAAAACATAGGCGGGAAGGGATCCCACAGTGGCCAATTTGAAAGGGGACAAGTAGTACATCTTATCCTGACAAAAGGTGGTCTATGCCTTCAAAGCTTCTGGTCGTGGCACAGCGGTGGGCTCAGCGATGATATCCATCCTGCCATGCTGGCAGCATTGGTCTCGTTGCACCGGAATGGAAACCTTTGCCAGATTCCTCGGGGACCCACGCCTGTCCTTGCCTCCTTAGAACCAAAGAGAAAACTGCCTCCTCTACGCCTGCTGGCGCCCGCCTGCCTTGGTCGTCATGGCTTGCGTCATGGTAGCCTCATGAGGCTGGGTACCTGCATAGAAATCTCCGCTCCTCGGGAGGCCGCCTGGGGAGGCCACTCCTTCAGGAGGTCTTGACGTCCTCCGCCTCGCGAGGCTTGGCCCCTCGTGAGGGTCTTGTCTTGGCGGTCTTGTAGATGGGCCGTACCAGGCCGTCGATGGAGCCATGCCGTGGGCCGTAGGCAGGAAAGTCTGGGTACCCTGGTTCCCAGAACGCCGATAGTTTTTCATGGCTATAGAGGCTTGCGGCGACGGAACTTCCGATCTAGGGCTCTTTCGGGGTGTTTTAGTATTTATAGGAATTTTTGGCGTCGGTCTCACGTCTAGGAGGTGCCTGAGGGGCCCACAAGCTCGGAGGGCGCGCCCCCAGGCTTGTGGCCTCCTCGTCCACTTCCTGGCCCAGCTCTGGTGCTTTGGGTGTCTCTTTTGGTCCATAAAAAATCACCGTAAATTTTTAGCCCATTCCGAGAACTTTTATTTCTGCACAAAAAATTACACCACGGTAGTTCTGCTAAAAACAGCGTCAGTCCGGGTTAGTTCTAATCAAATCATACCAAAACCATATAAAATTGTTGCAAACATGGCATGAATACTTCATAAATTATAGATATGTTGGAGATGTATCAGCATCCGCAAGCTTAATTCCTGCTCGTCCTAGATTAGGTAAATGATAAAAGAAATAATTTATGAAGTGTCAATGCTAGAATAGTGCATAAGTTTGATCAATGGTAGTTCCAAACACTTTTTCTAGCATCAATATATATCATAAATAGTAGCTCAACTCATAAAACTTCTCATGATCAAGTAGCAAGCTATTCCCATGTTAAAGCATAGACCATAAACTTTCTTGAAAACTAACAAACTATGTTATCAGTCATCAAAAAATTGCAATTCATCTTATTTTCAGGAAGGTTCTATGTAAGAGCTTTGATTTAGCAAATTCCACATACTCAACTATCATATAGTCTTCCATGATTGCTGACACTCAAAGCATATTTTTAAAACAAATAGCATCCATCAAACACAGAGAAAGATAGGGGCTTAATGTTTCACCTCCCAACTTATTTATCATATAGATAATTGTCAACAATAATAATTCATGATCAAATATATTTGAATGGACATATATGCTTGGATCTTTCCCCACCACATGATACTTCCCAACTAGAGAATAATTGAGGTTGAAATGAGAAGGAATACTACTGACTCTTGCATAAAAGTAAAAGATAGGCCCTTCGCAGAGGGAAGCAGAGATTTGCATAGTTGCCAGAGCTCGAAGCTTTTAAAATAGAGATGAATATAATTTTGAGAGGTATGCTTTCATTGTCAACGTAACGATCCAGAGTTTTCAACATCTTGCATGCTAGACACATTATAGGTGGTTCCCAAACAAAATGGTAAAGTTTTACTCCCCCTCCACCAACAAACACAAGCCATGGCTAGCCGAATCCTCGGGTGCCCTCCATACCAACAACGATCCGGGGGAGTTTTGTACCATTATTATATTTTGATTTTGATTTTCATCATAGGACTAGGCATCCCAATTACCAGCCACTTTCTCATGAATGACAAGCGAATAAACACACATTGTAAGAATAACCCACCTAGCACAGAAGATACTTACCACCCCCTGTCGCTTCATGAGCGATTTGGGCATACAAAACAGATTATTATTTGAAGATTTAGAGTTTGGCACATTGAAATTTAATTGGAACGACAGGTAAATACCACATATAGGTAGGTATGGTGGACTCATATGGAATAAATTTGGGGTTAAGGAAATGGATGCACAAGCAGTATTCCCGCTTAGTACAGGTGAAGGCTAGCAAACGATCCTAAGCAAGCACCACATGTTGGAGGATCCATAACAATATAACTTCTATACAAATATACCCAAACATAACTCATTATGTTGTCTTCCTTGTCCAACTTCAACTAATTTTCTCAAGTTTGAAAATAATTAATGGGGCTCACAATGGTAGAAGATGTCCAAGATAGTATATTTATATGTGGAACCTCTCTTCCTTCAATATTCTTTCATGAATTGTTCAAGTGACCAATGTTGTGTTTGCTAACTTTCAATAAATTTTAACACCTATACTTCTTATATTTGAAGTCATTACTCCCCATGGGATAAGCATATGAAACATATATAATTTCAGATTTATGATATTCAATTCATTCAACAATTTACTCATAGGATTAAGTGAAGCACGAGCGTAAATGACAGACTACTCCAAAAGATATAAGTGAAGATCAATGAGTAGTCAAATAATTAAGTAGCTATGTGAAGACTCTCTCTCATTTAAGAATTTCAGATCTTAAGTATTTTATTCAAACAGCAAGCAAAAATAAAATGACATTCCAAGGATAGCACATATCATGTGAAGAAGCAAAAACTTAGGCTCAACCAAAACTGACCGATCATTGTTAAAGAAGAAAGGTGGGATGCCAACCGGGGCATCCCCAAGCTTAGATGCTTGAGACTTATTGAAATATTAACTAGGGATTCCTTGGGAATCCCCAAGCTTCAGCTCTTGTGTCTCCTTAATTCCTCTCATATCACGGTTTCCCTAATTCTTAAAAACTTCATCCACACAAAACTCAACAAGAACTCGTGAGATAAGTTAGTATAAATCAATGCAAAACCTTATCATTCTCTACTGTAGAAAATCACTAAAATTATAATTTGGTATTACTTACTAAATGCCTCTGCATATTTAATACTCCTATCCTCAAATAGAATGATTAAACAAGCAAACATATGCAAACATAACAGCAATCTTTCTAAATAGGACAGTCTATAAAGAGTGCAATAATATTCATACTTCCCTAAATCCAAAAAATTTGAAAAATGACCACACTGTAGAATTTTTTTATAGCTCAACGTGTAAAAATTTCAAGATTTTATCATGTTCTGATTATTCACAAATATTCAAAACATAACAACAAACTTTCTGTTTTCAAACAACAACATATAAACTTGCAAAATAAGCATGGTAAAGGCTATACTTGACATTTTTATTGAAATAAAAGATGAAAAATATTATTCTAAATATCAGCAAGCAAATCCTAATAAAAGAAGATGATGCTCCAAGAAAAACACATATCATGTGACGAATAAAAATATAGCCCCAAGTAAGGTTACCGATAATGTTGGAGACGAAAGAGGGGATGCCTTCCGGGGCATCCCCAAGCTTAGTTGCTTGGACCTTCCTTGAATATTACCTTGGGGTGCCTTGGGCATCCCCAAGCTTAGGTTCTTGACACTCCTTATTCTCCTCATATTGATACCTCACCCAAAATTTGAAAACTTCAATCACACCAAACTTAACGAAAAACTCTTGAGATCCGTTAGTATGATAAAACAAATCTTTCATTTGGGTACTGTAAAAGTCAAGATTCATAATTGTTTCCACATAATGCCTACTGTAATCTATAATTTCCACAATTTATATTAAGCAATATAAGCCATAGAAACCATGAAACAATCAAACTATGCATTGCAAACAGAATCTGTCAAAAACAGTACAGTCTGTAAAGATCTGAATTATGCTCATACTTCTGTTACTCCAAAAAATCTGAAAAATTAGGAAAACGAAGAAAAATTTGTATTTAAATCGTCTGTGAAAAATTCAGATTTTTTTGACACTCCAATGATTTGTAACAATTCTGTTACTGGACGCAAAAGTTTCTGTTTTTGCACAGAATCAAATCAACTATCAACCACACTATCCCAAAGGCTTTACTTGGTACTTTATTGAAACAAAAGCTATAAAACATGATTACTACAGTAGCTTAATCATGTGAAGACAGAAAAATAGTAGGGGTAAATATTGGGTTGTCTCCCAACAAGCGCTTTTCTTTAATGCCCTTTTTAGCTAGGGATGATGATTTCAATGATGCTCACATAAAATATAAGAATTGAAACATGATGGGAGCATCATGAAGCATATGACTAGCACATTTAAGGCTAACCCACTTCCTATGCATAGGGATTTTGTGAGCAAACAATTTATGGGAACAAGAATCAACTAGCATAGGAAGGCAAAACAAGCATGACTTCAAAATTTTCAACACATAGATAGGAAACTTGATATTATTGAGATATGTAAAAGCATATATTCCTCTCTCAAAATAATTTTAAGAAGCATCATGAATAAGTTCAACAATATAACTATCACATAAAGCATTCTTTTCGTGATCCACAAGCATAGAAATTTTATTACTCTCCACATAAGCAAGTTTATTCTCATCAATAGTAGTGGGAGAAAACTCAACAAAATAACTATCACATGATACTTGATTCACATAATCAATTTGAGCATTAAAATCACGATGACAAGTTACTTGGATATCATTACTCTTTATAGCATACATCTCATCACAATAATCATCATAAATAGCAATTTTTTTATCATAGTCAATTGAAACCTCTTCCAAAATAGTGGAATCATCATTAAATAAAGTCATGACCTCTCCAAATCCACTTTCATAATTATTACAATAAGATTCAACACCCTCCAAAATAGTGGGATCATTATTACCAAGAGTTGACACTCTTCCAAACCCACTTTCATCAATATAATCATCATAAATAGGAGGCATGCTTTCATCATAGTAAATTTTCTCATCAAAACTTGGGGGACTAAAAATATCATCTTCATCAAACATAGCATCCCCAAGCTTATGGTTTTGCATATCATTAGCATCATGGATATTCAAAGAATTCATACTAGCAACATTGCAATCATGCTCATCATTCCAAGATTTTATGCCAAACAATTTATCGAATTCTTCTTCTAACAATTGAGCACAATTTTCCATTCCATAATTTTCAAGAAAGACATGACAAAGATGAAGAATATGAGGCAACCTCACTTCCATTTTTTTGTAGTTTTCTTTTATAAACCAAACTAGTGATAAAACAAGAAACTAAAAGATTCAATTGCAAGATCTAAAGATATGCCTTCAAGCACTCACCTCCCCGGCAACGGCGCCAGAAAAGAGCTTGATGTCTACTATGCAACCTTCTTCTTGTAGACTCGTGTTGGGCCTCCAAGCACAGAGTTTTGTAGGACAGTAGAAATTTTCCCTCAAGTGGATCACCTAAGGTTTATCAATCCATGGGAGGCATAGGGTGAAGATGGTCTCTCTCAAACAACACTGCAACCAAATAACAAAGAGTCTCTTGTGTCCCCAACACACCCAATACAATGGTAAATTGTATAGGTGCACTAGTTCGGCGAAGAGATGGTGATACAAGTGTAATATGGATAGTAGATATAGATTTTTGTAATCTGAAAATATAAAAATAGCAAGGTAACTAGTAACAAGAGTGAGCAAAAACGGTATTGCAATGCTTGAAAACAAGGCCTAGGGTTCATACTTTCACTAGTGCAAATTCTCTCAACAATGATAACATAATTGGATCATATAACAATCCCTCAACATACAACAAAAAATCACTCCAAAGTTTCTATCGGAGAACGTAGGACAAAAACATGCATCAACCCTTATGCATAGATTACCCCAATGTCACCTCGGGAATCCGCGAGTTGAGTGCCAAAACATACATCAAGTGAATCAATATAATACCCCATTGTCACCACAGGTATCCATATGCAAGACATACATCAAGTGTTCTCCTATCCAATATTCAATCCAACATAATGAAACATCAAACAACAAGACTCAATTCATCACAAGAAGGTAGAGGGGGAAGAACACCATAAGATCCAAATATATTAACAAAGCTCGCGGTACATCAAGATCGTGCCAAATCAAGAACACGAGAGAGAGAGAGAGAGATAAAACACATAGCTACTGGTACATACCCTCAGCCCCAAGGGTGAACTACTCCCTCCTTGTCATGGAGACCGCCAGGATGATGAAGATGGCCTCCGGTGATGGTTTCCCCCTCCGGGAGGGTGCCGGAGTGGGCTCCTGATTGGTTTTTCGTCGCTACTGAGGCTTGCGGCGGCGAAACTTCCAATCTAGGGTTCTTTTTGGGGTTTTTAGTATTTATAGAAATTTTTGGCGTCGGTCTCACATCAAGGAGGTGCCCGAGGGGCCCACAAGCTCAGAGGGCGTGCCCTATGGGGGTGGGCACGCCCCCAGGCTCGTGGCCTCCTCGTCCACTTCCTGGCCCAGCTCCGGTGCTTCGGGGGTCTCTTTTGGTCCATAAAAAATCACCGTAAATTTTCAGCCCATTCCGAGAACTTTTATTTCTGCACAAAAAACGACACCACGGTAGTTCTGCTAAAAACAGTGTCACTCCAGGTTAGTTCTAATCAAATCATACCAATACCATATAAAATTGTTGCAAACATGGCATGAATACTTCATAAATTATAGATACGTTGGAGACATATCATGCTCTGCTTTGGATAGTTGCCGTGCTTTCAAACTTCAAAGCAAAGCTTGACAGTTCCAGTGCCCATTCCACTATCCTGCCGGTAGCCTCGGGGTTCCTCAGAATACGCTAGAGTGGTAGTCGAGTGACAACTATGATCTCATGGGCTTGGAAGTAATGGAGTAGTTTCCTTGAGGTCATAAGGAGGCCAAAACTCAACTTTTGCACCCCAGAATACCTTGACCTAGCCTCCTGTAGGAGGGAGCTAACAAAGTAAACTGGTCACCGCACCATTTTCTTCCTTGCCAACGTCTTATGATCATCAGCATTTACCTGTGTTCCCCCTTTCTTATCCATGCCAGGCCTTGCCGGGGATAGGTTTGGCTCATTACTGGGTGACTCTGGTGCTTCGGCTTCTTCGCTACCCACTTCCCTCTGTGCCACCAACGCAACACTAACCACTTGATTCGTTGCCGCTAAGTATAGCAGTAGCGGCTCTTGTGGTCTAGGCACGACCAGGGTTGGTGCAGAGGAAAGGTAGGTTTTTAAATCCTGTAGTGTCGCCTATGCCTCTGAGGTCCATTTCATTGGGCCTGCCTTCTTCAAGATTTTGAAGAACGGCAAGGCGCGCTCAGCAGACTTCGAAATGAACCTACTCAGTGTGGCAACGCAGCCAGCTAGATGCCTCACATCCTTGACGGTTTTTCGGGCTTGGATCTGCTCTATTGCCTTGATCTTGTCGGGGTTGGCTTCTATCCCTCGTTGAGACACAAAAAAAATTAAGGAGCTTGCCGGACGGAACGCCAAACATGCATTTCTCTGGGTTGAGCTTCAAGTTGATCCTCCGTAGATTTACAAAGGTTTCTTCCAGATCCTTGATTAGTGTGGACTTGTCTCTGGTCTTGACCACTATATCATCCATGTAAGCTTCGATGTTTCAGTGAAGCTGAGGTTCAAAACCAATATGCACAGCCCTTGCGAATGTGGAACCAGCACTTTTTAGCCTGAAAGGCATATGTACAAAGTAGTACGTACCACACGGGGTTATAAACGTGGTTTTCTCTTCGTCTTCTTTGGCCATGAAGATTTGGTGGTAGCTGGAGTATGCATCAAGGAAAGAGAGAAAATCACATCCTGAAGTGGAATCGACGATCTGATCGATGCGCGGCAAGGGGAAGGGATCCTTTGGACATGCTTTGTTCAAGTCAGTGAAGTCAATACAAAGTCTCCACTTCCCATTTGCCTTGCGCACCACCACTGGATTTGCTAACCAAGTTGGGTGCAGTACTCCCCTGACCAAACCTGCTACTTCAAGTTTCTTGATCTCTTGGGCGATAAACTGCTGCCGCTCCAAGGCTTGCTTTTTGACCTTCTGCTTGACGGGACGGGCATGAGGGCAGACAGCAAGATGGTGCTCGATTACCTCCCTGGGAACACTGGGGATGTTAGATGGTTGCCATGCAAACACATCAACATTTGCCCGCAGGAAGGCAATGAGTGCGCTTTCCTATTTGTCATCAAGGGTGGCACTAATGGTAAAGGTACCATCAGTGCCATCCTGCCTCGCCAGAACCTTCTTTGGTGCAGGGGGAGCAGCCTTGGGTTTCTTACTAGCCGAACATTCTGGCAAGTCGCTGCCGGGCGCAGCGCACTCCGAAGAGGCATGCTTCCCGGGGTACTTGTCAGTGTCCTTGCTAGTTTTCTTACCCTTCTTTTCTTTCTTGGCGGGAGCCGAGGCCTTGATGGCTTCTGCTGCTACCACATCTCTCTACATCTTGTCGACACATATAACCGCATCCCTCTTATCTGACGAGATGGATATGACTCCCATTGGTCCCGGCATCTTCAAGGTGTTATACGCGTAATGGGACACTGCCATGAACTTGGCCAAAGCTAGACGAGCAAGGATCCCATTGAATGGCAAGGGAAGCTCAAAAACATCAAACACAACCTTCTCGGTCCTGTAGTTTAGCTCCCCGCCAAACTTCACCGGCAATGTAATGTTCCCTTAGGTTGGCTCCTTCCTTGGTTAATCCCTTGGAACGTGCCAATCCTCTTGAGGTCCTCGTCAGGAATTTGGAGTTTCTTAATCACATCAGGGGAAATCAAATTCAACCCTGCCCCATCGTCAACCAACATCTTTGTGACCTTGAGGTTGCGGATTGTTGGTGAAACCAACAACGGCAATCATCCAACCACAGTAGTGTGATCTGGATGGTCCTCAACATAAAAATGATGGGCGTGCGGGACCACTTAAGTGGTTCTCGAGCGCTTGCTACTGGTTCTGCCACATTGATCTCACGGGCCCACTGCTTAAGTTGGCGGTGAGAGGAGTGCAAGAATGCACCCCCGTCAATGCACTTTGCCTCGGTAGCCTTCTGAAATTCCTGTTCACTGGACTCATCATTGTCATCTTCTTCACTGTCATCTTCATCTTCCTTTTTCTCATGGCCCTTGGCGGGCTTCTCCTTTTGTTGATTAGTCTTGCCGTGGTGTCCCCCATGGCCACCATGGCCCTTCCCGCTAGCCCCATCTTGGCCCCTCTCCTTATCACGCCTCTCGTATTCGGCTTTCTATATTTCAACACGCTGTTCTACTTGTTTGTATTCTTGGAGATCATGGCCCTTGCTTCTATGGATCTTGCAGTATGGCCCGTTGGATTTGCCAGTTTTCTCAGCTGCCGCAGCCGCCCGGCAATCAGTGCACGCAGCAGCTTCCTTGCCGGGTGCTTCGGTCTTTGCTTTCTTGCCGATACTGGGAACGCTGGAGCTCTCAACGGCCATCACTGCTTTTCCCTTACGTTTCTTGCTGCACTTTCTGTTCTTCTTTCTTGGGGCGATGGCGTCATCGTCATTCTCTGAATCGACTTCAACACCAACCTCCTCCTCTGGGAGTCTCCTCCCCTCCTCAGCACGAGCACACTTGTCCGCCAATGTATAGAGTTCATTGACGGTCTTTGGTAGCCGAACATTCATCTTGGCGCGCATCCTCTGATTGCGCACATTCGTGTGGAAAGCGGCAATCACAGCTGCCGGATGTATCTTTGGAATGTTGCGGTGTACCCAGCTGAATCGCTGAAGATACTTACACATGCTCTCCCCTTCTTTCTTTAGAAGGGCCTGCAGGTCACTAGGCTGCCTGCGCTCCTGATGGCCTCCCGTAAAGGCGCCAACGAACTCATTGCATAGGTCTGCCCTGGAGGAAATGGAATCCTCAGGCAGGTGCATCAGGCAAGATCTCACATTGGGCTTAAATGCCAACGGAAAATAATGGCGAGCACTTCTTCATCCCTTCCCCCGGCAGCTTGGATGGTAATCGTGTAAATTCCCAGAAATGCTGCCGGGTTCAATTTTCCATCATATTTCTCCGGCAGGTCAGGCTTGAAGGTGCGAGACGATGGCCAACAAACTTGTCACAGCTCACGAGTGAAGGCGGGGCACCCTACCTCGTAAGGCAAGTACCCGCCAGCACTGGGCCCGGGTTCATCTATGTCTGGGCCATTACGCTTATCTGATTGACTGTGTGCCTCGCGGTGCCGCTGGATGGTGACACGGACGTCATCCTTCCTCCTGTCCTTCAACACTTGGCATTGATCTTGCTGGAGCTGTGGATCAGACAAGGCCATCGATATCTCGTCAGGCTCTTCGACATGCTGGGTTTGCTGAGCCCGCTGTGCCTGCTCCTGGGCAGGTTGCCGCGGAGGGGACTGCACCGTGGGTCTAGTCCTCTCTGCGTAGCCACCACCATGGGCTGCCGGTGTCATCTACGGGCGTCCTGAAGGTTCCGCGCGCTGAGACTTGTTGGCTTCAGCAAATCTGATGAGGCTTTGAACGGTGGCTCTCCACTCATCCATCTTGTCCACCGCTGGAGGAATGTTCAGCAGTAGCTGAGCCCTCGCCATTGCTTCGGCCACTGTCCCTGGCATGGCGTGGGAGGCGGACCGTGACGCTGCTCGACTCCTGGTCGAGCCAGAAGGAGCGTCGTCGTGCTCTCACCGCCTTGGACCAATCACAAGGGTAGTCTGGCACGGCTGATGCTGATTCTGGTGGCCAAGCTCCTGATCAGTTGGGCCCTTTTGGTGCGGGCGCGATCGTTGTAGGTTGACGGCGCCGCTCGGGGTCTTGTCACGCTTGCCCAGCGTGGGACGGAGCGCGTGCCTTGACATCGCCCCTCTGGTCAGTGCAGCCATAGGGTCATGGCTTGCACCAAAGCGGGCGTCGCCACTGCGCTGGTTGCGCTCACTGGTGCAGCGGGGAGGTGGAGGCTGAGCATCACCATGACCCGCACCGGCATGAGCGTGCTCATCGGAAGGATGAGGAAGCTGGGCACCCCTAGTGGCCCCAGTTCCTGCTCCAACAGTGGTGGGGGCGACGGTCCCACCGTCTGCGGTGACCGCACCGCTCGTACTAAGTAGAGATACTACTTGTGCATCCCAAAACCCTTAAACCCAGTTTCTTGCCATGAGTGTCCACCATACCTACCTATGGATTGAATAAGATCCTTCAAGTAAGTTGTCATCGGTGCATAAAGCAATAAAAATTGCTCCTAAATATGTTTGATCTTTTATTGTAAGGGAAAATTGAGCGTTGTACGAACTTGTGATGGCAAAGTAATAAAAGCGACGGACTGCATAATAAAGTTTGCTATCATAAGGGGCAATATAACATGACGTTCCTTTGCATTAAGAGTTTGAGCATCCAAAAATAAAAAGTGCATGACAACCTTTGCTTCCCTCTGCGAAGGGCCTATCTTTTACTTTTTAGTATTTACTTTTAGGCAAGAGTCAATAGTATGCATTCTCATTTCAACCTCAATTATCCTCTAGTTGGCAAGCATCATGTGGTGGGGAAAGATCTAGGCACATATGACCAGTCAAATATATTTGATCATGAATTATTATTGTTGACAATTGTCTCTATGATAAATGAGTTGGGAGGAGAAACATTAAGCCCCTATCTTTCTCTGTGTTCGATGGATGCCATTTGTTCTAAGAATATGCTTTGAGTACTAGCAATCATAGAAGACTATATGATGATTGATTATGTGGAGCTCTTACTTAGACTTTGTTGAATAAGTTGAATTACAATTGCTTGGTGACTGAGAATATAGGTTGTTGAGTTTCAAGAGAATTCACTATTTGAACCTAAACATGTGAATTG
This sequence comes from Thinopyrum elongatum, assembly GCA_011799875.1. Lineage (NCBI taxonomy): Eukaryota > Viridiplantae > Streptophyta > Magnoliopsida > Poales > Poaceae > Thinopyrum > Thinopyrum elongatum. The sequence continues at coordinate 461,187,288 of CM022303.1, forward strand.
GTTGCTACTTTATCATAATGAGTTTTATGAGAAAGAGTTGCTGTTATGATGCTAGGAAAAGTGATTGAAATTATCACTGATCAAACTTATGCACTATGCTAGCATTCACACTTCATAAATTATTTCTTTTATCATTCACCTACTCGAGGACGAGTAGGAATTAAGCTTGGGGATGCTGATCCGTCTCCAACATATCTATAATTTATGAAGTATTCATGTCATGTTTACAAAAAAATTATATGGTTTTGGTATGATTTAGATGGAACTAACCTGGACTGACGCTATTTTTAGCAAAACTACCGTGGTGTTATTTTTTGTGCAGAAATAAAAGTTCTCCAAATGCAATGAAACTTTTTGCCGATTTTTTTGGAATAAAAGAGGCACTAGAAGCTTCGTGGGAGGACCAGATGGTGAAGGAGGCGAGCACAAGACACCTGGGCACGCCAGGAGGCCCAGGCGTGCCCAGGTGGGTTGTGCCTACCTCGAGGCCCATCTTCGCGTGATTCCAACGCTGAAAAATCCTATAAATAGAGAAACCATAAAAAATAACCCTAGATCAGAAGTTCTGCCGCCGCAAGCCTCTGTAGCCACAAAAAACCAATCTAGACCCTGTTCTGGCACCCTGCCGGAGGGGGAAATCATCACCGGTGGCCATCTTCATCATTCCGACGGCCACCATGATGAGGAGGGAGTAGTCCACCCTCGGGGCTGAGGGTTTGTACTAGTAGCTATGTGTTTAATCTCTCTCTCTCTCTCGTGTTCTTGAGATAGCATGATCTTGATGTATCGCGTGCTTTTTTAATATAGTTGGATCATATGGTGTTTTCCTCTCTCTATCTTGTGATGAATTGAGTTTTCCCTTTGAGATTTCGTTTTATCAGATTGAATACTTTTATGGATTTGAGAGCACTTCATCTATGTCTTGGCACTCAACTCATGGATTCCGAGGTGACATTGGGGTAATCTATGCATAGGGGTTGATGCAAATTTTCGTCCTTGTTTCTCCGGTAGAAATCTTGGGGCACTCTTTGAGGTTCTTTGTGTTGGATTGAGTATTATGAATCTGAAATTGTTTGATGCAAATCGCATAATCAACTCACGGATACTCGCGGTGACATTGGAGTATCTAGGTGACATTAGAGTTGGTTGATGTGTACCATATGGTGTTATTTTAGTACGAACTCTTGGTTAAATCGATCGGAAAGAATAGCTTGGTGTTATTTTAGTACAAACTCTAGGATAGATTGATCCGAAAGAATAGCTTTGAGGTGGTTTCGTACCCTACAAACAATTTCTTCTTATGTTCTCTGCTAGATAGGAACTTTGGAGTGACTCTTCATCGCACGTTGAGGGATGGTTATATGATCCAATTATATTAGCATTGTTGAGAGATTGCACTAGCGAAAGTACGGACCCTAGGCCTCATTTTCAAGCATTGCAATACCGTGTGTGCTCCGTTTTATGAATTGCTACCTTGCTTTTTTTTATTGTTCCTATTACAAAAATCTATATCTACTATCATTACTATTCTTGTATCACCATCTCTTCGCCGAACTAGTGCACCTATACAAATTTCCATTGTATTTGGTGTGTTGGGGACACAAGAGATTTTTTTATTTGGTTGCAAGGTTGTTTGAGATAGACTATCTTCATCCTACACCTCCCACGGATTAATAAACCTTAGGTCATCCACTTGAGGGAGATTTGCTACTGTCCTACAAAACTCTGCGCTTGGAGGCCCAACACGAGTCTACAAGAACTAGTTGTGTAGTAGACATCAAGACCTAAGTGTTATTGTGAATATGGTTAGTTCATAATCTTTGCTGAAAACCTGAACATTGGTTACACATATTTGCAACAAGATTAAACAGAGTTTGTAAAAGTTTGTCTTTGTCACTTTCAGTTTGTCAACTGAATTGCTTGAGGACAAGCAATGGGTTAAGCTTGGGGGAGTTGATACGTCTCCATCGTATCTACTTTTCCAAACTCTTTTGCCCTTGTTTTGGACTCTAATTTGCATGATTTGAATGGAACTAACCCGGACTGACGTTGTTTTCAGCAAAATTGCCATGGTGTTATTTTGTGCAGAAATCAAAGTTCTCGGATTGACCTAAAAATTTACGGATAATTTTTTGTGGAATATATAAAAATATTGGTGGAAAAAGATACCAGAGGGGGGCCACCCAGGAGCCACAAGCCCAGGGGCGCGCCTCCCAGGCTTGTGGGCCCCCTGGACCTCCTGCAACCCTAACTTTGACTCCATATTTACCTATTCACCAAGAAAAAAAATCAGAGAGAAGGATTCATCGTGTTTTACGATACGGAGCCACCGCCACCTCCTGTTCTTCATCGGGAGGGCTGATCTGGAGTCCGTTCGGGGCTCTGGAGGGTGGAATCTGTCGCCGTCGTCATCATCAACCTTCCTTCACCGCCAATTTCATGATGCTCACCGCCGGGAGTGAGTAATTCCTTCATAGGCTTGCTGGATGGTGATGGGTTGGATGAGATTTATCATGTAATCGAGTTAGTTTTGTTAGGGCATGATCCCTAGTATCCACTATGTTCTGAGATTGATGTTGCTATGACTTTGCTATGCTTAATGCTTGTCACTAGGGCCCGAGTGCCATGATTTTAGATCTGAACCTATTATGTTTTCATGAATATATTTGTGTTCTTGATTCTATCTTGCAAGTTATCCGCACCTATTACGAGTTATGATCCGCATACCCCAAGGTGACAATAATTGGGATTCTTTTCGGTGAATACCATACTTTGAGGAGTTCATGTATTCACCAAGTGCTAATGCTTTGTTCTGGTTCTCTATTAAAAGGAGGCCCTAATATCCCTTAGTTTCCTTATGGATCCCGCTGCCACGGGAGGGTTGGACAAAAGATGTCATGCAAGTTCTTTTCCATAAGCACGTATGACTATATACGGAATACATGCCTATATTACATTGATGAATTGGAGCTAGTTCTATGTCACCCTAGGTTATGACTGCTACAGGATGAATATTATCCAACATAATTATCCATCGCTGATCCAATGCCTACGAGCTTTTCATATATTGATCTTTGCTAAGTTACTTTCGTCGTTGCTACTTTTACAATCACTACAAAACTGCTACTGTTACTATTGCCACTGTTACCGTTACTATCATACTACTTTGCTACTGATCACCCTGCTCCAGATATTAAGTCTTTCAGGTGTGGTTGAATTGACAACTCAATTGCTAATACTTGCGAATATTCTTTGGCTCCCCTTGTGACGAATCAATAAATTTGGGTTGAATAATCTACCCTCGAAAACTATCGTGATCCCCTATACTTATGGGTTATCAACACATCTCACCTGCGGAAGGACACTTTGTCATGTGCCCGTTATCGCATACAATCTATAAGCCAAAATCGTGCCCGATGGATGGGTCGTCACACACATTTCGTTTTTTGGCACATAAGTTTATTTTCCTATCATTTGTGATGCTTGTATCGCCGACAGTGCGGTTGAATGGTGTGCGATACATGTCGTCTTAGTCTCAATCTGCAGTAGTGGTCAACGCCCTCTAGTGCGTGACTGAGCAACTGGGCCAAGCCCAATGCATTTCACCACTAAGCTGGGCTCAGTGTGTGCCTCTGATCGTCAGATTTGGCCGCTCAGGCCCATCAGGTTAATGCCCTTTTCTCTTTTCTTTTTTCTAGTAGGTTTCAAATAAACCTAGTGTACTCATTTCAAATCCAAATTGAGTGATTCAAGTTCCTAGATGCTCCTAAAATCATACTCTACCCAAGGGTGTAACATGCATAATTATTCATGTGTCCCTTACTTCACCATTATATATTTAGTCATTTCTTCTTATTCAAGTCAACCGTTGAAAGCTCCTAGAGAAATCACTTCAAGCCCAAATTTAGTGGTTCAACTTTCTGCTAGTTTCTAATATCCTATCTGGTGAACATTTTATCATGCAATGTTTCTATACCATCTTTTACTAGGCCATTTCTATATGTATTCTCATCTTTGGAAGTCCCTAGGAAAATCATTTGAACTCCAAATCCAGTGAAACCAATTTGTAAATGTTCCTAAAATCATGCCTTATTTAATGAGTGCCTCCATTCATTTTTCCAAAAGGCTTTTTGTAAGCGCCTTGCAAGTCCAACAATCCCTTGTTTCCACTAGATTGAAATGTTCAAAAATCTCAGTAGCTCTAAAAACAATATATACACTCTAGTTATTTTTCATATAGCAAGAGAAGACCTAGAAAAGTGAAGTTCCTGTTTTTAGAGCAGCTTTATGTTTCTGCCTTGTTGTGTTGCCTATTTCGTTTTGTTCCTACGTTGGATAACGACATAGATGAAGGCCTTGGGGAAGGATCAGAAGCATTTGAAGACTTTGCTGGGCCAAGATAGCAGCCCTTTGACCATATTGATCACCCACTTATTTTGCTCATGAAGTAGTTTATTTTCATGCATTGAAACCATGACTATTCATTGCTAGTAGAGATGATCCTATTTTCATGACATAGATCCTACCCTAGATGATGTTAATACCCTAAACTTGATAACCTGAGAAACACAATGGGCATAGCTTATTGCTTTGGTAGTTGCTTAGCCATGCTAAGAGGGTAGAAGTGGTAGGTTGGACACAAAGAGAAACTTATTCAGAAAATTGTGAGTGCCCTGATGGGTGAATCGATTGCTATGAGGATATGTTGTGAAAGGTTTCTGCAAGGATTGGAATAATATCATGGCTGTCAACCCAACCTACAGTGCAACCACAATTACCTCGATAATGGGGCTTGACCTGAACCGCAACCGGTGCTAGGGTAGATTCACACACCGTTGGCACGCCTGCATGGGTTTGCGAATGAGTGGCATGCTGGGCCCCTGCATGGGCTTGCGATGGAGTGGCATGAGGAGTCGGATCTTCATGGGTTTTGCGACTGAGTGGCATGATGAGCCGGGTGGGCAACGAGTGGAGTCTCTATGTTAGTACCAGTCTTGGCGAGGGTTTTGATTCGATACTACAGTCGGACACGTGAAGTATCCGAGTCGTGGGTGAACAATGATAGTACGTCAAATGATGTGGGTAAAGTGTGCAACCTCTGTAGAGTGTAAAACTATTCGAATAGCTGATGTCCGCGGTCACGGACAACTTGGATGACCACATATAAACCAAGTCTATGTGATGCACTACTGCAGGATGCTGCTAACGCGACACATGAATCAGCGACCCTTCGATGAAACTGTGTGCGATGCATTAGTCGCAGACGGTGTTGTAATAAAATCATCACCAATAATACAAACTATTTGCAATGGCGGAGACATCAAACATGATTAGAATTAGAGTTGTGTGTGCGATACATGGCATATAGTTGATCCATACGGACTGTTTGCGATGAGCCAGAACAACGGAAATGGTCAGCCATATTAAGGTGTGTGCAATAGACGGCATACAGTTCAGTTGGATAAACTGTTTGTGGTGATCCATAAGAACACAAACGATTCGGCGTAACAAGATGTGTGTGATACCCGGCAAACAGGTCGGTAATCAGAATTGTGTGCCTTAACTATAGACAGCGCATATGATTTTTTTGTTGTGAATTGTGTGCTCGACAGGGCACACAATTCAAGAAACCAATTGTGGGTGATAATGTAAAAGATCTGTGTTGAATACGTATTGCTAACCGTCTGTGATGAGATTGACAGGGGAAACAGAGATAACAAATTAATATGAGTGAACGGCGATAGAGATATACAGTCTTCTTAATTTAGTCCTTCTTCTACTTGCAAAAAAAAGAATTAGTTATTCTTCTTCTTTTTGTTGTTGGATGGCCCCGCGACACCGTCTTTGCAAGGATACTTCTTGCCGCCGACCATTGGCTTTTCATCGCCGCCACCGTCGTCATCGTCGTTGATGTCCTCGTCGTCGTCCTCTTCTTCGTCCTCCAATGGCTCCTCGTCCGTCTAGTTGTCGTCCGATGACTTGGGCGGCGGCGTCCCTTCCATGATCCGGATAAAATCGAGGTCAAGGCTCGACGCCGAACTCATGGAAGATGAGCGGGATGATTCTGAGGTTGACCTATCATCGGGTGCCAAACTGTTGGCAGAATTGTCGTCGTCGCTGTCGCTTGACATGGCTGCGGCACATATACAAACCGCAAGAAAGCGAGATTGCAGAGTGTGTGTAAGTGCGTAGCACGGCCAGCCGGGACGATGAAGATGGTGGAGACTAAAGCACGGTATGAATGTGGCACCCCGGCTCAGAGCAACTGGTTTGCGTTGCATTGCCAGCCCAGAGATCAAGTCTTCTGGCAATACACAACAGCTTGGTACAGAAAACAACCGCTTTATTGATCTCTTGTGGAACATAAGTTCGATGGGTACATGATGAGACGAGGCCAAGCGGCACACATGGTGTGGCTGAACTTATGTACATTATTTAGAAGACATAACAGGGCCTCGATGAAACATCTACGCGGCGGTGGAAAGACGATGTAGAGGAACTCCATCTCACAGGGACACTGCTAGGACATGACCTAGATAGAACGACTCCAACTCCTAGTACGGCTTCTCCTGAAACTGCCATGGCACGCCAGATGAGTACTTTGAATGTACTCACAAGCTCACAACAAACAAAGCAAATATGACAAACAATAACAAGGCATATATCAGGTTTTAAATGCATGAACATGATGAGATATACATGAAGTGCTCATGGTGCAAAATCACGGTCCCTCGGACCAACGTACCATCTCGGGTTATCCCATAATCCACACAATCATCTTACCACCGTGATCCTCACTAGATCACCTCTGAAACCACCAGCCTTTGCATGTGCCATCTCATAAATTTTATGTGCAGATTAGTTATTTCTGCTGATCCACGGTGTGACCTACTACAAACTGCGTCCATAACCGAGGACGCGGCTATCGATAGGTTATACCACTGTTCAAGATATCTTTCGATATTCCGATAAATCAGCCAATTTATCGCTTATCAGTGTCTGACCGATAAGATAAATCAGATGATAAATCAGCTGATATGGCGATAAATCGGCCGATATGCCGATAAATTTGCCGATTTACCTCTTATCATGGGTCGACCGATAAGTTCCCGATAAGCGATATCCCCAACATTGGGTTATACACTCTGCAGAGGTTAGTACATTGTACCCACACCACGGAATTCATGGCCTCGTGCTCCCTTGCATGACACTCTCCTGGCCACTCCGACAAACTCCCCTTTGGGCTAAGTCATGGGTGGCCCTGATGTCACCGTGTGACATCCGCCACCTTCATGGCCGACCACCATCATGGCCAAAACTAAAATAACGTCCCTCATGGGGACAATGTTACCATACAACTGCGGGCACACAAGGTTATGGCTGCCTACCGGGCCAGGGCAGCGCAAGCACATAGCCTTCCATAGTTGGAGGCACCGGCGAAAGGCATGACAATAAACCAAATTAGGGCCTCCCCATCCCGGCAAGTGTGGTTGCACTAGTGAGCTTGATTCGGTGGCACCATGACTCGATCAACAGCTTGTTCAAGTTGAATTAACATTGAGTTTAACTTGAATTTAAAATGATCTGAGTCATAGTGTGAAATGAAATGCATGGGTCATGATTAACAATAATGAATGTATCAACATGAGCATAATCATATAACATGATCTCTACTACACAATCTACCAAGATGACATAAATCCTACTGCAAAGATGTAACAGAGATGAAATAATATCCATAAACTTCATATAGCAATTTAATACAATTAAATGCAAGAAAATGAATGTTAATTCAAGTAAAATTATTGCTATTGCAATGCCATCCTTGCAAATGATTGTTGTGGCCTGCCTTAGTTCAGAGGAGTGTCACAATACTCCTAGTCTTCTCCAAGGCAATCAGAACCTTCTGAAAATATTTGAAAATACAAAAAGAAAATGTCACATAAAGCCTTTTATTGCACCAGAAAATATCTACAACAAGAAAAAAATCTCAAATTTGGCCTACAGAAACTTTAGCTCATAATGAAACTAGTGCAAAAAGAATCAACTCATTTGGACTTATAGATTAGGAGATATTGCTGGTCAAAGTTGTGGTCAAAATATATGAATTTAACTGAAAATCAGAAATTACAGAAGAGGCCACGTCGAAGGCATATTTTTCGAATACGTCTCCACTTATACCCCTTCGGGCGAGAGAGAGAGAGGCTGACAGGTGGGGCCCCTGTCAGGTTTGAGAGAGAGAGAGAGCGAAACAGAGGGGGCGGCGCTGTCGCTGGCGTTTCTCCGGCGAAGAGGCCACGACGACTGCCAGAGAGGAGGGGAATGGGTCCAGCGCAATGAGGCGAACTTGTATGTATCTGAAGCGTAGGCAGGGGTGGACGGACGGTGTCGGAACAGTCGTCTCCAGAGACGGCGGGCGGCGGAGCTTGTCGGAGTTGGTGATTCCGGCGTTAATCCGGCGAACCAACGGCACCGCCGTACTCAGGAGGACAACACAAACTCGATGCAGCAGAAGAACGAGGTTGGAGAGCACCGGAGCAGGAGGGCGACCGAGGGGGATCCGCAGCTGTGAGAGCCTGGCTTAATTGGAATGATAGACTACTCATATCAACAAGGAATTCCTTCTTTTCCGGAAGCCCATTCGAAAAGAACTCCAAAGTTAAGTGTGCTTGGCCTGGGGTAATTCTAGGATGGGTGACCGACCATGAAGTAGCTCCTGGGTGCACACGAGTGAGGACAAAGTGTGCAAAAAAGACTAGTGTTGGTCTGTGGGGCCAGTCTTGATCCCGCCAGGCGTAAGAGGGTGTTATAATTGGTATCAGAGCCGACCCTCACAGTTACATAGGCATTCGTGGGTCAGGTGCGTGGGCATGTGGCGCATGGCGCGTGTGGCCCGTTATGGCACATGGCATGGCACATGTGCCAGACTAGACGCGCATACGTGTGCCAGAAGGGAACGTTCCTGATAGGCCGACAAGGACGTCGGTTCATTTGACTGGGGGTGTATGTGAGAGCCTGGCTTAATAGGAATGATAGACTACTCATATCAACAAGGAATTCCTTATTTTCCGGAAACACATTCGAAAAGAACTCCAAAGTTAAGTGTGCTTGGCTTGGGGTAATTCTAGGATGGGTGACCGACCGGGAAGTAGCTCCCGGGTGCACATGAGTGAGGGCAAAGTGCATAGAAAAGACTAGTATTGGTCTGTGGGGTCAGTCTTAATCCCAGCAGGCATAATAGGGTGTTACAACGGCCAACTCCGGTGACGTCAGGCGGCAGGAGGCCCTCCCGGCCTTGCCGCACTAGGTAGAAGCTTGATTTGTGGCCAGAGGAGGAGATGTGGATGGCTAGAAGGGCTCGGGACGTGCTCTATTTATAGGTGGCGAGGTGGCCGAGCTCGGGTCCGCTAGAAAGGCTTCTGGAGAAGAGAGAGAGAGCGAGAGGAGCTCGGGCTCGACGCGTAGGAGCAGGAGCATGGTGCCAAGCACAGTGGGAGGGACGCAACCAAGCTACAGGGCTCGGGTGGGACAATTCACTCACGCGGGCGCACTGTGCCGTCGGGACTCGCCGTGTCCGCGTCCGCCGTGCAGGCTGCCGGCGTCAGGGAGCTGCAGAGAGGAGCTAGGTGGAAGTGGAGGAGGATGCTGAGTGGCAAGGACATGATGCGGTGGCACGAGGAGGGCGAACGGGCGGCGGCAGAGGGGTCCCAGCGCTCAGAGCGCGCCGATCGACTGTTGAACACCGTGTTCACGCATGGTCACCGCATGCACTGGCACACTCGGTATGCCAAGGGCTGCCAGACCGTGTCTAGGGTGTTATCCCTTCGACGTGGTGCTGCATAGTGCCCTTGGCTTGCCACCTCGACCACTAGACAAGACTTGAGCAACCAGATAAGTTTCTGGACTGAAACTTGGGATGGGACTTGAGAGTAAACTACCGAGAGTTAGACTATGAAATTCGGTGGTTAAGCTTCTGGTACGAAGGTAGTCATGTGGTAAAAAAGTCAGCCCAAGAGGATCAAGTAAAAATGTACTTGCTTCACAATGTGCCCTTACTGTCCAGAAGTGAAAATAATTTCTTGAGCTAAAACTCCCCAAATGACTATGGCATATTTTTGCATGGTATGGTGATGCATGCTCCAAAGAATATTAGGGAATTTATTGGGAATATTCTGAGCAAGAAAATTGAGGGTTGCTTCATAGCAGATTGAGAAAACCTTCATTTTCAGAATGAAAATGAATATTATGCCATTAAATAAAATTATTCCATGGCATAACTTTGAGAGATATGAGGTCAAGAGAGAGTTTAGAGATGATAGAACCCACTTGGAAGAAAACAAAAAAATTTCCAAGTGGTAAGTCCAAAAGAATTAGCTAAAAATTCAAATGCAAATCCAAATATGCAATAAATCCAAGAAAAAATAAAAGGTCACAATCTAGGGTGTTACAATGAAGAAAATAGAAATGCAAATTGAAACGGGGGATTGACGGATTATATTGGCGCCTTGGCAGGCAGTTAGAATACTTATATAATCAACCGCAATTTTTAGTACCCAGTCGTTCCAAATTCCCCTGAGTGCGTAGTTCTCAGTGTGATAATTGCGGACACGGGTTAGAGCGTCCAAATGTGAAACAAGCATTTTTCATAGGAGAGTTGGCAAGCAATAGATGAGCTCTGCTTATTGATTTAGCTAGTAATAACCAAACAAAACCCCTAATCATCATTGCAAACAGCGCATAGAAGATGGCTAATGCGACAACCACAACTACACATGCTAGTTCCTTCTTGTCACTTGCTTTCATCTATTGCCTATGATTGATTCTTTCTTGCTTCATCATAGTAATTATACACTCCAAATCAGTTAGTTTCTTCTTCAGGTTTACGTTATCTTCTGTGAGCTTGGTGATAACACTCCGAGCCCTCCCATGCCATTCAGCATCCAACCAGTTAACAAAGGAACAAGCCTCATATCCCTGACAATGTTAAATAGTATTCAGGACGAGCGGGGGCACTAACTCAATGTAAATGATGAACTTAGCACTAATCTCTAAGGGGCAACTGAGAAACCGTCTACCAATGTCGAATCCCTCCGTGCATACACGTCGAGTGGGAGTGTGTTCGTCCACACAACTCAGCTTTTGGTACTTCTTGGTGGCGCAAAACTTGAAGTGGAACTCATGTTGCGGGAGTCTGGAGTCATACTCCGGATCCAGCGGTTGGTCGCTTTCCTGGGTCTGGGTGTGGGGGCGGGGTCATTCAGGACGAATTTAGCAGGGAGCTACTTTGGACATACTAAAAAAGATCATGATAGATTGGAACCTCACAAGACAATTTGGATCTGTAGTACACCGGCCTTCTGATGACCTTAGGCAAATGCTCGGCGGTGACCGTCATCGTGGAGGTGCCGCCCATTGAGCTGCCAAGAGCGGCGATACTAGCCGAAGCAACCGCACCGAAACCATCAGCACCACTCGTCCGCATTCCTCCAATGTCAGTGCCGCGTGAGGGAATTTGCGGACTAGGGATTTGGAGGCTTTCTATGGATTTGGGGGAAATGGAGAAACTGTGGGGATCTGATAATGGTCAGGAACTATTTATCCCACTCTGTTTTATACGGCACACGGTTTGTACATACCGTTTGTGTTCGATATTACAACTTCACACACGATTTCTATACCAAACCATGTGAGAAGACAAAGTAGGTGAAACATGATTCCTGTGACATAACTGTATGTGATGTACTACCCGATACATATGGGGATGCAATAATTGAGTTAATACTTAGGGTAAACAGCCGCTCTGCAGATACCCGTCAAAAAATAAAAATTGTCTCTTTGCAGATAGAGATGGCGGCGGCGGCCGAGGCAGCGGCTACCGGATAGAAGATCAATCGATCCGTCGGTGGTGGCGGCATGATAGGAGGTCAATCCTCGATCATCTGTGGGAGATAGGAGGAGCTCAATCCTCAAGGTCGGCGACAGCGCGATTGGAGCACATCCCGCGCAGTCGATGATAACCCACAAGTATAGGGGATCAATTGTAGCATTTCTTGATAAGTAAGAGTATCAAACCCAATGAGGAGTAAAGTAGAATTAATATTCTCTCAAGTTCTATCGACCACTGATACAACTCTACGCATGCCAATGTTTGCTTTACCTAGAAACAAGTAATAAAACTAGAAGTACTTTGTAGGTGTAAAGGAATAAGTTTGCAAGATAATAAAGAACGTGAAAATAAAAGTTAGGTGTTGTTTTACTAAAAGAACAATTAGGTTAGTATTGCAAGTGTGTAAAAGTGGTTGTAGAATTTTCTCATGTATTGCAAGATAATAAAGACATCAATACTCCGGCATACCAACAAACAATCATGCCTTGGTCTTCCTACACAATCATATAATCTTGTCATGCTTGGTCTTCCTAACACAACATATTAATCATGAAATACCCCGGTGACAAGCCAGGCAATTGGTTCAGCTTTTTCAACCCCACGCAATACATGAACATGAGCCATGGACATAGCACTATGGGTGGAATAGAATGTGGTGATAGAGATCAATAAGAGGAAGTCAAAAAAGGAAGATAGTCTCACATCGACATGGCTAATCAATGGGGTATGGAGATGCACATCAATTGATGTTAATGCGAGGAGTAGGGATTTCCATGCAACGGTTGCACTAAGATCTATAAGTGTAGGAAAGCTCAACTGAAAATTAAGTGAGTGTCCATCCAACTTGCTTGCTCATGAAGACCTCGGGCATTTGAGGAAGCCCATCATTGGAATATACAAGCCAAGTTCTATAATGAAAAATTCCCACTAGTATATGAAAGTGACAACTCAGGAGACTCTCTATATGAAGAACATGGTGCTACTCCGAAGCACCAGTGTGGTAAAAGGGTGGTAACACTGCACCTTCTCTCTTTTTCTCTCATTTTTTTTTCTTTTTTCTTTTTTTTGGTGGGATCTTTTTGGCCTCTTTTTTTTTTATTTTTCGTCCGGAGTCTCATCCCGACTTGTGGGGGAATCATGGTCTCCACTATCCTTTCCTCACTAGGACAATGCTCTAATAATGATGATCATCACACTTTTATTTACTTACAACTTGATATTACAACTCGATAAAAACTATACAAGATGACTATATGAATGCCTCTCGCAGTGTACCAGGATGTGCAATGATCTAGCGTAACATGTATAACAATGATGAACAGTGGCTGAGCCACAAATACTATGTCAGCTATATGATCATGCAAAGCAATATGACAATGAACACGTATATCATAAAAACGGAACGGTCGAAGTTGCATGGCAATATATCTCGGAATGGTTACGGAAATGCCATAATAGGTAGGTATGGTGGCTGTTTTGAGGAAGATTTAAGGAGGCTTATGTGTGATAGCGTATCATATCACGGGGTTTGGATGCACCGGCGAAGTTTGCACCGAAGAGGCTAGCAAATTGCGGAAAGGTAAGAGTGCGTATAATCCATGGACTCACATTAGTCATAAAGAACTCACATACTTATTGTAAAAGTTTATTAGCCCTCGAAGCAAAGTACTGATACGTCTCCAACGTATCTATAATTTTTGCTTGTTCCATGCTGTTATATTATCATTCTTGGATGTTTTACAATCATTTTATAGCAACTTTATATCATCTTTTGGGACTAACCTATTGACATAGTGCCCAGTGCCAGTTGCTGTTTTTTTGCTTGTTTTTTACTTCACAGAAAATAAATACCAAACAGAGTCCAAACGCAGCGAAACTTTTTGGAGAATTTTTCTGGACCAGAAGACACCTCTTGGGCCAAAGAACTACCAGAGGGGGGCTCCGAGGGGAGCACAACCCACCTGGGTGCACCTGGGGGCCCAGGTGCGCCCTGGTGGGTTGTGCCCACCTCGGCCGCCTCCCGCACCGCCTCTTTGCTCTATAAATACCCCACAAATCCAAACAATTCTAGCCGCCGCAAGTTCCAGAACCACCAGATCCAATCTAGACACCATCACAAAGAGGTTCATCATCCTCAGTGGTGCCTCTCCGATGATGCGTGAGTAGTTCATTGTAGACCTACGGGTCCGTAGTTAGTAGCTAGATGGCTTCCTCTCTCTCTCTCTTTTGATTCTCAATACAATGGTCTCTTGGAGATCTATTTGATGTAACTCTTTTTGCGGTGTGTTTGTTGGGATCCGATGAACTTTGAGTTTATGATCAGATCTATTTATCCATGAAAGTTATTTGAGTTTCTTTGATCTCTTATATGCATGATTACTTATAGCCTCCTATTTCTTCTTTGAATGTTTGGTTTAGTTAGGCCGACTAGATCGATTTTTCTTGCCATGGGAAGAGGTGCTTTGTGATGGATTCGGTCGTGCGGTGTTCTTTCCCAGTGACAGAAGGGGCAGCAAGACACGTATTGATCGTTGCTATTAATGATAACAAGATGGGGTCTATTACTACATGAATAGATCTTGTCTACATCATGTCATCGTTCTTATTGCATTACTCCATTTTTTCGTGAACTTAATACACTAGATGCATGCTGGATAGCGGTCGATGTGTGGAGTAATAGTAGTAGATGCAGGCAGGAGTCGGTCTACTAATCTTGGACGTGATGCCTATATAATGATCATTGCCTGGATATCATCATAATTATTTGAAGTTCTATCAATTGCCCAACAGTAATTTGTTTACCCGCCGTATGCTATTTTTCTCAAGAGAAGCCACTAGTGAAATCTACGGCCCCCGGGTCTATTCTTTATCATATTTGCTTTGAGATCTATTTTTATTTTTTTTGTTTTCAGATCTATTATTCTAAAAACCCAATAATACATTGCTGCACTTTTTCTTTATTTATTTTATTTTGTTTTATTGCGAGATCTATTTATCCAAAATTATACAAACCAATCTATCTTTTACCCGAGAGGGATTGACAACCCCTCTTACGCGTCGGGTTGCAAGTATTTGTTCTTTGTGTGCAGGTACCGTTTACATAGTGTTGCTTGGTTCTCCTACAGGTTCGATAACCTTGGTTTCATAACTAAGGGAAATACCTACTGAAGTTGTACTGCATCATCCCTTCCTCTTTGGGGAAATACCTACGTAGTTCAAGCGACATCAAAAGGATTTTCTGGCGCCGTTGCCGGGGAGACATCATCAACATCTATCAGGTTCCTAATCACAAATCTCATCTCCTTGCAATTTATATTATTTGCCATCGGCCTCTTGTTTTCATCTCCCCCACTTCACAAAAATTTATCGTTTTATTCGCCCTCTTTTTCGTTCGCCGTTTTCTCGTCAGATCTGTTTTTGTGCAATCTTGTTTGCGTAGTCACGGTGACTCAAGAGAACACCAAGTTGTGTGATTTTTCCAATACCAACAACAATGATTTTATTAGCACTCTTATTGCTCCCCCCGCCACTAGTGCGGAATCTTGTGATATTAATACCGCTTTGTTGAATCTTGTTATGAAAGGTCAGTTTTCCGGTACTCCTAATGAGGATGCTGCGTCCCATCTTAACACATTCGTAGAATTATGCGATATGCAAAAGAAAAAAGATGTGGACAATGATATTTTGAAGTTGAAATTATTTTCGTTTTCTTTGCGAGATCGTGTATAAATTTGGTTTTCTTCTTTGCCTCGCAATAGTATCGATTCTTGGGATAAATGCAAAGATGCTTTCATTACTAAGTATTTTCCACCCGCAAAAATTATTTCCCTTAGAACTCAAATCAGGAATTGTAAGCAACTTGAGCATGAACATGTTGCACAATCTTGGTAAACAATGAAATTGATGCTAAGAAATTGCCCTACACATGGTTTAAATCTTTGGATGATCATACAAAAAATTTATGCGGGATTGAATTTTGTTTCTAGAAATCTTTTAGATTCCGCCACGGGTGGTACTTTTATGGAAATTACTTTGGGTGAAGCTACTAAATTGCTTGATAATATTATTGCAAATTATTCACAATGGCATACCGAAAGAGCACCTACTAGTAAAAAAGTTAATTCGGTTGAAGAAATTGGTACTTTGAGTGAAAAAGTTGATGCTCTTATGAAATTGGTTGCTAATAAAAATGCTCCTATTGATCTTAATGATGTTCCTTTGTCTACTTTGATTGAGCAAAATAGTGATTCTGTAGATGTGAATTTTGTCTCGTGAAACAATTTTAATAACAATGCTTATAGAGGTGATTTTAATCCTAGGCCTTTTCCTGGAAATTCCTCTAATAATTATGGTAATTCCTATGGTAATCCTTCTTATAATAATAATAGGAACACCTCTGATCTTGAGAATAATATTAAAGAATTTATCAATGCTCAAAAGGTTTTCAATAATACGATAGAAGAAAAGTTGAATAAGATTGATGATATGTCTAGAAGCATTGATAGAATTTCTCATGATGTAGAAAATCTCAAGTTGAAAATTTTTGTGCCTAAGGTTGAGGAATCAATTAAAGCTTTATATGTTTCTATAGATGAAAGTAAGAAAAGAACCGCTATGCTTAGAGCTAAAAGAGAATTTTTAGAAAGTGCATTTTCTAGTGATTGCTTTCATAAAAATGATGAAGATCTTAAAGTGATTGGTGTTTCTTCTATTGATTCCTTGTTTAGAAAGGTTAAAATTGATGATAAAGGGACTGAAGAAGAGTCAACTTTAGTTAGAAGGCGTCCTGATAATTCGGAGGGTGAAAATCTTGATGAAAAATTTGATAAAAGTGGGTTTGGAGAGGTCAAAACTTTAAGTAGTGATGTACCCACTCTTTTGGATTACAAAGACTTTAATTATGATAATTGCTCTTTGATTGATTGTATTTCTTTGTTTCAATCCATGATTAACTCATCCCATGCTTATGAACAAAATAAAGCTTTTACTAAACATATCGTAGATGCCATGATGAAAGCTTTGGAAGAAAAGTTGGAATTAGAGATCTCAATTCCTAGAAAATTACATGATGAATGGGAAACTACCATCAAATTCAAGATTAAAAATTATGAGTGTTTTGCTTTATGTGATTTGGGTGCTAGTGTGTCCACAATTCCGAAATCTTTATGTGATGTGCTTGGTCTTACCAATATTGAAGAGTGTTCTTTAAATTTGCACTTGGCGGATTCTACTATTAGAAAGCCTATGGGAAGAATTAATGATGTTCTTATTCTTGCAAATAGGAAATATGTGCCCATATATTTTATTGTTCTTGATATTGGTTGCAATCAGTCTTGTCCTATTATACGTGGTAGACCGTTTTTACGTACTATTGGTGCCGTGATTGATATGAAAGAAGGCAATATTAAATTTCAATTTCCACTAAGAAAGGGAATGGAACACTTCCCTAGAACAATAATCAAGCCACCATATGAATCAATCATGAGGGCATCTTATGGATCTAGAACTAAAGATGACAATACTTAGATCTATGCTTTATGCCTAGCTAGGGGCGTAAAACGATAGCACTTGTTGGGAGGCAACCCAATGAATAAATTTTATTTTTGCATTTTTCTTTCTGTTCATGAGTGTTTGCACAATTATGCCTCTGTTATTATTGTGTTTTTTATGTTTTAATTAGTGTTTGTGCCAAGTAAAGCCTTTGGGATAGCTTTGGTGATAGTTGAATTGATCTTGTTGAAAAACAGAAACTTTTGCGTCCATTAAAATATTTGTCTAGATTCACAGAAGCGACGAAAAATTCTGATTGTTTTAAAAAAGATTTATATACAAATTGCCTCCGTTGTCCTAATTTTTCAGAATATTTGGAGTAACAGAAGTATGAGAACAATTCGCATCTTTACAGACTGTTCTGTTTTTGACAGATTCTGTTTTCTTTGCAATGTGTGCTTATTTTGGTGAATCTATGGGTTGTATTGGTGGGTATAAGCCAGGGCAAAGTTAGAATACAGTAGATATAATGCAATAACAAAATTTGAATGGGTTTTCTGTAGTACTTAAAGTAAAGATTGGTTTTCTTATACTAACGGATCTCATGAAGGTTTTGTTGAGTTTTGTGTGATTGAAGTTTTCAAGTTTTGGGTGAGATCACGATGGATGAAGGAATAACGAGTAAGAAGAGCCTAAAATTGGGGATGCCCATGGCACCCCAAGGCAATATTCAAGGAGAAACAAGCAGCTAAGCTTGGGGATGCCCCGAGTGGCATCCCCTCTTTCTTATAACGACCATCGGTATTTTACTTGGAGCTATATTTTTATTCGTCACATATCATGAGTTTTGCTTGGAGCGTCTTGAATTATAGGAGTCTTTGCTTGTTTTGCTTTTTGTTTTGTTTCAAGTATCCTTCCTGAACACACCTATTTGAGAGAGCCAAAACTATGCTATGATTTGTTAGAATTGCTCTATGTGCTTCACTTAAATTTTTTGAGCTATGGAATTGCTCTAGTGCTTCACTTATATCTTTTTGAGAATGGTGTGCTTTAATGTTTTTGAAGAAATGCTCTCATGCTTCACTTAGATTTATTTGAGAGTTAGTAATTTTTTTTAGAAATTCTCTCATGCTTCACTTATATTATTTTGAGAGACGAAAAAATTTCATGCT
Organism: Thinopyrum elongatum; assembly: GCA_011799875.1. NCBI lineage: Eukaryota > Viridiplantae > Streptophyta > Magnoliopsida > Poales > Poaceae > Thinopyrum > Thinopyrum elongatum. The sequence goes on from CM022303.1 coordinate 461,205,837, forward strand.
CATGTTCTTCACTTAGATTTATTTGAGCTATCAAAAACAACATATGAAACTAGTCCCAAAGTGATAGATATTCAAGAGGGATATAATAAAAAAATTCATGAAGATCATTGGACAAAATAAACTTGATTCTTTGTAATAGTTTTGCGATATGATGATAGTGATATGTGAGTCATGTTGGTGAGTAATTGTGCTTTAGTAAGAATAATGGTGTTAAGGTTTGTGATTCCATATGCAAGCACGAAAGTCAATAGTTATGCAAGGAAATTACATCCTACTTGTGGTGCATTATTCGGTGTTGATATTTTGAAAGACGTGGTTGCTTGTTGATATGCTTGAGTATTGAAATCTTCATGTCAAAACTAGACTATTGCTTTGAATCATATAAAAGTCCAAATGTCCATTCTACAAAAGAAAAGAATATGTGATGAACATGTTAGGCAACATTCCACATCAAAAAATTTGTTTTTATCATTTACCTACTCGAGGACGAGTAGGAATTAAGCTCGGGGATGCTGATACGTCTCCAATGTATCTATAATTTTTGCTTGTTCCATGCTGTTATATTATCATTCTTGGATGTTTTACAATCATTTTATAGCAACTTTATATCATCTTTTGGGACTAACCTATTGACATAGTGCCCAGTGCCAGTTGCTGTTTTTTTGCTTGTTTTTTACTTCACAGAAAATAAATACCAAACGGAGTCCAAACGCAGCAAAACTTTTTGGAGAATTTTTCTGGACCAGAAGACAACTCTTGGGCCAAAGAACTACCAGAGGGGGGCTCCGAGGGGAGCACAACCCACCTGGGCGCACCTGGGGGCCCAGGTGCGCCCTGGTGGGTTGTGCCCACCTCGGCCGCCTCCCGCACCGCCTCTTTGCTCTATAAATACCCCACAAATCCAAGCAATTCCAGCCGCCGCAAGTTCCAGAACCACCAGATCCAATCTAGACACCATCACAAAGGGGTTCATCATCCTCAGTGGTGCCTCTCCGATGATGCGTGAGTAGTTCATTGTAGACCTATGGGTCCGTAGTTAGTAGCTAGATGGCTTCCTCTCTCTCTCTTTTGATTCTCAATACAATGGTCTCTTGGAGATCTATTTGATGTAACTCTTTTTGCGGTGTGTTTGTTGGGATCCGATGAACTTTGAGTTTATGATCAGATCTATTTATCCATGAAAGTTATTTGAGTTTATTTGATCTCTTATATGCATGATTACTTATAGCCTCGTATTTCTTCTTCGAATGTTTGGTTTAGTTAGGCCAACTAGATCGATTTTTCTTGCCATGGGAAGGGGTGCTTTGTGATGGGTTCGGTCGTGTGGTGTTCTTTCCCAGTGACAGAAGGGGCAGCAAGACATGTATTGATCGTTGCTATTGAGGATAACAAGATGGGGTCTATTCCTACATGAATAGATCTTGTCTACATCATGTCATTGTTCTTATTGCATTACTCCATTTTTCCATAAACTTAATACACTAGATGCATGTTGGATAGCGGTCGATGTGTGGAGTAATAGTAGTAGATGCAGGCAGGAATCGGTCTACTAATCTTGGACGTGATGCCTATATAATGATCATTGCCTGGATATCGTCATAATAATTTGAAGTTCTATCAATTGCCCAACAGTAATTTGTTTACCCGCCGTATGCTATTTTTCTCGAGAGAAGCCACTAGTGAAATCTATGGCCCCGGGTCTATTCTTTATCATATTTGCTTTGAGATCTATTTTTATTTTTTTTGTTTTCAGATCTATTATTCTAAAAACCCAATATTACCTTGCTGCACTTTTTATTTATTTATTTTATTTTGTTTTATTGCGAGATCTATTTATCCAAAATTATAGAAACCAATCTATCTTTTACCCGAGAGGGATTGACAACCCCTCTTACGCGTTGGGTTGCAAGTATTTGTTCTTTGTGTGCAAGTACCATTTACATAGTGTTGCTTGGTTCTCCTACTGGTTCGATAACCTTGGTTTCATAACTGAGGGAAATACCTACTGAAGCTGTACTGCATCATCCCTTCCTCTTTGGGGACATACAGACGTAGTTCAAGCGACATCAAGTACGACTATGCATGCCCCTAGGGGGATAGATTGGTAGGAAAAGACCATCGCTCGTCCCCGACCGCCACTCATAAGGTAGACACTCAATAATAAATCATGCTCCAACTTGATCGCATAACTAGAGACTATACGTGCATGCTTCAGGAATCACAAACCTTAACAATAATATTATTACTAAACCACAATCATTCACTGGTACCCCCACATATTACCATCTTAATATCGCAAGCAAGGAATCAAACATATCATATTCAGTGATCTACAAGTTTTATGTAGGATTTTATGACTAACCATGTGAATGACCAATTCATGTTGACTCTGTAAATAGATATAAGTGAAGCATGAGAGTTTAATTCTTTCAATAAAATACCATGCTCTAAAGAATATAAGTGAAGCAAAAGAGCATTCTACAAATAATGGTTTTCACAATGTAGAGAAACGAGCATCCAAACTCCAAATGATATAAGTGAAGTACATGAAGCATTCTATAAAGCCATACTCAAAAGATATAAGTGAAGTGCAAAGAGCATTCTATAAATCAACCAAGGACTATCTCATACTAGCATGGTGTATTATTAAAAGAAAAATAAAAAGCACACGACGCTCCAAGAATTTACGCATATCATGTGAACAAAACAAAAATTGAGACATACTGATAATTGTCGAAGAAGAAAGATGTGATGCCTTTCGTGGCATCCCCAAGCTTAGACGATTGAGTCTCCTTGAATATTTACTTGGGTACCTTGGGCATCCCCAAGCTTTAACTCTTGCCTCTCCTTATTCTTCTCATATCGATACCTCCTCGATCTTCGAACACTTCATCCACACAATACTTAACCAAACTTTTTATTAGAGTGGTTAGTACATATAACATCAAATCCCATCATGTCCTGCTGTAACATCTTATATTTACTAATTAGAGGCACCATACGAGTAACCACGTTAATCCTCTGTAACTAAGAAAACTAACCATCAGATATTCAAATTAAGTATTTTTAACCGTCGGATGTGATGCCTCAAGGAGTCCTCGAATTCTGTCGCATCTTAAACCATCTACAGCGGAAAAAATCTTATATTTACAAATTAAAGGCACCATAAAAGCGACACCTAATGCATAAAGAGGACAAAACCCACAAGTATGAGAAAACAAGTCCTCAACACCCACGATACACACCTTTCAAAATTAAATACACATCTCAAAAGCACACACACAAAAACCAACGTGTCTTCTCTCTAGAAAGGAAAAATAGGACACATACCAATAGAAGTGCTTGAGTGCCATTAAAATAATGGTCCGCACGTACACAGTCTAAAGAAAATACCCATGCCGAAAGCACACACACAAAAAAGCACCGTGCCTTCTCTCTTGACCGAAAAGAAGGACACGTACAAAGTAATCGAGCCCCATTGAAAAAAGGTCAGCATCACAGGTTTCTAAAATATAAAAACCACACACATGTTTCGTTGAAAAAATGGACATGTACAAATAAATAATCATCAAGCCTCACACTGAAAAAAAGAATCTATACATAACTGAAAGAGAAATTTCAAACTCGCCATACCAAAAAACCAGTCAAGATAAAATAAATAAGACAGAAACATACGAAGTCTCTCTGTAACGACTCTCTATATCACCACCGCTAAGGTCGCTAATTTCATAACTTATTGTAATCCAGCTGGAAATATATGTAAAAAGTGTCACCGACCAAAATATATCTTATACGAACATAAACCTGTTAATAAATATAAATTAAAGGATTCTCATTGCATTTTTGCTAGGGGCTTCCAAGGCAGAGTTTTGAGTTGTCCAAATAGGGGTATTTCACGATCACCTACATTAATTTTATATTTATATACACTTATTTTTTCAATTATTATGGAATGCTCTACTTACTAATTTGATACCAGAAAGATAAGTATAGATCTTTTTTCCATGTTAAGCTATGAACATTGCCCAATATATTAGGAAGAAATACATATTATATAAATGATAAATTAGTATTTTAGTTGTGGTAATACATATCCCCCGACATCGACAAAGAATATGACCTTAGATAATGGAGTCCAAACCAAATGACGAACATATCCATCTAAGTCGTATTCACTGGAATTATAATTCTAGAACACTTGGTACCTCTTTAATAATTTATTTTAGGCAGTATATTTTTTCCTATATATAACATCTTTAAAAAAAATATGCTAGCCCATTCCGCATATGCCTCTCAGGCTTAAAATTTTGTTGAGCGGTGAGTGTGTGTATGCATGTTTCTTCCAATTTTTCTAGAGCTGTGTTATATAATATGCCAAGTGGATCAATTCACAAATCTTATTTTCTAGGTCAGGAAGATGTGTATCCATCCATATGGATCGAATTAATTTGTACTTTCTCCATTGGTCCATCATTTCGTAGGTGTCTTAAAATTAACCAAAAGGTGTACTTGGCACAGTGATAGGCAGGATTTTTTGTTGTGAAAGAATGATATGAACGATTCATTCACGCCAAATATGGCAATTTGTGCAATATAAAGGGAAAATGGATGCACTCTGTCCAATCATGAAGCCTAAAATTACATGTGTTTATTTTGTGTTATCATTGTTTGAATAACAAATCGTTCGTTCGTTAGTATGATATCCAAATTTATATCTTTCATTTAAATGTTACTATAATTTTGGTAACAATTATGCACCACTATAATATCTAGACCGTGCAGATGCACGGATGATGACTAGTTATTGTATAATTCTAATCAAACATTACCCACTGTATGCTATCGCAATTGTATGGCTCCCAAGTCAATGGGGCTCAGCAAGATTTCAAACATAAGCAAATAAAGAAACTGTAACAGTAATCTATGAAAACAGGACAGTCTATAAAGATGCAGATGAAGCATATACTTTTGTAACTCCAAAAATTTGGAAACATTAGGACAAAATAAAGAAATTTGCATGGCAGTACTGTGTAAAATTTTCAGAATTATTGCAAGTTCCAGTAAATTATCAGAATTCAAGCACTACAGCAAAAGTTTCTGCTTTTGCACTGCACATACCAAACAAGCAATTTAACCATCCTAAAGGTGTATCTTGGCACATTATTTTTATAATACAATGGATTTGTACAAGGGGAAAATTATTTTTGTTGAAAAGTTCCTGTAATGAAGATTCACACAGTTTCCATGGGCATGAACAAAGTTCAAGGACGTCCCCCACTTCAACGGTGTTCGTCTTTCTCACTTTCACTTTTCTTTTGAAAAAGTTTTAGGTTCTTCTCTATATTTTTTTGTTTTTAAACTTTTTAAAAGCACACAACATAAGAAAATGAGTCTCTAAAACTTCCGGGTTGTTTCCCAGGCAGCGCTTTCTTTAAAGCCATTAAGCTAGGCACAAAGTGCTCAAGTAATTGATCCACCCAGATCCCAAGGTATATCAAAGCCAATTTTAACTAATAATGATTCGTAATTTAGTAGTGAGCACAAAGCAACATATATCACATAACAACGGAGTCTAACTCTCTTCTATGCATCAGCATGTCATAAAAGAACAATTCATGCACACATGATAAAGGCCAATGCATAGTATAAATAGTTTCTTGCAATTTTATCGTGTTAGAAACATAGAGAGGTGGAGATGTAGTTCCTCTCTCATAATAATTGCAAGTAGGAGCAGCAAGCACATGCATATTGTATCCATTAAAATCATCATGTGCAACTGTAAAACGCAACCCACCAATATAATCCTTAATTAGCGCAAACTTCTCCGATATAGTGTAGTTAGGATAATTCAAAAAGATAATAGGACTATCATGTATGGGTGCAATAGCAACAATTTCATTCTTAACATAAGGAACTATAGTCATCTCCATAAGCATAATTCAAATTGGCCTCATGGCCACAGGCATAGCAAGCATCAATTTCATCACAAAGGGATATCACAAACGAATCAAAGGGATTATAGCATTCATCCTTCGGTAAGCATGAAGGGAAATTAAAAATGTATGAGTTGAAGAGTTACTCTCATCGAAAGGTGGGCAGAGGTGATAAATCAGCTCTTCCTCCTTTTGTTCTTCGCTCTGCTCCTCATCTTTTGAATCTAATGAGCTCACAATTTTAGCAATTTCTTCTTCCATAGATTCCTGCAAAATATTAATCTCTTCTTGGACAGCGAAGACTTTCTCAATCAATTCATTAATACGGGCATTGTATTTATAATCATAGCAATATTTAAGTATAGAAAAAAAATTAGATCTATAAAGAGCATCATCACAATCTTCATACTCTTCAAACAAAGATTCAATTTCATAAGCACCCTTAAAAGCAACAAATTCTTCTCTTTATTCCACATCATAGTAATCATATATACCATTAGCATAAGAAGCCAAGGTTTCATTATCATTAAATTCACATTGAAAGGGGAGGTGTGGAGCATCCATCTTAGAGCAACAAGTACAATCATATCTTAAGCATAAATTCCAAGCATACCAACACAACATTTTTATTTGATCCCATAAGTGTTTCCCTTTTTGAGACAAGCGATAATCCCTAAAGTATTCTGGGTGATCCAAAGTATCTCCCATTATCAAGTTGAATGAGGATTTATCAGGATTATCAAAGTAGTATTTAATGTTTTCCACATAACCATCATCGAGGGTTTCAGGAGGTTCCCCATCTCCATGAGTAGCAACTACAACTATTTTTTTGGTATTTCGTGTTCCATATCCATAAGTAAAGATAGAGAACAACTTAGAACAAAAAAACTACTTAGTGATAAAGCCAACAACCACACACGAGAATATTCACCCCACGCTATTGCTCCCCGGCAACGGCGCCAGAAAAAGGTCTTGATAACCCACAAGTATAGGGGATCAATTATAGCCTTTCTTGATAAGTAAGAGTGTTGAACCCAACAAGGATCTAAAGGTAGAATTAATATTCTCTCAAGTTCTGTCGACAACCGATACAACTCTACGCACACCAACGTTTGCTTTACTTAGAATTAAGTAATAAAACTAGAAGTACTTTGTAGGTGTAAAGGGATAAGTTTGCAAGATAATAAAGAACGTGAAAATAAAAGTTAGGTATTGTTTTACTAAAAGAACAATTAGGTTAGTAAACGAGTGTGTAAAAGTGGTGGTAGGATTTGCAGAATTGTCCCTAAGCAATTGGCTAAGTTACTATATCGACAGCAAGTTTTTATGTGGGAGAGGCCACTGCTCGCATGTCATCCCTTACTTGGAATTCTATGCCCTTATGATTGGAACTATTAGAAAGCATCCGCAACTACTAAAGCTCATTAAGGTAAAACCCAACCATAGCATTAAGATATATTGGTCCCCCTTCAATCCCGTATGAATCAATTTTATGGTAAGAAGAAGCTTCTGTCACTCTTGCCCTCCAATGCATAGTCCTATCAACATACAACTAACCCTATGGTGTGATCCACACGCGCACTCATATGATGGGCACCAAAGAACAGCAATATAATGACAAGCAAATCAAACCAATCATAGCAATTCACCAATTACCCCAAAGGACAACAAAAATCTACTCAAACATCATAGGATGGAAACACATCATTGGATAATAATATGAAGCACAAAGCACCATGTTCAAGTAGGGGGTACAGCGGGTTGTGGAAGAGTGGATTGCTGAATAGAGATGGGGGAAGGTGACGGAGGTGTTGATGAAGATGATGGAGTTGTTGGAGTAGATCGTCGTCACACGATGATTGCCTCGGCGACGTTCCGGAGCCACCGGGAGAGAGGGGGGAGAGCCCCCTCCTCCTTCTTCTTCCTTGCCGCCCCCCCCCCCTAAATGGGAGGAGGGTTTCCCCTCTGGTCCTTGGTCTCCATGGCTCCCGGAGGGCAGGAGCCCCTCCGAGATTGGATCTCTCTCTCTCTCTCTCTCTCTCTCTCCATCTCTGTGTGTGTCTGTGTGTCTGTGTTCTCTTCTATTTCGTGTTCCTGTTTTCTGGCTGAAAACCATTTCTTAAATTCCTGGAGATCCGTAACTTCGATTGGGCTGAAATTTTGAGGGTATTTTATCCAGAAAATTACCTTTCTTGCGGCGAAAGAAGGGCCCCAAAAGACTTACGTAGGAGCCACAAGCCTGCCCGACGCGCCCAAGGTAGGGGCGCGTCGTCTGAGCTTGTGGGCCCCTCGAGCATCGTATCATGTCGATTATTTTTGCCAAAAATCACATATATTCCAAAATAAATCTCCATAAATTTTTATCGCGTTTGGACTTCGTTTGATATGGATTTTCTGTGAAATAAAAAACATGCAACAAACAGGAACTGACACTGGGCACTGGATTAATATGTTAGTCCCAAAAAATAATAAAAAATATTGCGAGAAGTATGTGAAAGTTGTAGAATATTGGCATGAAACAATCAAGAAATATAGATATGATGAAGATGTATCAGTCGATGGAGGAACAATGGACCTCGAACTTCAGGCGGTTGCCCCACTAAGCTTTGCTCCTCGACCCTGCTGTCTCGGTGTGCTGCAACATTACACTTCTCTGTCTGCTGGGTGGAGGTCGCCGCACGGGTAACTAATTAAGGTATTCTTTTCGTTGAGTGGATTAATTAAGGTATTCAATTCATAAGGTTGTATTGTACTCTGCGTGTAAATTGACTGGTCATTAATTTGTGTCATCGCACGACTGGATAACAATATGGAGCGCCCTCAGTAAATTATGAAAATAAAATACTGTGATTTATGCACGCATCTTTGGGCATCAATTAATCCACGTATTAATGTTTTTTTGAATTACCCCTTGTGTGGTGCAGATGGAACGCTCTGAATGGATGAAGGACCAGAGACTCTCATAGTTTATGAGTGGAGTGACTGATTTCATCAATTTGGCTGAAAGGACAAAGAAGAGAGTCTGTGATGACTATTACATCATGTGTCCATTCAAGGATTGTACCAATACAGAGTCACGTAAATCTACATATGTTGAGTACCACTTTGTCAAATGGGGATTCATGGATGGATATACACGTTGGACTAGACATGGTGAAGAGCTGGTCATGGATGAAGGTAACCAGGGTGGCGAGATGCCAAACCCCGATCAAATTCACAAGGATGAAGAGCTGGACATCAAGCTACCAACAAAACAGAGACAAGACAAATCCCCCACTGAAAAACCAAGACAGCAACGTAAACGACGACCTTGATGATATGCCAGATTTTGCTACTATGATTGCATATTTCTGGGGCCCAAGTAAAGATATGGTTGGGTACAAGGATCTTCCATCCATTGAGGCGGGCTCCAAGAAATATTTGTATCCAAGTTGCAAAAAGAAATTGTCGAAATATGTATCCCTTTGAGTGGTTTATGGGAATATTGAAGTGTTATTGTCGGAACTGATGCCATCCAGAGGCAAGCATCCTACAAGGTTATACCGCGGAGGATGTGGTTGAGTTTTGCACCGAATACATGAAACAAAGACCTATAGATTTGCCTCTCTCTCGCCATGAAGGAAGGTTGGCTGGTAAGCCGGTCCTTGCTGGCATGCAACATGCTGCACCTGGAAATGGGACCGATAAAGCCCATTTGAGGGTACTGCTTAATAGCCGAGTTCTCGATGCTTATGTTGAAGAACACTTGGTGGAGATACGACGAAGCTTCTTACCCATGGTGCATCCATTAGATGTTGAGATGAAGGCGCACAATAAGGGCACATCAGATGGTTGAGGATCGTTGGCATGTGGATCCATGGATAACATTGCAACGTGGTTGGCACAAAAGCCATCAACTACAGTATTGAGGTACCAAGCGTATGACATAAATGGCTACATGTTCTGCACTAAGGAACATGATAAGAAGACCACATATCAGAACAACTCTATTCGAATACAATGCATGACTGTAGATGAACACTACAAAAAAATCACTACCGTGACGATACGTGTTTGTCACAGTAGGTCACGTTTTCTGTCATGTATGTATATCCATGATGATTTTATGACAGAATCAAGATAGTCATACATGTGCTGTCGTAGAAGTGTTCCATGACAATAACAAAATTATCATCATGGAAGTGTCCACTTCCATGACGATAAATGGGAGTGCTTTCGTCAAGGGTAACCGACACGTGGCATCCACCGTAACGGGTCGCCGTTAAGCTATCGGCTTCTGGTTTGGATCCGATAACCCGTTAACAGCCCAGACCAAATGGGATTTTCCATGTGGAAAATTATCATTGGCCGGAGGAAACACGTGTCAGCTCCGCGGTGGGCTAGATGTCGTCCATCCAATGGAGGAGACTTGCCTATGATACGTCGACACATGGGAGGGCCCAACAGAGGCCCATATAGGTTAAAAAGGCCGGCCCAGTCAAAGGCCCGTATGATTTACTCAAATACTAGTGGGCCAGCCCACTAATGGCCTACTTAAACATGGCCCATTTACGGCCCACTGCCAGATCTGGCCTGTTAATTGTTCATCGAGTATTCGGGCCCAATTACGGCCAAGTGAGATTTCGGCCTGTTAGAGGCCCGATGTAGACATGGGCCCATTTCAGCCCGGTGTCTTTCGGCCTGGGAATGGCCCGTGCTACCCATGGGCCATATATGGTCTGACGCGACATCCGGCCCACTAACAGCCCATGATCAAGGTGGCAACAGTTCAGCCCAACGTGACTTTGGGCATGTTAAAGGCCTGTCGTCTAATTCAGCCCGTTGATGCCTCTACTAAACTTTCGGCCTCTTAAAGGCCCATGATATCAGTGGGCCAACTAAGGACCGAGATATGTTTCGGCCTGGTAATGGCCCGTCATATAACTGGGCCAACAATGGTCCGGTCTACATTTCAGCGTGCTAAAGGCCCATGGATGACTATTATAAATTGAGGCCCAACATGCATTTCGGCCTGCTAAAGGCCCATGGTATCTTCTGGGCCGTAACAGGCCAGCAGAATATTCAGCCTGTTAATGGCCCGAAGTTACATGGGCCCAACTAAGCGCTGGGTCCACTAAAGGCCCACCTAAACTTTGGGCCCAATGAAGGCCCATGTAAGTTGTGGGCCTGGCGCACAGTCTCCACGAAGGGCCCCAATGGCCAGTCAGCGCATGCCCAAGAAAGTTGCGTGCCGGCCCAGTTGTGGCCCGCTAAAATGCAGGCGAATGTTTCGGCCCGGTTGACTACATCAGATTTTTGCCATTTTTTTCAGATAGCGAATGATGGCATATACGGTAACTAGTAGGAATTAAGAACAAACCTACTCTATACAATAAAGAAATTACGGCATAGTAACTTAGAATAAACCTACACTTTACAATAAAGGATTTATGGTATATTACATCCACTGGGCATCGAAGTTCGCCACCAGTGATCATAAAGCGCAATGAAGAAGCAGATTATAAAAATTGGGCGCCATTGTAGCGTAACAAAATAATACTGAACCAAGACCACTTCCAAGACAGTTCAAGAAAGGTTAGCCTTGCGCGGGAGCTACTGCGCAAGCAGCTGAGCAAGGCTGTGAGACCGGCCTAGCATGTCGTTCATAGCTTCCAGGTGTAGCTGTTTAGCAATGAGGTTCTCATTGGTGTTCTCCGCGATCTTCCTTGGAGATTGGACTTCAAGTCAAAGTTGAGTTGCAGAATGCCTTTCTACTTGAACTTGAGACTGAAGAAGTCGAACTGATTTAGGCAGCGAATTCTGTGAGCTTGTGTGACTGCTAGTCTCAAGTAACTTGAACACTTCATCAACACATGACTTTGGGGTTGTCTCGCTATCTTCAAGATGTTTTGCCTTCTTTGCTGCAATATATGTTGGGTTTGTCTCACAGCCTTCAGCAGAATTGTGCATGCCATCAGGCATATCACCCTGAAACAAGCAGAGAGATGACAAGTTTTGCACGTATATAAACAAAGATGGTAACTGTGCTATCAATTCCATCCAATTTCAAATTAGAAAAATAAAGAGACAATTCAAAATGTCAATAGCATAATTTGGCATTGTTCATAAGGCGGGGAGCTTGACCACACTACTGGATTACCATATAAACAAAACAAGCATAGATGAAGGGCAAAAGATAATCATTGTATCTATTTTGGTTAATGTGCATGGCATGTTGTTCATGTCATCAGCCACATCAATAAGATAAAGCAGGAAATGACAAGGTGCAAATGTGGGCTGCTTCACCACACACTGGATTATAGATCAACAAAAACAAGCATACATGCAGGGCTAAAGAAAATCATTGGATCTATATTGAGTAATGTGCATGTTATGAATAAGGAATTTGGTTTTACAACTAATACTTGGAACTTACAGTTGTTGCGAACATGCATTTTGATAGAAACAGCAAACTAAACAGCAGTTGACGATAGGGAGTATGAGCAAATTAAATAGCAGTTGAGGATAAAAGCTTTATAAGGACTGACTTACATTAATAGTTAACACCGGCTCTATAATGCCCTTCTCCATGTCAAGGGAAGGATAACTCAAGAATTTTAGCACAGAATATTCTTCATAAGCATTGCATGTACTCTACATTTTATAGAGAGTAATTATAGATATGATAATACTGGAAGGGATAGAGGATAATCAAGATAAGATGCAGATTGATGCTACATAATCAACTACCTATCCCTATAAGTACAAGCGTTACAGGATAAAATGTACTGACAAGAGCAATGGGCTACACTTCTGCACTGGCATTGTCTGTGTATTCAACTTTTTGGTAAGATTAAATATAGATCTGATATTTTTTAGTAAATGGTGGGTGAGGGAGATAAGATGCAGAATGCTACAATGAACCAATCCCTCCTTCCCATAATATAAGAGTGTTTTGTACACTGGTGTACTGTACAAAATGCTCTTATATTATGGGACAAAGGGAGTAGCTGTTAATGTATGTACAGTGATAGAAGACATTCGGTCCTTACAAGAGGTCTGCAGATCTAAACCTCTTCAAAAGCATTGGGTTGATTCTAAATTTATGTAAGAGTCAATACGGATCTTATAATGTCCACCAAATGGAGGATAAGGAGGCTAACATGTGCAGTGATGCTACATAATCAACCAGCTATGAAAGTAAGTACAGTCATACAGGGAAAGAGGTACTCACAAGAGCAATGCAGTGTGCAATATAGTTGTGAGATTCTGTGGTCCCTTGAGAATGAATATTCTTCTGCAAACAGTTTTCATACAAGTGAGACGGTAAGGCACATGCAGAAATGTAGTTCAGATTGTGATGTGATATCATAGAAAGTACCTTACGCTGCAGACGAGACCAATGTGTAACAAGATTATTCCAGTCACTGTCTACTAAATGTAGCACTGGAGACTTTACATAAATTTCATTTAGAGGCTTGCCATTGAAGTGCGCTTGCCTCAGGTAGGAATGATACTTCATCAACGAGTGCTTGAAAAGCGCAACCAAGCCTTGCTCGTCTTGACTATCCAGTTTGATCCTTGCCTATTTAAAAGAATGAAATCTTGTGTCTTCTGTTAGCAGAAACATATGCAGTAGTTACCATGAATAACATTAGTACATTACTTACGCGGAAGTTGCGGAGGAAGATTGGAAATTGTTCTTTGTCTGTGGTATAATCTTTCCATGAAGGAAAGATGTGCACAAAGTTCCTGACAACAATATAAGCTTCATCTTCTAAATTGGGAAGAAGTGGAACAGGGGTCCTATTTGTTGCAACTGGGGCTCTCTCTCATTCGAAAAGGGATTTGGCAACTGGATTTGGTGTACTCTTTGCTGGAATGGGGGTTTTGCTTCGTAGAGCTGGTGCTATGTCAAGTGGCATCATCATACTGTTTGCTGCAGTCGAGGTCTGCTGAGTTGGGGCATCAGAGATGGCCAGTGTAGTAGGGCTAGAGTCTGCTAGAGTTGTGGCCATGTTTTCGGGGCTTGGTGATATTGCAACTACACCTAATGGGATATTTGATTTATCAGGTGTCACTACCTTTTCCAAATACTTTGTTCGTGCTCCTTCGCGATCAGCAATTGCCCTCTTCCTTTTGAATGTCTGATACACAAGAACAACATTTGAATGGATAAATATGGTATGATGACAGATGGAATATGTACTGAAAATGGATAGGCAGGGCGTATTCACATACACGATGTGTAAACTAAGCAAATGGCAGTGCAACAAAGTAGAAGCAATGCAAAGCATCAGTTACAAGATATGTGCGACAAATATAACCTTGCAAAGTTAGAGCAAGCACCTTGATGGGTGAATAAGATAGGGCATCTGCCTCTGACTCATCCACTAGGGAGCTACATTGACTTAGGTCTCCATCTAGCTCAGAATCATTGTTAGGATCATATTCTGAACATGAATCTGTAGGTGGAGAGCGTTTGCATTGCATCTAGACTGGATCTCAGTCCCTTAATGCCAAGTTTGAAAGCCATGGCATTGTTCTGCTTTATTCTTTTCATGCGCGCAAGCTCATAATCATTGTGATGCTGTTCAGTATCTGAGATTCATGAAAACATAAAAAGTAGTCAGATTATCTATTGAATGCATTGCGGATTCAACTCAAAGAGTGTCTCCCTACAAACCCCTGCGTATACAAAGTTCATCCACCAACCGTGCTGACCAGACCACACACAGAAATACAAACCTCTTATGTCTCTATAACGGGCAGACACACATTTCAAAACTGAAGTAGGAACATTAGAATCATATCAAATTCGTATTTGAACAAATAAACTAAGGAATTATGAGTGGCATAATGTTTAGCTTCAAGGGTGGAGTGCTGGTAGTGCGACACAAAGCAAGTAGGCAGATTGTATTCCATGTAAAAGATCTTAGTCTATGTAAAAGGTGGATATGACACTTTTCTTTCTATATAATGCAGTGTTCGCTGCCCACACATGATGGAAGAGATCACACAGAGAAATACTATTCACTCATGTCTGCGGTTCCAGTATTTTGAAACAAGGTGGCCCACCCTAAAAGAATATTGACAACAAATATGACAAGGCAACCATACAGGTAGTGAATCAATCATTACTTGTGAGCTTACTAGGACAAGTATGCAAAATTGTAACTGCAGTAAGAGACCGTCCAAAATCTGAATCAAGAAATTTGTCTAGCACTTATTGTTTGCAACTAATCAAAGTGAATAATTGGATATCATATCGAATGAGTAAGAAAGACAAGTAAAATTGTCAACAAACCTGGCCTGCAGTAGTAATCTGGGTCAATGTCACTATAACCAACAATCCAACATGACTAGTGTCTGTTCCTAGGGCCGGAATTTTGAAACCCTATGAACTTTACAGGTACTAAAGATTACTGAAATATCTGAACCATTAAGTGTAGGTAGCACTCAGTACACAACAAACCCTAATGACAGTCCTTCCTAATGAGTAATGAATCAATTAGAAAATGGGTGATGAGGAGTGGCTGCTGAGTGTTGAGGACGTATCTGAGGATAAATCGGGTTGGCTTAGTGGGTGATGCACACCTGAGCCCTGAACGGGCTGGGAAGGTAAGCACGGTGGCGCACCCGGGTAGCGGTGACGCTATTGGGCGAGCGGCTCCTGACCTCCTTTTAGTCTGGCATCTTCTCCTAAAGTCATGCCGTCCAGGGACGGCAAGTCGCCGGCGAGGCAGGCGGCTGGGGGTGAGTAGAGATCGGAAGTGCAGCAGAACAGAGGGGAATCGGGGTCTGGGCCGTGGCCCACCATGGCCACACTGTAGATCCACACCCCAGTGGCGTACATGCATTTTTGAAACTAAATTAGGAACATTTAGCTGACCAATTAAATGACTCTGTTTTAATAATATCAGATTCGTATTTGAACAACTAAGCTTGTTTAGCTTGATGGGTGGAGCAGTGCTATTATGACACGAAGCACATAGGCTGATCGTATAGTGATCATAAAAGGGGGGAAACCCTAAGCATGATCAGTTAAACCCTATTATGACTGTGCCATGGCAGATCTAAAGCTGCAAACCACAGAAATACTACTTAGCAACCATTGTTTGGTTCAAACTAAGAACTAAATTCTAAGAGGTAAAAAGAAAGTACAGTAACCAAGTTAGGATCTATTTTCTGGTTGAGATCAAAAAGTTGAGCAGATATGAAGTAGTACCACCTCTCTTGCGGCGCCATGTAGGCATCTGGGGTGCGATGGCTGTCGGTGGCATGGAAGCAGATCTGTGATGGTAGACGGGTGCATCGGGGGATAAGTCCCGTTGCCGTGGATGAGAAGGTCGTCGGAGCGGCCCTGGCAAGGAGGAAGACGGTGCCAATGAAGTGAGAGGACGTGATGCAAGGCTCTTGGTCCGTCGCCATGGATGAGAAACGCCCATCTCTAGCAGTGGACAACATGGTCTTGGTAGGCGCTCCAGCATGGTGGAGGACGACCGTGATGGATGGGGTGGCGGACGGAGGAGAATGATGTGGGGATGGTGTTCTAGCGCGGACGGTGCATGAATGGGACAATGGAGGGAGAGGTACGGGGAACCATGTCTTTGGGATGCGCCTGTCTAAAAGATGGGAAAGTTACAAACTTAGGCCCCGTTTAAAATTTGGACGTCTCGTCGGTTGGGGATAGGACGGTAATCTCGCATCTCCCCAATATTTGCCCAGAGAGATTTCAGGCGAGGAGAGGGTGTTTTGGCGCCCACGGTGTATGAACGGGGCTGACAGGTAGGGCGGTTGTGTCATGTATGAGTTAAGTTACAAACCTACCCCTATTAAAAATATTTGCCTACATCAATTTCGGCCGAGTCGAGTTTGTTTTGCCACCCACCGTGTATGAATGGGGAAATGGAGGGGGAAAGAGAGGTCTTTCGGACGAGCTTCAATCAAATGTGATTTGCCGCTCATGTTTGGTGCTCACCATGTCTGAATGGGCATAGAGGCAGTCGTGTCACGTCTGATTGAAGTTACTAACCTACTCCTATTGATAGCAGTGGAAATCGGGCCGATGGGTTATCCGTGTAAGGGGCAGACAGTAATTTCCATCTCGCAAACACTGGCTTCGGGCAGCTGACGTGGGAGTGGATGTTTTGCCGCTTCTTTCAAATTTTGGGACAATAAGCATTCACGTTTACCCTGGCAACTAAATTCGAATCCATTTTGTATTCTTATACGAATCTTTATAAATCAATCTATGTTTTCTTATAAATCTTCAAAAGCACAACAAAGATGTATTCTAGTATCATATATGAATATGATTTAAAAATGTCGATACTCGAATTCAGAAGGTAGAATCCAATTTAAGGTGAATTCGAATATGTGAAACCAATTTATGTCCAACTCAAGTGTAACATGTATGACACACGCAGCATATAGTGTACTCCCATTTATATATGTACACAAGCGATGTCTCAAGATTCAAAATACTGAGTCAATCAACCAATAATGTACAAAACTAACAGACATATAAACACTTATAGAGTATATGGATCAATAATATCAACTAACATACATAAGCCAGGCCGATGTACTTTCTGCTAGAAGAGCATAATTTTTTTAGCAAAGCTAGTACAATATCTTGGCCCTTTCAGATGCGTGCCACTTAAGGACCATCTATACTACTATTATTGCTGAATGCACATTCAGCCCGGTTGGCATATTTGTAGGTCTAGCATAGCAAACAAAATGAAATATCTTTGCCTCAACAAAAAAAATGAAATGTCTACCGTCTTATCAATTAATACAAACTCATGCTCAAAAGAATACAGACCAAAAAACAAAAAACAATTATTACATGATCTCTAAAACAAATGGTTTGATCAATTACATGAACAAACAACACACATGTTATTCAACGACGAAAAAAACATTTCACCTATGATTTACCAAGTGGGATTTTAATTTCCTTTTTTCCTTCAGGACCTTAACAATGAGGTCAGTCTCAGCTTGCTTCATTTTGAAATCCACCAAATATTTAATGGTTGTCTTGAGTACTGCTTGTGATTGTGCTGTTTGCTTCCTCAATATGTCAACTTCATCTCTAAGTGCAGAAGCAGAATCTCTTTCTACCAATAGTTTAGCCTCTAGAGTATCAGCAGTTGGCAATTCATGATGCACTATTGGGCTGGTGCCATTACTCTGGGATAATACAACGTCCATGGGGACCTCGCTCTTTGATTTTGGGCTAACCTGTGTTGCCATTAAAGTTCCAGTTGGATTTAGAAAAGTTGAAGTTAGCAAAACATCTCAAGTGGGAGTTAGAATAGCAACCCTGTTAAACAAACAAGGAATTAAAGAGTTTTGATTGGATGCCAAAAAGTAGTTATTAACATCATTGCAACCGGTTACAACAGCAAAGCAGTTAAACAAACAAGTTTTGCAAAAGGTACCTGTTGTGGCATTGGAGTTTCTCTTGGATACTAAAAAGTTGAGTAGCTAGTAACTTCATTAGAGCAACCGGTTGCAGCAGCAAAGCAGTTAAACAAACAAGTTTTGCAAAAGGCACTTGTTGTGGC
Organism: Thinopyrum elongatum; assembly: GCA_011799875.1. Taxonomy (NCBI): domain Eukaryota; kingdom Viridiplantae; phylum Streptophyta; class Magnoliopsida; order Poales; family Poaceae; genus Thinopyrum; species Thinopyrum elongatum. The sequence goes on from CM022303.1 coordinate 461,224,324, forward strand.
ATTGGAGTTTCTCTTGGATCCTGAAAAGTTGAGTAGTCAGTAACTTGATTAGAGCAACAAGTTACAACAGCAAACCTGTTACACAAATAAATTTTTGAAAATGTACCTGCTGTGTAATTGGACTTCCAATTGGATCCTAAAAAGTTGAAGTTGGTAAGATGATTACAGCAACAAGTTACAGCAGCAAACCAGGTAAACAAGGAAGTTTTTGAAAACATACTTGTTGTGCCACCCGAGTTTCAGTTGGATCCTACAAACTTGAATTTTAGCAATCATAAATAAAGTGTTGCAAGAGCCATAAGAAACTAACATTAAACTAGTAAAACTAACCAGTTTTGGCAACATATTTAATTACACATGAACTAGTAAAACTAACAAGTTCTTGGCAACGTATTAAAATAACAAGTCGGTACCGTTTACTAGCAACACAGACATCTATAAATTTCTTTGATGTAAGCAAAATGATTCTGACACATATATATATAAGTTAAAAAGACGTTGTCCCTCATATAAACCTGACATTTGTCTGTCTATGAACATGCAAATATTACTAGTGCTACAAGTCATAATAGCAAACCATTTAAACAAACGGGGTATCAGAAGGTAAATTACACATGAATTTTGTTGCACCCTAGAAGTAGATATGACCAGCTATGTATGTGCTTAAGTAGCTATTTAAGTTCAGGCAAACAGGTAATTCTATAAACAGTAAGTATCAAACACATAGATAGGCGCAATCTATAATAGGATTAACAGGCTATGGCATTATGTAATTAGTAGCAAACTAAATTAAGCCAAGCAAGGTAATTTAACAATTTTACAATCAGTGGCTAACTAAAATTCCGAGAAGCAGGTAACTGAACTTACGCTAGCTCTTTGAACAGGCACACTGCAACTGATTTTTCGCTTACAAGGTTCTACAAAGGAGTCCATGGCATCAATTGCTTGGATACGCAGTCCCAATACTTCTTTCTTCCCACACTGCATTGGTAAGTCGAATGGTTAATCTGATAATATGGTGCGTCCTTGATATGTTATATGAGGATGGGTTATCAGACTAGTTGTAGCAACACACATCACACTAGCTTTTACTATATATTTCATGCGATTACATTTGGCATATCGTGATATAAGCAATCTACAATAGGATGAAAAGACTGCATCCTTCACATTATTGGCGAACTCAGTTCATAGAAACAAGCAATTCAACCATTCTGTGGGTAAATCAAAAGCGCCACTGGAATATTTTTCACTACCCCCAATCGTACACACAAAAAGGGGCGGCACCACTGTAGGGGCTGGTATGGGCGGCCGCCTCGGGTGGCTGGAAAGTGTGCACCTAGTTTGAGTCTTCCAGGTTGGCCCAGGCGAGTTTGGTTCGTCCCAGCGCACGAGCAGGCAATGTAAAAAATGAAGAAAAACATTTCAATTTGGATGGGCCAATAACGTAAGTGCAAGGCAGACCCAACAGCAGGCTCGCGGCCCAAACGAGCGCCTCCAATATCGATCGACAGCAGGAAAAATCCCCAATTTGTTCGCTCCAGCCTCCAGCCTGGTTCGCTCCTAACCTAGCCGCCGCTGGACAGACCGACAGAGCTCTTCCTCATGCCCTCGTTGGATGCTGGTCGCTGGGCTTCAAGCGAATGGAAGGAAAAGAAGATGAAGATCCAACCCTGGCTTTAGCCTGCGTGGGACGCAGCGGCGGCAGCACAGGCATGGCATCGAGTTTGCACAAACAGACAGTCGCAGCTTGCAAGAGCAGCATGCGCAACGAGCAGGTACATCACATCCCTAATTATATCTAATTCAACTGTTCAATTTCTGGCCATTAGTTAAACCTGATGGTGTTGTAAAACTGCTTGTATGTAGGGAATCTACAAGAAAATGAAACCAATTTCTGCTTATTTTATAACTCCCCCAATCAATACTAAACTAACTGAACCTAATGTGTCTAATCAAGTTTCCGGTGCAAACATACAAGCTCATATTGTTCTTGAGCCTGAAGTGTCTAATGAACAGACTGGTAATGAAGGATTTGATGCAAACATTTTACATGCTCCTGGTGATGAACATATAGTGTCTAATGAGGGATCTAATGCAAGCATTTTGCAAACTCCCATTGAAGGATTTAGTGTGTAATGATGATCTGCTATGTTGAGAGAGAGAGAGAGAGATTTGCAGGAATTGATGACAAGCAAATTATAGTACATTTTCATGGCTTGAGGAAACGTCGAGGCCATCTACCACAACCTCCCTGTATCATGACAACCTAGCATAAATAATTTTCTAATCTGTTGTTTCAAACTATTGGCTTACTTGTGCAAGATAGATATATTGATATACAGTTTGCGCACTAGTTATAGGTGCAATTAGAATTGGATATTTTCGGCCAGAGAACGAATAATTCAAGCAGGTACAGTCCATGTTAGTAGTCCTTGTCCACCATGTTGTATTTTGTGTTTTTTGGTGCTTACATCATCTAGTGGTTTATAATCTGGAACTACTTTGGATCATTAGATGGTTTTCAAAGTGCATGTAGCTTCACATTTCTCAAGTTATGTTGATTTCCGGAGTGCAAGTGCCTTCGTATTTTTTAAGTTAAATTTTCGCCCTGGTAACTTGAATTCGTGGATCCGCCACTGCACACAAATCATACACGTAGGGCAGTACGAATTAAATGAAATGCAGGGACTTATGCTAGCTCGTTGTACAGGCTCACTGCAGCTCTGCTTCCGCTTGGGATGTTCCATGTACAGGTCCATGTTTCCACTTGCTTGGATGTGCAGGCCATGTGCTCCTTGCACCCCCCTCTGCATTTTTGGCATGGCGAATGGTTGATCAAATGAGAGGAATTGACCTTGCTGTTGTACCGGAGGACAGGTACTTACAAGATTATACCGGCGTGCAGGATGTGTACTAGATCCTGTAGCGCCGTCATGCTTCGCTAAAAAATGGTTTTGCTTGTTTCAGATGATATCTCCAGAAGAAATAAGAGTTAAAGTCAGAGTTGCATAGGCGTGTAAGCTAAGAGAGCAGTAAAAGGATATCTGTTGGAATCGAGGCTCCGCGGACCCAACAAGGTTCAAACTCTGGGGCGTGTACGAAGATCTAGCCTAGCCGCAGCCTCAAGCTCATCACTCCATGGCTTGGCCTCGTCAAGTTCATGCGAACGGGGAAGGGAAGGACACAATAGTTTACCCAGGTTCGGGCCACCTTGCGGTGTAAAACCCTTCTCCTGCTTTGTGGTGGATTGGCCTCGCGAGGAGGTTGACGATGAACTAGTACGGTGGGTGAGCGGCCTCGCAAGGGCTCGGTGGGTGAGAATGGTTCTGCCCGAAGAGGATCAGGATCGGATCCCTCTCTATGGTGGAGACTAGCCTATATTTATAGTGGCCTTGGTCCTCTTCCCTCATAGCTTAGGCGGGAAGGGATTCCACAACGTCCAATTTGAAAGGGGACAAGAGGTACATCTTATCCTGACGAAAGGTGGTCTTCGCCTGCAAAGCTTCTGGCCATGACGCAGTGGTGTGCTTGGTGATGACGTCCGCCCTGCTGAGCTCATTGTCTTGGCCTTGTTGCACCGGAATGGTAACCTTTGGGGGATCCCTCAGGAAACCGCACTGGTCCTTGCCTCCTTAGCACCAAAGAGGAAACTGTCCTCCTCTGCGCCCACTGGGGCCCGCCTGGCCTTGGTCGTTATGGCTCACGTCATCACGAGCCTCATGAGGTGGGGTACCTGCATAGAGATCTCCGCTCCTCGGGACGCAGGCTCGGGATGCTGCCCCTCGGGAGGTCTTGGTGTCATTCGCCTCGCGAGGCCGGGAGGCCCTCATGAGGGTCTTGCTCGCAGAGTCTTGTAAATGGGCCATACCGGGCCATCGACGGGGCCACGCGCTAGGCTGTAGGCAGACAAGTCTAGGTATCCCCGATCCCAGAACGCCGACAGTAGCCCTTGGGCCCAAGGCGCGCTTAGCCTGGCTTCGAAGCGAAGGCAAGGAGTGAAGGGCGAAGCGACGCGGGCCCCAATCGCCTATGGGCCAGGCTTGATGCATGGCGCATGACGGGATGCGAACGCCTCCACTTCCCCACGTTGCCTCGGCAACCGCCCAAACTGACGAAAGTCTGGACGTGCATGCTGCAAGGCCATCATTGCTCGAAGGTGGAAGGGCGCTAGTTGGCCTCCTCCGTCCACCTATAAGAAGGCGAGGGGGCAGAGACCCATCCCATCTCTGTCTTCTCGCCCGTTCTCCTCAAATCCTTACCGCGGCGACCATGGTGCCAGTGAGGAGGTTCACCGCCGAAGAGAAAGGCAAAGATCCCAAAGAGGGACCGGAGTCGCCTCTGCCTAAGAGGGGGCGCGGCCGCCCCCGCAAGTCCGCGGCCACATCTGCAGTGTCGTCACGGGGGCGTGGGCGCCCTCCACTGGCGGTTCGCGCTAGTTCCGGCACCCGTGGGAAGGGCCCCTCCCACGGAAATGGCCGCGGAGGTCGAGGCCGCGGAGGGAAGCACGCGGTGGCCGCAAGACCACCTCGCCAGCGAGCTCACTCGGCCGACATGGACCGCGAGTTCGTGGTGTGGATGGAGAGCCCGCCGCGTACCTGGATCCAGCTTCCGCGCTCCATCGCGGAAGAGCTACCATCCGGAGGACCCGTCGGGCTATGGCTACAGCCCGACGGCTGCTGCAACCGGTCCTCGTGGGTGGAGGTCGAGGTTACCCCCGCGGGCTATGTGTTGCTGACCCATGGGTGGCAGACGTTCGCCCATGCCCGTGATCTTCGTCAAGATCTTCGGGGAAGACGGCGGACGCCTAGGGTGCTGCCCAGATGGCAACAGCAGCGATGGCGATCACCCCTCCGATGATGACTGCTAGGAGGGCGGCGACGTCCTCGGCGGTGAACTTGCCCTTTGTGACGGATGCGATGCCTCCAGCAGCAGCGGCAGCTCCTCCGAGGGGAGCTCGAGCGACGACGACGAGCCGCCATGTCACCGCGCCTGGGTCAAGGAGGAGGAGGACATCGACTAGGCGCCATGATGCCGGGGTCGTCGCCTCCTGAGCTGCGGCCGTCAAGAGGCTGTCTCTTTTGCTTTTTATTTCCTGCACCAAAAATCATGGAGAGCCCCTCGGGGGCGTGTAATGAACTGCTGCGCTCGCGCCTTTATATTAGTGTTTCCTGCTTATGTTCTTCAAGTATGTTGGCATTAATTGAAAGCTTCCTACCTGGCATGATTAGGATAACTTAGCTCAGTGCGCTCGTGGCTCTTGGCGGGTTCCTGCATTGTGGGGGAGCGCTTGGAGCTTCTGATCCTATGCACACTTCCTATTCTAGCGATGATGCTGCTGGAGCGTAAGGGTAGCCGAAGAAGCCTATCGGGGAGACTTCTTCCTCATGGGTCGGATGGCTCTGGAGGCTCGAGAGGCTCGCGAGGCCCGAGGGCTCGCGAGGGTATTGGGCCTCCTGAGGCGCCTCGGCCAGGCGTTGAGCCCTGTTCCTAGATTCCCCAAGCGAGGGTCAGTAGCCGCTGGTGCGCTGGGTCATGGCAACACGTGCCTGTTGGCTCGCTCGAGAACATCGCGCGAGGACTTAGGCGCCAAAGGCTTGGCGAGGTGTGCATATGGGCAGACCCGCGGCCGTTGGGGCCTGGGTCCTCGATGCTGCTGGGGCTAGCCCAGGCGTAAACACCGTGCCCAGCCCCCGCTCGCGGGGCGCGTGGGAGTGGGCAACATGCAGCCGCCATTTCCTTTAAAAGACAAGATTCAAGAAGGGAAACACCGCAAGGAGAAAATCCCGACCCCTTTTCCAACAAACACATGAAAACTTCAAAGTTCATTCCAAGAAATTGCAAATTCGATTACAGAGAGGATGAAAAACGGCTGCGTCCGGCGCCTATACTAGTCTTCCCACCAGCGCGGAGCATGGGGCCTCCACTTGGGCATGGGCATAGTCGATATACGACCGTTTCCGCCAGCGCGGAGCATGGGGCTTCCACTAGGGCATGGGTGGGTGCTCCTGCGAGGCCATGAAACGGCACACCAGGAGACTCTGGGGCGTGTACAGCCCCACTCATTATTACGTGAGAGTGTCACAGGTAGAACTTCCGGAGGTGCTAGATGTTCCAGGCGTTATGGATGGGGACCCCGTCCTCCGTCTCCAGGCGCGCGGCGCCAAGCCTGGAGACGCGGGCGACCCTGAATGGGCCCTCCCACATGGGAGAGAGCTTATGAAGGCCCTCCCTGGAGAGGACCCGCCTCGGGATGAGATCTCCAACTTCGAGAGTCCGGGGGCGGACGCTGCGGGAGTGGTAGCGCCGCAGGGCCTGCTGGTACCTTGCGGCTCAGAGAGAGGCCTGGCGGTGGGCCTCCTCTCCGAGCACAAGATCAGTCCCCCGCGAGACATCCTAACGCGCCTCGTCCAATGCCAAGACTCGCGGGGAACTATTCTTGATCTCAAGCGGGAGGACTGCCTCGGCCCCGTAGACGAGGAAGAACGGGGTCTCCCCGTTGGGCTTAGCCGCGATGGTGCAGATGGACCATAACACGAACTGCAGCTCATCCTCTGTTCTCGTGATATCCCATCTTGGGGCCTTTTCTGGCACCCTGCCGGAGGGGGATTCGATGCGTGAGTAGTTTACCACAGACCTACGGGTCCATAGCTAGTAGCTAGATGGCTTCTTCTCTCTCTTTGATCTTCAATACAATGTTCTCCTTGATGTTCTTGGCGATCAATTCGATGTAATACTTTTTTGTGGTGTGTTTGTTGAGATCCGATGAATTGTGGATTTATGATCAGATTATCTATGAATATTATTTGAGTCTTCTCTGAACTCTTTTATGCATGATTAAGATATCTTTGTATTTCTATTTGAACTATCGGTTTGGTTTGGCCAACTAGATTGGTTTTTCTTGCAATGGGAGTGGTGCTTAGTTTTGGGTTCAATCTTATGGTGTCCTCACCCAGTGACAGAAGGGGTAGCGAGGCACGTATTGTATTGTTGCCATCGAGGATATAAAGATGGGGTTTTCATCATATTGCTTGAGTTTATCCCTCTACATCATGTCATCTTACTTAATGCGTTGCTCTGTTCTTATGAGCTTAATACTCTAGATGCAGGCAGGAGTTGGTCGATGTGTGGAGTAATAGTAGTAGATGCAGAATTGTTTCCGTCTACTTGTCACGAACGTGATGCCTATATTCATGGTCATTGCCTTAGATATCGTCATAACCTTGCGCTTTTCTATCAATTGCTCAATAGTAATTTGTTCACCCACCAAGAGAGAAGCCTCTAGTGAAACCTATGACCCCTGGGTCTATTTTCCATCTTATATTTTCATATCTATAAACCAAAAAACCCAAAAATACTTTGCTGCAATTTATTTGTTTTTATTTTTTTTACGTTTTAGTAATCTTCTATACCTATCTCTATTAGATCTCACTCTTGTTCGAGACCGTGAAGGGATTGACAACCCCTTTTTTGTGTTGAGTGCAAGTCTTTGTTAGTTTGTGCAGGTGCATAGATTGGAGACTTGCTTTTGCCTCCTAATGGATTGATACCTTGGTTCTTAACTGAGGGAAATACTTATCTCTACTTTGCTGCATCACCCTTTCCTCTTCAAGGGAAAAATCAACGCAAGATCAAGAAGTAGCAGGAAGAATTTCTGGCGCCGTTGCCGGGGAGGTTCTACATCAAGCCTACCAAGTACCCATCACAAACTCTCAACTCTTGCATTACATTATTTTCCATTTACCTCTCGTTCCTCTCCCCCACTTCTAAAACGTTTTAAGAAAAACACAAAAAGATTTTCCTATTTATTCGCCCTTCTTTCGTTCGTCTTTTTCGTTTGCTTTTTGTTTACTCGTGTGCTTGATTGGTTTCTTGCCATCATGTCTGAATTTGGAGAGGTTATCGTTGAAAATTTTGAGGATCTTGGTAGCATAAATTTTGAGGAAAAAGTTGGATCTTGCTCTATAGATCGTGAAACTGAAACTCCCCCTAATTATAAGGCAAGAACTTTTCATGTGGGAGACGGTAATATTATTGGGAAAAGTGTTATTCAAGAATTCTTTGATTGTATGGGAACTTTGCCTATTAATAAGAGATCTATCCTTCTTGATACAAATTTTTATGCGGATGCCATTGCCATGCTTATTAATAAATTAGAAAGAAAATTTGTGCACATCCACCCCGCTTTGCAAAAGATGTTTTATGAACTTCCCAATATTCATCATCCTAAGGCTAAAAAGATTGCCACTATCATCCTTATGCAGGAATTTGATTTCATAATACAAGAAGCTAGGGAATTTTTTGTTTTTTACAATAAAGATATTGAACATCCTCAGATTGAAGAAATTCTCCATGATAAAGAAACTTTGCGTAGCCTGGAATCTAGAGATTATCAGTCTTACAGTGACAATCTTAGGAGGAGAGTTCCTTACTCAGAAATTACTCAAGCCCTTTACCTTGATACTTATGATAAATTTGATTGGGTAACTTGGGGAATTTATGTAGGATTTAATGATGATTGGTTGGAAGAGATGACTGGGGAACCCATTAAAAACAAGATACGTATTTTATATGATGATATATATGGTGATGATCCAGATTATGGCTTTATGAATGTCGAAATCACTAATCAAAGTCCTTTTCATGAATTAATTTCACCTACTAGAAGGGAAAGAAGAGAAAACAGAGATTTTCTAAGAAAAGTTTTGGAAGATTTGATAAATACCAAAGATGACAATACCTAGATCTATGTTTTATGCCTAGCTAGGGGCGTTAAACAATAGCGCTTGTTGGGAGGCAACCCAATTTTCTTTTTTATGTTTTTTGATTTTGGTTATATTTTTAAATAAATACACATTATTACCTCTGTAGTAATTGTTTTCTGGTGTTTTAATTAGTGTTTGAGCCAAGCAAGACCATTGGGATGGTATGGTGATAGTTGATTTGATCTTGCTGAAAAACAGAAACTTTTGTCCTCATTGCCAAAAAATTAATAAATCACAGAAACGTGCTTTTGATCTGAATTTTTTACACATGATTTATATACAAATTTCCCAGGTTTCCTAATTTTTCATAATTTTTGGAGTTAAAGAAGTATACAAAATTTCCAGATTACTGCAGACTGTTCTGTTTTTGACAGATTCTGATTTCTATGTGTTGTTTGCTTATTTTGATGAATCTATGGGTAGTATCGGGAGGTATGAACCATGGAGAAGTTGGAATACAGTAAATATTACACCAATATAAATAAATAATGAGTTCACAACAGTACCTAAAGTGCTAATTTATTTTATTATACTAACGGATCTTATGAGTTTTGTGTTGTGAAGTTTTCATGTTTTGGGTAAAGATTTGATGGACAACGGAATAAGGAGTGGTAAGAGCCTAAGCTTGGGGATGCCCAAGGCACCCCAAGGTAATATTCAAGGACAACCAAGCATCTAAGTGTCGGGGTACGACACCTATGGGATCCCGAGAGACCCCTTTACGATTCGGCGGGGGGAGAGGTATACGCAAAGAGCAGAACCAATGATCGACGCGGGAAGTTTTTACCATGGTTCGGGCCGCTGATCAGCGTAAAACCCTACTCCTGCTTTGTGTTCTTATTGATGTTCTTGAGCCCAGCCTTCAGGAGCGCTCACAATGAACAGTACGTTCAAAGAGCAGCTACGCATGCAGAATGGGCCAGAAGTCTCCTCCCCTGTAGCAGTTGCCTTGGGCCTTCTTTTATATGCTCAAAGGGGTCTCCACAGTGGCAAAATGTACATACATTGAGGTGTAAAGTAGCTATAGGGTATCATACCTAACCCCTGACGGATTAGGACAAGCGCATTTAATGCACCGTGAGGTGTCTATTTAGGTGTCCTCACTTTCTTGGGGATGGAAAAAGGAGCCATCCCATCAGCACCGCTTAAGCTCTCCTCCACTGGCGCGTTGCCACGCATCCAGGGAAGAACCCAGAATGTCAGACATGTTACTGTGCCAAAGCGGTGGCACAGTGGCAGAATCTTGCCGGGCGCCAAGCCTTGCCGGGCACCGAGCCTTGCCGGGCGCCAAGGCTTGCCGGGCGCCAAGGGCCATCCCGGCAAGGATCTTGCCGGGGAAGCTGGTCTTCGGATTCCAGCTCTGCTTACCTGTTGATCCTCAGATCCCTGACTTGATGATTTCCTTGATGGCTTGAATCGACCTCGAGCTGATCCCGGCAAGCCTTGCCGCGAGGATGGCTACAACTGCCCGTGCACAAGTACGGGGTACTAGTGGCCCAATACTTAGTACACCGACAGGAGCCCCCGGGCCTAGGCCATACACGAGTGCGATGCGTTGTTGGGCTAGGCCCAAATAGTGCACGGGCACGCGTGGCAGGGGATTAACTGCTCGTAAATATGTCGCTTTACTGTGCCCCCCACTACGCGCACGGAGCGCGTGACGTGGGAAGCGTGCCAAAAAGGCTGCAAACTGTCTCGCGCCTATAGAGGCGCATTCATATTGGGGAATAAACAAGGCGGCCCCGCTCCTTCCCCATAAAAAGGGGAAGTCGCAGAGGCGCAAACCTATTTATCCCCCTCTTCTTCTCAATCTGGCCATCGCCATCGCCTTCCTTTCCTCGAGCTCAGGGCGAAACCTTTTTCCTCTTCCGCCCGCTGCTCCCGCGCTTGCTCCGCCCCCAGCTTCCGTCCTCACAGTCGCCATGCCGCCCAAGGCCAGCAAAGGCAAGGGCAAGGACAAGGAGGCGAAAGCTGAAGTTCCGGAGAGCGAACTGGTGAAGATGCGGAAGAGGCTCGTCGTCTTCCCTCCGACGCTCGATGCCGGAGCTTTGAAGGGGCGATACCAATGCATGTGGGCGAAGGGAACGCAAGCTCACCCTACCACACGCGTAATCCCAGGTGCTTGCTCCAAGGGTGGATCGGACAGATACCCCTTCTTCACTGCATATTTCTATTGCGGGCTCTGTCCCCCCTTTTCCGATTTCTTCAACGACATCATGTACACGTACGGCTTCCACCTTCTTGATTTCACGCTGAATGCCGTACTTTGCATGTCTATCTTTGCCCATCTCTATGAGAATTTCGCTGGCGTGATCCCCAATTCTGCTCTTTTCCGCCATTATTTCTACCCTCGTATCCAAAAAGGAGAGGCTCTCTCCGGATCTATTGCCTGGATTCCAAGGGCTTGGAACAAAGAGATATACCCAGAGGGAGTTTACCGCGAAAAGTGGGATGAGTGGCGGGCCGAATGGTGCTAGATCCAGGAAGCAGATCCTCATCCTTTTTGTCATCCCCGGCAATAGAAGGTGGTCCACGGCAAGGATTGGGGCGATCTCGCTGCGGAAGACGAGAGGCACACAATCGCCACTACCAGGATCCTTCGCTTGAAGGCTGTCGGGCTGACGATGGAGATGATCGGCTTCGACTTTCTCCGCCGCCGCATCGCCCTTCTGCAGAACAGGGGAAGGCCAGCCTGGGAGTACAAGAACGCGGCAGATGTCATGAGACTGCGCCCCGGGCTGAACAACAATCTGACTGCCATGCAGCTTGGCGCTCTCCGCCAAAAGTTATTCCAGCGCGAAGACAAGCACCGGCTGCCGGCAAGGATTGTCCCCTTGTGCAACAACTCTGCCTTGGGGTCAATCATTGCCTTCTTGCTGATGTTCAACGCCCACGGCCTCGATCCGACCTGGGTCGAGCCAAGCGAGGAAGAAGCGCAGAAGTTCTTTGACAACTTGACGGAGAAGCCTGTCCGGCAAGAGTCAGATTTTATCCGAGCCACCACTGACCAGGAAGTAGCTTATATTGCTACCAGAGTGGAGGAGGCAAATCTTACCGCGGAGGCTGGCAACGTTGGCTTCATAGAGTGGGAAGCCAGCGACGCAGAGGTGGTAGTGGAGGCAAAGCCTGCCGGGGAGGACAAGGTTGCCGGGGAAGAAGGCGGCGCAGCCGCTGAGAGCTCGTCTGGCGAAGACACGGCCGAAGAGGAGACGCGAGAAGAGCCCTCACCTCCGAAGAAGGCAAAGCGTGTTCTTCGGAAGGCTGCATCAGGCATCCCGACAAGCCAGCCTACTTCGAGCGGCGAAGCCCCCGGCAAGAAAGTGGCCGGCAAGACTGGACCGCGGCAGGGGGCTCGTCAACAGCCCGCGCGGCGCGCGAGACCCACACCAGCGACCACTGCTGGGGCGGCAGGAGGGTCTCGTACTACCGCACCGGAAACTGCCCCGGCGCCTGCCACAGCCAAGCGGCCTAGGACTCCTCCTCTGCCTCCCCACTCAGACACCGCAACGGAGGTCGACTTCGACATCTCCGGCTTTAGTCCAGAGCGAGAGGAAGAAGAGTGAGTACTTGCCACAGCTTTTACCTTCCAATTTGCATCAATCTTACTGACTTGCTTGTGTTGTTTCTGTAGTTACATAGAAACCTTGCTGGAGAGGATGGCGAAGAGGTCAAGGATTTCTACGGGCGACGAGCCCCCGGCAGGCTCCACTAGCGTGCCAGAAACCGTCATTGTGAGCCCGGAGTCTAGTCCTCAACGCAGCCCCCAGCGCAGCCCCCAGCGTAAGTTCATTGTTCCTTTTCTGCTGACTGGTGCCGAGGCTTTCATTCTTGCCGCTGATATCTTTGGGTTCGCAGGAGAAGAACGGCAACAAAGAGAAGACATTCCCATTGTGCCTCCTTCATCGACCGCTCCGCCCACAAGCACGTCTCCGGCAAGAGATCCTGCCGACGAGCCTGTCCTGATCGAGGAGGAGCCGACAAGCACGGACTCCGGCAACCCACCCCCGGCAACCGGAGTTGCCGGGAGAGGCGAAGCCACCTCTCGACAGCTCGACGCAGGTACTCGATCGCCTCAGAGCGCTTGTTATTCTTTTTCTCTTATCTTTTTATCTCTAGCCACTTCAACTTCAACCTCGATCTTATTCTGTCTTCCTCCTTCGCCCTTCAGAGTTCCCTGTGATGGAACACATAGACGTTGACGTCGTCATCGAGGAGACCGCCAGGGATGCCGCCGCCGAAGCGGACAGGATCGCTGTCAGCGAGGCCACCAAGGATGACGTTGCCGGGGCTGATGATGCTCTTAACGGGGAGGCCGCCAAGACTGCACAAGAGGAAATCGCCGAAGAACTTGCTGAAGAGGGCGACAGGGAGGCTGAGGACCGCACTGACAGCATTCCTGCCACAGGAGTGCCAGGCGCTGCACCGGCCACAGAGCCCCCTGTCACTGGTGAGGCGGCCACTGAAGACCAGCCATCGACATCTGAAGGCCCCTCATCCAGCAAGTATCTCAAGGTTGGCGAGAACCTGTTCATCAACTTGCCGGGGACGGCAAGCACCGAGGCACCAGCCGAAGGAGAAATATTTGAGGAAATTATTGCCGCTGCCGGGCTCGAAGTTGTTGACGACCCCAACACTAGCAGCGGCAAATCTGAAGAGGATCAACTCCTTCAGGCCATGGGTGAGAATTTCCGCAAACTCCAGGCTCTCCATCGCGCCCGAAAAGAGAAGGCAGACTCCAGAATGGCAGTTGTCGAGGCAGCCGAAGCGGATTTTCAAAGGCGCGTCGCACAAATGCAAATCTGGCACGCCGAGGCCCTCCAAGAGCTGGATGCCGGCCGAGAACAAGTGAGCCAGCAATGGAATGAGATCCTCCTGAAGCAATCAGATATGGAGAAGGCACATGATGAAGTTGTTCAAAGGATTGCTGCCGAAGATGCTCTCCTGATGGGGCGCCGCATTGCTCTTGATGCTCATGAAGAAGATCTCATCGCACGTGAGCAGGCGCTCACTGCCAAGCTTCGTAGCAAGGATGAAGACATCGAAAATCTTGTCGCGTGGCAGACCCAGGAGCTGGAGCAGAAACACAAAGAGGCGCTCGAAGCTCTGACTGCAAGTCATGCCGGCAAGCTCAAGGAGGCCGTCGATGCAGCCGAAGCTGCAGAGGCCGCCAAGAACGAGCTGAGCGACAAAGTGAAGAGGCTGGAAACATATCTCGAAGAGCACGGCAAGGAGCTCTTGACGCTCAAGGGGGACAGGGAAAAAACCCTCCACTCCTTGGCGGAGATGCAAGTTGCCCTGTCCGACAAGACCAAGCAGCTCTCCTCTGCGGCTGATAGTATTTCGCTTCTGGAGCTGAAGCTGACCACACTGGAGAAGTCTCTTGAGGCTGGCAAGGCCCGTGAGAAGGCTCTACTCAAGGATCTCCAAGGAGAGAGGAACCTGCTCAAGAGCGCCGCCGCTGCCCAAAACGAATACGAGAAGGGAGTGGAGATCTGGACCGGACGCCTCATCGCCACCGCGGAGAAGCTTACCGCAGAACTGTCAACCATGGGCCTGTCGAACTTCAGATATTCTTCCGAGGAAAGGATATCTCCAAGTGCCAGGTTGACGATGTTCTTTGAAAGCATCATCAACGCGTTGAGGGCGCTCCAGTCCAGCCGGGCGACCCAACTGGCGAACGAGACTCGCCGGCTTTGCCGGGCCGTCCTCCGCAAGGTGCTCATCAAGGTGGTGCACAGCAATCCCGGCATCGACCTCTCCAACGCACTCGGCCATCTGGCAAAGGATGCAAATGTTGAGGCGCTTGAAGAGTGCATCACGCCAATCCTTGAGAAGGTGGACTCATCAAAAGGATCGAAGGCCAGCGCAGGGATTGAGTGATTTCCTTTTATTCTTGCCGCCATCATCTCATGTAAAAGACAATTAAGTCTCAAGTTAGAACTGCGGCAACTCATGAATGTAATACAATATGCCTATGTTTAGGTGCATGCTTGCTATTTTCCTTGTCTGATTCCTTTATGTATGGAGTTCACCCTACGCTTATTGAAAAACTTGCCGGCGCGCAACCTACCGCGAGCGCTGGGTGCGGGACTTCAGCAGCCTGCTGGAGGCGCAGCGGCCGGCAAGACTCCTTGGCGTTCTCAGTGCAGCCACTTAAATCGTTGAGCGGACTCGAAACAAAATAAGGGCGCAACTGATTACAACAAGGGTTCCTTCGCATGCAGATTTTCCATACAAGAATCGGAATCGTCCAAGGAAATAACTTGGTAATAAAAGAAACTTGCTCTGAGTTTTTAGAACTTAGCTTCCTGGCCTTGTTCTTCCTCCGGCAAGCGTCGATTCCGAACGTCACCAATTGGTATTCATATCTCCCTTCCCCCCCTGGCAAATGTGCACGCGAGGAATCCTTCTGTCTTTTGAGAAAAAGAAAGAAGAGAAAATAAAGGGATGAAGCCTTGGCGGTTCGTTAGAACTTACCGGGATCAGGTGTCATACAACATCTTAGACAAACATGCATATATAAATATGAACATGGGAATCAATAAGGAAATGTACAACACTTAAATTTATTCATCTGTGCTCAGGGTCTGCGCCTGGCTTTGTACAAAGGATCACATGCCTTGCTGGCAAGACTTGTACAAAAGGGTGGTTGCCGGGAGCCCCCGGCAACCGCACCTTATGGATAGAACTTGCGAAGATGTTCGATATTCCAGGAATTGCTCACTGGAACGCCATCTTCGGTCTCCAGGCGGACAGCGCCGGGCCTGGTGACTCGTACTACCCGATAAGGGCCTTCCCACTTTGGCGTCAACTTGTTTGAATTCTTGGCGGACTGAATCCGCCGAAGAACAAGGTCGCCTTCCGCAAGGCTTCAGGCATGAACTTTGCGGCTATGATAGCGGCGCAAAGCTTGCTGGTAGCGTGCAGCTCGCACGGCAGCCTGAAGATGATTCTCCTCAAGGAGCACAGCGTCATCTTGCCGCAGTTGCTCTTGCTCGAGCTCATCATAAGCGAGCACTCGAGGAGATCCGTATATGAGTTCCGTGGGGAGAACTGCTTCCGCTCCGTAGACCAGAGCGAAACGGCAAACAATTCCTTTGAAGAACTTGACAGCTGACTGCGCTGTCACCTTCCTCACTGCTTCCACCTCCGGCCACTTTGTGAACTTGTCGATAGCAACGTACAAGTACTCAAAGCCCCCGGTAGCACGGGCGAAGGGGCCCAGTATGTCGAGCCCCCAGACCGAAAATGGCCAGGAGAGAGGGATTGTTTGAAGAGCTTGAGCTGGCTGATGTAATTTCTTCGAATGAAACTGGCACGCTTCACACTTGGTTACTAGTGCAGTCGCATCCTGGAGGGCGGTAGGCCAAAAGAAACCTTGCCGGAATGCTTTCCCGGCAAGCGCTCTTGACCCTATGTGGGAACCACATATGCCCCCATGTATCTCCGCCAACAGCTGTAGTCCATCCTCCCGAGAAATGCACTTCAATTTCACACCGTTTGGTCTCTTTCTGTACAGGACGTCATCGACGAACTTGTACATAACAGACCGATGGGCTACTCTCTCTGCTTCTTCCTGCTCCTCAGGGAGTTCACCTGTCTGAAGGAAATGGACAATGTGCTGCGCCCATGCTGGAGCCTGAGGCTCGACAGCTAGGACTAAAGGCATCTCCTCCGCCGGGGGAACGTTTGTCTCGACAGCAAGGGCCTGAGGCCCTGCCGGAGCCTGTTGTTTCCCGGCAGGCATGTCGATCCCGGCAACTTCCTTGCCGGCGGCTCCAGAGAGC
This sequence comes from Thinopyrum elongatum, assembly GCA_011799875.1. Taxonomy (NCBI): domain Eukaryota; kingdom Viridiplantae; phylum Streptophyta; class Magnoliopsida; order Poales; family Poaceae; genus Thinopyrum; species Thinopyrum elongatum. The sequence goes on from CM022303.1 coordinate 461,240,876, forward strand.
TCTGCCGGGAAGTACTGTCCAGAGTTCAACTTCCTTCTCTTTTCATGCCGCATCGATGGCGCCACGGATGGTTGAGTCAATTGGAGCACAAAAGTTCCTGGTTCCACAGGCAACTTGAGGGCAGCACGCTTTAACAGGTCGTCAGCAATATTGTTCTCGGCACGAGGAACGTGCTCCATTTGGAGACCGTCAAAGCGCTCTTCCAATTTCCTCACTTCATCTACGTAGGCCTGCATTAATGGACTTTGATAACTCTTGTTAACTTGCCTGACGACAAGCTGTGAATCGCCTTTGATGACGAGCTTTTTGATACCAAGGTCCGCCGCGATCCTGAGACGGCAAGCAAACCCTCGTATTCTGCAGTGTTGTTGGTCGAACTCTCCCGGGGAAAGTGCATTTGGACTACGTACTTGAGGTGCTCTCCGGTGGGTGCGACAAGCAGCACGCCAGCACCGGCCCCTTGCAGCGAGAAAGCCCCGTCAAAGTACATAACCCATTGCTGATCGATTTCCTTGCCGGGGAGAGTTGTTTCTTGAACTTCTTCGTCTGGCGTCGGGGTCCATTCTGCAATGAATTCCGCCAAGGCCCTACTCTGAATTGTCGAAGTGCTTTCAAACTTAAGGCCAAAGCTGGACAGCTCCAACGCCCACTCCACGATCCTGCCGGTTGCCTCCGGATTTTGCAAAATCCGTTGCAACGGAAAGCGAGTGACGACGGTAATCTCATGTGCTTGAAAATAATGGCGCAGCTTCCTTGAGGACATAAGGAGGCCGAAAAGCAACTTCTGTACACCAGAATATCTTGATCTAGCTCCCTGTAAAAGAGAGCTAACAAAATAAACTGGGCGCTGCACCATCTTCTTCTTCTGCACAGGTTCTTCTGTTTGTGCAGATCCTGTCTTGCTGGGATCAACCCTTGCCGGGGAAGATCTTGCCGCGTCATCCGGCGGTCCTACCGCTGGTGTTGCTTCCTCATCTGCTTCTCTCTGCACCACTAGCGCAGCACTAACCACTTGATTTGTTGCCACCAGATACAACAGCAACGGCTCTTGTGGTTTAGGCGCGACTAGCGTCGGCGAAGAGGAAAGGTATTTCTTCAAATCTTGCAGCGCTGCCTCCGCTTCCGGAGTCCATTTCATTGGACCTGCCTTCTTCAAAATTTTGAAGAAGGGCAGGGCGCGCTCAGCAGATTTGGAAATAAACCTTCTTAGAGCAGCAACACAGCTAGCAAGACGACGCACATCCTTGACGCGTCTCGGCGCTTCAATTTGCTCAATGGCTTTGATCTTGTCGGGGTTCGCTTCGATTCCCCGGCAAGATACAAAGAATCCGAGGAGCTTGCCGGAAGGAACTCCGAACACGCACTTCTCAGGATTGAGCTTCAAGTTGATCTTGCGCAAGTTTGCAAATGTTTCTTCCAAGTCTTGAATGAGCGTTGCTTTATCCTTGGTTTTGACCACTATATCATCCATATACGCCTCCATATTTCTATGAAGTTGTGGCTCAAAACCAATCTGGATTGCTCTGGCAAATGTAGAACCAGCACTTTTCAACCCGAAAGGCATTCGTATAAAACAATACGTACCACATGGGGTGATAAAGGTGGTCTTCTCTTCATCTTCCTTTGACATAAAAATCTGATGATACCCTGAATAGGCATCAAGGAAGGACAGGAGGTCACAACCAGCGGTGGCATCCACAATCTGGTCGATGCGCGGCAAGGGAAAAGGATCCTTTGGACAAGCTTTATTGATATCTATATAATCGATACAAAGCCTCCATTTCCCATTCGCTTTTCGTACTACAACCGGATTGGCCAACCAGGTTGGATGAAGCACTCCTTTGACCAGTCCCGCCGCCTCCAGCTTCTTAATCTCTTCGGCAATGAATTCTTGCCGCTCCAAGGCCTGCTTCCTCACCCTTTGCTTGACGGGCCGCGCATGAGGATAGACAGCAAGGTGGTGCTCAATACCTTCCTGGGAACACTGGGGATGTCAGACGGTTGCCATGCAAACACGTCGACATTCGCCCGCAGGAAAGCAACGAGCGCGCTTTCCTATTTGTCATCTAGGGTGGAACTTATGGTGAAAGTTCCCCCCGTTCCGTCCTCCCTGGCAGGCACCTTCTTGGTTTCCGGCGGGGCAGCCTTGGACTTCTTGTTCTTGCCGGTGGAACTCTCTGGTACGTCCTCGACGGAAGCGCGGCACTCCGAGGAGGTGCGCTTGCCGGAGTTCGCGCCAAGGTTCCTGCCGGTCTTCTTCTTCCCTCCGGGAGTTCCAGCGGCAGGAGCAGATGCCTTGATGGCAGGTGCTGCAACTGCTTCCCGGTAAAGTTGATCGGCACAGATGAGCGCATCCTTCTTATCGGAATGGATAGTGATGACGCTCAATGGCCCGGGCATTTTCAAAACATTGTATGCGTAGTGTGATGCCGCCATAAACTTAGCCAGCACTGGCCGACCAAAGATCCCATTGTATGACATGGGGATCTTGGCGACATCAAACACCACCTTCTCGGTCCTGAAGTTAAGCTCGCTGCCAAATGTTACTGGCAGCGTGATCTTGCCCTTAGGCTGGGTTCTTCCCAGATTGACCCCTTGAAACGTACCCGTTTCCTCGAGGTCTTCGTCGGGAATCTAAAGCTTTGTGAGCACATCTGGTGAGATTAAGTTTAGGCCGGCCCCGCCGTCAACTAACATCTTCGTTACCTTGAGGTTGCGAATTGTTGGCGAGACCAACAATGGCAAACACCCGACCGCAGTTGTGCGATCAGGGTGATCCTCGGCGTCAAAGACGATAGGCGTGCTGGACCACTTCAGGGGCCTACACGCATCGGGGGATGGCTCTGCCGCATTAACCTCCCGCATCCACTGTTTAAGTTGGCGGTGGGAAGAATGCAGCGAGGCACCCCCATCAATGCACATAGCCTCCGTAGCCTTCTGGAATTCCTGCTCACTGGATTCATCATCTTCCTCATCATCATCTCCTTCTTTATCTCGGCCCCGAGCGGGCCGATCCTTCTGCTGCTTGGCCTTGCCGCGGCGACCCCCTCGGCCACCGCGTTTCTTGCCGGACCCCTCAGCACCATCTTGGGCCTTCTCCTTATCTCGCCTCTCGTATTCGGCCTTCTGCTTCTCGGCAAGCTGCTCGACTTGCCGGCAGTTCTGGAGATCGTGGCCCTTGGTGCGATGGATCTTGCAATACTGCTTGCCGGAGTTCTCCGACTTGTCGGCAGCCGCCAAGGCCTGACATGAAGGGCACCCGGCAAGATCCTTGCCGGGGTCGCTAACCTTGGCCTTCTTGGCGGCGCCAGGGTTGTCGGATTCCTCGACAGCAAGCACGGCCTTGCCTCCGTGCTTCCTGTTTCGCCGCCGGCCTTTCCTTGATGAGGCCGCGGCGTCTTCATCTTCAGAGTCGCCTGCCGCACCAACAGCCTCACCGGGGAGTTTCCTCCCCTCTTCAGCTCGAGCGCACTTGTCAGCCAGAGCATAAAGCTCGGCAATACTCCGAACTTTGTTCATTGCCAGCTCTTCCCGCATTCTGCGGTTACGCACATTCTGGTGGAACGCGCTAATGACAGCGGCAGGATGAACGTCGGGAATGTTGTACTGCACTCGGCTGAACCTCTACATAAATTTGCGCAGGAACTCGCCCTCCTTCTGAGGGATGATGTGCAAATCGCTCTCTTGACCAGGAGCTTGATGGCCTCCAACAAAGGCGCCAACAAACTGATGGCATAGATCTGACCAGGAAGAAATGGAATTCTCCGGCAGATGCATCAACCACGACCTGACGTTGGGCTTGAGCACCAACGGGAAGTAGTTGGCAAGTATCTTGTCATCTCGGCCCCCGGCAGCCTGCACCGCAATGGTGTAGATGCTCAGGAACTCCGAGGGATGGGTCTTTCCATCATACTTCTCCGGGACCTCTGGCTTAAAGGTTCGGGAATTGGGCCACCGGACTTGCAGCAGCTCACGGGTAAACGCCGGAGTCCCTACCTCATAAGGCAGGTCTCCTACGTCCCCTGGCGCAGGCTCGTCAACAGCCGGCCCCGCGCGCTTATCAAAGTGATAGCGCGCTTCCCGTCGCCGCTCGATGGTTGTTCGAGCGTCCTCTTTGCCTCGTTCCTGGAGAACCAGACGCTGATCACGGCGCATCCGCGGATCAGACGACGCCATGGAAACTTCTTCATGGCGGTCGACTTGCTGAGTTGTCGGCCGCCGCTGGTGCCGCGGAGTGGAGTGCACTGTAGTTGCACCACCTCCGGTTTTGTCTACATCGGCTCGCGCCGGATCGATGGGCCTCCGCTGCGAGGGCCCTGCCTCATGCAGTCCATCTTTGTTGGCGAAGCCGATAAGGCTCTGGATAGTAGCTCGCCGTTCCTCCATCTTCTCCAGGGCGGGAGGAAAATCGAGGAGCAGCTATGCACGTGCCAAGGCTTCCGCTGGCGTAGGTGGCGGCGACAAGTGCGAGGTACATGAGGTGCTCTGACTCCTAACCAAGTTAGAAGGAGCACCACCACGGTCACGCGACCGCGTGTCACCTCCGCCGGCAGCTCGGTGTGCATGCTGGTCCCGCGCATCTTGGGATCTATGCGCAGAAACCTTTTCATGGGGACGCCCCGAACCACCAGCGCCATGACGTCGCTCCTCTTGCACGACCTGAGTAGGTCGCGAGGCTTGCGCTGGCGCGGGAGCTCCAGCAGGCGCCCTTCGATCCCTAGAGTTAGTTGTGCCACCCGTAGGCAACACAGCACCATCTCTAGATCCGGCGGCGTGCAAGTTACCACTGCCACTGCGAACGATACCGCTCGCTTGGCTTGGATCACCAAAACTCCGCGGGGGTTCTAGTCCTCTTCCTTCCGCATCCACGCCGTCGCCAGTACGCGAAGGTGCAGGCAAAACGGACACGGACGGCTACGCTGTCGCAGCGCTCTTCTTATTGGGTGGCATGATGATGAAGATGATGGAGAAACTAGGGCGCCGAGCACTAGATCAGGTTCACGTAACCTTCAATCCCCCTACCTGGCGCGCCAAAGATGTCGGGGTACGACACCTATGGGATCCCGAGAGACCCCTTTACGATTCGGCGGGGGGAGAGGTATACGCAAAGAGCAGAACCAGTGATCGACGCGGGAAGTTTTTACCCAGGTTCGGGCCGCTGATCAGCGTAAAACCCTACTCCTGCTTTGTGTTCTTATTGATGTTCTTGAGCCCAGCCTTCAGGAGCGCTCGCAATGAACAGTACATTCAAAGAGCAGCTACGCATGCAGAATGGGTCAGAAGTCTCCTCCCCTGTAGCAGTTGCCTTGGGCCTCCTTTTATATGCTCAAAGGGGTCTCCATAGTGGCAAAATGTACATACATTGAGGTGTAAAGTAGCTACAGGGTATCATACCTAACCCCTGACGGATTAGGACAAGCACATTTAATGCACCGTGAGGTGTCCGTTTAGGTGTCCTCACTTTCTTGGGGATGGAAAAAGGAGCCATCCCATCAGCACCGCTTAAGCTCTCCTCCACTGGTGCGTTGCCACGCATCTAGGGAAGAACCCAGAATGTCAGACATGTTACTGTGCCGAAGCGGTGGCACAGTGGCAGAATCTTGCCGGGCGCCAAGCCTTGCCTGGCGCCGAGCCTTGCCGGGCGCCAAGGCTTGCCGGGCGCCAAGGGCCATCCCGGCAAGGATCTTGCCGGGGAAGCTGGTCTTTGGATTCCAGCTCTGCTTACCTGTTGATCCTCAGATCCCTGACTTGATGATTTCCTTGATGGCTTGAATCGACCTCGAGCTGATCCCGGCAAGCCTTGCCGCGAGGATGGCTACAACTGCCCGTGCACAAGTACGGGGTACTAGTGGCCCAATACTTAGTACACCGACACTAAGCTTGGGGATTCCCCGGATGGCATCCCCTCTTTTGTCTTCAATCCAACGGTAAATTTACTTGAGGCTATATTTTTATTCACCAGATGATATGTGTTTTGCTTGGAGCGTCTTGTATGATATGAGTCTTTGCTTTTTAGTTTGCCACAATCATCCTTGCTGTACACACCTTTTGAGAGGGACACACATTAATCGTGAATTTATTAGAATACTCTATGTGTTTCACTTATATCTTTTGAGCTAGGCAGTTTGTTGTGCTTCACTTATATCTTTTTAGAGCACGGCGGTGGCTTTATTTTATAGAAATTATTGAACTCTCATGCTTCACTTATATTATTTTGAGAGTCTTTAAATAGCATGGTAATTTTCTTAGGTTATGAATTTAGTCCTAATATGATGGGCATCCAAGAGGGATATAATAAAAACTTTCATATAAAGAGTGTTGAATAAGATGAGAAGTTTGATTCCTTGCATTTGTTTTGAGATATATAGATGGTGATATTAGAGTCATGCTAGTGAGTAATTGTGGATTGGTAGAAATACTTGTGTTAAAGTTTGTGATTCCCGTAGCATGCACGTATGGTCAACCATTATGTGATGAATTCGGAGCATGATTTATTTTTTTGATTGTCTTCCTTATGAGTGGCGGTCGGGGACGAGCGATGGTCTTTTCCTACCAATCTATCCCCCTAGGAGCATGCGTGTAGTACTTTGTTTCGATACCTAATAAATTTTTGCAATAAGTATGTGAGTTCTTTATGACTAATGTTGAGTCCATGGATTATACGCACTCTCACCGTTCCACCATTGCTAGCCCCTCTAGTACCGCGCAACATTCGTCGGTGCCTTAAACCCACCATATATTTTCCTCAAAACAGCCACCATACCTACCTATTATAGCATTTCCATAGCCATTCCGAGATATATTGCCATGCAACTTCCACCATTCTGTTTATTATGACACGCACCATCATTGTCATATTGCTTTGCATGATCATGTAGTTGGCATAGTATTTGCGGCAAGGCCACCGTTCATATTTTTATACATGTCACTCTTGATCATAGCACATCCCGGTACACCGCCGGAGGCATTCATATAGAGTCATACCTTGTCCTAAGTATCGAGTTGTAATTTTTGAGTTGTAAGTAAATAAAAGTGTGATGATCATCATTATTAGAGAATTGTCCCATGTGAGGAAAGGATGATGGAAGCTATGATTCCCTCACAAGTTGGGATGAGTCTCCGGACTTTACAAAAAAAAAGAGGCCAAAGAAGCCCAAATAAAAAAAGAAAAAAATGAGAGAAAAGAGAGAAGGGACAATGTTACTATCCTTTTTCCACACTTGTGCTTCAAAGTAGCACCATGATCTTCATGATAGAGAGTCTCCTATTTTGTCACTTTCATATACTAGTGGGAATTTTTCATTATAGAACTTGGCTTGTATATTCCAATGATGGGCTTCCTCAAAATTGCCCTAGGTCTTCGTGAGCAACACTACAAAAAAAAGACACATCCGTGACATTTTGGGCCGAACGAAATTTTTTTCTGTCATGCTTATGACACTTCTATGACGATAATTGTGACAAAAGCATGTATTATCATAGATGTGGTGGGCTCCTACTTCTATGACAAAAAATCATGATAGAAAATGGGCTTTTTGTCCTGGGCGGGCCGGGGATGCAGCTGCATGACATTCTTTGGGCCGTCCATGACGGAAAAAATCATGGTAGAAGCGAGGGCGAGGAAAATATCGGGGAGTTCCCGGTTACGGTGGGTGGTCGGGGCCGAGCGATGCACGGAGGTTTGCATGTTTCTCTCATACACGTACGCACATGTGTGCGAGGCGTTGGGATCTAACTAAACCTGAGCGAGGTGTTCGCTTACTGAACCCGAGCGATTGCACTGGCTACGTTACTGAACCCGAGCGATCGATCCCTTGGCTATTAACTGAACCCGATCGAGCAATTCCTTCGCTACTGCTGCTCACTTAAGCCGATCGAACCTGCTGCCTCTTGATGAACAGTGACCATTGTTGGGGTTGGATGAATAGTTCTCGGTGGGGGTTGGATGAACAGGACCCCGTAGTAGTAGAGGCCGTTGCCGCTGGATGTACAGGACCCCGATCGAGGAGGTGGGGGTTGATGAACAGGACCCCGTGGAGGGCTGGTTGAACAGTAGCCGGTGGAGGGTGGATGAACATGACCCCGTGAAGGGCTGGTTGAACAGTAGCCGATGGAGACGACCGCGTGGATGAACAGTAGCTGGTGGAGGCAGGAGGAAGTCGACGGTGGATGAACAGTAGCAGGTGGAGGCTGGAGCGAGGCAGTAGACGATGGATGAACAGTAGCCCGTGGAGTCCGGTTTTGTGGTACGCCACACCCCTCCCGATGAACAGGACCCCGTTTCGACCGTAGGCGCTCCAACACAAGTCTGTTTCCTCCGTTTTGCGGTACGCCACACCCCTCCCGATCAACAGCACCCCGTTTCGACCGTAGGAGCTCGAACAGAAGTCCGTTTCCTTCATTTTGCGGTACGCGAGACCCTGTTTCGGCTGTTCCGTCCAAGCCGGTTGGCTCCCGTTGAACAGGACGCATTCCGACCCAGTCTGTTGCCTCCCGATGAATAGGACGCTGTTTCTCTATTCCGACCCAGCCGGTTGGCTGCCCGATGAACAGGACGCCGTTGCTGCCGTCCGTTGCCTCTCCATGTACACGAGCCCTTGTCGTACGTATGCGCGAGTAGGCGTTCGAGACCCCGCCCGTATGTACGTACGTGGCCGTATTTTTTGGCATCTCGCTGTACGTACATGTACACAATTTTGACTGGACTGCCTGAACTGCTACGTCGAGGGCTCTACTACTACATGTCCCGCTGCTTGCTCGGCCATAGTTCATCATTGCAGAGAGACCGATCGACCAGTATGTACGTACACGTTCGCGACCAGACAGACAACGCTACGTACGCTTCGACCGGCTGGGTCCCAGCTATCAGGGAGGATAAGGACGCACTTCCTTGCGTGCGAAGATATAGCTGGTGGGTCCCAACTGTAAGCGGAGGAACCATTTTTTTGTGCGTAATAAGGAGGCACTTTCTTGCGTGTGAAGATGTAGGTGGTGGGTCCAACTGTCAGCCTCACCGTGTACAGTCGTCTTCCGACGGCTGTCGTTCGTTGACAATGTTGACCACGCCGCGCCGAGAGCACCAAGGCGGTGGATGACAGCGAGGCCTGCTAAGGGAACAATGCAGAGCTGAGGAAGACGAGGCAGTGGATGCCCACGCGGAGGGGAGTACGAGGGTTCACTGGTTCCGCTGCGGTGTGAGTCTGCCGTCGCCGGAGAATAACACGGGGTGTGGGTGAGTATAGGGAAGCCCTGGCCGGCGGTGGGATTAGGGTGGGGCGGTGAGGCCAGCGTGGCAGCACTGCCGCCCACGGGAGGCACGAGCAGACGGTCCCACCGGCGCTGGTTTGGGCGGCTGGAGCAAGAAGATCAGAGGTTGAAGAAGCAGCGCGGCTGTTCGATTAACATCCAACGGTCCAGCTGCTAGAATCGTTTATTGACTAAGTTGACAAAGCCCTGCGTACGCGTCAGCTTAGTAGGCCCACAATTCAGCCACCAAATCTACCGGGTCCTAGCTGTCATCTAGAGGAATAGTTTTTTTCGCATAATAAGGAGGCACTTCCTTCCGTGTGAAGATTTTGCCAGTGGGTCCCAGCTGTCAGCAGGAGCAATCATTTTTTCGCATAATAAGGAGGCACTTGCTTGTGTGGGTCCCTACTTTCAGCCTCTCCACTTACATCCCTCTTCCGATGGCTGTCGTTTGTTGACCATGTTGACCACGCCACGCCGAGAGCACCAACGCGGTGGATGACCCATGTCAAAACAAAAAAAACGCGGGTGGCGACGGCGAGGCCCAGGAAGGGAATGACCCGGAGCCGGCGAAGCCACAGCAGTGGATGCCCATGCTGAGGGGAGTACGAGGGCTGACTGGTCGGTTGCGGGGTGAGGCTGCCGTTTCCGGAAAATAACAGGAGGTGCGGGTGGGTAGAGGGATGGCCTGGCCAGTGGTGGGAGTAGGGTGGGCCGGTGAGGCCTTCGCGGCAGCACAGCCGGCCACGGAAGGAGGGAGCAGGCAGTCCCGCCAGCGCTGGTTTGGGTGGCTGGAGCAGGAAGATCAGAGATTGAAGAAGCATGATGGCGGTTGGATGGACATCCAATAGTCACTGCTCTGTGTTGACTAAGTTGACAAAGCCTTGTGTACGCGTCAAAAAAAATTTAGGACAGTGTCATCGTCAACCTAGTAGGCCCACAAGTCAGCCTCCAAATCTGTGGAAAATAGCATACATCCCATTTGCCATTATTTTTAATAACTTACAGCCCATTTGCTAATTCTTAAGGATATTTTGAAGCCCATATTCTTTTTGTTAGCATTACAGACCGTATTCTGGCAACTGCTAAAAAAATCAACAAAATTTTGCATATTCCGGTGGGGTCCGAACTCTTTAATCACCAAATTTCGAGTCACATTAAAAATAATTTTATTTCAAATTAAAATACAACAAAAAAATTCCCGCAAAAAAAAACAATGAAATTTAAAATCTTGAAATCCTGAAAAAATGAAATTTGAATCTAGTTGCCAGTTTTCTGTGTTTTTAAAATTTACAGCCCATTTCTTACTACTTATAGCCCATTTTCTGGGGAAGCCGAATACATTTCCTCGTCTTTAAAGATTTGCAGCCCAGCAGGGCTGAGAAAAGCAAGTAGGCCTGGGTTGGGTATTGTCCAAAAAAAATAGAACTGGGCTAGCCATTTTCAGAAAGAAAAAAGATATCAACTGGGCTCGTCATGTGCTTAAATAAAATCCTGGGCTAACGGGTCATAGCCCCCGCACAGCGCAGTTGATAAAACTAAAAAACAACTGGGCGAGCTACTGGGTCCCTGTTGTTACAGTATTTCTCTCTTTAAGAAAGGAAATGGCAAGCCATTTGCCTTGTTTCAATGAAAATATGACAGTCACAGGCGAGTTAAAAAGGGCAACAACATCTAACTCATGCTTACAAATGGTACAAAAGCCAAAGGATTAATTGTTCATCAAATTTAGACAAAACCCAGATTGAACATGGCAATAACATCTAACCCAACCACTGTTTTTGGCAGTCACAAACAAATGGATCAGTCTGATCCATAAAATCAACATCATGTGCGAAAAATTTTACTGGAACATGACGACAAGTTGTTGTAAATAGAAGCCGAGCACGTTCAGAAGCCCATTTGTCCACCTGAAACTTCTTTTTTGCTGTTCAACATATCCATCCATGAGAAATTTCTTGTTGAAAAGCTTAAGCCTCATGGACAATAGTAACCTCGCATTCAACAGGAAGAATGTGGCAAAGCTTCTGTTTGCCTGGTTGGATGCATATCCTTCCATCGTTATTGTCCTCACACTGGTGCAGAGACGTGCTATACAAATGGTTTTTACCCCCTTTCTGCGACAGAGTTTTAAATCGTCGCCTAGTGAGTGTGTGCGATAGGGGGGTCCTTCCCACACGACCCAGAAACCATCGGGGATAGGCCCTTCGACCACACAGGCGGGGGCAAAATGAGCTCGTGTGTGATCAGGCGAGGCATCGAAACCCAATCGTTTCCGTTCGTATGTACATCCCACATGGTGAATCCCAGAAAAACATTTCCGTTTGTATGTATATCACACACAGTTTTTGTGTGGAAACGTTTGTACAAGGTGGCCTAACGCAAACAGTTCTCTGCCGGAAGCCGTGTGTGATTGTTAGTTCATCCAACACGCCTACTTTTTAGAAACCGTGTGGGTTGTTTGAGTTCATTGCCCACGGTGTTGTCTGAGTAACCGTCTGCAATAGAAAACCCCTATAAGCAGGGTAATTAGCCTATTATTGATAATCCATGTAGTAATCAAATTGATATTTCTTATAAAACACACCAGATATTTCATATCCGTATAACGGCAACCAGGATTTCATAATTGAATTACATCAGATAGCTTCAGCACTCAGTTACACCAAAGAGGGATATAGCTAGCTACGCCATTACACAACAGCACCAAGTTTCACATGCAACATCGAAAACCTTTGGAAAAGTAGCATCATACATGGTTAATAGACAGATGAATCTCATTTGGGAAACTGCAGAAGTGGAAGGCAAATATTGAGCCTTCAGTGATGTTGAATGTCCTTGCAACTTTAGGCCAGTGGCTATGGATAATTGCCCGCCCAACCTTTGTCTGCTTCAGGAAGACTTCAATATTGTACCGTGGGTGTTGAATGAATACCTTCCTCGCCTCTTGACCATGCAGGTGGTTTGAGAGGTAATCATCGGCGAACTGCTTTGAAAAGTACTGAAAACAAAGATATGCATAAATCCTTGTTATAAATTTTGAAATGGCGCAAGGGGTAAAAATAAGGTAAAAGAGTTAGTACCATCCTATAGTTGACTGATGTCTTCTTCATTGTGCAAACAAAGATCTTGCTGTTATTCGTCGCAAGTTTCTTCATCCTAACAATCTTTCTGAGTTTCTTGACTTGACTGATATTCATGGACATCTCATTTCCCCATATGCAAAATGGGTCGAACAGTGGGTCTAAGCCTCTGACAGCAGGACCTACATTTGCAAGACCAAATTGTAAGAAACCTAAATATTAGAATGATTCTTGCAACTGCACAATAATGTGCTATTAGCGAAGGACCATGCATGAGCAAACCTCGATGGTAAACCGCAGTGTCTCCCATTGTTTCCCTGCAACACATATACGGAAGATCTTGATCAGGTTAACTGAGAGTTGCCATACTATCAGTAGAATATGTATTGAGTACAGCCAAATTCGATTTATTTCTCACATGCATAACAATACAAAGTTGTACCCACAAAAAATGAAAATCAAATTGCAGAATTGAACCAAACAGTTAAATGCACAGCAGACCAAATGAACCAAAACAGTTAACTGAGCACGACATTGCAGAATAGAAACATGTACTAGAAGATAAGACAGTTAACGAAACAAAGAATGCTTGAGAACAGTACTACAAAATGTAGCAATTGTTGGACCAAACTATTAACTGAACATTACATTTCAGAATATCAGATTGCATATTAACATTACAGAGGACAAATCACTAGAAGGCACTGGCGGTGGCCTCGACAAAACAGCACAAACTGTATTTTAAAGTAGACAACCGTGTGGCGGTGTCGACGGTGGCCTCGAAGACGAGGTGCTCCTCCAAGATCTGGCGGTCGGCACGCATGGCATTCATAGCGACCTCGGCCGCGCGTGCGGCCGCGATTTGCTTCTCAGCTGCCAGATGCTACTGAGCTCCATGTTATACTGCGTGCAAAATGGCTGTGGGCGGCGCTTAATTGGAGGACGGGGCCAGTGATTTCGGTGGAAGGTGTCGCGCCGTCGGTCGAGGCATGTGGGACGGGAAAGGAGGAGGATGGTGTGGGTGGGGTGTGGATTACCTGACCATATCGACGAGGTCGCGCAGCAAGAAGAAGGGTCACCGGCGAGGAGGCCACGTAACAAGAAGAATGGTCGGCGGCGAGGAGGCGGCGCTGCAAGAAGAAGGGTCGCCGGCGAGTAGGCGGCACTGCAAAAAGAAGGGTTGCCGGCAAGGAGGCTGAGCTGCCAGTAAGTAGCGGTGAAGGTTTGAACATGGAAAGCAAGGAGGAACAGTGGAAATGTAGTTTTGGTGGGAGGGAGGGGCGAGGAGATAGATATTTCTGCGGTGGTAGAAAAATTTCGCTCGGTGCCGCGAGAAACTGGCGCGCAAGTGTGGTTCAAGCGCGGGCGGTCGACTATAGATGACGAAGCTTCCTACGTAAGCCAGACAAGACGGTGCGCCAAGATATTTTATATCGCATCCCACACGATTCTTGCTAGTAAACTGTTTGTGGTATACCTGATTTTTTCATTATGTTTTGAAAGACAAAATGGTGTTACAGAGGGAAAGGATGGTGTTTGAATTGCTAGAACAATTATCTACAGTGAACATGCAACTACATGAGTGTCGTGTTAAAATTTGGAAGTATTCCGGGTTCGTTTGGCATTTTTATGCATTAATTGAGTTTCTAGGCATTTAATGTGCATAATTCAAATTTGAACTACAAGCACATGCTCCAATGCACCAAAGTTTGTTGAAAAATCACATGTGTGTCTTTGGGTGAATTTATAGGTCCCATGCAAGAATGGGAATGAAATTCAAACATCTGGGCGTCGTGGCTTGGCCGGGAACATTGAGAAACTTGGTTTTTAAATTCCTGTAAATCCCAAACTCACCTGAAAATCATGAAACTTGGCATGGAGACAATTCATGGCACTAGCATGCTGTGGTAAAAAAATTGGCCGAATTGGGACAAGTTCTGGCATAAGCTTCTTGCAAATTGTAGCTTCTCTGAAGAAGGCGTGTGGTTTCGAGAGGGAACGTGTCACCTTTGTGTGCGAAACGACATACGCTGCCCCCCCCCTCTTGATTTTTTTACAAAGCAAACATAGAACTATATGTGTCGGTGCAACAAACCCTGGTTTATGTTGCCCGGACTATACACAGGCTCAGGGGCAAGGTTACAGCGACAAGACAAGACCAAATTGGAGAGATAGCTCTTTGAGAAATCAAAGGGCGAATCAAGGAGACCAATACAAGCCGAAGGAACAAGATATCACTAAGGGAAAAGCCTCCCTTGCCGGGCAGGCGAGCCTGGTCAGGTCGAGGCCACCCCAAGGGCAAGTCCCAAGACCTCCCCGGCAAGGGTTGCCGGGGCGCTGACGGCTGCTTCCCCGCCAAAGCTCCACCGCTCCACCTCACAGCGATGTAAGTCACTTATCGGTGCGGTGTCGAGCCCCCAAGTGATTAAGTGGCTGTCACTTGGCACGTGGCAGCCATTTTCGAGGAAGATCACCCCTAAATGACACCCGTCCAGGGATGTGTCACGCAGGCAGACGAGAAGGTGGTTGAATGGCGCGACAAGGCTTGCCGGGCTACATCCACGATGTGACACTCAGCGGTGCATTTAATGCACCTTGTCCTGTCTGCAGAGTTAGGTATGATAGCACTGTTGGCTATGTAATCACTCGATAATGAATGTTTTGCCATTGTGGTAACCCCTTGACCTATAAAAGGAGGGCCGGGGCAACCTTAGAAAGGATTCGGACCCTTGTACACTCGTACGCGCGTAGCTGCTCTCCCCGAGGCGACCTTGCCGGGCTTAAGCGCTGCGCGTTCGTCACGGTCCTCCATCCAATCCACCAAAGTAGCAGTAGGGTTTTACGCCTCACGGTGGCCTGAACCTGGGTAAAAAACACCTGTGCCACCGCTGCCGTGCTGCTCTATGGCCTCCGCTCTTTGTGCAATGTGCCCTTCCCCCTTGCCGAACCACAAGGGGCCAATAGGCCCATAGGTGATCGTGTTGAACCACGACATCTTTGGTGCGCCAGGTAGGGGGAGCGCTTGTGTGAACCCGAGGACGTAAACAGCGTGTCAGTCTTCATCACCATCTTCTTCATCGACAACTTCATCATCCATGGCGCCCAAGAAAAAGTCCGGCACAGCAGCCACCCTTCCACCTCGAAGGCCCCCTCGCATGCAGCTACTGATCCCATGGAAGCTGCGGTGGCGTTGGGGGACGCGGACGCCGCGGGGAACGTGACCCGCGTAGGCGGCGCCATCACCGTTCCCCCTGTGGCCGAGGTGGGAGTAGGAGGCGCCGGAGGAGGACAGCATCAGCAGCACCCTAGCGGCCGCGCTCCACAAGATGCGGGAGGGGAGAATATCCAATCTCCGCCTCTCCACCTAGCTGGAGGACGCAGCCGCAGCGATGGCGCCCGCTCCGGCGCGAATCACAACCCCCTAGCTGCCCCTGCTGCGGGCGTAGCTACAGGGCACACGCCTTCCCAAGGGCAAGGCAATCAAGATGAAGCGCCGAATGGGGTCGTCAACCCCCAAGCACGTCCTTCTCATCGTCACACCACCCATGCGACTGGCTCGCGATGACGAGAACATGATGCCGCCACTACCGGTACCGTCAGCAGTCGGGCGATGTCGTGATCTGTGTCGTCGTCCATGTCAAGCACTGCTTCGGAGGCCATGGCGCTAGCCCAGCTCCTGTTGAGATTCCCAACAGCGGCCGACCAAATGGATGAATGGAGAGCCACCATTCAAAGTTTGATTGGTTTCACTGAGGCAGGATGATCACAACGGGCAGGCTCGCCGCGGCATCCGCAGGCAGCGACAACGGCCCGAGCCACTGGCCGTGCCGAAGGGGCCAATCCTATGGTGCAGTTTCCCCCACGGCAACCAACGTAGGGGCTGCAGCTAGAGCCGCGCGACCAAGAACCCGTCGAGGTGTCGATGACTTCATCTGATCCTCGAGCCCGTCGAGATCAGCGGCAGGTCCTAGAAGACAGGCGGAGGGAAGATGCGTGCGTCACCATAGAACGGTGCCGCGAAACCCGCCGCCAGTCTGACAGGCACAATGGCCCCGACGTCGACGAGCCTGTGCCTAGTGGAGACGGATACCTGCCTTTTGAGGTTGGGTGTCCTGCCTTCACACGCGAGCTGCGGCAAGTCCGTTGGCCATCTTCCCGTCCGTTCAAGCCAGAGATACGAGAAAAATATGATGGAAGACTAAACCCGGCAGAGTTCTTGAGCATCTACACCATAGCCGTTCAAGCCGCCGGAGGAAGAGATGAAATGGTATTCACCAACTACTTCCCTTTGGCGCTCAAGAGAAATGTGAGGTCGTGGCTGATGCACTTGCCGGAGAACTCCATCTCGACTTGGCCTGACCTGTGCCACGAGTTTGTTGGTGCCTTCACGGGCGGCCATCAAGAACCAGGGCTGCCCAGTGATTTGCAGCTCCTTCCACAAAAGGAAGGGGAGAGTTTGCGGAAGTACATGCAGAGGTTCAGCCGGGTGCACAGGAACATTCCAGATATCCACCCGGCAGCTGTGATTGCCGCGTTCCAATCCAACGTACGCAACCGCAGGATATGTTCCAAGATGAACGTCCGGTTGCCGAAGACTATGAACGAGCTTTACACCTTGGCGGATAAGTGTGCCCGTACGGAGGAGGGGAGGAGACTCCCTGGAGAAGAGGAGGGCGTTGACGTTGACTCAGAAGATGACGACGATGCTACCAACTAGAAAAAGAAGAACAAGAAACGAAACAAGAAGCGCAAGGAGAAAGCAGTGCTGGCTGTCGAGGGATCGGGCACTCCTAGTGCCGGCAAGAAGTTCAAGACCAAAGCCCCTGACAAGGAAGTTGCCGCTTGCACCGACTGTTGGGAAGCTGCGGCAGCCGAGAAGGCTGGGAAGGCTGACGGGCCATACTGCAAGATCCATCGGACCAAGGGCCATGATCTCCAAGAGTGTCATCAAGTTGAGCAACTCGTCAAGAAGCAGAAAGTTGAGTACGAGAAGCGTGACAAGGAGAGAGACCAAGATGGCGTTGGCGGGAAGGGCCGAGGCGGCCGAGGAGGCTGCCCCGGCAATGTCCGTCAACATCAAGGGAAACCTGCTAAAGGCCATGAAAAGAAGGAATGTTGTGACTAAAGCGATGAAGGGGATGAAGAGGAAACCAGCGAGCAAGAGTTTCAGAAAGCCACTGACGCCATGTGCATCGACGGGGGTGCATCCTTGCACTCCTCTCACCGCCAGTTGAAGCAATGGGCGCGTGAGGTCAATGTTGTGGAGCCAGCGGCAGATTCCCGAAAACCACTCAAATGGTCTCGCACGCCCATCATCTTTGATGAAGAGGATCACCCTGACCGCACCACCGCGGTAGGGTGCTTGCCATTGTTGGTATCACCAACAACCCGCAACCTCAAGGTCACAAGGATGTTGGTTGACGGCGGGGCCGGGTTGAATCTGATTTCCCCCAAGGTAATCAGCAAGCTCCAGATAACAGATGAAGAGCTCAAAGTTACTGGCACGTTCCAAGGGATCAACCCTGGCAGGAGTCGTCCAAAGGGGAAGATCACGTTGCCTGTGACATTTGGAGGAGAATTGAACTACCGGACTGAGAAGATTGTGTTCGATGCGGTCGAGCTTCCGTTGCCATACAATGGGATACTTGGGCGACCTGCCCTGGCAAAGTTCATGGCGGCATCCCACTATGCCTACAACACCCTGAAGATGCCAGGACCGATGGGCGTTATTTCTATCCCATCAGACAAGAAGGATGCAATTATATGCGTGGATAAGATGTACCGGGATGCGGTCACTGCCGAGGCCGCGGAAGCCGCAGTCCCCGCCAAGGAAAACAAACAAGGGAGAAAAGCTAGCAAGGATACCGGCAAGGAATCCAGGAAGCGCGCCTCTCCGGAGTACGTTGCACCTGTCGATGACTTGCCCAAGAGTTCCACTAGCAAGAGATCCAAGGTTGCTGAACCCACTGTGAAGAAGGTCCCGGCAGGGCTGGTTGGCGCTGATGGAACATTTACTATTAGCTCCACCCTTGACGACAAATAGGAAAGCGCGCTCGTTACCTTCCTGCGAGCGAATGTCTATGTGTTTGCTTGGCAACCATCTGACATCCCCGGTGTTCCCAGGGAGGTAATCGAGCACCACCTTGCTGTCTGCCCTCATGCCTGGCCCGTCAAGCAGAGGGTCCGAAAGCAAGCCTTGGAGCGGCAGCAGTTCATTGCCGAAGAGATCAAGAAACTTGAGGCAGCTGGTTTGGTCAGAAGAGTATTGCACTCAACATGGTTGGCCAATCCAGTGGTAGTGCGCAAGGCGAATGGGAAATGGAGGCTTTGCATAGATTTCACAGCTCTGAACAAAGCATGCCCGAAGGACCCATTCCCCTTGCCGCGCATCGACCAGATCGTGGATTCCACCTCCGGGTGTGATATGCTTTCCTTCTTGGATGCCTACTCCGGGTATCACCAGATATTCATGTCCAAGGAAGACGAGGAGAAGACAGTGTTCATAACCCCTTGTGGCACGTACTAATTCATACGGATGCCCTTTGGGTTAAGAAGCTTTGGGTCCACTTTTGCAAGAGTAGTGCAAATGGGGTTTGAATCCCAGCTGCACAGGAATATTGAAGCTTACATGGATGACGTAGTGGTCAAGACCAGGGACAGATCAACGCTCATTCAGGACTTGGAAGAAACCTTTGCGAACCTGCGCAAGATCAACTTGAAGCTGAACCCAGAGAAGTGCGTGTTTGGCGTTCCCTCCGGCAAGCTACTTGGCTTCTTTGTATCTCACCGGGGGATAGAGGCCAACCCCAAAAATATCAGGGCAATCGAACAAATTCAAGCACCCAAGTCAGTCAAGGATGTGAGGCGTTTAACTGGATGTGTTGCCGCATTGAGCAGGTTCATTTCCAAGTCCGCCGAGCTCGCCCTACCGTTCTTCAAAATTTTAAAGAAGGCAGGGCCCATGAAATGGACCCTGGAGGCGGAAGCAGCTGCAGGACTTAAAATCTTACCTTTCCTCGGTTCCCACCCTGGTCTCTCCTAAACCACAAGAGCCGTTGCTCCTATATCTGGCGGCAACCAATCAAGTGGTTAGTGCAACACTGGTGGCACAACAGGAAGTGGAAGAAGGAGCAGGTGTAGCTACTGTCCTCCCCAGAGAAGGGAATGAACCAGTCACGGCAGGATTGAGTGCAGATCAAGAGAAAGAAGAGCAGGGAAGTGAAGGCGATCCCAAGACTGCAGCGAGGAAGAAGGTGGTGCAACGACCAGTTTACTTTGTCAGCTCCCTATTGCAGGGGTCTAGATCAAGGTACTCTGGTGTGCAAAAGTTGATCTTCGGTCTCGTCATGGCCTCAAGGAAACTGCGCCACTACTTCCAAGCCCACGAGATCACAGTTGTCACCCGATTCCCTTTGCAATGCATACTGAGGAACCTGGAGGCCACTGGCAGAATAGTGGAATGGGCTTTGGAGTTATCAAGCTTTGGTTTGAAGTTTGAGAGCACATCAACCATTCAGAGCAGAGCACTGGCGGAGTTTATTGCAGAATGGATGCCTACCCCAGACGAAGAGGCACTGGAAACAATTATCCCTGGCAAGGAAGCGCCCCAAGAATGGATCATGTACTTTGATGGTGCCTTCTCACTACAAGGTGCAGGAGCTGGCGTGCTCCTCATCGCACCCACTGGAGAGCACCTCAAGTATGTGGTCCAGATGCATTTCCCCCGGGAGAAGGCTACCAACAACACTGCAGAATATGAAGGACTCTTTGCCGGGCTCAGAATCGCGACAGAATTGGGGATTAAGAAGTTAATCATTCGAGGAGACTCACAGCTCGTGGTGAGGCAAGTGAACAAGGATTATCAGAGTCCATTGATGGAGGCATATGTGGAGGAAGTGAGAAAGCTGGAGGAGCGCTTTGATGGATTGCAAACAGAGCATGTTCCGCGTGCGGAAAATAGCATTGCTGATCATCTGTCAAAGTGCGTTGCGCAAAAGCTTCCTGTGGAACCAGGGACTTTTGTTCTTCACCTGACTCAACCCTCCGTATCCCCGGCAACAATGGCCAGAAAAAGGAGGAAACTGGACTCCAGCAAACCTCTCCCGGCAGAGCTTCCCGAAGCCCCCGGCAGAGAGGTTGGCGGGAACAACTCCACTTCGCTTGGTGAGCAGCACCCTCCCGCCGAACTACCAGTCCTTGCGGTTGAGGCATGTGCTCCCATGAACGAGGAGGTGCCGCTGATCCTTGTTGTCGAGCCCCAGGCTGCAACTTGGGCACGGCACATAGTCCATTACCTCCAAACAGGAGAACTTCCCGAAGAGCAAGAAGAAGCTGAAAGAGTAGCCCGGAGGGCCAGTATGTATCAGTTCATCGATAACACGCTATACAGAAGGAGGCCCAACGGTGTGAAATTGAAGTGTGTGTTTGCCGGGAAGATGGGAAGGAACTGTTGGCGGAGATACACAAAGGCATGTGCGGCTCTCATATTGGATCAAGAGCCTTGGTTGGAAAAGCTTTCCGGCAAGGTTTCTACTGGCCCACGGCCCTCCAAGATGCAATTGAGCTAGTCACCAGATGTGAAGCCTTCTAGTTCCACTCCAAGAATATCCATCAGCCGGCTCAAGCTCTCCAGATGATTCCTTTATCATGGCCATTTTCGGTCTGGGGGCTCGACATCTTGGGGCCCTTCCCCCGTGCTACCGGGGGCTTTGAATTCTTGTACATTGCCATCGACAAGTTTACAAAGTGGCCGGAGGTGGTGAGGAGGTAACCACACAGTCAGCTATCAAGTTCTTAAAGGGGTTGGTGTGCCACTTCGGGGTACCCGCCAGAGTCATCACTGACAACGACACCCAATTCATAAGTCGCGCCTTCATGCAATACGTTCAAGCCCTCGGAAGCAAGGTCTCATTTGCCTCTGTTGCTCATCCCAGAAGCAATGGACAAGCTGAAAGGGCGAACACTGAAGTGCTGCGAGGACTCAAGACAAGAACATTTGATAGGCTGCAAAAGTGTGGCAGGCGCTGGATCAACGAGCTGCCGATGGTTCTTTGGTCCTCCGTACGACACCAAATCGAACTACCGGCCAGACTCCCTTCTCCCTAGTCTATGGGGCAGAAGCTGTGATCCCCACGGAACTCATATACGGGTCATCTTGAGTATTTGCCTATGATGAAGTAGAGCAAGAGAAGCACCGGCATGACGATGCCGTGCTCCTTGAGGAGAACCATCTCCGGGCTGCTACGCGTGCTGCACGCTATCAGCAAGCCTTGCATGACTACCACAGCCGCAGGGTTCATGCCCGGAGCCTTGAGGAAGGCGACCTTGTCCTTAGGCGCATTTAGTCCGCCAAGGGTGCAAACAAGTTGACGCCGAAGAGGGAAGGCCCTTACCGGGTAGTACGAGTCTCCAGACCTGGCGTAGTCCATCTGGAGACCGAAGATGGCATTCAATTGCAAAACTCATGGAACATTGAGCATCTTCGTAAGTTCTACCCGTAAGGCGCGGCTGTCGGGCCCTGCCCGACAGCCACCCTTTTGTACAAGCATTGTCGATGCTACATGTAACCCTTTGTACAAAGCCAGGCGCAGAACCTGAGCAACAGATAAATAAACAAAGCGCTAGGGGCCCCAAAAACTTGCATGCATGCATAGCATAACATGAGCATGGCATGATCATGTAGATAAGGTCATCTGTAGCTTTGTTTTCCTCTGCACTAAACTGCAAGGCTCTTGCCGCGGACTAGGTCCTGAAAAGAAGAAATGGAAACAAGCCTACATATCGGTCCCCGACAAGCCAAACAGATAAGTTCCTTCTTATCCATACACATTCTGTAAGGAGAAAACTTGTGCATATAGAAACCTCGTCACCTTCGAAGCATGGGTGCTCCCATCCTTTGACCCGAACGTTGATTCGGTCAAGGTGGTTGTAATGGCCTTTGACGGAGAAGTTTCGATGGTAGGCTGGTCCCTTTTCATAGTTTCGAGCCCGGCAGGCCAAGCCCCGCGGCAACAAACGGAAGGCACCGGCAGGATAGCTTGCCGGAGAAAACTTGTTTACTTAAACGTATAGAGGCATTCCACCTCTGCATGGACGTAATACATGCACAAGTACCCGGCAAAGCTTGTCTTTTTTCATTAATATGCGGATAAACAAGTACAGATCCTACAAAGCACAAACATGGATAAAGAAGATTACATGTTTAAGCCCAAAGTTTGGCAAGTGCCTACATAGTTTAGACTAAAAAAAGATAAGTGCCCCGTAATCCCTTTCTTGTCCCTCCCCTCCTAGGAACTACGGTGCGAGGTGAAGAGGGCAAAAGGAGTGCCTGGGAAGAAGCCCAGCCTGACCTCGTTAGGGCCCATGTGACGGAGCCTGACAAGATCGGGAGGGCGCGGGCGAGGGTGATGGATGGGGAGAGCGACTAGGCGACACCCTGGTCACCGCTACCAAGGCTAGCAGGACGCGACAGGGCGAACGAAGCTGGAGCCCACGAGGGAGCCTGCCGGGGTCCAGCTGGAAGACTACTGGAGGAGGCGAAGGCACCACCCGCACCCAACACCCCGGCAAATCGCCTTGCTGGGGAGGAGATATAGGTGCGGATGGTGGTGCCGCCGGCTGACGGTGATGGTGCGGCTGGTGTTTAGCCAGAGTCAGAGCTGTCATCCTCCCCATCGGCTCTGCCGTCATCGCCGTCACTGTCCTCCTTGTCGCTATCGCTCGAGGAGGAGCTTTCGTCGTCAGTCGAGCTCTCTGCGCAGCACCCTAAGCGAGCACCCGAGCGTCCGAAGACTTTGACGGAGAGCAGGGTGGTGTCCATTAGCTTGAAATGGAGGATGTGCCCGGCCGCCAAGCTGTGGGCACAAGCAAAATTCTTCCAACCACGCCGGAGAAGCATGACATGAGGAGCGGGGAACTCCACGTCCGCCCGCATGCTGCCATTACAACAGCCCCTCATGTGCAGCCTCAGCCCCGGCGGCTGCTCGACCTCCATCACCCTTGCAAATGGAGTAGGGAGCCGAATACGGCTGCGCGGAGGCCCTCGCATCTTGACGATGATCTCCAGCGGCTGGTTCCCAACGTGGCCTTCATTTGGGTCCTGAACCGTCGGGGGAGGTGCGATTAGCGCACCGCCCTGTCGTCCTCGACCCCGAGCACTGCGGCGACCACGTCCCCGTTCTCTCCCGCCTCCCCTCAAAACGGGCTCCGCTCCTGCGTCCCCAACAGGGGGAGGGAGGCGCTGTCAAGCAGAAGCCCTCGTCGCTGCTACTAGGGTGCCACTACACCCTCTCCCCTCACCATGATGGAGAAACAATACCAGAAGGAAGGAGGAAGAGATAGGTGTGAGCCAGCACCTCGCCCACGTCCCCTTTTATAGGCAAACGAGGCCGGGGGCTGGCTCCTCACCCAGCGGGCAACCGTCCCGCTCTGGCAATCCGACTCCTCCGCGCCCCCAACAGCTTGTGGAATCAAGGCCGACCCCCTGCGCCAATCTGTGGTGCCTGGCTTTCTACCATGGCACACATTTGCGTGCCCTCCGCGTCCGCCACCAACCCTGCGCAATGCATGCAGCATACGTGGCGGAAACACCAGAAGCAGAGAAGCTAGTGGAATGGCAGTTATCTCTCCGTGAACGTGGGATGTGGGTAGCCCACGGATCGTGGCTTAAAACTCCCCCATAACGTCTTGCACGACGCATAGAAAAACAAGAAACTGACTCAAGCACAGGTTAATGAAGAAGCAAGAAAAATATCAAGGGATGAGCTACCACAAACTCTTCGCCTGTGTACTAGATAGGGCCTACCCCAATGACGCTCGGCAGCGCGTTCGGGCCAGGCCTGGGGGCTCCTGTCGGTGCAACAAACCCTGGTGTATGTTGCTCGAACTATACACAGGCTCAGGGGCAAGGTTACAGTGACAAGACAAGACCAAATTGGAGAGTTAGCTCTTTGAGAAATCAAAGGGTGAATCAAGGAGACCAAGACAAGCCGAAGGAACAAGATATCACTAAGGGAAAAGCCTCCCTTGCCAACCAGGCGAGCCTGATCAGGTCGAGGCCACCCCAAGGGCAAGTCCCAAGACCTCCCCGGCAAGGGTTGCTGGGGCGCTGACGGCCTGCTTCCCCGCCAAAGCTCCACCGCTCCACCTCACAGTGATGCAAGTCACTTATCGGTGCGGTATCGAGCCCCCAAGTGATTAAGTGGCTGTCACTTGGCACGTGGAAGCCATTTCCAAGGAAGATCACCCCTAAATGACACCTGTCCAGGGGCGTGTCACGCAGGCAGACGAGAAGGTGGTTGAACGGCACAACAAGGCTTGCCGGGCTACATCCACGACATGACACTAAGTGGTGCATTTAATGCACCTTGTCCTGTCTGAAGAGTTAGGTATGATAGCACTGTTGGCTATGTAATCACTGGATAATGACTGTTTTACCATTGTGGTAACCCCTTGACCTATAAAAGGAGGGCCGAGGCAACCTTAGAAAGGATTCGGACCCTTGTACACTCATGCGCGCGTAGCTGCTCTCCCCGAGGCGACCTTGTCGGGCTTGAGCGCTGCGCGTTTGTCATGGTCCTCCATCCAATCCACCAAAGTAGGAGTAGGGTTTTACGCCTCACGGCGTCCCGAACCTGGGTAAAAACCACATGTGCCACCGCTGCCGTGCTGCTCTACGGCCTCCGCTCTTTATGTAATGTGCCCTTCGCCCTTGCCGAACCACAAGGGGCCAATGGCCCCATAGGTGATCATGTTGAACCACGACAATATGAGTGTCATGTTTAAATTTGGAATTATTCCAGGTTCGTTTGGCCCTTTTTATGCATTAATTGAGTTTCTGGGCATTTAATGTGAATAATTCAAATTTGAACTACAAGCACATGCTCCAGTGCACCAAGGTTGGTTGAAAAATCACATGTGTGTCCTTGGGTGAATTTCTAGGTCCCATGCAAGAAATGGGAATGAAATTCAAATATCTAGGCGTCGTGGCTCGGCCGATAACATTGAGAAACTTGGTTTTTTAAATTCCTGTAAATTCAAAACTTGCCTGAAAATCATGAAACTTGGCATGGTGTCATTTCATGGCACCAACATGCTGTGTTAAAAAAATTGGCCGCATTTGGACAAGTTTTGGTATAAGCTTCTTGTAAACCGGAACTTCTCTCAAGAAGACTCGTGGTTCCCGAGGGGGGACGTGTCACCTTTGTGTGCGAAACGATATACGCTGCCTCCCCCCCCCTTGATTTTTTACAGAGGCAACATAGAACTATATGAGTGCCGTGTTAAAATTTGGAATTATTCTGGGTTCGTTTGGCCTTTTTTATACATTAATTGGGTTTCTAGGCATTTAATGTGCATAATTCAAATTTGAACTACAAGCACATGCTCCAGTGCACCAAAGTTGGTTAAAAAATCACATGTGTGTCGTCCTTGGGTGAATTTCTAGGTCCCATGCAAGAAATGGGAATGAAATTCAAACATCTGGGCGTCGTGGCTCGGCCGGAAATATTGAGAAACTTGGTTTTTTAATTCCTGTAAATCCAAAACACGCCTGAAAATCATGAAACTTGGCATCGTGTCATGACATGGCACCAACATGTTGTGGTAAATTTTTTGGCCGAATTGGGACAAGCTTTGGTATAAGCTTCTTGCAAACCGGAGCTTCTCTCAAGAAGGCTCGTGGTTCCGAGAGGGAACGTGTCACCTCCTTGTGCGAGACGACATACACTGCCTTCTCCCGCCTTGATTTTTTTACACAGGCAGCTTAGACCAAATAGGAGTTTCGTGCTAAATTTTGGAATTATTCCGGGTTTGTTTGGCCTTTTTTATACATTAATTGAATTTCTAGGCATTTAATGCATATAATTCAAATTTGAAGTACAAGCGCATTCTCCAGTGCGCCAAAGTTAGTTGAAAAATCATTTATGTGTACTTGGGCGAATTTCTAGGTCCCATGCAAGAAGTGGGAATGGAATTCAAACATCTGGGCATCTTGGCTCGGTCGGAAACATCGAGAAACTTGGTTTTAAAATTCCCGTAAATCCAAAACTCGCCTGAAAATCATGAAACTTGCCATGGTGTCATGACATGGCACCAACATGCTGTGGTAAATTTTTTGTCCGATTTGCAAAGGTGCACACATTAACAATCAACAAAGTCATTTTGGAACAAGTGTTGTCATGTTACAAATCAGAAACACAAGTATTATTGAAACCGTGGGCGTTCTACTTACCATTTACGTGCCACCACGCGTCCCCTTTTTTTATTGGCTAGGAAGTGCCGTGCGGGGTAGCTATTTGAGTACGGGAGGCGTGCGATCAGACCCCTGCGCGTGCTCATCGGGAGGATAGCCCTTTGACCTCTATCCGCCGCCCACCTCTCTCCCAACGTCTCCATTAATGGCGCCCGAGCCCCTGTTTCATGGTGTGGCTATGTCTCACTCGACTGGGATTTAAGAGAGAAAAAAAGAAGATCTGAAAAGAAAGTTTTGCATGGATCTTGATGTAAGATCTGACGGACCTATATAGCATCGACTGCGACTTATAGCAAGAATGATGAATATAAGGACGATGACAGTGGATAATAATTGTCTTACATATCTAGGAAGATAATTAAAAAAGCCACATGCGGCAATGCCCAAAATACACAAGGGCAAAAGAAGAAGGAAGACAATGATCTGGCTCGCTGATATCTACTTTCTTGATGTGTTGCTGCAGGCCGCGTAGACTAGTTCCCACGGCGAGCGGCGATGAGCTCTTTTGTGTCCTCAAGACGCTACTTGAGAGCATCCACGGATTCCTCCACCAGCCTTTGGCGCTTGATGCGGAGCATGGCATTCTCGTCCATAAGTTTCTTGACGATGACGCCGGTCCTCTGCAACAAGGCAGTGGTCTCCTCATGCTGCTTCATCGTTCCGGCGATCTTCGCCCTCAGCAGGTCGCGCTCGGTGCGGAGCTTCGCCTTGTCCTCCCCTAGCCCCCAGATGACGCTGGTAGCATTTTCAAAGGAGGCATTCATCTCGTCCTGCCGCTTCATCCAGTCATAGATCCGAGCCATCAGGTCATCGAGCATAGCGCGCATGCACCTGTGAGAGTCCTCGCCTGCCGCGAGACATTTTCCCAGGCCGCCGCGACGCGGGAGGACATCTCTGCTGCATTCGCGGCATGGCAGGACATCTCTGCTGCTTCCGCGGCGCGGCCGGACCAGTCTGCTGCATCGACGGCGTGGCAGGACCTTTCTGTTACTTCGGTGGCGCGGCGGTACCTCTGTGCTCCTACGACCGCACGGCGGGACATGTTGGCTGCTTTCGCGGCGAGGCGGGACATCTCTCGTGCTTCCGCTTCCATGCTCGCCTCTCCCTGGTGGTAATCTCTCGACCCAGAACTCACGCTGGCCATGGCAGACGCAAGGGAACGACGATGAATGACTTGTTTGTTTTTGTGGATGAGGAGTTGAGGAGGAATGTGCAGTCATCTTGGAGTAGTAGTATTTATAACCGAGTACTAATACGCTCCTAAGTGGGAACCGTTTAGGTTTTGATTGGTGTGAACAGGTTTGCAATTAAATATAGCGTGGTAGTAATTTGGAATGTGACGGGACGCAGGCTCAAAATTTATTAACGGTTCTATAATTTCTAAGTGCGGCACTATTCTCGGACGGTGTAACGTGGGCACGCTTTCTCGGCCGCGTACGTGGCGTTTGCACCATAGGGTGCACCACAATAGGCAATGTCAGCACACGTCTTGTTCCAACAACCGTGCGCGCTCATTATTACCATCGCGCACGCTTATTTTAATTAGAATGTGTGCCCGTCTAGCGCACACACGTTGATCTGTCTAACTGTTTCTATTTGTTGTGGCTAATCGCAAACAGTTCATCCGTGTGGAATGTATGCCGTCAATCGCAGACACCTTAATCTGGCTGACAGTTTCTGTTGTGTTGCCTAATCGCCAATAGTTCATCCGTCTGAAGTGTATGCCCTCAATCGCACACACCTTCATCTGGCTGCCCATTTCTGTTGTTCTGCCTCATCACAAACAATTAATCCGACTGAACTGTATGCCGTATAGCGCACACGCCTTCATTTGGCTACTCATTTCTGTTCTTCTTTCGCATCGCAAACAGTTCATTGAACTGAACCGTATGCCCCGCATAACACATGCAACTAAAATCTGAACCGTGTTTGATGTATCCGCCATCGCAAACGTTTTGCATCTTTTTTTATGGTTTTTTTACATCACCGTTTGCGATTAATGCATCGCACACAGTTTTGTCGAAGGGTCTCTGATTGTAGTGTCGCGTTAGCAGCATGCTGCAGTAGTGTCAAACGAATGTCACTTGAACTGAGAAAATCCCGGTGCTTATTACGCCACCGATTGGTTATATGTTTTTCTCCATGTGTTAGTGCCTAAGTAGACATGAAGATTGAAACCAGTTAAGGTCTAACAAAAGAGTATGTCGAAAGAGCGACAGCTGAATGGTTAATTCTAGTACAATATATATGGGCTTTCAATGTGCATGAAATCATCACCTTTATATACAAATTCTCCAGACATGGAAAGCATCGCAGCAAGCCAATAATTGTGTTCAAATCATAACTAAACATTCTGATATATAAGATCTTGACAGAATCCAGCACCATTGATAGGCTATCCATGGACGAACCCTTCATTGATCATATAACATAATATTAGTACCCAAAGTGTACTCCAAAATGGTATAAAACTTATGCGCACAAATGAAAAATGCAGCTTATGATTACAAATGTGTAGATGATAATATACGGTACCTGAATAAGTGTGGAGCCAAACACCAACTTCTGATAATTAAACGGATTAGGAATTACACCCAAGGTCTCCAGTTTAGGCGCAGAGACGACAGTTATTTGCGAAGGTATATAACAATAATGAAGGAGCAACTTTTGAAGTGAAGGGGCATCTTCAATGATGAGCTGCTGTCCTTCAAAACAAATTCCAATGCTTTTAAGGTGAGGCGACTTTATTTGGAGACAACTGATAGGGATTTCTATTCCCAAAACAATCAGCAAGCACTCCAGGGCAGGGCAACTGGAGTGGATGATGTTGTGTAGTGAGGCCTCCGACAGATAAACCACCACAAACGAAAGTTTTTTTAGCAGTGGGAGTCGAAGCATTTGTACCAGATCGTCTGGTAGACGGCACCAGGTGAAGGTGTGGAGAGAGGAGGAAAACCACGAGATGGACAACAGTGGTGTGGGCACAAATTCTTGGCCTTCGGTTCGTGGTATGTAATTTTTGTGGTAATGGTAGAACTCAAACTGCTGGAGTTTTTTGAATTCAGGGGATGTCAGCCAGGCGTCCACCGTGCAGGGTATGGACAGCAGGTAGCGTGTCGGGATGCAGAGGCGTTGAATGAAGCCCTGGTGGGA
Organism: Thinopyrum elongatum; assembly: GCA_011799875.1. NCBI lineage: Eukaryota > Viridiplantae > Streptophyta > Magnoliopsida > Poales > Poaceae > Thinopyrum > Thinopyrum elongatum. Next base: position 461,270,609 of record CM022303.1, read on the forward strand.
GGAGATGATGGCTCTAAGGAGTTCAAAATCATGAACGATAGATAGCTGACGACAGTCGAGATTAAGGGGCGTGGCGCGCCATAGAGGGCGCCACCGAGTTGAGAGGACTTGGGTGCGGCAGCAATCCTTGGTGGGGAGAAGTGAGATGATCTCCCCAAGGATAGCGTCCGGAAGATCGCTAATGCGGTCCGCCCGAGATTCTACAGGTTCCTCAGATCCGGTGGGGGGCCTGCCGCTTCTCCCCGCGCTACCGGGTGCGGGATCTACAACCGGCGTCACCGCTGGTGGGAGCCTCATCTTCTTGGCGCTGGGGCCAGCCGACTCCATTTTACTTGCGGGCGTCGCGCCGAGCTCACAGGTTTGAGCAGAGTAGCCAGAGACGAGCCTAGTGGCAGTGCGAGTGGGGAAGGAGGGCTGGGGTTTTCTGTAGGAGTGGAAGAAGAGGAGCAAGCGTTTTCTGTACGAGTGAGGAAGAAGGTGAGCGGGGGTTTTCTGTACGAGTGAGGAAGATGGGGAGCGGGGGGAATTGGGGGGCGACGGAAGCGGGAGAGTCCAGCGAGCTACAGTATAAGTGGAAGCGAGGAGGAAGGAGGGTTTTTCTGGGATCGCCCCCTCTTCAAGAAATATGGGCTTTTCCTCGCAAAAAACAAAAACAAATGGGCTTTAAGATGGATAGGCTTTTGTATCAGCCTAGTCGGCTGCCCGTGTTTCATACTAGAGGGCCTTAACACTAGAGGCAGCCCATTAGAGACACTCTCCAGCTTATTACCTATTCGAAAGAAAAAAAGAGACGCCTCCAGCTTAATTATGGCTCCTCATCGGTAACATTTTTCAACTTGAAAAAAAGTTATAGCTCCTTTTCTGGCCGGCTTGGCATCCACCAAATTAGAGGATGGTGTACTGCATGCAGATACTCACACTGGTTGTAGCGCGGCAAAATGAGGGATCAAATAACATGCCCACAATACACATAGATTGTAAAGGTTGACACGCTAACATCCACACTAAACTAAGCTTCACAAGATACGGTATGCATACTAGCTAACATTCACAAGCACTTAAGTTCAGCATGTTTACGCATCTAAATGATTCATAAGACTATAACCAAGACAAAGCTGTGAGAAGGTGTAGAAATAAAGAAAAAACGATCGATGCTTCTCTAAGCAAAGGGCCTCCCTACGCACGCATTAATTTCCTGGGCATGCTTCTTTTTGCTCAATGTTGCGTGCACTTTGAGCATGTTGGCAACTCCATAGCTAGCTTGATGGCTCATCTTGCAATTTACGCTGACACATTGCAGCAAACAGAGGAAGCAATAGAGGTCACTCAACATCAGACCATTTTGTGCAGTTCCACTGAAATCATCTTCATTGTCCTGAATGTTAAAAGATAGGAAAGCGCTATACCTAAACTGTGTCGCAAAACAGTAGCACATATCATGACAAAACACGATCATCTGGACGAAGGGGATACTGACCTGCGTGAGGAAGATTATGCATAATTTTATAGGTGGTTAGTTGATTTCCACCTTGGGATCTCCTATGATGGCACGGAGGAAATTCTATGCAATCGATGAGCGCAATTCCTTCCGTGTGGCTGTAGAAAATTTGTCTGACTAACCCCAATATCTTTTTTGTGCAGTTCCACTAAAATAATGCACCGCTGTTTGCACGACCCCTACTCACCGGCCAGGCTATCAATGACTCGGTCTCTTTTATCTTCCGTTGACGGCGCGGCTACAGTGCTTGTTTGCTCCTCCACACATGACAGGCTCGTTCCACACTACAAACAACAAATCAACGTACGAATAAGCTTATTTCATCTTGCGTTGGTCATTCTACCTAGTTACAAATGTAGGAATACGTGGAGCACCGTGAGGTCAGCTGACAGCAGGTTCCACTAAAATTGAGGTTTGTGCTTCCGTTTGCACAAATAGACACCATATGGAGATAGACAACCCTGTTTGCACAAATATGTAACAGGGTTATTTAAGCAGTGTCATTTTTTTGCAGCGGCATATGATTAACAGCAGCATCTCATATGTTATCAATGGCATTACAGTGACAGTATGAAAAAAGTGCCATTAACTAAGAAGTGCCATCACATCAAATCAACACTGGCACTAGATTAACGGGGGCTTACATTAGCATGCATAACAATTGCATTATTACTCTGTGATGACAGATTGGGAGTAGCACTTGATCAGTACGTACATGCACGGTTAACAGGAACGATCGTTCTAACAAAGGGTGATACGGAAAGGAGAAACACATCGTCGTGTCAACCATTGTGCAATTAAATTTTGTGCAGTTCAACGGAGATGCAGCTATGTTACCGGTGTCAAAGTTTAGTGTAACGGCCCAAAACACTCTTTATGAGAAATAAAGCAAGACAGAAGCATTTCATAAAACGGTGGTGGCATTGATTCATTTTATCAATGGCAATAGATTGACAGCAGCATTACTTAACAGCGACATCACATTAAAAGTGGCATTGTTTCATTTTACCTGTGATGTTAGATTAACAGCAGCAGTAAGGGCATAGGGACAGGGGAGGCACAAGCACGTTTTACATCCACCGAGGCATAAAGTGGTGAGGCAGAGGTGTTGACGAGTGCGGCAAACATGCAAAGCATGTCTTGATTTGTGCATTTTTTTTTCTCGTCAGTGACCTTTTCTATGTGACCACAAGAAATCTAGACGTGCTCATTCTCGGTTGCATTGTCGACCCAACACCCCCACTTTCTGTCATTTTTCGACAAAGAGACCGGTCAGGCCAGCATCTTTATTTCCCTTTCCAACCAAGAGATCGGTTCGTTAGCCAGTATCTGCAGTACGTTTTTTCCTCTAATAGTAAAAATTTAGGTGGTGTTCAAGTGTTCGACAAGCCGACGGAGCTAGCTACATGGGGAGCTTTGTAATACTAGAAGAATATCCACATGCAGGATGCAGCGACGTGGGGAGCAATCCTAACTTGATGAAAAAAAAGGGATGCAGCGACGTGGGGAGCTAGGCCATTAGTACAAGGCCGGTTCTAAAATAAGTTATACCTCCGGTCGGCGGGATGCGGCGAGGCAGGCGGCGGGATCTCCCAACTCGACGGCGGGGAACAAGGGTGAGGAGGACCTCCCACGCAGGCGCCAGGTAAGAGAAGACGGTGTGCGTCGGCTTCCTCCCTCGCCATCGGCGACCACCAGCGGAAGGTATCCGGCCGAATCTGTGTCAACCTGATAGAAGAGAGAGAGAGAGAGAGAGAGAGAGAGAGAGAGAGAGAGAGAGAGAGAGAGAGAAAGTGGACACCGCGGTCTTGTTTAGATCTGGAGAGGGTAAGAGAGTGAGAAGAAGAGAACAACCCTAGCAAGCAAGTCCCAAAGTGGACTAGTGGAGTAGTAATTGTTTTTCTCTTCGTAGCGATCGTTTTAAATTGAATACGCGCGGAGCCATCTTTTTTTCATTTAACGTACCAGTAAAAAGAAACTCGATCAATAATCGTGCCACCGCGTTCAGGTCGCACTTGGTATGGCTGACATTTGGTCCCAGACCCCACATTAAGTGGACGACTAGATGTCTCAAATTGTCACGTTACCTGCCTTTTCGTGTGCAAATGCGCTCCATCGTGAGTGTACCCGGGCATGTGCGTGAGGGGAGAGTGAAGTCCGATTTATAAACCTTGAGGTTGTAGAGCTAGTCGGAAACAAACCCTCACCTTTAAATCCTTGAAGTTTGTACCCTGTCCTCTGTAATCCCGGTCATTTTTAACCTTAAGGGCATGTGTGGTTCAAGGGGTTTTAACGGGGATTAACAGGGATTGTGGGGTATTAAATCATGTACAAGCCAAATTCCCCTCCATTCCTCTCCAAACCCCATGGGAGGAGGTTGAACCGAACAAGGCCTAAGACTAACCACAGTGGGAGTAACTTCAAGAGTAACATTGGGTCCAACTCAGCAAATTCGCCTATGTGGCAACTAGTTAATGAGGAGAGAGGTAAATTGAGTAACTTATAGCTAGTTATGAAGGACGTCCTTCTTTCGCCGCATCATGAGCTACCGAGCCATCTAGACAAGCGCGCGGTATGAAGGACGTCGTTCTTTCACCGCATCCTGGCCATCACAAAGGTGATGACACACTTTGCGGGGTTGTCAGAGACGGAGTCCGTCGTCCCACTCCAGCGACGGACAGCGCTCGCCCGAGAGCGCGAACATGGACGCAAATTCGTGCAAACACGGCCGGATTTCATATAAACATGACGGATTTCATTACATTTACATTAAATAAGCTGTGCTAGTCCAGAGCTAAAGGTAGAATTAATATACCTAATCTAAATTTTTTTTTGACAAAGATATACCTAATCTAAATGGTCACCGGCCGATCTCTTTATCCTCCTCCAGCATTAGGCTGAAGACGAATCATGCAAGACACCAGCTGTTTTCGTCGGCGTCGCCTTGGCGGTGGCCTTCATGGGATACAATCGGCGGTGGCCTCCCGTGTTCTACTTCTCCTCGATGATGGCGGCGGGCGGGGACGTGTTGGCCGTCACCTCGTCGACATCCGCGTAGCCGTGTAGCCGCGTTACCTCATCGACATCTGCGGCGGCTTATTTCTCTGCCTGAACGGTGCGGCTACGCGCGCGTCGACAGCAGATGGCACAGTCGCAGGCACTGGAGGCGCTTTACGACACAGCGGCGTCGAGGGCAGCGATGATGCTCGTGCCGCCGTGCTCCCCGACAAGCCGGCGTGGAGCAAGTCGGCACTCTTCCTCGAGCTGTATTGGAGCGGCCAGCTGCGGAACCATGTGCTGGCTTAGTGCGGCAACTGGCTCCGACGGGCTAGGCGAGGTAGGTGGAGCAGCGAGTTGCCTCGCTCATAACTGCCGGGCTCGGCGGGCCACCCAGATGGCTTTTATGCCGGAGGACTGCTGTTCCTGCTCGTCGGATGCCGCCGAAAGAATGGAGAAAATGGTGGAAGGAGGAGCTTGGCCGGTGTCCCGCTCCTGAATGGACGTGTGTGGCCGAACTGGGTTTCTCGCATTCCACGCGGGTTTAAATGTAGGTGTTTGAATGCGGCGAGGAGGCGGGTACAGCTGGGAGTGCAGTGGGCGGCACCCTCGGCCGGCGTGCCGCTTCAATGGCGGACGCAGTGAGAGGTCGCATCCGCCCTGACCCCCTTGACCGTGGACCTTGACCATGTACGTCCGGCTACTCCAAGTTCGACCCGCGTGATGCTAGGTGCGAGTCGAGGAACACTGTTGGAGAGACCCATCTCATAATTTTCCTACATTGGTCGTTTGATTCATAGGATAGAATGCTATAGGATTTTTTTCCTATGAAATCATGTGTTAATTGGCAATCTAGCATCCACAACAACTTTTTTTCACTTCCTTTGTTTTTCCTGTGTCAAACACTTTGGTTTTTTTAGGGGAACACTGTGTTAATGCTATGGGATTCAAGTGGACATGCCACTCCAATCCTTTATTTTTCCTATTCCTGCGTTTTAATTTCCTACGAATGAAAGAAAAGAAACGGAGAGAGTACTTGCTCTAAATGATGTGCCGCTGCAAGAGCCGCCTATATTAATTAACCATGCTCTAAAAAGGTGGACTAGCTTTGGCTATAGTACTGTACTATAGGTTAGTAGGTGACCTTGCGCTTGGCTCTTCTCTCTTCTGGAAGTCAAACAATGACGATGGTACTATAGTAGAACTTCTGGCAATCTGACACCAAATGAATTACTGCACGTCCACCGCTCGTAAGCAAAAGTTTCTCCTCGTGCTGCGAGCCACCGCGTGCGCGTGCGCGAGGGAGAAGGCATAGTAAGCAAGCTTCTCGTCGTTCTGCGAGTTGACGAGACACATCAAAGTTATTTAGTACTCTCTCCAAAAAGGGCTGACCATGTCCATGGCTACCATCCCGTGCTCCGTCATTGAGTATGTGCACTATTCACGCACCATCGAGGAGAAAAAATATTGCGTAGTACGTGCCATCGAAGTGCATGACTCACTTACGCACTGCTTATCTCCATTTTCTTGCATGACACGTGCACCTTGATGCTAGATGTCCCGCGTGTTGGCAAAAGGATGAACAAAGCTCACATAAAAAAAGAGTGGAAGAACATAGATTCCCGACGACCGGGAAGGAGCAAGGAACCTCGCGATGGAGCGTCTGCACTCATAATATTTTATATTATTCAGCGATATAAAATCAACCAAATCTCTCCACATTCCTATACCATTCTATAGTGTGAGAATAACTTTGAATGTAAGCCATTGATTCACTCTATCCAATGGTCAATAGTTGGAAAATCCAAACAAAAACAGCCATTGGATCAACTCTTTAGCACTTAGATTGTTGCCACCTTGCACATCCTGCTGCAACGCAGAAACTACCGCGCTATCTGTGAACCATCCCGAACATTCATGCGAAGCCGTGGAGACTTGCAGGGCACGTGCTCATACAACATGTGGGTTCACAACTTCACATGCTGTCGTAATCAGCTTCCCCATTTCTTTTTTTTACTTTTCTCTAAGAAGTACTCCCTCTGTAAACTAATATAAGAGTGTTTAGATCACTAAAGTAGTAGTGATCTAAACACTCTTATAGGGAGTACGAGCCTGCCATGTACATGAATAAATCTTGCTTGCTGCACATACGTACGTGGCAGGACATGGTGTCCAATCACCATTTAATTACTAATTTTGTGTTACCAAAGAAAACACATGGTTCATTTTTAAATTGAAGTAGTCAAAACCAGCATGGAGGTAATCAATCACATTGAACATTCTTTTTTACCGGCAAAAAAAAGAACATTTTGTTCTGATATATTTGCAAAAAGATATATTCATAATCTCACATGTTATTGTCGACTACCCAAATGTTAATTTGTTACTATTTAGAGCATGCACAGTGCTTGATAAGACAGTTTTCTCTTAAGCCTGTCACGTAATCTAGAGGAGACATCAAAATATGTTGCAGTGGGTTATTTTGTAGCGACCCGATCCCAATGGACCGAAGTCTCTGTGCTTAAGTGTCATCCCTGGATCGGTATGCTGACACACACAGTACTCGAGGATTTATAACAGAGTTCAATCACACACTTAATACTTCAAAATCCTCATAAAGAGTATTTATTACATAAATAATATGGCTGAAGGCCAACTAAATAAAATAACTGCGGAAGCTTCAAAGGTAAATGAGTCCATCAACTCCAACGGCAAAGCTGAGTGCATGACAACGACCTATCGCACCTTAATCCTTGTCTGAAAACTCTGCAACATGAGACGTTGCAGCCGTGTAGGTCAGCACATGGAATATGCTGGCAGAGTTACACTGTAGAGCAAATGAATGCAAAGAACTATATCTACATGCATATTTGGCTGGTGGAGGCTCTAGGTTTAACATTTTGCATAAAGCTAATTTTTCCCTACAACAAAGGAATAAATTTTATTTACTACCATGTTGTACCAATATTTGAGAAGGTTCCTCCAACTCAAATCCCAAATTAAACAAGTATCATTATTAACCCCAATTCATTAATTAAGAGTGATGAGATCAACAATAATATCCACTACCAGATACTCAAAAAAAAATGTCCATAACCAGGGACACGGCTAATCATGATTAGTTTGTACACTCTGCAGAGGTTTGCGCACTTTTCCCACAAGACTCGACCGCATCCATGATCGGAAGATCGAGACATAGTCTTTCTGAAGCATTAACTCTCTACCCTGGGTAGACCGGTACACCTACTTTCCCCTACATCTGCTAGTCCACCTCTTCAAGAGCTCACACAACTTACTCAACTATGCCAGAGCCCATAATGGCTTGTGGCTGCACACGGAAGTTTCCAGTCATGAAATATCATATGATCCCTTTGAGCCTGGGTGGCGGACCTAGGGTAATCACACGGGTACTCCGGGATTCCCATGGGCAAGCACTGGTTTCTCCAGGTGCCCCAAACAATCCACCCAGATGTGTATTAAAGTTGCCACCTTAATGTTGTCCAAAAATTTATTATCTCTCACAACTTCCATGTACATCACGATCCAATCCCCGTCTACAGCATGGCTAAGCAATAATTGAGCATAACGTATATTCCCGGGGTGATCAAAGGTAATAGGTTCCTACCTCAAGTACTACAACCAAACCACATATGTTCCCAATCCTACTCATGCAAATGTTTAAGGGGGCAAAACTAATGCATAGTAAAAACTGTGTATTGAAGAGTATGATCAAAGTGTAACTTGCCTTGCTGACGATCGGAAAACCCTAGAGATTCGTAATAGCAAGCTTCGCACTCCGGAAAATCTATCGTAGACAAACAATATCATACATAAGCAATCATACATAAACAAACAAAATATGCAAGAGAGAAACCGAAGGAAACTCTTTGAAAAACTCCGAAAAACAGCCAACAAACTTTCTGTACAGAACATAATTTTAAGAAAATAAAAAATTGTGTGGTTTTGATCTTAACAGAAAGTACATGCCAAGAGCTTCGATTTGCAAAAAGATTCACCTAAAACGGAGTTACGAAACTCAAATTATAGCCAACCGAAGTTTGAATTCAGATCTGTTTGAATTCGAAATTTAAAACTTTCAAAAATAATTTTTGTTTGGTTCTCTTGATAGAGGGGATTTTTATGAAACCGTAGGAAAAAGAATCAACTAATTCGGATCTATAGATTAAAAGATATGCTAAAAGAAAAAAACTGACAGGAATCTGAAACGTTTTTTTTTTAACTGAAACTAGAGGTTTCATTCGCTTACAGACAGAGACCAACGAGAGTTGGGGCTCTCTGGTCCAGGGGTGATGGCGATTCCGGCGATCGTGGGTGGCGGCGGTGATGTCCTTTGGGTGAGGTGCGGATAGTCTCGTCCGCTGGTGGTGGTGGTAGCGGTCGGCGATGACGAACGGCGACGGGCGAGGTGTAGAACTCGCGCGCTCCGGGTGCTCCGGTGAAAGACAACGAGCTCGTGGTGGCTTCTGTGGAGAGAGATAAGGAGCGAGATGATGTCAATTAGATGCACCATGTCGAGGGAGACTGATTCAGGCAAAGAAAGAAGTCGAGGGAGGCCTCACCGGCGACGAAAATCGACGGTGAACTCGGCTTCGGGCGTCGAGATCTGTTTGAGATGTGCGTGGTCTATGGTTGGACTTGGCGAAAGATTTTTGAGGGGGTCGAAGGAGGAGAGGGCCAGGTATTTATAGGACACAAAACTTGGAGGAGAGGTTGACTCGGGATAGGATTTTCAAGAACTTGAACGGGAGTCGGCGTCGGTGTACGTGTACGTGCACGTCTCACTGTTCTGTACCTATTCGTGGGGAAGAAGACAGAAGAGGTGGGGTCCAGGCACCAGAGGAAGGAAGTCAACTAGAGAGAGAGACAGGCGAGCGAACGAACGTGGGGAGGCTCGGCCTCGCTGGGGCGCTCGGCCTCGCTGCTGGGCTGGGCCGGTTGGCCTGGCCTGGCGGCTCAGTTTTTTTTTTTCAAAATCATTTTTTTTTAAACAAATTTTCCCGGGAAGAAAAATGCTAAAAAATATATAAATAAAATCCTAAAAATTCTAGAAAAATTCACGTAGCTATATGGCCTTATTAGTGACCTCGTGCACATTTTTCTGGACCTAAATGCCTAAAATAAAAACAAACATTTTAGTACTAATAAAAATAAATAGACTTGCAAATAAAATCAAATAAACTCAAAAAAATTCAAAATTCAATTTCCAATATTTTTCTACTGAATTGAAGAAGTCATATTATCTTCTCTCATTATTTTTAAAATATTTGGAAAAATAATTTTGAAAAACAATTTGATCCAATTTGCAATTTTTGAAAATTCAAAAATGGATTTTTGTGAAAGCCTCCAACTCTCAAATGGGTCCTTGAGTTGCTTAAGGTTTCTAGGATCAATCTCCAACAAAAATAAAATTCCAAAAATGCACAAATGATGAATGCATAAGATGATCTAATGAATAACATCCGAATTTGAAAAATTGGGATGTTACAAACCTACCCCCCTTAAGATGAATCTCGCCCTCGAGATTCGGGTTGGCTAGCAAAAAGGTGGGGGTGGTCCTTTCGGAGGTCTTCTTCTCGTTCCCAGGTGGCTTCCTCCTCGGTATGGTGACTCCACTGAACTTTGCAAAACTTGATGTCCTTACTGCGAGTAACTCGGTTGGCGAGCTCAAGAATCTTGACGGGTTTCTCCTCATAAGTCAGGTCACTCTCCAACTGAATTGCCTCCAGGGGCACTGTATCTCTCAGAGGAATATCGGCCATCTCTGCATGGCACTTCTTCAACTGGGAAACGTGAAACACATCATGAACTCCTGACAGACCTTCGGGTAATTCCAACTTGTAGGCAACTTCACCCATGCGTTCTAGGACCCTGTATGGCCCCACAAATCGTGGCGCTAACTTTCCTTTGACTCCAAATCGTTTAACTCCTCGAAGTGGCGACACACGAAGATATGCTCTGTCTCCGACTTCATAGGTTACCTCCTTGCGTTTTGTATCGGCATAACTCTTCTGCCTGGACTGGGCTATCTTGAGTCTATCACGAATCAACTTGACTTTCTCCTCGGAATCTCTGATTAAATTTGGCCCGAACAATTTTCGATCTCCAACTTCATCCCACATCAAGGGTGTCCTGCACCTCCTTCCGTACAAAGCTTCGAAAGGGGCCATCTTCAGACTAGCCTGATAGCTGTTGTTATATGAGAACTCTGCGTAAGGCAAATTATCATCCCAACTAGATCCATAATCTAGCGCACAAGCTCTCAACATGTCCTCAAGAATCTGATTGACTCTCTCGGTCTGTCCATCTGTCTGCGGATGAAAGGCTGAACTGAACTCTAGCCTGGTACCCAAAGTTTCGTGCAACTGACTCCAAAACTTTGAAGTAAACTGTGTTCCTCTATCTGATACGATGGTCCTCGGAACTCCATGCAGACATACGATCCTGGTCATGTATATCTTCGCCAACTTAGCGCTTGTATAAGTGGTTTTCACGGGGATGAAGTGAGCTACCTTGGTCAAGCGATCAACTACAACCCAGATGGAGTCATATCCTGAACAAGTCCTGGGTAATCCGGTGATGAAATCCATGCCAAGTTTATCCCACTTCCATTCGGGTATCGGCAAAGGCTGAAGTAACCCTGCTGGTTTCTGATGCTCTGCCTTAACTCTCTGACATACGTCACATACTGCTACATACTCTGCAATATCCTTCTTCATTCCTATCCACCAGAAACTCTCCTTCAAATCCAGATACATCTTGGTGTTGCCTGGGTGAATCGAGTAAGGCGAATCATGAGCCTCCTGAAGAATTAACTTCCTGATCTCAGGGTCATTGGGCACATAGATGCGATCTTCAAACCATAAAGTTTCCTGCTCATCCATATGAAAACCTTTAGCCTTTCCTTTACTCATCCTTTCCTTTATCTCTGCAATCTCCTTGTCCATCTTCTGGGCTTCTCGGATCTTTCCCAGCAAAGTGGACTGAATTTCCAATGCTGCAACATAACCTCTCGGAACTATCTCCAAGCGAACTTCTCGGAGATCATCGGCTAACTCCGGGGGTAATCCTCCGGTTATGAGCGTGTTAACATAACTCTTGCGGCTCAACGCATCTGCTACGACATTAGCCTTTCCTGGATGATAATGCAACTTCATGTCATAATCCTTTATGAGCTCCAACCATCTCCTCTGCCTAAGGTTCAACTCCTTCTGTGTAAAAATATACTTCAAACTCTTATGATCCGTGTACACATCGCAACGGTTACCGATGAGAAAGTGTCTCCACGTCTTGAGTGCATGCACTACGGCTGCTAACTCCAAATCATGCGTGGCATAATTCAACTCATGAGGTCGAAGCTGTCGTGAGGCATATGAAACAACTCTCCCTTCCTGCATAAGAACGCCTCCAAGTCCCTGACGTGAAGCGTCGCAATATACTTGGAACTCCTTGCGTATATTCGGTAGAATCAGCACTGGAGCTGTAACCAAACGTTTCTTCAACTCTTGAAAACTGGCCTCACAATCCTCGGTCCAATTAAACTTGGTGTCCTTCTTCAATAACTCCGTCATGGGCTTCGCGATCTTGGAGAAATTCTCAATAAATCTCCGATAATATCCTGCGAGTCCAAGGAAACTGCGTATCTCTCCAACTGAGGTGGGTGCCAACCACTCGGTGACAGATTTAACCTTGGAAGGGTCTACTGCTATCCCTTCTCCTGATATAACATGTCCGAGAAATCCAACTTCCTTCAACCAAAACTCGCACTTGCTAAACTTGGCATATAGCTGATGTTCCCTGAGTTTCTCGAGAACCAATCGCAAATGTTCCTTATGTTCTTCTTCATTCTTCGAGTAGACCAATATATCATCAATGAACACCACGACGAATTTATCCAAGAATTCCATGAACACCTTATTCATCATACTCATGAAATAGGCAGGGGCATTAGTCAAACCAAATGACATAACTGTATACTCATATAGCCCATACCTTGTGGTAAAAGCTGTCTTAGGTATATCCTGCTCTCGGATCTTCAGCTGGTGATAACCTGATCGAAGATCAATCTTGGAGAAAACCTTAGCTCCCTGCAGCTGGTCAAACGAATCATTGATCATCGGCAGAGGGTATTTGTTCTTGATCGTCACCTCATTCAGCGCACGATAATCAACAACCATCCTCAAAGATCCATCCTTCTTCTCGACTAGAAGCACTGGGGCTCCCCAAGGTGACGAACTTGGTCGGATATAACCTTTCTCCAATAACTCCTTAATCTGCTCCTTAATTTCCTCCAGATCATTTGCGGGCATCCGATACGGTCTCTTGGCTATTGGTCCGGTGCCTGGTAATAACTCAATCAAAAACTCAATATCTCGGTCTGGTGGCATGCCTGGTAACTCCTCCGGAAATACATCGGGATAGTCCTTCACCACCGGTACTTCCTCCTGAACAACTCCCGATAGTGAATTCACCTGTGTCCTCCTCGGCGCATGCCTAGACACATACTTGATCCTCTTTCCTTCTGGGGTGGTGAGAAGAATTGATTTACTGGCGCATTCGATGTTTCCCTCAAACTTGGATAGCCAATCCATGCCTAGTATCACATCCAATCCTTGTGACTCCAGTATAATGAGGTCGGTGGGGAAAACATGTCTACCTATGGTTAATGGCAACTGATAACATCCCCGACTAGCCATATACTCTGCTCCTGGGGAACTTACTAACATAGGTGACTTAAGGACTACGGTTGGCAACTTAAATTTGTCCACAAATCCCCTTGATATGAATGAATGCGATGCACCAGTGTCAAAAAGAACAAGGGCTGTAAATGACTTAATCAAAAACTTACCAATAACTGCGTCAGGATGTTCGTCAACTTCCTCCACATTGACGTGATTCACCTGGCCTCTAGTGAAGGGATTGGGCTTCTTTCCTGAGCTTCCATTGCCATTACCATCCTTTGCCTCAGGACACTCAGTGGCGTAGTGTCCGGTCTTCCCGCACTTGAAACAAGTAATGTGACTCAGATCCTTCTTGGCGGGAGTTGCTGGGTTGGAACGGTTCTGACTGTTGTTTCCTCCATTCCCATTACCATTCTTAGAGCCATTATGGTTGTGTGAATTTCCTCCATTGTGTGAATGTCCTCCATGGTTATGCCCTCCATGGTTATGAGTATGCCCTCCTGAGTACGGGGAATAGCGTGGCTTCTGCTGAGCTCCAGAAGTGTATCTTCCCTGTCCATACTTCCTCTTGCGATTATCAATCTGTTGCTGCTTGCCTTCAATCATTATGGCCTTGTCTACCAGCTCCTGGTAGTTGTTGAAAGTTGCCACGATCAACTGCATGCTCAGCTCATCATTGAGTCCCTCAAGAAACTTCTCCTGCTTTGCGGCATCTGTGGCCACATCATCTGGGGCATAGCGTGCTAGCTTGCTGAACTCATCCACATACTGCCCCACTGTACGACTTCCCTGGCGTAAGTTGTGAAACTCACGCTTCTTCAAACTCATGGCTCCAGCTGAAACATGTGCAGTGCGGAAGGCCTGCTGAAACTGATCCCATGTGACTGTGGCTATGGGGTAAGTGGTGGTGTAGTTCTCCCACCAAGATGCTGCAGGTCCATCAAGCTGATGTGCGGCAAAGTGCACTCTCTCTGCATCCGTGCATCCAGCAGTGGTCAGCTCTCTTCCAATCTTGCGGAGCCAATCATCTGCAACAATCGGCTCGGTGCTACTAGAAAACACAGGCGGATTCAACCTCAGAAAACGGGCTAGGTTGTCAACAGGGGGTGGTGGCGGTGGGTTGTTGTTGTTGTTGCCTTGGTTCTGGTTCTGGACTAACAGCTGCATCAAGGCATTCTGTTGCTGGATCAACTGGGTGAGCTCCGGCGGGAAAACGAATCCAGGGTCACGTCTCGGAGGCATCTGATAGGTTTAGAGGGGTGAGAACAGAATAGAATAGGTTTAATGAGAGATTTCACTACCCATATGCATATGAGACAAACATATTCAATTCACATCACTCAATCCAAACAAAAATTCACACAATCGATCTACGCTACTATTACAAAATCGCAAAGATTCTAACTACTTGGGAGAAATACTACTAATAACATGGTGGTCGTCTAGAAATTTTGATCTGTGGAAGACTCCATAATGTCAGCTCCAGCTTCGTCTTCATAGTCATCATCACTATCATCATCTGCATCACTGTCCGTGTCGGTGTCATCCAATATGATGTAGTCCTCCGAACGGATATCCACTTCTGGTTCTTGCTTCGGGTTCACCACGGGTGTTCCTAGCTTCTTCTTTAGTTCTTCATGCTTCTCCAGTAGCACAGCAATTTCTTCTTCATATCCATCACGTGTTGACTTGAGTTCCTCTTCTAGCTCGATATTCCTCTTCATCAGCTTCTTGGTCTTCTTCATGATATCACACATCTGGTTTTCATATCGTCGAATGTGTTGATCCATCTCCTGAATGTACGCTGCAATTGATCCATCCTTCCTAGTGCGAATCATCTCCCATTGCTCGTCTCGGCGTCCACATATCTGATAGACGATGTCTTCAAGGTCCTTGTGGTACTCCTCACAAATACGTCCAAAAGTGATGTGGGCTGCCATGCTCTTTCCTAAGCTCCAAGTTGGTGCATCCAAGGTAAACTCGATGGGCTCGGTTGTTGGTGCAAATGTCCTTCCAGGTACACGAACTTTGATCCTCCAGCGCTCATCTTCTGGTAAAGTTGCAGTGAAGGTTCCGGTGACGCTTGGTAGACCGATGTTCAGGTACTTAGTGACTTCCTTCAAGTAGCGTCCGAAAGGGGTGTCGTCATCCGGTTGAGTGAACTTGTTCCTGGAGTCCGCCATCTATAGAGTAGAAATAGAGGAGGATTAGAAATGAGCAGAGAAGAGTATCCTATGGCTTTTCCTAGTGGTCGCGTCCTACAGTCAGCATGTGCTCTGATACCATCTTGTAGCGACCCGATCCCAATGGACCGAAGTCTCTGTGCTTAAGTGTCATCCCTGGATCGGTATGCTGACACACACAGTACTCGAGGATTTATAACAGAGTTCAATCACACACTTAATACTTCAAAATCCTCATAAAGAGTATTTATTACATAAATAATATGGCTGAAGGCCAACTAAATAAAATAACTGCGGAAGCTTCAAAGGTAAGTGAGTCCATCAACTCCAACGGCAAAGCTGAGTGCATGACAACGACCTATCGCACCTTAATCCTTGTCTGAAAACTCTGCAACATGAGACGTTGCAGCCGTGTAGGTCAGCACATGGAATATGCTGGCAGAGTTACACTGTAGAGCAAATGAATGCAAAGAACTATATCTACATGCATATTTGGCTGGTGGAGGCTCTAGGTTTAACATTTTGCATAAAGCTAATTTTTCCCTACAACAAAGGAATAAATTTTATTTAGTACCATGTTGTACCAATATTTGAGAAGGTTCCTCCAACTCAAATCCCAAATTAAACAAGTATCATTATTAACCCCAATTCATTAATTAAGAGTGATGAGATCAACAATAATATCCACTACCAGATACTCAAAAAAAATGTCCATAACCGGGGACACGGCTAATCATGATTAGTTTGTACACTCTGCAGAGGTTTGCGCACTTTTCCCACAAGACTCGACCGCATCCATGATCGGAAGATCGAGACATAGTCTTTCTGAAGCATTAACTCTCTACTCTGGGTAGACCGGTACACCTACTTTCCCCTACATCTGCTAGTCCACCTCTTCAAGAGCTCACACAACTTACTCAACTATGCCAGAGCCCATAATGGCTTGTGGCTGCACACGGAAGTTTCCAGTCATGAAATATCATATGATCCCTTTGAGCCTGGGTGGCGGACCTAGGGTAATCACACGGGTACTCCGGGATTCCCATGGGCAAGCACTGGTTTCTCCAAGTGCCCCAAACAATCCACCCAGATGTGTATTAAAGTTGCCACCTTAATGTTGTCCAAAAATTTATTATCTCTCACAACTTCCATGTACATCACGATCCAATCCCCGTCTACAGCATGGCTAAGCAATAATTGAGCATAACGTATATTCCCGGGGTGATCAAAGGTAATAGGTTCCTACCTCAAGTACTACAACCAAACCACATATGTTCCCAATCCTACTCATGCAAATGTTTAAGGGGGCAAAACTAATGCATAGTAAAAACTGTGTATTGAAGAGTATGATCAAAGTGTAACTTGCCTTGCTGACGATCGGAAAACCCTAGAGATTCGTAATAGCAAGCTTCGCACTCCAGAAAATCTATCGTAGACAAACAATATCATACATAAGTAATCATACATAAACTAACAAAATATGCAAGAGAGAAACCGAAGGAAACTCTTTGAAAAACTCCGAAAAACAGCCAACAAACTTTCTGTACAGAACATAATTTTTAGAAAATAAAAAATTGTGTGGTTTTGATCTTAACAGAAAGTACATGCCAAGAGCTTCGATTTGCAAAAAGATTCACCTAAAACGGAGTTACGAAACTCAAATTATAGCCAAACGAAGTTTGAATTCAGATCTGTTTGAATTCGAAATTTAAAACTTTCAAAAATAATTTTTGTTTGGTTCTCTTGATAGAGGGGATTTTTATGAAACCGTAGGAAAAAGAATCAACTAATTCGGATCTATAGATTAAAAGATATGCTAAAAGAAAAAAAACTGACAGGAATCTGAAACGTTTTTTTTTTAACTGAAACTAGAGGTTTCGTTCGCTTACAGACAGAGACCAACGAGAGTTGGGGCTCTCTGGTCCAGGGGTGACGGCGATTCCGGCGATCGTGGGTGGCGGCGGTGATGTCCTTTGGGTGAGGTGCGGATAGTCTCGTCCGCTGGTGGTGGTGGTAGCGGTCGGCGATGACGAACGGCGACGGGCGAGGTGTAGAACTCGCGCGCTCCGGGTGCTCCGGTGAAAGACAACGAGCTCGTGGCGGCTTCTGTGGAGAGAGATAAGGAGCGAGATGATGTCAATTAGATGCACCATGTCAAGGGAGACCGATTCAGGCAAAGAAAGAAGTCGAGGGAGGCCTCACCGGCGACGAAAATCAACGGTGAACTCGGCTTCGGGCGTCGAGATCTGTTTGAGATGTGCGTGGTCTATGGTTGGACTTGGCGAAAGATTTTTGAGGGGGTCGAAGGAGGAGAGGGCCAGGTATTTATAGGACACAAAACTTGGAGGAGAGGTTGACTCGGGATAGGATTTTCAAGAACTTGAACGGGAGTCGGCGTCGGTGTACGTGTACGTGCACGTCTCTCTGTTCTGTACCTATTCGTGGGGAAGAAGACAGAAGAGGTGGGGTCCAGGCACCAGAGGAAGGAAGTCAACTAGAGAGAGAGACGGGCGAGCGAACGAACGTGGGGAGGCTCGGCCTCGCTGGGGCGCTCGGCCTCGCTGCTGGGCTGGGCCGGTTGGCCTGGCCTGGTGGCTCAGTTTTTTTTTTTTCAAAATCATTTTTTTTAAAACAAATTTTCCCGGGAAGAAAAACGCTAAAAAAAATATAAATAAAATCCTAAAAATTCTAGAAAAATTCACGTAGCTATATGGCCTTATTAGTGACCTCGTGCACATTTTTCTGGACCTAAATGCCTAAAATAAAAACAAACATTTTAGTACTAATAAAAATAAATAGACTTGCAAATAAAATCAAATAAACTCAAAAAAATTCAAAATTCAATTTCCAATATTTTTCTACTGAATTGAAGAAGTCATATTATCTTCTCTCATTATTTTTAAAATATTTGGAAAAATAATTTTGAAAAACAATTTGATCCAATTTGCAATTTTTGAAAATTCAAAAATGGATTTTTGTGAAAGCCTCCAACTCTCAAATGTGTCCTTGAGTTGCTTAAGGTTTCTAGGATCAATCTCCAACAAAAATAAAATTCCAAAAATGCACAAATGATGAATGCATAAGATGATCTAATGAATAACATCCGAATTTGAAAAATTGGGATGTTACATATTTTTAATCTTATCTTTGATAACACGATAAATATTTGGTGAGACATATTGTTGCTAATAGATCATCTATTAATCAAGAGAAGACATGCATTTTCTTATGGTCTCTCTCATCCACCTCATCATTTATCCTAAATGGCAGTCCAATGATAATACCATTATAAACACGTAAAACCGGTTACCATTATTTTCGTAAGTTGGTTGTAATGTTACCTCCATGGGACACCTAGTTATAGTATATCCAACAGCCTGTATCGCTTCTCACTCCTCGTCCTTATAGCCTGCCGACTGTACCTTATATACACTTGCTCTTTGAGCAAAGGCCTCCCTAAGCACGCATTAATTTCCTGGGCATGCTTCTTTCTACTCAATGTTGCGTGCACTTTGAGCATGTTGGCAACTCCATTGCTAGCTTGCTGGCTCATCTTGCAATTGACGCTGACACATTGCAGCACTCCTGCAAGGCCCAGAGGTTAATTTGAGAACAAGTACCTCGAGGTTAATTTGACAGACATGCCTTATAGGTTGACAGAAGTCATATCACTTTTTTTGGAAAGATGTCGTGAAGTAACACGATAGACCTTCTTTCAAGCCAATTAACTTGTGTTCAAAAAACAAAAATTATCAAAAAGTAACATGATAGACCTTCGATTAACATGTGTTCAAAAAACAAGTACTCCTGCAAGGCCCAGAGGTTAATTTGAGAACAAGTACCGCGAGGTTAATTTGACAGACATGCCTTATAGGTTGACAGAAGTCATATCACTTTTTTTGGAAAGATATCGTGAAGTAACACGATAGACCTTCTTTCAAGCCAATTAACATGTGTTCAAAAACAAAAATTATCAAAAAGTAACATGATAGACCTTCGATTAACATGTGTTCAAAAAAATGTCAAAAATTACAAAACGAAGACCTTGAGGTTCAACTAATAGGACGGAGCACTATGGTCACCCATCTGATGACTACTCCAGCCTCAACACAGTTAACTTGGGAGTTCTATTGGATGAGCAATCGGTAGGGAAGCTGGTCCTTGCCGATATAGGAAGCCTCTTCGCGTCCTTTATTGCGTACCCAGATGACCGCGTGTTGCCGCCCAATGGCCAATGCCACGTCCCCAGCGAATGTAGAAGCTCCCCTCCCTCGTCTAGCTGGTTCACGCATTTTCCCCTATTTTTTGCCGCCTGCCCACCTATAGAACCACCTCGCGCCGGCCAATTCCTCTCCAAACAGGGAGGCGGTTGAACCGAACAAGTCTAACTTGTTTCTAGTGGGTACGTTGATGTGGCATCGAAAGGGTGTGATAGCTGACTCTGACAAAATAATTGACTACCACATTGGCATACATGAGCATGGGGCCCACTTGTCAGCGTGCTGGACGGAGGAAGGAACACAAGAAAAAATGGAGCACGGAAGGGTGCGAATCGATTGGCTCATGTGTGATGACCACTGGAGCAATCCGCTCAGATTGTACGTAAAAAAATCGTGCAAACACGGCCGGTTATACTGTGAGTAGGTGACCGTGCGCTTGGCTCTTCGCCTCTTCCGGAAGTCGAACAATGATGATGGTACTACAATATATATACTTCTGGCAATCTCACACCGAATGAACTGTTGCACGTCCACCACCTGTATTAAGCGCACTATCGGAAAGCAAAAGCTTCTCCTCGTCCTGCGAGCCACCGCGCACGCGCGTGAGCGAGGGAGAGGTCGTACTAGTAGTAAGCAAAGCTTCTCCTTGTTTGCGAGTTGACGGGACACATCAAAAGTAGTGTATTAGTCTCCAAAAAGGGCTGACCATGTCCATGGCTACCATCCCGTCTTCCGTCATTCAGTGCGTGCACGATTCACGTTCCATTGAGAAAATAATGTTGCGTACGTGCCATCGAATAGAATAACTTAATTTATAAAAAACGCGCCACCGCGTCATGATCAAACTTTGATTCGTCCACGCGTGGTTCCCATGAACAACTACTACACTCGCCAAATTATCACGTGAGCTGCCTCTTCGTACAGAAATGAGCTCACCGTGTACCCGCGCATGAGTATTAGGGAAAGAGGCAAAGAGTACCTGCGTCGGTGCCTGCACCTCTTCTCTTTGTGCTCGTATTCCTTTTTTTTTGGGTGATTCATGCACGTACTCCACCTACGTTCATGACCGTTGGTGAGTCTCTCCTACTATACTTAACTCCATTTTCTTGCATGACACATGGATCTGGATGCTGGATGTCCCACGTGTCGGAAAAACTTAGAAGAACGCTTTCCGACGAACGAGAAGGAGCAAGAAACCTCGCGGTGGAGCGTCTGGACTCTTAATATTTTTATTCAGTGATATAAAATCTACCCAATCTTCTCCACAGTAGACCGGAAGAGTCCGAAACATGGCAGCCCAGTGTAATTACATCATACATGGACCACCCACGCTATCACCATATTTCTTGGCCTCCGTGCAACACCTAGCTCTAGTAATCCACCAGCCCGTATCGCTTCTCGCTCCTCGTCTCTCTCAAAGTGCCATCTATTGAGGTCGGTTAACTCATCACTCGCTCCCACATGTTAGCGACATGCCAAGAGCATTCTAAAAAAATTACTGTACTCTATTGTTATGCCAAGAAGAGGAAGCGCTTTGACCGACGGACCAAATGAGACAGGCGTGCCGTGCCATCAGTGGGTCCAGTTTCTCGTTTTGAACTTGTTTGGTGTAGTAGTAACATTTGGTTTTGCACCTTCATAGAATGATGAAAATCCCCGCTAAAAAGGCGCTTTGCTTTCTGCTAATCCCGTCAACCGTTCTTGTTTTGTGCATTAAATTGTTAAGTGCCATAACTAAGATATAATTAACCAATGCATGTAAAACATTCTTGTTTAGTACTATAGTACTCCACACGCATGCATGCGTTGGGATTAGTACTACTCCCTTCATCCATACATATATATACGGCCTAATGTATTCTTCGAGGTTGCCTTTGACTATTGATAAGATTTTATATAATTTGAAAATTATATCATTCGAAGATCCTTTCACGTACGAAATTGACGGTATGCTTTGAGCAACTTGCATGTCCTATACTGCTCCTATTTGGATACTCTAACTTAGCTAGAGGTTAGACTAACTCATGACTAACCCCTAACTAACTCTAGCCAAAGAGGTGTTTGGATGACAGGGTCAGATTGACAATAAATGCACTTGATGGAGAGAGAAAAGTGATTTTTCAGTGGGCCCCATGAGAACTAGGTCCAATTAGCACCACTTGGCTGGCGGGATAGAGAGAAAAGTAATTTTTCAGTGGGCCCAATGAGAACTAGCTCCAATTAGCAACTCTTGGGTGGGATAGTTTTTTTTGGTGGGTTAGGTGCAACTTGCCCCAATCTAACCCTCATGTTTGGATACTTTAGGGCTATTTGAGCCCCAACTAGCTCAAACTAACTCTAACCCATGGATCCAAACAGGGCCAAAGTTAGTCTCAGAAAGCGCATTAAGCCCTATATACATGGACAGACGGAGTACATGATACTAGCAAACACTCACCATTAGTAGTAGTTCATTGGTTGGTTTCGATTTTTGAATTGAGTAGTGCTAGTACACTTTGTTGTGCTGCTACCGTCCAATATTTGCGTGTGGTGGTTTCTAGAATAAAAAAAGGAGGTAGTACTTACTGTGGGAAAGCTGAAGTGATGGTTGCTTCGCCCGAGCAACTTATTACTCTGGGAATATTGGAGTACCAGCGGATTCAACGAAGAGAGAAATGATGGTTGCTTCGTCCGAGCAACTTACTGTGGCGAAGGTGGGGCTCTGTGATTTGACTCCTCACTAATCATTATTACTGCAGCGCAACGACCAGGGTGAATCTCCCCTGCAATTGTGCACTCAATATTGTTGCATGGCAGGTGGAGCCGGATGAAGGATGTCCCACATGTCGGCGAAACGAAGTTGAATTGTTTCTGGCATTGCTATCAATCTTTCAGGATTTGTTTATATGTACGCATAATTTTCTAGCATAATGAAATTGTACTGTAATGCTATGAAGGTTTCAACTTTGGTTCTCGCAGAAAAAAAAGGTTTCAACTTAGGATTCATGTGTCCTCTTGCCTCAAGATTGTCTCGTTACAACATTCCATCAAATACAAATGAAACTACCATGGTTGCTAATGCATTTCAATGGTTCGTAGATCAGCGCCAATATTCACATCACAACTGAAGACAAAGTTGTGAGAAGGTGTACAAATAAAGAAAAATATATAATTGATCGATGTTGTTCGTAGGCATGGCTCCATTTCCTGGGCACAGTGTTCATTGGTTGGCAGCTAGTTTCACGCAGCTCTGTAGCCAAGAAAGAGGTGTATGGAGGACATCACAATCCGATCATTTTGTGCAGTTCCACTAAAATCGAGCTGATCATCCCTGTTTGCAAAGATATTCAGTCAGTGTGATTACAATAATAGTGGAACTAGATGATGAAACATAATACACACAAATAGAAGCCGATCACCTCTGCGATCTCTCTTTAGGACTAACTACTTGTTGGAGAAGATAAGGCATGGAGTTGGATGAGGAGGATAGCAAAACCAATATCCCTTTCTGCAGTCCCACAGAAATGTAAAAACGTTGCCCGTGTTACATTTTGGCGGAACTGCACAAAACACTCTTAAGAAAAAAGTGATTTGTGCAGTTCACCAAAAGGTCGCAATAGCAACGAGGTGAAATGGATAGCCCTGTTTGCAAAAAGAGGTAGAAAGGAAACAATTACTGCCCAATAACATGAGTTGAAGACACATACGCCGACAAAAAAGAAGCATATTCCATGTCATAAGGGAAAGATAGCAGCATGGTGGTTTATAAAAAATGGTTTGAGGACGAGATTGCAAGATGGAAAGTACGCCGGTCGAGATACGTTTTAAGCAAAGAACTAAAGAAGATCCACATGCAGGATTTTCCACATGCAGCAACATGGGAAGATGGGCAGTGGAGCAAGGCCGGAGGAAGCTGTACCTGAGGGTTGTCGGGATGTAACTAGGAGGGCGCCGGCGGGCGGGATCTGCCCATACTGCGGCAGCGAGCAAGTGACAAAGGCCCTACTGCGCCGGAGCTTGGTCAGTGAGAACGGCGCGTACCGCAGATCGGGACGTGCTGCCTCGACGCCGTCGAACGGAGAAACGATGCACGTCCTCCCTTTCCGCCGGCGGACGGGATGCGGCCGGATCAGTGACCAATGGTCAGAGAGAGAGGCCACCGCCGCCTTGTGTGAGATAGTGTGATGAGAGACAAACCCCGGCAGGCAGGCTCCATTGTATATACTGGAGCGGATTTCTTTTTTCCCGATGACAATCATTTTATATTCTGTATGTGCCATTGAGGAATATAACTTTATTTAATACTAACGCGTCAAGTCGAACTTTGTTTCGTGTACGCGTGGTACACGACCCTCCTTTGAGTAAACAACCGCTACACGCATCAAATTATCATGTGGGCTACCTTTTCGTACAGAAATGAACTCCACCGTGTACCCGCGCGGGTGTGGCCGGGAATGAGATGTGAGTATGTGCATCATGCGTGCACCTCTTCTTTACGTGCAGGTACATACGTGGGTGGGTGTGAGAGAGATGGTTTGTGCGAAATAGAGGCAATGTGTCGATGATATCTCAAACAAAAAAATGTAACATATGCAATGTGTGTGAAACAGAGTCATGGATATATCATATATAGAGGGAGCGATCCATGAGAAGAGAGTGGAGGGATCATCGGCGTGAGATATCAATAGAATCGAAAATAGGGATGAAGTGTGTGGGTGCGCGATCGATAAAGAGTGCCATCGAATTTGTGTTTGCCCACGTCAAAGATACAGGGCGGCTGGCCTACTGGAATGTGAGAGGGCAGAGGTGCAGTTTGTCTCTGTGGCATGGACACCTACCTACAACGTTTGACTATCAGTGTGTGGGGGGGGGAGGGGGCAGAGACCTGTCGACTGGTATATGTGTGGAGAAGGAGAGAGACCTAGCTATGTATTGAGGGAGATCGATCGGCATCCATGCATATGTGTAGCAGAGGAATAAGGTTGGGAGAGAGACAAAGGTAGAGTGTCAGAGGGTTGGTGGTGGAGTTGCTTCTCACAAATGGTGGGAGAGGCCTGCTAGACAAACGGAGGGTACAACTGCAATATCAATAAGAGAGGGGATGTCTGCCTGTCTATGCATGTGCGTGTGAGAGGCAGGTCGGGAGGTATGCAAGGATGATGAGGGGGACGATATGGTTGTGGTAAGCAGATGTAACTACATAGGATGATCAATCGTCGTGTGTCGGAGAAAGGGAGAGACGTAACTAGTGAGGTACGTCGATCGGTGCATGGGGAAAAAGACTTATAGTCGACCTAGCTATATGTAGGGAGATCGGTAGGTATACATGCATGCATGTGTTAGAAGCAAATAAGGTCCGGAGAGATGGACAGGGGGAGAGGGATGCGGCTAGGAGGTGGTGCGAGAGGCCTACTATATCGAGGGAGGAGGAGCGTGCAAGTATGAGATCGATGAAAAGAGGGGCAGGAGTGTGCACCTGTGTGGAACCGTATTGGACATAGGGGGGCATGGACGGTGAGAAGAGAAGAGGGAAAGTGTGCGTTTGTGGTAGGCACACTTGGCTAGAGAGGTATATCGACCGGTGTGTGCCGGAAAGAAGGAGCCGGGGGGCCTACACATACCATGGGTGAACGACCTAAAGAGAAATAACGAATGTGCGCGATGGAGGGGACGCTGAGGGAGGGTGAGAGGGGGGCGGGCGTGTGCATGCACGAGAGAAAGTTAGCGCTAGCTACAAAGAGAAGAGGATTGTGTGGGTGTAAAAGATGAACAGAGATCATAATTCATTATAAAAATGTGGATTCGGATATTTGAAGAAGATATCATAGTGTTTTAAACCGATGCATGCATGAATATATATAATGGTGATACGCATGGTGTGGTTATGAACATGTTATACTACATATAATATATAGAACATTTATTTGAATTTGTGATAATGTTTGGCTTTTGCAGCTCAGGGCTAAATACTTGTCATAATGTAGGGGGCGGGGCACTATACTTTGTGTGATAAACATAGTGTACGTATGAAACATGGTTTAGATTATGAAGATCTAGTTAGTACATCAAATGTACTATTATTTGGAATCAACATCAAGTGTATTCAAAATTTTGAATTCGAGTTCATATAGTACACATAGTTCATATCTATCTCTATAGTAATCATGTGGTGTGTTGTTAAGATAATATACGAATGATGGTTTAAGTTGGCAACAATCATGATTGTAGATTCTTATTCAAATAGAGAAACGAATTCAAATTTAGTTCGAATTGCAGCGGTAGTATAGAAATTTCGAGTGCACTAAAATGTTCGTCTGGGTAGGTTACATGCATTATACAGCCAGCGAAAAAATTTAATTGGACATAACATGGATTCATAGCTTTGAATAGCATTTGTACAGTAAAACGGGACAAGCCTCTCTCTTTGTGTGGTGCGAATAGTTTTATTTTTTTTGTTTTTTTGTTGAGGGAAGTGCGAATTGATTTGGTACGTACATTATTACACGTTAGGCTTGTCCCTAAAATTCAACCCGCGCCTTGTTATCCCGAAAATTCAGATATCGTGCTCCCAAAACTCGCGCATTGCTATCCCGAAATTACAACGCGCGCGAAAACTCCCTCTAGCTGCCAAATCCTGACACGTGAAATCCCTCTTCTAACCCTGAGCCAAAAGGGCCGCTAGTTCAAATCGGTGGGGGTACTTTTGTAACACACCCTACATTTTGGACAAGCGCGTCCCTAAGTCATGGTTCCCCCCTCCCATCACTTCCTTTTCGCCATTCAAAATCCCAGACCGCCATAACCTCTCTGCTCCAGCCGCGAAACCCCACCCTCTGTCGTCCGCCACCCCACCGCTGCCTAGCCGGAGCCTCTTCCCCGATGATGTCGTCCACCGCAACAGCTCGAGGTCCGTCATCCACCGCCCCGGATGAGGATCCGTCGTCGATCTCGTTGTCCCGCCGATTCAGCCGCCCCGTCCTCCACCTCCAAGGAGCTGCTCCGACGATCGTCTCGTCTATCGCGGCTGCTCCATCCCCACAGTGCCGCCTTAAACTGCTCCACCAAAACCGCAGCATCCTCACCGACTCCTCGGACGAAGCCGAGGCCTACTCGGCGCCACCAAAGAGGTTGTACACTCATCGCATCACACCTTCTCCTTAACTTGACCTCCCGGCGCCGCCGGTGCTTGATCCCGCTCCCCCATGGCGCGGCTACCTCGTAGTCGGCGCCACCAGCGACATCTCCATGGCGGCTCTCCCCTAGTGTGAGGCTCCCTCGGCGGCGGCGTCCATACCAACCGGAGCTACTGCTGCTGCTACGGCTCTCGCTCGCTCACGCTGCTGCTGCTCCGGCTCTTGCTCACTCACGCTGCTGCTCTGCTCTTCCCCTCGCTCGTGCTGCTGCTCTGCTCTTGCTCTCGCTCGCGCTGCTGATGCTGCTACACAGGCTGCTGCAGCTACATGAGTTGCTGCTCTGGCTCTAGTCCGCGCTACTGTTCCAGGCGCTGCTGCTTCGGCTGCTATCTGCTACTGTGTTCCCCGTCGGTCACCTGCTGATTTAGATCACTATTTCTCTACTACTAGTGCTCGAGCAGCATAAACTACATGTGAAGTGCATCTCTGCTACCAGTGCGTTCATTTTCGACAGTAACATTCAGATTCCACAGTAAATTTCAGTTTCGACAGTTAAGTTCAGAGTCAACAGTTCTTACCTCATCTGTTGTAGTCAGGTGTTTTTGGTAATGTACATTTTACATCTACCACTTTTTGGTAATGTATTTTACATCATCTATTGGAGATGCTATTAGAATCCTACTTGAGATTAACGATGTCTGTCTTGTGCTGCTTCAGCCTCAACGTCTTACGGCTCGCCGGAGCTGCTCCAACGACGGAACCATCCATCACAACAGACCAGTACCCTGGACGCTGTCTACAGACGCCTCAGATCTTCCACCACACCTCCGACAGCCACCTCTGCTGTAACTTCTTTAGCGACCAACCCAATTATGCTGAGGTCGACACGGCTACGCCTAAGAGGTTGTACACTTGTCGCATCACTTATTACTCTACATTCATGTCGATCCATTAGGGCTATTTTGGTTCAAAGGAAAAAGTGAAGGAAAAACATAGCAATAGGAAATTTTCCTATGGTACTCTACTATTCAATTATTCATGCATTTGGTTGAAAATAATGGAGCAAAACATCCACCTAGAGCTACTTTTCCTATGCATGAAAACAAGACTAAGTGCATTAGTGGCAGCATAACATTCTAACTGAACACACTTTCATATGGTTTCACTTTAATTTGGCCATGTTTCTTTGCATTCCTCTGCTCTTCCAATTCCTGTGAAACAAACACCCAAGTTGACAGAAATCTTGTGTTTACAAATGCTCTATTTCCCACGTGCATTCCTATCCTATTCCGGTGTTTTTCCTATCCCTGCGTTTTTAGAATCCTGCAAGCCAAAGGATCCCTTACAGAATTACTTCAGTTATAGATAGGTGTCGAAGAAAACTTTGTGTGGTTTGTCCTGCTCCTGCCGCGACGTCGTCCACCTCACCTGAGCTGCTCCATCGACAGAAGCATCCACCATACCAGACATCATGACTTTCGACTGTCTTTCGCCGCCTCAGATCTCCTTCCCTGCCACCGGCACCCACCGCAACTGCATCACCATCATCGACTCAACAGATGAACCTGAGGAGTACACGGGTCCACAAGAGAGGTCGCACTCTTTTGTTTCTGCTTATGTTATGCATTGCTTAATATTAACTGCTACTTTATCGTCCTGTTCACCTCTTAGACTCCAAGTTAGGTCTGAATTAATGTTCAAACTAGAGTTTTAAAATGCTTGTGGGGCACATATCGAGGCAGCAATGAATAGTATCTCTGTCTATTATCAGGTTCACCTAGGGTATGTCCATGTTGTTCATCTTGGGTGGGAAACAAACAGTAAAGCAATCATCATCTGTCTTTTTATTAAAGTAAAGCTATCATCAGCCTGCTATCATTATTTTTGGATCTATCCACTGGTTGTTACCATCACTCTAGATTTCTGCATGCTCTCCTTACATAATCTCACTATATTTTTTTCGTATGCATGTCAGATATTGTACACAGCCATGCTGAACATGTAGAGAAAAAGAGAAGAGTTTTGCGCGGCAATACCATGTCATGCAGACATCGCTCCATGGTGGGTGCAATGGCAAACCCTCCCCCCTCCCCCTCTCCAGATTGTAATCCAGAGGAAGATATCTGTTCTGAGGCAGATTCAGACGGAGCTGACCACTGCTATTTACCCCCTGAGGTGTTTGCTCTAACTTGGCATGATGATGTTGGTCATATGTTGCCTTGCAGTGCCTACTTTCAACATCATATATGTCATCTGCTTAGTTTAGACATGTTCTGTAATGCCACCTGTTTAGTTTCTATATCATATATGTGAATTATGCAATCTCATCTCTTTTAGCCAGCCATAATATATGTGAAATATGCAATGCCATCCTGTTTAACCAGGCATCATATATTTGAAATATATCTTGCCAATCCTTTTCTTCATTACAATTCCATTTGTCAACAATGTTTGTACATTCAACTACTCTTCCTGTGAATCAGCCATTTGAGTGGGTGATGGAAAAATCTGGAGTGAAAACAAGGTCTTCAGAGCAGATAGTGCTACCGTTCGAAGCAGATCTCTTGTTGGGTCCCAATAGCTCCTCAGAGATGGATTCCGAGACAGATGACCAGTCCTATTCCCCCACCGAGGTGTATGCTCTAACTTGGCATGGTTATACTGCTCATATCATGCATATGGTGTGTTGCATTACATAGTTTAGACATCATATACACAGTATTCAACACCATGTTCTTAGTTCAGACATCATATATGGGAATGCCCTCTGCTTAGTATATAAATCACATGTGTGAATTATATCATGCGATCCTGATTACTTAGATAACATGTATGTGAATTATGTCATGCCAACCTGTTTACTAAAGACATCATATAATTATCTCATGCCATCCTGTTTAGTTAGTCATCATATCTTTGAATTATGTCATGCTATGCTATCCAGTTTAGATAGACATCATATATGTGAAATTATGTCATGCTATCCTTTTTAGTTAAACAATATACATGTGAACTATTTCATGCCCTCTTTTTTCCACACTATCTATTGCATCTGTCTCTCATACAAGTTCTGTACATTCAACTACTTTTCTTGTTTATCAGCCATTTGAATTAGAGGGGGGTGGCAGTATCTAGCAGAGTAAAAAGATGATCTTCAAATAAAACAGTGCTACCTCTTGGTGAGGATAGCACCCCAGTTGTACATGCACGAGAACCAGCCCTACCACACATAACCCAGACTCTCGCAGATTGTACCCCTACTCCGATGGACAGAGAACCAGCTTCACCCAATCTAACCCCAACCACAGCAGTTAGTAACCCAGTTCCAGTTGACACAGCACCATCTCCAGCACAGAGCTCCCAAACAAGAGTAGTTAGTATGGCAGCTCAAGTGCCCAAAGCGCCAGTACTACCACGGCGAACCCCAACTCCACCAGTTAGTACACCTATTCCTGTGGACAAAGCACAACCAACCATTCGTAGTTTAGCATCTATCACATTTGATGTTGTTAAATCCTATGTGCGTATCTTCCCATCAAGGAAATATTATACTGAAGATGAAGGAAAAAGTCAGTTGCAGGTGTTCGTCCAGGAGTTATGTGTAAGTAATGTTATTCATGGCAAATACTTTGCTTTGTCCCAAACATTCTACCTCCATGCTGGTTATAATACAGCAAATGTTTCCATTTTTCTCTATAGAGAAGGACCGATTTGTAAACTCAGGATGAGGTAACCTGTGCTAATACCTCTGCTATCTTCAAGAATGCTTGGTGGCAGTATTGGAATGACTTGAAGAAAACGTACTTCACTGGCAAAGAAACTCATCAAATTCCGTTACTTTCTCCTAAGACACATTTACGGCACGATGACTGGGAACGCCTTGTTCTGTACTGGTCCCGAAGCAAGAATGTGGTAAGGTCTATGAGCTCATTTTTTATTTTGAAGTACTATATGCCTGCGTCTTACTGTACTCTGTTCGTGTAGAAGAAGTGCTTAAACCTGAAGAAGAACTGTTCTCATTTAAGATTCCATTGGTATGGTGCATACTGCTTTGCTCTTGTATCACTGTATTTGCTCATACAAACTTATTTTTAAATTGAAGGATCCAATCGAAACTCCAATGGCACAACAGGTATGTTTAAACATGTTTCTTTAACAGGTTTGCTCTTCTAAATTGCTCTGTTGGTTTCAATTTCAAGTATGTATACAGTTGACTTCTCATATCATGCACATTACTAGCATCACAACACAGCCAATAGTGTTGTTGTACATGTATACCCGTGTTACCATCTGAAATCTTGTTGTGCCGTGTAGTTTCCCACACTTGTATTCTTTCAATGCTGCTTTGTCTTGAACTGATATGATTTGAACCGTGTCTCTATTTTGATTTGGCAAGACAATGCAGTGACCATAGGACATAGATATATGTTTGTTTGATGCTTTTATTATGTACTTACTACTTGGCAATAGAAGACTTGGTAGTTTAATCCTGTCCACCTTACTACTGAACTGGTTCACCGAAATGAGTTTCATATTTTACATGCTAAACCTGTTATGTGTCTGCTTGTTTCTTCTTTTAGGATGCTGACAGAATATTTGGGAAGAGTACCTTATTAAGCAATGGTAAAGGAAGTAATGCAGATAAGGTTCAGTATAGTGAGACATCCTTGTTGGTCTCCAACAAAGCTGATAAAACAGCTAAGGAAAACTATCTTGAAGACAGTGAGACAACCCCAAAGTCCTGTCTTGATGTAGTGTTCGAGTTACTGGCCACTACCACTGGCACAAGCTCTTCGAACTCACTATCTGAATCAGTTCGGTTTCTTGAGTCTCAACTACAAGCTGAAAGACATCAATCAGCTGTGTTGCGACAAGAAGCTGAAGGACTGAGGAAGTCCCTGGAGAATTCGGATGCATACTTTCTGGTGCAACAGCAATCGTTGGAGGATTTTAGCGCCAAATAGGAGAAATCTAATAAGCTTGCTAAGCTTATTGCCAGCATGGTGGATACCCAGGATAACGTTTCTTGAGCTCTTGTGAAGTTGTTTCAGTTGTGGACTTGTTTTGCTGCCGCTCGTTTATTTGCACTGGTGGCCAATTTAGAAGCCCAATGTATGTAATATGCTGCTTTGTTCCCTATATTTGCACTGGTGACGAACTTTGAAGCCCAGTGGATGTAATATGTGTAATAGCCATAATAGCCTAGCATAAGTTGATTGCTTATTTATTTCCTTATTGTCTTGTTTATTTGTTTGGTTGTAGTCACTGCAGTTCTTTTCCGCGGTTTGCTAGTGGCAACAATAAAATATGTTTTAAAACTAGGTCGTAATAACCACGGACCGTTATGTAGTGACCATGGGCCTCCTACGGGCCATAGGATCTATGGGCCTCCTATGGCCGTAGGATCAATGGGCCTTGTGCAGGCGTTAGAATCAATGGGCCTTCTATGGGCCGTACTATTCATGGACCAATAAAGGACCGCAATATGGGCCGTAAACGGGCTAGAGTGGAAATTGTCTGTTTATGGCCCGATCATAACGGGCCGTTAATATCCGATGTGTATAACGGGCTTAAACGGGCCTTATTTGATGACGCTAAGAAAACAGCCCAACGGATTAACGGGCCACAAACGGGCCGACTTTAACCACGGGCTGAATTTGGCCCGCAAGCGGAACAGGCTAGTAACGGACCGGAAGTAATCGAATGCTGGAAATGAGACCAAGAATAAATGGGCCCTTAGAAGGCAGAAAGATCATACGGGCTGGAAAGGGCCCAATGGAATAAAGGGCCGTTAATGGGTATAAAGCGATACACTGTTCATTATGGGCCAGTGTCACCACGGGCCGTTAATGGGCCAAGAGTTACATAGGGCCTCATATGGGCCGAAAGACGTCATGGGCCATACATGGGTCGTAAGTTACAACGGGCTGGAATCATATTGGACGGCCCAGATGCCGGTACTGGGCCTAATTCAGATAGTCCATAACGGGTCGTGAGTTAGGGGGCTGTAAATGGGCTATATGCGAACAGGCTGTTAACAGGCTTTCCGTGGGCCGGCCCACTACCTTTTGACCAAGTCAAATGGGCCGGCCTTTTCACCTGAATGGGCCACTGTTGGGTCGTGCCACGTGTCTACGTATCATAGACGCCTCCCGTCCAATGAGTGGACGACATCTGTCCCAACCTTGAGCAGACACGTGGAAACTCCGGCGAATCAGAATTTTACACGTGGAAAATCCCCATTGGTCGGGCTATTAACGGGTTATTGGATCCAAACCGGAATCCGATAGCTTAATGGCGACTCGTTACGGTGGATGCCACGTGTTGGTTACCCTTGACGAAAGGACTTCCATGACGCGCCATTTATCGTCATGGAAGTGGACACTTCCGTGATGATAATTTTGGTATTGTCATGGAACACTTCTACGACAGCACAGGTATGACTATCTTGATTCTGTCATAAAATCGTCATGGATGTACATGCATGACAGAAAATGTGACCTACTGTGACAAACACGTATCATCACGGATGTGTTTTTTTTTTGTAGTGCAAGCAAGTTGGATGCACACCCACTTAGTTTCATTTTGAGCTTTCATACACTTATAGCTCTAGTGCATCCATTGCATGGCAATCCCTACTCACTTGCATCGATATCATTTGATGGGCATCTCCATAGCCCATTAATTTGCCTAGTTGATGTGAGACTTTCTCCGTCTTTTTGTCTTCTCCACAACCACCATATTCTATTCCACCTATAGTGCTATATCCATGGCTCACGCTCATGTATTGCGTGAAAGTTGAAAAGTTTGAGAACATCAAAAGTATGAAACAATTGCTTGGCTTGTCATCGGGGTTGTGCATGATGAAATACTTTGTGTGATGAAGATGGAGCATAGCCAGACTATATGATTTTGTAGGGATAACTTTCTTTGGCCATGTTATTTTGAGAAGACATGATTGCTTTATTAGTATGCTTGAAGTATTATTGTTTTCATGTCAATATTAAACTTTTGATTTGAATCTTATGGATCTGAATATTCATGCTACAATAAAGAAGATTACATGGATAAATATGTTAGGTAGCATTCCACATCAAAAATTCTGTTTTTATCATTTACCTACTCGAGGACGAACAGGAATTAAGCTTGGGGATGCTTGATACGTCTCCAACGTATCTATAATTTTTGATTGTTCCATGCTATTATATTATCTGTTTTGGATGTTTTATATGCATTAACATGCTATTTTATATTATTTTTGGGACTAACCTATTAACCTAGAGCCCAGTCCAGTTTTTGTTTTTTCCTTGTTTTTGAGTTCTACAGAAAAGGAATATCAAACGGAGTCCAAACAGAATAAAACTTTACAATGATTTTTCTTGGACCAGAAGACATCCACGGAGCTTGGAGAGGGGGTCAGACGATGGTCGAGGAGGCCACAAGCCTGCTAGGCGCGCCCTGAGGGCTTGTGGGCCCCTCGGGGGTCTCCTAACCCTAATTCTTGCTCTATAAATTCCCAAATATCCCCAAACCACCAGAAGCGTCCACCAAAATACTTTTCCGCCGCCGCAAGCCTCTGTTCCCGTGAGATCCCATCTTGGGACCTTTTCTGGCACCCTGCCGGAGGGGGATTCGATCATGGAGGGCCTCTACATCAACCTTGCTACTCTTCCGATGATGCGTGAGTAGTTTACCACAAACCTACGGGTCCATAGCTAGTAGCTAGATGGCTTCTTCTCTCTCTTTGATCTTCAATACAATGTTCTCCTTGATGTTCTTGGAGATTTATTCGATGTAATACTTTTTTGCGGTGTGTTTGTTGAGATCCAATGAATTTTGGATTTATGATCAGATTATCTATGAATATTATTTGAGTCTTCTCTGAACTCTTTTATGCATAATTAAGATATCTTTGTATTTCTCTTTGAACTATCGGTTTGGTTTGGCCAACTAGATTGGTTTTTCTTGCAATGGGAGAGGTGCTTAGTTTTGGGTTCAATCTTGTGGTGTCCTCACCGAGAGGCAGAAGGGGTAGCGAGGCACGTATTGTATTGTTGCCATCAAGGATAAAAAGATGGGGTTTTTATCATATTGCTTGAGTTTATCCCTCTACATCATGTCATCTTACTTAAAGCGTTGCTCTGTTCTTATGAACTTAATACTCTAGATGCAGGCAGGAGTCGGTCGATGTGTGGAGTAATAGTAGTAGATGCAGAATCAATTCGGTCTACTTGTCACGGACATGATGCCTATATTCATGATCATTGCCTTAGATATCGTCATAACCTTGCGCTTTTCTATCAATTGCTCAACAGTAATTTGTTCACCCACCAAGAGAGAAGCCTCTAGTGAAACCTATGACCCCCGGGTCTATTTTCCATCATATATTTTCAGATCTATAAACCAAAAAACCCAAAAATACTTTGCTACAATTTATTTGTTTTTATTTTGTTTTACGTTTTAGTAATCTTTTATACCTATCTCTATTAGATCTCACTCTTGTTCGAGACCGTGAAGGGATTGACAACCCCTTTTTCACGTTGAGTGCAAGTGTTTGTTAGTTTGTGCAGGTGCATAGATTGGAGACTTGCTTGTGCCTCCTACTGCATTGATACCTTGGTTCTTAACTGAGGGAAATACTTATCTCTACTTTGCTGCATCACCCTTTCCTCTTCAAGGGAAAAATCAACGCAAGCTCAAGAAGTAGCAGCAGCTTGCGCACTTCTTAAATGATGAACGCCTGCTTCTCCTGAGCTTGGCGTCTCGCTTTCTACTTCACTAGGCGAGCGCCAGGGCATACCGCCAGGTGGTGCTCAACTAACTCCCTCGGGACGCCCACCAAATCGGACGCCTCCCATGCGAACACGTCCTTGTTTGTCCGGAGGAAACCGACCAACGCCTCCTCCTGCTCTGAGGGAAGGCCGGTGCCAATGGTGAAGGTGGGGCCCAAGCCACTGCTATCGACAGGCACCTTCTTTGTCTCGGTGCGGTCCTGGGAGAACAGTTGCTTCTTCTTTGCAGGCGTGACCTCGGGAGCCTCCGGGGTGCCCTCAGCGTCCAGGCGTGAGGCCGCCGCCGCCGCGTAGGCAAGCTTGAGGACCCGCACCGCATCCTTCCTGTCGCCAGCCACAGTGATGACTCCGCTGTTGCCCGGCATCTTGACGATGTTGAAGCCTGGATGGGTCACCATCATGAATTTGGCGAGGGTAGGGTATCCCAGGATGGCGTTGTACGGGAGGCCGATGTGGACGACGTCGAAGTTGATGAGCTCGGTGCGGTAGTTGTTGCGCTTGCCAAAGGTGACGGGGAGGCGCACTTCCCCCAGGGGGTGGCAGAGCCCTTTGTCACCCCTGAGAATGGTCTGGTTGGAAGGAGCTGGTCGTATGGTACTTGAAGCATATCAAAGGCTTCCATGGAGAGTACGTTGAGGCCGGCGCCACCGTCGATGAGAGTCTTGGTGACCGCAACATTGCTGATGGTGGGCGCGCACACCATGGGGAGCGCACCGGCAGCGGCCATAGATTTGGGACGGTCCCTAGAGTCGAAGGTGATGGCGACCTCGCGCCGCGCGCGGCTTCGCGGGGTCGTGGGCTGAAGCCCAGCGGCACTCGCCTAATAGAAGACATGCTTAACGTGGCGACCAGATGTGGGCGCCTGCGACCCGCCAAGGATGCAAGCGACCGCGGGGGTCCCCGGAGCCGCGAAGCGCGCAACGAACTAACCACGGAGCTCTTCCTAGGAGGATACCGAGGCCTCCGGGAGGCCACGGAGCCAAGAGCGCGGGACCACTGTGTCGGCCAGAGGGAGCCAGTTTGCCATGGCCTTGTTGTCGCCTCCCGCCGCCTGAATCCTCTAGGCATACAGCTGGAGAAACTCCTCGGGGTTGGCTACATTGTCGTAGCGTGGGGGCAGCACTGGCCTGAACCTGATCGGCCATCGCACTCGGTGCAAGTCAGGAGTGAAGGCTAGGCAACCCGCGGGGCTCCTCGGGGTGGCAGTCCGGGTGGCGAGGCGGACGGCGTCACCCATGGAAGCAATGAGGCGAGAAGGAGCAGAGCGGAAGGGAGCAGTTCAACACGCCCCTACCTGGCGCGCCAAATGTCAGAATCGGGGCTCCGCGGACCTAACAAGGTTCGAACTTTGGGGCGTGTACGAAGATCTAGCCTAGCTGCAGCCTCAAGCTCATCACTCCATGGCTTGGCCTTGTCAAGTTCGTGCGAACGGGGAAGGGAAGGACACAACAGTTTACCCAGGTTCGGGCCACCTTGCGGTGTAAAACCCTACTCCTGCTTTGTGGTGGATTGGCCTCGCGAGGAGGTTGAGGATGAACTAGTACAATGGGTGAGCGGCCTCGCGAGGGCTCAGTGGGTCAGAATGGTTTTGCCCGAAGAGGATCAGAATCGGATCCCTCTCTACAGTGGAGACTAGCCTATATTTATAGTGGCCTTGGTCCTCTTCCCTCATAGCTTAGGCGGGAAGGGATTCCACAACGGCCAATTTGAAAGGGGACAAGAGGTACATCTTATCCTGACGAAAGGTGGTCTTCTCCTACAAAGCTTCTGGCCATGAAGCAGTGGTGGGCTCGGTGATGACATCCGTCCTGCCGAGCTTGTTGTCTTGGCCTTGTTGCACCGGAATGGAAAACTTTGGGGGATCCCTCGGGAACCCGCGCTGGTCCTTGCCTCCTTAGAACCAAAGAGGAAACTATCCTCCTCTGCGCCCGCTGGTGCCCGCCTGGCCTTGGTCGTCATGGCTCACATCATCGCGAGCCATGTGAGGTGGGGTACCTGCATAGAGTTCTCCGCTCCTCAGGAGGCAAGCTCGGGGAGCTGCCCCTCGGGAGGTCTTGGTGTCGTTCGCCTCGCGAGGCCGGGAGGCCCTCGCTAGGGTCTTGCTCGCAGAGTCTTCTAACTGGGCCGGACCGGGCCGTCGACGGGGCCACGCGCTAGGCCATAGGCAGGCAAGTCTGGCTACCCCCGATCCCAGAACACCGACAGTATCCAAACATCATCGGAACAGTGCACATGGGAGTGATATGTGGATACCTAGTTCGGGCCGATGTTTGGGCATGCTCGCCTAGAGTGCGGCTCACTTCAGAGCCATTAAGGGTGATGCGCTAGCATTGGCTGGCCGCGTACGGATGCAGATCTTGAGCGGCAACAAAGCACTATGATGCGGTGAAGCACCAATGGCCTCGGGGGTTGGAGGTCGATGATGTGCTCGGTGAAGTAGCCCCGGTGAGGTGGGAGACCGCGTCGGTGAAGCGCGCCTGATGCAGTGGATGTCGGTGTCAGTGAGGCACGTCGGCTGCGGCGGCCGACGTTGTCACTGGACCACCCAGTGCGGTGGATGAGGGCGTAGATGAAGCAGGTCCGGTGTGGTGGTGAAGCGCGACCGTCGTCTTCGTCGTCGTCCGGCACAGAGGTGGGGAAAGAGACGAGACGAGGGGTGATTCAAATTTTGCTTGGGTTGGCGACAAATTAGGGATTTCAGTGCTCTGGGCGCGGGAGGGGATAGGGGAGAAGGGAGATTTTGCAGGGCTGGAATTGGGGCCGCCAAATATTTCAATCCGAAACATGGAAGCGTGAACTTTTTTTGTCGTCCTTCTTTTTGGGGGGGAGTGAGGGGGTGGGTGCTAGCGTCCGTACGACACACGCGACCACCACGACACGACCCTGGTCTGCCTGGTGCGCCTACATTTGAGAATGCAAACGAATCTACTTTCATTGGCAAACGAATCTGTATGTATTACCATGCTCGTGTTTCCTTGCAAATAATTAGTCCTTCGAAACGAGATACTATAAATTAATTAATGAAGAGTTCTTTGAATTAGAGTGTGTTTGTCACATAGCGATCTCCAATTCTAACATGGATTTCGCATTTCATGGTATCCACGCTACTTTCTTAATTCAAATTCATATGTATAAGATGAACACTATGGTAGTGAGAAAACTTTGGATGGATTCAAGCATATGACCACACACATACAAAATACCACAACAATCAAGTCAATATCAACTTTTGCAAACCTACTATGGCATGAATTCAAAATAATTACGATAGCCATATGCATGGTCCTCAATTCAAATCTTACAATGTACGCTAAATCGAACGTTAATATTAAGTCTAGTACTATCTACATTCAAATGTTGTTTTTAGCCCCCCCCCCCCCCCTCGGCACACATGCTACATACTTCCTCTATCGATCAATCTTCCTCTCCTAACCACCTTACAAAGCTTTTGGTTTCCGACACACGCTCATTCATTCACTCCATGTTTCGATCTCTAACTCTCTCAAATACACAACCCCCTTTTTCCACTCTGTCAACAAATGTATCTCTCTCACACACCCGCCATTGCACTCCATGCTGAGCTCTCTCTCTCTCTCTCTCTCCCTCCCACCCTCTCTCGCTAGATACATGCATTGTTGGTCTAGACCCCCCCTCTCGTGTGCACACACGCACATTGCCTATCTACGTCACTCTCTCGAGACCATCTCACTCTTTCTTCCGCACGGTGACCCACACTCGCTCAATCTCTCTCTGTTTATCTAAGTCTCGATTAACATCACTTTCTCTCACACACAAATGATATATCTCCCTGTTCGGGCCTCGATCAACATGCTCTATACTCTCTCACACAGATTGTCTATCTACGTCAGTCTCTCCAAGCCGTCCCACTCTTTCGACCTCATGGCGGCCAACGCTCGCTCGCTCTCTCTCTCTTTATGTATGTCTTGATTGACCTCGCTCTTTCTCACACACAAACAATATATCTCCATGTTTGGGCCCAATTCGACATATTCATATTGTACTGGCAAGATGCTTGTGCGTTGCACGAAACATCAAGATGCATTTATATGAGTAGTTTATCTTGTGCGAGATAAGGATGAACGAGGGAAGGCTTTATCTACAAATGTGGAGAGGGGTGAGGGTATCTTTTTGCAAAATTGTCATAGTTTCCTTCCTGTCCATCAGATATAGATCGGACGGCCTATATTGCAGGACGGCAGGCACACCATCATCACCAGCTCTGTTTTTTATAAGAG
Source organism: Thinopyrum elongatum (assembly GCA_011799875.1). Lineage (NCBI taxonomy): Eukaryota > Viridiplantae > Streptophyta > Magnoliopsida > Poales > Poaceae > Thinopyrum > Thinopyrum elongatum. Next base: position 461,310,366 of record CM022303.1, read on the forward strand.
TAGAGACACTCTCTCACGCACATTGTCTATCTAGGTCACTCTCTCCAACCCGTCTCACTCTTTCGACCGCATGACGACCCACACTCACTCAATCTCTCTTTCTCTCTCTTTATCCATGTATCGATTGACCTTGCTTCCTCCCACACACAAATGATATATCTACCTGTCTGTGACTGGATCATCTCTCAAGCTATCTCTTACAGCCCTCACCCTTCGCAAAAGCTCAATCGGACAATATCTCTCTAGAGCATATATATCTTTTTAACGAATTCCGGGCCACACTCACTTTGTCTCTCTATCTATCTATATCTTGATTGACCTCGCTTTCTCACGCCGTCTCTTCCACACATTTAAGCTACCTCTCCATCCCTCGAAGAGCCGGAGCTATTTACATCGTGAGGGGGACTCCACCCTTGGATTAATTTGTGAAGGCATTTATTCCGGTGGGTTTAGATTATATTTTTGTACCATTTGGACCACAACTACTCCAAACACCGTTGCAACCCCCGCCCCTCCCCCAATTGATTTCCCTCTGGCTCGGTCACTGCTCTCTCACACGCCCTTTCTCACCTTCCATGTCGCACCATGGTATTTTTGCAAAAAAAAAACTCTGTTGTTCTCTTTAATAATTACAAATAAGCTACAAACTACACACCGGGAGTCCACCTGTAATGGAACAATTTTCGACCCAGAAATTAAAGTGCTACAAACTACACACCTGGGGGCCCACCTGTCATGGAAAAAATTTGGACCCATATATCAATTAAAAATAAAGAAGGACGAGGATCGAACATGCGACCAGGGCCTTCCAGACGCACGTCAATAGGCAACATAATAGCAACGTTTGTTGTAGTCCCCTTCATTGATATATTGTTTTTATATAACCACAGCCTATTTAATGGATAACATGTTTTTATATTAGTTTTAGTAGATTAATGGGACCGGCTCATCAACACATACTATTCCCCTTCATTTACTGGTGGGTCCCATGTCTGCTCTCTCTCTCTCTCCTCCCCTTCTACGTTTAGACTCACGAGCAAACACGAAGAACGCGTGGGTGGTGTTGCCGTTGACCATATCTGGACTCGTCCACAAGTTACGGCACCAGTTTCACGTACTAGTAGTACTATATGTAACAAGTTTAGGAACAAAAGTGACCGTGACGAACAAGTTAGGCTAGTAGTAGTACTATTTATCTACTAGTAATAATTAAATGCGTGGATAAATTTTTATATTTATGACTTTTTATAATTAATTTGATACGGCTCTAGCAGAACATTCAATCGATCAAACCATGGGTTTCATTCAGTCTGACTGCGACTTTTACATTCATACCACGATCGAACTAAAATAAACGGAAATGATAAATCCCAAACGTTCGGATTTTAAGCATGGCAATCCGAACGTTTTTCATGGCAAATTTAGATCACGCGGCGGCGGCGGAGGCATCTTGCAGCTAGAAGCGGCTCCTCTGCCGTGCTTTGTGTGTCGTCGGGCCACTGACCGGCGGCGACGGCGGCGTCTTGCACCGTTGTTGGCGTACTCCTGGACGTTGGCCCTAGCTTCAAGGAAGGCCAGAATGTTCTGGACTTCGGTCTCCAGGAGCCAGTCAACTGGTGGGAGGCGGCGACTGGCATTGGTGCAAGTAAGCGGTCGACGGCGGCGATCATGCCGCTGATGGGGGCACTGGCACCGGCGCGGGGACACGCGCTGGCAACGGTGCGGCGGAGACATTCATGTGCACGGGCACCGGCACGGGCGCGCGCATCAGTGCACGCGCAGGTGCATGCGCTGGCAGGTGCACGGGCACGTGAAAGTCAGCGGGGACCTTGTGGAACCCCGTGGCTTCACGCTCGGCGACAATGTGCGGCTCCCAGCCCATCAATGCCACAGGGATGGGCGCCGGCGCAGTCAGGGCGACGGGAACTGGAACGGGAGCGAGGACAGGCGCGGCGTCTTCCCGCAAGGCCAGTTCAAGCTTGTCCCAAAGTGCCTTATGTTCTTGAGACTCCGGCTGGGTGTCTTCCTCAGGAGATGGAAGACTAAGGGCAGCCCATTGTGATGCGGCATGGCGTACGGTGAGATCAGGCTGGTTGGAGGTAGACGACAGGAGAATCGGAGAGGAAGAGAGAAGATTGTAGCGAGACCGGGGAGTGCGGCGGTGATTTAAACTGCGGCATCAGCGCCATTAAAAGTGGGGGGAGTTGGTAGGAAGGTGGGCGGCGGAGCCTGGTCAAAGGGCTCGCCTCCCGGTGAGCCTGCGCAGTAGCCTCACTACAAGAAATACGTCTACTTGCGACCATCAATATTGGTCATCGAATGGTCGTTATTTTTCATTTACGACCTCTTTGTGACCAAAAAACATTGCTCAAAAGCTAACCAGCAAGGATACTTGTGACAAACTAAAAAGAAAAACAAGCAAAGACTCATATAATACAAGACGCTCCAAACAAAACTCATGATATGTGACGAATAAAAATATAGCTCCAAGTAAAATACCGATGGTCGTTAGAAGAAAGAGGGGATGCCTTCCGGGGCATCCCCAAGCTTAGTTGCTTGGTTCTCCTTGAATATTAACTTGGGGTGCCATGGGGCATCCCCAAGCTTAGGCTTTTCTTACTCCTTATTCCTTCATCCATCATGATCTCACCCAAAACTTGAAAACTTCAATCACACAAAACTTAACAAAACCTTCGTGAGATCCGTCAGTATAAGAAAACCAATCTTTACTTTAAGGACTGTAGAAAACATATTCAAATTTTGTTATTCCATTATATCTACTGTATTCTAACTTTTCCATGGCTTATACCCCCCGATACAATCCATAGAATCATCAAAATAAGCACACAATGCAAAGAATACAGAATCTATCAAAAAGAGAACAGTCTGTAAAGATTCGAATTTTACTCATACTTCTGTAACTTCAAAAATTCTGAACATTTACAGAAACAGAGGCAATTTTTATATCCATCCTGTGTAAAACTTCAGAATTTTTCGTCGCTCATGTGAACTTAGGCAATTATTTTACTGGATGCAAAAGTTTCGGTTTTTCAACACGATCAAATCAACTATCACCAAAGCTATCCCAAAGGCTTTACTTGGCACAAACACTAATTAAAACATAAAAAATACAATCATAACAGAGGCATAATTGCGCAAACACTCAAGAACAGAAAGAAAAAGGCAAAAATAAATTTTATTCATTGGGTTGCCTCCCAACAAGCGCTATCGTTTTATGCCCCTAACTAGGCATAATGCATAGATTCAAGTATTGTCATTTTTAGTTTCCAATTCCTCAATCACACATCCAATATTCTTCCAAGATTTAGCATATAGATTTTCAATAACAATACCCCTAGGAATGAGATTGAAAAAATCATTCTTGCAAGTAGGGTTTCTCACAACTTCAACAAAGTCGAGGTGAATACTAATCATCTTAAGACCTTCTTTGTTATTATTAGAAGTTGCACCCTTATTCTTAGTGACTTGAGTTGTCTTGCTAATTTTTACGGGAGTCTTTTCAATGGTTTTAGCAGAAGCAAAAGCCGAGCTCAAATTTCAGAAAATTTCTTCTAACTTATCAATCCGGGAAGGACTTTCTTCAATTCTTTCGTGAATTACGGTTCCTTTTTCCTTTAGCAACTTAAAAACCTCGCCCGCTTTTGACCAAATTTTACTAGCAAGATTATGCATCTTTTTATCCAAGTTTTCAATATGTTCTTCGGTAAGCATTTTCTTTTCAATAGCATCAAGCCTTTGCATAACATGCTCAAGTGGTAAAGCAGATTCGTTGATAGTAAGAGGTGGTGAACCTACTAGATTACCCATAGCATTAAAAGCATCCAAAGATGGACACATCAAGAAATTCCCACCGGTAATCGTATCAAGGACGAATCTATACCAAGTGGTAATGCCCAAATAAAAACTGCAAAAAAGAACAACGGTAGATTGCTTAAGAATAGATCTATTATGAGCATTGCAAATTCTATACCAAGCATCTTTTAAATTTTCCCCTCCCCTTTGTTTAAAATTAAGAACTTCGTTCTCGGGGGTACACGTAATAGAGGAAGAACTAGCCATGACAACAAAGTAGGCAACCAAGATCACACACAAGAAGATAGATCTGACGAGAAAACGGCGAACGAAAAAGAGGGCGAATAAAACGGCAAATTTTGTAAAGTGGGGGAGATGAAAACGAGAGGAAAATGGCAAATAATGTAAATTGCAAGGAGATGGGATTTTTGATTAGGAACCTGATAGATGTTGATGATGTCTCCCCGGCAACGGCGCTAGAAGTTCCTTTTGATGTCGCTTGAACTACGTCGGTATTTCCCCAAAGAGGAAGGGATGATGCAGCACAGCTACGTTAGGTATTTCCCTCAGTTATGAAACCAAGGTATCCATCCAGTAGGAGAACCAAGCAACACTATGTAAATGGTACCTGCACACAAATAACAAATACTTGCAACCCAACGATTAGGAGGGGTTGTCAATCCCTCTACGGGTAAAAAGATAGATAAAACTGTGATAGATTGGATAAATAGATCTCGATAAAACATGAAATAAAATAAATAGCAAAAAAGTGCAGCAAGGTATTTTTGGGTTTTTGGAATAATAGATATGAAAATAAAAGCGAATAAAAATAGATCTCAAAGCAAATATGATAAAGAATAGACCCGGGGGCGTAGATTTCACTAGTGGCTTCTCTCAAGAAAATAGCATACGGTGGGTAAACAAATTACTGTTGGGCAATTGATCGAACATCAAATAATTATGATGATATCCAGGCAATGATCATTATATAGGCATCACGTCCAAGATTAGTAGACCTACTCCTGCCTACATCTACTACTATTACTCCACACATCGACTGCTATCCAGCATGCATCTAGTGTATTAAGTTCATGAAGAAATGGAGTAATGCAATAAGAACGATGACATGATGTAGACGAGATCTACTCATGTAGGAATAGCCCCCATCTTGTTATCCTTAATAGCAACAATACATGCGTGTCTTGCTGCCCCTTCTGTCACTGGGAAAGAACACCGCATGATCAAACCCATCACAAAGCTCCTCTTCCCATGGCAAGAAAAATCAATCTAGTCGGCCTAACTAAACCAAAGATTCGAAAAAGAAATATGAGGCTATAAGTAATCATGCATAAAAGAGATCAAAGAACTCAAATAATTTTCATGGATATAGATCTGATCATAAACTCAAAGTTCATCGGATCCCAACAAATACACTGCAAAAAGAGTTGCATCAAATAGATCTCCAAGAGACCATTGTACTGAGAATCAAAAAGAGAGAAGAAGCCATCTAGCTACTGCCTACGGACCCGTAGGTCTACAATGAACTACTCATACATCGTCGAAGAGGCACCAATGTCGGCGTTCTGGGATCAGGGGTACCCAGACCTGCCTTCTGGCGGCCCATAGCGTGGCTCCATCGACGGCCTGGTACGGCCCAGCGACAAGGCCACCAAGACAAGACCCTTGCGAGGGCCCCCTGGCCTCGCGAGGCAGATGACACCAAGACCACCAAAGGAGCGCGCCCCCCCCCCCCAGGCTGCCTCCCGAGGAGCGGAAATTTCTATGCAGGTACCCAGCCTCCCGAGGCTGCGATGACGTGATCCATGACGACCAAGGCCAGGCGGGCGCAGAGGAAGCAGTTTCCCTTTCGGTGCTAAGGGAGCAAGGACAGGCGTGGGTTCCTGAGGAACCCTCCAAAGGTTTCCATTCCGGTGCAACGAGACCAAGACCACGAGCTCGGCAGGACGGATGTCATCGCCGAGCCCACTGTTGCGTCACGACCAGAAGCTTTGCAAGAGAAGACCACCTTTCGTCAGGATAAGATGTACTACTTGTCCCCTTTCGAATTGGCCACTATGGGATCCCTTCCCGCCTAAGTTTTGAGGGAAGAGGACCGAGGCCACTATAAATATAGGTTAGCCACCACCATAGAAGGGGATCGGACCGATTCCACCCTCACCTCTCGAGCCCTCACGAGGTCGCTCAAACCACTGTACTAGTTCATCCTCAACCTCCTCGTGAGGCCAATCCACCACAAAGCAGGAGTAGGGTTTTACACCGCAAGGTGGCCCGAACCTGGTAAACTGCCGTGTTCATCTTCTTCCCCGCTCACGTGAATCTGACGAGGCTAGGCCGTAGGCTGGCGAGCTAGAGGCTTGAGGGGTTGAGACCTTCACACACGCCCCAGAGTTCGAACCTTCTCGGGTCTGCGGAGCCTTGAATCTGACATTTGGCGCGCCAGGTAGGGGCGTGTCGGAGATCCGCCTCTTCCCCCATCGTGATTCGCCCTCGCCTCGTGGTTTCCATGGCGGGCGTTGTGCTGCCGGTCTGGCCGCTCGTGGCCCGCGGAGACGCCACAGGCTGCCCGGCCTTCACCCCCAGCCTGCGTCGGATGCTGTGGCCGGTAAAGTTTCGGCTGGTGCTTCCCCCGCGGTACGACGGCGCGGCCGACCCCCGAGAGTTCCTCTGGTCGTACGCACATGCCATCGAGATGGCGGGTGGCGACAATAAGGCCATGGCAAACTAGCTCCCCCTGGCCCTCACGGAGGCCCCTCGATCCTGGCTCTATGGCCTCCCGCATGCTTCGATCTCCTCGTGGGAGGAGCTCTGCGACCAATTCGCCGCGCGCTTCGTGGCTCCGGCGCCCCACGTGGTCGTATGCATCGTCAGCGGGTCACAGGCACCCGCTTCCAGCCGCCACATCAAGTAGTTCCTTCGTCGAGCAAGCGTCACTCGGCCACGGCGCGAGGCTGAGCGGGGCCGCGCCGGGCCTGAGGCCGACATCACATTTGATTCTAGGGATCACCCCAAGACCACGGTGGCTGCGGGGCCCTCCCCGTGCTATGCACGCCCACCATCAGTAATGTCACGGTAACCAAGACCCTTATTGACGGTGGCACCAGCCAGAACATCCTCTCCGTGGAAACCTTCGACTTGCTCCAGGTGTCGTACGACCGGCCCACCCCCACCAAGCCTTTCTCGGGGGTGGTCAAGGGCTCAGCCACCCCCCTGAGACAGATACGCATCCCCGTCACCTTCGACACGCGCTACAATTACCGCACCGAGCTACGTCGCCCACATTGGACTCCCGTACAACACCATCCTGGGGTATCCGGCCCTCGCCAAGTTCATGGCGGCGACCCATCCCGGCTACAATGTCATCAAGATGCCGGGCAGCGGCAGCATTATCACGGTGGTCGGGGATACGAAGGACGCGGTCCGGGCCCTCAAGCTCGCTTACAGGGCCTCGGCAGCTTCGCGCCCTGACAGCGGGGACGCCGCGGAGGCTCAGGAGGCTGCGCCCGCAAAAAAGAGGCAATTGTTCTCTCAGGACCTGGCCGAGATGAAGCAGGTGCCTGTCGACATTGGGGGCTCGAGCCCCACCTTCACCATTGGTGCCAGCCTTCCCCCGGAGTAGGAGAAGCATTGGTTAGCTTCCTGAGGGCCAACAAGGACGTCTTCGCGTGGGAGGCGTCCGATCTGGTTGGCATCCCGAGGGAGGTGATCGAGCACCACCTGATGGTGTGCCCCGGAGCGCGCCCAGTAAAGCAGAAGGCGCGGTGTCAAGCGCAGGAGAAGCAAGCGTTCATCGTCCAAGAGGTCCGTAAGCTGCAGGAAGCCAGAGTCATTAGGGAAGTGTGGTACCCGGATTGATTGGCCAACCCGGTGATCATCCCCAAGAATGGAGGGAAGGAGCGCATGTGCGTCGACTTCACGAGCCTCAATAAAGCTTGCCCTCAGGACCCCTTCCCGCTCCCGCGCATCGACCAGATCGTGGACTCCACTGCCAAGTGCGATTTGTTGTGCTTTTTGGACGCCTTCTCAGGCTATCACCAAATCAAGATGGGAGTCCAGGACGTCGAGAAGACGGCCTTCCTCTCCCCGTGCAGCATGTATTGCTACAACTGCATGCCCTTTGGGCTGCGGAATGTTGGCGCAACCTTCCAGCGATTGATGCACATCGCTCTCGGATAGCAGCTCGGGAGAAATGCAGAGGCATACGTCGACGACATCATGGTCAAGCCGCGAGAGGTGAGGACTCTGATCGAGGACCTGGAGGAGATGTTTGCTAGCCTGCGTCGTGTGAACCTGAGATTTAACCCAGAGAAGTGCGTGTTCGGGGTCCCGTCCGGCAAGCTGCTCGGCTTCCTCGTATCGCATCGGGGGATTGAGGCTAACCCAGAGAAGATCAAGGCGATAGAGAGGATGAGCCCGCCTCAGACCCTCAAGGAGATGCAGAAGCTTGCGGGGTGCGTGACCTCCTTGGGGTGCTTCATCTCCAAGCTTGGCGAGCGCGCCCTCCCTTTCTTCAAGCTGATGAAGAAGAAGGGCCCGTTCGAGTGGACCCCAGAAGCTGATGCGGCCTTCGAAGACCTCAAGCGATACCTCACAAGCCCCCCTGTCATGGTGGCGCCTCACCCGCGTGAGCCACTGGTGCTTTACTTGGCGGCCACTCCCCACTCGACCAGCGCGGCACTCGTGGTAGTCCGGGAAGAGCACGTCGGCGCAAGCGCGAAGCAAGGTGGTCTCCGAAAAGTCGCACAACCCTCGCTACCCCGGGACGGTGCTCCTAAGGATCCCGTCGCTTCATCAACCTGCGGGCCTCCCGAGTCCCTCATGCCCCCCGCAGAGCAGGGCATCATCGACACCCCACCCCTCGTCGAGCACCCGGTGTACTTTGTCAGCACGGAGTTGCGTGATGCGCGCGCGCTACCCCATGCCGCAGAAGCTCCTTCTCGCACTCCTCGTCGCCTCCAGGAAGCTGTGTCATTACTTCCAAGGCCACCCCATCAAGGTCGTCTCCGCATACCCCCTGGAGAAGGTGCTCCACAGCCCCAATGCTGCAGGGAGAGTTGCAGAATGGAACATTGAGCTGTAGGCCTTCAGGTAGAATTCAGCACCACCAGGGTCATCAAGGGCGCGGCCCTCGCTGACTTCGCGGCGGAGTGGACAGATGCTCCCGATTGGGGGATGGACGAAGGCCAATCCCTCGCACCTGGCGATGAGGCGCCCGATGGTTGGGTCATGTACTTTAACAGTGCTTACGCGCGGCAGGGCGCGGGGGCTGGAGCCGTACTCATCTCAACGACCAAGGACAAGCTGTACTACGCCGTGCAGCTCTGCTTCCAGCATGGCAAGAAGGTCTCCAACAACATCGCAAAATACGAGGGCCTGATCGCCGGCCTCAAGGCCGCGGCCGCCCTGGGGGTCAAGCATCTCACCATCAAGGGCGACTCCCAGCTTCTCGTCAACTTCTCCAACAAGGAATACAAGCCTAAAGATGAGCACATGGAGGCATATCTGGAAGAGGTACGCAAAATTGAAAAGCGCTTCTTGGGCTTGGAATTGCAGCACGTCCCATGCGGCACGAACAAGGAGGCAGACGACATCGCCAAGAGGGCATCCCGTCGCGAGCCCTAGAAGCCTAGCGTCTTCGAGGAAAGGCTCTTCAAGCCATCAACGGCTCCCCCCGTCGCGGGCCCAGCGCTGCTCCGGGAGGAGCCACCTCCGGCCCCATCTTCGGGCGCCCCGGCCTGTGGTCCGACCTCAGGAGCCCACCTGCTCCTGGCACTAGAGCCTCAGGAGGGCTGCTGGACCGAGGAGTTCAAGGCGTACCTACTCCACGGCACCCTGCCGGAGAAGGAGGAAGATGCGGAACGCGTGGTTCGTCAAGCCACCGCTTATTGCTTGCAGGACGGTGAGCTGTACCGAAGGCGCCCCAACGACATCTCGCTATGATGCATATCCAGGGAGCAAGGGCGTGAGCTGTTGGCCGACTTCCACGGTGGAGATTGCGGACATCACTCTTCATCGCGCACCCTTGTCGGCAAGGTGTTCCGCAGCGGGTTCTGCTGGCCCACGGTGCTCAACGACGCCACCGAGCTGGTGCGATCCTGCGAGGCCTGCTAGTTCCACGCCAATCAGATTCACCAGCCTGCGCAAGGCCTCCAGACCATCCTGCTCTCATGGCCCTTCACGGTCTAGGGGCTGGATATCTTGGGCCCGTTCCCTCGGGCAGCCGGTGGATATCGCTACCTCTACGTCGCCATCGACAAGTTCACCAAGTGGGCGGAGGTGGAGCCTGTACGCACCATCCCTGCTGGCTCCTCCGTCAAGTTCATCAAGGGCCTCGTGAGCCATTTTGGGGTCCCCAACCATATCATTACTGACAATGGCTCCCAATTCACAAGCAACCTCTTCAAGACATATTGTGCTAGCCTTGGAACGTAGATATGTTATGCTTCGGTGGCACACCCACGGAGCAATGGCCAGGCTGAGCGCGCGAACGCGGAGGTCCTGAGGGGCCTCAAGGCGAGGAGCTTCAAGAAGAAGTTTGAGGCCTGCGGCAGGGGTTGGCTCAATGAGCTTCAGTCCGTGTTGTGGTCCATCCGCACCACCGCGACTAAGCCCACCGGCGAGACCCCGTTCTTCCTCGTCTACGGGGCCGAGGCGGTCCTCCCACACGAGGTCAAGCATCGCTCCCCGCGGGTCCTGGCATTCGATGAAGCACGTCAGGATGCCTTGCGGGGAACAGATCTCATGCTCGGGGAGGAAGCCCGCCGCCGAGCCTCGCTCTGTGCAGCGAGGAACCAGCAGACGATGCGGTGCTACAACTGCCGCAGTGTCCGCTCCCGGACCCTGGAGGTGGGAGACCTCGTCCTGAGGCAGGTCCTTTCAAGGGAGGGCCTTCACAAGCTCTCGCCCATGTGGGAGGGCCCGTTCAGGATCGCCCGCGTCTCTAGGCCTGGCGCCGTACGCCTGGAGACGCAGGATGGGGTCCCCATCCAGAATGCTTGGAACATCCAGCATCTCCGGAAGTTCTACCCGTGACACTCTCACGTAATAATGAGTGGGGCTGTACACACCCCAGAGTCCCCTGAGCGTCGCCCCTGGGCCTCACAACGGCTCCCACCCACGCCCAAGTGGAAGCCCCATGCTCCGCGCTGGCGGCCGACATAGTCTTTCAGCGACTATGCCTATGCCTAGTGGAATCCCCATGCTCCGTGCTAGCGGGAAGACTAGAAGACTAGTGTAGGCGCCAGACGCGACTATTCTTTTTCTTGCTTTTGTAACCAAATTTGCCACTTCTCGGAATAAAATTTGAAGTTTTCGCGTCTTTCTTTGAAAAAGTGAGGGAATTTTTCTTTCTTCTTTTCTTTGTTCCCTGTGGTGTTTCCTCTCTTGAATTTCATTCTTAAGAGGTGTAGCGGGTGCCCGTGGCTCCCTCCATTGCGCCCCGCGAGCGGGGGCTGGGCACGGCCGGCTTAGGCTGCGCCAGCAGCAGGCCCACTCACGCGCACACCTCTCTAAGGCCTTGGCGTCTGAATCCTCGCGCGACGCTCTTGAGCGAGCTAACGGGCATGTACTAATTTTGGTCACTGGCCTCAGGGGTGTTCATTCCCCAGCTCATCTCCTGGCCTTGTTGGGCATCGCGACCCGGTATGCCAGCGGCGATCGCCCCCCGCTCGGGGGCTCCGGTCGCAAGATGAGCGCCAAAGAAAGCCCCCCTCCCCCCCCCCAGGGACCTTCCTGGCCGCGAGCCCCTCGAGGACCCAGAGCCCCCTAGTCCATAAGGAGGGAGCCTTCTCAGGACCCTAGGGGCATACCCGGGACCAAGGCTCTGGAGGAACGCGGGTCGCGGCACAGCAGCAACTCGCCAAGGGTCACGAGCACACCAAGCTAAGTAATTCTACTCACGCCAAGCAGGAACTTCGATTGATAGCAATATGAGTATTAGAACACGAACGGGAAATACTGACATAAAGGCGCAAGCGCCGCGGTTCATTACACTCCCCCAGGGGGCCTTTCATGGTTCGTGATGCAGGAAACAGAAGAAGTGGCCTCCCGAGGACCGCTGCTCCTGAGGCCTGGCTCCACCCCCACCCACGCTTAGTCGGAGCCCTCCTCCTGCTTGACGGGGGCGTGATGGCGAGGTGGCTCGATGTCCTCCTGAGCGAGGGCATGGCGGCGTGGCGGCTCGCCGTCCTCCTTGGTCCGCGCACGGTGATGATGCGGCTCATCGTAGTCGTCGTCGCTCGAGCTTTCCCCGAAGGAAGTGCCGCTACTGGAGGTGCGGCGGCCATCGCCAAGGGAAAGTTCACCGCGGAGGACGCCGCCGCTGAGCTGATCGTCGTCGTCGGAAGGATGGTCGCTGTCATCGTCGTCGCCCTCTGGGCAGCACCCCAGGCGGCCGCCGTCCTCCCCGAAGACCCTGACAAAGAGTGTTGCCGCCCTGTCGTACCTAAAGTGGAGAGTGCGCCTCCCCTTCAGGCCACGGGCACGGGCAAACGATTGCCATCAGTGGGTTAGGAACGCGTAGCCGGCGGAGGTGACCTCGACTTCCACCCACGAGGACCCGTTGCAGTAGCCGTCAGGCTGTAGCCACAGCCCAACGGGCCCCGCTGCCGGCATCTCCTCTGCGAAAGAGCATGGAAGCAGAAGCCAGGTGTCGGGTGGACCCTCCACCCGAGCAATGAACTCGCGCGCCGTATCGCTCGAGCGGGTGCGCGGGCGTGGTGGCCGGGCAGCCGCGGCACGCCTTCCCCCTTCGCCGTGGCTGCTAGGGCCCCCGCAGTCACCCCCGCGGGAGAGGCCCCTTCCCAAGTTGCTAGTGCTGATGCGGGTCGTCAGCGATGGACGCCCGCGCCCCCGCGACGGCGCAGTCGGTGGGGCCGCGGACTTGCGGGCACGGCCATGTCCCCTATTGGGCGGCGATGAGTCCGGCCCCTCCTTTGGGGCCTTGCCTTTCTCTTCGGCCGAGAACCTCCTCACTGGCGCCATGGTCACTTTGGCAAGGTGGCGGCACGGCGGAGATAGGAGAAGAGGGGACGGGAAGCGAGAAGATGAAGATGGGCTGGGGGCTTCACCTCCCTCGCCGTATTATAGGTGGATGAAGGCCAACCGGCGCCCCTCCACATTCCGAGTGATGATGGCCTTGCTGCATGCACCAGGCAGTTGTCAAGTCGGGGCAGTTGCCGAGGTGGCATGGGGAAGTGGAGGCATCCATGTCTCGTCGGGCACCACGCGTCAAGCCTGGCCCGCAGGCGATTGGGGCTCGCGGTGCTTCGCCCTTGCCCCTTGGCTTCGCCTCGAAGCTAGCCTGAGTGCGCCTTGGGCCCGAGGGCTACAGTCGGTGTTCTGGGATCAGGGGTACCCAGACCTGCCTGCATGCGGCCCATAGCATGGCTCCATCGACGGCCTGGTACGGCCCAGCGGCAAGGCCACCAAGACAAGACCCTTGCAAGGGCCCCCTGGCCTCGCGAGGAGGATGACACCAAGACCTCCAGAGGAGCCCCCCCCCCCCCCCAGGCTGCCTCTCGAGGAGCATAGATTTCTATGCAGGTACCCAGCCTCCCAAGGCTGCGATGACGTGAGCCATGACGACCAAGGCCAGGCGGGCGCCAGCGGGCACAAAGGAAGCAGTTTCCCTTTCGGTGCTAAGGGAGCAAGGACAGGCATGGGTTCCGGAGGAGCCCTCCAAAGGTTTCCATTCCAATGCAACGAGACCAAGACCACGAGCTCGGCAGGACGGATGTCATCGCCGAGCCCACCGCTGCGTCACGACCAGAAGCTTTGCAAGAGAAGACCACCTTTCATCAGGATAAGATGTACTACTTGTCCCCTTTCGAATTGGCCACTTTGGGATACCTTCCCGCCTAAGTTTTGAGGGAAGAGGACGGAGGCCACTATAAATATAGGTTAGCCACCACCATAGAAGGGGATCGGACTGATTCCACCCTCACCTCTCGAGCCCTCACGAGGTTGCTCAAACCACTGTACTAGTTCATCCTCAACCTCCTCGTGAGGCCAATCCACCACAAAGAAGGAGTAGGGTTTTACACCGCAAGGTGGCCCGAACCTGGGTAAACTGTCATGTTCATCTTCTTCCCCACTCACGTGAATTCGACGAGGCTAGGCCATAGGGTGGCGATCTAGAGGCTTGAGGGGTTGAGACCTTCACACACGCCCCAGAGTTCGAACCTTCTCGGGTCTACGGAGCCCTGAATCCGACAACCAGTGAGGATGATGAACCCCTCCGTGATGGTGTCTAGATTGGATCTCGTGGTTCTAGAACTTGCGGCGGCTAGAATTGTGTTTCGTCGACTCCCCTAGGGTTTTTGGAATATTTGGGTATTTATAGGGCGAAGAGGCGGTGCGGGAGGCCACCGAGGTGGGCACAACCCACCAGGGCGCGCCTGGGCTCCCCTCGGAGCCCCCCTCTGGTACTTCTTTGACCCAACAGGTGTCTTCTGGTCCAGAAAAATTCTCCAAAAAGTTTTGCGATGTTTGGACTCCATTTGCTATTGATTTTCTGCGAAGTAAAAAACAAGCAAAAAACAGCAAGTGGCACTGGGCACTATGTCAATAGGTTAGTCCCAAAAAATGATATAAAGTTGCTATAAAATGATTGTAAAACATCCAAGAATGATAATATAACATCATGGAACAAGCAAAAATTATAGATACGTTGGAGACGTATCAGCATCCCCAAGCTTAATTCCTACTCGTCCTCGAGTAGGTAAATGATAAAAACAGAATTTTTGATGTGGAATGATGCCTAACATGTTCATCACATATTCTTTTCTTTGTAGCATGGACATTTGGACTTTTATAAGGTTCAAAGCAATAGTCTAGTTTTGACATGAAGATTTCAATACTCAAGCATATCAATAAGCAACCATGTATTTCAAAATATCAACACTAAAGAAAGTTATCCCTAGCCCATCATGCTCAATCATTGATCCATTCATGAAACACACTCGCATATTAGCTATACCCAATGCTCAAGTATGATCATAGTGCCCCTTAGTTGGTGCTTTATAAGAGAAGATGGAGACTCAAATAAAAATAAAAATTGCATAAAGTAAATAGATAGGCCGCCCTTTGCAGAGGGAAGTAGGGATTTGTAGAGGTGCCAGAGCTCAAAGCTTAAATTGAGAGATAAAAATTTTGAGAGGCATACTTTTCCCGTCAACGAAAATGACCGAGTAATTCCCAACACTTTCCATGCTAGATATATCATAGGCGGTTCCCAAACAGAAAATAAAGTTTATTCCTTTTTCCACCATTCTTTCACTTTCCATGGCTAGCCGTATCCACGGGTGCCCTCCATACCAACACTTTCCAAGGAATTTATTATTTGACAACATAAAGAAATTTCTTTTTCATTTCGGGACTGGGCATCCCTATTACTGCCGCACTCTCGTGCAATGACAAGTGAATAAACACTCATCTTGAGAATAACACATCTAGCATGGAAAATATTGGCCACCCCCTGCCGCTTCATGAGCGGTACGAGCACATAAAAAGGAAATTTATTTTGAAAATTAGATATGGCACATACAAATTTGCTTAGAACGGCACGGGAATGCCGCATATAGGTAGGTATGGTGGACTCATATGGCAAAACTGGGTTTAAAGATTTTGGATGCACAAGTAGTATTTCTACTTAGTACAAGTGGAGGCTAGCAAAAAGATTGAGAAGCAACCAACCAAGAAACGAAAAATCACATAAGCGAGCATTAAGAATAACTAACACCGAATAATGCACCACAAGTAGGATATAATTTCATTGCATAACTATTGACTTTCGTGCTTGCATAGGGAATCACAAACCTTAACACCAATATTCTTACTAAAGCATAATTACTCACCAACATGACTAACATATCACTATCATCATATCTCAAAACTATTACAAAGAATCAAGTTTATTTTGTCCAATGATCTTCATGAAAGTTTTTATTATATCCCTCTTGAATATCTATCACTTTGGCACTAGTTTCATGTGTTGCAATTGCTTTTGACAAGCTCAAACAAATCTAAGTGAAAAACATGAACATAAAAAATTTCGTCTCTCAAAATAATATAAGTGCAGCATGAGACAATTTCTTCAAAAATTTACTAACTCTCAAACAAATCTAAGTGAAGCATGAGATCATTTCTTCAAAAATATTAAAGCACACCGTGCTCAAAAGGATATAAGTGAAGCACTAGAGCAATTCCATAGCTCAGAAAAATTAAGTGAAGCATAAAGAGCAATTCTAACAAATCATAGCATAATTTTGGCTCTCTCAAATAGGTGTGTCCAGCAAGGATACTTGTGACAAACTAAAAATAAAAACAAGCAAAGACTCATATAATACAAGACGCTCCAAGCAAAACTCATGATATGTGACGAATAAAAATATAGCTCCAAGTAAAATACCAATGGTCGTTAGAAGAAAGAGGGGATGCCTTCCGGGGCATCCCCAAGCTTAGTTGCTTGGTTCTCCTTGAATATTAACTTGGGGTGCCATGTGGCATCTCCAATCTTAGGCTTTTCTTACTCCTTATTCCTTCATCCATCGTGATCTCACCCAAAACATGAAAATTCAATCACACAAAACTTAACAAAACCTTCGTGTGATCCGTTAGTATAAGAAAACCAATCTTTACTTTAAGTACTGTAGAAAACCTATTCAAATTTTGTTATTGCATTATATCTACTGTATTCTAACTTTTCCATGGCTTATAACCCCCGATACAATCCATAGAATCATCAAAATAAGCACACAATGCAAAGAAAACAGAATCTGTCAAAAACAGAACAGTCTGTAAAGACTCGAATTTTACTCATACTTACGTAACTCCAAAAAAAATTGAAAACTTAGGAAAACATAGAAAATTTGTATATAAATCTTTTGTAAAACATTCATAATTTTTTGTCTCTTCTATGAACTTAGACAATTATTTTACTGGACGCAAAAGTTTCTGTTTTTCAACAGGATCAAATCAACTATCACCAAAGTTATCCCAAAGGCCTTACTTGGCATAAATACTAATTAAAACATAAAAAACACAATCATAACAGAGGCATAATTTTTCAAACACTCAATAACATAAAGATAAAGGCAAAAATAAATTTTATTCATTGGGTTGCCTCCCAACAAGCGCTATCGTTTTATGCCCCTAGCTAGGCATAATGCACAGATTCAAGTATTGTCATTTTTAGTTTCCAATTCCTCAATCACACATCCAATATTCTTCCAAGATTTAGCATATATATTTTCAATAACAATACCCCTAGGAATGAGATTGAAAAAAGCATTCTTGCAAGTAGGGTTTCTCACAACTTCAACAAAGTCAGGGTGAATATTAATCATCTTAAGATCTTCTTTGTTATTATTAGAAGTTGCACCCTTATTCTTAGTGACTTGAGTAGTCTTGCTAATTTTTACGGGAGTCTTTTCAATGGTTTTAGCAGAAGCAAAAGCCGAGCTCAAATTACAAAAAAATTCTTCTAACTTATCAATCCGAGAAGGACTTTCTTCAATTCTTTCATGAATTACGGTTCCTTTTTCCTTTAGCAACTTAAAAACCTCTCCCGCTTTTGACCCAATTTTACTAGCAAGATTATGCATCTTTTTATCCAAGTTTTCAATATGTTCTTCGGCAAGCATTTTATTTTCAATAGCATCATGTCTTTGCATAATATGCTCAAGTGTTAAAGCAGTTTCATTGATAGTAAGAGGTGGTGAACCTACTAGATTTCCCATAGCATTAAAAGCATCCAAAGATGGACACATCATGAAATTCCCACCGGTAATCGTATCAAGGACAAATCTATACCAAGTGGTAATGCCCACATAAAAACTGCGAAGAAGAATAACGGTAGATTGCTTATGAATAGATCTATTATGAGCATTACAAATTCTATACCAAGCATCTTTTAAATTCTCCCCTCCGCTTTGTTTAAAATTAAGAACTTCGTTCTCGGGGGTACACGTAATAGAGGAAGAACTAGCCATAACGACAAAGTAGGCAAACAATATCACACACAAGAAGATAGATCTGACGAGAAAATGGCGAACGAAAAAGAGGGCGAAAAAACGGCAAATTTTTGTGAAGTGGGGGAGATGAAAACGAGAGGCAAATGGCAAATAATGTAAATTGCAAGGAGATGAGATTTGTGATTAGGAACCTGATAGATGTTGATGATGTCTCCCCGGCAACGGTGCCAGAAGTTCCTTTTGATGTCGCTTGAACTACGTCGGTATTTCCCCAAAGAGGAAGGGATGATGCAGCACAGCTATGGTAGGTATTTCCCTCAATTATGAAACCAACGTATCAATCCAGTAGGAGAACCAAGCAACACTATGTAAACGGTACCTGCACACAAATAACAAATACTTGCAACCCGACGATTAGGAGGGGTTGTCAATCCCTCTACGGGTAAAAAGATAGATAAAATTATGATAGATTGGATAAATAGATCTCGATAAAACGTGAAATAAAATAAATAGCAAAAAAGTGCAGCAAGGTATTTTTGGGTTTTTGGAATAATAGATCTGAAAATAAAAGCGAATAAAAATAGATCTCGAAGCAAATATGATAAAGAATAGGCCCGGGGGGCGTAGATTTCACTAGTGGCTTCTCTCAAGAAAATAGCATATGGTGGGTAAACAAATTACTGTTGGGCAATTGATAGAACATCAAATAATTATGACGATATCCAGGCAATGATCATTATATAGGCATCACGTCCAAGATTAGTAGACCGACTCCTACCTACATCTACTACTATTACTTCACACATCGACCGCTATCTAGCATGCATCTAGTGTATTAAGTTCATGGAGAAATGGAGTAATGCAATAAGAACGATGACATGATGTAGATGAGATCTATTCATGTAGGAATAGCCCCCATCTTGTTATCCTTAATAGCAATGATACATGCGTGTCTTGCTGCCCCTTCTGTCACTGGGAAAGAACACCGCACGATCGAACCCATCACAAAGCACCTCTTCCCATGGCAAGAAAAATCGATCTAGTCGGCCTAACTAAACCAAATATTCGAAGAAGAAATACGAGGCTATAAGTAATCATGCATAAAAGAGATCAAATAACTCAAATAACTTTCATGGATATAGATCTGATCATAAACTCAAAGTTCATCGGATCCCAACAAACACACTGCAAAAAGAGTTACATCAAATAGATCTCCAAGAGACCATTGTATTGAGAAACAAAAGAGAGAAGAAGCCATCTAGCTACTGCCTACGGACCCGTAGGTCTACAATGAACTACTCACACATCATCGGAGAGGCACCAATGAGGATGATGAACCCCTCCGTGATGGTGTCTAGATTGGATCTCGTGGTTCTGGAACTTGCAGCGGCTGGAATTGTGTTTCGTCGACTCCCCTAGGGTTTTTGGAATATTTGGGTATTTATAGGGTGAAGAGGCGGTGCGGGAGGCCACTGAGGTGGGCACAACCCACCTTGGCGCGCCTGGGCCCCCAGGCACGCCCTAGTGGGTTGTGCTCCCCTCGGAGCCCCCCTCTGGTACTTCTTTGACCCAACAGGTGTCTTCTGGTCCAGAAAAATTCTCCAAAAAGTTTCGCTGCGTTTGGACTCCTTTTGGTATTGATTTTATGTGAAGTAAAAAACAAGCAAAAAACAGCAACTGGCACTCGGCACTATGTCAATAAGTTAGTCCCAAAAAATGATATAAAGTTGCTATAAAATGATTGTAAAACATCTAAGTATGATAATATAACAGCATGAAACAAGCAAAAATTATAGATACGTTGGAGACGTATCAATGCTCCAAGCAAAACACATATCATGTGGTGAATAAAAATATAGCCTCAAGTAAATTTACCTATGGATTGAAGACAAAAGAGGGGATGCCATCCGGGGCATCCCCAAGCTTAGATGCTTGGTTGTCCTTGAATATTACCTTGGGGTGCCTTGGTCATCCCCAAGCTTTGGATCTTGCCACTCCTTATTCCATAGTCCATCAAATCTTTACCCAAAACTTGAAAACTTCACAACACAAAACTCAACAGAAAACTCGTAAGATCCGTTAGTATAATAAAAGCAAGTCACCACTTAGGTACTGTTGTAAACTCATTCCAATATTATATTGGTGTTATATCTACTGTATTCTAACTTCTCCATGGCTCATACCCCCGATACTACCCATATATTCATCAAAATAAGCAAACAACACATCGAAAACAGAATCTGTCAAAAACAGAACAGTCTGTAAAGACCAGAATATTAGTCATACTTATGTAACTCCAAAAATTCTGAAAAAATAGTAAAATATAGGCAATTAATATATCAATTGTTTTTAAAAAATTCAGAATTTTTCCTTGCTTCAGTGAATTTTAACAATTCTGTTACTGGACGCAAAAGTTTCTGTTTTTCAGCAAAACCAAATCAATGATATACCAAAGCATCCCAAAGGTCTTGCTTGGCTCAAACACTAATTAAAACACTAAAACACAATTACTACAGAGGTAATATTGTGTATTTATTGGAAAATAGGAACAAAAACAAAAAGACATAAAATAAAAATGGGTTGCCTCCCAACAAGCGCTATTGTTTAATGCCGCTAGCTAGGCATAATGCATAGATCTAGGTATTGTCATCTTTGGTATTAATTTCCATGAAAGTGTTTTTGTCAGGAGGTTTTTCAAATATAACATGAAACACATCATCCATAGAAATTTTAGCACTATCAAGTTGCCCATCCATATATCCCTTTTATTACCGGCTACAATCCAAGAATATTGTTGATTAACATCGTTGATAACTTGTTGGATCATATCCAAAACGGGGATCTCCTTTTTGAGATTCTCATCAAAGATGCGGTCATTGCCAAGCAAATGCCTTACTAAATAATCACTATTGTAAAGGATCTCATCTATTACCGGTTTTTCATGGTTCATTCCATAAAAATTAAAGATCTCCTAAGCTTCCCGCACTATGTAATCAAACTCATTCATAAGGACAAGGGTAGCTATTTTCTTAGCTCTAAGATCTTTTATAACAGGCAACTCGTAAAAAAATCTTTGCAAAGTAGGATGTGTATGAATAAATCTTTTCTCCAGTTTAATAACAAGTGCTGAAATAGCTTCTGCTTAGGTTTTAGTTCTTTTAAGTATACGAACATCATCACAAGTTAAAGCTCCAACACAATTAAAGAATTCTTGGATGGTCTCCTTTCCTATAACATTCCATTGTCCCATAACAAAAGTTTTAGCATCCAGATTAGTAGAACATCCAATTTTAGGAGTTCTCCCATCATCTGTTTCTGCCATACCGAAATCACTCATGATGATAGGTTCAAAGCCAGCAATCTAGCACACAAGCAAACAAAAAAGCAAACGAAAAGACGAACGGAAAGAGGGCGAATGAGAAGGCAAATATTTTTGTGATTTTCTGAAAATGTTTTAGAAGTGGGGGAGAGGAAAACGAGAGGCAAATGGCAAATAATGTAAGTGCAAGAGATGAGAGTTTATGATAGGTACTTGGTAGGCTTGATGTAGAACCTCCCCGGCAACGGCGCCAGAAATTCTTCCTGCTACTTCTTGAGCTTGCGTTGATTTTTCCGTTGAAGAGGAAAGGGTGATGCAGCAAAGTAGAGATAAGTATTTCCCTCAGTTAAGAACCAACGTATCAGTCCAGTAGGAGGCACAAGCAAGTCCCCAATATATGCACCTGCACAAACTAACAAACACTTGCACACAACGCGAAAAAGGGGTTGTCAATCCCTTCACGGTCACTTGCAAGAGTAAGATCTAATAGAGATAGATATAAAAGATAAGTAAAAGGCAAATAAAGTAAATATAAATAAATTACAGCAAGGTATTTTTGGGTTTTTGGTTTTATAGATCTGAAAATATATGATGGAAAATAGACCCGGGGGCCATAGGTTTCACTAGAGGCTCCTCTCTTGAAGAAAACATACGATGGGTAAACAAATTACTGTTGAGCAATTGATAGAAAAGCGCAAAGTTATGAAGATATCCAAGGCAATGATCATGAATATAGGCATCACATCCGTGACAAGTAGACCGACTCCTGCCTGCATATACTACTATTACTCCACACATCGACTGCTATCCAGCATGCATCTAGTGTATTAAGTTAACAAGAACGGAGTAACGCCTTAAGCAAGATGACATGATGTAGAGGGATAGATCCAATCAATATGGTAAAAACCCCATCTTTTTATCCTTAATGGCAACAATACAAATACGTGCCTCGCTACCCCTACTGTCACTGGGTGAGGACACCGCAAGATTGAACCCATCACAAAGCACCTCTCCCATTGCAAGAAAAACCAATCTAGTTGGCCAAACCAAATCGATAGATCAGAGAGAAATACAAAGCTATCTTAATCATACATAAAAGAGTTCAGAGAAGACTCAAATAATATTCATAGATAATCTGATCATAAATCCACAATTCATCAGATCTCAACAAATGCACCGCAAAAGAAGATTACATCGAATAGAACTCCAAGGACATCGAGGAGAACATTGTATTGAAGATCAAAGAGAGAGAGAAGAAGCCATCTAGCTACTAGCTATGGACCTGTAGGTCTGTGGTAAACTACTCACACATCATCGGAAGGGCAGCAAGGTTGGTGTATAGGCCCTCCGTGATCGAATCCCCCTTCGGCGGAGTGCCGGAAAAGGCCCCAAGATGGGATCTCACGGGAATAGAAGTTTGTGGCGGCGAAAAAGTATTTTTTGTGTGCCCTCTGGTATACGGGGAATATTTGGGAATTTATAGTGCTGGAGTTAGGGTTAGGGGAGTCCCGAGGGGCCCACAAGCCTTGAGGGTGCCCCCCCCCCCCCCCGGCACGGCCAGGAGGCTTGTGGCCTCCTCGTGGCTCCTCTGGCCTCCTCCCAAAATTTCGTGGGTGTCTTGTTGTCCAAGAAAAATCATCGTAAAGTTTTATTCCGCTTGGACTCCGTTTGGTATTGATTTTCTGTAAAGACAAAAACAAGGAAAAAACAGCAACTGGCACTGGGCACTAGGTTAATAGGTTAGTCCCAAAAAATGATATAAAATAGCATATAAAACATCCAAGATGGATAATATAATAGCATGGAACAATCAAAAATTATAGATACGTTGGAGACGTATCATTGTGCTGCCGCGCAGGCCTCACCACCCCACCCTACTCCCATCGCTGGCCTGGCCATCCCTCTACTCACCCACACCTGCTGTTAGTCTCCGGCGATGGCAGACAAACCAGTAAACCCTCGTAATCCCCTCCGCGTGGGAAACAACTACCGAGTCTTCCCCGGCTCCGGGTCGTTCCCTTCCTAGGCCTTGCCGTCGTCCACCGCCTTGGTGCTCTCGGCACGGCGTGCTCAACGTGGTCAACGAACAACATCCATCGGAAGAGGACTATACGTGGAGAGGCTGACAGCTAGGTCCACGGCCGCACGCAAGGAAGTGCCTCCTTATTACGCGCAAAATAATGATTCCTCCACCTGACAGTGGGGACCAACCGGAAGGGCCTCTGTATTTCAAGAAAAAAAATGCTTCCCCCCTGACAGCTAGGACCCACTTGCTACATCTTCGCATGGAAGGAAGTGCCTTCTTAGCCCCTGACAGCTGGGACCCACCAGGTCGAAGCGTAGGTAGCGTTATCTGTCTGGTCACGAACGTGTACATACATAGCAGTCGATCGGTCTCTCTGCAGAGATGAACCATGGCCGAGTAAGGAGTGGCACATCTTGAAGTAGAGGCGCCGACGTAGCATGTCACGCAGTCCCGTCTATATCGTGTACAGGTACGTACAGCCATGCTGTAAGAAAGTAAATACGAGTACGCACATACATACGGGCGGGGTCTCTAACGCGTACAACGACGTCGTCCTGTTCATCGACAGCCAACTGGCTGGGTCAGAACGGAGGAAACAGTGTTGTGTTCATCGGGAGGCAACAGACTGGGTCGGAATGCGTCCTTTTCAATGGGAGCCAACCGGCTTGGACGGAACAGCCGAAACGGGGTCTGGCATACCGCAGTACAGAGGAAACGGCCTTCTGTTCGACCGCCTACAGTCAAAACGGGATCCTATTCATCGGGAGGGGTCTAGTGTACCGCAAAACGGAGGAAACGGACTTCTCTTCGAGCGCCTACGGTCAAAACAGGGTCCTGTTGATCGGGAGGGGTGTGGCGTACCGCAAAACAGAGGAAACGGACTTCTGTTGGAGCACCTACGGTCGAAACGGGGTCCTGTTCATCGAGGAGGGGTGTGGCGTACCGCAAAATGGGACTCCATGGGCTACTGTTCATCCACCATCTACTGCCTCGCTCCAGACTCCACAGGCTACTGTTCATCAGCCGTCGACTTCCTCCAGCCTCCACCTGCTATTGTACATCCACCGCGGCTTCCTCCTGCATCCACCAGCTACTGTTCATCCACGGGCTACTGTTCATCCAGCCTCCACCGGCTACTGTTCAACCAACCCTCCACGGGGTCCTGTTCATCCACCCCCAACCGGCTCGGGTGTGGCTGCCTCCTCAGGGTCCTGTTCATCCAGCGGCAATGGCCTACTACCACGGGGTCCTGTTCATCCGACCCCCACCGGGAACTGTTCATCCAACCCTAACCAACCGGCTAGACTCACCACATCTCGACTCGTTCAACCAACCCCCAACGGTCACTGTTCATTACGAGGCAGGTTCGATCGCTTCATTAAGCAGCAGGAACGATTGATCGCTTGGGTTCAGTTAGCAGCAGAAGCGAAGGAATCGCTCGGGTTCAGTCAGCAGTGAAGGAATCGCTCGGGTTCAGTTAATAGCCAGGGATCGATCGCTCAAGTTCAGTAACGTAGCTATTGCAATCGCTCGGGTTCAGTAAGTGAACGCCTCGCTCGGGTTCAGTTAGAGCCCAACGCCTCGCACACACGCATGTACGTATACGAGAGAAATGCGCAAACCTCCGTGCATCGCTCGGCCCCGACCACCCCGTAACCGGGAACTCCCCGAAATTTTCCTCGCCCTCGCTTCTACCATGATTTTTTCCATCATGGACGGCCCAAAGAATGTCATACAGGTGCGTCCCCAGCCCGCCCAGGACAAAAAGCCCATTTTCTGTCATGATTTTTTGTCATAGAAGTAGGAGCCCACCACATCTATGATGATACGTGTTTTTGTCAAAATTATCGTCATAGAAGTGTCATAACCATGACAGAAAAAAAATGTTCGGGCCATAATGTCACGGATGTGTCTTTTTTTTGTAGTGATGGTAGGCATCGTTTGGCCACATTGCATCCATGCATGGACACAACTCTTCAAATTGGAGATGATAGGTGGCTTTCACAGCTCATATCTAAATGGGGTGTGTGTGTGTGTGTGCATGTGTGTTGTGCGTGTTAAACACATTGTACAGAGTATCAAACATGGTTAAAATTCCAAACATCTAGCTAGAGAATACATGTACTATGATTTGAATTCAACATAAAATGGATACACATATTTGAATTCGAGATCGTATGTACATGTAGTTCATATTTATATGGGAATTTACTACTCCTATATTCATGGCATGTGTTGTGAAGTTAATATTTAGATGGTTGTAAAACTAACCCGAGTAAAATCCCATTCAAATAGGGAAAATGTACTCAAATTTAGTCCATATGCTAGACAGTACGAACTGTTTTTATTGTTGTGGGAAGTGCAAATTGATTTGGTATTGTACACGTTAAGCTTGTTCTCTCGATTTTTTTAGTTTTTTGTTGTTTTTGAATGGCATTTGCAGTAATATAGTAAAACGGGATATGGCTCTCTCTAGTGGGGTGTGAATTGTCTTTTGTTTTATTTTACTTTTGTACACATTAAGCTTGTTCTCCGGAAATTTCAAGCCGCACCTTGTTATCCCAAAATTTAAAGCTAGCATCTCTTTGTCTATTGTGCTGCGAAACTCCCGCCTCTTCAACCCGCGCCTTGTTATCCCAAAATTTTAAGATATCTCTTTGTCTCATTGTGCTCCAAAAACTCCCTCCATCTCAACCCGCGCCTTGCTATCCCAAAATTACAACGCGTGCGAAAACTCCCACCTCCTGCGAAATCCCGACACGTGAAATTCCTGTTATACCCCTGAACCGAAAGAACCGCCTAGTCCAAATACGCGGGGATACTTTCGTAACTTACCCCACATTTCGGACAAGTGCGTCTGTAAGGCATAGTTCCCCCCTCCCACCCCCTCCGCCCCCCCGCCCACCCCCATTTGTACACCGAGGCAGCCAAAACTCGCGAAGCCCCACACCCTCCTCCGTCCGCTGCCTAGCCGGAGCCTCTTCCCCGACGACATCGTCCACTGCAACAGCTCGACGTCCCTCATCCACCGCACCGGATGAGGATCCGTTGTTGATCTCATCGTCCCGCCGGTTCAGCCACCCCGTCCTCCATCTCCAAGGAGCTTCCTCGGTGTTTGCCTCATCTATCGCGCCACCTCCATTCCCACAGCGTCGTCTTCACCTGCTCCACTGGAAGAGCAGCACCATCACTGATTCCTCGGATGAAGCTGAGGCCTAATCGGCGCCACCAAAGAGGTTCTACACTAATTGCTGCATTTTCTTCTTGATTCGATCTCGCGGTGCTGCCTGCGCTCGGTCCCGAGCCGCCATGCGCGGCTCCATCTACGGCGGCGACGGCGGCCACTTCCTTCACGGCGTTGCTCCCTCGGCGGCGACATCCACATCAGTAGGAGCTGTTGTTGCTGCTCCGGCTCTCGCTTGCACTGCTGCTCTACTCTTACTCTCAGTCCCCTGCCTGGTTTGCTCTTGCTCTTGCTTGCGCTGCTGCTCTTACTCTTGCTTGCGCTGCTGCTCTACTCTTGCTCACGCTGCTGCTGCACGAGCACTAGCTCCGGCTCTCGCTCGAGCTCTTGCTGCTGCTACCCGAGATGCTGCTACACGACCAGCTGCCCCGGCTCTTGCACGCGCTACTGCTCCGGGCACTGCTGCTGCTGCACGACCAGCTGCCCCGGCTACTCTCTGCTAGTACGTTCCCTGCTGGAGCGGCTACTGATTTATATCACTGCTACTCTGCCACTAGTGCTCGAGCGGCCAAAACTATTAGTGCACTGCTTTTCTGCTACTAGTGCGTTCAGTTTCGACAGTAAAATTCAGTTTCGACAGCAAAATTCAGTTTCGATAGTTAAATTCAATTTCGACAGTTAAATTCAGTTTCGACGGTTAAGTTCAGAGATGGGAGGCTGATGTATTTTACATATAGCACTTTTTGGTAATGTATTTTACATCATCTATTGGAGATACTATTAGAATACCACTTCAGGTTAACGTTGTCTCTCTTGTCCTGCTTCAGCCTCGCCATCGTACACCTCACCGGAGCTGCTCCAATGACAAAACCCTCCATCACAGCAGAGCAGACCCTCGGCTCCATCTCCAGACGCCTAAGATCTTCTTCCCCTCCTCCGACAGCCACATCAGCCGCAGCATCCTCAGCGACCAACCCAATGATGCTGAGATCGAAATGGCTTCGCCAAAGAGGTTGTACACTTTTACTCTACATGTTATATAGATATATATTGTGCACTTAGCGTGTGTACTAATATGTACGATTAATTTCTCCTATATGACAAGCAGTGAGGTACTAGGCAACTTAGCTATCCATGATGAACTCTCTCGAAAGCCATCATTATTTATATCTGTGCGTTTGAGCTGTGCATGTGTAGATGGGCCTGGGAGTTGAGCTAGTAGGGCAGTGGCCTGGGTCCAAAGTAGTAGAAGTAGCACAAAAACATTTTTGGAGTGTAGGGTTTGGCCTGTTCAAGCCTGCCTACTAGAATCGCCAGTGGTTGAAAGGAAAAGTGAAGGAAAACATAGGAATTGGAAAGTTTCCTATGGTACTACTATTCATGCATTTGGTTCAAAGAAATGGAGCAAAGGAAAACAGTAGGATTTGTTCCTTTAGTGTCTCTTTCAAAGAAAAACCGTAGGAATTTTAATATCCACTTGGCCCTCCTTTTCAAATTCCTATTCATGAAGCACAAGACTAAGTGATAATAGCATAATAGCATTATAACTATACATTTTCTTGTGGTTTGACTTAATTTGACCATGCTTATTTGCATTCCTGTGATCTTCCAATTCTTGTGAACCAAACACCCAGATTGACAAAAATCATGTGTTTTTAATTCTCTGTTTTGCATGTGCATTCCTATCCTATTCCTGTGTATTTCCTATCCCTGTGTTGTTAGAATCCTCCAATTCAAATAAGCCCTTACAGAATTACTTCTATTACAGATATGTGTCAAAGAAAACCTTGTGTGGTTTGTCCCGCTCCTGCTGCACCATCGTCCACCCCAGCTCAGCTGCTCCAACGACGGAAGGGTTCACCACAGCAGGGATTCGCCCTCCAGACTGTCTTCCGCCGCCTCAGATCTTCTTCCCCACTGACGGCAGCCACGACAACTGCATTACCATCATCAACTAAGCAGATGACCTCTGCTTACGTTATGCATCGCTTAATATTACATGCTACTTTATCATCCTGTTCACCTCTTAGACTCCGAGTCAGGTCCAAATTAATGCTCAAACTTGAGTTTTTAAATGGTTGTGGGGTACATATTGGGGCAGCAATCAATAGTATATGTCTACTATCTGGTTAATCTTGGGTGTCTACTATGAATTTCATGTTGGGTGGGAAACAAACAGTAAAGGAGCCATTATCTGTATTTTTTAACTGAAGCTATTATCTGCCTGCTATCATTGGTTTTGGGTCTATCCATAGGTTGCTACCATCACTCTAGATTTCTGCATGCACTCCTTACATAATCTCACTGTGTTTTATTCCTACGCATGTTAGTTATTGTACACAATGGTACTAAACATGTAGAGGAAAAGAGACGAGCCTTGCGTGGAAATAAAGTTTCATGCAAACGGTGCTCCATGGTGGGCGCAAAAGCAACGCCCCTCCCCCCATTCCAGACTGTAATCAAGAGGAAGATAACTATTCAGAGGGGGATTCAGAAGGAGAAGACCACTCCTATTTACCCCCTAAGGTCTTTGCTCTAACTTGGCAAGCTGATGTTGGTCATATCATGCATATGGCGCCTTGCATTGCTTACTTTATACATCAAATATGTCATCTGCTTAGTCTAGACATGCTTTGTGTGAGTGCCATCTGTTTAGTTTCTATATCATATATGTGAATTATGCAATGCCATCTTGTTTAGCCAGGCATCATATATGTGAATTTTGCAATGCCATCCTGCTTACCCAGTCATCTTATATGTGAATTATATCATGCCATCCTTTTTTTCATTACGTATTACATTTGTCAACAATGTTAGTACATTCAACTACTCTTCTTGTGCATCAGCCATTTGACACGGTCATGGAAAAATCTGGAATGAAAACAAGGTCTTCAGAGCAGACAATGCTATCTGACAAAGTGCATATCTTGCTAGTTACGGATAGCTCCTCAGAGGAGGATTCAGAGACAGATGACCAATCCTATTTCCCTCCTGAGGTGCATGCTCTAACTTGGCAGGGTTATATTGCTCATATTGTGCATATGGTGTCTTGCATTGCTATGTCATTTGCTTAGTTTAGACATACTTTCTGTGAATGCCACCTGTTTAGTGTCTAATTACCATATATGTGAATTATGCAATTCCATCTTGTTGCAAGATATTATATATGTGAATTATGCAATGTTATCTTGGTGCAAGGCATTATATATGTGAATTATGCAATGCCATGCTGTTTAGCCAAGCATCATATATGTGAATTATATCATGCCATCCTTTTTTTTGTATTACGTATTCCATTTGTCGACAATGTTTGTATATTCAACTACTCTTCCTGTGCATCAGCCATTTGAATTGGTGATGGAAAAATCTGGAGTGAAAACAAGGTCTTCAGAGCAGACAATGCTACCTGCTGAAGCAGATATCTTGCTAGTTATAGATAGCTCCTTAGAGGAGGATTCAGAGATAGATGACCAGTCCTATTTTCCCCCTGAGGTGTATGCTCAAACATGGCAGGGTTATACTACTCATATCATGCATATGTTGTCTTGCAATGCTTAGTTTTACATCATATACACAATATTGAATGCCATCTGCTTAGTTTAGACATCATATATGCGATTGCCATCTGCTTACTTGCTTGGTATATAAATCATATATTTGAATTATATCATGCCATGATTGTCGGGGCTCTGGGACTGGGGGTACCCAGGCCCGTCTGCCTACGGCCCAGGATGCAGCGTGTGGTGAAGGCCCAATATGGCCCATCTCCAAGGCTCATCAAGGAGGACCCTCGCGAGGAGCGCATCCCCAAGGGCCTCATGAGGCCCCCTCATGGGGAAGCCCCCTGAAGTTGTCTCCCGATGCCCCCTCGCGGGCGGATGCACCGAGGTTGCCAAGCCATGCCTCGCATGGCACGTGGATGATGCGAGCCACGATGAGCGTCGCCAGGACTCATGCCAGTGGGTGCGGATGGTGAGGCTTTCCTATTTGGTGCTAAAGGGATAAGGCCAGCATGTCGGTTCCTAAGGTAGCCCCAAAGGTTTCCTCTTCGGTGCAACAAGACCAGGACGGCGGACTCGTCAGGACAGAGGTCATCACCGAGCCCACCTGTGTGTCATGGCCAGAAGCTTTGGCAAGCGGAGACCACCTTTTGTCAGGATAAGATGTACTCATGTTCCCCTTCAAAATTGGCCGTTGTGGCAACCCTTCCCGCTGAGTGCTTTGGGGGAAGAGGACCAGGCCAGTATAAGTAGAGCTAGACCACCACCTTAGAGAGGGATCGATCCGGATCAGAGAGAGTTCATCCACCCCTCAAGCCCGTAGCCGCTCCTAAAGCCTCTCGAGGCGACTTGTACTCACATTCATCCTCCCTCGCGAGGCAATCCAACCACAAAGTAGGAGTAGGGTTTTACACCGCAAGGTGGCCCGAACCTGGGTAAACTGCTGTGTTCTTAGTCCTTCCTCCTCGGCTGGATCGCGTAGGAGCTTGATCGTGGGGTTGAGTGTAGTTGATACAGCGAGGTGAGGAGTAGAGAGCACGCCCCTGAGTTCGAACCGTCCTTGGGTCCGTGGAGCCCCGATTCCGACATTTGGCGTGCCAGGTAGGGGGCCTGCCTCTCTTCTCCCGCTCTGCTCCGATTCCAGCTACACCAACTCCATGGCCGACGCCCGCCGTGTTCGCGCCGAGCGCCGGGCGGCGCGTGTCGCCTAGACCGCTCCCGCGGGGTGCGACGGCCGCCACCACTCCACCAGCGCAGCTGCCGCCGCCACCGACCCAGCCACGCACGAGCAGCAGGACTCCTCTCTGTACCCCTCTGTGCAGTGGGATGGCCGCACAACCACCCCTTCGCTCACCCCGCCACGGCTTCGTCCTCTCATGCTCGCCGTGGGCCGGTGAGCGCACAGGCTGCCCTGCTCATGGCGTGGGAACTGTTGCGCTATCGCCCGGCCAACGAGGGCTATGGCGCCTGGCTTAGCCGCATCACCGAGATCGTCAATGCCGCAGGCGAGGCTCCAGCGCCCTCTCACTCGCTCCACCCTCTGTCGTCTTGCGCGGGCGATGTCACGCATGGCGTGCCTCCACCGCCTCCCCTGCGCGGCGACATCGTCAAGCCCCAGTGCGAAGCGCGGCCCCACGAACCGCCTCATGGAGCGCCCGCGCCAGCCCGGGACGAGGCCAGCTTCCAGATCATCCGCCGCGTGCCGCAGGATGCGCGCGTGCTCCTCGAGCAGCGTCAGCAACGCCAAGACTGAGCCATCTGAGGGGTTGCAGCGGCGGGGCACCAAAGCCGCCCCGCCCTGGCGCATGGGGCACCCACATGCGACGTGAGCCGCCGGGCTTT
Source organism: Thinopyrum elongatum (assembly GCA_011799875.1). NCBI lineage: Eukaryota > Viridiplantae > Streptophyta > Magnoliopsida > Poales > Poaceae > Thinopyrum > Thinopyrum elongatum. Next base: position 461,342,041 of record CM022303.1, read on the forward strand.
CACTCGTGAGCTGCGCCGGATGGTTTGGCCTGGCAAGTTCAAGCCGGACCAGGCCCCGCGCTACGACGGCTCCCCTGACCCTACGGAATTTCTCCAGCTCTATGCGCTGAGCATCGAGGCAGCGAATGGTGATGACAAGATCATGGCCAACTGGTTCCCCATGGCCCTCAAGGACGGCGCGCGCTGCTGGTTCATGAACCTGCCCGAGGAGTTCATCTCTTCGTGGGGCGAGCTGTGCGAGCTGTTCGTCACCAAGTTCAAGGGCACCTACGACTGCGCCCTCACCATGAATGACCTGCGACGGGTGAAGCAGCGCCCCAACGAAACACTCCACCAGTACATCCAGCGCTTCAGCCAGGTGCGCCACAAGATTCCACGCGCCTCGAACGAGGCCATCATCATGGCATTCACCAATGGAGTCAAGGACGTCCGCATGTGCGAGACGCTCGCCATCCACAACGACCTGAGCACGGCGCTGGAGCTATTCACCCTTGCTTAAAAGTGTGCCAAGGCCGAAGAGGGCTGCCTCTTCCTCCACAACGACCCCGACGTGGCGCACGATGACGGCAAGGCCAAGGGCAAGGTGGTCAAGCGCAAGGGCCCTGCTGTGTTGGCAGCCGAGCCCGAGCAGAAGCGCGGCTGCGACTACGATGAGCCCGAGGGAAGCAGCCGCCTGTTCTGCGTCTACCACAACGTGCGCACCCACAACACCAATGACTGCCAGGAGCTCAGGGCGCTTCGCGACAAGCACTTGGGTCGCTGCCCCGATCGCCCCGACCGTGGCATCGATCGTGGAGGCGGCCGCGGCCGCAGCAGATGGGACAACCGCAACGGCAATCAGCATCAGGCCTGGCATGACCAGCCTCGCGACGGCGCCTGGCGTGACCGGCCTCACGACGGCGCCTGGCCTGACCAGCCTCGCGAGGCCCGTCCTCAGGACAACGCAGCCCTTCCACTGCTGCCGCCACCCCTAGGAGGAATGACAACAACCAGCAAGACAAGGGGGCTGGGGGCTACCAGGAGCCTTGGGTGATAGCCTGCATTCTCGTCGGAGCTCATGCTCCCGCGTCCAACCGCCTCTTCAAGTAGTTCTCCCGCGAGGTGAATGTAGCCCTCCCGAGGCTTGAAGCGGTGAGACCCCTCAAGTGGTCATAGTACGCCATCACTTTCGACTCCAAGGATCACCTCAGGTGCTCGGCCACCGCTGGCGCACTCCCCATGCTGTGCACCCCCGCCATCAGCAACGTCTCGGTCACCAAGACTCTCATCGATGGTGGGGTTGGCCTCAATGTGATGTCCATCGCGACCTTTGAGACACTCCAGGTGCCCTATGACCAGCTGATGCCCACCAGGTCCTTCTCCGGAGTGACGGATGGATCGACCACTCCCTTGGGGCAGGTGTGCCTTTCGGTCATCATCGGCACCCGCTACAACTACCACACCAAGCTGATCGACTTCAATGTCGCCCACATCAGCCACCCGTACAATGCCATCCTGGGGTACCCCGCGCTCGCCAAGTTCATGGCAGCGACCCACCATGGCTACAATGTCCTCAAGATGCCTGGCTGCAGCGGCGTCATCACTGTCGCTTGTGATGAGAAGGACGCGGTCTGCTCCCTCGAGCATGCTTACCACGTCGCTGCGGCAGACAACTCTGATGGCGAGAATGTCGTCGTTCCCCCTGAAGCCACCCCCACTAAGAAGAAGCAGCTCCTCCCCAAGAGCCGTCCTGAGGCAAGCAAGCTGCCGGCTGGCGAGGGCACCCAAGGCTCCGCCCCTGTTGCCGGGTCGTGCCTCCCTCCCACATAGGAAGGCGCGCCCGGTGCCTCCCCCAGGTCGGGCTTGGGGGCTTCCATTTGGAGAGCATCTGACCTGACCAGTGTGACGAGGGAGGTGCTCGGGCACCACTTGGAGGCGTGCCTCAACGCGCACCCCCACGAGCAAGGGGCGCAGCGCCAGCCGCCAGGAGCGCGAGAGTTCATCACCCAGGAGATTCGCAAGCTGCAAGAAGCACGAGCCATGCGTGGCGAGCGTCGCCCCGTGCGTTCCACTGGCTCGGCTGCCACCCCGGCGCGGATAGCGAGTTCCGCGTGTGCATCGACATTGCGGGCCTTAATAGGGCCGGATCTCAAGACATCTTCTGGCCATCTCGCGTCGGTCGAAGCAAAGGCGTCCCCGCCAACTACATCTGCATGCCTTTTGGCTTGTTGAACACTGGTGCATCCTACCAGTGCTTCGCGCGCCTCGCTTTGGCGACTCACAAGGCCTCGGCCCCTCTGGAGCCTCTAGGGCCTCAGGAGCCCACTAGCCCCTGAAGGGTGATCCTCGCGGTGCGCCTCGTGACACGCTTCGCAAACAACCATGATGCTCCCGCAGCTGCATAATTGCCAGGTGACTTTTTGGTTTGTTCAATTGAGGGCGCCCCTTGGGCTGCATTATCCTCAGACCGGTTAGGGTCCGCCCCTGCAGCCGCGTCGTTTTGGTCGTGTACTGGACCTGTTTGTACTTTGATGGAATTGTTTTGCTGTCTTAAGCTGCGTGTTGGGTGCCTCACCACCGTTTTGATTGCCGTGCCTTCGTGACCCTCGCTCTTGATTGCCCCATGACCGGGACTCAACACAACGTCTGTGCTCGGGTCCATCCCTGCAGCGTCGGTAAACCCAAGCAACTGAGCTCTGTCTCGCGGGCCTACCCCGTGCACGTCACCTCTAGGGGTCCTTGGTGTTCTGTCCTCTCATGGAAACGTCCAGGGCAGGAGAGTGAGGGAGCGGCTTAAGTCATGCAATTGTGATTTTGGTGATTAATCACCAAGGGCGTCGCATGCTACAAGCCTACCCATGACAGCCCCATGAGCGGGGGCTACAATTGGCACGGCGCCTATGCTCGGATCCGTCTCTGCAGCACTGAGAAACCCAAGTGACCGAGCTCTGGCTCATGGGCCCGCCCCACGCATGTCACCTCACAAGGTCCTTGGTGCCTTATTCCCTCATGAAGCAATCATGCGTGAGTTGGTAGGCGCTCGTCGCCCCATGTGCCCCATAACTTGTCAACATGCAGCTCCAGGGTCGGATGCCCGGACACTGCGTGAGCAACGTCTCGCCCCGCTCGGGAGGCCCGGCCTCAAACGGCACATTTCAGGAAAGCCCCCCGCACGCGGCGGCTCAGCGCCATGATTCACTGACAAGCTAAGTACAACCGCCTAGCGCGATATTCCGTGCCGCTCGAACTCCTTCCCTACGCAACCTTGGCGAGGCGCGCCGCCTCTTTTTCGCGTGAGTCGCTTGCATGTCGGAAGGGGGGCCCGGAGCATCGCGCCTCGGGGGCTCTTACTTGCTCTCGTGCCCCTCACCCCCTAGCCTTGTTCCGGGCATCGCGACCCAACATACCAGCGGCGGCTGAGGCCTGCTCAAGGGCCGGGCCCTGGGAACGTAGAGCACTTTGGCAAGCAAGAAAAAGAGGTCCAGGCCCTGCTAGGAAACACGGGGAGGAAACGTACAACTGAACTACAAGGCACCGGTTGAAACGTGGAGCATATCAATCTTTTCACATGCCCCCTTGGGGGCTTGCATTTCGCATATCATAGATAGAAGGCGGGCAGAGAACCAGCTTCGGAGGGACGCACCCCGACATCGCGTAAACCCACGAGCGACGACCGCCTCGCGTCAAGCTTAAAGCTAAGTTAACTACCCCCGTGGCCCGGCGGCCTTTTTCGTGACGCTCCTTCTCTTTGTGACTTCGTTAAGGGTGCGACCCTCTTCTCTCGTGAGGGTTGCTTGCGCGTCAAAGGGGACCTCTTGAGCATCGCGCCTCAGGAGCTCTTATCAGGCCTGAGCCCCTCACCTCCTGGCCTTGTCCCAAGCATCGCGACCTGACATACCAGCGACGGCTGAGGCTTCCCCGGGGCTGGGTCCTAGCGACGCAGAGCACTACGGCAATCGTGAGGAAAAGGGCGAACCTAATGAAGAGCGTGGAAATCAAGTTTAAAACCTAATCACGAAAGCATTAAGATAAAGGTGCAAGCGCCAGAGTTTCTTACATGCCCCCACGGGGCCCATGTCGTCCAAGTGCAGGGAAAGGAAAAAACAAAAGAAACTCCCTCGCGGAGGCCGCCGCTCCCGATGTCTTGGCTCTGGCTTTGCCAGCGCCTAGTCGAAATCCTCCTCCATCTTGACACGACGGCGTGGGGGCTCGTCGGAGTCATCGTTGCTTCCGCTTCTCCCGGGAGAGGCGCTGCCGCCGTCGATGCTGTCGTCGCTGGAGGTGTGGCCGCTGCTGCTGCTATTGCTCTCCATGCAGCACTCCAGGCGGCCGCCGGCCTCCCCGAAGATATTCATGAAGAGCGTCGCGGCCCCATCAAACTTGAAGTGGAGGGTGTGCCCCTCCTTCAGGCCGCGGGCGCGGGCGAATGACTTCCACCCCCACGTCAGGTACATGTAGCTGGAAGGGGTGAACTCTGCCACCACCCAGGAGGACTTATTGCAGCAGCCGTCCGGCTGTAGCCATAGCCCAAGGGGTGCGTCAGCCGCCAGCTCCTCCGCGAAGGAGTCCTGGAGCTGGAGCCAGGTGCGAGGAAGACTGTTCATCCATACGACGAACTCGGGGGCCGAGTCGATGGAGTGGGCCCATGCTCTACGCGGCTGGGTGGCTGCACCACTTCTCCCTCCTCGGCCGCGGCCGCCTCGACCCCCGTGGCAACGCCCGCGGGTGGGGTTCTTCCCGCGGCTGCCGAGCCGGTGCGGACTACCAATGGAGGATGCCCGCGTCCCCGGGGAGGCATCCGGGCGTAGCGGCAGACTTGCGATGGCGGCCTCGCCCCCTCACCGGCTGTGGTGGCTCCAATCCTTCCAGCACCGCCTTCCTCTTCTTGGTGGTGGAGAACCTCCTCAAGGGCGCCATGGCGGCAGCAACAACGAGCAGAAGTGGGGAGGTGCGATTGGAGAAGACGAGCCAAGGGGTCCGCCCCCTGGCCCTTATATAGCGTCGACGGGGACGACATGTGCCTCTTCGCCTTCAGAAGGAAAATGCAAGACAAGGGAGAGCAATAATGACCCCGCGCAGTGCCCGCCAGTATTTATGTCAGCCTGGGCAGTTGCCGAGGCATCGTGGGAAGTGGGGGCGTCCCTCTCCCTGTCGTGCGCCACGCGTCACACCTAACCCACAAACGGTTGGGGCCCGTGTCGTTTCGCCCCTCCAACCAGTGAATCGTGCATGCCGTGGGCCCAAGGGCTATTGTCGGGGCTCTGGGACTGGGGGTACCCAGACCCGTCTGCCTGCGGCCCAGGATGTAGTGCGTGGTGAAGGCCCAATACGGCCCATCTCCAAGGCTCATCAAGGAGGACCCTCACGAGGAGCGCATCGCCAAGGGCCTCATGAGGCCCCCTCATGGGGCAGCCCCTTGAAGTCGTCTCCCGAGGCCCCCTCGCGGGTGGATGCACCGAGGTCGCCAAGCCATGCCTCACGCGGCACGTGGATGACGCGAGCCACGACGAGCGTCGCCAGGACTCGTGCCAGCGAGCGTGGATGGTGAGGCTTTCCTCTTTGGTGCTAAAGGTACAAGGCCAGCGCGGGGGTTCCCAAGGCAGCCCCAAATGTTTCCTCTTCGGTGCAACAAGACCAGGACGGCAGACTCGTCAGGACGGAAGTCATCGCCGAGCCCACCTGCGCGTCATGGCTAGAAGCTTTGGCAGGCGGAGACCACCTTTTGTCAGGATAAGATGTACTCCTGTTCCCCTTCAAAATTGGCCATTGTGGCAACCCTTCCCGCCGAGTGCCTTGGGGGAAGAGGACCGGGCCAGTATAAGTAGAGCTAGACCACCACCTTAGAGAGGGATCGATCCGGACCAGAGAGAGTTCATCCACCCCTCAAGCCCGGAGCCGCTCCTGAAGCCTCCCGAGGCGACTTGTACTCGCATTCATCCTCCCTCGCGAGGCAATACAACCACAAAGCAGGAGTAGAGTTTTACACCGCAAGGTGGCCCGAACCTGGGTAAACTGTTGTGTTCTTAGTCCTTCTTCCTTGGCCGGATCGCGTAGGAGCTTGGCCGTGGGGTTGAGTGCAGTTGATAGGGCGAGGTGAGGAGTAGAGAGCACGCCCCTGAGTTCGAACCTTCCTTCGGTCCGCGGAGCCCCGATTCCCACAATGATGTTTACATAAACAACATGTATCTGAATTATGGTATGCCAACCCATTTTCGAAAGCCATAATATAGTTATATCATCTCATCCTGTTTACATAGTCATCATATTTTGAATTATGTCATTCTATCTGTGAATTATATCATGTCATCATGTTTCCATCGATGGCATGTATGTGAATTATGGCATGCCAACCACTTTAATAGACACATCATATAGTTATATCATGTCATCATGTTTACATAGTCATCATATTTTGAATTATGTCATTCTATCCTGTTTAGTTAGCCATCATATATGTGAAATTGTGTCATGCTATCCTTTAGTTAGCCATCATATATGTGAAATTTTGTTATGATATCATGTTTGGTTAGACAACATAAATTTGAATTATTTCATGCCCTATTTTATTCCCTACTATCCATTGCATTTGTCTATCATACAATGTCTGTACATTCAATTACTTTTCTTTTTTATCAGCCATTTGAATTTGGGGGGGGGGGGGGGTGATGGCAATATCTTGAGAGTAAAAACACAGTCTTCAGAAAAGATAGTGCTACATGTCGATGCAGATAGAACCACGGTTGTACTTGCCCAAGAACCAGCGCCACCACACATAACCCAGACTCTTGCAAATTGTACCCCTACCCAGTTGGATAGAGAACCAGCTACACCCCTTCTAACCCCAACCCCAGCAGATAGTAACCCAGTTCCAGTTGACACGGCACCGTCTCCACCACAGAGCACCAAAACATGAGCAGTTAGTAAGGCAACTACAGTGCCCAAAGCACGAGGACCACCACTCCGAACCCCAACTCAACGCTTAAAGCAGAAGGAGAATTGTTCTCAGGTCAGGTTCCATAGCTATAGCTCATACTCCTTTGCTCTTGCATAACTATATTTACTCATCCAACTAAATTCAAATTTGAAGGATGCAATTGAAACTCCAATGGCGTAACAGGTATGTTTTAAACCTATTTCTTTAACTGGATTGTTGTTCTAACTTCTTGCTCTATGTTGATTTCAGTTTCAATTGTATAAACAGTTATGTTCTCATGTCATGCACATTACAAGTGTTGTGTAGTTTCCCACACTTATATTCTGTCTATGCTGCTTTGTCTTAAACGGATATGATTTGAACTGTGTCTCTATCTTGATTTGGCAACATAAACTAGAATGATATAGACAATACAATGACCATAGTACATACATATATGTTTGTTTCATGTTGTTATCTTGTCCACCTTACTACTGAACCGGTTTACCAAAATGAGTTTCATATACTACATGCTAAACATGTGATGTGTCTGCTTGTTTCTCTTGTAGAATGCCGACAGAATATTGGAGAAGAGCACCCCATTATGCAATGGTAGAGAAAGTAATGCAGACAAGGTTCAAGATAGTGAGACAACCCTATTGGTCTCCAAGAAAACTGATAAAAACTATCTTGTAGACAGTGAGACAACCCCAAAGTCCTGCCTTGATGTAGTGTTCGAGTTACTTGCCACTACCGCTGGCACAAACTCTTCGAACTCGCTGCCTGAATCACTTCGGCTTCTTGAGTCCTAGGTACAAGCTGAAAGGCATCAGCCAGCTGTGTTGTGTCAAGAAGCCGAAGGACTGAGCAAGTCCCTGTAGAATTCAGATGCATACTTTCTGGTGCAACAGCAAGCGTTGGAGGATTTTAGCGCCAAACAAGAGAAAGCTAATAAGCTTGCTAAGCTTCTTGCCAGCATGGTGGGTACCCAGGATATCGTTTCTTGAGCTCTTGTGAAGTGGTTTCAGTTCTGGATTTGTTTTGCTGCTGCGTTTATTTGCACCGGTGGCTAATTTAGACGCCCAGTGTATGTAATATGTTGCTTTGTTCACTATATTTGCTCTGGTGGCGAACTTTGATGCCCAGTGGATGTTATATTTGTCTTGTTGAGATACTATTTCACTTTCACCACTTGGGTTTGTTCGAGATGTTGAAGTCTTGTGTGGTAAGATCAAATATCCTACTTATTTGATCTTACCACACAAGACTTCAACATCTCTTAGTACTAAGAAATCAGTAGGATATTTGATCTTACCACACAAGACTTCAACATCTCGAACAAACCCAAGTGGTGAAAGTGAAATAGTATCTCTATTCGCAAGCTTAATAGTAACATCAATATCTTCAATCTCGACAAGTGCAATATCATTGACAACTTATTGATATAAAGAAAATGGAATAGCACTCACACTAGCACCCATATCACATAAACCATGATAGCAATGATTTCCAATTTTAACAGAAACAACGGGCATGCCAACTACAGGCTTATTCTTATCTAGTATATCTCGTTCATTTCTAACAGGTTTAGCAATTCTAGCAGCCTCATCACAGAAATAAATAACATGCCCATCAATATTATCAACCAAGAGATCTTTAACCATTGCAATATCAGGTTCAACCTTAATCTGTTCAGGGGGTCTAGGTGCTCTAATATTACTTTTATAACCACGGTTGTAGCTTTGGCATGTTCCTTAATCCTAACAGGGAAAGGAGGTTTTTCAATATAAGCAGTAGGCACAATTGGATCAACATTGTAAACAATTATTTCATCCTTAGCTATAACAGGTTCCTCAATTATTTCTTCAATAGGTGGATGGTATTTAAACCACTTCTCCTTAGGGAGATCAACATGAGCAACAAAAGATTCACAAAATGTAGCTACTATCTCAGAGTCAAGTCCATATTTAGTACTAAACTTATGAAAAGCATCGGTTTCCATAAAAGATTTAACACAATCAAACTCAAGATTTATACCTAACTCTTTACCTTTGTCGAACTCCCAATCTTCAGAGTTGTGTTTAATTCTTTCCATAAGATTCCACTTGAATTCAATAGTTTTCTTCATGAAAGAACCAGTAGAAAAAGAATCAAGCATGGATTAATCATTATGAGAAAGACGAGCATAAAAGTTCTGAATAATTATTTCTCTAAAGTGCTCATGATTGGGGCATGTGTGCATCATGTACTTAAGCCTCCCCCAAGCTTGAGCGATACTTTCTCCTTCACGAGGCCAAAAATTATATATATAATTCTGATCACGATGAACCAAATGCATAGGATAAAACTTCTGCTAAATTCCAGCTTCAGCCGATTCCAATCCCATGTTCCAGTATCATCCAATAGCCTATACCATGTCAATGCCTTTAACTCCAAAGATAAAGGGAATACCTTCTTCTTAACTCCATCTTCAGATAAACCTGCAAGCTTAAACAATCCACAAATTCCATCTATATATATCAAGTGCATATCAGGATGTACCATTCCGTCTCCTCCATAAGGATTAGCTAGCAGTTTCTCTAACATACCCGAAGGAATTTCATAATAAATATTTTCAGTAGGTTTAGGAGCAACTCTTATTGCTTCTGGTTGAGGTGAAGATACCCCGAACAAGCCCCTCAAAGGATTACTTTCCATAGTGCAAGTGACAGTAAATTTCAGCACGTAATATAAATGATTCCTTACCAAAGGCGCTTCACTCCCCGACAACGGTGCCAGAAAAGAGTCTTGATGACCCACAAGTATAGGGGATCAATCTAGTCCTTTTGATAAGTAAGAGTGTCGAACCAAACAAGGAGTAGAAGGAAATAACAAGCGGTTTTCAGCAAGGAATTCTCTACAAGCACTGAAATTGTCGGTAATAGATAGTTTGAAAGCAAGGTATTTAGTAACAAGTAACAAGTAGAAATAGTAACAAAGGTGCAGCAAGGTAGCCAATCCTTTTTATAGCAAAGGTAGGCCGGGACATTCTCTTATAGTAAGCAAAGTGTTCTTGAGGACACATGGGAATTATCTTCTAGTCACTTTCATCATGTTTATTAGATTCGTGTTCGCTACTTTGATAATTTGATATGTGGGTGGACCGGTGCTTGGGTGTTGTTCTTACTTGAACAAACCTCCCACTTATGATTACCCCCTCTTGCAAGCATCCGCAACTACGAAATAAGAATTAAGATAAATCTAACCATAGCATGAAACATATGGATCCAAATCAGCCCCTTATGGAATAGCGCATAAACTAGAGTTTAAGATTCTGTCACTGTAACAACCCATCATATAATTACTACTCCACAATGCCTTCCCTTAGGACCAAGTATGGTGAAGTTTCATGTAGTCGACGTTCACATGACACCACTAAAGGAATTAACAACATACATATCATCAAAATATCGAACGAATACCAAATTCACATGATTACTTATAACCAAACTTCTCCCATGTCCTCAAGAACAAAAGTAACTACTCACAAATCATGGTAATGTTGAAGATCATAGGGGTATTGAATATCATTAAGGATCTGAACATATAATCTTCCACCAAATAAACCAACTAGCATCAACTACGAGATGTAATCAACACTACTAGCAACCCACAGGTACCAATCTGAGGTTTTCAGACAAAGATTGAATACAAGAGATGAACCAGGGTTTGAGATGAGATGGTGCTGGTGTGAAGATGTTGATGAAGATTGGTCCTCCCATGATGAGAGGATCATTGGTGATGTCGATGGCTTTGATTTCCCCCTCCTGGAGGGAAGTTTCCCTGGCGGGATCACTTCGTCGCAGAGCAAAAGTGCTCCTGCACAGGTTCCGCCTCGAGACGGTGGTGCTTCATCCCAAAACCTTCCTCTTGATTTTTTTTCTAGGTCAAATGGCTTCATATAGCAGAAGATAGGCTCCAGAGGCCTGCCAGGCTTGTGGCTTCCTGGTGGGTCCCCTCACGGTGTTTCTTCAGCCTATTTTTTATATATTCCAAAATAGTTCTTCGTAAATTTTTAGGTCATTTGGAGCTGTGTAGAATAGGTATCTCTGATGTAGCCCTTTCCGATCCTGAATTCCAGCTGCCGGCAATCTCCCTCTTCATGTGAAACTTGAAAAATAAGAGCGAAAAGGCATAAGAATTGTATCATAAAGTGAAATAATGACCCAAAACATAATAAATAATAGTAGGAAAACATGATGCAAAATGGACATATCATAGCACATGGTTCATTAATGAAAGTTGTGTACCTACCAAACTGTGGCCGATGACCCCTACTCCGCGCGATGTGAGTCATGCGTTCTGATTGGCCAGAACCCAAACCCCACGGATCGTACATCTGCATCGTTGGATGCTCCCAGATCGAACGGCAATCCTCATCCCTTTCATCACCACATGCAGTTGCAGTTAGGATTCGATTTATATGCACAAAATGCATGGTAAATGCAAAAAATGCCTTAAATATAGCAAATGAGCCCAGAAATGCGCCAGAAAACAAACCTAGGGTATAATGGTGATTGCGTACTATGGAATTTTTTTAGGTGAAATGATGAAGTCACCGGCCACTGGAGTTCGAATTGCCACATCTCCTTTTGGAAACTATGATCCTTCTTGTGAGATGCTCCGGTTTCCAAGGAGCGATCATCAAAACTTCTACCAAACTTTACCAAAAAAATTCCACAGGGTCTTGAGAGCATGCCACGGTGACACACCGATTTCTGTGATTTTCATACTCCATCTGCATTTCCTGTAATTAAAATACCAACAAGACCTACGCCGGTGGCCGCACCTCACAGCCAAAATATTTGAATATTCTTCCCATTCCTTGGACAATGAATGAAAACACGCAAAGCGACACACAAATGATTTTTTAGACCTTCTTTGCCAACACCCACATGTAGTTGCGGTTGGGATTTGATTTACATGCACAAAATGCATGGTAAATTCAAAAAATGGCTTAAATATAGCAAACGAGCCCGGAAATGCGCCAGAAAATCAAACCTGGGGTATATTGGTGATTGCGTGTCGTGGAATAAATTTTGAGGTGAAACGATGAAGTCACCGACGATTGGAGTCCGATTTGCCATGTCTTCTTTTGGAAACTATGATCCTTCATGTAAGATGCTCCAGTTTCCAAGCAGCGACCATCATAACTTGTGCCAAACTTTACCAAAAAATTTCCACTGGGTCTTGAGATCGCGCCACGGTGACACACCGATTTTCGTGATTTTCGAAGTCCATCCGCATTTCCTGTAATTAAGTTACCAACAATCCCTACGCTGGTGGCCGCATCTCGCGGCCGAAATGTTTGAAAATTCTTCTCGTTTCTCGGATAATGAATGAAAACTCATAAAGCGACACACAAATGATTTTTACACCTTCTTTGCTAACACCCACATATAGTTGCAGTAGGGTTTTGAATTATATGCACTAAATGCATGGTAAATGCAAAAAAATGGCTTCAATATCGCAAAGGAGACCTGAAATGCGCCAAAAAATCATACCTACGGTATAATGGTGATTGCTTACCGTGGAAAAAAATTCGAAGCGAAACGATGAACTCGCGTCTTCATTCAAACGAAGTTATGCTGTTCCTTGATGTAAATGTTTGCAAATAGCATACGATTCATTAATGAAAGCCGTGTGCCTACCAAACCGTGGCCGATTACCCCTACTGTGCATGCTGTGAGTCATGTGTTCTGATAGGCCAGAACCCAAACCCCACGGATCGTGCGTCTGCACCGTTGGATGCTCCCAGATTGAACAACAATCCTCATCCCTTTCATCACCACATGCAGTTGCGGTTAGGATTTGATTTATATGCACAAAATGCATGATAAATGCAAAAAAAATGCCTTAAATATAGCAAACGAGCCCTGAAATGCACCAAAAAATCAAACCTAGGGTATAATGGTGATTGCGTACTATGGAATTTTTTTAGGACAAATGATGAAGTCACCAGCGACTGGAGTTCGTATTCCCACGTCTCCTTTTGGAAACTATGATCCTTCTTGTGAGATGCTCCGGTTTCCATGGAGCAATCATCGAAACTTGTGCCAAACTTTACCAAAACTTTTCCACCCTTGAGAGCACGCCACGGTGACATGCCGATTTTCGTGATTTTCGGACTCTATCTGCGTTTCATGTAATTAAATACCAACAAGACCTACCCGGTGGGAGCACCTCGCAACCAAAATGTTTGAAAATTATTCCCATTTCTTGGACAATGAATGAAAACATGGAAAGCAACACACAAATGATTTTTTTAGACCTTCTTTGCCAACACCCACATGTAGTTGGGGTTGGGATTTGATTTTTATGCAAAAAATGCACGGTAAATTTAAAAAATGGCTTAAATATAGCAAACAAGCCCGGAAATGGGCCAGAAAATCGAACCTAGGGTATATTGGTGATTGCGTACCGTGGAATAAATTTCGAGGCGAAACGATGAAGTCACCGATGATTGGAGTCTGAATTGCCACGTCTTCTTTTGGAAACTATGATCCTTCATGTGAGATGCTTCGGTTTCCAACGAGCGATCATCATAACTTGTGCCAAACTTTAACAAAAAAATTCCACTGGGTCTTGAGATCGCGCCACGGTGACACACCGATTTTCATGATTTTTGAAGTCCATCCGCATTTCGTGTAATTAAATTACCAACAAGCCCTATGCCGGTGGCCGCATCTCGCGGCCGAAATATTTGAATATTCTTCCCGTTTCTCAGACAATGAATGAAAACTCGCAAAGCGACACACAAATAATTTTTACACCTTCTTTGCTAACACACACATGTAGTTGTAGTAGGGTTTTCATTCATATGCACTAAATGCATGGTAAATACAAAAATGGCTTAAATATAGCGAACGAGACGTGCAATGCGCCAGAAAATCAAACCTAGGGTATAATGGTGATTACTTGCCGTGGAAAAAAAATCGAGGCGAAACGATGAACTCACGTCTTCATTTCAAAATTACCACATCTTTGTTTCAAACGAAATTATGTTGTTTGTGCACACGGGCGCGTAGAGACAACCGTTTGCATAGGCCTTTTCGCGCGGCGACCGACGCTCTTTTTTACTTTTTTCACCGAAGCCACCAACGTCCCCCCACCGCCCGCCCCTGTTTCACTCAATAGTCCGCATATTCAACCCAAACTCCGTCGCCAGATCCCCCCTCCCCCAGATCCACACCAGAACCCTTTCTGGCGTCGGCGCGCTCAACCTGGCCGTGTGCCCGCTCTTCGGCGTCAACCCTACCTTCACTGACATTCCCAACATGCAGCTGCCCGCGCCTCGCCGTCTTGGTTTGCTCGCCAGGCACCCTTGAGCATATCGATCATGTAACCCTTGCCTCTCCTGCCGGGTTTGTACAAAAACCCGTCAGTTATTGCTCTCCATCACGGTGAGGCATATTTCCTCGCGATCCCTCTTCCTATTTGGTTCGGTATGTTCCCAAATTGGCTATAAAACAATGGAGAGCGTATATATGTTCATTATCTACCTTCCTAACTAGTACAAATAAGTTGTATTTGTCCTAATTAGTTATTATCGATTTACAGATCGTGGGCGCCCGAGTCACACAAAATGAACAAATTAGCCATACATTTTCCAAATTATTACATGACATGTTTAGAGAGCTTTCTACCAAGTTGTTAGCTTTATGCTTATCCCCCTTTTCTGAATTCCGCATCTGTTATCTAGATGCCGAGTAGCAGCGACAGCACTCATGCTTCAGGCGATGTATCTTCATCTGAGTCCGAAAACCCTAGATCAAGTAATCTGGAATGGGATAGAGCTGCCGCAATCACCCTTCTAGTCAGGACACGGAAGAATGCTCCAAGAAAGCCCAAACAACAGCCTAAAGGTGTATATGAAGTAACCGAAATCGATTTAAAGTCTTGGTCTCCAACTAAACCAGATAAAGCATGCATAAGGTTCAGGAGTGTGTGCGGATTTGTTGGTAGGGCAAGGCTCAACATTAATCTGTTGGGGTTTTGGAAGGCTGACACAGAAACGTGGCAAAGGATAGTCTAGGAGATTATGGATCACTTCAATGTTCCAGAGCAGTGGAGAATGCAGGTGGAACACACTGCACTGAATAAGGCCAGGGATGCTTGGAGAAACTAGAAGCACGTGTTGTACAAGAAGTACTTGAGTGAAGGCAAGGACCAAATCCCCGCATGCCCCCAAATTACAAAGGCAGACTAGGCAGAATTCAAAAGGGTCAGGGCAACTACAGAGTTTACTTAGAAGAGTGCCAAGCAATCAGAACTTTAGAAGAGGAACACACACCCCCACCGTATGGGTGTGACAGGATACTACGGCATGAAACTGATATGGGACCAGGAGGACAAAGAAGCAGTAGCTGCGGGTGGGAAACAGACCTTTAGTCAAACCAAGGGAGAACGCGCTAGAGACTACTTGCGAGCACGTGCAAGGAGGCGTGATGATGGAACTTATTACTTTGAAAACTCACATGACGAAGAACTGTATCGTGTGATGGTAAAGGCTTCCAACATCCCTGGAAGGTTCTACAAGAACTCAGGGCCATGTGACATTATGTCGGATGCTCTGGAAACAAAAGAGCCCCCTGGTCGTGCGAGGGGTACAGGTGTCAATGTCCCGCACAAAGAGGGCTTTCACACTCAGCAAAGAAGAGAGGCTCACCATGAAAAAGCGAGGAGTGAATAGAAGCAAAATCAATTGTATGAAAGGTTGAGGAGGGACATGTATCCGGCGCTTCGAAAGGACATTGAGGAGTCACTGATGATGCAGAAGACTCTAACACTGAGAGATAGCCATGAGACGGGGTGTAACACCCCCTGTAATTAAAAACAGTGATCACCCTTAGTTAATGCCATGTCCGCGGGTTTAACAGTGCCTAATCATCATTTGCATCATATTGCATTTCAAACTTTTAATTCAAACTTCAATTAAATTCAAAGTGGAAAATAAAATTTGTTCAAATCAGAATCTAAAATGTTCATTAAATAACAAATAATTCAGACGCAATTATAAAATTGTAACCAACTTTATTGAGATTGCATAAGTGACTCTAACAACCTCAAACAGTGGCTGGAAACAATATTTAATAACCTTTTTATTAATCCAAAATTAATATGGAATAGTATTTACCCCAAACCAGTTTTTGGTGATAGGATATGTTGCACTGTGATTTATGGGCTAGCTCACACATTTTACAAAAGTCCTTTAGGTGCCAACCAATTTGCAAGAACAGAAAAGAAAAGAAAAATGAAAAATGAAAAAACGAAAAAGGCCTAGAACTCTACTGTGCACTTGAGCCTGCTGCTACAGCGCGGCCCAGCCCACCCCGCACCTCCTCCCACCTCCCGCACTGCTCACCTCGCGCCGCTGTCGAACACACAGCGCGCGCGCCTCGCCTGAGCCGCCCCCCCCCCCCTCTCTCCCCGCTCGACAACGCACCCGCGCCCGCGTGGAGGTTAAGGGCGAGCCCCGCAGCCCACTGGGGCCTCCCTCGCCCCACTTCCCCCCTCCCTCCCTCGCTCTCCGCCATGGCCAAGCGCCTTCCTCGCCGCCATTCGCAGTAGCCGCGGCCACCGTCGCCCGTTCGCCGCTCCGACCAGTCCTGGAGCTCCATCGTGGACCCCTGCTTCGACTACGCCTCGTCATCGAGCTCGGGTGCGACCGCACGCTCTGGATCGACCTCATCCCTCCTTCTCGGTCGCCAGAGCACCATCGCCGTCTCCCTCGTCCTCTGCTGCTACTAAGCTCACACGGGCCTTCCTTGGCTGCGCGGTGAGCCTCTCCCCTTCCCCCTTTCGCTCCTCGCATCGTGCATTCGCCCCTAGCCCGCTCGCCGCCATTGCCGAGTCCCTGCCTCCGCCGGCAAGCTCGTAGCCGAGCCATCGCTGCCCGTCGAGCTCAAAAGAGCTCGGGATCGTGCTCAGCACATCCATGCGGACCCGTTGTGCCTCTCCCCGTGCTCTGTCGAGCCCCGTAGCGCTGTCGCCTCGATCGTGCCCGGATGGGCCGCCGTAAAACCTGTCGCCAGCGTGGCTCCGATGACCAAATGGTCTCGCGCTCGTTTCCATTGTGTTCACGCGCGCGCGTAGGTCGTTCCTAGCTAGTTAGATCGCCCGCGCGCGCCTTGTTCTGCCGTTTCCATCGCACACCCGAATCCCCTCGCCGCCGGCGAGCTCGTGGGGATTTGGGCGTGCGACGAAAACGGCAGAACGAGGCACGCGCGGGCGATCTAACTAGCTAGGAACGACCTACGCGCGCGCGTGAACACAATGGAAATGAGCCCGAGACCATTTGGTCATTGGAGCCACGCCGGCGATAGGTTTTGCGGCGGCGCATCCGGGCACGATCGAGGCGACGACGCTACGGGACTCGACAGAGCACGGGAAGAGGCGCAACGGGTCCGCATGGATGTGCTGAGCATGATCCCGAGCTCGCTTGAGCTCGATGGGCAGCGATGGCTCACCTACGAGCTTGCCGGCGGAGGCAGGGACTCGGCAATGGCGGTGAGCGGGCTAGGGGTGAATGCACGGCACGAGGAGCGAAAGGGGGAAGGGGAGAGGCTCACCGCGCGGCCAAGGAAGGCCCGTGTGAGCTTAGTAGCAGCAGAGGACGAGGGAGATGGCGATGGTGCTCCGGCGACCAAGAAGGAGGGATGAGGTCGATCCCGAGCGTGCGGTCGCACCCGAGCTCGATGACAAGGCGTAGTCGAAGCAGGGGTCCACGGCGGAAGTCCAGGACTGGTCGGAGCGGCGAACGGGCGATGGTGGCCGCGGCTACTGCGAACGGCGGCGAGGAAGGCACTCGGCCATGGCGGAGAGCAAGCAAGGGAAGGGGAAGTGGGGCAAGGGAGGCGCCAGGGGGCTGCGGGGCTCGCCCTTAACCTCCACGCGGGCGCGGGCGCGTTGTCGAGCAGGGAGAGAGAGGGGGCCGGCTCGGGCGAGGCGCGCGCGCGCTGTGTGTTCGACAGCGGCGCGGGGTGAGCAGTGTGGGAGGTGGGAGGAGGTGCGGCGTGGGCTGGGCCGCGCTGTAGCAGCAGGCTCAAGTGCACAGTAGAGTTCTAGGCCTTTTTCGTTTTTTTTCCTTTTTCTGTTTTCTTTTCTTTTCTGTTCTTGCAAATTGGTTGGCACCTAAAGGACTTTTGTAAAATGTGTGAGCTAGCCCATAAATAACAGTGCAACATATCCTATCACCAAAAACTGGTTTGGGGTAAATACTATTCCATATTAATTTTGGATTAATAAAAAGGTTATTAAATATTGTTTTCAGCCACTTTTTGAGGTTGTTAGAGTCACTTATGCAATCTCAATAAAGTTGGTTACAATTTTATAATTGCCTCTGAATTATTTGTTATTTAATGAACATTTTAGATTCTGATTTGAACAACTTTTATTTTCCACTTTGAATTTAATTGAAGTTTGAATTAAAAGTTTGAAATGCAATATGATGCAAATGATGATTAGGCATTGTTAAACCTGTTGACATGGCATTAACTAAGTGTGATCACTGTTGTTAATTACAGGGGGTGTTACAATTCTCCTCCACTAACAAGAATTCTCATCCCGAGAATTAAGGGGTGGAGTAAGGGGGAAAGACTCGGGAAGGACGGAGCTCAACACAAGATAGGTACCTGGAGGCTATCTCAGTGAACGTCGCATAGGGGCATCTCTCGAGTTGAAATTCAAGAAAGTCATCGAGAGCAAGGTACGGAGGTGCAATAAGAAGCTTCAACCGGATAGGCAATCGTTTGTTGCCCGAAACAAAGGGTGAAAGGGGTTCAGAGCAATGGGAATAAGCATTGCGTATGATACCAGAATAGATCACTAGGTGGGTGGCTCGTGATGTACTTACGAAGCCAAGCGCGAGAAACAATTTTGGAAAACAGGGATGTACAGGAGAGTCAGGTTTCGATCCTGTGGAACTGTGGGTTATGGGCCCACCATGAGGGTTAAAAGTAGACAAGGCGATGACAGCTTGCATGGTCATGATAGCAAGGCACGTCAAAGAAGAGACTGTCAGTTACGTCAGGAACAACTTCGGTACCAAGGGCGAGGGACGAAGAGAACCATTTTGCTGCTCGTTGAACGATGGCGGGCCAATAGGCAAAGTTGTCGTCCATCGGTGGTTACCGGAATGTCATCAACAATAGTAACAGGTTCTCACTGACAAGCTTGTCCATCGAAGTGTTTTATAAGCAGGGAATTATTTCTGCTTATATCATATAGATCAAAAGAAAGATTAACAAACCAATGGAAAGGAAAATGTGATTATTAGGATTAATCAGACCAAAGGAAAGGAAAATGTGTTTGCGCACAAGCATTGAGGGTATATCCTTCCCAAGGAAAAGTGGAGCATGATATACATGATAGGACAGCAAGTTCAAAAGTATTTAGACAAAGGGGCGAGGGAAAATTCATGATGTTTACCCGAACAACGGTGTTTGGATAATTGATCAAGGAACAGTTAGCATTGCGCTTCCAATGTTCTTGTTGATACTCAGAATACCACAATCATGCTTCGAGGTAGCAATTTTATGGTGTTTCAGGTAAAGGGTTGGATCTGAGGAGCACAAGGGATACGAAGGATCAATTCAAGATTAACAAGGAACTCGATATATGAGCAAAACATCTTCAGGTTAGTGTCGGAGGAAGTCAAGGATGTGGTCGATGATAACACAGATCATCGAGGGGCCAGGATGGTATTTCTCATCATGAATTCAATTCACAACTTTAAAGAAACCGAAAGGTTGATAATGATGAAGATACATTTTGTCGAGAGGTTTCATGAAGATGACATCGATCAGCGACGACATCAAGTAAAAGGAATGATGAAGCGAAAGGTTATTGGGACCACGGGTGTGGCACAAACTCGAAATCAAGCTTGATGTTCAAGGCGAAATGATATGATGAGGAAGATCGACGTAGGCTTAGCTCATCATCGAAAATTGTGCTCCGGGCATAAGGACCAGGTAGCACAGTTAAAAGTTGGCACGATAAAAATATAGCCGATCGGGCTAGGAATGATGTGATGGAGTATCATTCCAATAAGAATTCACAGGAGGTAGTGCAATGACATAATATCCTTGAGATGACATAGGGCAATACTTGAAGGTAGATCAGAATAGAGGTTGGACAGGTGAAATGATCTGCAGAAGACAAGTATTTAACTTGTCCGGGAAATGGAATCAAGGGAAACATATGGTCGGAACCACGATTGCAAAGGATCAATTCACAGATACAAAATGAATTTGTATATCAAGGAGATAATTATTTGCTATGAGAAGCTTTCATGATAAGTTCCACATCGGTTCCATGGGCATGAACACAAAGGTTCAAGGTCGACTCCCACTTCTTCAATGCATAACTGAAAGTGCGTTATATCGACTAGAGGGGGGGTGAATAGGCGATTTTTACAAATTCGTCACTGAGGAATTTCAAGGTGAGGAAATTCCTAAGCAGCGAACTACTTAGCAGCGGAATAAGTACTCAGATGCAAACATAACATGTCATAAGTACAGTAATCATGATGAAATGAAATAGGCACAGAGTACAGGTAGCGTGAAACACAGGATAAGCAGGCTGAAAACTAAATGACTGAAGAAATAGGATTGAGGAAATTGAGAAAGTCTTCAGTCAAAGTCTTCACACAGTAACGATCAAGTAAATCAACACATGAATGAGGAAATGAAAGAGTTGAGGAAATAGAACCAGTAGCTCGGTGAAGACGATGATTTGGTAGACCAGTTCCAACTGCTGTGACAATTGTACATCTAGTTGGAGCGGCTAGGTATTTAAACCTGAGGACACATAGTCTCGGACACACAGTCCTCACCGTATTCTCCTTGAGCTAAGGTCACACAGACCTCGCCCAAACACTCATGGTAAGTCTTCAGGTGACTTCCAAACCTTCACAGACTCGGTCACTCGGCGATCCACAATTTCCTCTTGGATGTTCTAGACCATGACGCCTAACCGTCTGGAGGATGCACAGTCCTCAAAGGTAACAAGCGTCGGTTCCACATAGGAACAATTTCTTCAGTGATGCTGAATCACTTTGGGTTTGTAGGTGTTTGGGTTTTTGGGTTTTTCCTCACTTGATGATTTTCACTCAAAGTCCTTGGAGGATGGGATGCTCTAAATGACAAGTGTCAATCTATCTCTCGGAGCAGCCAACCAGCTAGTGGTTGTAGGGGGCGGCTATTTATAGCCTAGGGAGCAGCCCGACATGATAAGACATAAATGCCCTTCAATGATATGACCGTTAGGTGGGTAGGATATTTGGACAGCTGGCGCGTAGCACAGCAACGGTCGGAAATTTGAGTGTCAAATTCCTCAGGGCTATCATGTTCCTCACTTGTAGGCAATCCGCACTGGCGAATTCCTAACTCCTCAATCAGAACAAATTCCTCAGAGAACAGAAGAACTTTGTCTCTGTCACTGAAGAAATTGACTGAACTGTATGAGATTTCCAATGGCTTCACTCGAAAGAATTGGGTAGGTGTAGGATTTTGAGATGAGCATCACTTGGAAACTTTTCCTTAGTTTTACCTCGACCCCCTTTAACAGTACGGTGTTTCCTATGACTCAAGAAGAAGAAAATGAAACTACGAAAACAAAAGTCTTCACGCTTCATAATCCTCGCATGAATATCAAGTCTTCAGGGTCACACCAATTTCTTCACTTTCAAAGTCTTCAAGAAAACCAAAGTCTTCAGTTGAAGACATTCATTTTTAGGGGTCGACTTTCATCGTAAATATCAAACTCCTCATAGACTTATAGAACCTGTGTACACTCACAAACGCATTAGTCCCTTAACCTATAAGTCTTCAATACACCAAAATCACTAAGGGGCACTAGATGCACTTACAATCTCCCCCTTTTTGGTGATTGATGACAATACAGGTTAAGTTTTCAACGGGGATAAACATATGAAGTGTAAATACTGATAATGAGGAATTTGATTGCAAGATATAGAAGAACTCCCCCTGAAGATGTGCATATTTGAGGAATTTGCTTTGAATAGCAAATGCACATTGTAGAGTAATATCATGGAGATCTCCCCCTATATCTTGTAATTCATACACGCATTTAACATATGATGTGAAGAATTTGAAATCCATGATGAAATATGGTGACTGATGTAATTCAGCATGCGTGTATTAACATATTGAGGAAATAGCATGCAGAAAAACAGAGCAAAAGTATCAGACCACCATAGGACTTAAGTTTACAACTCGATCCAACAAATACTTCAGAAGAACAAGAGTTGTAACTTAGCAAAAAATGCCCATATATAGAGACCCGCTTGAAGACTAACTCAAATTTCTCCCCCTTTGTCATCGAATGACCAAAAGGGACAAAAAATGAGGACTAACGCCCCTGAAGAATATCATCATGATGTCGATGGAGAAATCATGACTTTCAGAATGAACGATCAGAAGCAGAACTCTGATCGAAAGAAGAGTAAGTTAATTAGAACTAGATGGACAATCTATCAAGGTGTAATTTGCCGAGAATCAGCTCATGTCCGGAATGACGTCTGAGCCGAAGGAATGAATTCTAGGAATCGACAAATGATAGGGATTATCCTCATTCATATTGAATCAATAGACTCGGAATGACAATGAATGTTAATGAATATTGCGAGACATATGGATTTAGGCCTTTTTCGTTTTTTCTGTTTTCTTTTCTATTCTATTCTTGCAAATTGGTTGGCACCTAAAGGACTTTTGTAAAATGTGTGAGCTAGCCCATAAATCATAGTGCAACATATCCTATCACCAAAAACTGGTTTGGGGTAAATACTATTCCATATTAATTTTGGATTAATAAAAAGGTTATTAAATATTGTTTCCAGCCACTGTTTGAGGTTGTAAGAGTCACTTATGCAATCTCAATAAAGTTGGTTACAATTTTATAATTGCCTCTGAATTATTTGTTATTTAATGAACATTTTAGATTCTGATTTGAACAACTTTTATTTTCCACTTTGAATTTAATTGAAGTTTGAATTAAAAGTTTGAAATGCAATATGATGCAAATGATGATTAGGCACTGTTAAACCTGCTGACATGGCATTAACTAAGGGTAATCACTGTTGTTAATTACATGGGGTGTTACACGAGGGGCGGGCATGGAGGATGTTGCTTATTGCACGACA
Organism: Thinopyrum elongatum; assembly: GCA_011799875.1. Classification (NCBI taxonomy): domain Eukaryota; kingdom Viridiplantae; phylum Streptophyta; class Magnoliopsida; order Poales; family Poaceae; genus Thinopyrum; species Thinopyrum elongatum. Next base: position 461,365,134 of record CM022303.1, read on the forward strand.
ACACCGCACAAGAGTAGCTGTGAATCAGCTGACCCCAGCGACACTGAGACTGCAGCTGCGTATGATGATACTATATCTGATCTATCTAGAATGACTGACTGACTGAGGGGCGTGCTTACACATTATGAAGGTACGTTAAAATGTGCAACAGCCTGGGTCTCAAACACCACCCCCCCGCGCGAGCGCGTAGAAGGGGGCCTCTTGTTGGACAATGTGCAATTGAAGCCAGGCTGTGTGAAGTGCTACGTGACTAAAGTAAAGCCTGGCTTCAGTGAATTTGCCCTGAAGAATGTCCTAGGGGACTATGATGAGCAGAGGACATTGGGAGAAACACTATTACATCATATCCAGTGGACACGAAAGGAAATAGACTTCATGGATGAGATCCCTCAAGCACCGCCAAGAGCAACCAATGTCGCCCTTCAACCGGTGACTCTCTCCTTGCCACAACAGCTCTCGCATGCTTCCCTCGAGGAACCTAATACTCATGATCCGACGGCTGATGCATCAACATGTGATCGGCCCGCCCGACTTTGTGACGTACAGTCCATGTCATCGTCTGCCCCTGAGCAGCCAGTGGCAAGGCCTACAACTGCTGAAGATGCTCCACCGGTTTAGATGCCGGCCACTGAAGCAACAGGGGAGACTCAGCAGCACCGCATGCTCAGGAGACCAACCTGGTGGAACGGACTGCTAAGCAGTCCGATGCTTTGGAACCGCCTATTAAGCAGCCCGAAGGTCCGGAACCGACTGCTCATTAGTCTATCGGTTCGCAGCCGCATGATCAACATATTGATGTGTCGGCACTACCTACTCAGCAAACCAACGCGTTGGCATAGCCTCCTCGGCACACTAACAAGTTGGCACCACCTGCGCTGAAACCCAACATAGCTTCAACGCCAGGTCAGCAGTCCCATGCCTCTGCTTCTACAGCCCAGCAGTCCGTCACAACAGCACCGCCAGCTCAGCCGTACAGCATAGCTAAACCGTCTGCTCAGCAGTCCATCATAGCTTCACCGTCTGCTCGGCAGTCCGCCTTTCAACCATCCAGACCTTGCACCAGAAGTGCTTCAACTACCAAGAAGAAAGTGGGCAAAAAGGTTGCACACCTGAGGAAACGGGCCCCGAGACCGAGGAGGAATGAGAACGATAGCCTCTTACAAAAAGCACTAATCGCCCAGAACCAAATTACTAGCAATTTGTTCGAATCGAAGAGTAATGTTGGTTCTGATAGCCTGAACGATGAAGAATTCGACAGGAAGCTTGCTAAAAATAAAGCAAACGTACTTGAAGCACGTGATTACGTCCATGGCCAGCCATTTCTTGTTAGCGAATACTTTGAGGAGTGCAGTTCCAGTTGCTGCACGTTACATAAGTACTGCATGGATCAAATGTCAAAAGGTCATAAGGTTCTGCTAGTCCACTACGACAGAGATCATTTCCGTCATGATCCGGGTTCCATCATGTGGGTTTCGAGGACTTTCATCTCTTCTTCAACTTCAATGTGCTCGATGGCACTCTTGTTAAATGCTTGATGTTGTAAGTACTTCACAAACTCTGATCAACTTATCCATACAAGTTTGTAAACGAGAAAAAGCTAACTGTATTAATTGTATTCCTCTCAGGGGATTGATCGCGTAGAGAAGAAAAAGAGAGAGAGCGTATTTCATAGATCCTGCAGTGGCAAATGGCACATTATTATGTGGTAAGGATGAACGGGAGTGGGCCGTTGACAAGGTCGCCAGTATCTTGGATTCCACGCCCTATGCAGAATTATTACTCTGGCCATATCATGAAGGGTAAGTCAAATAAACAACCACGCATACATTGATCATCTTTCAGATTTCGACATAGTTCGTAAGTTCATGGTTTTCTTAATTTGTAGCATTCAATGGATCTTGGTAGTCATTGTTCCAAAGCAGAACAGAGTTTACTACCTGGATTCTCTTAGAGAGTCAATAAAGCCTCAGGATCTAACGCATCTTTAGCAATTCATGGATAGGTATTGAATTCTATGATGTTGAAATTTGAATTCATATCTGGTCCAAGAATTGAGTATGTGAAAATTCATCTTGATTTGTAGTGTGTTGGCATCATGCAAAACTAAACCAGGAACCAGTTCAAGAGGGAACTACCTCTGTAGCACTAGATCATTTCTCCAGTACGACACCGAAATCCATTATTTTCGGAAAATATATCCAAAAGTTTGCAAATACCTTTTCTTACGCTAGTCAAATGTCCAAGTTTATAAATAAACCTCTTTCTATTTCTCTCCAAAGAAAAAATATACATCTTACACCGGTTAGGTTGTTCCTAACATAGCAAATACATGACTAATTCTGTAAAAAAAATCAGTGTCCTCAGCAACAAGCAGGGACCAACCTTTGTGGATACTATGTTTACAGACACATGATCTCCATCTGTAAATCTAATGATTGTTGTGACGATGCTCGCGAATTAGTACCACTAAGTCTATATCTTAATTAATATCTTCTGCTCCACTTGTATGGCACATTCTGATCTAAAAATCCTGCAGCTCATCTTTGAATCGATGACCCCTAAACCGCTCCCCGCTGGTGAATTGCTGGAGGTTAGGAGATTTATCAGTAACTTCTTCCTAAATCACTACATCAAGCCCACTGGTGATAATGAAGATTTCAGCATGCTTGTTCCTGAAACATTGAGTAAGAGTTAGCCGCTAAACATATACGCATGGATGCATTGTTTTCCATGTGATGAGGTCTTCGTATTTCGTACACTATCATTATGTACTGCATATGTCGATAAATCAGTGGAATTTAGCTAGCATTTGTTCAATTGCATATTGTTGCGAATTCTAATGAATGTTCTTCCTGTGGACACTATTTGTTCAATTGCATATTGTGGTGAATTTGCTTTTTGCAGGGCGATTCAAATACGATATTTTTGCTTTAACATGGCCATTGATGCACACACTGTTCAACTAAATGAGGGTGTGCGATCCAGAATGGAAAGCACATGTCACTCATAGCGGAACCATCGGTGATACACAACAAATCGCAGACGATTTGCAGCACTTCTACGTGTACATAGGGGCTCCTGAACCATTTGTGATAGCACATTATCACACACGAGAGCTTATAGGAAACCATGCCCAATGCAAAATGCAATCCCACTCATAAATTGTTCAGAAAACATGTGCGATCCCGAACGGAAAGCACACGTCACTCATAGCACAACCTTCGGTGATACACAACAAATCGCAGATGATTTGCAGCACTTCTACGTGTGCGTAGGGGCTCCTGGACCATTTGTGATAGCACATTATCGCACACGAGAGCTTAGAGGAAACCGTGCCCAATGCAAACTGCAATCCCACTCGTAAATTGTTCAGGAAACGTGTGCGATGATGCCAAGCATGGCAGACGATTGCCATAGAATACTCGTGTGCGATGGGGCACATATCACGCATAGTTTCTATGATGGCCCGTGTGCCTTAGGTACTATTTCGCAAATGCTCCAATGTGAAACACCGTTTGGTTTCACTGCATAATTAGAAACGTTTGACTCGTGAGAGACGTGAGCGATTGTTCCTGCATCACATACGATTACATTTGGCAACGCGTCTGCATCATCGCTCCCTATCGCCAACGGTTTCTAGGTCGAGTGGGAAGGACCCCCTATTGCACACACAGGCAAGGCGACGGTTTAAAACTCCTTCGTGAAAAGGGGTTAAAAACCGTTTGTATAGCAGGTCATTGCACCAGTGATGATAAGAATGATGATGGTGATGATATGAGAAAGTGGATGATGAGAACGAAGGGTACTAGGTACCCATGCTTGATGATGAGAATGAAAGGTACTAAGTACCGAGGATCGAAGATGTGGGAATTAAGTTGGTGTTAAACTTAATCTGTTTATGTTGATATATGTAACCCGAGGCACTGTGGTTCTTCGCACCATGAGGCCTTGTTGATTTCAAAAAGTAGGGCAAAAGCATTCAAACCATCTTTCTGCAAACTGCTAAACCTAGTCTAGTAGACTTTCTTTGTACTGAGCCCTGCAAGAATATTTTGCTATTACATTCCTTGGGTTGCTTGCGAGTACATTCAAATGTACTCACCTGGCTTGTCCCTGGCTATCAACTTGACCATGAACAAAAGATACAAGTTTTGAAGATGTGTTCTTCGACGACGTCGATGGGAACTAGGCCGCTTCCCCAGTCAGCTTGCCTATTGGTTATGGCTCACTGCGCGGGTTCAAGTTACCATTGCTGTTTTCGCTACACTGTTGAATAAGTAGTTGCCTTTATGGCTTATCTATGTAAGACTAGACCCTTGTTGGTCACCCCTATGTAAGACTTATTTGTGTTGTAATGGATGTATGCTACTGTTATTCGTTGTACTCAATGGCACTCGATCTTGGGACCACTGTTTAATGTACAATCAGAGGTGTCGGTCCTATAGACTGGTGCCCCCACATTGTGGGGCCCACGTGGCCATGGGGCGTGGCCACCCTGGTCGCGCCACCAGGCCGTGTGGAGGATCTGTGGCCCCTCTTGTTTCCCTCCTGTGCTTTGTGGAACCTTCGTTCCCCAAAAAACGTACTAAATCCTCGGGGTTTTTTAACCTCTCTAGATATTGATTTTCTATAAAGTCAAAAACATGCAAAAAAAACAGCAACTAGCACTGGGCACTAAATTAATAGGCTAGTCAATAAAAACAATATAAATTGGCATAAAAGGTATTCAGAAGTGATAATATAGTAGCATGAAACAATCAAAAATTATAAATACATTTGAGACGTATAGAAGACGTATGTAGTTTAAGTAGTTATTATGTAAAACCTTAATTTGAAGTATTCAAATGTGATAGAGTTATACATATTTCCCTAGATACTCAATTAGGTTGTCACTCTGGTACAATTTGGAGCAAAATAGGCATCATACCGTGGGAAAATGCATAGGAGCTCCGGTGTGCTCCACCCCCCTATATGAATATCAAATTCAAAAAATATCAGGAAAATTCAAAAAACCTAGAATCTTGGGATATCAAACCTGGGTGTCCAATCTACTCCCGTGTGAAATTTCATGAAAAAATACTAAGAAATGTATCCGTGACGAAGAAAATACAGTCTGACCTACAATTCACCCAAACAATTTGTTTTGTACATAGGAATATTTTGTCTTTTTACTGAGAGTACCATGAATATCATCTTTTTGCGTCTTCGCACGAGAGTAGATTGGGCACCCAGATTTGATATCCCAAAACCATAGATTTTTTTAATTTTCCCAATATTTTTTTGAATATAATGTTCATATAGGGGGCGGAACACCCAGGAGCAAAGAATCCGCGTCCTCATGCCGTGTACATATATTGTATTTTATTTATAAAGCATTATGGTAAAATAGAAAATAAGGAGCATCGTTTGGTTATATATCATATTAAATAGGTTGATTATAGCAAAATTAAAGGTTTCATGTGATTTTAGTGATGGGGATTTCGATTTAGTGTATGAAAAAACTCAACTTGGCATCGAGTATATAATTCAGTCACAAAACTGAGTGCACATATATACTGCAAACCTAATAGGTTAACACCCATATATTATTTTATTTGTACAAGAATGTTGTTAAAAAGTAAGTGGATATATTTGCTACACTTTTCTTATGTTTGATACTGGAAAGTTCCAACATATTGTTACAGCCACACTAAAGAAGTATCAACTCGAATGAATATGAAAATACTAATCAAATAGAAGAATTAATAAATACTAATGATGTATGATACCAAGTGTGCCATAAGTATTGTAGCATATTAATCCCATTAATTTGTGTGTGTGTGCGCGCGCTTTAGTTTCTTACATAAAATTTATTTTGATTCATAAAATATTTTCAAATGATAAAAAAAAAGACCCACACCCATTAGCCATAACATTTCCGTTCATGTTGCCCAACAAACGAATAATTTTGTGAATTTAACAAGCAAACTAGAAAGAAGCGTGCAATTGTCTCTGATTAACTTTATTTTCTCGCGGAATGGTAGAAGAGGTACTTTATTCATATTCTTCAACAAAAAATTCCTGATAAACATGCCCATGAAGGCACCAAACTCAATAGACAATATTCCACATACATTGTACGAATTAATTTATAAAAATATCCAACGATGAAAGGTAGGGCACTCGATCAATTTGATAGAGAAGTTTCATGGGTGGAGCAAACTAATTGATTGGTCATGACCAACCAATAAGGGACCATTAGTCTAGTGCACGACGATCGATGCATCCCTCTGACACATTAGCAAGCAGATTGTGGTTAATCTTGAGAAAGTTCCCAACAAGGTAAAAGATCTCGTTTTCAGTGTTCTCCTCTGGGATGTCGACCACAAATGACTCAATCACCAGTGCTCCCGGATGACCATCAATGACCTCATGGTGGACCGTCAAAATAGAGGAATAGTTCTAGATAAATAAAAATAAGACAGATTTTAGTATGCCTAGAAAAATAATCTCATAATAATGAACCTCAAGTGTGATCCAACTACTAATATGTGATTGATAGTTGATAATATATAAGTGTCTACACCCGAACAAACACAGAAACGAAACCCACCCCTCCTCCCATGACCCCCCGACCCACCATTCTGCAACCTCCACCCCCAACCAGAGCCGGCGCCCCATCCCACCACCACCACCACCTGCCTCCTGCCCCACCCCACCACCACCTTCCCCCAGCCCCGCACACCACCACCACGGCGCCAAACCTCCCTCACCCTCCCTTCCCCCAACCCATCGCCGCCCCACCCAGACGCCGGATCCCGCCTCGGTGGTCGCCGGATTCGCGCCAGATCGGCCCCCCTCCCCAGTGCAACCAACCACACAGCCCACCTCTTTCACCAACAACCCAGATCGAGAGCCGCGCTCCGACCCCGCACGCCTCTGCGCCGCCCAGGCGACCCGCCGTGCCGTCCAGCGACAGATCCAGTCCCGCCGCACTACCTGGATCCTAGCGCCGCCACCCACCCCACCCCCTCCCCGCGCAGGATCCTAGGGTCGCCGCCCACCCCCGACCCTCCTGCGCGTCGGTGAATCCGCCATCTTTGACCACGGGCCGACCTCCTCTCCAGACCGGCAGCCAAGCCGTCGGGCTCGCGTCGCCCTCCTGGTCGGCCTTCTTCCAGAGGCTCGGCGACGCGCCGCCAAACCAGCCCTCCCCGCAACCTCTCTCTGGCGTGGCCCAGCGCGACCGCCGCCTACCTGCTCCCTCATCGACGACACCTCCTCCACCCCCCCCCCCCCATCTTCCTCCTCGTCGGCGCCCCCGACCTCCTCCTCAGCCCCCATGAGCTTGCAGTTCAGCCGGGGTGTGCAGGTGTGGGTTGTTCTCCACCTGATGTCGAGCAGTGCGGGTTATCTCTCGTTGCAGCTCGGTTGGGTCGTCGGTGTAGTAGGCAAGCACGTGAGAGGACGATGCGCATCTAGTTCGATTCCGGCCATGCGACGCTGCAGTACAGATGTGTGCGGCATGCATTTTACTTGGTGTGTGCGGGAGGTTCTCGCAACTGGCTCGTGCAGTTCGCTGTTGCCCCTTGTGCTGGTTGACCATTGCAGTTAACAAAAAAAATGGCACTCAGTTTTGCTGTGAAGTTTTGATGCAGTTCATTTTTATTTTGCTTTTTGAAAAAATGGTTACGCAGTGCAGTACTGTTTGAAACCTCGACAATTCGCCTTGTAAAAAAAGATGGAGCAGTCCACTTGGTTGTGGGGGATAAAAAAAAATAAAAAAAATTGCAGTTCACTACAGTCGACCCAGCGGTTTCATTACCTGTATGTATGAAGTGCACTCAGTTTGTGTAAAAAGAATATGTTTCATTACCCGCATGTATGAAGTGCATTCAGTTTGTGTAAAAGGAATATGTTTCATTACCCGTATGTATGAAGTGCAATTTATTTCAGTGTGTTCCAAAAATTCAGTCGACTAAATCAGTGCGTTTGGTCCTCGGATGTGGTTTACTTTCAAGAGTGATGTTGTTCACTTGCGCTCAACATGAAAGTGCGATTTTTTTTTAGTGAAACAACAAGATAGTAATGCAGTTCACTTCGATATATGTCGCGGTTCACTTGTCCTCGACTCTGCGGTCCACTCTTGTTCATAAAAAAAGTTGAAAAAAAAGACAACAAAAACTCGTTTGAGAAGATTTACATCCAACAAAATAAATCATGAAGTTCACTCGACTCTCTGATGAAGTGCGGTTTTCCGTCTGAAAGCAGTGCATATTTTTGTCTAATGCAGTTTCTTCGTCGATTTGGGTGTCGCGAAAAACAGAGTGTTCGCATTTCGGTAATTTAAAAACTACTCTTAAACCGTAAGGAATTAGAGAGAGTGTTCTACATAAAAAAGTTGCATCTCGTCGATATCTTTCCAACGGCGTATCATTTCAATCATTCCGACCAAAAATCCGCGCAAAAACGGCCGCTGACACTCGTCGTCCGCCACACGATTTTCAAAATTAACTTAAAATCGTAAGGAATCTCAAAAACATTTCTACATATGAAAGTTGTGTCTCGTCCGTAGCTTTCCAACGGCGTATCGCAAGCCTCGTTTCGACAAACGGTTAAAAAACTGAAGCGAAAACAGTACCAAAAATTAAAAAAATGGAAAAACACAATTCCGTGATTTAATAAATTTGAAACTGCTCTTAATCCGTAACTAATTAGAGAAAATAATAGATACGAAAAAGATGCGTCTCGACGATATCTTTCAACGGTGTATCATTTGCTTCATTCCGATGAGCGGTTTAGAAAAAAACGCGAAAACACGCTCGCTGTCACTCGTCGTGCGCCGCACCGTTTTCGAAACTGCTCTTAAACCGTGATGAATCTTGAAAAAATTTCAACATGGCGAAGTTGCGCCTAATCCATAGCTTTTCAACGGTATATTACACGCCTCGTTCCGACAAACGGTTTAAAACTAGAGCAAAAACAGTACCGAAAAAACACCGCATGCAGTTTTTTGCGACACGAAGTTCACTCGCATTAATACTGCAGCACACTTGCTTGAAACAATGACATGCAGTTCCGTTGAGCGTGCAGTTCGGAAGTGTTAGCAGAATAACTATTCTGCTAATATTAGCAGAATAGACCGGCTGTATATATATATGTGTGTGTGTGTATATATATATATATATATGTGTGTGTGTGCGCGCGCGCGCGCGCGCGCGCATTACCATTATTATATACGTATATATATGTAGTCTGAGTGGGTTCAGGTGTGGAAGTGTTATATGATCTACTATCTTAGTTATCTTTTGTTTCTAACCATTAATCTGGATGTTCTAAATCAACGTTTTTCTAAAAGTGCCCAGGTATAAAATGTGAAGACAACTAAAGAAAATTATCGATGTAACAATATTTTACGGAACGTTATTGTAAACATACACTAGTCAAGTAAACTAATCGAATTTGTATGTCATCGACTTCCAATGAGAAATGATATTATTTCCTTGATAGAGATGTATTGGAAGCTAATTTACGGAGAATGTGTGTTTATCTGTAGGGTTTAATTATGAATATTTATTTAAATATATTTGTACATTTGGTACCATTTTTACTGCTATATGCAATATTTCGTACTAAGTATATTAGTTATACATTTCTCATCACATGGAGTGGAGCTAGCTAGTCTCTCATTTGTAACTTTTAGTGATATATTTGGTATATTGTACAAAGAACTTTCTAAATATATGGTCATGCATGAGTTGGAAGTTCAGGGCTTGGTTTAATTTTAATTGTTCTTTGGGTTTGTGCTCACTTGTGTTAGGCATTTTTTATGTCTAGATTAAGACATTTTTGTCAAAACAATGCCCAACTCTTAGGTTCAAATATCTTTCATTCTACTATAACATGTGATTTAAAACTACAATAACAATGTGTATTGATAAATCTCTCTTGGTTTTGCAGTCTCGTCGTCCTGCATCTTAGCATCTGAATATTAGTATGTTTGTGGGGTCCAAGTTGTCAAAAAAAAGTTACAGGTGACGAAACATACTACTCGGTAGATCAGCCACTATGGAGTAGAATATAAAAATTAAACATACATTGGAGGCTTAAAACTTAATTACATACCTTCAGCGGATGATCACCATCAATAAACTTGACACTGAGGATGTGCTCATTGTCATCGAGCAGCTCCAACCTCTCGGTGCTCCATTTAGCAGGCAACCCACTTTTGACAGTGACCTCTCTAACACATCCTGGCTCAATGTTCCCTTGCATCACACACTTTTCCACAAAAGGCTTGAAAACCTGCGGCTCGTCAAACCTCCTCACAAGTGACCAAACCTAACATGTAGTGAACATGCAAAAGGACATGAATTGAATCGATATTAGTAAGCACCATATTATGTATGATTTGACACAATGTGTACAATTAAGGAATTAAATTAAATGTTATTTCATATGCATTATCAACAAATCATCCACATAAAATGCTTCCTGTTCTCAATCACTTCTTAAGCACTTTAGTGTGATAAATGTGAAACTAAAATATAATCATTTTATTTGAATATTACTAACAGGCTAAAACATTTCTTTTGCTAAACTACTATGTATTTTAGATTGTTTTGTTAGACTAAACGGTAACCATTGTTACATGAGAGAAGTATGTTAATAAGAGTGGATCTGATATACTAAAAAAAATGGCTCTATTGCTAATATTTTATGAAGTCCACGACATGATATGAGAAGTTGCCAATCCAAAAGAGAGTGCAATGTCATTTTGCTAGGAAAATAATTATGGTCACACTAGTTTATTGTTAAATCATACTAATTATAAATAATATGCATTACGATATAAATAAGACTTTATTAAATTATAAATATTGTGAACGGATGCCACAAATGTGTACTAATCAAAAAATGTGAAAAAATAGTCTTAAAAGCTTCATAAGATTTTAGTTTATGTAACCATAGTAGTAAACATTATTATCAATTTATTTGTCAAATGAGACATGGGTTCATGTCATCATGGTAAAAATTGCAATAATATGCATCTACTCTAAATATGTAAAATGTTAATGCAATTTAGAGGCTAGTATACAAAAGTTCATTGCCATTTGTAAATTTACATTCCCTGTTTGTTCAAGCTATCACGAGCTCAAAATTATACAAAATAAAATGTAAATGTGGGCCAATCACCAAGAGGTAATATTCTCAAACTATCCAAATTCACTCAACTAACAATTGAACCACACAAAAGGTATTTTCAAACCCACACAAAATGTTTTTTGAAACCCCACTCAACAATCAAAACAAAGAACGCCTAAAAACCTGAATGGGCACATGTGACTAGGAGAGAAACCATACACCGTGACAGTGGTGGAAATAAAACTCAGAACCCAGGAGCTCAATGAGTGCTTGAGAACTCGGATGGAGCTAGAGTGTTTCCTTGTTGTGTGGGTGGCACGAATGTTCCCTTATTCCATGGTGTGCCTCGTCATTAGTTTGACTCCATATTGTTCTAACAATAACTAGCTTTTTTGTGAATAACAGTAACTAGCTTTGTACAACTATTGGCTTGGTAGCAAGAGCATTACCTATTATGTGGGTGGCTATTGGTGTTTTCTTACTCCATCACGTATGGGAGGGGCTGTCACTTTACAACAACATCTTTTGGTGTATTTTTCCTATAGATCCAATATTATGGTAACTTGAATGTTCCCTTAGAGCATGTAAAATGGTTGATAGTGTGCTCTACTTTTATATAGTACACTTAGTTAGAGAAGCCAAACAAGCATATTATATGATAGATAATACATCTCGTATAATGTAGGCAAGTATCTTACCTTTCTTATTAAGAGATGATTTCTGAGCTAAGAGAAACGTCTCTTTTTCATCTCTCTCTTCCACCTCACCAATTATCCCTTGAGGCATTGCTAAGATAGCATAATTGTACATGCCCTTACTCCATGGGTGGCTAGAGAGTTTCCTTATTTCATGGCATATTTCATGCCACCACTAGTTCGTCGTGACTCCTTTCTAGCAATAATTATTTTTGTGTCATTGTTGTCTTGTTGTTGGAGTGTTTCATTATTTAGTGAAGTGTGTGATGTCTACATTAGTCTGTCGCGCCTTTTCTCTACCAATATGTTTATCCTGTATAGGCTAGAGTATTCGTGGGTGGCTAAAGTTTGTATATTGTGTTGTGTACCAGCTAGGAAGCCTTTGCCAATTTGTTGTGAGGTTGTTTTTTGCATGCACCTATTATCTCGGTGGCTAGGGTATTTCCTTATTTTATGGTGTGTTACGTTCTTTATTATCTGTCATATACCATAGCATTATCAATTTTCCACATATGCTACTACTCACTCTAGTTGTGCAAGATATCAACCCTCTTAGCCAAGGATGAGACGTTGAAATTGTAAACCAAAATAGAAACCCCGAAATATGGGATTAATTCATTCCTTTTTCTGTTTGGTGCCTAAATCACATGTGAAAAAAAAAAATTCAAAGTAACTTCAGTCCATGGTCCAGGTTTTAATGTCATGGTATGTGCCACGCCACTGTCAGTTTATCGCTACCCTTTTCTGCAATTACTATTTTTCTACTACTATTGTCTTGTTGCTATATTGTTTCATTATTGAGTGGTGTATGATGTGCTTGCATTGTTTTGCCACACTTATTCTCTATCAATACTTTTCTGTGTAAGCTAGAGCATTTCCTTACTACATGGGTGGCTAAAGAATTTTCTTATCTTGTGGCACGTGCTAGTTGGCAAGACATCGTCAATTTATCAAAAATTATCTTGGTGGCATTTCTTTATTGTGTTATGTGTAACGTTCCTGATTATGGTGTGTATACCACAACATTGCACCCCAACTCATCCCCCTGATCATGCATAATTTCGGCCCTCTTTACTATGGATGAGCATAAAAAATCTAAACCAAACCCCAGAAAACCCAAATTTTAAGGTTAGTTCATTTTTATTTTGGTGCCTAAATCGCGTGTGAACATTGAAATTGATCCAGGTTAATGAAATGGACCAAATACATCCCACTTCCCAACCCTTGCCATATACCCTATAATTAGGCAACAAATAAAACCTACATAATTTGCCACATGTGTCGCGTGAGCCCCCACCACATCCTTATCTGACATGAAGCGGTAGACAGTGTGTTGGTTGCTGGCAAACTCGTCAGACGTGTGCCACTTTGGCTACTCCTAAAGGCCTGCCGTGTACAAGTTTATCATATTTACTAACCCCTCCCCCCACCCCTGTAGTTACCGCCCGCATTTGTCCAACACCATGGCGCTCTCGACCTAAGTTGTTGACCTCATCTCCCTTCCCATGGAGCATGGTAGTCGACCTTCCATTGCATGATGCGAACCATATGCATCTTCATCCCCACGAGAATCCCCCCATGAACTTTGTTTTCTTCTTTCTTAAATCTAATGGTTCACTCCATCTAGAGGGGAAAACGTAATAGATCACTCCAACTAAAAAAACTAATCAGTCACTTTTGTCTAACTCAGGGATCAGACTGAATCATTGGTTCCTAAAATTCCTGAGTTAATTAGGACAACACTCTTAGAAAACAAAATTATGTAGAAACCAAAATTTTGAATGGAGAAAACAAAAAAAATGACCACAAACCCCTACACTCGCCCTATATAGGTCACGCGACTGGACTCAAAGTGCATCTGCGTGCGGATTAATATATTTCTTAGACTTCAATGTAATTCAAAATCACAAACAGGCAACTACCAAGATCATTTTGGTGACAAATTTGGTTTTAGATGGCATACGACGCATGCAAGAATGATGCATAAATAAAGAGGTAGGCGTGTGTTCCTTACGGTTTGAAGGGGTGCCTTGATGTGCTTGGCGATGAAGGAGGTGCACTGGTTGGCGCCTGGCTCGTGCTGATGGAACTGTCGTACGTACTCCATCTCCTCCGGGCGGAGCACAGTGTGCTCGTCCCATGGCCTCCAGATCCCGTCTGCGCCCACACCGCTGCTTCCGCCGTCCATCTTCACTCTCGCTCCTGCATACACTGCTCTTGACTAGGGGATTGAAGATGGGCTAGAAACCGTGCCCTTATAACAAGGAGGTGGTGTGTTGCCGTGTAAATGTGTGATGTCCGTTACTACTACTTTTTTTAGGCGAGTCCTTTACATTTATTTTTTTCTAGACATTGTTTGCTTTTAGATTACTCACCACATATGCCATGTGGTCACGAGTCCGTTACTACTACTGAATATCAGTAGCGACGCTCTCGTGAAGGTTTGCCTTTTGATTGTGTGTAAGCAAGAGCCTGACTAGCTTTTTTTTTCTTTTGAGACAAAAGAGCCTGATTAGCTTTTTTTTAGGCAATCTCCTAAAGCTTTATTAAGTTTTTTTTAGGGATTAAAGCTTTACTAAGCCGTCAAATATTTACATTTTTTTTTTGAGAAATAGCCGTCAAATATTTACAGAGACAAAAAGAAATTTGCAGTGTTGCCAACCCTAAAGGCAAAAGAGCCTGATTAGCTAATGTGCTTTGTCAGCCCACCGTCCTGGGCCACGAGAAAGGCCATGGCGGCCTGATGCGGTGAGGAAAATGAGGCCGGGCTGAGGCATCCTCCTTAACCGGCGGCATGCTTGCTTTCAGCGCGTATTGCAGTGCGGTGTGTTTGTATCGCTTCTTGGAATCCCTCAGAAAATCCACCGCTGGTGCCATGTGGCGTGACCGATTGACCATTCAAATTTCACCTCCGAACAGGTCCTGTGATGTGCTCAGTTATTCAGATCAAGATGTGTACTTTTATTCAGGACCCAAGCCCCAAGCCAGAAGAGATGACACATTTTTGTCAAAATACAACATGCTATCGAACTCGAAGCTTTACTAAAGATGCGCACGCTTTTGCCAGGATTAGTACGGTGTTGCTTTTGTTTTATCTAGCAAGTTATACGGTTAATCTAAAGGTGTCCGACACTATCACAAGGTTACTGATAATTCAAACTCATTACGGGTGACGTGACTTCACATTTCAATGCAAAAGAGAAGAAATATTGAAGCGAGAACTGAGAGATATCTTTTCCGAGCCTACATGGGTTTGTCGAATCGTTTATCTTCTCTACTAAATGATGTGCCAATCGACTAACACACTCCTGCCATTCCCAAATAAATATGGCCAATGTACATAGTATAATCTAGCTTAGGAAACTGGGTCACTACTAAGATTTGTCAGGCGAGGATGATATTAAGAGACATCAGAAAATTTAGAACTGTATACTGTATCCGAATATAAAACTGAAACGGAATTCATACTTCATCAGTTCAACAAAACAAATGAAATTGCGTATATGCAAAAGGATAGGCCAACAAAATTCGGGTACGACAAAAGGTGTCTGCCAAATGTACGAAGTTGCATACTGGGGACTGCAAGTTACATCGCACATATGGGATCAGGTGTGGTATTTAGTTATCTATAATGAGCCTGAATATTGTGTAAATAAACTACTTTGTTCCTTTCATACTCTACTGAATTTGTGACCTGGGAAATATTCATCATGGCGGCATCACCAAGTACAAGAAATTGCCAAACTGAAACTGAAAAGGAACTCTAAATATGAAGGAGCAGAACCACCAGATCAAGTCAAGAGCCAATAACTCTGATACTGTTTCCCAGATGCCTGGTGCTAATAGCGTCACCATAGTCAAACTCCTGTCCAGGATATTGCAACACAGCAAATACTTGTAGGGACATGCATTTAAGGTGCGTTTTCATCTTACAGGAAAAACTGAAAACAAGTAATGTGGAATCTCACCATACTGCAAGCATGACCTGTATCTGTATGAGACAACTTGTTTATCAATGCACAGCTTGATTACTCAGTCGAAATACTCATACCAATATGGAGCAGCATATTGTCGGCACCCCGACCGTAGATTCAAGGACACTTTGATGAAAGATTATTTTGACCGTAGACCTGGAATGTTGCTCAGTCCCATCTTTTTAAGGATAAGCTTAGTGAGTGCTGGAGGGTTGTTGAGCCCCAGACTTCTACTGAACTCATTAGCCAGCGATACAAGCTGGTACTTATCACGGCCGATTTGCTTATTCGAATTATAGTAACCAAGCCATGCTTGATAAGCAGATTCCTTGTCTTTCACCTCCACATGTGCAAGAGCTTTCTCAACCTAAAACAAAAATGGAAATGTGCAACATAGCATTATGACACATTGAACTTGTCAAATATTTTAAATAAATTAATGACAAGATTCCATGTAAATGGCTTTCCAAACGTAGGTTCATTTTGCTACTTCAGTCACCTGAGACCAGCCCTCCACGGTTGCGCTTACGAAAAACATTTCTACTCATTTGGTAGATTCATCCTATTGTGTGCCTTGAAAATATTGTGATGGCTTTCCAAACATAGGTTCATTTTGCTACTTCTACATATTCATGGCTAATGTGATGAAAGATTAACTAGGCACAAATTTGCGAAAAAGTCTACAGAGGAAAAAAATCAACCAGAAAACGATCAGAACTAGCCGATTCGTGAATCAAAGTAGGTTCTAACACTTCTTTGGATGGTGTCATTTTCTATCATCGATATGTCCATTGCTATTGCATGTCAAAACACGAACAATAAGTTGTGCACTGGTGAAGGAGCTATTGTACCTTCCGTTTACTGTCCAAATCAATTAGTGGTAGTGGTGCCTCTGTAATAGGCAAATCTTTGATACTTCTCAAGAAGTATTCTTCCCATGATGCCAACAATAAGACTCCGCTCCCCTCATTACCTTTGCGGCCAGTTCTACCAAGACGGTGGATATATTGCTCCCTGTCACTAGGAACTCCCAACTGCAATGACCATAATATCAGTTCACTCCGATTTATTATAACATGTGTAAGGACACAAAGATGAGCATGTTCATATTTAGTTACAACTAATTATTTATAGTTGCATGCGGAAGATATCTTTCTGAGTGGTTGTAAAGAGCAAACAGAGAAGAAAATCCTTATCTGCCCAATAAATAAATTAAGAACATAGACAACTACAATACAGAAGGTTGCTTACCTGCAGAACTAGTGTGACATTAGGATAATCAACACCCCTAGCAGATACATCAGAGCTAACAAGAATAAGACCCTTTGATTCCTTAAATTCTTTTGATATCCTGGTTCTGTAACTTTGTGGCTTTCTGGAGTGGATCTCACGTACGTTCAACTTCAGTTCAGACAGGAGTTCAGCAACAAGACTTGTTACTTTTGCTGTTGTACAAAACACAATCACCTGCATTTGTCTTGTCATAAATCTGTGTATAATAGTGACTAGAGAAGACACCGCAAAGTCAACAATTAAATTACCTTGTAGTCAACATTTTCTGAAATATGGTCCGTTAGAAGACCATATAGGATAGAGAATTGTTTGTCTAATGGTGCAACCAAATGCATTTGTTTCACCTGAATATGGTAATGATAAGCATCGTGTTGGATAACAAAAAACAAACTTGAAGCAATTAACATGTGCATGGTTGAATATATACCTGTGAATGTGTTTCCTCACTTCCTTCTTGAACAGTGTTGACAAATTCAAGATCTCTTTTCATGGCAACATGACATACTTGACGAACCTAAAATTAGTACAAATTCAGTATATGTTGACCAAATAAACTGATTGCTTGAGTGGGTTTACTCATTATACCTCATCTGGAACTGTAGCAGAAAATAGGAGTGTTTGACGTTGTTTGGGGAGTGAAGCTACTATTCTCTCGATATCAGTTCGGAACCCCATATCTAACAAGCGGTCAGCTTCATCAAGAATAAGGAATTTGACACCCATCAATCTAGTAGCAAATCCTGGTGTGTTCTCCATATGATCCTTAAGCCTTCCCGGTGTAGCTACCAGAATCTGCATATTAGCATTACTTTCAGACCATGACATGTCACCATATGAAGAGCAAGGATTATTCAGCGAGCTATTTCCAATCACCTGGCAAGGGTTTGTGTGCATGCGTTTCTGCTCAAGAGCCATCCTAGTGCCACCAATTACAAGTTGTACTCCAATTGATGGATGGAATTTAAGAAGTTTGTTAGCCTCTGCAGCAGCCTGATCAGCAAGCTCACGTGTCGGGCACACAACAATAACACTAATGGGTGGTCTTTTTTTATCATGGTCATGAGGGGGCAATTTGGAGACAACTTCAATGGCTGGAAGCTGAACATAAACGATGGTGAATTACAATTTGAGATCGAATGAAGCCCTAAATAATTAGATACAAGAAAAATATCAATACTCAAGCAGGGTATTCACCAAGAATGCTACAGTTTTTCCAGTTCCTGTCCTTGCTTTGGCCAGGACATCCTTCCCTGCAGAGAAAAGGTTTGTTAGTTTGTCAGCAGTGACTAAGATGCAATTTAAGTTAAGATATTTCCGCAGTTGTGTACAGCCAAACAAGGCACAGTACATAATTAAATATAGTCCTGATTGTCCTCCCCTCAAATCAACTAAAGGTTCGCATCGTGTTTCTTGTGCATAGTAATACTTCTTCAAAACAATTTTATTTGCAACACAAACACACCAAGTCCATCTTCAATGTCCAAGTTCAGTGAGGTTGTTTCAGTTATATTTATTCAGAAGGCTCATAACTACTTGTTGTAATTCAAGAATTTATACATAGGCTGTTAAAGCCAGCTGAAAGATTATTACTCAAAATTTCAGGAATCTATAAATCGTTTATGTTTTCTGAAGACTGTATAGACCTTTTAGTCATGGCTACTGAGAAACTTTGGTCAATTCCACTGATGTGTTTTCATATTAATTGTTGTGTGTTAATTTTTGCAAACAGTAAGGAAATTCGGTATGACCGACCTATAAAGGAGATGAACAATTCACTCATGGATGCTCACTAGTCAGAACTCCAGAATATTGTGTTTTTGCCTTGAAAAGAAAACTATGTTGGCAAGACTGAAGGCAAACGCATGAAGCAGAAGTGAATGAAGCTGTGGATTGTGTTGGGGTGAGTGTGCATATGGGCAATGCTCTCTATGGACTGAGTTGTTGGGCATGTTCTGTTTTATAAGATAGCTGAGCTGTGTGACTGGTTGATGTGTGGAGCTATAAACAGAAAGGTTTTCAAGAGGGGTACTGTATAAGGGTAAACTCAGCATTGGTCAATATTGAGGTATTTTTGTATCCCCCCCCCCCCCCCCCCAAAGCATCTTCTCCTTCACTGATCCCAATTCCTTGTTCTGTCCACAATAACGTTGTGCCTCAGTGGCAGTGACGAGACATAGAAAAACTGAGGGTGGCGGTTGGTGAAGGATAAGGTGGGGTGAGTGGGCTATCAATTGGCTCTCCACCCTACAAGTGTTCATCATCTCTCAATTTAGCTTTCCCGATAATCATTAAATACAGGGTCAACGCACTTCCGTTTTTTTCTGTAAGGGTGTGTTTTTAACACAGAAATGACTACAAGCAGAACAATCCTTATGAGTTTCCATATTATATAGTCTAACGCCCTAATCCTCCTGCCAGTTACCGAGGTTAACCTGTTAAATATTTGAGTAACCAAAACATGGGCCATTGGACACATCCTGACGCGGTTACTTATTTTTGTCCGCCACCTCGGCTCTTCAAGTCCATCAAAACAAAGAAGTGGCATCGGTGAGCACTGTGCAAAAATGCATGTGAAGAAAAGGGAAGGAAATGAAGCCAACTAAGCAAATAGTAATAGGTAGCCTTTAGACATCAGGGGGCAGTAAAACAAAAAGGGTTAACCAAGGAACGGTTGAAGAGATTTTTAGAAAATAATGGAAGTTGTGGGGGCATATTTTGGAAATTGAAAAGATAAAAAAACTAGGAGAGTGGTAATGGATAATGTTCGGCCCTTTGTATAGCCTGTGAGTCCTAACAACTTTGTGGGAAAGATATGCATACCATAAAGTAAAATCATAATTGTTCACGTATACAAACAGCACTGTGTTAACCTTTAAGTATAATAGGAAGAGTGGCCTCCTGAACTGCAGTCATCCGTTCATACCCAGCAGCTTTAACACCTTTTAATGTCGCGGGAGAGAGAGAACATTCATCAAACCTGTGATGTAAAAGGAAAGAAGATCCAACAGGATAGCCCAATAGAGATTAAAAGGTTGCTAGGTGTGTTATCAGCACATATGCTCTTAAATCTCAATACATCTCTGCAACTATTTGGAAACAATGCAGATGGCCAATTAGAGACCATAAGGACGTAATAAGCCAAAACAATCCGACCATAATTATAGCACATGGCTGACTATAGTTCCCATGAAACATATCATTACATCGACCAGGGTATCACAAGACACAAGCTGCAGAGACATTGAGTATACATAATTATACCAAGTTCTATTTTAATATACAAAAATTGCTGCACAAGCAGTAATAAGAATCAGATAATTTTGCAACAGAAAAATTTGTTGCCCTCAACACTATGCTACAAATGTCATATTTTTTCCTCATCACATGGTGGGGTCACAAAATAACAGCTTAAAAACTAAGAAAGAATCATTAAGCAACTTAAATTATGGTATGGTTGTGAAAATAGACACTACCTCTATTCTTTATTTTCATATGTCCATTCACTGTTGCAAGTAGGTGGATTGCAATTGACAAGTCATCATGATTTAAAATGTGCATCCTTTGTGCACTTTCAGCACAAAAGCCAACTAATGCAGCTAGATGAAATCAATCCTGATTGAGTCATTAAGAAGATAGTGGTAGTCGGATAGTAGTCAATAACAATTTCTAGTAGAGCATGACTCTGAACAAGATATATTTTCTTCACTGGCCTAAGGTCCTAAAATTTATTAGAATTAAGGATAACTTTCAATACAAAAAGCCAACTACTGCATCTAAATGAAATCAATCCTGATTAAGATGGTGATACTTGGATAGTAGTCAGTAACAGTTTCTAGTAGTGTGTGACTGAACAAGATACATTTTCTTCACTGGCCTAAGGTCCTACAACTGATCAGAATTGAGGATAGAACAATACTGAAGTTTCTAATAACCCACCCCACATCCAAAGGATCATGGAACCTGTTACACTACATGATGAAAACACACCAAACAACAGACAAATACGATAACTAAGTATAGAAGTTCCTGTTAAATTCGCATATGATAACTAAGTATAGTGTTAATTGGGATGAAAGCAATGCTATTTGTTGAACTAACATTTAGGCAAATATCAGAAAAGTGAATAAAAAAGACCGGAGATAGCAAGCAGTCATTCACGTGCTTCACAACTCAAATATATGCATGACCTAACATATATCTATCCTATGCACGGATATATGATCATAAAGTAACAATCTAACTAGTTGCCATAGAGAAAAGAAAACAATGCACAACACATACAGAAACATTCCATAACAATGGCAGGATATATTTGTTGTGAATTAGAGAAAGGTTGAGCAAGAGCTACCTTCTCTGACTCAAATACGAATCAGCACCTCCATTATCTCTTGTGCCCAGTACACTCTCCTGTTCAACTGACTTAGAAGAGACAGATTTCTTAGCTGCACTGTTCACTAAATCCTCCTGGCCAGAGTCTTCACCAGAAAGATCATCCTCAAAACCTGATGGCCCATCATCCTCATCAACTTCGCCCGACTCACTATCATCCTCTGATGAACCAAAATCAGACATTTTCCGACCCTTTGACCGTCGATCACCAAAATCCACATCCCTGACTTTACCTCCTCTACGTGATCCCAAACTCCCCATCTTCTCTGCTCTCCCACCACGATTATGCCTTCCACCAGAAGCTCCAAACTCAATTGTGTCGTCGTCGTCGTCATCATCATCATCATCATCATCATCATCCTCGTCATCTAAATCACTCTCCGTGCCTCCTCTGCGTGACAAACTTGACATCCTTCCACCACGGCCACGAATTCCCCTGGGAGACCCAAAACCAAATTCTTCACCACTGTCATCCTCTTCGTCATCCAGATCGCTTCCCCTGCCTCCTCTTCTTGACAAACTTGTTGCCCTTCCACCACGGCCTCGTCTTCCCCTGGGAGACCCAAAACCAACTTCCTCACCGCTGTCATCCTCGTCTTCATCCAGATCGCTTCCCCTGTGTCCTCTGCCTGACAAACCTGATGTCCCTCCACCACGACCTCGTCTTCCCCTGGAAGACCTGGAAGACCCAAACCCAGATTCTTCATCATCCAAATCACCACAGCTCCCTCCCCTGTGTAACACACCCGATGCCCTCCCGCCCCGGCCACGTTGTCCTCTCGGAGACCGAAGCCCAGCCCCGTCACCAAAATCACCTCCCCTCCCTCCTCTCTGTGAAAACCCTGAAGACATCCCACCCCGCCCTCGCCTTCCCCTCGCAGAACCAAACCCAGACTCACCATCATCACTGAGATCAGAACTCACCACTCTCCCCCTTCGCTCAGAGCCAGGCCTATCACCCCCGAACCGACCACCACGACTATCACTGCCGAATCGACCACCACGCCTATCGCCACCGAAACGACCACCACGACTATCGCTGCCAAACCGACCACCACGACTATCGCCGCCGAACCGACCACCACGCCTATCGCCGCCGAAATCACCGCTACGCCTCTCTCCGCCGAAATCACCGCTATCAAACCTCGACCTCGTCGGCGGTCCCCCCGAATCCCTCCCTCTTCGGCCTCCCCTGGAGGCAGCGGGTTTGCGGGTGGAGGCCTCGCGCTCGTCGCCGCTGCTAAGGCCAAGGTTGAAGGAGTCGGCCTTGATGTCGCTGACCCAGTCGCTGAGGTCGGCCTCGTCCTCGATTAGGCTTCGCGCGGCGCCGCCGGTGCGCGAGGAGAGGAAGCGGGTGCTGATGGGAACGGCGGCGCCATTTCCCGGCGGGATGGGGTGTAGGAGGGAGAGAGAATCAGCATGGCGGGCCGCGGAGAAGGAGCCTGCCGCGGCGCGGCGGAGGAAGCCAACCAGGTGGCGGCGGCCTCGCATGGCGGAGGTGCGGGGTTGAGTTTAGGGTTTAAGGGGGAGGGGCGCTCAGCAAGTTAGTGAGCTCTCGTGGCCGTACCAAAAAAATGAGTAAAATGCACGCATGGTCCTGTGTAAGTTGGTGGCTAGAACTTGCAAACGGCCTCAATAGAGTCCTGGAAGTTGGAAATACGGTGACAATACGGTCCTTCAAGTTGGGGAACTGGTCCTGGGATATATGTGCATACAAATCGCGTACGCCAGGACCTTCACGTCAGCAGAGAAAAAAAAAAGGGTTCACGTCGCTCAGCGTGTGCTCGCCCGCACGTCTACCTGGGTGAGCCGGTCCATACATCCAAGAGCTAGTTTATTTTTACCGGCACATCTATAACGAACGATGCGAACACTGTAGCAAAATATATATTTAATTTTTCCTCCTTTATATATATTTCAAAAATTGTTCACGAATTCAAAAATGTTCAAAATTTTAAAATCTATTCGCATATTTGAAAAAATGTTCAGGATTTCAAAAGATATTCATGAATTTGGAAAAATGTTCACGGATTCAAAAAATTATTCATGAATTATAAAAAAATGTTCATCATTTCAAAAATTGTACCAGCCGGCCGACTCCGCGTCCGCGCCCGGCAGTGCTCCGCGCCCATCATCCGGCCGACTCCGCGTCCGCACCCATCAGTCGGCCGACTCCGCGTCCGCGCCCACTAGCCGGCGGAC
This sequence comes from Thinopyrum elongatum, assembly GCA_011799875.1. Taxonomy (NCBI): domain Eukaryota; kingdom Viridiplantae; phylum Streptophyta; class Magnoliopsida; order Poales; family Poaceae; genus Thinopyrum; species Thinopyrum elongatum. The sequence goes on from CM022303.1 coordinate 461,388,811, forward strand.
CCCGCGCCAGCGCCGGGCAGCGCTCCGCGCCCACCAGCCGACGAACGCGGCTTCCTCGCCCGGCAGCGCTTCGCGCGCACCAGCCAGCGCACTCCGCGTCCGCGCACGGCGGCGCTCCGCGCCCATCAGCCGACCGACTCCGCGTCCGCGCCCATCAGCCGGCTGACTCCGCGTCCGCGCCTGGCAGCGCTTCGCGCCCGTCAGCCGGCGGACTCCGCGTCCTCGCCCGGCAGCGCTCCGCGCCTACCCGCCAGTGGAGTCGGCGCGTAGCGCTGCCGGGCGAGGACGCGGCGCGGAGCGCTGCCAGGCGAGGACGCGGAGTCGGCCGGCTGGTGGGCGCGGAGCGCCGCCAGGCGCGGACGTGGAGCCGCCGGCTGACAGGCACGGAGCGCCGCCGGGCAAGGACGCGGCGTCCGCCGGCTGGTGGGCACGGAGCGCTGCCCGGCGCGGGCACGGGGTCCGCCGGCTAGTGGGCGCGGACGCGGAGTCGGCCGACTGATGAGCGCGGACGCGGAGTCGGCCGGATGATGGGCGCGGAGCACTGCCGGGCGCGGACGCGGAGTCGGCCGGCTGGTACAATTTTTGAAATGATGAACATTTTTTTGAATTCATGAATAATTTTTTGAATCCGTGAACATTTTTCCAAATCCATGAACATCTTTTAAATTCCTTAACATTTTTTCAAATACGCGAATAGATTTTTAAAATTTGAACTTTTTTGAATTCGTGAACCATTTTTGAAATGTATATAAAGGAGGGGAAAATTAAATATATATTTTACTACAATGTTCACATCATTCGCTATAGACGTGCCGGTAAAAATAAACTAGATCTTGGATGTATGGGCCGGCTCACCCAGGTAGACGTGCAGGCGAGCACACGCTGAGCGACGCGAACCCTTTTTTTTTCTCTGCTGACGTGGAGGTCCTGGCGTACGCGATTTGTATGCACATATGTATCACAGGACCAGTTCCCCAACTTGAAGGACCGTATTGCCACCGTATTTCCAACTTCCAGGACTGTATTGAGGCCGTTTGCAAGTTCCAGGACAGTTGTGGACATGGCCGCCAACTTGCAGGACCATGCGTGCATTTTACTCCCAAAAAAATCTCCTCTCACGGGCAAATTCCCGGCTCGCCCATGCGTAGCTCCACACGAGCGGCTCTGGCGGAAGCCTAGCCGCCGTCTTCGCCGCCACCCTCCATCCCATGCTGCCCCGACACAAAGTCGTCGGGCAAAGCCCTGGCGGCGGCTGGTGCGGTTTGGAGCTACCGTGTGCAGGATCAAAGCATCTCAAACATGTTAAAAATTATATCGAGATTCCGAGACCATCAAACGGTCATTACTGCCATTAGAATGTGTCGCCGACGTGCCGCTCCTTTACGGAAGTCGGCTTGACCTTGCTGATGACAGCCGGGAAGTTTGCTTCGTGCATGTGCCCATAAGGACCAGCGTCCTAGAGTAGCAGTCGTCGTCGTTGAACCCTTGTGTAGATCTGAAACACCTGTCACCAAATCTCGTCACATGACAAGAAACACTAATCTCACCGCCCCCAAGGAGAAGGCGGGAATCTATGCCGGAGCTCCGTCGACTACGTCCAAACGAACGAACTCGAGGAGGATTGAAGCCTGGAAGACAAACTTGAAGAAGAAGCGATGCCATCCGCCCAAGCGTCGCACCTACGAGGACTAAAAACCCTAACCTAAACTACTAACCAAAGTGGAGGCAACGGGTTCTCCTCCCCCGCCACCGGCCGTCGGAGCGGCAGACAGAGGGGAGGCAAATCCACGGGCTCATCAGTAAAGTCTGGAGGGTAAAGTTTGCCCTAACAGCTTAGGGTTAGTGGAGGAAACGAGAGAAAGTTGCGTAACTCGGCCACCCCCAATTCTCATTTTTTTGGGGGGATCTCAGAGTCAGAGCAATGCAACATAGAGAATTTCACATCTCTAAAACTGATTTTTCATGTGTATATGGTGCCTTAAATTTGGGCAAATCGCATAATTTGGTCGTCTAGTTTGAAGGAATGAGTGCTATGTACGAAACGATCAGTGGAAGAGAGTCATAAATCAAATACCGTGGACGAAATGAATCATTTTTTTGGAAGTTGTATTGATACATTTTTTTTCTAAAACCCATGAGGCTAAATTTTTCGATAAAGAGTATATATTAATATCGCGAAGATACCAGTTACACCCAGCCTTTGCAACAACGTAATGCCCTAATGACATGACGGATGCACACAGCCAAAAAAAGAAGAAGAAACTAAAAAAGAAAGTCCCGCTACAGTGTTCCAGGCCTTGCAGCAGCAGCACAACCACCGCTAAGACAACACCTGATGTTCAGGTTCTCCAAAAGCGACGCCTCCAAGGAGAAAACAGTGCACCAACGCCGTCGTCGCCTGATCGTAGATCTTGGGTTTTCACCCCGGAGATAATCCTCGCTCTCAAAACAATGCCTTCAACAAGACCATTGCCAGGCACAACCAATTAAGGGCAGACATTGGATTTTCACCCTGAAAGACAAGACTTTGAACTTCACATGTGCTGTCGCCCCCCACTTACATACCGCTGCTACGAATCCCGAAACTCCAAGCAAGTTCCTCAACGTCGTAGGCTCCAATCAACATTACTAGTCCTCCAATCTTGGCTTCCATGACATTCTCCGCTTCTGACTTCACCATGGAGCTAAACATATCTCCTGATGGCAACAAATAGCAGAGCTTCGCGCCGCTCGCTCCTTAACGGAGAACCAATGGGCACGACCGAATCCCACCCGATCCAGCAATCTCCAGGCATAACACGCCCATGGGAGTTCGCTGGCGGAGCCTTCCGGAACCCGCCACTCCAGCCAGATCAAGAAGGACAAGCGTCAGGCAGATCTTCGTCTTGGCACAAGAGGAACCCTAGGACCGCCGCCTTTATTCGAGCACACCAGCAGGCCCCCACACCGCTGGTCGGAGCATCATCAGAGAAGGCAGCCGCAGCGCACGACCACAAACAGTCCATGGCAGGGGCCGACCCAGATCAGACCCTTAGACCCTAATCCGACGCACCACCGCGCCGCCGGAGATTGGTGTCGACGCTGCGCACCACCCACCGTGAAGACACCGCTCCGGCTTCAGGCCACGGCTACAGGCCGCGCCGCCCTTGAACCGCTACCACCACTCCACAACCGCCCATGGAGCCGCCGCCACGGTGCACTCTGCTCCCCTCCGTCTTTAGACAAGAAGGGCGCCGCCACCGCCGCTGGCATCGGCAGCAGCCGCGGCCAGGGGCACGCCGACGAATGGGACTGGAGGGGACGGGGGAGGATCCTCCGGAGTCGCCCGGGCGGAGGCGACCCGGGAGGCGGCTAGGTTTCGGATGGGTTTCGAATTGCCACTGCGGATCTGGAGCCTTCCCTTCCCTTCTCTCCCTTGGCAGAGAAGGTGAGGGTCGCGGGAGAGGGGCGAAGCGGCCTCGCTGGAGGGAGAGGAGGCGGCCGGAGTTGGGGCTGGTGCGGCGGCGGGGTCGGGGCAGAGGCTCCGTGAGATGCGATCTGGGAGCCGCCGGCTTCCTGAGCGCACAAGGGCGAAAGCCAGCAGCCCCTCGCTAGCCGATTCTACGCCATGAGGCTAAATGCAAAATAGAAAAACACATGCACAAATGTGGGATGGGGAGGGGGCATCAGCCATGCCCTCATTGCCTCAGCCACTATGTAAGATGACATACAAGGTTGCATTCTCGTATAGCATCTACACTCGGACCACTCATATCTCCCTATATGTCCGGGTGTACGGTCCGGTCATAAAAATGCGATCCAATCGGACCCCTCAAACCAGCCTTATATGTTCGGGATGTCAGATACCCCCCATACACAATCCCGTGGTGGATATGGGGAGGCCCGGACGCATCCGTCACGCCGGACTGGCGGGCACGCCTGAAGGAAATATGCCCTAGAGGCAATAATAAAGTTGTTATTTTATATTTCCTTATTCATGATAAAGGTTTATTATTCATGCTAGAATTGTATTGATCGGAAACTTAAATACATGTGTGAATACATAAACAAATACCGTGTCCCTAGTAAGCCTCTACTAGACTAGCTCGTTGATCAAAGATGGTTAATGTTTTCTAACCATAGACATGTGTTGTCATTTGATAACGGGATCACATCATTAGGAGAATGATGTGATGGACAAGACCCATTTGTTAGCTTAGCATATTGATCATTCAGTTTATTGCTATTGCTTTCTTGATGACAAATACATATTCCTTCGACTATGAGATTATGCAACTCCCGGATACCGGAGGAATACCTTGTGTGCTATCAAACATCACAACGTAACTGGGTGATCATAAAGATGCTCTATAGGTATATCCGAAGGTGTTTGTTGAGTTGGCATAGATCGAGATTAGGATTTGTCACTCCGAGTATCGGAGATGTATCTCTGGGCCCTCTCGGTAATACACATCATAAGAAGCCTTGCAAGCAAAGTGACTAAGGAGTTAGTTGCAATATGATGTATTACGGAGCGAGTAAAGAGACTTGCCGGTAACGAGATTGAACTAGGTATGAAGATACCGACGATCGAATCTCTGGCAAGTAACATATCGATGGACAAAGGGAATTACGTATGTTGTCATAAGGTTCGACCGATAAAGATCTTCGTAGAATATGTAGGAGCCAATATGGGCATCTAGGTTCCGCTATTGGTTATTGATCGGAGAGGTGTCTTGGTCATGTCTACATAGTTCTCGAACCCGTAGGGTCCGCACGCTTAACGTTCGTTGACGATATAGTGTTATATGAGTTATATGATTTGGTGACCGAATGTTGTTCGGAGTCCCAGATGAGATCACGGACATGACGAGGAGCTCCGGAATGGTCCGGAGGTAAAGATTGATATATAGGACGATGATATTAGGACACCGGAAAAGTTTTGGAGTGCACCGGGTAGTCATCGGGTCACCGGAAGGGGTTCCGGACACCCCCGGTAGGTGTATGGGCCTAATGGGCCAAGGGGGGGACAGACCACCCCACAAGGGGCTGGTGCGCCCCTCTCACTGGCCGACCGGCCCTAGGGAAGGAAAGGGAGAGGGCTAGCCCCTCCTGCCTTCCCCTTCTCATGGGAGAAAGGAAAGGGGGGGGGCGCCTCCCTCCCGTGCCTTTCCCCGCTCACCTAAAAAGGAAAGGCGGGCACGGCTTGGGAGAGACCCCAAGTAGGATTCGGCCTACTTGGGGCGCCTCCTTGGCTGCTCCCTCCTCCCCCCCCCCACCTATATATATGTGGGAGGGGGCGCCACACATAACCACGACAATTGCTTAGCCGTGTGCGGCGCCCCCTCCACCGTTTACACCCTCGGTCATATTTTCGTAGTGCTTAGGCGAAGCCCTGCGGAGATAACTTCATCATCACCGTCACCACACCGTCGTGCTGCTGGAACTCATCCACTACTTCGCCGTCTTGCTGGATCAAGAAGGCGAGGACGTCACCGAGCTGAACGTGTGCTGAACGCGGAGGTGCCGTACGTTCGGTACTCGATCGGTTGGAGCGCGAAAAAGTTCGACTACATCAACCGCGTTAACAAACGCTTCCGCTTACGGTCTACAAGGGTACGTAGACACACTCTCCCCTCTCATTGCTATGCATCTCCTTGATAGATCTTGCGTGTGCGTAGAATTTTTTTTGTTTTCCATGCAACGTTTCCCAACAGTGGCATTAGAGCCAGGTCTATGCGTAGATGATATGCATGAGTAGAACACAAAGAGTTGTGGGCGGTGATAGTCATACTGCTTACCACCAACATCTTATTTTGATTCGGCGGTATTGTGGGATGAAGCGGCCCGGACCAACCTTACATGTCCACGCACATGAGACCGGTTCTACCGACTGACATGCAACTAGTTTTGCATAAAGGTGGCTGGCGGGTGTCTATTTCTCCTACTTTAGTTGAATCGAATTTGACTACGGCCGGTCCTTGAAGAAGGTTAAAACAGCAAACTTGATGAATCACCGTTGTGGTTTTTGCGTAGGTAAGAACGATTCTTGCTAGAAGCCCGTAGCAGCCACGTAAAACTTGCAATAACAAAGTAGAGGACGTCTAACTTGTTTTTGCAGGGCATGTTGTGATGTGATATGGTCAAGACGTAATGTGATATGTGTTGATGTATGAGATGATCATGTTTTGTAATATCGACAACCGGCAGAAGCCTTAGGGTTGTCTCTTTATTGTATGAAATGCAAGCGCCATGTAATTGCTTTACTTTATCGCTATGCGTTAGCAATAGTTGTACAAGCAATAATTGGCGAGACGACCCCGACGCAACGATGGAGATCAAGGTCTCGAGCCGGTGACGATGGACATCATGACGATGCCTTGGAGATGGAGATCAAAAGCACAAGATGATGATGGCCATATCATGTCACATATTTTGATTGCATATGATGTTTATCCTTTATGCATCTTATTTTTGCTTAGAACAGCGGTAGCATTATAAGATGATCCCTTCACTAAATTTCAAGATAAAAGTGCTCTCCCTGAGTATGCACCATTGCCAAAGTTCGTCGTTTCAAAGCACCTCGTGATGATCGGGTGTGATAGACTCTACGTTCGCATACAATGGGTGTAAGACAGTTTTGCACATGCAGAATACTTGGGTTAAACTTGACGAGCCTAGCATGTACAGACATGGTCTCGGAACACTGGAGACCGAAAGGTCGAACGTGAGTCATATAGTAGATATGATCAACATAGAGATGTTCACCATTGATGACTACCCCATCTCACGTGATGATCGGACATGGGTTAGTTGATTTGGATCATGTATCACTTAGATAAACTTGAGGGATGTTTATTTAAGTGTGAGTTCATTAGTAATTTGATTAATTGAACTTAATTTATCATGAACTTAGTCTTATAGTTTTGCATATCTATGTTGTAGATCAATGGCCCGAGCTACCGTTCCCCTGAATTTTAATGCTTTCCTAGAGAAAGCTAAGTTGAAAGATGATGATAGCAACTACATGGACTGGGTCCGTAACTTGAGGATTATCCTCATTGCTGCACAGAAGAATTATGTCCTTGATGCACCGCTGGGTGACAGACCTGCTGCAGGAGCTTATGCAGATGTTATGAACGTCTGGCAAGCTCGATCTGATGACTACTCAATAGTTCAGTGTGCCATGCTTTACAGCTTAGAACCGGGACTTCAAAGACGTTTTGAACGTCATGGAGCATATGAGATGTTCCAAGAGTTGAAGTTAATATTTCAAGCAAATGCCCGGGTTGAGAGATATGAAGTCTCCAACAAGTTCTATAGCTGCAAGATGGAGGAGAACAGTTCTGTCAGTGAACACATACTCAAAAATGTCTGGGTATCATAACCACTTGACTCAGCTGGGAGTTGATCTTCTAGTTGATAGTGTTATTAATAGAGTTCTTCAGTCACTGCCACCAAGCTACAAAGGCTTCGTGATGAACTATAATATGCAAGGGATAAATAAAACGATTCCTGAGCTCTTCGCAATGCTTAAGGCCGCGGAGATAGAAATCAAGAAGGAGCATCAAGTGTTGATGGTTAACAAGACCATTAGTTTCAAGAAAAAGGGCAAGGGAAAGAAAGGGAACTTCAAGAAGAATGGCAAGCAAGTTGCCACTCCCGGGAAGAAGCCCAAAGCTGGACCCAAGCCTGAAACTGAGTGCTTCTACTACAAAGGGAATGTTCACTGGAAGCGAAACTGCCCCAAATACTTGGCGGATAAGAAGGATGCCAAAGTGAACAAAGGTATATTTGATATACATGTTATTGATGTGTACCTTACTAATGCTCATAGCGGCGCCTGGGTATTTGATACTGGTTCGGTTGCTCATATTTGTAACTCGAAACAGGAGCTGCGGAATAAACGAAGATTGGCTAAGGACGAGGTGACGATGCGCGTCGGGAATGGTTCCAAGGTCGATGTGATCGCCGTCAGCACGCTACCTCTACATCTACCTTCGGGATTAGTTTTAGACCTCAATAATTGTTATTTGTTGCCAGCGTTGAGCATGAACATTATATCTGGATCTTGTTTATTGCGAGACGGTTATTCATTTAAATCGGAGAATAATGGTTGTTCTATTTATATGAGTAATATCTTTTATGGTCATGCACCCTTGATGAATGGTCTACTCTTATTGAATCTCGATCGTAGTGATACACATATTCATAATATTGATGCCAAAAGATGAAAAGTTGATAATGATAGGGCAACATATTTGTGGCACTGCTGTTTAGGTCATATTGGTGTAAAGCGCATGAAGAAACTCCATGCGGATGGACTTTTGGAATCACTTGATTATGAATCATTTGATACTTGCGAACCATGCCTCATGGGCAAGATGACTAAAACTCCGTTCTCCGGAACAATGGAGCGAGCTAATGACTTATTGGAAATAATACATACCGATGTAAGTGGTCCGATGAGTATTGAAGCACGCGGCGGGTATCGTTATTTTCTGACCTTCACATATGATTTGAGTAGGTATGGGTATATCTACTTGATGAAACACAAGTCTGAAACATTTGAAAAGTTCAAAGAATTTCAGAGTGAAGTGGAGAATCATCGTAACAAGAAAATAAAGTTTCTATGATCTGATCGCGGAGGCGAATATTTGAGTTACGAGTTTGGCCTTCATTTAAAACAATGTGGAATTGTTTCACAACTCACGCCACCTGGAACACCACAGCGTAATGGTGTGTCCGAACGTCGTAACTGTACTTTATTAGATATGGTGCGATCTATGACGTCTCTTACCGATTTACCACTATCGTTTTGGGGTTATGCTTTAGAGACAGCCACATTCACGTTAAATAGGGCACCGTCTAAATCTGTTGAGACGACACCGTATGAACTATGGTTTGGCAAGAAACCTAAGCTGTCGTTTCTTAAAGTTTGGGGTTGCGACACTTATGTCAAAAGGCTTCAGCCTGATAAGCTCGAACCCAAATCGGAGAAGTGCGTCTTCATAGGATACCCTAAGGAAACAATTGGGTACACCTTCTACCACAGATCCGAAGGCAAGATCTTTGTTGCGAAGAATGGAACCTTTCTAGAGAAGGAGTTTCTCTCGAAAGAAGTGAGTGGGAGGAAAGTAGAACTTGATGAGGTAATTGTACCTTCTCTCAATTTGGAAAGTAGCACATCAGAGAAATCTGTTCACGTGATGCCTACACCAACTAGAGAGGAAGCTAATGATGATGATCATGAAACTTCAGATCAAGTTACTACTGGACCTCGTAGGTCGAACAGAGCACGTTCCGCACCAAAGTGGTATGGTAATCCTGTCCTGGAAGTCATGTTGTTAGACCATGGTGAACGTACGAACTATGAAGAAGCTATGATGAGCTCAGATTCCGATAAATAGCTTGAGGCCATGAAACCTGAGATAGGATCCATGTATGAGAACAAAGTGTAGACTTTGGTGGACTTGCTCGATGGTCGGCAAGCCGTTGAGAATAAATGGATCTTCAAGAAGAAGACTGACGCTGATGGTAATGTTACTGTCTACAAAGCTCGACTTGTTGCGAAAGGTTTTCGACAAGTTCAAGGAGTTGACTACGATGAGACTTTCTCACCCGTAGCGATGCTTAAGTCTATCCGAATCATGTTAGCAATTGCCGCATTTTATGATTATGAAATCTGGCAAATGGACGTCAAAACTGCATTCCTTAATGGATTTCTTAAAGAAGAGTTGTATATGATGCAACCAGAAGGTTTTGTCGATCCTAAAGGTGCTAACAAAGTGTGCAACTCCAGCGATCCATCTATGAACTGGTGCAAGCATCTCGGAGTTGGAATATACGCTTTGATGAGGTGATCAAAGCATATGGTTTTATACAGACTTATGGTGAAGCCTGTATTTACAAGAAAGTGAGTGGGAGCTCTGTAGCATTTCTAATATTATATGTGGATGACATATTGTTGATTGGAAATGATATAGAATTTCTGGATAGCATAAAAGGATACTTGAATAAGAATTTTTCAATGAAAGACCTCGGTGAAGCTGCTTATATATTGGGCATCAAGATCTATAGGGATAGACCGAGACGCTTAATAGGACTTTCACAAAGCACATACCTTGATAAAGTTTTGAAGAAGTTCAAAATGGATCAGTCAAAGAAAGGGTTCTTGCCTGTGTTACAAGGTGTGAAGTTGAGTCAGACTCAAAGCCCGACCACTGCAGAAGATAGAGAGAAAATGAAAGTCATTCCCTATGCCTCAGCCATAGGTCCTATCATGTATGCTATGCTGTGTACCAGACCTGATGTGTGCCTTGCCATAAGTTTGGCAGGGAGGTACCAAAGTAATCCAAGAGTGGATCACTGGACAACGGTCAAGAACATCCTGAAGTACCTGAAAAGGACCAAGGATATGTTTCTCGTTTATGGAGGTGACGAAGAGCTTGTCGTAAATGGTAACGTCGATGCTAGCTTCGACACTGATCCGAATGACTCTAAGTCACAAACCGGATACATATTTATATTGAATGGTGGAGCTATCAGTTGGTTCAGTTCCAAGCAGAGCGTCGAGGCGGGATCTACGTGTGAAGCGGAGTACATAGCTGCTTCAGAAGCAGCACACAAAGGAGTCTGGATGAAGGAGTTCATATTCGATCTGGGTGTAATACCCAGTGCATCGGGTCCAATGAAAATCTTTTGTGACAACACTGGAGCAATTGCCTTGGCAAAGGAATCCAGGTTTCACAAGAGAACCAAACACATCAAGAGACGCTTCAACTGCATTCGTGAAAAGGTCAAGGATGGAGACATAGAGATTTGCAAAATACATACGGATCTGAATGTGGCAGACCCGTTGATTAAGCCTCTTCCACGAGCAAAACTTGATCAGCACCAAGACTCCATGGGTGTTAGATTCATTACAATGTAATCTAGATTATTGACTCTAGTGCAAGTGGGAGACTAAAGGAAATATGCCCTAGAGGCAATAATAAAGTTGTTATTTTATATTTCCTTATTCATGATAAAGGTTTATTATTCATGCTAGAATTGTATTGATCGGAAACTTAAATACATGTATGAATACATAAACAAATACCGTGTCCCTAGTAAGTCTCTACTAGACTAGCTCGTTGATCAAAAATGGTTAAGGTTTCCTAACCATAGACAAGTGTTGTCATTTGATAACGGGATCACATCATTAGGAGAATGATGTGATGGACAAGACCCATCCGTTAGCTTAGCATATTGATCGTTTAGTTTATTGATATTGCTTTCTTGATGACAAATACATATTCCTTCGACTATGAGATTATGCAACTCCCGGATACCGGAGGAATACTTTGTGTGCTATCAAACGTCACAACGTAACTGGATGATCATAAAGATGCTCTACAGGTATCTCCGAAGGTGTTTGTTGAGTTGGCATAGATCGAGATTATGATTTGTCACTCCGAGTATCGGAGAGGTATCTCTGGGCCCTCTCGGTAATACACATCATAAGAAGCCTTGCAAGCAAAGTGACTAAGGAGTTAGTTGCAAGATGATGTATTACGGAGCGAGTAAAGAGACTTACCAGTAACGAGATTGAACTAGGTATGAAGATACCGACGATCGAATCTCCGGCAAGTAACATACCGATGGACAAAGGGAATTACGTATGTTGTCATAAGGTTCGACCGATAAAGATCTTCATAGAATATGTAGGAGCCAATATGGGCATCCAGGTTCTGCTATTGGTTATTGATCGGAGAGGTGTCTCGGTCATGTCTACATAATTCTCGAACCCATAGGGTCCGCACGCTTAACGTTCGTTGACGATATAGTGTTATATGAGTTATATGATTTGGTGACCGAATGTTGTTCGGAGTCCCGGATGAGATCACGGACATGACGAGGAGCTCCGGAATAGTCTGGAGGTAAAGATTGATATATAGGACGATGATATTCGGACACCAGAAAAGTTTTGGGGTGCACTGGGTAGTCATCGGGTCACCGGAAGGGGTTCCGGACACCCCCGGTAGGTGTATGGGCCTAATGGGCCAAGGGGGGGGGGGACAGACCAGCCCACAAGGGCTGGTGCGCCCCTCTCCCTGGTCGGCCGGCCCTAGGGAAGGAAAGGGGGAGGGCTAGCCCCTCCTGCCTTCCCCTTCTCATGGGAGAAAGGAAAAGGGGGGGGGGGGGAAGGCGCCTCCCTCCCCTGCCTTTCCCCGCTCACCTAAAAAGGAAAGGGGGGCGCGGCTTGGGAGAGACCCCAAGTAGGATTCGGCCTACTTGGGGCACCTCCTTGGCTGCTCCCTCCACGCCCACCTATATATATGTGGGAGGGGGGCGCCACACATAACCACGACAATTGCTTAGCTGTGTGCGGCGCCCCCCTCCACCGTTTACATCCTCGGTCATATTTTCGTAGTGCTTAGGCGAAGCCCTGCGGAGATAACTTCACCATCACCGTCACCACGCCGTCGTGCTGCCGGAACTCATCCACTACTTCGCCGTCTTGCTGGATCAAGAAGGCGAGGACGTCACCGAGCTGAACATGTGCTGAACGCGGAGGTGCCGTACGTTCGGTACTCGATCGGTTGGAGCGCGAAGAAGTTCGACTACATCAACCGCGTTAACAAACGCTTCCGCTTACGGTCTACGAGGGTACGTAGACACACTCTCCTCTCTCATTGCTATACATCTCCTTGATAGATCTTGCGTGTGCGTAGAATTTTTTTTGTTTTCCATGCAACGTTTCCCAAAAACGCCTACGCAAAAACTCATCGATCCAACGGGACCTCACAGATCCGCATTCATGTCGCTGCTCCAACGCGTCGCCCGAGGGGCCAAACCTGGCTATTTAAGTCAGAGGGGCGGGCTTCACAACCCTAGCCGCCCCCATCTCATCCCTCCTCCTCCAGTCCACGCCGCCAGCGCGCCTCCGACTGCGCCCTATCCCGCTCTGACCTCATCTTCCGCAGGTAGCCATGGTCCGCCGTAGATTACCTACTACAAGATGCTGACCCCGCAACGACGGGCGGGGATGGAGGCATGACGTGCCGCTCGCATTCCAGCCGGCTTGCCTCCGGACTCTTCGAAAGAGGAAGAAGGAGAGCAGGATGTGGCGGCTGAGTAGGAGGCGCCGGACATGGAGATGAAGGAGGAGCTGTGGGATGAAGAGAAGCATGGCGTGGTTGGTCCGGCACCGGAGCAGGCCAGATTCAACATAGAGGACGCGCTGGCGGAGTTTGAGGTCGCCCAAGCGAAGGAGGCGGTGGAACAACAGATCATCCTCGAGCTCATCCAGCCCAATGCAGAATTTAAGTGTGAGCAACTCTTCACAAACAAGGAGAACATGTCGGAGTTTCGCTCGGTCACCAACGACCATGAGGCCGGCGGCTTCAGCAAAGACGTCATCGGCATATCCAATGACGAGTAGATCGTTTCCTTGTTTTTAGCTATGTTCGTGGATGAATTTAATGTTACATGTAATAGTGGGTATAAGGATGAGGAAATGAGAACTATCATTGCAATGTCCACGAAATGAGGAGTGCCTGGTCGGCCCGAATTTGTGAACTCGGGTTATAGATGCTCCTACGCTCATCTACGCCATCACCGAGGGATAGCGCAAAAGATTGCAGTGGTAAAAAGATTTATTTCTATTGTGTTAATGTTTCCTACCCGCAAATGAAAAATGTTTTCTTTCACAGGGAAAGAAAAAAGAAAGCTGTTGGCTTACAAATTCTTTTTCTTTAACACGGCTCACAAATTATTTGATTTCAGTGCGCCGGCTTTATTCTATTCGCCTTCTAAACTTCTTCTCGCTCCTTCAAATCACCAGGCAAAGACTACAGCATATTCTATTTGAAGGCACATACAATTGTACTGTAATGTCGACATCTTTTCCTAATTTAATTTTGATAATCAACATGTTTAGATGCATTGAACAATAGTTGCTAGAAAGCACACTTTGAAATAAATAGAGTACAATCAGAAGGTGCAAATCTGAATAACACATGTCTAGTGTTAATTTTTTAATTTTGTCCAGCACACTAGAGTAAAAGATTTATTCGCAAAAAAAAAAAAACTAGAGTAAAAGATTCCGGATAATCTTTGTACTTCAGATATACATATTTCAGCGTGGTGCATAAAAGCAACAAAGAAATATGTAGTTTGCAAGTTTTAGATCCAATTTAGATCTCATGACATGAGTATGCCATGTAGACCTCGGTTTTGTGAATAAACTAAACTGAACACAAAACACTATAAAGAAAATACTCCACACTCCGATTTAAAGATATGATGTTGTGGTGTAGTAGTAGTAGTAGTATGCCCTAGGCCTTCTCCATTTTGTTGATTTTGTGGATACAACTCCTAACGGACCTGATGCAATTTCACGAAGTGATAATCAGATGCAAAAAATTCCCTACAAAAAGATCCAACAATTGGCCAGTTTCTTTCACAGCCGTTGAAGTCTTATACCAGCCATAGATCAGAGGAAGACATTCTTTCAGAAGTGAAAAAACTTCACTGCCATCAATCTCCGTCACGTATCATACGCTGTTCAGTGGTGAAATCGCACCACAATGCATGTAATGTTGTCTGAGCTGTGCCGAGAGTGGGCCATTTCCGTCAGCTTCACCGCCGCCACCTCAGGCTCGTCCATTGCTCTCATAAGTGAAATAACATTCTTGTTTGTAAAAAAGACACAAACTATGATTAGCAGTGGACCAAATGAAACACACAAATAATATGGAAGACGATGTTCACCATATCGAATGTGCCAACATGCAGCTAGATCTCTAAACCCATATGGGCCGACCATGAGCGTTTGGGTTTATGCACTAGTAAAAAAAAAAAACAAGGTTCTCTAAATCTTTCCAGAGGCAACTCTTAGTACTATCAGCAAACACAAGCCATGCCGCCATAACCGCTTGAAATAAGCGGTTAGCTATCTCAAAAACACTCAACAAGCCATGCCGCCATATGCTGTGTTACAAACTTAAAATAGGTACCTCATTTTGCACAACATCCCAAAGACCATCTGTAGCGAGAACCAGGTATTCCAAGTCACTGCTGACCTGCGTTTCCTGCATTTTACAGTAGAACAGTACAAAAGATTCAGCAAGTGACACTTACCATACTTTTTGAACAGCAAGACCTTAAGTGTGTCAGCGTTCTGGGAACCGGGGTACCCAGACTTGCCTGCCTGCGGCCCTCGGCATGGCTTCACCAACGGTCTGGTACGGCCCATCTTCATCATCAACAACACAAGACCCTCGCGAGGGATCAAGCCTCGCGAGGCGGAAGACGCCAAGACCTCCAGAGGGAGCGGCTTCCTTAGGCCGGCTCCTGAGGAGCGGAGACTTCTATGCAAGCCCCACCTCGTGAGGTTTAGATGACGCAAGCCATGACGACCAAGGCCAGGCGGGCGCCAGCGGGCGCAGTACAGCAGGTTTCCTCTTCGGTGCTAAGGAAGCAAGCGCAGACGCAGAGTCCCAAGGAATCAGCCAAAAGTTTTCATTCCCGTGCTACAAGACCAGGACGGCAGGACGGAGGTCATCGCCGAACCCACCACGATGTCACAACCAGAAGCTTTGCAGGCGAAGTCCACCTTTAGTCAGGATAAGATGTACTACTTGTCTCCCTTCAAACTTGGCCGTTGTGGGATCCCTTCCCGCCTTCATTTTGGGGGAAGAGGACCAAGGCCACTATAAATATAGCTAGGCCATCACCGTAGAGAGGGGATCGATCAATCGATAGAGAGACAGAGGCTCGGATGAACCAGATCATCCTCACCAGCCCACACCCTCACAAGAGCACACCTCCTGAGGTTGTTCTCCCTCTGTACTAGTTCATCCTCAGCCCACCTCGAGGCCAATCCACCACAAAGCAGGAGTAGAGTTTTACACCACAAGGTGGCCCGAACCTGGGTAAACTGCTGTGTCTCCTTTCCTTCCAGTTCATCGAGCTAGGCGGTGAGATCCACGGGTCGGCAGACTGGGGAGATTGAGTTCTTCGCACGCACCCCAGAGTTAGAACCTTTTCTTGGGTCTGCGGAGCCCTGAATCCGACATTTGGCGTGCCAGGTAGGGGTGCGTCGGAGCCTCTCTTCCGCCGGTCGATTCGCCGCCGTTCCACCGTTCCCATGGCTGACGCTCCCCGAGCTCATGCTGAGCGTTGGGCCACTCGTCCTGCCCGGGCGGCGCCCTCCGCCCAAGAAGATCTCCACTCCGCGCTCCTCGCGGCCCGCACGCCGGCCGTAGGAGACATGGACCGCTCCCACCCGCTCCTGCGCTGCGCCGCAACCGGGCCACCACGCGATCTTCGAGCTTCGCCGCGGCAACGGCGTTGCACACCCGCCGGGAGCAGGCGAACATGCGAGCCGTGCTCATCGTGGCACGGGAGCTGCTGCGATGCAGGCTGGCGGAAGGCGGCCACGACGCCTTGCTGGAGCGGGTCGCCGAGCTGCTGGATGTCGCCTGTAGGGGTGCAGCGCCCTTCTGCACTTTACCTACGTCGTGAGCGCTGCCAGGGGCACGCGCCGACCCTCACTACGCCTACGCCCCCCCCCCCCCCGGGGGGCCCGGGGGCCCCGCAGCGCCGGCCTGGCTCGCGACGCCGTGGCGCCCACCGTGGATGCGTTGCCTCCGGCCGCCGCAGAGCTGGGCGGCCCCTCCTGGGGCCGCGCCGAGATGCCACTCTACGGTCGTGGTGACCTGGCGCCAAGGATGACGAGCAACGACGCTGGATGGCCGGGCGACGGCTCGGGGATGGCGGCTTCGGGCACTCCTGTGCCTACACTGACGGACTCGCTGTATGCGCCAAGAGGAAGCCCCCGTCCGTTCCCCTCGCCGGCATGGGCGTCGGGACCACATGAGGCCGAGGCTCTTCGCAGGCTGCCTCGGAGCTTCACCGGCGTCTTCCACGACAACAGCCACCGGGTACCATCAATATCTCAGGGGCGCGATTACACTAACCATGGACCGCAGGTGAACCAAGCCACGGCAACGGCCGTGGACCTCAGGACGATGGCCCCACCGCAGGCGGACGGAATGCACTGGGAGCCGCGCGGGGGGAGCCTGGTGCCAGGGCCTCCCCCGCGCCGCATGGAGCAAGGCGCCGCCGCCGCGGCGGCACATGCCGCTCGGAGGTAGGTCCTCCGCCGGGGAAGGCGCCGGCGAGCCCTTCCCCCGGTGGGGGGCCTGCGATCGCCGGGGCACCGCCAGCGTCCCCCTTGCCTCTTGGTCTCGTCCTGGTTTCCGAACACCCCAACGGTGGTCGGGGGAGGCACAGGGCGGGGCCCCCGCCCGGCGAGCCCTTCCCCCGGTGGGGGGCCTGCGATCGCCGGGGCACCGCCAGCGTCCCCCTTGCCCCTTGGTCTCGTCCTGGTTTCCGGACGCCCCAACGGTGGTCGGGGGAGGCACAGGGCGGGGCCCCCGCCCGGCGCCAAGGATACCCGTGAAGATCTCCGCTCGTGACACTCTCACGTAATAATGAGTTGGGGCTGTACACGCCCCGGAGTCTCCTGAGCGCCGCCCTCGGGCCTCACGGGGGCTCCCACCCACGTCCAAGTGGAAGCACCATGCTCCGCGCTGGCCGTTGACACTGTCCCCCAATGACTATGCCCACGCCCAGTGGAAGCACTTAGCTCCGCGCTGGTGAGAAGACTAGTCTAGGTGCCGGACGCGGCTGTTTGTTTCGCCCTTGATAGTGCAACTAATCCCCGGGTGGTTTTGGTAATTCATAACAACATATAGCTCATTGAACTAATATCCATTCAAGATTAATGTTTCAGAAAGTTCAATGATTGGTATGGCATGGACTAGAGATGTGGACCCCTCAAAATACTAAGGACATATTGGCAAAAGTTCAAGACTACATTTTCATTTTAGTGATCCAAGATCACATTGAGTCCATAGGAAAAGCCAATACTATTAAAAGGGGATGAGGTGTTGCTTAATGGCTTGCTTGCTCAAAATGCTTAGTGATATGCTCCAAAAGCCCTCAACCACTTTCTCATTTCCACATATGTCCTAATCCTAAAGTCAAACTCGGCCCCACCGATTTGATCTATCCGGCGCCACCGAGTTCACTTGACATAGCCATTGCCAGAAACCCTAATCAGTTCAGTCTCACCGATAGGGATCTCGGTCTCACCGAGATGGGATTGCAAACTCTCTGTTTCCCTTCGTAACGTTTCGGTCTAACCGAAATGAGCGATCGATCCCACCGAGTTGGTAATGCAAACTCTCTGTTTCCTTTTCGTAACGTTTCGGTCTCACCGAAATGAGCGATCGGTCCCACCGAGTTTGCCTGACCAAGTCTCTGTTTGCTTATTACTGAAATCGGTCTTACCGAGTTCATGTGATCGGTCTCACCGAGATGAGGTTTCGCCCTAACCCTAGCGCATCGGTCTCACCGAGTTGGTATTGTCGGTCCCACCGAAAAGCCTAACGTTCACATTTTGAACCAGGTCGGTCTCACCGAATTTCACTATTCGGTCCCACCGAGTTTGGTAAATTATGTGTAACGGTTAGATTTTGTGTGGAGGCTATATATACCCCTCCACCCCCTTCATTCGGGAGAGAGCCATCAGAACGTGCCTACACTTCCACTACTCATTTTCTGAGAGAGAACCACCTACTCATGTGTTGAGACCAAGACATTCCAATCCAACCACAAGAATCTTGATCTCTAGCCTTCCCCAAGTTGCTTTCCACTCAAATCATCTTTCCACCATATCCAAATATGTGAGAGAGAGTTGAGTGTTGGGGAGACTATCATTTGAAGCACAAGAGCAAGGAGTTCATCATCAACACACCATTTATTACCTTTTGGAGAGTGGTGTCTCCTAGATTGGTTAGGTGTCACTTGTGAGCCTCCGTCAAGATTGTGGGGTTGAACCAAGGAGTTTGTAAGGGCAAGGAGATCGCCTACTTCGTGAAGATCTACTCGACTGAGGCAAGTCCTTCGTGGGTGATGGCCATGGTGGGATAGACAAGGTTGCTTCTTCATGGACCCTTCGTGGGTGGAGCCCTCCGTGGACTCGCGCAACCGTTACCCTTCGTGGGTTGAAGTCTCCATCAACGTGGACGTACGATAGCACCACCTATCGGAACCACGCCAAAAATCTCCGTGTCTACATTGCGTTTGCTCCCTCCAAACTCCTCCCATTTACCTTCATATGCAATGATTTACATTCCGCTGCTATACTCTTAGAATTGCATGTGTAGGTTGATTGCTTGACTTGTGTTAAGTTGCTAAAATCTGCCAAGACATAAAATTGGGAAAAGGCTAGATTTTTATTTGGTCAAGTAGTCTAATCACCCCCCCTCTAGACATACTTTCGATCCTACAACCCTCTTTCTGTAACCCAGTTGCCATCTTTTGGAATGAGATTTGGAGTTTCGTGTGCTTATCAAAAAGGGGGGGGGGGGGGAGATTTTTCGATTCGTGGTGTTTTCTTGCCTTTTGGTTTACGTTAAAAGCAAGGCTCATGCCTGCTGCCGCAGGACCACTACGCGCACGCCCTGCCGCGACTCGGCAGTCGGCTCCTTGCGCGGTGCTCTCAGGCGGGTCTGCAGGCTCCTCAGGAGGCTCAAGCCCTCGCATGCCCCGCGGGGCCCGCCTCGGGAAGGAAGCGCCCTCACGACACGGGAACCCGTCCAAGACCGCCAACACCAAAGATAAGTCACAACGAACTACTCTAGTAGGGGGCCCTCTTGCCCCCGGCAGCTCGTTTTAAAATCAATTTAGAAGGCATATCATCGTTTCATAACCGGGGAACCCCCACCAAAAAATACTTTCCACGCCCCACGGGGCCATGCCCGAAGTTTTGGTATACAGGTCAGGATCGGGAAGGAAACGCAAGCCTAGCGAGACGCACTGCCGTCGGCGTCGCCATCTTCATCTTCACCATCATCGGTACCACCCTCTTCGGCTGCGGGCACTCCCACACCATCTTCACAGGCGATCTCCGCGACCAGGTCGTCCACATGGTCATCCACCCAGCTCGCCAGGTCGCCCTGCGTGACCCTGGGCACGGGGGTTATCGCAGCATCGAAGTTGAAGTCAGGGTCAAGGCTAAGGAGGTAGCTGAAGACGCGTGAGAACGCGCGCCCGAGAAGTTCCTTGCTCCTTTCCTCGACGAGCTGGCGTGCCCTCATGGCCCGGTCCTCCAGACGGGTCACGACTTGGGTGAAGAAGTGAAGGTAGCTGGCATCGTCAGCCTCGTGCGGGCGGGAGACGCTCTCTTCACAAATGATATCCAAAGCCCGGTTGGCCCGGACCCTGAGGTCCTCAAGCATCGAGGAGCGCTCGCGCTGCATCGTCCGGCGGTGGCTTGCTTTGCTCGTGGCTTTCTCCACAAGAAACGTGACACCCACGACCTGCTGCTGGAGTGAGGACAAGTCGGCTTGGGCGGAGGCCCGAGCCTCCTTGGCGGCCATCTCGCGCTGCTCTGCCGCGGCAAGCTTCACCCAGAGGGCGTCGGTCCTGCCCTGGAGCTCAACCTGCCGCTGTTGGAAGCGGGTCTCCTGGAGCCCCAACTTCCGGCGGTATTCGCCAACAAGGGCCTTGCGGATCTCCGCACCAGCTCCACATGCGGAGCGTCCTGGCGGCCCACGAAGCCAGGCACCAGGCGATCCTGTCGGAGGAGACGCCGGATCCTCGCGAGCCCCCCGGGCCCCAGGGGCCTCACGAGGCTCAGGACCCGGACGGCTCGTGAGGAACGACTTCGGCGACTCGCGTCTTCAGCTACTCCAACACTTCTTCAGCAACGGTGCCAGGTGACATTTTTCAGTTTGTTCAGTTGGGGGTGCCCCTCGGGCTGCATTATCCCCAAGCCGTGTGGGTCCGTCCCTACGGCGTGTATCGTTCCTTGCATTTATCAGAACTGGCCTTACCTCTTCATGAGTTGCTTTATGATTATCACCCGTCTATCCGGTGCTCTGTCGCCCCTTCGCGGCCTCTGCGCGTTGCTAACCCGCCTGCTGCTCATCCCGCCACGGGGGCTGCTGGCACGGCGCCTGTGCTCGGGTCCGTCCCTGCAGCGCTGATAAACCTGAGAGATCGAGCTCTGGCTCGCGGCCCGCCCCGCGCACGTCACCTCACCGGATCCTCAATGCCTTCATCTTCTTGCGGAAAGATCAACGGCTAGACAGCAAGCGCGGCTATGTGTACTAACTCGGAGGAACCTCCGGAACCAAACTACGAGCGGCTCCCGCAGGCCACTACTTTTTCGCGCAATTCGCTTGCACGTTAAAGGGGGGGGGGGGGTCCCTGAGCATCGCGCCTCACGGACTCCTACTGGCTCTCGAGCCCTCACCCCCTGGCCTTGACCACGGCATCGCGACCTAGCATACCAGCAGCGGCTGAGCCTCGCTCGGGAGCCGGGACCCGATGACGTAGAGCACCCAGATGAGCGAGAAAAAGGGCACCGGCGTGAGCACTGCCTAGAGCCGCCACTACCAGGACGCAGTCAGGCGTCGCGCGGAGGAATCGCCGCAGGCTTGCCAAGATAAGTCACTACACACATGTCGGCGTAAATTTCACGACCTAGTATTTTGATTTTCGCGATCTCGCTCGGGCAGGGCCGCTTTCCCTATCAGCCTCCAGGGGGTTGCTTGCGCGCTAAAGGGGACCTCCTGAGCATCGCGCATCAGGGGCTCTTACCGGACCTCGGGCCGCCCACCTCCTGGCCTTGACCATGGCATCGCGACCTGGCATACCAGTGACGGCTGGAGCCGCCTGGGGACTGGGTCCTGTCAGCGTAGAGCGCTAAAGCTACCGCAAGAACGAAAGGGAGCATCATGCCAAAACGAGATACGCGACCGCAGCATCAAACTAGGAACAATAACATGGAGGCAGAAGCATTACAGTTCTTACATGCCCCCACGGGGCTCATCACGGTTTTGTGCAGAAAAGACAAAAGAGAGGGACCTTGGAGAACCCCGGCCTCAGGACATCACCGACGGCGCCGAGTCGACGCCGCTGCCGCGCTTCGCGGGCGGTGAGAGCTCGGCGGCTCGTAGCTGTCGTCGTCGCTGGACTCTGGAGAGTCGCTGGATTCTGGAGAGCTGCTGTCACCAGAGGAGCTGCTGGCAAGGCCAAGGGCAAGTTCAGCGCCCGTGGCCGCGCCGCGTGGATCGCCTCTTCCGGAGCAGCACTCCAGGCGCCGGCCGTCTTCGTCGAAGACCTTGAAGAAAAGCGTGGAGGCTCCGTCGTATTCAAAGTGGATGGTGAGGGCCCCTTCCGGGCAGCAGGCGCGGGCGATCTCGCCCCATCCCCAGGTCATGAAGACTTCGCCAGGACGGATGACCTCAACCTCCGCTTCGGCAGCTTGGCTGCAGCACCCGGCGTGTAGCAGCCACAGCTCGACGGGCCCCCTCGGCGGTATCTCCTCTGCGAAGAACCGCGGGAGCCGGGTCCACGTGCGTGGCGGCATTGCCGCCCACACCACGAACTCGCGCGACGAACCTTCGGCATGAGTTCGCAAGCCGGACGGCCGGGCAGCCGTCGCCTGTCCTCCTCCACGACCCTGGCCCACGCGGCGCTGGGCGCTGTCTCCAAGCGCAGGGCCCTGCGCGCGGGCATACATAGGGATTGGGAAGCCCGGTGGAGCCCGTTCGTGCCAAGGCCGCGTCACCTCGGCCCCTTCGCCGGCGTCGCGGGAGCGGCTAAGCCTCTTCTTCGGCGGGAGTGGCCCGGGTACCTCCCGAAGGGCTTTTCCCTTCTCCGCCGCGGAAAACCTCCTTATCGGTGCCATGGACGCTTCGTCAAGATGGCGAGGCAAGGAGGAAGAAGCAGGCAGCAGGAAGACGGAGATGAGCAGGGGGGCTCCGCCCCTCCACCCATTTATAGCCAGAGGGAGGCCAACCGCCGGCCTCCACGATCTCCAGTAATGATGATCTTTTTGCATGCAGCAGACTATTGTCAAGCCGAACGGTTGCCGAGGCAGCGTGGGGAAGCGGAGACGCCCACGTCCCATCAAGCGCCACGCGTCGACCGGGTCCGCAGGCGGTTAGGGCCCGCGACGCTTCGCCCTTGCCTTTGGCTCCGCCTCGAAGCCAAGTCCGAGCGCGCCTTGGGCCCGGGGGCTACTGTCGGCGTTCTGGGAACCGAGGTACCCAGACTTGCCTGCCTGCGGCCCTCGACGTGGCTTCACCAACGCCTGGTACGGCCCATCTTCATCATCAACAACACAAGACCCTCGCGAGGGGCCAAGCCTCGCGAGGCGGACGACGCCAAGACCTCCAGAGGGAGCGGCTTCCTTAGGCCAGCTCCTGAGGAGCGGAGACTTCTATGCAAGCCCCACCCCGTGAGGTTTAGATGACGCAAGCCATGACGACCAAGGCCAGGCGGGCGCCAGCGGGCGCAGTACAACAGGTTTCCTCTTCGGTGCTAAGGAAGCAAGCGCAGACGCAGAGTCCCAAGGAATCAGCCAAAGGTTTCCATTCCCGTGCTACAAGACCAGGACGGCAGGACGGAGGTCATCGCCGAGCCCACCGTGACGTCACAACCAGAAGCTTTGCAGGCGAAGACCACCTTTAGTCAGGATAAGATGTACTACTTGTCTCCCTTCAAACTTGGCCGTTGTGGGATCCCTTCCCGCCTTCATTTTGGGGGAAGAGGACCAAGGCCACTATAAATATAGCTAGGCCATCACCGTAGAGAGGGGATCGATCAATCGATAGAGAGACAGAGGCTCGGATGAACCAGATCATCCTCACCAGCCCACACCCTCACAAGAGCACACCTCCTGAGGTTGTTCTCCCTCTGTACTAATTCATCATCAGCCCACCTCGAGGCCAATCCACCACAAAGCAGGAGTAGGGTTTTACACCGCAAGGTGGCCCGAACCTGGGTAAACTGCTGTGTCTCCTTTCCTTCCAGTTCATCGAGTTAGACGGTGAGATCCACGGGTTGGCAGACTGGGGAGATTGAGTTCTTCGCATGCACCCCAGAGTTCGAACCTTTTCTTGGGTCTGCGGAGCCCTGAATCCGACAAAGTGAAGTTGCGTTAACAGTAGAATACTAAAAAAATCCTGCATTCAAAAGTACCAGAATCTAAATAAACTTCGGAACACACCATTCCACTTTCCAGTGAAGTGGTGTTAACTGCTTGAGGCCCTTCGTCCCGTTTCATAAATTAACCTTCTGAAATGAACTGTATAATATGACTAACATTGTTGTGACTTTACTGTTACCAGATATACACAGAATATTCTGTCAATGTCGGTTATCCTTATTCCCAGGCAATCTGCATATGTACACGTTGACATGCCTCTCCAGAGTCCAGACAAACAACTACAGGAATACCAAAATCCTGAAGGATTGCCAAGGAACCCCATATGGTACTTACACCCAAAAAAAGGGTTCTGAACATGCCCTGTTATCTAATCACAGCAATATCATCTATTACCATTAGAACAGGGCTCCCCCCCCTCGTTTCCCTGGAAAAAAACACATCCCCTCTCCGTTTCATCCGACATCTCTTTCACCTCCCACTCAAAATACCAGAAAAAGAATCCTCTCTCAGAGACAAATTAATGTAGGTCTTCCCACCTCACAAACTCCTCAAAATGAGGAAATGTGAAACGTTCCACAAAAGACGCCACTCATAAGATAAAACTACAACATCATATCTTGTATCACTGAAATAAGTTATTATGGTAGACAGCAATAGACGCAAGTGTCTCTCACTAGGACATGAAAATATCCATTCATAGGAACGTCAGATCAATATGTGCCAGATGATAAAGATGTTAACATGCATGATTTCTTTTAGTTTGGCACAAGTAGCGTAGATTATTGTACTTCCAGTTGGAAGACCAATATAGACACCCAAGTTAAAGTTGTAACTTCAGGACTGGAATTAAGGTTGCAACAAGAATCTACTACCATCATCCAACAAATCTACAGGACAATTATAAAATCCCCACTGTTTGATTCAGCAAGCAATGGTCCAGATCACAGGTGATTAAAGGTGCCAGCATCCCAATATTTTCTCAACTGATCAATCAGTAAATGACAGTATTTTATTAGACGGAATGAACTTGCAGTTTCTGAAGGACTGCAGGAAATCCATTTGAATTTAGGTTGATAGTCTGTAAAGTGGGTATTTGTCATTTGTACTCAGGTTGATGGTCCGTAAAGTGGGAATTCATTATTCCTCATGTGCATGGCGAATGTATATTTGGGTCTACAAAAACAAAAACAAAAACAGCACGAGGAAACCGGTTCCTTCCTCGATAACACTGAAGTACTAAACTAACTGAAGTTTCAGGGACTGGGAATTAACACAGAACTAAACATAAATTAGATACCTGAATGTCAGGCTCTGCTATCAGATAATTCTTCAATGAACGGTTGCCAAATGCACGGGACATTGCCAGAATTCCATCAACCCTCCAAGTAAAACCTGCAGAAGGGCTCATATGAAAACAGAAAAAGAAACAAAAATGATACAATATTTCTGAAGAACCTTCAACTAACAGAAAAATAGGAGAAACATGTGGTGTTAGACATGTACGCAATCAGTTGTGCAATCTCCCCATTTTAAAAACTTTGTATTTGAATAAGGCAAAAGTTCAGGTGGGCTTATAGTTCCCCATTGATGCCTCAAGAATATAAGATGAAGTTAGCTAATAACCTCGATTTTTGCTAGCTTCCACATCCAATTAAGTTGAAGCTAGCTATATCAGAAGAGTATTGTAAGGAAAAAGTGGTCTTACCATCATAACTAACACCACCTCCAGCATTCTCAATTCTCGTTCGCTCATCCTTTAAGTTAGGTTTATGGTCATTTGAGAGTGGGATAGCTACAAAACACAGGGACAAACATGTCTTCTTATATTATTCACGGGTAAAAAAGGAACCAGAGAACAATTAGTGTTCACAATTTGTAGAGCAATATAGCAACATAACAAAGTACACATGCATGAATGAATTGAAAAATATGAGGTGAACAGTTAATAACTGAATTTAGTATTTAGTAGGCCAGAGTATTCATTCCTTAACACAATAAAATAAAATAAATACATGAAAAGAACTCCTTTCATAATTGGGACTCAGACGACACATGTCAAATCCCTAGCAAATAACTTTGTACTAAATCAGCGACACTTATTTTGAGACGGAGGGAGTATCATTTAAGCAAGTTTAAGTGTACTATGAACTACAACACAAGGATGCGGTAGCCACTGGATGGCAGAGTGTTTCAGTGTAGAGTAAGCTTGGCAGCTGTTAGTTGTATTGGATATCAGTAAAAACATCTTCACTAACAAAAAATATGATAAGAAGAATATTACCCTTGCCACCTTTTAAAGCGATAGCACGTGAATCACCAACATTTGCTACATAAATTTGGTCACCAACCAGAACAGCAGCCAAAGCAGTCGAACCATCCTCCCTATAAGGAGTGGTTACCGACTCCAAGAAATCAGCATCAGTTTTCAGGAAGGTCGTCTCTGTTTTTGCAAAAGTAATCAACAGTGATAACATAAGTATGATGCGGCACTGGGAAGGGCCTTACTACGCAAGAAGGTATAGTAAACAGAAGAAAAAACACATTACTCATAGCAAGCTTTGGGTTTCTCAGGAACTGAGGATGTTCGATAAGGTTGTCAAGCAGATGTTCCTTTAGATATTCAGCGGCAAGTGCTCCTGCATGACCTAGTGTACCAAATATTTAAAAGCATAAACATGGTAGCCAATGAACCACAGATTAATGAAGGCATGTTTTAAGATAATACCATCAAATACACCAAACAGGCTAACTGACTGTCCCTTCATTTTAGCGAACTTTACATCGTAGCGATCCTCCATAGTAGGTCTCCTCCCCTTAAAACTTGAATATCCGCAGCTCAGCTTACCATCCTCACTGGCAACAAATTGTTTATATTACATCAATGATCAATCCAAATAGTATGTCAGTCTCTAACACCACAAAGAATCATGAGCACGTGAAGTGAAAGGAATTGTATGTACAAGCTACCTAGAGGTCAATGGCTAGAAGATAAATTTAATCATAGTGTAATTATTTTTTTAGAAGTATTCACAATGAAATACAGTAGCTATGTAGCCAACATTACTAGGATTGTACAAAGTAACTATATGAGATGTTTCAGAAGCTAATGAAGCACAGCTGAATCGTGTCTTATTTTCGATCATGCTTCAGAATAGATGGCATTGCCACATTCCCTAGCATTTTATCCAACTGGTATCTGTCAATGGAGCTCTTGGCGCGGCGGTAGCATAAATCCAGATTGAATGCCCGCCGGTGAGCATCTCGATATGGTCACCATCCATGGATTTCCTCGAACACGCCAATGGCGGACACTGGCATTAAGCCCATCACTAGGTGAGATGGTCATTGGACCTTGAAATCACCTCTCTAAGCCGCCGCTAATCAAGTTACGCAGCACCGCTCGTCTCGTCGCCAAGCCGCGCCGCGGCTGCAGCTGTGGTAGAGCCGGCGAGGATGAAGAGGAGGATTCAGGAGTCGTCCTGCCACCGGAGCCTGAGGCCACGGCCCGGAATCCGCGCCCGCCGGGCGACGCGCGGGGTGTCGCGACGGAGGCGGTCACCCGCCGCCGGCCCGCCGCTGCAATGCCGACCAGGCCACGCAGGTTAGCGGCAGCGGCGCGTGCCATCCCTAGCAGGTTTAGTGTACCATACTACATCCGTAATCCGTAACGCATAGTATCATATGTTGCTATCATATAGGTCTATATTTATTATCATGCATGACATAAAGTAGTACATCATTTAATATGATACGGTATCATGATATGATACTCAAGCATCTCTTTCTCCATTTAATTCTATGCCATCTCATCAAAGTTGCTTAGTTGGCATGCATGATACTACCTATGATACTCCCATTATGACCAGCCTGAGAGAAAAAGGGAAAAGCGGCGGTTATTCAAGAGTCGTGCTGGACTTGGGCGCGTCGCCTTCTGTGAGAAGACTCTCTACGTATGAAAATGCGAAGGGCACACGTGGCAGCGTGGAACGCAACGGAGAAAAATTGCCTCTCTTTTTTTTTAGTCCATGAGAAAAATTGCCAAAAGACTACTATATGGAGCGTGGAGTATCTGCTCCGGAGCTCAAATACTCTCTGATGGAGAGTAAAATCAAAACAAATGATAAAAAGATACAAAAATTCAAATTTTTGTATGTTAAACTTTGACAAAAGTTTTGTGTACTTGCAAAAACTTATCATGAAAGGAAATTCATGGAAGTCGTGGAAAAAATGGATGCTTCAAAAATGCTATATGTGAAAGCATTTTCGAGTGCTGTTTTTTTTTCATGAATTCCACAAATATCATTTCGTGATAAAATTTGTTAAGTCTACAAAATATTTGTCAAAAATTGACATGGGAAATTTCAAAAAAATTCAAAAAAAAGATTTTACAGTTCATGGTGAGCTCATTTGAGCTTGGAGGCAGAAGAGGACTTTCATACTATATCTTCCTTCTATCTAGAGAAGGACTATCATTTATATGCGGAAGAATTATGATGAAGGATGGATTGAGCTTCTTTGTCATCTATAAATACACCCTTCCTTTCGTCCAGACGCGCACTATCCTATCATCCTTTCTCTCTCCCCCTCTGCTTCTGCCCACCAGCGAAAACTTCACCATGGCTCCGAAAAGGAAGACGCTGAAATCCTCGAAGTTGAGTTTGCGATCGCGAGGCGGGGCCTCGCCGCGACCAGTCTTGCCCAGTCCCACTTTAGGGAGGCGGAGCTAGATCGAATCAGGCCGTGGCTGGTGTCGGCGGTCCGGGAGGATGCGCGTGTGATTCTCCTTCCTACTTACGCGCCGGTCCCGGATGTGGATAAAACGGTGGTCTTTTCACGCCACATCCTTTTAGGACTTCTGTTGTTGTTCTCTGTCTTCTTACTCGCCATCTTGAGCGATTTCAGTATCCACCCCATTCACCTTCCTCCCAGCTTCGTCCTTCTGCTTGCCACCTTTGGTCATCTCCGCGAGATGTTCGCGGGGGTGGCGCCTTCAGTGGCACTCTTTTGCCACTACTTTGTTCTCCGCCCATTCGATGACGAGTGGTGGCTGGCGGCTATCACTTCTTCCTCTGCGAAGACCTCACTGATACATCTCTGACGTATCTATAATTTTTGATTGTTTCATGCTATTATATTATCAATCTTGGATACTTTATATGATATTTTATATCATTTTTGGGGACTAACCTATTAACTCAGTGCCTAGTGCTAGCTGTCGTTTTCTACTTGTTTTTGGTTTTACAAAAAATCTATACCAAACGGAGTCCAAACACGACGGAACTTTTTGACGATTTTTTTTGGACATACGAGACCCTAGAAGCTTCGGGGAAGGACCAGAAGACCTACGAAGAGACGGCAAGGCAACAGGGCGCGCCTGGGGGGGTAGCCGTGCCCTGATGCCTTGTGGGCCCCTCGTGGCTTCGTCTGACCTAATTCCAGCACTATAAATTCACAAATATTGGAAAAACCCCCAGAGAAGCCAACGATACAATTTTTCCGCCGCTGCAAGCTTCTGTACTCTCGCGGTCCCATGTGGAGGCCTTTTCCGGTACTCTGCCGGAGGGCTTCTACATCAATCTTGTTGCACCTCCGATGATGTGTGAGTAGTTTACCACAAACCTACGGGTCCATAGTGATTAGCTAGATGGCTTATTCTCTCTCATTGATCTTCAATACAATGTTCTCCTCGGAGTTCTATCCGGTGTTATCTTCTTTTACGGTGTGTTTATTGGATCCGATAAAATATGGGTTTATGATTGGATTATTCATTGAAAGTAATTGAGTCTTTTCTGAACTTTATTATGTATGATTGTTATAGCTATGTAATGCTTTCCGATCTATGAATTTTCTTTGGCCAAGTTAATTCGTTGTGCTTCAGTGGAAGTGGTGCATAGTAGTAGGTTCAATCTTGCGGTGTCCTCACCCAGTGACAGAGGGGGAGCGAGACATGTATTGTATTGTTGCTACTAAGGAGAAAACGACGGGGTTTAATCATATTGCTTGATTTTATTCTGTCTACATTATGTCATCTTACTTAAAGCATTACTCTGTTTGTCATGAACTCAATATCATAGATGCATGTTGGATAGCGGTCGATTAGTGGAGTAATAGTAGTAGATGCAGGCAGGAGTTGGCCCACTTGTCACGGACGTAATGCATATGTACATGATCATGCCATGAATATCGTCATAACTATGCGTTTTTCTATCAATTCTCCAACAGTAATTTGTCTACCCACCATATGATATTTTTATGAGAGAGAAGCCTCTAGTGAAAACTATGGTCCCCGGGTCTATTTTAATCATATTATAAAACCAAAAATATATTGCTGCAATTTTATTACTTTTATTTTACTTTGTAATTTATCTATCTACTATTACCATATTTAATCCTTGCGATTAACGAGTACAAGGGGATTGACAACCCTCTTGCCCGCGTTGGGTGCAAGTATTTGCTCTTGTGTGTAGGTACTGCTAAAGGTTGTTTGCGTGAGTCTCCTATTGGTTCGATAACCTTGGTTCTCTACTAAGGAAAATATTATCTACTACTATATTGCTTCACCCTTCCTCTTCGGTGAAAATCCCAAAGCAACTCACAAGTAGCACTCACCAACCACTATATCCATGACGTCTACTACGCGACTTTATTTTTGTAGACTCTGTTGGGCCTCCAAGCGCAGGGTTTTGTAGGACAGCAACAAATTTCCCTTAAGTGGATGACCTAAGATTTATCAATCTATGGGAGGTGCAGGATGAAGATGGTCTCTCTCAAACAACCCTGCAATCAAATACAAGAAATCTCTTGCGTCCCCAACACACCTTATACAGTTGTCAATTATATAGGTGCACTAGTTCGGCGAAGAGATGGTGATACAAGCA
This sequence comes from Thinopyrum elongatum, assembly GCA_011799875.1. NCBI lineage: Eukaryota > Viridiplantae > Streptophyta > Magnoliopsida > Poales > Poaceae > Thinopyrum > Thinopyrum elongatum. Next base: position 461,419,687 of record CM022303.1, read on the forward strand.
TAATATGGATGGTAGAAATGGGTTTTTATACTCTGAACAATTAAATTCAGCAAGGTAGCAAGTAACAAAAGCGAGTAAATCGATGTCTCATTGCTTAGAAACAAGGCCTAGGGTTCATATTTTCGCTAGTGCATTCTCTCAACATCATTAACATAATTGAATTACATAACAATCCATCAAAATGCGGCAAAGAATCACTCCAAAGTCTTTATTCCTATCGGATAAAGTAGGATGAAATCGTGTAGGTAGTAAACCACCTCAAAGTTCTGTTTCCAATCAATCTTATGAACCACCCCAAAATGTCACTAATAGTTCTAGAGATCGTACTACGACAACATCATATGATACGCATCAATCAACTCTAATGTCATTTAGACACCCAATGTCACCACGGGTATCCGCAAGTGAGACGTGCATCAAGTGATCTCAAATCCAAAATATTCAATCCAACATAAAGAAACCTCAAAGAGGAAGACTCAATTCACCGCAAAATCCTGCACCAGCTCCTCCCATGGCTCCTGCTCCTGCTCTGGTAACCGCGGCGGTGTGGGTGACCATGGCCCGACACCTAGCGAGTCGGCCATCTCGGGTGCCGTGCACGACCAGCTCCACCGTTGGCCCACCAGACGGGGGTTCCACGCGGCAATGGGCGGCTCCTTTACCACCTATTCCTGCACCTCCTCCTTGACATCTCCAGCTCCGGGATGACCATGTCACCGGCCGCAGAGAGGGCAAACTGGGTTTCGAGGCCCTCCGATTGGCGCTCGTTGTGGGTGTTCATGGAGTCCTCCATGACACGCCTCACGAGCTCGGCCTCCACATGGGTGCACAATTATTTTGGGCGGTGGAGGTAGGTGGACGGTCACCACGCTTCCCTGAGGCAGGCGAGGAGCAAGCGCGTGCCCGTCCGTTCAACATTCGTGTGGACGCAAACCGGGAGCAGGTTTGCGCCGGAAATGGGGATGGAGCGGGTCGGACGCCAAACGGACAAAAAATGGGGATGTTGTCACGCGTTGGGCCGTGCCGCCTGTCCGTTTGGGGCCAAACGGACAAGCACAGACATGATGGGGTCTAGCGTTGGAGTTGCCCTAACTAGGCTTATAGACAAGAGGAGGAGCTTGCAAACATGCTTGTTGTCTGGCTCTGGCAAGGACTGCCTTCCTCTTTTTTGATTGAAAAATGCGGTGGGGTTGTATGGTTATGATATTTCGGAACGTCCTTACTCCCAACAGAAAAAATAGTGACCACGAGCAGGACGAAGTTGTTTGGTTACAAAAAACGGAATATGGGACGGTTGTCTACTAAAACACGATCAATCACTAAACTGTGTCCAAGGAATTCTGATGGTTCCATCCAGGATTTGGTCTCCAGCATCAAATGGATAGAAAATGATGTTTTAGGATCTCCAGATGATGTAGTGCTATTATTAAATCTTCAGTTCAATGTTTTTTTCATATAGTTTATGACAGTTAACTCAACCCCCAGGGGCAAATTATGAATACTGCTTTTCCACAGTCGGCTTCACTCACTTGGCAAGTGATACGTCTCCAATGTATCTATAATTTTTTATTGTTCCATGCTGTTATATTATCATTCTTGGATGTTTTACCTTAATTTTATAGCGACTTTATATCATTTTTTGGGACTAACCTATTGACATAGTGCCCAGTGCCAGTTGCTGTTTTTTGCTTGTATTTTACTTCGCAGAATATCCATATCAAACGGAGTCCAAACGCAGCGGAACTTTTTGGAGATTTTTTCAGCCCAGAAGACAACTTGGGAGCCAAGGAAGTGCACGAGGGGAGGCCCGTGGGGCCCACCACCCACCTGGGCGCGCTAGAGGCCCCTAGCGCGCCCTGATGGGTGGTGGGGCCCACGGAGGTCTCCTCCACCGCCTCTCAGCTCTATAAATACCTAGATATTCTATAAACCCTAGAGGAGTCGTCGAAACACAATTTCAGCCGCCGCAAGTTCCAGAACCACGAGATCCAATCTAGAGCCCTATTCCGGCACCTTGCCGGAGGGGAACACAATCACGGAGGGGTTCATCATCCTCATTGGTGCTCCTCCGATGATGCGTGAGTAGTTCACCATAGACCTACGGGTCCGTAGGCAGTAGCTAGATGGCTTCTTCTCTTTTTTTGATTCTCAATACAATGTTCTCCTTGATGTTCTTGGAGATCTATTTGATGTAATGACTTTTTGCGGTGTGTTTGTTGGGATCCGATGAAGTGTGAGTTTATGATCAGATCTATCTATGAATATTATTTGAGTTTTCTTTGATCTCTTATATGAATGATTGTTATAGCCTTGTATTTCTTCTCCGAAACTTTGGTTTGGTTTGGCCAACTAGATTGATTTTTCTTGCAATGGGAAGAGGTGCTTTGTGATGGTTCGATCTTGCGGTGTCCTCACCCAGTGACATAAGGGGTAGCGAGGCATGCATGTATTTTTGCTATTAAGGATAAAAAGATGGGGTCTATTCCCACATGAATAGATCTTGTCTACATCATGTCATCGTTCTTATTGCATTACTCCGTTTCTCCATGAACTAAATACAGTAGAAGCATGCTGGATAGCGGTCGATGTGTAGAGTAATGGTAGTAGATGCAGGCAGGAGTAGGTCTACTAATCTTGGATGTGATGCCTATATACATGATCATTGCCTTGGATATCGTCACAACTATTTGCTCTTCTATCAATTGCCCAACAGTAATTTGTTTACCCACCGTATGCTTTTTTCTCAAGAGAAGCCACTAGTGAAATCTACGGCCCCCGGGTCTATCTTTTATCATATTATTTTCAGATCTATTATTCCAAAAACCCAAAATACCTTGCTACATTTTTTTCTTTACTTATTTTATTTTGTGTTTTTGCTAGATCTATTTATCCAATCTCATACAATTTAATCTATCTTTTTACCGTGGAAGGATTGACAACCCCTCTTACGCGTTGGGTTGCAAGTATTTGTTCTTTGTGTGCAGGTACTGTTTACATAGTGTTGCTTGGTTCTCCTACTGGATTGATAACCTTGGTTTCATAACTAAGGGAAATACTTACCGTTACTGTGCTGCATCATCCTCTCCTCTTCGGGGAAATACCAACGCAGATGCAAGCAATCAGCAAGGTATTTTGCATGGCTTGGAATTACTTAAGGCCGGAGTTATTTGGAGAGTGTATGATGGTTCTAATATTAATATATGGAGAGATAACTGGCTCCCAAGATCGTCTGGCCTTAAAATTACTGCAAGGAAGAATAGGACCAGGATCAAATGGGTGTCTGACTTGATTTTGAGTGGACCTAGGAGATGGGATGAAAATTTGATTAGGCACTGCTACTTGTGAGCTGCATTGCAATTTCCTCGAAGAGGAGAGGATGATGCAGTACAGTAGAGATAAGTATTTCCGTCAGTTATGAAAAGGTTATCAATCCAGTAGGAGAACCAAGCAACACTATGTAAACAACACCTGCACACAAACAATAAATACTTGCAACCCAACGCGTAGAGGGGTTGTCAATCCCTCAACGGTTATGAGCAAGATTAAATTGTATAGGATTTGATAGATAGATCTGACAAAAATACAAAATAAAATAAATAAAAGAAAATTGCTGCAAGGTATTTTTGGTTTAATATATGATAGAAAATAGACCCGGGGGCCATAGTTTTCACTAGAGGCTTCTCTCGAGAAAATAGCATATGGTGGGTACACAAATTACTGTTGGGCAATTGACAGAAAAACAAATAATTATGATGATATCCAAGGCAATGATCATGTATATAGGCATCACATCCGAGACAAGTAGACCGAAACGATTCTGCATCTACTACTATTACTCCACACATCGACCGCTATCTAGCATGCATCTAGTCTATTAAGTTCATGAAAGAACGGAGTAATGCCTTAAGCAAGATGGCATGATGTAAACAAGATAAACTCATGTATGAAATAAATCCCATATTGTTACCCTTAATAGAAATGATACATGCGTGTCATGTCTCTTTTTGTCACGGAGATTGACCACCGCAAGATCAAACCCATCACAAAGCACCCCTTCCCATGGCAAGATAAATAAATCTAGTTGGCCAAACCAAACCAATAAATCGGAGAAGAAATACGAGGCTATAATAATCATGCATAAAAGAGTTCAGAGAAAACCCAAATAATATTCATGGATAGATCTGATCATAAACTCACAATACATCGGATCCCAACAAACACACCGCAAAAAGTCATTACATCAAATAGATCTCCAGGAACACCGAGGAGAACATTGTATTGAAGATCAAAAGGAGAGAAGATGCCATCTAGCTACTAACTATGGACCCATAGGTCCGTGGTAAACTACTCACGCATCATCGGAGGGGAAACAAGGATGATGAAGAACCCCTCCGTGATCGTTTTCCCCACCGGTAGAGTGCCGGAAAAGGCCTCTAGATGGGATCTCGTGGTTCTGGAACTTGCGGTGGCGGAAAAAGTATTTCGTGGACTCCCTGGTAGGTTTTCTGATTTTAGAGTATTTATAGAGGGGGAGGTAGGTCAAACGGAGGCTTATGGGCCCCACTACCCACCAGGGCGCGCCAGAGGTGAAGGAAATATGCCTTAGAGGCAATAGTAAAGTTGTTATTTTATATTTCCTTATTCATGATAAAGGTTTATTATTCATGCTAGAATTGTATTGATCGGAAACTTAAATACATGTGTGAATACATAAACAAATACTGTGTCCCTAGTAAGCCTCTACTAGACTAGCTCGTTGATCAAAGATGGTTAAGGTTTCCTAAACCATGGACATGTGTTGCCATTTGATAACGGGATCACATCATTAGGTGAACGATGTAATGGACAAGACCCATCCGTTAGCTTAGCATATTGATCGCTCAGTTTATTGCTATTGCTTTCTTCATGTCAAATACATATTCCTTTGACTATGAGATTATGCAACTCCCGGATACCGGAGGAATGCCTTGTGTGCTATCAAACATCACAACGTAACTGGGTGATCATAAAGATGCTCTATAGGTATCTCCGAAGGTGTTTGTTGAGTTGGCATAGATCAAGATTAGGATTTGTCACTCCGAGTTTCGGAGAGGTATCTCTGGGCCCTCTCGGTAATACACATCATAAGCTTGCAAGCAAATGACTAAGGAGTTAGTTATAAGGTGATGTATTACGGAACGAGTAAAGAGACTTGCCGGTAACGAGATTGAACTAGGTATAGAGATACCGACGATCGAATCTCGGGCAAGTAACATACCGATGGACAAAGGGAATTACGTATGTATTCATAACGGTTCGACCGATAAAGATGTTCATAGAATATGTAGGAGCCAATATGGGCATCCAGGTTCCGCTATTGGTTATTGACCGGAGAGGTGTCTCGGTCATGTCTACATAGTTCTCGAACCCGTAGGGTCCGCACGCTTAACGTTAGTTGACGATATAATGTTATATGAGTTATATGTTTTGGTGACCGAATGTTGTTCGGAGTCCCGGATGAGATCATGTACATGACGAGGAGTCTCGAAATGGTCGAGAGGTAAAGATTGATATATAGGACAATGGTATTTGGACACCGGAAGTGTTTCGGGACGTACCGGGAAGGAATCGGGTCACCGGAAGGGGTTCTGGGCACCCCCCGGCAAGTTATGGGCCTTATGGGCCAAAGGAGGGGACATACCAGCCCACAAGGGGACTGGTGTGCCTCCTCCCTTGTTTCGCCAGCCCTAGGGAAGGAAAAGGGGGAGGGCTAGCCCCTCCTTCCTTTCCCTCTCATGGGAGAAAGGAAAGGGGGGGGGCACCACCCTCCCCTTCCTTTCCCCGCTCTCCAAATAAGGAAAGGGGGGCACGGCTTGGGAGGGACTCCAAGTAGGATTCCTCCTATTTGGGCGCCTCCTTTGGCTGCTCCTCCCTCCCTCCCACCTGAAGGAAATATGCCCTAGAGACAATAATAAAGTTGTTATTTTATATTTCCTTATTCATGATAAAGGTTTAATATTCATGCTAGAATTGTATTGATCGGAAACTTAAATACATGTGTGAATACATAAACGAATACCGTGTCCCTAGTAAGTCTCTACTAGACTAGCTCGTTGATCAAAGATGGTTAAGGTTTCCTAACCATAGACATGTGTTGTCATTTGATAACGGGATCACATCATTAGGAGAATGATGTGATGGACAAGACCCATCCGTTAGCTTAGCATAATGATCGTTCAGTTTATTGCTATCGCTTTCTTCATGTCAAATACATATTCCTTCGACTATGAGATTATGCAACTCCCGAATACCAGAGGAATACCTTGTGTGCTATCAAACGTCACAACGTAACTGGGTGATCATAAAGATGCTCTACAGGTATCTCCGAAGGTGTTTGTTGAGTTGGCATAGATCGAGATTAGGATTTCTCACTCCGAGTATCAGAGAGGTATCTATGGGCCCTCTCGGTAATACACATCATAAGCTTGCAAGCAAACAACCAAGGAGTTAGTCACGAGGTGATGTATTACGGAACGAGTAAAGAGACTTGCCGGTAACGAGATTGAACTAGGTATAGAGATACCGACGATCGAATCTCGGGCAAGTAACATACCGATGGACAAAGGGAATTACGTATGTTGTCATAACGGTTCGACCAATAAAGATCTTCGTAGAATATGTAGGAGCCAATATTGGCATCCAGGTTCCACTATTGGTTATTGATCGGAGAGGTGTTTCGGTCATGTCTACATAGTTCTCGAACCCGTAGGGTCCGCACGCTTAACGTTCGTTGACGATATAGTGTTATATGAGTTATGTGATTTAGTGACCAATGTTGTTCGGAGTCCCAGATGAGATCATGGACATGATGAGGAGTCTTGAAATGGTCGAGAGGTAAAGATTGATATATAGGACGATAGTATTCGGACACTGAAAGTATTTCGGGGGGTACCGGGTACTTATCGGGTCACCGGAAGGGGTTCCGGGCACCCCCGGTAAAAGTTATGAGCCAAGAGAGGAAACGCACCAGCCACAAGGGGCTGGTGCACCCCCATAGCGGGCCAGCCTAGGTGGAGAAGGAAAGAGGGGAGGGAAAGGAAAGTGTGGAGTAGGACTCCCGCTTCCTTCCCTCCCCCCCTCTTTCCTTCCCCCTTGTCCAAACATGGCAGGGGGGCGCGGCCAGGGCATGAGCCCTAGGGCCGGGCGGCCACCTATGTGGTGCGCCATGCTGCCTCCCCTCCCCCTCCCACCTATATATATGTGGGAGGGGGGCGCCTAGCACACACCAGATCAATGGTTAGCCGTGTGCGGCGCCCCCCTCCACCGTTTACACCCCCGGTCATATTTTCGTAGTGCTTAGGCGAAGCCCTGCGGAGATCACTTTACCATCACTGTCACCACGCCATCGTGCTGACGGAACTCATCTACTACCTCGCCGTCTTGCTGGATCAAGAAGGCGGAGGACGTCACCGAGCTGAACGTGTGCTGAACGCGGAGGTGCCGTACGTTCGGTACTAGATCGGTTGGATCACGAAGAAAGTTTGACTACATCAACCGCGTTGTGAAACGCTTCCGCTTACGGTCTATGAGGGTACATAGACACACTCTCCCCTCTCGTTGCTATGCATCTCCTTGATAGATCTTGCGTGTGCGTAGAATTTTTTTTGTTTTCCATGCAACGTTTCCCAACAGTGGTATCCGAGCCAGGTCTATGCGTAGATGATATGCACGAGTAGAACACAAAGAGTTGTGGGCGGTGATAGTCATACTGCTTACCACCAACGTCTTATTTTGATTCGGCGGTATTGTGGGATGAAGCGGCCCGGACCAACCTTACATGTCCACGCACATGAGACCGGTTCCACCGACAGACATGCAACTAGTTTTGCATAAAGGTGGTTGGCGGGTGTCTATTTCTCCTAATTTAGCTGAATCAAATTTGACTACGGCCAGTCCTTGAAGAAGGTTAAAACAGCAAACTTGATGAATCACCATTGTGGTTTTTGCCGTAGGTAAGAACGGTTCTTGCTAGAAGCCCGTTGCAGCCACGTAAAACTTGCAACAACAAAGTAGAGGACGTCTAACTTGTTTTTGCAGGGCATGTTGTGATGTGATATGGTCAAGACATGATGTGATATTCATTATTGTATGAGATGATCATGTTTTGTAAGTTATCGGCAACCGACAGGAGCCTTATGGTTGTCTCTTTATTATATGAAATGCAAACGCCATGTAATTGCTTTACTTTATCACTATGCATTAGCGATAGTTGTAGAAGCACTAGTTGGCGAGACGACCATGACGCAACGATGGAGATCAAGGTGTGGAGCCTATGACGATGGAGATCATGACGATGCTTTGGAGATGGAGATCAAAATCACAAGATGATGATGGCCATATCATGTCACATATTTTGACTGCATGTGATGTTTATCCTTTATGCATCTTATTTTGCTTAGAACGGCGGTAGCATTATAAGATGACCCCTTCACTAAAATTCAAGAAAAAAGTGTTCTCCCCGAGTATGCACCGTTGCTAAAGTTTGTCGTTTCGAAGCACCTCGTGATGATCGGGTGTGATAGACTTTACGTTCACATACAACGGGTGTAAGACAGTTTTGCACATGCAGAATACTTGGGTTAAACTTGACGAGCCTAGCATGTACAGACATGGTCTCGGAACACTGGAGACCGAAAGGTCGAACGTGAGTCATATAGTAGATATGATCAAAATAGAGATGTTCACCATTGATGACTACCCCATCTCACGTGATGATCGGATTTGGGTTAGTTGATTTGGATCACGTATCACTTAGATAACTTGAGGGATGTTTATTTAAGTGGGAGTTCTTTAGTAATTTGATTAATTGAACTTAATTTATCATGAATTTAGTCTTATAGTTTTGCATATCTATGTTGTAGATCAATGGCCCGAGCTACCGTTCCCCTGAATTTTAATGCGTTCCTAGAGAAAGCTAAGTTGAAAGATGATGGTAGCAACTACACAGACTGGGTCCGTAACTTGAGGATTATCCTCATTGCTGCACAGAAGAATTATGTCCTTGATGCACCGCTAGGTGAAAGGCCTGCTGCAGGAGCTGAAGCTGATGTTATGAACGTCTGGCAAGCTCGATCTGATGACTACTCAATAGTTCAGTGTGCCATGCTTTACAGCTTAGAACCGGGACTTCAAAGACGTTTTGAACGTCATGGAGCATATGAGATGTTCCAGGAGTTGAAGTTAATATTTCAAGCAAATGCCCGGGTTGAGAGATATGAAATCTCCAACAAGTTCTATAGCTGCAAGATGGAGGAGAATAGTTCTGTCAGTGAACACATACTCAGAATGTCTGGGTATTATAATCACTTGACTCAGCTGGGAGTTGATCTTCCAGTTGATTGTGTTATTGACAGAGTTCTTCAATCACTGCCACCAATGTACAAAGGCTTCGTGATGAACTATAATATGCAAGGGATGAACAAAACAATTCCCGAGCTCTTCGCAATGCTTAAGGCCGTGGAGGTAGAAATCAAGAAGGAGCATCAAGTGTTGATGGTTAACAAGACCACTAGTTTCAAGAAAAAGGGCAAGGGAAAGAAAGGGAACTTCAAGAAGAATGGCAAGCAAGTTGCCACTCCTGGGAAGAAACCCAAAGCTGGACCCAAGCCTGAAACTGAGTGCTTCTACTACAAAGGGAGTGGTCACTGGAAGCGGAACTGCCCCAAGTATTTGGCGGATAAGAAGGATGGCAAAGTGAACAAAGGTATATTTGATATACATGTAATTGATGTGTTCCTTACTAATGCTCGTAGTAGCGCCTGGGTATTTGATACTGATTCAGTTGCTCATATTTGTAACTCGAAACAGGGGCTGCGGAATAAACGACGATTGGCTAAGGACGAGGTGACGATGCGCGTCAGAAATGGTTCCAAGGTCGATGTGATCGCCGTCGGCACGCTACCTCTACATCTACCTTCGTGATTAGTTTTAGACCTCAATAATTGTTATTTGGTGCCCGCATTGAGCATGAACATTATATCTAGATCTCGTTTATTGCAAGACGGTTATTCATTTAAGTCAGAGAATAATGGTTGTTCTATTTATATGAATAATATCTTTTATGGTCATGCACCCTTGAAGAGTGGTCTATTCTTGTTGAATCTCGATTGTAGTACACATATTCATAATATTGATGCTAAAAGATGCAAAGTTGATAATGATAGTGCAATATATTTGTGGCACTACCGTTTAGGTCATATTGGTGTAAAGCGCATGAAGAAACTCCATGCAGATGGGCTTTTGGAATCACTTGATTATGAATCATTTGATACTTGCGAACCATGCTTCATGGGAAAGATGACTAAAACTCCGTTCTCCGGAACAATGGAGCGAGCTAATGACTTATTGGAAATAATACATACCGATGTATGCGGTCCAATGAGTGTTGAAGCACGCGGCGGGTATCGTTATTTTCTGACCTTCACAGATGATTTGAGTAGATATGGGTATATCTACTTAATGAAACACAAGTCTGAAACATTTGAAAAGTTCAAAGAATTTCAGAGTGAAGTGGAGAATCATTGTAACAAGAAAATAAAGTTTCTACGATCTGATCGCGGAGGCGAATATTTGAGTTACGAGTTTGGTCTTCATTTAAAACAATGTGGAATTGTTTCACAACTCACGCCACCTAGAACACCACAGCGTAATGGTGTGTTCGAACGTCATAACCGTACTTTATTAGATATGGTGCGATCTATGATGTCTCTTATCGATTTACCACTATCGTTTTGGGGTTATGCATTAGAGACAGCCGCATTCACGTTAAATAAGGCACCGTCTAAATCTGTTGAGACGACACCGTATGAACTGTGGTTTGGTAAGAAACCTAAGCTGTCGTTTCTTAAAGTTTGGGGTTGCGACACTTATGTCAAAAGGCTTCAGCCTGATAAGCTCGAAACCAAATCAGAGAAGTGCGTCTTCATAGGATACCCTAAGGAAACAATTGGGTACACCTTCTACCACAGATCCGAAGGCAAAATCTTTGTTGCTAAGAATGGATCCTTTTTAGAGAAGGAGTTTCTCTCGAAAGAAGTGAGTGGGAGGAAAGTAGAACTTGATGAGGTAATTGTACCTTCTCTCGAGTTGGAGAGTAGCACATCACAGAAACTGTTCCAGTGATGCCTACACCAACTAGAGAGGAAGCAAATGATGTTGATCATGAAACTTCAGATCAAGTTACTACTGAACCTCGTAGGTCAACCAGAGCATGATCCGCACCAGAGTGGTACGGTAATCCTGTTCTAGAAGTCATGTTACTAGACCAAGGCGGACCTACGAATTATGAAGAAGCTATGATGAGCCAAGATTTCGATAAATGGCTCGAGGCCATGAAATCTGAGATAGGATCCATGTATGAGAACAAAGTGTGGACTTTGGTGGACTTGCCCGATGATCGGCAAGCCATAGAGAATAAATGGATCTTCAAGAAGAAGACTGACGCTGATGGTAATGTTACTGTCTATAAAGCTCGACTTGTCGCGAAAGGTTTTTGACAAGTTCAAGGAGTTGACTATGATGAGACTTTCTCACCCGTAGCAATGCTTAAGTCCGTCCGAATCATGTTAGCAATTGCCGCATTTTTATGAAATCTGGCAAATGGATGTCAAAACTGCATTCCTTAATGGATATCTTAAAGAAGAATTGTATATGATGCAACCAAAAGGTTTTGTCGATCCTAAAGGTGCTAACAAAGTATGCAAGCTCCAGTGATCCATCTATGGACTGGTGCAAGCATCTCGGAGTTGGAATATACGCTTTGATGAGGTGATCAAAGCATATGGTTTTATACAGACTTACGGTGAAGCCTGTATTACAAGAAAGTGAGTGGGAGCTCTGTAGCATTTCTCATATTATATGTGGATGACATATTGTTGATTGGAAATGATATAGAATTTCTGGATAGCATAAAAGGATACTTGAATAAGAATTTTTCAATGAAACACCTCGGTGAAGCTGCTTATATATTGGGCATCAAGATCTATAAAGTTAGATCAAGACGCTTAATAGGACTTTCACAAAGCACATACCTTGATAAAGTTTTGAAGAAGTTCAAAATGGATCAGTCAAAGAAAGGGTTCTTGCCTGTATTACAAGGTGTGAAGTTGAGTCAGACTCAAAGCCTGACCACTACAGAAGATAGAGAGAAAATGAAAGCCATTCCCTATGCCTCAGCCATAGGTTCTATCATGTATGCTATGTTGTGTACCAGACCTGATGTGTGCCTGGCCATAAGTTTGGCAGGGAGGTACCAAAGTAATCCAGGAGTGGATCACTGGATAGTCGTCAAGAACATCCTGAAATACCTGAAAAGGACTAAGGATATGTTTCTCGTTTATGGAGGTGACGAAGAGCTCATCGTAAATGGTTACGTCGATGCAAGCTTCGACACTGATCCGAATGACTCTAAATCACAAACCGGATACATATTTATATTGAATGGTGGAGCTGTCAATTGGTGCAGTTCCAAGCAGAGCGTCGTGGCGGGATCTACGTGTGAAGCGGAGTACATAGCTGCTTCGAAAGCAGCACATGAAGGAGTCTGGATGAGAGAGTTCATATCGATCTGGGTGTATGATACGTCTCCAACGTATCTATAATTTATGAAGTATTCATGCCATGTTTACAACAATTTTATATGGTTTTGGTATGATTTGCATGGAACTAACCCGGACTGACGCTGTTTTCAGCAGAACTACCATGGTGTTGTTTTTTGTGCAAAAATGAAAGTTCTCCAAATGAGCTTAAACTTTTTGATGATTTTTTTTGGAACAAAAGAGACCCCCGAAGCTTTGTGGAAGGACCAGAAGGTGAAGGAGTAGGGCACAAGACACCGGGGCGCGCCTGGGCCCTTGCCCGTGCCCCGGTGGGTTGTGCTCACCTCGAGGCCCATCTTAGCGTGAAACCAATGCCAAAAATTCCTATAAATAGAGAAACCATCAGGGGTAACCCTAGATCAGAAGTTCCGCCACCGCAAGCCTCTGTAGCCATGAAAAACCAATCTAGACCCCGTTCCGGCACCCTGCCGGAGGGGGAAATCATCACCGGTGGCCATCTTCATCATCCCGGCGGCCACCATGATGAGGAGGGAGTAGTCCACCCTCGGGGCTGAGGGTTTGTACCGGCAGCTATGTGTTTAATCTCTCTCTCTCTCGTGTTCTTGAGATGGCACGATCTTGATGTATTGCGGGCTTTGTTAATATAGTTGGATCATATGGTGTTTTCCCCTCTCTATCTTGTTGTGAATTGAGTTTTCCCTTTGAGATTTCGTTTTATCGGATTGAATACTTTTATGGATTTGAGAGCACTTGATCTATGTCTTGGCACTCAACTCGCGGATTCCCGAGGTGACATTGGGGTAATCTATGCATAAGGGTTGATGCACATTCTCGTCTTTTGTTTCTCCGGTAGAAATCTTGGGGCACTCTTTGAGGTTCTTTGTGTTGGATTGAGTATTATGAATCTGAAATTGTTTGATGCTTATCGTATAATTAACTCATGGATACTTGTGGTGACATTGGAGTATCTAGGTGACATTAGAGTTGGTTGATGCATATCATATGGTGTTATTTTAGTACGAACTCTTGGATAGATCGAATGGAAAGAATAACTTTGTGTTATTTTAGTACGAACTCTTGAATAGATCGAACGGAAAGAATAACTTTAAGGTGGTTTCGTACCCTACAAACAATTTCTTCTTACATTCTCCGCTAGATAAGAACTTTGGAGTGATTCTTCATCGCACGTTGAGGGATGGTTATATGATCCAATTAGATTAGCATTGTTGAGAGATTGCACTAGCGAAAGTACGGACCCTAGGCCTTGTTTTCAAGCATTGCAATACCGTTTGTGCTCCTTTTTACCAATTGCTACCTTGCTGTTTTTTTATTTTCAGATTACAAAAATATATTTCTACCATCCATATTACACTTTTATCACCATCTCTTCGTCGAACTAGTGCACCTATACAATTTGCCATTGTATTGGGTGTGTTGGGGACACAAGAGACTTTTTATTATTTGGTTGCAGGGTTGTTTCAGAGAAACCATCTTCATCCTACACCTCCCATGGATTGATAAACCTTAGGTCATCCACTTGAGGGAAATTTGCTACTGTCCTACAAAACTCTGCGCTTGGAGGCCCAACACGAGTCTACAAGAACAAGTTGTGTAGTAGACATCAAGCTCTTTTCTGGCGCCGTTGCCGGGGAGGTTAGGTAAGCGGCACTCACATCCCGTCAACGAAGCTCTTTTCTGGCGCCGTTGCCGGGGAGGTGAGTGCTTGAAGGTATATCTTTAGATCTTGCAATCGAATCTTTTAGTTTCTTGTTTTATCACTAGTTTGGTTTATAAAAGAAAACTACAAAAAAATATGGAATTGAGGTGGTCTCATATTATTCATCTTTATAATGCCTTTTGTGAAAATGATGGAAAGGAAAATTGTGCTCAATTGATAGAAGAAGAATTCTATAAAATGTTTGACAAAAAATCTTTGAATGATCAGCATAATTGCAATGTTGTTAGTATGAATTCTTTGAATATCCATGATGCTAATGATATGCAAAGCTACAAGCTTGGGGATGCTATGTTTGATGAAGATGATATTTTTAGTCCCACAAGTTTTGATGAGAAAATTTATTATGATGAAAGCATGCCTCCAATCTATGATAATTATGGTGATGACATGAATGCTATATTGAATAATGATAACCATGAAACTTGTCATCATGATGAGAATACATTTGCTTATGTGGAGAGTAACAAAATTTCTATGCTTATGCATCATGAAAAGAATGCTTTTTGTGATAGTTATATTGTTGAATTCACTCATGATGCTACTGAAAATTATTGTGAGAGGGGAACATATGCTTTTACATATTGCAATAATATCAAGTTTCCTCTCTCTGTGTTGAAAATCTTGAAGTTTTGCTCGTTTTGCCTTCGTATGCTAGTTGATTCTTGTTCCCATAAGTTGTTTGATCACAAAATCCCTATGCATAGGAAGTGGGTTAGACTTAAATGTGCTAGTCATATGCTTCATGATGCTCCCGTTATGTTTCAATTCTTTACTTTTATGTGAGCATCATTGAAATCATCATGCCTAGCTAAAAGGCATTAAAGAAAAGCGCTTGTTGGGAGACAACCCAATACTTGTACCTACTGTTTTTGTGTGTTCACATGATTATTCTACTGTAGTAATCATGTTTTATAGCTTTTGTTTCAATAAAGTGCCAAGTAAAGCCTTTGGGATAGTGTGGATGATAGTTGACTTGATTCTGTGCAAAAACAGAAACTTTTGCGTCCAGTGCAGAAATTCCTGTATTTTACTGGAAGGTGGAAACATTCTGAATTTTTTACAGTTTATGAGTATACAAATTGTCTACATTTTCCTAATTTTTCAGAATTTTTGGAGGTACAGAAGTATGACCCTAATTCAGATCTTAATGTACTGTTCTGTTTTTGGCAGATTCTGTTTTCAATGCATAATTTGCTTGTTTTCTAGTTTCTATGGCTTATATTGCTTAATATAAATTGTGGAAATTGTAGAGTACAGTAGGCATTGTATGAGAACAATTATTAATCTTGTCTTTGACATTACCAAAGTGAATGATTTGTCTTTATCATACTAACCCATCTCACGAAGTTCCGTTAAGTTTTGTGTGATTGAAGTTTTCAAGTTTTGGGTGAGATATCAATATGAGGAGAATAAGGAGTGACAAGATCCTAAGCTTGGGGATTCCCAAGGCACCCCAAGGCAATATTCAAGGAAGATCCAAGCAACTAAGCTTGGGGATGCCCCGGAAGGCATCCCCTCTTTCGTCTTCAACATTATCGGTAACCTCACTTGGAGCTATATTTTCATTCGTCACATGATATGTGTTTTGCTTGGAGCATCATTTTATTTTGTTTTTATTTTCTTGCTGTTATTTATAATAATGTTTTGCATCTCTTACTTCAATAAAAATGTCAAGGATAGCCTTTACCATGCTTATTTGGCAAGTCTATTTGTTGCTGTTTCAAAACAGAAAGTTTAGCGCTGTTGTAAAAATTCCCGAGAAAAGTCAGTATGTGATAAAATGTTGAATTTTTTTGCAAAATAAGATCTGATAAATTTTCTACGTTGTGCTAAATTTTCAGAATTTTTGGAGTTAGAGAAGTATGAATACTCTTGCATCCTTTACAGACTATCCTGTTTTGGCAGATTGCTGTTATGTTTGCATTGTTTGCATATGTTTGCTTGTTTAATGATTCTATTTGAGGATAGGACTATTAAATATGCAGAGGCATTTAATATGCAATGTTAAATAATAATTTTAGTGATTTGCTACAGTAGGTAATGATAAGGTTTTTGCATTGATTTATACTAACTTATCTCATGAGTTCTTGTTGAGTTTTGTGTGGATGAAGTTTTTAAGATTTAGGGAAACCGTGATATAAAAGGAATTAAGGAGACAAAAAAGCTCAAGCTTGGGGATTCCCAAGGCATCCCAAGTTAATAATCCAAGAAGTCTCAAGCATCTAAGCTTGGGGATGCCCCGGTAGGCATCCCACCTTTCTTCATGAACAACTATCGGTTAGTATCGGTTGAGCCTAAGTTTTTGCTTCTTCACATGATGTGTGCTATTCTTAGAATGTCATTTTGTTTTGTTTTGCTTGCTGTTTTAATAAAATACTTAGATCTGAAAGTTTTTAAATAAAAGAGAGTCCTCAAATAGCTACCCATTTACTTAACTACTCGCATGATCTTCACTTATATCTTTTTGGAGTAGTTTGTCGAACACTCTCATGCTTCACTTATATTATTTTGAGAGTTGATAATAGTGATGAAAATTTTCACAAGCTATGAAATTGGTCCCAAAGTGATGGATATCCAAGAATGATATAATAAAAACTTTCATATAGATCATTGGATATGATAAGTTTGATTCCTTGCAATAGTTTTGCGATATGGAGATAATAATATGTGAGTCATGTTGGTGAGTAATTATGCTTTAGTAAGAATATTGGTGTTAAGGTTTGTGATTCTCTATGCAAGCATGAAAGTCAATAGTTATGCAATTAAATTACATCCTACTTGTGGTGCATTATTGCATTATTCGATGTTAGTTATGTTTAATGCTCGTTTATGAGAATTTTTGTTTCTTGGTTGGTTGCTTTTCAATATTTTTGCTAGCCTCCATTTGTACTAAGTGGGAATACTACTTGTGCATCCAAATTCTTAAACCCAAAGTTGTGCCAAATGAGTCCACCATACTTACCTATATGCGGTATTTCCATGCCGTTCTAAGCAAATTTTTATGTGCCATCTCTAAATTTTCAAAATAATTTCCTTTTTGTGTGCTCGTACCGCTCATGAAGCGGCAGGGGGTGGCCAATATTTTCCATGCTAGATGTGTTATTATCAAGATGAGTGTTTATTCACTTGTCATTGCATGAGAGTACGACAAAGGTATTAGGGATGCCCAGTCCCGAAATGAAAAATGAATTTACTTTATGTTGTCAAATAATAAATTCCTTGGAAAGTGTTGGTATGGAGGGCACCCGTGGATACGGCTAGCCATGGATCGTGAAAGAATGGTGGAAAAAGGAATAAACTTTATTTTCTGTTTGGGAGCCGCCTATGATATATCTAGCATGGAAAGTGTTGGGAATTACTCGGTTGTTTTCGTTGACGGGAAAAGTATGCCTCTCAAAATTTTTATCTCTCAATTTAAGCTTTGAGCTCTGGCACCTCTACAAATCCCTACTTCCCTCTGTGAAGGGCCTATCTATTTACTTTATGCAATTTTTATTTTTATTTGAGTCTCCATCTTCTCTTATAAAGCACCAACTAAGGGGCACTATGATCGTACTTGAGCATTGGATGTAGCTAATATTCGAGTGTGTCTCATGAATGGATCAATGATTGAGTATGATGGGCTAGGGATAACTTTCTTTAGTGTTGATATTTTGAAAGACATGGTTGCTTGTTGATATGCTTGAGTATTGATGTTCTCATGTCAAATTATAGACTATTGCTTTGAATCATTCAAGTCCAAATGTCCATGCTACAAAAGAAAGATTATATGATGAATATGATAGGTAGCTTTCCACAACAAAAAATCCGTTTTCAATTGCTACTTTATCATAATAAGTTTCATGAGAAAGAGTTGCTGTTATGATGCTAGGAAAAGTGATTGAAATTATCATTGATCAAACTTATGCACTTTGCTAGCATTCACACTTCATAAATTATTTCTTTTATCATTTACCTACTCGAGGATGAGTAGGAATTAAGCATGGGGACGCTGATACGTCTCCAACGTATCTATAATTTATGAAGTATTCATGCCATGTTTACAACAATTTTATATGGTTTTGGTATGATTTGCATGGAACTAACCCGGACTGACGCTGTTTTCAGCAGAACTACCGTGGTGTTGTTTTTTGTGCAGAAATGAAAGTTCTCCAAATGAGCTGAAACTTTTTGACGATTTTTTTGGAACAAAAGAGACCCCGAAGCTTCGTGGAAGGACCAGAAGGTGAAGGAGTAGGGCACAAGACACCGGGGCGCGCCTGGGCCCTTGCCCGTGCCCCGGTGGGTTGTGCTCACCTCGAGGCCCATCTTAGCGTGAAACCAATGCCAAAAATTCCTATAAATAGAGAAACCATCAGGGGTAACCCTAGATCAGAAGTTCCGCCACCGCAAGCCTCTGTAGCCACGAAAAACCAATCTAGACCCCGTTCTGGCACCCTGCCGGAGGGGGAAATCATCACCGGTGGCCATCTTCATCATCCCGGCGGCCACCATGATGAGGAGGGAGTAGTCCACCCTCGGGGCTGAGGGTTTGTACCAGTAGCTATGTGTTTAATCTCTCTCTCTCTCGTGTTCTTGAGATGGCACGATCTTGATGTATTGCGGGCTTTGTTAATATAGTTGGATCATATGGTGTTTTCCCCTCTCTATCTTGTTGTGAATTGAGTTTTCCCTTTGAGATTTCGTTTTATCGGATTGAATACTTTTATGGATTTGAGAGCACTTGATCTATGTCTTGGCACTCAACTCGCGGATTCCCGAGGTGACATTGGGGTAATCTATGCATAGGGGTTGATGCACGTTCTCGTCTTTTGTTTCTCCGGTAGAAATCTTGGGGCACTCTTTGAGGTTCTTTGTGTTGGATTGAGTATTATGAATCTGAAATTGTTTGATGCGTATCGTATAATTAACTCATGGATACTTGTGGTGACATTGGAGTATCTAGGTGACATTAGAGTTGGTTGATGCATATCATATGGTGTTATTTTAGTACGAACTCTTGGATAGATCGAACGGAAAGAATAACTTTGTGTTATTTTAGTACGAACTCTTGAATAGATCGAACGGAAAGAATAACTTTAAGGTGGTTTCGTACCCTACAAACAATTTCTTCTTACATTCTCCACTAGATAAGAACTTTGGAGTGATTCTTCATCGCACGTTGAGGGATGGTTATATGATCCAATTAGATTAGCATTGTTGAGAGATTGCACTAGCGAAAGTACGGACCCTAGGCCTTGTTTTCAAGCATTGCAATACCGTTTGTGCTCCTTTTTACCAATTGCTACCTTGCTGTTTTTTATTTTCAGATTACAAAAATATATTTCTACCATCCATATTACACTTTTATCACCATCTCTTCACCGAACTAGTGCACCTATACAATTTGCCATTGTATTGGGTGTGTTGGGGACACAAGAGACTTTTTATTATTTGGTTGCAGGGTTGTTTCAGAGAGACCATCTTCATCCTACACCTCCCACGGATTGATAAACCTTAGGTCATCCACTTGAGGGAAATTTGCTACTGTCCTACAAAACTCTGCGCTTGGAGGCCCAACACGAGTCTACAAGAACAAGTTGTGTAGTAGACATCAGTGTAATACCCAGTGCATCGGGTCCAATGAAAATCTTTTGTGACAACACTGGAGCAATAACCTTGGTGAAGGAATCCAGGTTTCACAAGAGAACCAAACACATCAAGAGATGCTTCAATTCCATTCGTGAAAAGGTCAAGGATGGAGACATAGAAATTTGCAAAGTACATACGGATCTGAATGTGGCAGGCACGTTGACTAAGTCTCTTCCGCGAGCAAAACATGATCATCACCAAGACTCCATGGGTGTTAGATTCATTACAATGTAATCTAGATTATTGACTCTAGTGCAAGTGGGAGACTGAAGGAAATATGCCCTAGAGGCAATAATAAAGTTGTTATTTTATATTTCCTTATTCATGATAAAGGTTTATTATTCATGCTAGAATTGTATTGATCAGAAACTTAAATACATGTGTGAATACATAAACAAATACCGTGTCCCTAGTAAGCCTCTACTAGACTAGCTCGTTGATCAAAGATGGTTAAGGTTTCCTAACCATAGACATGTGTTGTCATTTGATAATGGGATCACGTCATTAGGAGAATGATGTGACGGGCAAGACCCATCCGTTAGCTTAGCATAATGATCGTTCAGTTTATTGCTATCGCTTTCTTCATGTCAAATACATATTCCTTCGACTATGAGATTATGCAACTCCTGAATACCGGAGGAATTCCTTGTGTGCTATCAAACGTCACAACGTAACTGGGTGATCATAAAGATGCTCTACAGGTATCTCCGAAGGTGTTTGTTGAGTTGGCATAGATCGAGATTAGGATTTGTCACTCCGAGTATCGGAGAGTTATCTCTGGGCCCTCTCGGTAATACACATCATAAGCTTGCAAGCAAATGACTAAGGAGTTAGTCATGAGGTGATGTATTATGGAACGAGTAAAGAGACTTGCCGGTAATGAGAATGAACTAGGTATAGAGATACCAACGATCGAATCTCGGGCAAGTAACATACCGATGGACAAAGGGAATTACTTATGTTGTCATAACGGTTCAACCGATAAAGATCTTCATAGAATATGTAGGAGCCAATATGGGCATCCAGGTTCCACTATTGGTTATTGACCAGAGAGGTGTCTCGGTCATGTCTACATAGTTCTCGAACTCGTAGGGTCCGCACGCTTAACGTTCGATGACGATATAGTATTATATGAGTTATGTGATTTGGTGACCGAATGTTGTTCGGAGTCCCGGATGAGATCACAGACATGACGAGGAGTCTCGAAATGGTCGGGAGGTAAAGATTGATATATAGGACGATAGTATTCGGACACCGGAAGTGTTTGGGGGGGGGGGGTACCGGGTACTTATCGGGTCACCGGAAGGGGTTCCGGGCACCCCCGGCAAAAGTTATGGGCCTTATGGGCCAAGAGAGGAAACGCAACAGCCACAAGGGGCTGGTGCGCCCCCATAGCAGGCCGGCCTAGGTGGAGAAGGAAAGAGGGGAGGGAAAGGAAAGTGTGGAGTAGGACTCCCACTTCCTTCCCTCTCCCCCCCTCTTTCCTTCCCCCTTGTCCAAACATGGCAGGGGGCGCGGCCAGGGCAGGAGCCATAGGGCCGTCCGGCCACCTATGTGGTGCGCCAGGCTGCCTCCCCTCCCTCTCCCACCTATATATATATATGGGAGGGGGGCGCCTAGCACACACCAGATCAATTATTAGCCGTGTGCGGCGCCCCCCTCCACCGTTTACACCCCCGATCATATTTTCGCAGTGCTTAGGCGAAGCCCTGTAGAGATCACTTCACCATCACCGTCACCACACCGTCGTGCTGACGGAACTCATCTACTACCTCGCCGTCTTGCTGGATCAAGAAGGCGGTGGACGTCACCGAGCTGAACGTGTGCTGAACGCGGAGGTGCCGTACATTCGGTACTAGATCGGTTGGATCGCAAAGAAAGTTCGACTACATCAACCGTGTTGTGAAACGCTTCCGCTTACGGTCTGCGAGGGTACGTAGACACACTCTCCCCTCTCGTTGCTATGCATCTCCTTGATAGATCTTGCGTGTGCATAGAATTTTTTTTGTTTTCCATGCAACGTTTCCCAACACCATCTATATATATGTGGGAGGGGGGCGCCTAGCACAATCCAGACAATTGCCTAGCCGTGTGCGGCGCCCCCCTCCACCGTTTACACCCCCGGTCATATTTTTATAGTGCTTAGGCGAAGCCCTGCGGAGATCACTTCACCATCACCGTCACCACGCCGTCGTGCTGCCGGAACTCATCAACTACCTCGTCGTCTTGCTGGATCAAGAAGGCGGAGGACGTCACCCAGCTGAACGTGTGCAGAACGCGGAGGTGTCGTACGTTCGGTACTTGATCTGTTGGAGTGCGAAGAAGTTCGACTACATCAACCGCGTTATCAAACGCTTTTGCTTATGGTCTACGAGGGTACGTAGACACACTCTCTCCCTCGTTGCTATGCATCTCCATGGATAGATCATTGCATGTGCATAGAATAATTTTTGTTATCCATGCAACGTTTCCCAACAAGAGGCCCTTGGCACGCCCTGGTACCTAGTGGGCCATTGCTTCATCTTCTTGTTCCTTCCCGAAGCTTCCAGGGTCTCTTATCGCCAGAAAAAAATCTCCAAAAAGTTTCATGGCATTTGGATTTCGTTTGGTACTGATATTTTGCAAAGTCAAAAACAAGCAAAAAAAACACCAACTGGCACTGGGTACTAAGTTAGTAGGTTAGTCCCAAAAAATGATATAAAGTTGCTTCTAATTGCACATAAAACATCCAAGATTGACAATATAATAGCATGGAACAATAAAAAATTATAGATACGTTGGAGACGTATGTGATACGTCTCCATCGTATCTACTTTTCCAAACTCTTTTGCCCTTGTTTTGGACTATAGTTTGCATGATTTGAATGGAACTAACCCGGACTGATGTTGTTTTCAGCAGAATTGCCATGGTGTTATTTTTGTGCAGAAATCAAAGTTCTCGGATTGACCTGAAAATTTACGGAGAATTTTTGTGGAATATATAAAAAATACTGGCAGAAAAAGATACCAGAGGGGGGCCACCCAGGAGCCACAAGCTCTGGGGGCGCGCCTACCCCCCAGGGCACGCCTCCCAGGATTGTGGGCCCCCTGGAGCTCCGGCAACCCTAAGTCCAACTCCATATATACCTATTCGTGGAGAAAAAAAATCAGGGAGAAGGATTCATCGTGTTTTATGATACGAAGCCGCTGCCACCTCCTTTTCTTCATCGGGAGGGCTGATCTGGAGTCCGTTCGGGGCTCCGGAGGGTGGAATCCGTCGCCGTCGTCATCATCAACCTTCCTCCATCGCCAATTTCATGATGCTCACCACCGGGAGTGAGCAATTCCTTCGTAGGCTTGCTGTACGGTGATGGGTTGGATGAGATTTCTCATGTAATCGAGTTAGTTTTGTTAGGGTTTGATCCCTAGTATCTACTATGTTCTGAGATTGATGTTGCTATGACTTGCTATGCTTAATGGTTGTCACTAGGGCCTGAGTGCCATGATTTCAGATCTGAACCTATTATGTTTTCATGAATATATGTGTGTTCTTGATCCTATCTTGCAAGTTGTAGACACCTATTACGAGTTATGATCCGCATGCCCCAAGGTGACAATAATTGGGATTCTTTCCGGTGATTACCGTAGTTTGAGGAGTTCATGTATTCACTAAGTGCTAATGCTTTGTTCCGATTCTCTATTAAAAGGAGGCCTTAATATCCCTTAGTTTCCTTATGGACCCCGCTGCCACGGGAGGGTAGGATAAAAGATGTCATGCAAGTTCTTTTCCATAAGCACGTATGACTATATACGGAATACATGCATACATTACATTGATGAATTGGAGCTAGTTCTGTGTCGCCCTAGGTTATGACTGCTACATGATGAATATTATCCAACACAATTATCCATCATTGATCCAATGCCTACGAGCTTTTCACATATTGATCTTTGCTAAGTTACTTTAGTGGTTGCTGCTGCTACAATCACTACAAACTGCTAATGTTACTATTCCACTGTTACCGTTACTATCATAATACTTTGCTACTAAATACTTTGATGCAGATATTAAGTCTTCCAGGTGTGGTTGAATTGACAACTCAACTGCTAATACTTGCGAATATTCTTTGGCCCCCCTTGTGTCGAATCAATAAATTTGGGTTGAATACTCTACCCTCAAAAACTGTTGCGATCCCCTATACTTGTGGGTTATTAAGACCTTTTTCTGGCACCGTTGCCGGGGAGCATAGCTCTATTTGCTGAGTCACTTGGGATTTATATCTGTTGATCACTATGAAGAATCTGAAAGATACCAGAACCAAGATCGTTCCCTCTAGGACGAGGGGAGGTAAGGAACTGCCATCTAGCTCTGCACTTGATTCACCTTCTGTTTTGAGTAAGCTTGCGACACCACCACTTGCTATTAATTTTGATATGTCGCAAGTAATTGATGATGCTACCTCTGCTATGAATGATGCTTATGATGATACTAGTACTTTGCTTGATAATACTGTACCACTGGGTGAATTTCTTGATGAACAACTTGCTAGGGTTAATGAAATTGAGAATGCTGAAACTGATGATATTTCTGAAACTTATGAAATTATTGAAACTGAAAACTTTGAAACACCTATTAGACCTAGCACTCCTAGATATGAATTGCCTGATATACCTGAAGATTATGTTATGGATGGAGAGGTAGCTAGGCACTTTCTTGCTTGTAAGGATAGAGATGATCTTAAGAAATTACTAGTGAAGTTGAAAGAAAAATCTTTGAATGCTAGAATGAAATATGATCCCCAGTTTGCTACTTCACCTATCTTTGTTACTGATAAGGATTATGAATTCTCTGTCGATCCTGAGTTAATTACTTTGGTTGAATCTGATCCTTTCCATGGTTATGAATCTGAAACTGTTGTGGCGCATCTTACTAAACTGAATGATATAGCCACCCTATTTGCTCATGAGGAAAAAATTTGCTATTACTATATTCTTAAGTTGTTTCCTTTCTCATTAAAGGGTGATGCTAAGATATGGTTTAATTCTCTTGCTCCTGGTTGTGTGTGTAGTCCCCAGGATATGATATATTACTTCTTTGAAAAATATTTTCCTGCTCATAAGAAACAAGCTGCTTTACAGGAAATATTTAACTTTGTGCAAATTGAAGAAGAGAGTCTCCCACAAGCTTGGGGGAGGCTTCATCCTCTCAAGAAGAATGAAATACTTGAGATCTTTTATAATGGACTAACTGATGCTTCTAGGGACCACCTAGATAGTTGTGCTGGTTGTGTTTTCAGGGAACAAACTGTTAAACAAGCTAAAGAACTATAGAATAATATATTGAGTAATGATAATGATTGGACTCTTCCTGAGCCACCTCCTAAGCCAACTCCGAAGAAGAGATGTATTCTATTTCTCAGTCCTGAAGATATGCAAGAGGCAAAGAAATCCATGAAAGAAAAAGGTATTAAAGCTGAAGATGTTAAGAATTTACCACCTATTGAAGAAATACATGGTCTTAATACCCTGACACAGGTAGTAGAGGTAAATTCTCTCTATAGATTTGATGAAGGTGATATTCCTCATACTAAAACTGCTAGTCAATGCTTGGATGAATTTGATAACTTTATTGTTAAACAAGAAAATTTCAATGCATATGTTAGTAGACAATTGAAACGAAATGCTTATATGATTGAACGCTTGAGTGACTATATGTTTAGAACTGTTAATGATCTCAAAGTTGTTAGTAAACATGCTTCCATGATAAAAACTGAAGTAGAACAAGTCCTCAAGGCACAAAATGATTTGCTTAATGAGATGAACAATAAGAAAAATGATCATGCCGTTAGGGTTATGACTAGGGGTGCTAAAATGACTCAGGAACCTTTGTATCCTCAAGGTCACCCTAAGAGAATTGAACAAGATTCTCAGAGAATTAATACTGATGCACCTAGTCCTCCTAAAAAGAAAGATGATAGGACTTTGCATGCTTCTAGTGAACTTATTATAGACACACATGAGAATCCAAATGATATTTCTATTTCTGATGCTGAAACACAATCTAGTGATGAACATGAACCTAGTAATGATGATAATAATGATGTCCATGTTGATGCTCAACCTAGTAAATGATAATGATGTGGAGATAGAACCTGCTGCTGATCTTGATAACCCACAACCCAAGAATAAAAGATATGATAAAAGAGACTTCATTGCTAGGAAACATGGTAAAGAAAGAGAACCATGGGTTCAAAAACCCATGCCCTTTCCTCCTAAAGCTTCAAAGAATAAAGATGATGAAGAATTTGAGTGCTTTGTTGAAATGCTTAGGCCTGTCTTTTTGCGCTTACGTTTGACTGATATTCTGAAAATGTCTCCTTATGCTAAGTATGTGAAAGATATTGGTACAAATAAAAGAAAGATATCGGAAGCTGAAATTTCCACCATGCTTGCTAATTACACATTTAAGGGTGGAATATCAAAGAAACTAGGAGATCCAGGAATACCAACTATACCATGCTCCATTAAAAGAAACTATGTAAAAACTGCTTTATGTGATCTAGGAGCCGGTGTTAGTGTTATGCCCTTCTCTTTATATAGAAGACTTGATTTGAATAAGTTGACACCAACAGAAATCTCTTTGCAAATGGCTGATAAATCAACTGCTATACCCATCGGTATTTGTGAGGATGTGCCTGTCGTAGTTGCAAATGTTACTATTTTAACGAACTTTGTTATTCTTGATATACCCGAGGATGATAGTATGTTGATCATCCTTGGTAGACCATTTTTTAACACTTCAGGGGCTGTTATTGATTGCAACAAAGGCAATGTCACTTTTCATGTCAATGGTAATGAGCATACGATACACTTTCCGAAGAAACAACCTCAAGTGAATAGTATCAATTCAATTGGAAACATTTCAAAAATTACTTTTGGAGGTTTTGAATTACCTATTCCTACTGTCAAAAAGAAATATGAAATTCTTATTGTTGGGGACATGCATATCCCCATTGAGGTAACCTAGTGTTATATGAAGATTCTCCGGTTTCATGTCATTCGGAAGAAGTTCGTTAATAAGACTTGATCAACCTTATTGATGGATTCCTTTTGACGAGCATGTGATGGATGAATTTAGTAAACACCACCTTCTGTACCCACCTTTTACTTTCTGTTATTTAGAATTAATAAAGTAGAAATGCTATTATTTTACTATTTTCTGAATTATCCATGCAATAAAAAATGACCAGAAATAAAAGTTCTCCAAATGGCCTGAAAATTTTATATGATTTTTTCTAGAATATTTAAAAAATTTGGCACTGAACACACCCCAGGGGGTGCACCTGTGAGCCACAAGCTCACAGGGCACGCCCACCCCCTGGACGCGCCATGCAGGCTTGTGGGGCCCATGTAGGCCCCCTCACTTATTCCAGCCACCCATGCACTTCGTCTTCCTCTAGAAAAGATCACACCCTTGCTCAAACCCGTGTTCTTGCTCATCTTGCTGCCATTTTCGATCTCCTTGCTCGGAGCTCCGTTTCTGAAACTGTTTTAGGGGATTGTTCATCGGTATGTGACTCCTCCGTTGGTCCAATTAGTTTTTGCTATAGTGCTTTATATATTGCAAATTTTTGCTACTGTGGTGACCATGTTCTTGAGCTAGCATGTCAAATTTATATGGTTCAAAGTAGTTTTGTTGCATGATATAGCTTCTAGACACTTGAGGGAGTAGTTTCTAGCAATTTTGTTGAGTTTGGTTCACTTTTATTTTGAGTCACTAAAAATTTCAGAAATTTTTAGAGGAAGAAAATGTTTAGGAAGATGTTCCAAGGTGGTTCCTCGAAGAAGAAATCCCCAAGGCTCACGATACGTGAGACGGCCCTTGAACCACCGCGGGAAGCTCTAGTGCGACCTTGCGAATGGCCGTCGGATCATTTCATGACTCGCGCAGGTTTCAAGGAAGAATTTGATATGTACGTGCATAACGTCGGCCTGACGGACTTCTTGTCAGATAAGTGCTTGCAATACTACAATCTTACTGATTCCTTTGTGCGGAGATTTGAGTATTCAGTCCATCGCAATACACATTCTGTTTTATTTGATCTCTATGATAAATCATTTCGCATGGACCTTGAAGAATTTAATGAAGCATGCAAAATTCCGCAATGGGGCATTTATACTGAACCTCGTAAATCTGATTGCGTTGAATTCCTTGCTAGCATCACTAGGGGAGAAACTAGAAGCGTAACACAAGCTACTATAGGGAGCATTCACTTTCCTGCTTTACATTATTTTGCTCTCTTTATAGGTAGATGCATTAATGGGAAACATGACCATAGCCACCTTTGCTCTCCTGATTTAAGTGTCCTCAAGAGTGCGACAATGGATGATAAATGATATAACTTGGGGGCTATTGTTGCAAGGCGGTTACATAATAATGCTTTAGATGGAGATTTCTTTGGTGGAATTTATGCCACTCATTTAGCTAATTATCTTGGGGTTCCAATTAAAGAAAATGATGCTCAGTTGCCACCTGCTTACCTTGATTATGATGCTATGGAATGTTTCCAATTTCTTGAGAGGGGCGATCTTCCTTCTCAGTACAGACTAATCTTTGACAGGCAGCGCGTCTTCCATATTACGCTTCCCACAACTGCCTTCTTTGACTTTCAGGTAAAACGAAGATACTTCATACTTAGAAAGGAGGCGGAGGAGTATGAGAGAGCGAGGGAGACCGCTCGCCACATTGAGGCAGCTCTCCAAGCGGTGGCAGTCGCAATCCAGTTCAACCCCAACTACGACTTTGGATATCAGCCCGGCGAGCCGTGGCCAAAGACCAACTTAGGCCAAAAGCCTAAGCTTGAGGGAGTACGTATCTCTCACCGACATTACATTCTTGCATCACACATTCATTCCATTTGTCGGTGTTTGCTACTTCTTGAGCTTGCATTGGTTTTTCCCTTGAAGAGGAAAGGGTGATGCAGCACAGTAGAGGTAAGTATTTCCCTCAGTTAAGAACCAAGGTATCAATCCAGTAGGAGAAGAACGCACAAATCACCAACACCTACACAAACAATCAAACACTTGCACCCAACGCGATAAAGGGGTTGTCAATCCCTTCATGGTCAATTGCAAAAGTGAGATCTGATAGAGATAGATAAACAAAAGATAAAATATTTTTGGGTTTTTTGGGTATATAGATCTGAAAATAAAAGATTGCAAAATAGTAGATCGGAAAGTAATATGATGGAAAATAGACCCGGGGGCCATAGGTTTCACTAGAGGCTTCTCTCATGAAGGCAAATAATACGGTGGGTGAACAAATTACTGTCGAGCAATTGATAGAAAAGCGCAAAGTTATGACGATATCCAAGGTAATGATTATGCATATAGGCATCACGTCCGTGTCAAGTAGACCGACTCCTGCCTGCATCTACTACTATTACTCCACACATCGACCGCTATCCAGCATGCATCTAGAGTATTAAGTTCATAAAGAACGGAGTAACGCCTTAAGTAAGATGACATGATGTAGAGGAATTAACTCAAGCAATATGATGAAAACCCCATCTTTTTATCCTCGATGGCAACAATGCAATACGTGTCTCGCTACCCCTACTTTGTCACTAGGTGAAATCATGCAAGATTGAACCCAAAGCTAAGCACCTCTCCCATTGCAAGAAAAACCAATCTAGTTGGCCAAACCAAACTGATAATTCGAAGAGAAATACAAAGATATTAAATCATGCATAAAAGAATTCAGAGAAGATTCAAATAATATTCATAGATAAGCTGATCATAAATCCACAATTCATCGGATCTCGACAAACATACCGCAAAAGAAGATTACATCGGATAGATCTCCAAGAACATCAAGGAGAACGTTGTATTGAGAATCAAAGAGAGAGAAGAAGCCATCTAGCTACTAGCTATGGACCCGTAGGTCTGAGGTAAACTACTCACGCATCATCGGAAGGGCAATGGAGTTGATGTAGAAGCCCTCCGTGATCGATTCCCCCTACGGCAGGATGCCGAAAAAGGCCCCAAGATGGGATCTCATGGGAACAGAAGGTTGCGGCGGTGGGAAAGTGTTTTCGTGGATGCTTCTGGTGGTTCTGGAATATATGTGAATATATAGGAGGAAGAGCTAGGTCAGGGGAGTACCGAGGGGCCCACAAGGTAGGGGGCGCGCCCTCCACCCTTGTCGCTGCCTCGTGGCTTTTCTGACTTGGACTCCAAGTCCCCTGGGTGTCTTCTGGTCCAAGAAAAATCATCGTGAAGTTTTATTCCGTTTGGACTCCGTTTGGTATTCCTTTTCTGCGAGGCTAAAAAACAACGAAAAAAACAGAAACTGTCACTGGGCTCTAGGTTAATAGGTTAGTCCCAAAAATAATATAAAATAGCATATTAATGCATATAAAACATCCAAAACAGATAATATAATAGCATGGAACAATAAAAAATTATAGATACGTTGGAGACGTATCAGTGTTCATCCTTTTTCATTGTATAATCCATGTTAGTTTATTTTCTCGTTTTCTTCTTGTGTGTTTGATTTTTTTGATAAAATCCAAAAAAAATTCTCACTTCTTTTCTTTCTAGTTTAATTTAGTTGCAGTATTAAAAGAAAACCCAAAAAGATTTCTCGTTCTTCTTTTACTTGTTGGGAGCTTTCTCGTGTAAATAGTTTTCCTCGTTTTCATTTTTTCTTTCGTTAATTTGCTTTCTTCAAGAGAAAAACAAAAAATTCAAAAATATTTCAGTGTGTTTCTTTGAAATTCTTTTTTTTCTTTGGGTCGTAAGGAGAGGACCACGATGAACATGTTGAGTGGCTCTCATATGCATTATTATTGATGTAGCAAAGGACCCATATTACCTTGTCTTCTCCTTTGAATAAATGTTTGCAGATTCCAGCTTAGTTGTAACGCCCGGATAATTAAGCTACAATAACCCCTGTGCTAAGGATGCCTTGTCACCACTGTTAATGTTGCTAATCCCACGGCGATTCAAAATCTGTTCATATTCAAATTTAAAATAAAGTCAAATGGTAAACATTTTCAAATGTCAAAACTAAAATGTTCTAAATGTGACAAATAATTCATAAGTAATAATGGTGGAGAAATCATATATTTATAAAATGTTTAAATACACTAAGGTAATTAAAATAGTGGCTAAAACAATTAATTAAATGCTTTTATAGAATTATAAAATACTAAACTATTTTATTTTAGTGTAAGAATTAATGTGGCAGTGCTATAATTAGTATTACTAATTTAGATGCTAATTATATATTTCACAAAACTAAAACAAATTGTAAATTAAAAGAAAATAGTAAAAGAAAATAAACAAAAGATTAAAAAAAGAGAAAGCAGTCCACCCTCATCCACTGGGCCACCGGCCCAGCTGGCCGCCCAACAGGTCGGCCCAGCCCCAGGCCTACATACACCCCCACCCTCCCACAGAAACCCTAACCCCCACCCTTCTTCCCTCGAACTCCTCCCTCTCCCCGACCCGATCTGGGCGTTCCTCGCCCGCGCCCCTGGCGCCCCCGCCGTCGCCGCCTCGTCCCGCCAACGCTTCGCCGACCGCCTCTCCCTCGCCGGCCTCCCCAAGACACGCCACCCCCCGCTCCCCGGCAACGTCGGTTAGGCCCCATCTGCCTCCCCCGCTTCCCTGCCCACGTGCGCCCCCCTCCCCGCGGTCACTGCCGCTCCCGCTCGCGCTCACACCCGCCGCAACCGCCCACAGCTCGCGCCCAGCCGAGCTTCGCCTCCCCCCTCGCACGTGCCCGCGCCTCCCGCGCTCACCACGCGCCACTCGTGCCCCCTAGCCCCTCCTACCCGCGCGCATCGCTGCTCCCTGGCCGTGTCCACCACGCGCCCGTAGCCCCCATCGCACCGCACGACCGCCTTGCTCCCCGCCGCCGCACGCCTCGCCCCCTGCAGCGCCTGCAGGCTGCGCTGCGTCACGCGCACGCATGTGCGTGCCCGCACCCTGCGGCTTCCCCCGTGCCGTGCTCCTCTGCCTGCGCGCTCGTGTTGCTGCGTGCTGCCACTGCTACTGCAGAGCCCACCCGCTCGTTCCTCCATTGCCCGTGCGGTGATTCCGGAGAGATCCCGTGCCATCGCCATCGCGCCTGTGGTTGTCGGCGCGCGTAGCACTTAGAACCGGCCTCTGTGCCGCTGGCTAGCAGGCCCCTGGCCATTAGATTAGGGCGCTAACCTCTAATTAGCACTAACCTGAACACTTAGTGGCACTAACAGATGGGCCCAGGGTCTTTAAACACTAACAAAAAGAAAACCCTAAATGGTCACAAACAGTGGGCCCAAGGCCATTAACTTAATTTAAAACAATAAGTTAATTTAAAACTGCCCCTGAGACACTTACAGGTGGGCCCTGGTGCCCACTTCACTACAAAAAAATACACTTCCGTGATGACGCGTGTTTGTCACAGTAGGTCACGTTTTCTGTCATGCATGTACATCCATGACGATTTTATGACAGAATCAAGATAGTCATACCTATGTTGTCGTAGAAGTGTTCCATGACAATACCAAAATTATCATCACGGAAGTGTCCACTTCCATGACGATAAATGGCGCGTCATGGAATTGCTTTCGTCAAGGGTAACCGACACGTGGCATCCACCGTAACGGGTCGCCGTTAAGCTATCGGGTTCCGGTTTGGATCCGATAACCTGTTAACAGCCAGGACCAATGGGAATTTTCCACGTGTAAAATTCTAAATGGCCAGAGAAACCACGTGTCGGCTCACCGTTGGGACAGATGTCATCCACTCATTGGACAGGAGGCACCTATGATACATCGACACATGGCACGGCCCAACAGAGGCCCATTTCAGTGAAAAGTCCGGCCCGTTTGACTTGGTCAAAAGATAGCGGGCCGGCCCACGGAAAGCCTGTTAACGACCTGTTCGCATATAGCCCATTTACAGCCCACTAAATCATGACCCGTTATGGCCTATCCGAATTAGGTCCAGTAGCGTCATCTGGGCCGTCCAATATGATTCTAGCCTGTTGTAACTTCTGGCCCATGTATGGCCCATGATGTCTTTCGGCCCATACGAGGCCCTTTGTAACTCTGGGCCCATTAAAGGCCCGAGGTGAAACTGGCCCATAATGAACAGTGTATCGCTTTATACCCATTAACGGCCCATTATTCCGTTGGCCATTTCCAGCCCATGTTAACTTTCGACCTTCTAAGGGCCCATTTATTCTTGGGCTCATTTCCAAAATTCGGTTACTTACGGTCCGTTATTGGCCTGTTCTGCTTGTGGGCCAAATTCAGCCCGTTGTTACAGTCGGCCCGTTTGTGGCCCGTTGGGCTGTTTTCATAGCATCATCAAATACGGCCTATTAACGACCCGTTATGGTCGGGCCATAAACAGACGATTTCCACTCTAGCCCGTTTACGACCCATTTTGCGGACCGTTATTGGTCCACGAATAGTACGACCCATGTTTGGCCAAACGATTATACGGCCAATACAAGGCTCATTGATTATACGGCCCGTAGAAGGTCCATGGATCCTACGGCCCGTAGAAGGCCCATGGATCCTATGGCCCGTAGGAGGCCCATGGTCACTACAGTAGGTAGCAGGACTATGGTTACAACGGTCTGTCGGTGTACTAAGTATTGGGCCATTAGTACCCCGTACTTGTGCACGGGCAGTTGTAGCCATACTCGCGGCCAGGCTTGTCGGGGAACAGTTGGAGGTCAATTCAAGTTATCGAAGAAACACCCAAGTCAATAATCTGAGGATCAGCAGATGAGAAAAGCTGAAGACCGAAAGCCAGCTTCCCCGGCAAGATCTTGCCGGGGTGGCCTACAAGGCCCGGCAAGGTTTCGCGCCCGGCAAGATTCAACGCTCGGCAAGATTCTGCCACTGTGCCACCGCTTCAGCACAGCAACCAGCCTGACATTCTGGGTCCTTCTCTGGATGCGTGGCAACGCGCCAGTGGAGGAGAGCTTAAGCGGTGCTGATGGGATGACCCCTTTTTCCATCCCCAAGAAATGAGGACACCTAAACGGACACCTCACGGTGCATTAAATGCCTTCGTCCTAATCCGTCAGTGGTTAGGTATGATGACCCTGTAGCTACTTTACACCTCAATGTATGTACATTTTGCCACTGTGGTGACCCCTTTGAACGTATAAAAGGAGGCCCAAGGCAAATGCTATAGGGGAGGAGGATCTTCTGGCCCATTCTACATGCGTAGCTGCTCTTTGAACATACTGTTCATCGCAAGCGCTCCTGGAGTTTGGGCTCAAGAACACTCTTAATAGAACAAAGCAGGAGTAGGGTTTTACGCTGATCAGCGGCCCAAACCTGGGTAAAATCACCCCGCGTCGATCATTGGTTCTGCTCTTTGTGCATACCTCTCTCCCCGCCGAATCGTAAAGGGGTCCTTTGGGATCCCATAGGTGTCGTACACCAACATCTTTAGCGCGCCAGGTAGGGGGAAAAAGGTTGCGCGAATCTGATCCAGTGATCGGTGCCTTAGTTTCTTCATCATCTTCATCATCATGCCACCCAAGAAGAAGAGTGCCGCAACGGCGCAACCATCTACATCCGTTTTACCTGTGCCCTTGCGTACGGGTGATGACATGGATGCAAAAGGAAGAGGTTTAGAGCCTCCACGGCGTTCCGGTGATCCAAGCCAGGCGAGCGGCGTCGTTCGCAACGGCAGCGGCAACCCACACGCCGCCGGATCCAGAGATGGAGTTGTGCTGCCTACAGGCGGCGTGACGAACTCCAGAGATCGGAGGACGCCTTCTAGGACTCCCGCGTCGGCGCAAGCGTCACGACCTTCCCAGGTCATGTGCAATGAGCAGCGCCATGGCGCTGGTGGTTCAGGGCGTCCCCATGAAAGGACTTCTGCGCATCGATC
This sequence comes from Thinopyrum elongatum, assembly GCA_011799875.1. NCBI lineage: Eukaryota > Viridiplantae > Streptophyta > Magnoliopsida > Poales > Poaceae > Thinopyrum > Thinopyrum elongatum. The sequence continues at coordinate 461,454,540 of CM022303.1, forward strand.
CCCAGGTGCGCAGGCCCAGCATGCATGTCAAACTGCTGGTGGAAGTGGCGCGCGGTCGCGTGATCGTGGCGGTGCTCCTTCTAACATTGTTAGGAGTCAGAGCACCTCACGTACCTCGCACCTGTCACCGCCGCCTACGCCAGCGGAAGCTTTGGCACGTGTGCAGCTGCTCCTCGACTTCCCTCCTGCTCCGGAGAAGATGGAGGAGTGGCGATCTACTATCCAGAGACTTATTGGCTTCGCCAACAAAGATGGGCCGCAGGAGGCAGGGCCCTCACAACGGCGGTCCATCGATCTGGCACGAGCCAATGCGGAGAAGATCGGAGGCGGTGCCACCACGGTGCACTCCCCTCCACGACACCAGCCGTGGTTGGCAACCCGGCGGACTGATGGCCGTGATGATGATTCCACGGCATCGTCCGATCCACGGATGCGCCGCGACCAGCGTCAAGTTCTCCAGGAACGAAGCAAAGAGGACGCTCGAACTACCATCGAGCGGCGACGGGAAGCGCGCTATCAATCTGATAAGCGCACAGGACCCGCTGTCGACAAGCCTGCGCCAGGGGACGCAGGCGACTTGCCTTACGAGGTGGGTACTCCAGCGTTTACCCGTGAGCTGCGGCAAGTCCAGTGGCCCAATTCCCGAACCTTCAAGCCAGAGGTCCCGGAGAAATATGATGGCAAGACTCAGCCCTCGGAGTTCTTGAGCATCTACACCATTGCGGTGCAGGCTGCCAGAGGCCGAGACGATAAGATACTTGCCAACTACTTCCCGTTGGTGCTCAAACCCAACGTCAGGTCATGGTTGATGCATCTGCCAGAGAATTCTATTTCTTCTTGGTCAGATCTGTGCCATCAGTTTGTTGGCGCCTTTGTTGGAGGCCACCAAGCTCCTGGCCAAGAGAGTGATTTGCATCTCCTCCCTCAAAAGGAGGGCGAACCTCTGCGCAAGTTTATCCAAAGATTTAGCCAAGTGCAATACAATATTCCCGACGTTCATCCTGCCGCTGTTGTTAGCACGTTTCATCAAAACGTGCGTAACCGCAAAATGCGTGAAGAGCTGGCGATGAACAAGGTCAGGAGTATTGCCGAGCTTTACGCTTTGGCCGACAAGTGCGCTCGGGCTGAAGAAGGGAGAAAACTCCCTGGCGAGGCTGTTGGCGTGGGGGGGCGAATCAGAAGATGAAGACGCTGCAACCCCGTCAAAGAAGGGCCGACGGCGGAACAAGAAGCGCAGAGGCAAGGCCGTGCTTGCTGTCAAGGAATCTGGCAACCCCGGCACCGCCAAGAAGGCCAAGGTTGACGACCCCGGCAAGGAAGTTGCCGGGTGCACCTCCTGCCATGCCTTGGCGGCTGCCGACAAGTCGGAAAGCTCCGGCAAGCAGTATTGCAAGATCCATCGCACCAAGGGCCGCGATCTCCAAAACTGCCGACAAGTTGAGCAGCTTGTCGAGAAGCAGAGAGCTGAGTATGAAAGACGAGACAAGGAGAAGGCCCAGGACAGTGTTGACGGGTCTGGCAAGAAGCACGGTGAATGAGGGGGTCGCCGCGGCAAGGCCAAGCAACAAAGGGAGAGGCCCACTTGAGGCCATGATAAAGAAGACGGTGATGATGATGAAGAAGATGATGAGTCTGGTGAGCACGAATTTCAGAAAGCTACAGAGGCCATGTGTATCGACGGAGGTGCCTCATTGCATTCTTCCCACCGTCGACTTAAATAGTGGGTGCGAGAGGTTAATGCAACGGAGCCATCATTAGATGCATGTAAACCCCTGAAGTGGTCCAACACGCCTATCATTTTTGACGCCGAGGATAACCCTAATCGCACAACCGCGGTCGGGTGCTTGCCATTGTTGGTCTCACCAACAATCCACAACCTCAAGGTGACGAAAATGCTAGTTGACGGTGGGGGCGGGCTGAACCTAATCTCGCCGGACGTGCTCAAGAGGCTCCAAATTCGTGATGAGGATCTCGAGGAAATGGGCATGTTTCAAGGGGTCAATCCAGGAAGGACCCAGCCAAAAGGCAAGATCACGCTACCGGTGACATTTGGTAGCGAGCTTAACTACAGGACAGAGAAGGTAGTGTTTGATGTCGCCAAGATCCCTATGTCATACAATGGGATCCTTGGCCGCCCAGCGCCGGCTAAGTTCATGGCGGCATCACACTATGCGTACAATGTGCTGAAGATGCCCGGGCCGTTGAGTGTCATCACTATCCACTCCGACAAAAAGGATGCTCTCATCTGTGCCGACCAACTCTACCGGGAAGCAGTTGCAGCACCTGCTGTCAAAGCATCTGCTCTTGCCGCTGGAACTCCCGGGGGGAAGAAGAAGACCGGCAAGAATCTTGGCGCAAACTCCAGCAAGCGCACCTCCTCGGAATGCTGCGCTTCCGTTGAGGACGCACCAGAGAGTTCCACCGGCAAGAACAAGAAATCCAAGGCTGCTCCACCAGAGACCAAGAAGGTGCCCGTCAGGGAGGATGGAACGGGAGGAACTTTCACCATAAGTTCCACCCTAGATGACAAATAGGAAAGCGCGCTCATTGCCTTCCTGCGGGCGAATGTCGACGTGTTTGCATGGCAACCGTCTGACATCCCCGGTGTTCCCAGGAAGGTAATTGAGCACCACCTTGCCGTCTGTCCTCACGCGTGGCCCGTCAAGCAGAGGGTCAGGAAGCAAGCTTTGGAGCGGCAAGAATTCATTGCCGAAGAAATCAAGAAGCTAGAAGCGGCAGGATTGGTCACAGGAGTGCTTCAACCAACGTGGTTGGCCAATCCGGTTGCAGTGCGCAAGGCGAATGGGAAATGGAGGCTGTGTATTGATTATACAGACATCAATAAAGCCTGTCCAAAAGATCCCTTTCCCTTGCCGCGCATCGACCAGATTGTGGACTCCACTGCTGGTTGTGACCTGCTGTCGTTCCTTGATGCCTACTCAGGGTATCATCAGATCTTCATGGCAAAAGAAGATGAAGAAAAGACCGCATTTATCACCCCATGTGGTACGTATTGTTTTATATGAATGCCTTTCGGGTTGAAAAGTGCTGGTTCTACATTTGCGAGAGTGGTCCAAATTGGTTTTGAGCCTCAGCTCCATAGAAATATGGAGGCATATATGGATGATATAGTGGTCAAAACCAAGGACAAAGCGACGCTCATACAAGATTTAGAAGAAACATTTGCAAATCTGCGCAAGATCAACTTAAAGCTCAATCCTGAGAAGTGCATGTTTGGTGTCCCTTCTGACAAGCTTCTTGGGTTCTTTGTATCTCAGCGAGGGATTGAAGCGAACCCCAACAAGATCAAAGCTATTGAGCAGATTAAAGCGCCAAAACGCGTCAAGGATGTACATCGTCTTGCCGGCTGTGTTGCTGCCCTAAGCAGGTTTATTTCCAAATCTACTGAGCGTGCCCTGCCCTTTTTCAAAAATTTGAAGAAGGCAGGTCCAATGAAGTGGACTCCGGAAGCGGAGGCTGCGCTGCAAGATTTGAAGAAATACCTTTCTTCTCCACCGACACTAGTCGCGCCTAGACCACAAGAGCCGTTGCTGCTATATCTGGCAGCGACAAATCAAGTGGTTAGTGCTGCATTAGTGGCGCAGAGAGAAGCTGATGAGGAAGCAACACCAGCGGCAGGACCGCCAAGTGATGCGGCGGGATCTTCCCCGACAAGGATTCGTCCCGGCAAGACAGGATCTGCGCAGTCAGAAGAATCGATGCAAAAGAAAAAGGTGGTGCAACGCCCAGTTTATTTTGTTAGCTCCCTCTTGCAAGGAGCTAGGTCAAGATACTCTGGTGTGCAGAAGTTGCTCTTCGGCCTTCTTATGGCCTCGAGGAAGCTGCGCCATTATTTTCAAGCACATGAAATTACCGTCGTCACTCGCTTTCCGTTGCAACGGATTCTGCGAAATCCAGAGGCAACCGGCAGGATTGTGGAGTGGGCGTTGGAATTGTCAAGCTTTGGTCTCAAGTTTGAAAGTACTTCAACAATTTAGAGCAGAGCCTTGGCGGAGTTCATTGCGGAATGGACCCCAACGCCAGACAAAGAGATTCAAGAAACGACTCTCCCCGGCAAGGAAATTGATCAAGAATGGGTTATGTATTTTGACGGGGCTTTTTCGCTGCAAGGTGCCGATGCTGGCGTGCTGCTTGTCGCATCCACCAGAGAGCACCTCAAGTATGTAATCCAGATGCATTTTCCCCGGGAGAGTTCGACAAACAACACTGCGGAGTACGAGGGGCTGCTTGCTGGTCTCAGGATCGCGGCAGACCTTGGTATCAAGAAGCTCGTCATCAGAGGCGATTCGCAGCTTGTTGTCAGGCAAGTTAACAAGAATTATCAGAGTCCATTGATGCAAGCTTACGTGGATGAAGTGAGAAAAATGGAAGAACGCTTTGATGGTCTGCAAATGAAGCACATTCCTCGTGCCGAAAACAGTATTGCTGACGACCTGTCAAAGCGCGCTGCCCTCAAGTTGCCTGTGGAACCAGGAACTTTTGTGCTCCATTTGACTCAACCATCTATGGCGCCATCAATGCGGCAAGAAAAGAGAAGAAAACTGAATTCTAGACAGTACTTTCCGGCAGAGCTCCCTGGAGCCGTTGGCAAGGAACTTGCCGGGATCAGCGACAAGCCTGTCGGGGAACGACAGGCTCCGGCGGAACCTCACGCTTTCGCTGTTGAGACAAATGTTCCCTTGGCGGAAGAGATGCCTTTAGTCCTAGCTGTCGAGCCCCAAGCTCCAGTATGGGCATAGCACGTTGTCCATTTCCTTCAGACAGGAGAACTCCCTGAGGAACAGGAAGAAGCAGAAAAAGTAGCCCGTCAGTCTGCTATGTACCAGTTTGTCGATGACGTCCTGTACAGAAAGAGACCAAACGGTGTGAAATTGAAGTGCGTTCCTCGGGAGGATGGACTAGAGCTGTTGGCAGAGATACATGGAGGCATATGTGGCTCTCACATAGGATCAAGAGCACTTGTCGGGAAAGCATTCCGGCAAGGTTTCTTTTGGCCCACCGCTCTCCAGGATGCAACTGCACTAGTAACCAAGTGTGAAGCGTGCCAGTTTCATTCGAAGAAATCACATCAGCCAGCTCAAGCTCTTCAGACGATCCCTCTCTCCTGGCCATTTTCGGTCTGGGGGCTCGACATACTGGGTCCCTTCCCCCGTGCTACCGGGGGCTTTGAGTACTTGTACGTTGCGATCGACAAGTTCACAAAGTGGCCGGAGGTGGAAGCGGTGAGAAAGGTGACAACACAATCAGCTGTCAGGTTCTTTAAAGGAATAGTTTGCCGTTTCGGTGTGCCCAACAGGATCATCACCGACAACGGCACGCAATTCACAAGTCGCACCTTCATGCAGTACGTCCAAGATCTTGGCGGCAAAATTTGTTTTGCCTCTGTTGCTCACCCGAGAAGCAACGGCCAAGCAGAGAGGGCTAATGCTGAAGTGCTGCGCGGTCTCAGGACCAGAACCTTTGACATGCTGAGAAAGTGCGGAAGACGCTGGATTGATGAGTTGCCGACGGTTCTTTGGTCAATCAGAACGACACCAAATCGAGCCACTGGCCAGACGCCCTTCGCTCTGGTCTACGGAGCGGAAGCAGTTCTCCCCACGGAACTCATATACGGATCACCTCGAGTGCTCGCTTATGATGAGCTTGAGCAAGAGCAACTGCGGCAAGATGACGCTGCGCTCCTTGAGGAGAATCGTCTTCAGGCTGCTGTGCGAGCTGCACGCTACCAGCAAGCTTTGCGCCGCTACCATAGCCGCAAAGTTCATGCCCGAAGTCTTGACGAAGGCGACCTTGTTCTTCGACGGATTCAGTCCGCCAAGAATTCAAACAAGTTGACGCCAAAGTGGGAAGGCCCTTATCGGGTAGTACGAGTCACCAGGCCCGGCGCTGTCCGCTTGGAGACCGAAGATGGCGTTCCAGTGAGCAACTCCTGGAATATCGAGCATCTTCGCAAGTTCTACCCATAAGGCGCGGTTGCCGAGGGACCCCGGCAACCACCTTTTTGTACAAGTCTTGCCGGCAAGGCATGTAATCCTTTGTATAGAGCCAGGCGCAGACCCTGAGCCTAGATGAATAAATTTAAGTGTTGTGCATTTCCTTATCGATTTCCATGTTATATATATGCATGCTTGTCTAAGATATTGTATGACACCTGTTCCCGGTAAGTACTAATGAACCGCCAAGGTTCCGTATCTTTATTTTCTCTTCTTTCTTTTTCTCAAAAGATAGAAGGATTCCTCGCGCGCACGTTTGCCGTGGGGGGTAAGGAAGATATGAGTACCACTTGGCGACGTTCAGAATTGATGCCTTACCGGAAGAAGAACAGCGACAGAAAGCTAAGTTATTAAACTTAAAGCAAGTTTCTTTTATTACAAAGTTATTTTCCTTAGATGATTCCGACTTTTGTATGGAAAACCTGCACGCGAAGGAACACTTGTCGTAATCGGTTGCGCCCTTATTTTGTTTCCAGTCCGCTCAACAATTTAAGTGGCTACACTGAGAACGCCAAGGTGCCTTGCCGGCCGCTGCACCTCCAGCAGGCTGCTAAAGTCCCGCACCCAGCGCTCGCGGCAGGTTGCGCGCCAGCAAGTTTTCAGTAAGCGTAGGGTGTACTCCATACGTAAAGGAATCAGACAAGGGAAATAGCATGCATATACCCAAACATACGCAAGTTATATTACATCAATAAGTTGCCGCAGTTCTAACACAAGACTTGATTGTCTTTTGGCATGGAATGGTGGCGACAAGGAAAAATGAGGCAGCTAGTCCCTGCGTTGGCCCTCGACCCTCTTGATCGAATCTATCTTCTCAAGGATGGGCGCGGCAAGCTCCTCAAGTGCCTTGAGATCTGCATCCTTTGGCAAGCGGTCGAGCACATTGGTGAGATCAATGCCAGGGTTCTTATGCACCACCTTGACGAGTACCTTGCGGAGGACGGCCCGGCAAAGTTTGCGTGATTCATTGGCCAGTTGGGTCGCTCGGTTGGACTGTAGCAGCTTCAAGGCGTCAATGATGCTTTCGAAGAACATGGTCAACCTGGCGCTCGAAGATATCCTGTCTTCGGAGGAATACCTGAAGTTTTGTAGGCCATCCTGGCCCATGGTTGACAATTGTGCTGTGAGCCTCTCCGCGGTGTTGATAAGGCGATCAGTCAAGATTTTCACACCCTTCTCATAGTCGATTTGGGCGGCGACAGCGCTCTTAAGCAAGTTCCTCTTTTCTTGAAGATCTTTGCTTAGGGCCTTCTCGCGGGCCCTGCCGTCCTTGAGGGACTTCTCCAGCGTGGTCAGCTTTAGCCTCAGATCGGCAATGGCATCATTGGCTGAAGTGAGCTGTTTGGTCTTGTCGGACATGGCAACTTGCATCTCCGCCAGGCTGTGGAGAGTTTTCTCCCTGTCCCCTTTGAGCGTCGAGAGCTCCTTGCCGTGTTCTTTAAGATCCATCTCCAGCTTCTTCACTTTGTTGCTCAGCTCATTCTTGGTGGCCTCTGCAGCTTCGGCAGCATCGACGGCCTCCTTGAGCTTGCCGGTGTGATCTACAGTTAGAGCTTCGAGCGCCTCCCTATGCTTTTGCTCCAGCTCCTGGATCCGCTATGCGACAAGCTTATCGATCTCCTCATCTTTGCCGTGAAGCTTGGCGGCGAGCGCTTGCTCACGTGCGACAAGATCTTCCTCGTGGGCATCAAGTGCAATGCGACACTCCGTTAGGAGAGCATCTTTAGCGGCAGCTCTTTGTGCAGCTTCCTCTTGCACTTTCTCCATGTCAGATTTTTTCAAGAGGAGCTCCGTCCAGTTTTGGCTCACTTGTTCCCGGCTGGCAGTCAACTCTTGAAGGGCCTCGGCGTACCAAATTTGCATCTGCTCAACGCGCTTCTAAAAACCTGCTTCAACCGCTTCGATAACTGCCATTCTGGAATCTGCTTTCTCTTTTCGAGCACGGTGGAGTGCTTAGAGCTTGCGGAAATTTTCGCCCATGGCCTGGAGGAGCTGATCCTCTTCAGATTTGCCACTGCTGGCGCTTGGATCATCAACGATTTCGAGCCCGGCAGCGGCGATGATTTCTTCATCGAAGGTTTCCCCTTCGGCCGGTGTTTCAATATTTGTCGTGCCCGGCAAGTTAATGAATAGGTTGTTTCCAACCTTGAGATATTTGCTCGATGAGGGAGCTACGGATGTCGATGGTTGGTCCTCGACGTTCGCCTCGCCGGTGGCCGGGGGCTCTATGGCTGATGTAGTGCCTGGCGCTCCTGCGGCAGGAATGCCGTCAGTGTGGTCATCAATTCCCTCGCCGGCCCTCTCGGCAGATTCCTTGGCGGCTTCCTCGGCAACAGTTTCGCTGACCTCGACAGTGGCATCTTTGGCGGCTTCGCTAGCGGTGATCCTGTCAGCCTCGGCGGCGGCGTCTCTGGCGGTCTCCTCGATGACAACGTCGACATCCATGTGTTCCATCACAGGGAATTCTGGAGGATGAAGGAAGGAAACAAAATAAGATCAAGGTTGAAGTTCAAGAAGACAAAAAGAAAGAAGGATAAAGAAAAGGATAGCAAGCGCTCTAAGGCAAACAGTTACCTGTGTCGAGTTGTTGAGAGGTGGCCTCGCCCCTCCCGGCAACGTTGGCTGCTGGGGAAATGTTGCCGGTACCCATGCGTACCGGCTCCTCCTCAACCAAGATAGGCTCGTCGGTGGTAACTCTTGCCGGGGATGCGCTTGTGGGCGGCGCGGTTGACAGAGGCGGCACGACGGGGGCGGTTTCCACCTCTCCCTGTTGCTGTTCTTCTCCTGCAAGCCTGAAGATATCAGCGGCAAGGGTAGAAACCTTAGCGCCTGTCAGCGGGAAACGAGTGAAGAACTCACGCTGGGGGCTGCGTTGAGGGCTGAGCCCTGGGCTGACGACGACAATTTCCGGCGCGCTCGTAGAGCCAGCCGGGGGCTCGTCGCCCGTGGAAGTCCTCGACCTCTTCGCCGCCCTTTCCGCCAAGGTTTCTGCATCACTGCAGAGACAAGATAAAGCAAGGCTATAAGATTACTCCGGAAATTTGAGAGATAAAGGCTAAGACAGGATACTTACTCTTCCTCTTCTCGTTCCGGGCTAAAGCCGGAGATGTCGAAATCGGCCTCCGTTGCAGTGTCCGTGTGAGGGGGCGAAGGAGAGGTCCTGGGTCGCTTGGCTATAGCAGGCATGGGGGATTGGCGTGATTCCGCCACCTCAGCCTCCGGTGCGGTTGTGTGAGACGCTCCTGCCGCCTCAGTAGTTGCCACAGGTGCGGGTCTCGCGCGCCGCGCAGGTTGCTGTCGGACTCCTTGCCAGGGTGCAGTCTTGCCGGCTGCCTTCTTGCCGGGAGCCTCGCTGCTCGAAGAGGGTTGGCTTGCCGGGATGCCAGAAGCGGCCTTTCGAAGAACACGCTTGGTCTTCTTCGGAGCTGGGGGCTCCTCCTGCGGCTCTTCTTCGGCTACGTCCTCATCGGACGAGTCTTCGGCGGCCGCGCTGCTCTGTTCCCCGGCAAGGTTTTCTTCCATCACAACCTCTGCGTCGCTGGTTTCCCATTCTGTGAAACCGACGCTGCCAGCCTCTGTGGCAAGATTCGCTTCTTCCACCCTAGTGGCAATATATGCCACTTCTTCGTCAGTGGTAGCGCGAATGAGGCCCGTTTCTTCCGGATGGCCTTCTCCGACAAGTTGTCAAAGAACTTTTGTGCTTCCTCCTCGGTTGGCTAGGCCCAAGTCACGTCAAGACCATGGGCATTGAACATTGGCATGAAAGCGATGATTGACCCTAGAGCGGAGTTGTTGCACAAAGGGACAATTCTTGCCGGCAACTGATGCTTGTCGTTGCGCTGGAATAGCTTGTGGCGGAGAGCGCCGAGCTGCATGGTCATCAAATTGTTGTTCAATCCAGGACGCAGCCTCATGATGTCCGCTGTGTTCCGGTACTCCCAAGCTGGTCTTCCCCTACACTGTAGGGGGGCGATATGGCGGCAGAGGAAATCGAAGCCAATCATCTCCATTGTGAGCCCGACAGCTTTCAGGCGAAGAATCCTGGTGGTGGCGATCGTGAGCCTCTCGTCCTCCACAGCGAGATCGCTCCAGTCACTGCCGCGAACCGCCTTCCGCTGTCGAGGCAAACAGAACGGATGGGGATCTGCTTCCTTGATCCAGCACCACTCAGACCGCCATTCATCCCATTTCTCGTGGTAGACCCCATCTGGATATATCTCCTTATTCCAAGCCCGTGGAATCCAGGCGATAGAACCGAAAAGGGCCTCCCCCTTTTGGATGCAAGGAATAAAGTAATGGCGGAAGAGGGCAGTGTGGGGAACTACTCCGGCAAAGTTTTCGCAAAGATGAGCGAAGACAGACATGCACATTACGGCGTTCGGCGTGAAATCAAGAAGGTGGAAGCCGTATGTGTACATAATGTCGTTGAAGAAATCAGAGAATGGAGGACAGAGTCCGCAATAGAAATAAGCAGTGAAGAAGCGATATCTGTCAGGTCCGCTTTTGGAACAAGAACCTGGAATCACGCGAGTTGCAGGGTGAGCTTGCGTCTCCTTCGCCCACATGCACTGGTACCGGTTCTTCAAGGCTCTCGCATCAAGCGTCGGAGCGAAGACGATGTGCTTCTTCCGCATCTTCACCAACTCGCTCTCCGGGACATCGGCCTTCGTCTCCTTGCTCTTGCCTTCGCCCTTGCTAGCCTTGGGCGGCATGGTGATTGCGAAGGCGGAGGCTGAGGATAGAGTGGGAGTAGAAGCGAAAAGCGGATAAGGAGAAGTCTGGCTTTGAGCTTGAGAAGGGGAAAATAATGGCGGAGTCCAGATTGGGAAGAAGAGGGGGTAAATAGGCTGTGCCTCTGCAGTTTCCCTTTTTATGGGGAAGGAGCGAGGCCGCCTCTTTTACTCCCCAATGTAAATACGCCTCTGCAGGCGTGCTGCAGTTGCAGCCTTTCAGCGCATGCTTCCCACGTCGCGCATTCAGCGCGCGTAGTGGGGGGCACAGTAAGCGGGATATTTATGAGCAGTTAATCCCCTGCCACGCGTGCCCGTGCACTGTTTGGGCCTAGCCCAACAACGCCTTGCACTCATGTGTGGCCTAGGCCCCGGGGCTCTTGTCGGTGTACTAAGTATTGGGCCATTAGTACCCCGTACTTGTGCACGGGTAGTTGTAGCCATACTCACGGCCAGGCTTGTCGGGGAACAGTTGGAGGTCAATTCAAGTTATCAAAGAAACACCCAAGTCAAGAATCTGAGGATCAGCAGATGAGAAAAGCTGAAGACCGAAAGCGAGCTTCCCCGACAAGATCTTGCCGGGGTGGCCTGCAAGGCCCGGCAAGATTTCGCGCCCGGCAAGATTCAGCGCCCGGCAAGATTCTGCCACTGTGCCACCGCTTCAGCACAGCAACCAGCCTGACATTCTGGGTCCTTCTCTGGATGCGTGGCAACGCGCCAGTGGAGGAGAGCTTAAGCGGTGCTGATGGGATGGCCCCTTTTTCCATCCCCAAGAAACGAGGACACCTAAACGGACACCTCACGGTGCATTAAATGCCTTCGTCCTAATCCGTCAGTGGTTAGGTATGATGACCCTGTAGCTACTTTACACCTCAATGTATGTACATTTTGCCACTGTGGTGACCCCTTTGAACGTATAAAAGGAGGCCCAAGGCAAATGCTACAGGGGAGGAGGATCTTCTGGCCCATTCTACATGCGTAGCTGCTCTTTGAACATACTGTTCATCGCAAGCGCTGCTGGAGTTTGGGATCAAGAACACTCTTAATAGAACAAAGCAGGAGTAGGGTTTTACGCTGATCAGCGGCCCGAACCTGGGTAAAATCACCCCGCGTCGATCATTGGTTCTGCTCTTTGTGCATACCTCTCTCCCCGCCGAATCATAAAGGGGTCCTTTGGGATCCCATAGGTGTCGTACGCCAACATCTTTGGCGCGCCAGGTAGGGGGAAAAAGGTTGCGCGAATCTAATCCAGTGATCGGCGCCTTAGTTTCTTCATCATCTTCATCATCATGCCACCCAAGAAGAAGAGTGCCGCAATGGCGCAACCATCTACATCCGTTTTACCTGTGCCCTCGCGTACGGGTGATGACGTGGATGCAGAAGGAAGAGGTTTAGAGCCTCCACGGCGTTCCAGTGATCCAAGCCAGGCGAGCGGCGTCATTCGCAGCGGCAGCGGCAACCCACATGCTGCCGGATCCAGAGATGGAGCTGTGCTGCCTACGGGCGGCGTGACGAACTCCAGAGATCGGAGGACGCCTTCTAGGACTCCCGCGCCGGCGCAAGCGTCACGGCCTTTCCAGGTCGTGTGCGATGAGCAGCGCCATGGCGCTGGTGGTTCAGGGTGTCCCCATGAAAGGACTTCTGCGCATCGATCCCCAGGTGCGCAGGCCCAGCATGCACGTCAAACTGCTGGTGGAAGTGGCGCGCGGTCGCGTGATCGTGGCGGTGCTCCTTCTAACATTGTTAGGAGTCAGAGCACCTCACGTACCTCGCACCTGTCGCCGCCGCCTACGCCAGCGGAAGCTTTGGCACGTGCGCAGCTGCTCCTCGACTTCCCTCCTGCTCCGGAGAAGATGGAGGAGTGGCGATCTACTATCCAGAGGCTTATTGGCTTCGCCAACAAAGATGGGCCGCAGGAGGCAGGGCCCTCACAACGGCGGTCCATCGATCTGGCGCGAGCCGATGCGGAGAAGACCGGAGGCGGTGCCACCACGGTGCACTCCCCTCCACGACACCAGCCGCGGTCGGCAACCCGGCGGACTGATGGCCATGATGATGATTCCACGGCGTCGTCCGATCCACGGATGCGCCGCGACCAACGTCAAGTTCTCCAGGAACGAAGCAAAGAGGACGCTCGAACTACCATTGAGCGGCGACGGGAAGCGCGCTATCAATCTGATAAGTGCGCAGGACCCGCTGTCGACAAGCCTATGCCAGGGGACGCAGGCGACTTGCCTTACGAGGTGGGTACTCCAGCGTTTACCCGTGAGCTGCGGCAAGTCCAGTGGCCCAATTCCCGAACCTTCATGCCAGAGGTCCCGGAGAAATATGACGGCAAGACTCACCCCTCGGAGTTCTTGAGCATCTACACCATTGCGGTGTAGGCTGCCGGAGGCCGAGACGACAAGATACTTGCCAACTACTTCCCGTTGGTGCTCAAACCCAACGTCAGGTCGTGGTTGATGCATCTGAATTCTCCAGGGACTTCCACAGTCCTTCGGCTTCTTGTCGCAACACAGATGATCGATGTCTTTCAGCTTGTAGTTGAGACTCAAGAAACCGAACTGATTCAGACAGTGAGTTCGAATAGCTTGTGCCAGCGGTAGTGGCCAGTAACTCGAACACTACACCAAGACAGGACTTTGGGGTTGTCTCACTGTCTTCAAGATAGTTTTCCTTAGCTGTTTTATCAGCTTTGTTGGAGACCAACAAGGATGTCTCACTATCCTGAACCTTATCTGCATTACTTCCTTTACCATGGCTTAATAAGGTACTCTTCCCCAATATTCTGTCAGCATTCTAAAAGAAGAAACAAGTAGACACATAATAGGTTTAGTTCAAATCATATCAGTTCAAGACAAAGCAGCATTGAAAGAATACAAAGCGTGGGAAACTACACGGCACAACAAGATTTCAGATGGGTACCACTGGTCTACATGTACAACAACACTATTTGGTCTGTTGTGATGCTAGTAATGAGCATGATATGAGAAGTCAACTGTATACACAATTGAAATTGAAATCAACAGAGCTATTTTTAAGAGAAAACCTGTTAAACAGACATGCTTAAACATACCTGTTTTGCCATTGGAGTTTCGATTGGATCCTTCAATTTAAAAATAAGTACAGTGACACAAGAGCAAAGCAGTATGCACGATAGCAATGGAATCTTAAATGAGAACAGTTGTTCTTCAGGTTTAAGCACTTGTTCTACACTAACAGAGTACAGTAAGACGCAGGCATATAGTACTTAAAAATAAAAAATGAGCTCATAGACCTTACCACATTCTTGGTTCGGGACCAGTACAGAACAAGGCGTTCCCAGTCATCATCCCGTAAATGTGTCTCAGGAGAACGTAAGGGAATTTGATGAGTTTCTTTGCCAGTGAAGTACGTTTTCTTCAGGTAATTCTGATACTGCCACCAAGCATTCTTGAAGATAGCAGAGGTATTAGCACATGTTACATCATCCTAAGTTTCCAAATCAGTCCTTCTCTATAGAGAAAAATGGGAACATTTGCTGTATTATAACCATCATGGAGGTAGAATGTATGGGACAAAGCAAAGTAATTGCCATGAATAACATTACTTACACATAACTCCTAGATGAACACCTGCAACTGGCATTTTCCTTCATCTTCAATATAATATTTCCATGATGGGAAGATACGCACATAGGATTTAACAACATCAAATGCGATAGATGCTAAACTATGAATGTCTGGTTGTGCTTCCTCCACAGGAATAGGTGTACTAACTGGTGGAGTTGGGGTTCGCCGTGGTAGTATTGGCGCTTTGGGCACTGGAGCTGCCTTACTAACTGCTCTTGTTTGGGAGCTCTGTGGTGGAGATGGTGCTGTCTCAACAGGAACTGGGTTACTATCTGCTAGGGTTGGGGTTAGATTGGGTGAAGCTAGTTCTCTGTCCATCGCAGTAGGGGTACAATCTGCGAGAGTCTGGGTTATGTGTGGTAGGGCTGGTTCTCGTGCATGTACAACCGGTGTGCTATCTCCACAAAGAGGTAGCACTATTTTATTTGAAGACCGTGTTTTTACTCCACTAGATACTGCCATCACCCGCTCCAATTCAAATGGCTGATAAACAGGAAACATAGTTGAATGTACAGACCTTGTATGAGAGACAGATGCAATAGATAGTGTGGAAAAAAGAGGGCATGAAATAGTTCACATGTATATTGTTTAACTAAAAAGGATAGCATGACATAATTTCACATATATGATGTCTATCTAAACTGGATAGCATAGCATGACATAATTCAAAGATATGATGACTAACTAAACAGGATGACATGAGATAATTATATGATGTCTTTAGTAAACAGGTTTGCATGACATAATTCACATACATGTTATCTAAGTAATCAGGATCACATGAGTTAATTCACATATGTGATTTATATACTAAGCAGAGGGCATTCGCATATATGATGTCTGAACTAAGAACATGGTGTTGAATATTGTGTATATGATGTCTAAACTATGCAATGCAAGACACCATATGCATGATATGAGCAGTATAACCGTGCCAAGTTAGAGCATACACCTCGGTGGGGGAATAGGACTGGTCATCTGTCTCGGAATCTATTTCTGAGGAGCTATCGGGACCCAGCAAGAGATCTGCTTCGACAGGTAGATCTGTCCGCTCTGAAGACCTTGTTTTCACTCCAGATTTTTCCATCACCCACTCAAATGGATAATTCACAGGAAGAGTAGTTGAATGTACAAACATTGTCGACAAATGGAAATGTAATGAAGAAAAGGATTGGCAAGATATCATTCAAATATATGATGCCTGGTTAAACAGGATGCAATTGCATATTTCATATATATTAAGGCTGGCTAAAAGAGATGAGATTGCATAATTCTCATATATGATATACAAACTAAACATGTGGCATTACAGAACATGTCTAAACTAAGCAGATGACATATATGATGTCGAAAGTAGGCACTGCAAGGCAACATATGCATGATATGACCAACATCATCATGCCAAGTTAGAGCAAACACCTCGGGGGGTAAATAGGAGTGGTCAGCTGCGTCTGAATCCGCCTCAGAACAGATATCTTCCTCTGGATTACAATCTGGAGGGGGCGGGAAGGGTTTGCCATTGAACCCACCATGGAGCGATGTCTGCATGACATTGTATTGACGCGCAAAACTCTTCTCTTTTTCTCTACATGTTCAGCATGACTGTGTACAATATCTGACATGCATACAAAAAAATAGTGAGATTATGTAAGGAGAGCATGCAGAGATCTAGAGTGATGGTAACAACCAGTGGATGGATCCAAAAATAATGATAGCAGGCTGATGATAGCTTTAATTTAATAAAAAGACAGATGATGATTGCTTTACTATTTGTTTCCCACCCAAGATGAACAACATAGGCATACCCTAGGTGAACCAGATAATAGACAGATATACTATTCATTACTGCCTCGATATGTGCCCCACAAGTAATTTTAAAACTCAAGTTTGAACATTAATTTGGACCTGACTTGGAGTCTAAGAGGTGAACAGGACGATAAAGTAGCAGGTAATATTAAGCAATGCATTACATAAGCAGAAATGAAAGAGTGCGACCTCTCTTGTGGATCAGTGTACTCCTCAGGTTCATCTGCTGAGTCGATGATGGTGATGCAGTTGCGGTGGGTGCCGGCGGCAGGGAAGGAGATCTGAGGCGGCGAAAGACGGTCAGGAGTCGTGATGTCTGGTATGGTGGATGCTTCTGTCGATGGAGCAGCTCAGGTGAGGTGGACGACGTCGCGGCAGGAGCAAGACAAACCCCACAAAGTTTTCTTCGACACCTATCTATAACTGAAGTAATTCTGTAAGGGCTCCTTTTGCTCACAGGATTCTAAAAATGCAGGGATAGGAAAAACCCCGGAATAGGATAAGAATGCACGTGGGAAACAGAGCATTTCTAAACATAGGATTTCTATCAACTTGGGTGTTTGGTTCACAGGAATTGGAAGAGCAGAGGAATGTAAAGAAACATGCATGGCCAAATTAAAGTGAAACCATATGAAAGTGTGTACAGTTAGAATGTTATTCTGCCACTAATGCACTTAGTCTTGTTTTCATGCATAGGATTTTGAAAAGTAGGTCCAGGTGGATGTTTTGCTCCATTCCTTTCAACGAAATGCATGAATAATTGAATAGTAGAGTGCCATAGGAAAATTTCCTATTGCTATGTTTTTTCCTTCACTTTTTCCTTTGAACCAAAATATCCCTAATGGATCGACATGAATGTAGAGTAATAAGTGATGCGACAAGTGTACAACCTCTTTGGCATAGTCGTGTCGGCCTCAGCATCATTGGGTTGGTCGCTGAAGAAGTTGCGGCAGAGGTGGCTGTCGGAGGTGTGGAGGAAGATCTGAGGCGTCTGTAGATGGTGCCCAGGGCACTGCTCTGTTGTGATGGATGGTTCCATCGTTGGAGCAGCTCCGGCGAGCCGTAAGACGTCGAGGCTGAAGCAGTACAAGACATACATCGTTAATCTCAAGTGGGATTCTAATAGCATCTCCAATAGATGATGTAAAATACATTACCAAAAAGTGATAGATGTAAAATTTACATCACCAAAAAACACCTGACTACAACAGATGAGGTAAAAACTGTTGACTCTGAACTTAACTGTCGAAACTGAAATTTACTGTGGAATCTGAATGTTACTATCGAAACTGAACGCACTGGTAGCAGAGAGGCACTTCACATGTAGTTTAGGCCGCTTGAGCACTAGTAGTAGAGAAACAGTGATCTTAATCAGCAGGCGATCGACGGGGAACACAGTTGCAGATAGCAGCCGGAGCAGCAGCGCCTGGAGGAGCAGCGCGAACTAGAGCCATAGTAGCAACTCGTGTAGCTGCAGCAGCCCGTGTACCAGCATCAGCAGCGCGAGCGAGAGCATGAGCAGAGCAGCAGCACGAGCGAGGGGGAGAGCAGAGCAGCAGTGCGACTGAGCGAGAGACGGAGCAGCAGCAGCGCAAGCGAGCGAGCGAGAGCCGGAGCAGCAGCAGTAGCACGAGCGAGAGCCGGAGCAGCAGTAGCAGATCCAGCTGGTATGGACACCGCTGCCGAAGGAGCCTCACACTGGGGGAGAGCCGCCATGGAGATGTCACCCGCAGCGCCGGCTTCGAGGTAGCCGCACCATGGGGGTGCGGGATCAAGCACCGTCAAAGCCAGGAGGTCGAGTTAAGGAGAAGGTGCGATGCGATGAGTGTACAACCTCTTTGGTGGCGCCAAGTAGGCCTCGGCTTCGTCCGAGGAGTCGGTGAGGATGCTGCGGTTCCGGTGGAGCAGGTTAAGGCGGCACTGTGGGGATGGATCAGCCGCGATAGACGAAGCGATCGTCGGAGCAGCTCCTTGGAGGTGGAGGACGGGGCGGCTGAACCGGCGGGACGACAAGATCGACGACGAATCCTCATCTGGGGAGGTGGATGAGGGACATCGAGCTGTTGCGGTGGATGACGTCGTTGGGGAAGAGGCTCCGGCTGGGCAGCGGTGGGGTGGCGGACGGACATTGGGGAGGTTAAGGCGGCCTGGGATTTCGAATGGCGAAAAGGAGGTGATGGGAGGGGGGAACCATGACTTAGGGACGCTCTTGTCCAAAATGTAGGGTGTGTTACAAAAGTACCCCCACCGATTTGAACTAGCGGCCCTTTCGGCTCAGGGTTAGAAGGGGGATTTTGCGTGTCGGGATTTGACAGCTGGAGGGAGTTTTCGCGCGCGTTGTAATTTCGGGATAGCAAGGCGCGGGTTGTGAAGGAGCGAGTTTTGGGAGCACGATATCTGAATTTTTGGGATAACAAGGCGCGGGTTGAATTTTAGGGACAAGCCTAACGTATAATTATGTACGGACCAAATCAATTCGCACTTCCCTCAACGAAAAAAACAAAAAAAACAAAACTATTCGCACCACACAAAGAGAGTCTTGTCCCGTTTTACTGTACAAATGCTATTCAAAGCTATGAATCCATGTTATGTCCAATTAATTTTTTCCTTGGCTGTATAATGCATGTAACCTACTCATACGAACATTTTAGTGCATTCCAAATGCCTATACTACCGCTGCAATTCGAACTAAATTTGAATTCATTTCTCTATTTGAATAAGAATCTACAATCATGATTGTTGCCAACTTAAACCATCATTCGTATATTATCTTAACAACACACCACATGATTACTATAGAGATAGATATGAACTACGTGTACTATATGAACTCGAATTCAATATTTTTGAATACACTTGATGTTGATTCCAAATAATAGTACATTTGATGTACTAACTAGATCTTCATAATCTAAACCATGTTTCATACGTACACTGTGTTTATCACACAAAGTATAGTGCCCCGCCCCCTACATTATGACAAGTATTTAGCCCTGAGCTGCAAAAGCCACACATTATCACAAATTCAAATAAATGTTCTATATATTATATGTAGTATACCATGTTCATAAGCACACCATGCGTATCACCATTATATATATTCATGCATGCGTCAGTTTAAAACACTATGATATCTTCTTCAAATATCTGAATCCACTTTTTATAATGAATTATGATCTCTATCTGTCTTTTACACCCACACAATCCTCTTCTCTTTGTAGCTACCGCTAACTTTCTCTCGTGTATGCACACGCCCGCCCCCTCTCACCCTCCCTCAGCGTCCCCTCCATCGCGCACATTCGTTATTTCTCTTTAGGTCGTTCACCCACGGTGTGTGTAGGCCCCCCGACTCCTTCTTTCCGGCACACACCGGTCGATATACCTCTCTAGCCAAGTGTGCCTACCACAAACACACACTTTCCCTCTTCTCTTCTCACCGTCCTTGCCCCCTATGTCCAATACGGTTCCACGCACGTGCACACTCCCGCCCCACTTTTCATCGATCTCATACTCGCACACTCCTCCCCCCTCGATATAGTAGGCCTCTCGCACCACCTCCTAGCCACATCCCTCTCCCCCTGTCCGTCTCTCTGGACCTTATTTGGTTCTAACACATGCATGCATGTATACCTATCGATCTCCCTACATATAGCTAGGTCAACTATAAGTCTTTTTCCCCACGCACCGATCGATGTACCTCACTAGTTATGTCTCTCCCTTTCTCCGACACATGATGATTGATCTTCCTATGTAGTTACGTCTGCTTACCACAACCATATTGTCCCCCCTCATCATCCTTGCATACATCCCGACCCGTCTCTCACACGCACGTGTATAGACAGGCAGACATCCCCTCTCTTATTGATATTGCAGTCGTACCCTCCGTTTGTCTAGCAGGCCTCTCCCACCATTTGTGAGAAGCAACTCCACCACCAACCCTTCGACACTCTACCTTTGTCTCTCTCCCAACCTTATTCCTCTGCTACACATATGCATGGATGCCGATCGATCTCCCTCAATACATAGCTAGGTCTCTCTCCTTCTCCACACATATACCAGTCGATCTACCTCTCTATAGTTAGGTCTCTGCCCCCTCCTCCCCACACACACCGATAGTCGAATGTTGTAGGTAGGTATCCATGCCACAGAGACAAACTGCACCTCTGCCCTCTCACATTCCAGTAGGCCAGCCGCCCTGTATCTCTCACGTGGGCAAACACAAATTTGATGGCACTCTTTATCGATCGCGCACCCACACACTTCATCCCTGTTTTCGATTCTATCGATATCTCACATCGATGATCCCTCCACTCTCTTCTCGTGGATCGCTCCCTCTATATATGATATATCCATGACTCTGTTTCACACACATTGCATATGTTACATTTTTTTGTTTGAGATATCATCGACACATTGCCTCTGTTTCGCACAAACCATCTCTCTCACACCCACCCACATACGTACCTGCACGTAAAGAAGAGGTGCATGCATGACGCACATACTCATGTCTCGTTCCCGGCCACACCCGCGCGAGTACACGGTGGAGTTCATCTCTGTACGAAAAGGCAGCCCACGTGATAATTTGACGCATGTAGCGATTGTTTACTAGAAGGAGGGTCGTGTACCACGCGTACACGGAACAAAGTTCGACTTGACGCATTAGTATTAAATAAAGTTATACTCAATGGCACGTATATAATATAAAATGATTGTCATCGAGAAAAAAGAAATCCGCTCCACTATATACAATGGAGCCTGCCTGCCGGGGTTTGTCTCTCATCACACTATCTCACACAAGGCGGCGGTGGCCTCTCTCTCTCACCGTTGGTCACTGATTCGGCCGCATCCTGTCCGCCGGCGGAAAGGGAGGATGTGCATCGTTTCTCCGTTCGACGGTGTCGAGGCAGCACGTCCTGATATGCGGTGCCCGCCGTTCTCTCTGACCAAGCTTAGGCGCGGTAGGGCCTTCGCCACTTGCTCGCTGCCGCAGTATGGGCAGATCCCGGCCGCCGGCGCCCTCCTAGTTACATCCCGACGACCCTTAGGTACAGCTTCCTCTGGCCTTGCTCCACTGCCCATCTTCCCACGTTGCTGCATGTGGATCTTCCCTAGTTCTTTGCCCAAAACGTAGCTCGGCCGGCGTATTTTCCATGTTGCAATCTCGTCCTCACACCATTTTACATAAACAGCAGTGCTGCTATCTTCCCTTAGGACAAGGAATGTGCTTCTTTTTTTGTCGGCATATGTGTCATCAACTGTTATTGGCCAGTAATTGTTTCCTTTCTACCTCTTTTTTGCAAATAGGGCTATCCATTTCACCTCGTTGTTATTGTGACCTTTTGGTGAACTGCACAAATCACTATTTTCTTAAGAGTGTCTTGTGCAGTTCTACTAAAATGTCACACGGACAAGGTCTCTACATTTCAGTGCGACTGCACAAAGGGAGATTGGTTTTGCTATCCTCCTCATCCAACTCCGAGCCTAATCTTCTCCAACAAGTGGTTAGTTTTATGAGAGATTGCAAAGGTGACCGGCTTCTACTTGTGTGTGTATGTTTCATGAACTACTACTGGTGCTACTATTAATGTAATCACACTTGTTCAATATCTTTGCAAACAGGGATGCTCAGCTCGATTTTAGTGGACCTGCACAAAATGATCGGATGGTCCATGTCCACCATAGAATCCTTTCTTGGGTAACATGTGTTGTTCAGTTCCACAGAGCTGCGTGAAACTAGCTGCCAACAAATGAACGCCAGGAAATGGAACCATGCCTGCAGACATCATCCTTCAATTTTTTATTTTTCTTTATTTGTACACATTCTCACAACTTCGTATTCAGTTGTGATGTAAATATTGATGCTGATCTGCGAATCATTGAGATGCATTAGCATGCATGTTAGTTTCCTTTGTATTTGATGGAATGTTGTAACAAGACAACTTTGGAGGCAAGAGGACACATGAAACCAAAGTTGAAAGCTTCATAGCATTACAACACAATTTCATTATGCTGGAAAATTATGTGTACATGTAAACATATCCCGGAAGCTTGATAGCAATGCCACAAATCATTCAAACTTCCTTTCGCCCACATGTGGGACAACCAGAATCCGGGCCCATGTGCCATGCACCAATATTGAGTGCACAACCGCTGGCGAGATTCACCCCGCTCGTTGCACCGCAGTAATAATGACTAATGAGCGGTCAAATCACAGAGCCCCACCTTTCCCGCAGTACTACTAGTAAAAGTTGCTCGGGCGAAGCAACCATCATTTCACTCTTCGTTGAATGCGCTCGTACTCCAATATTCCAAGAGTAAGTTGCTCGGACGAAGCAACCATAAGTACACAGTGCCAATGGTTGGTGAGATTTGTTAATTGAGCCCTGTATAAGGGCTTTTTTGATTCAAAGGATTCTCAAAGGAATTTTGGAGGATTCTAATCCTTAGGAATTTTTCCTATGTGCGTTGTTTGATTCGTAGGATTGTAAACCGGAAAGGGGGGGGGGGAGAAGATAAGCGGGTGACATTTTGTGAGAGAGGAAGGACAACCGTACGCGGTGGTTTTTTAGAGCTCAAGGAAAAACGACGCAGGAAATTCGGATTCCCCTACAATCTTGGTCATTTACTATCGCACACGCTTCATTTCCGTCGCCTCTAGAAACTGTGTGCGCTCACCCGACCGGGGTTGCGTTGTGATTGGCCGGAACCCCAGGCACGCGGATCACACGTGTGCACCGTAGGATGCACCGTGATCGAACGGCAATCCACGTCCTTCTCATCACACCCGTGTAGCTGTAGCTGGGTTTTTGATGTACTCCCTCCATATTTATTTACTCTGCATATTAGCTTTGGTCAAAGTCAAACTTTGTAAACTTTGACAAAGTCTTTATAGAAAAAAATATTAACATATACAATAACAAATGAATACACTTTCCCATCATATTGATATGCTATTGTAAATGTTCATATTTTTTTCTATAAACTTGGTCAAACTTTATAAAGTTTGACTTCAGTCAAATCTAATATGCAGAGTAAATAAAAACGGAGGGAGTATCTGGGCTAATAAATGTCTAGAGAAGGCACGGAAAAGTGCCAAATTTGAGCAAGGTGCTTCCTCCGTCGAGGTGCATAAGTCACCTTACGAGAAACTGGACCCACTCACGGCACGCTTGTCGCGTTTGGTCCACCGGTCAGAGCGCTTCCTATTGTCATATCACTATTCTTTTTAGATTTACTAGAACAATGCCTGTGCGTTGCAACGGGATATAAATATTCTAGTACGTTAGCTTGTGATTTACCTGTCACTAATAATGTGAGTGTGTAAATAAATGTTCATCAAATTTTGACCGTGAATTACCTTATATTTTGATTAGAAGTTTGGTAAGTAAATTAAAGTGGAATTGGTTCAGAAGGTAAGTAAATTAAGGTGATTGATTATCGTATACATGGAAGGTTGGACGAAGGGGTGGTGAGAAGAAAGGTGAAATGGGAACCTTATGTTCTTTTTAAGTAGTAGAGATTACTAGAACAATGCCCGTGCGTTGCAACGGGATATAAATATTCTAGTACATTAGCTTGTGATTTACCTGTCACTAATAATGTGAGTGTGTAAATAAATGTTCATCAAATTTTAACGGTGAATTACCTTATATTTTGATTATAAGTTTGGTAAGTAAATTAAAGTGTAATTGGTTCAGAAGGTAAGTAAATTAAGGTGATTGATTATCGTATACATGGAAGGTTGGACAAAGGGGTGGTGAGAAGAAAGGTGAAATGGGAACCTTACGTTCTTTTTAAGTAGTAGAGATAACATGTGGGACCGAGTGTGAGCGAACCGACCTCAATCGACGGCAAAATCGCCTGCCAGATGCACTTTGGGAGAGACGAGGAGCAAGAAGCGATACGGGCTGGTCGTGTCATGCAAGAAAATGGCTGGTCTCATGTTTAAAACTTGCTATAGTAGAGGTAGATGTAGATGTAGTGTAGACGTCGATGTAGATGTAGATGTACATGTAGAGATGTAGAGATAAGTGAGACTCACCAACGGTCACCAACGTAGGCCGAGTACGTGCACGAATCACCCACAAAAAAAGGAGTACATGCACGAAGAGAAGAATTGCACGCACGGACGCACGTACTCTGTGCCTCATTCCCTAACACACACACGTGGGTACACGGTGGAGCTCATTTCTGGATGAAGAGGCAGCTCACGTGATAATTTGACGTGTGTAGTAGTTGTTCACTTAGTGGAGGGTCGGGAACCATGCGTGAACGAATCAAAGTTCGACCATGACGCAGTGGCGTATTTGTTTTTAATTTTTTTCTTCAATGGCACGTACGCAGTTTTTTCTTGAATGGCACGTGAATCGTGCACGTACTCAATGACGGAGCACGGGATGGGATGGTAGCCATGGACATGGTCGGCCCTTTTTGGAGACTACTACACTAGTACTTTGATGTACATTTTAAAAAAACCACTACTTTGATGTGTCCTGTCAAACTCGTAGAATGATGAGAAGCTTGCTTACTATGCCCTCTACATAGCCCACATTTATTGTACTAGCAGTTGGAGTATGGGAGCACCTGGATATTTCCCCGTCCGGACCGATCCCAAGCTGGCTTCTCACCTTCCTGGCCCACCAAAAACCCCTCCCCCCTCCCGCGCGTGCTTCCCGCCCAATGGCAGCTGAGCCCGCCGCTCCACATTGATGGCAAGTCAGGGCGACGCGACCTCTCACTGCGTCCATCGTTGAAGCGGCACGCCGGCCGAGGGCGCCGCCCGCTACACGCCCGGCATTTTAGACTACTCATAGTGTAGAGTAACTTTAGAGCAAGTATAATAAGGTGACATAAGCAGGCTATAAGGATTTAAATATAGTATTTGTGCTTAGTTGAAGGAGAGAGAAGAGGAGAGAGAAGAGAAGCGGGCTATGAACTTGTAGCCGGTTGTAGCACGAGCTCCAACATACTTTGTGAGACAAAAGGTGGGGCCATGTATTAATGATATAGTATACTAAAGGGACTAACTATTGTACTAGCAGGCTATTAGGTTGGCTCTAGATGATGTGTCAACTTCATGTAGCCGGATGTGGGCTATACTATTAACCATGCTCTTAGAGCATGGTGTGGTGTGAGTGGGACTAAAGTTTAGTCCCATACTGCTAGGTGAGTGTGAGTTGCACCACTTTATAATGTGATCTATTCTAGCATTTGCATGAACATGATAATAGGAAACCTACACGCGCGCTCTTCGGGAATGAGCCTGTCCAAGGACAAAAGCTATGCACGTGGTCTATACTCGTTGCTGGGACCATCATTGCCAAGCTTCCACCTTCATGGAACAATTTTGCTACTTCTCTGAAAAACAAGAGACATGAGTTTTCGGTTTCGGATCTCATTAGCACTCTTGATTTTGAAGAGAAGGCGAGAGCAAAAGACACACGTGCTCGAGTCACTGAGGGAGCTTCTAGTGCCCACATGGTACACAAGAAGAACTTCAAGCCCAACAAGCCCAAAAACAACAAGAACAAATCTCAGGGGAAAGGCAAGTTTGATGCAAAGAACAAGCCGTCACATTCTACCAACTTCAAGAAGAATTCTCATAAGAAGGGGAAGGGACACAAACCTCAATTTTGGTAGCACCGCACAAAATTATATGGCTGCATCTACCTGCTGTCAGCTAACCTCATGGTGCTCCAGGTATTCCTACATTCGTAACTAGGTACAATGACCACCGCAAGATGAAATAAGCTTATTCATGCATTGACTTGCTGATTGCTGTGCGGAACGATCCTGTCATGTGTGGAGGAGCAAACAAGCAGTGCAGGAAATTAATGCGTGCGTAGGGAGGCCCTTTTGCTCAGAGAAGCATCAATCGTTTTTCTTTATTTCTACACCTTCTCACAGCTTTGTATTGGTTATAGTATGGTGAATCATTGAGATGCATAAACATGCTGAACTTTTGTGCTTGTGAATGTTAGTATGCATACCGTATCTTCTGAAGCTTAGTTTAATGTGAATGTTGACTAGCCTGTGAACCTTTATAATCTAGTAAGTATATTGTAGGCCTGTTATTTGACACCTCATTTTGCTGCGCTACGACCAGTGTGAGTGTCTGCATGCAGTACCGCATCCTCTAATTTGGTGGATGCCAAGCTGGCCAAAGAAGGAGCTATAACCTTTTTCCAAGTTGAAAAAGGTTACCGATGAGTAGCCATAAGCTGGAGGCGTCTCTTTATTTCTTTCGAATGGGCAATAAGCTGGAGAGCTGGAGAGGGTCTCTAATGGGCTACCTCTAGTACAAGGCCGTCCAGTACGAAACACGGGCAGCCGACTATGTCGACACAAAAGCCAATCCATCTTAAAGCCCATTTGTTTTTGTTTTTTGCGAGGAAAAGCCCATATTTCTTGAAGAGGGGCGATCCTAGAAAAACCCTCCTTCCTCATCGCCTCCACTTACTGCAGCTCGCTGAACTCTCCCGCTTCCGTCTCCCCCCAATTCCCCCTGCTCCCCATCTTCCTCACTCGTACTACAGAAAACCCCCGCTCACCTTCTTCCTCACTCGTACAGAAAACGCCTGCTCCTCTTCTTCCTTGCTCCTACAGAAAACCCCAGCCATCCTTCTTCCCCACTCGCACTGCCACTAGGCTTGTCTCTCGCTACTCTGCTCAAACCCGTGAGCTCGGCGTGACGCCCGCAAGGAAAATGGAGCCGGCTGGCCCCAGCACCAAGAAGATGAGGCTCCCGCCAGTGGCGATGCCGATTGTAGATCCCGCACCCGGCAGCGTGGGGAGAAGTGGTGAGCCCCCCACCCAGATCTGAGAAACCCGTAGAATCTCCGGTGGACCACATCAGAGATCTCCCGGATGACATCCTTGGGGAGATCATCTCCCTTCTCCCCACCAAGGATGGCTGCCGCACACAAGTCCTCGCATCTCGGTGGCGCACTCTCTAGCGCACCGTGCCTCTTAATCTCGACTGTCATCAGATATCTGTCCTTCTTGAATTTGAACTCCTCAGAGCCATCGTCTCCTCCCACCAGGGCCCGTTCAACGCCTCTGCTACATGCTGTCCATACCCTGCACGGTGTACGCCTGGCTGACATCCACTGAATTCGAAAAACTCCAGCAGCTTGAGTTCTACCATTACTACGAAAAATATATGTCGCGATCCCAACTCCATGTATTTGTGCCCACACCACCGTTGTCCATCTCGTGGTTTTCCTCCTATCTCCACACCCTCACCATAGCCCGGTGCCATCTACCAGACAATCTGGTACTAATGATTCGACTCCCACTGCTAAAAAGACTTTCGCTTGTGGTGGTTGATCTGTCGGAGGCCTCACTACACAGCATCATCCAATCCGGTTGCCCTGCCCTGGAGCGCTTGCTGCTTGTTTTCGGATTAGAAATCTGTATCCATTGTCTCCAAATAAAGTCGCCTCACCTTAAAAGCATTGGAATTTATTTTGAAGGACAACAGCTCATCATCGAAGATGCCCCTTCACTTCAAAGGTTGCTCCTTGATTATTGTTATAAACCTTCGCAAATAACTATCATCTCTGCGCCTAAACTTGAGGCCTTGGGTGTAATTCATGATCCGTTTGAACATCACGACATGGTGTTTGGGTCCACACTTATTCAGATACTGTATATTATCATCTACACTTTTGTAATCACAAGCTACATTTTTCATTTGTGCGCATAAGTTTTATATCATCTTGGAGTACACTTTGGATACTAATATTATGTTATATGCTCAATGAAGAGTTCGTCCATCGATAGCCTATCAATGGTGTTGGATTCTGTCAAGGTCTTATATATCGAAATGTTTAGTATTGATCTGAACAAAATTATTGGCTTGCTGCGATGCTTTCCATGTCTGGAGAATTTGTATATAGAGGTGACTATTTCATGCACATTGAAAGCCCATATATATTGTACTAGAATTACCGTTCGGCTGTCGCTCTATCGACCTACTCTTTTTTTAGACCTTAACTATTTTCAATCTTCATGTCTACGTAGGCAGCAACACATGGAGAAAAAACATATAACGAATCGGTGGCGTAATAAGCACCGGGATTTTCTCAGTTCTCATGACATTCGTTTGAGGACAATAACGATGGAAGGTTATGCATCCAATCAGGCAAACAAAAACTTCGTCACATTCTTCCTGTTGAATGTGAGGTTACTATTGTCCATGAGGCTTAAGTTTTTCTCACGGATGGATATGTTGAACAGCAAAAAAAGAAGTTTCAGGTCGACAAATGGGCTTCTGAACGTGCTCGGCTTCTATTTATGACAACTTGTCATCATATGCCAGTAAACTTTTTGGCACAGGATGTTGATTTTATGGATCAGACCGGCCCATTTGTTTGTGACTGCCAAAAATAGTGGTTGGGTTAGATGTTATTGCCATGCATGTTCAGTCTGGGTTTTGTCTAAACCTGATGAACAATTAATTCTTGGGCTTTTGTACTGTTTGTAAGCTTGAGTTAGATGTTGTTGCCCTTTTCAACTCGGCTGTGACTGCCATATTTCCTTTGAAATAAGGCAAATGGCTTGCCATTTCCTTTATTAAAGAGAGAAATATTGTAACAAATCCCAACCAAGGGAAATTAAGTCACTCTCGCCAGCTGCTTGAGCTCACTGTGCATTACAGAACCCAAGTGATTAGCCCCCACCAGCACCCACAAACTTATTTTGAACTAGCACACCAAATGGGCTGTAAATTTTCATAAGAAAGGCTGCATGGCCGTGACAGATTTGGATTCTGACATTTGGGACCCACGAGGAAAAAGCCTATCCAAGGTGGTGTCGACTTACTAGTCAACAAACAAATCTGCCTACCAGCCGTTGGATTGACATCCAACATCTGTCGTGTATCTTCTATCTCTTGTCTTCTTCCTCCAGCCGCCCAAACCAAACCACCCCGTCGGTTCCACCTGCTCCCGCCTCCCATGGCTGGCTGCGCCTCCGCCGCCCTACCGTACCCTCAAACGTTGGCCAGTCCATCCCTCTATTCCCCCACACGTCCTGTCATTCTCCGGTGACATCAGCCCCAACACGCACCCGCACCTGAACCAGTCAACCCTCGTACTCCCCTCCACCTGCGACTAGACTGGCGCATCTTCCATGGCTCATGTTCATTCCGTCCGAGGCCTTGCCGTAGTCCTTCGCCTTGGTTCGCTCACCGTGCGCGGTGCACCGCCGTCTGGCGTTGTCAATGTGGTCAACAACCGAGAGGAATAAGGAGATGATTGTACGTGGAGAGGATGACAGTAGGGACCCACCAGGGTCATGGCAGTATGCAAGCAAGTGCCTCATTATTACAAGCCCAAAAAAATGGTTCCTCCTAATGGTTGGACATCTGGGGCCCACGCCATTGTCAACGTAGTCAATAAATGAGAGAATTACACAACGAGCGGCTGACACCAGGCACCCAGCAGGTCGCGCAGTTGTTATTTACTTTTTTTGAGGAACAAGCAGTTGTTATTTACTAGTTTTAGAGACGGATCAGGGTAACAATGGGGCTGTGCGGGGGCTGTGGCCCGTCTAGCTAGGGTTTTATTTTATGTTTACCACATCATGAGCCCAATTGTGTTTTTTTGGTTCTGAAAATGGCTAGCCCAGTTCTACCTTTTTTTGAAGAAATACCCAACGGTGGCCTACTTGCTATCTCAGCCCTGCTGGGCTGCAAATCTTTCAAGGCGAGAGCAATGTATTTGCTTGCCCAGAAAATGAAGTAGTAAGAAATGGGATGTAAATTTTAAAAACGCAGCAAACCGGCAATTAGTTTCAAATATCTTTTTTAAGATTTCGACATTTTGAATTTAAATTTTTTTGCGGGGAAAATTATGTTGGATTTTTAACTGATATAAAATTATTATTTTTAAATTAGTTTGAATGTGATTCAAAATTTCAGGATCAAAAACAGTTCAGACCGCACCGAAATATGAAAATTTTGTTGAATTTTTAACCGTGGCCAGAATATGGGGTGTAATGGTAACAAAAAGAATATTGGCTTAAAAAAAATCCTTAAGAATTAGCCAATGGGCTTTACATTTATTAGCATTAATGGCATATGGGTTGTATGCTGCTTTCCACATATTTGAGGCTGACTTGTGGGCCTACTAGGTTGACGCGTACGTTTTCCTAAAAAAAGGTTGACACGCAGGCAAGGTCTTGTCAACTTAGTCAACACACAAGAGCAGTTACTGTTGGATGTCTATCCAACGGTCGTCATGCTTCTTCAATCTCTACTCTTCCTGCTCCAGCCACTCAAACCAATGCCGGCGGGACTGCCTGCTCCCTCCTCTCATGGCCGGCTGTGCTGCCGCGCAGGCCTCACCGCCCCACCCTACTCCCATCGCTGGCCTAGCCATCCCTCTACTCACCCACACCTGCTGTTATTCTCCAGCGACGGCAGACGAACCAGTAAACCCTCGTACTCCCCTCCATGTGGGAAACAACTGCCGAGTCTTCCCTGGCTCCGTGTCGTTCCCTTCCTAGGCCTCGCCGTCGTCCACCGCCCTGGTGCTCTCGGCGTGGCGTGGTCAACGTGGTCAATGAACGACATCCATCAGAAGAGGACTGTACGTGGAGAGGCTGACAGCTGGGTCCACGGCCGCACGCAAGGAAGTGCCTCCTTATTACGCGCAAAATAATGATTCCTCCACCTGACAGCGGGAACCCACCAGAAGGGCCTCTGTATTTCACGAAAAAAACATTCCTCCCGTTGACAGCTCGGACCCACCAGCTATATCTTCGCATGCAAGGAAGTGCCTCCTTATTACGCACAAAAAATGAATACTCCCCTGCTAGCTGGGACCCACCATAGTTGGAGGCTGACTTGTGGGCCTACTAAGTTGACGCGGACGGAGGGCTTTGTAAACTTAGTCAATATGAACGATTCTAGCTCCAGTGACCGTACGATGTCCATCCAACGGCCGTAGTGCTTCTTCAACCTTTGGTCTTCTTGCTCCAGCCGCCCAAACCAGCGCTAGTCGTGCCGCCTGCTCCTGCCTCCCGTGGCCGGCTCTGCTGCCGCGCAGGCCTCACCGCCCCACCCTACTCCCATCGCTGGCCTGACCATCCGTGTACTCACCCGGACCTCCTGTTATTCTCCGGCGATGGCAGCCTCACACTGAGCCCAACCAGTAAACCCTCGTACTCCCTTCCGCATGGGAAACAACTGCCGAGTCTTCCCCGACTCCGGGTCATTCCCTTCCTAGGCCTCGCCGTCGTCCACCGCCTTGGTGCTCTCGCCGTGGCGTGGTCAACGTGGTCAAGGAACGACTTACATCGGAAGAGGACTGTACGTGGAGAGGCTGACAGCTGGGTACACGGCCTCCATTTTACGCGAAAAAAATGATTCCTCCCCCTGATAGCTGGGACCCACCAGCTATAGCTTCGCACAAAAGGAAGTGCGTCCTTATCCTCCATGACAGCTAGGACCCACCCGGTCGAAGCGTACGTAGCGTTGTCTGTCTGGTCGCGAACGTGTATGTACATACTGGTCGATCGGTCTTTCTGCAACGATGAACCATGGCCGAGCAAGCAGCGACACGTGTAGTAGTAGAGCCCCCGACGTAGCAGTTCAGGCAGTCCCTTCTAAACTGTGTACACATACGTACATCCACATGCCCAAAAATACGGCCCCGTACGTACATACGGGCGGGGTCTCAAACGCCTAGCTACTCGCGCATACGTACGACTAGGGCACGTGTACATGGAGAGGCAATAGACGGCAGCAACGGCGTCCTGTTCATCGGAAGCCAACCGGCTGGGTCGGAACGGAGAAACTGCGTCGTGTTCATCGGGAGGCAACGGAATGCGTCGTGTTCATCGGGAGCCAACCAGCTTGGACGGAACAGCCGAAATGGGGTCTGGTGTACCGCAATACGGAGGAAACGGCCTTCTGTTCGACCGGCTACGGTCGAAACGGGATCCTGTTCATCGGGAGGGATCTGGCGTACCGCAAAACGGAGGAAACGGACTTGTGTTAGAGCACTACGGTCGAAACGGGGGTCCTATTCATTGGGAGGGGTGTGGCGTACCGCAAAACGAGACTCCACGGGCTACTGTTCACCCATCGTCGACTTCCTTCAGGCTCCACCTGCACTGTTCATCGATCGCGTCTTCCTCCTGCCTCCACCAGCTGGTGTTCATCCACGGGCTACTGTTCATCCAGCCCTCCACTGGCTACCATTCAACCAGCCCTCCACGGGGTCCTGTTCATCCACCCCCAACCAGCTCGGCTGTGGCAGCCTCCTCTCGGGGTCCTGTTCATCCAACCCCCACCGGGAACTGTACATCCAACCCCAACCACGTACGTCTTGACTCGTTCAACCAACCCCCATGTTCACTGTTCATCAAGAGGCAGCAGGTTCGATCGGCTTTAGTAAGTAGCAGCAACAGCAGCAGCGATTGATCGATCGCTCGGGTTCAGTTAGCAGCAGTAACGAAGGAATCGCTCGGGTTCAGTTAACAGCCAAGGGATCGATCGCTCGGGTTCAGTAACGTAGCTAGCTAGTGCAATCGCTCGGGTTCAGTAAGCGAACGCCTCGCTCGGGTTCAGTTTAGAGCCCAACGCCTCGCACACACGCGCGTACGTATACAAGAGAAACAGGCATACCTCCGTGCATCGCTCGGCACCGACCACCCACCGTAACCGGGAACTCCCCGAAATTTTCCTCGCCCTCACTTTTACCATGATTTTTTCCGTCATGGACGGCCCAAAGAATGTCATGCAGGTGCGTCTCCGGCCCGCCCAGGACGAAAAGCCCATTTTCTACCATGATTTTTTGTCATAGAAGTAGGAGCCCACCACATCTATGATGATACGTGCTTTTGTCACAATTATCGTCATAGAAGTGTCATAAGCATGACAAAAAAAATTCGTTCGGCCCAAAATGTCACGGATGTGTCTTTTTTTTGTAGTGCTTTGACTGGTCAACATGGACCAATCAACTGCTGATTGTGCAGTTGACTGGTCCCACCAGTCAGCCCCTCTGGTGCACTGCTGGGTGCACTAGACCGGGTGCACCTAGCTTTTTCATTATTTTTTCGAATTAAGTTAAATAATAATAATTTCAAAAAAAGTTTAAAACTTCAAAATTTAATATAAAATAATCCGTAACTCGGATGAAAATACTTTATACATGAAAGTTGCTCAGAAAAACGTGACGATTCCAAATACGCCCTCCATTTGTCTGTCACACGTCCCTAGCATAGCGAACATGGAACCGTCCCCCTCCGTTTCATCTGTCCGAAAATGCCAAACACCAGGAATACTTTCCCGGATGTTTCCCCCTTCGCCGGTATCACCTAGTACTTCGTTAGATCACACCTAGCACCGCTATTTGCCTTGTCATGCATCGTCATGCATCTGTTTGCATTGTATTCATTGTTTCTTCCCCCTCTTCTCTCCGGTAGACTTCTAGACTGACGCCGCTGCTGCCTCGTTCGACTACGGTGTCGACGACACCCCTCCTTCTCGACAGAGCTTCCAGGCAAGCAAAACCCCCTTGATCATTCCGATATTGCCTACTTCTTCTCTCTATTGCTTGCATTAGAGTAGTGTAGCTGTTGCTGCTTTCGGTTTGATCATATTCTGCTGCATAGCCTGTCCTTGCTACTACTATTGATACCTTTACCTGCAATGCTAAATGCTTAGTATAGGATGCTAGTTTATCATCAGTGGCCCTACATTCTTGTCTATCTACCATGCTATACTATCGGGCCGTGATCACTCGGGAGGTGATCACGGGTATATATATATACATATTATACATGACACATGTTGTGACTAAAGTCGGGTCGGCTTGTAGAGTACCCGTGAGTGATTCACGAATGTGGGTGCTGAAGGGACAGGTGGTTCCATCCAAGTAGTGGTGGACCTGGGTTCCCGACGCCCCTTGAGTGATACCTTGTGGCAGAGCGACAGGGCAGGTTGAGACCACCCAGGAGAGAGGTGGGCCTGGTCCCTGGTCGGCGTCCGCGGTTACTTCTAAATAACATGCTTAACGAGTTTGGATATTGGATCTGAGTTGGTCGTTGGCCTATTATGCACTAACCTCCACGCGAGACAAGATATGGGCAATCGGCGTCGTAGTATCAGCCGAAGCTTTCCAGACGTCAGCGACTGAGCGGCGCTCGCCCGGGTGGTCCGCGTAAAGCAACCGCCTTTATAATGGGGTTGCCAGGACTGATCCCAGCCACCCTCGCAACATGCAGGAGTGCAATGTGCGATGGGCCCAAGACCCCTGCGCGCTTAGGATTTAGACCGGCGTGCTGACCTCTCTGTTGGGCCTAGGTAGGGCTGCGATGTGTTGATCTTCCGAGGCCGGGCATGACCCAGGAAAGTGTGTCTGGCCAGAGTGATCGAGCGTGTCGGGTAATGTGGTGCACCCTGTAGGGAAGTTGATCTATTCAAATAGCCGTGTCCATGGTAACAGGATGACTTGGAGTTGTATTCCGACCTCTTACAACTAGAACTGGATACTTAATAAAACACACCCAGATAAGTGCCAGATACAACCCGGTGATTGCTCTCTCGCAGGGAGACAAGGAGAGGATCGTCGGGTAGGATTATGCTATACGTTGTCACTTGATACTATACCAGCTACTCTCTTCTATTGCTGCAAGATGGTGGCTGCCAGAAGCGTAGTCTTCAGTAGGACTAGCTTCACTACAAAAAAAAATACACTTCCATGATGATACGTGTTTGTCACAGTAGGTCACGTTTTCTGTCATGCATGTACATCCATGACAATTTTATGACAGAATCAAGATAGTCATACCTGTGCTGTCGTAGAAGTGTTCCATGACAATACCAAAATTATCATCACGGAAGTGTCCACTTCCATGACGATAAATGGCACGTCATGGAAGTGCTTTAGTCAAGGGTAACTGACACGTGGCATCCACCGTAATGGGTCACCGTTAAGCTATCGGGTTCCGGTTTGGATCTGATAACCCGTTAACAGCCCGGACCAATGGGGATTTTCCACGTGTAAAATTCTCATTGACCGTAGCAACCATGTGTCAGCACCGTGAAAGGACATATGTCAACCGCCCAATGGACAGGAGGCCCCTATGGTACGTCGACACGTGGCAAGGCCCAACAACGGCCCATTTAGGTTAAAAAGGTTGTCCCAGTCAATATTAGCAGGCTGGCCCATTAACGGCCTGCTTGCAAATGGCCCATTCGCAGTTAAGGCCCATACGACTAGTGTCAAATCGGCCCGTCAACGGCCCGTTCTAGACTTGTCATCATTGTGGCTCATGGTCACTTCTGGCCCGTTAATAGTCCGCTAAGTATTTGGGCCGAATTACGGCCCGGTGTGTTTCCGGCCTGTTAAAGGTCCTGCTTCATTTGGGCCCATTTATTGGCCAATGAAACTTTCGGCCCATAAACGACCATGAAGGAATTGGGTCATATTCGGCCATGTCTGACATTCGGCCTGTTAGAGGCACATTGTAGATTTGGGCCACTTCTAGCCTGTTGTGTTTTTCGTCCTGTTAACGTCGGACAAAGTCCATGGGCCATATGTTGCCCAACATCACATCAGGCCTATTAACGGCCCATATAAAACTAATACTAATCAAGCCCGACCGCACTTCCGGCCTGGTAAAGGCCCGTGTAGTAGGTCAGCGCATTTACGACCCGCCTGAATTTCGGCCTATGAATGATCCACATTGTAAATGGGCCACCACGAGCTGAGATACATTTCGGCTTGCTAATGACCAGTGGGTTATTTGGCACAATTAGGGCCCAATCTCACTTTCGGCCTATTAAAGGCCCATGTTATTTATGGGCTCGAGATATTTACACATGTTAACGGCCTGTTGTTACTGAGGGCCCAAATTATGTTTAGGCCTATTAAATGCCCACTCTGGGCACAGGCCTACCCAAAATAAGAAAGCTTATGCTGATTTAGGCCCAGATATTTTTAGTGGGCTACATGCAAATTACGGCCCATAATCGTTTTTAGCCCAATTGGAATTGTGGGCCCGACGAATGTTGGCTCGTTGGGCTCCTACGAAGCTTTCGGCCGAATACATTACTAAGATAAACCTACACTATACAAAAATAGTGTCTTAATTTCTATAGCCTTTGGCAGCACGATAAATGCTGTATCACAACAAAATAAATTCCAGCCATACAACAAATGGCCTGTGGGCATAAAGTTTACAGTCCTTGCAGATAAAAGCAGCATCAGATGTATAGAAGCACAAACCATTTGACCTGAGTGCTAATGTTTCAGGCTGTAGAATCTGATGGAGCAGCATGATCTTCCCCTTTTTTCTGCCATTGCTCTTGAACAACGAAGCAAATGTCGGATAGTCTGGTTTCAAAACCATTCATATCATTACGACATTTGTCAACCACTATTCTTGTTTCCGAAATGACTTCCATTAGGGATTGGACTTGTGTCTGGAGCACAGATATATCACTCTGTCTAGCCAGAAGATTTTGTTTAGTAGGCGATTTAGACGAGGTTACCTTGACAACCAACCCAGAATTACGCAGGAAGGTGCTTTTTGCACTGTTAGTGGAGAGATACTGACGCACTGCAGCAAGAGGTGACATTGTGCCTGTGGTAGCCTCGTCACCTTCAGGTGGTTGTGGCTGTTCAATCATTTGTTCCATAGCTTGCTGAAAGTTTGAACTTGTAGATTAGTGTACCAGATAAGTTACTAATGAGACAAAAACAAACAAAATAGGTTTCACGTTTATACATAACTTATTTTGGTGAACTACTGTAATACATTAGCATGTATTGTAGTGCCAACTACATAATAAAATCACTTTCGGAACATATGTCCACGTAGCATGCCTACTGTATTGTCTATTTCCTCACATTCGTTGATATCTAAGGATAAAGAGACATGGTTTAAAGTAGGATGAACATAGTATGACATCATTCATATCATGGGCAAACAGATATCAAACAAACAGGCTATTGTATCATTGTGTGGGCACGTGAACATC
Organism: Thinopyrum elongatum; assembly: GCA_011799875.1. Lineage (NCBI taxonomy): Eukaryota > Viridiplantae > Streptophyta > Magnoliopsida > Poales > Poaceae > Thinopyrum > Thinopyrum elongatum. The sequence continues at coordinate 461,491,699 of CM022303.1, forward strand.
ACAACTAGCACCGGTACAATGAGGTGCTATACAAACGGTTTTTAACCCCTGTCCGCGATGGCGTTTGGAACCGTCGCCAAGTGAGTGACTGCAATAGGGGGGTCCTTCCCACACGACCCAGAAACCGTCGGGGATAGGGAGCCTTGATGCATACAGTTGTCCCTATAAAACTGTTTCTAATATCTCGAATATCCCAAATGCTTCATCCTTGCTACTCGTTTGTGCTCACATTGCCATCACAGTCGGAGTTATGTGGTTTTACCTAAAACCAGGCGCAGTCTAGGCACATTCCAGGCACGGAAGTTTTCCAGGCATGTACCAAACTGGCTCTACATTTACGATGCCTAGCACATCACAAACAGTTCATGATTGTAAACCGTGTACGATAGGTCGACAATCACGCACATTTAGTTTTCCCGCACCGTTTGTGATATTGTCTGACATCACACACGCTTTGCAAACGGCAACTGTGTGCATGGTTACACATGTTTCCTCTTCATGAACCATGTCGGATTATGATGTATATCACACACGCTGTGCTTTATAGACCGTGTGCACCGTAATGACCTGCAGACCGTAATTTCACCCTAATTTAATTGCCGCTATTTAAAATTGTACCTAATTTGAACTTGAAAGTAGGCTATAGCTTTATTCATATCCATCAGGTTCAAACAACCAATGCATTATTCGATTCACAGGTACATATGTTCAAGAATTACATAAGCACCAAATAAAGAATGATGAACCAGGGTTCTATAGTTGTACTATTATAGATGGTAAAGAAAGAGGCGACAGACATTCTGGTTGCTGAACAAGGTGAGGCGGAATGGCCCTATTGTGCTCTGCTGGATGTAGAAGGCACGCACGACTCTAGTCCAACCCCTTGTGATGGCCGGCGGCCAATCATGTAGTTTGAGAGGTAATCTTGAGTAAACTGCTTCAGGATCCACTGCAAAGGAAACAGATTCAGACATTGTCATCTAACACAACTCATTACGGGCAGTAAAAAGAAGGCTACAGAGTTCTTACTTACCATCCTGTAGTTCACTGTTGTCTTGCATAAATTGTAAACAAATAGTTTGATTGACATATTTTGACCCATTTTAATAACAATCTTTATTAGTTTCCTCACTTGATGCTGGTTCATGAATATCTCATTGCCCCATACGCAGAAAGGGTGAAAGTGTGGATCTTTGGCAATGACATATGTACCTAAAAGCACCAAGTTAGTATTAGAAGCTAAACAACAATTGCAAAATGATGTAGTACAACACTCCCTCCATCCCATTATATAAGATTTTATTACATGTATATCTAGACATCATCAGAACATTAAGGTAACACTCTTCCTTGTTGCTATGTAGCCTGGGATTGCATATTTAGTCATTCAGTACAATGCATGTTGCTATGTAGCCTCAGATATATTAAATATGGCCCTAGTTAACCTACTGATAAATGGGTTACAGATATATTCAGTGAAATGTCCGATTCGATGATTAATCCCTTATTAGCCCCCAGGCTGTATGGTACCAGCTACCGATATCCTGAACAGTGAGTACATATAAGCAATGCGATGAAACTAACCTCGATGGAAAACAGCACTGTTCTCAATATTGTCATGTATGAGTACATATAAAGGCTTGTTAAGCACAACAGGCTAAACATCAACCAAATATATCCATGGTAGACAACATAATCTACAAATGATAGCTTCAGTGTGCAGGTTTAAGCATGCTAGTTAAACAAAACAAGAAGTGGAAAGGTGTGTTAACTGCATCAGGCATAACATTTAAAAACAAGCAAATAGTCATTCAAACTGGTATTGTGCAGGTCTAAAGTACACTAGTTATTGTTAAAAAAACAAAAAGGCATGTTAACTGCAACATCCTTAACAGCAACCAAATATTGTAATTCATAGTGGTATTGTGAAACTGTTATTGATGAAATTGAACTGCTCGGCAAATAGTTGCACATATAGAGCATCACATTGTGAAGAACTGAAATAAACAAGGCATAAGGCCATCTCTAGCCGATCCTTTAAAAGTTAACGGACTAAAACCCTTAGTGGATATATATATATATACTCCAGCAATTTTTGGCCGTTTCTAGTCGATCCCCTAAACTTAACATTGTAAACTTCAATTTGATCAAGTTCAAAGCTGGTTCAACCGAAAGTAGCATGCATTCAAACATAAACATAGATAGTTTTGCATAACCGAACATAAAACATAAATTTAAACTAAACTAAACTACTTTCAGTCGAAGTGGAGGTCGAGCCAATCCTTCCTCGTTAGGTACGATGTGCCGCGAGCCGGGTCCGGGCCAGTGCCGTCGTTGGGGTCGTTGGGGAAGACACTCCTCCACTCATCGACGTCGATCTCCTCGTCCTCGCCGCCCACCTCAACGCCCTCCGCGCCGCCGTCCTCGCCGCCTTCGACCTCGTCATCGGAGGAGAGCATGATAACCTCGCCGCCCTCCGCAGCGGCAAAGATCACCCGCTCTGCCTCCACGAGCTCCGAGTGCTGCCGGCGGAGCTCTTGCATGTAGGCCTCGTCGGCGGCCTCGGCCTCGAGGCGCTCCCATGCCTTGCGGTCCTCCCGCGCCATAGCCGAGCTCACCACCCCTGGCTCTGACGGAACGAGGTCGACCGGACATGTGCCGAAGGGGAAATTGAGCCTAGCCGCCACGCCATGCTAGCGGACCTGCCTGCGGTCGTTCTCCATGGCCTCAAGCTCGGCCGTGTGGAAGCTACCGAGCCACCGGCGGGTGTGGGTCTCCCGATCCATAATCTCGGTGACCCATGTCCCCCACCGCCGCTGCCGGACCCCGAGGTAGGACCTCGTCGGCGGCCGGGCCTGAGGAAGGACGGGGAAGTCCTCGAACCGGCGTAGGGGCGCGGCGGCGGGCGGATCGGGCAACCGGCGACGGCGGATCGATAAAGAGCCTGCGAAGGACGACGGGGACACCTCGGCGGCCACCTCGGTGGCGTCAGGCGAAGAGGCCGTGATAAACCTCTTTTGGGCCATTGGCTCCTCGAGCTCCCCGACACATAGGCAGAGGTTGAGGATGGAGGCGGCGGCGGCGACCTACCAATGGTTTTGAGAGAGGGAGGGGTGGTGTGTGTCTGTGTGAGCGGAGGTTTTGGGGAGTGTGTGGAGGGGGGGCAAGGTGGTGTTTGAGGAAATACCGCGGCAACTGAAAATTTTACTAGGCGGGAGTAAAATGCCGGGCTACTGAAAATTTGGATCAAGGGCGAGCAGATATTTTTGAGATTGTGAGGGATGCAGAGGCGGGAGTAACAAGGCGGGGCTACTGAAAATTTGAATCAAGGGCGAGCAGATAGTTTTGAGATTGCGAGGGATGCAGAGGCGGGAGTAACAAGGCGGGGCTACTGAAAATTTGAATCAAGGGCAAGCAGATATTTTTGAGATTGCGAGGGATGCAGAGGCGGGAGTAAAATGCCGGGGCTACTGAAAATTTGAATCAAGGGATTGAAGCAGAGCGGGAGTAACATACATCGCTGTCGGTGCAACAAACCCTGGGTCTGTTGCCCAGACCGTGCATAGGCCCGAGATCAAGATTGCAGCATCCAAGACCAGACCAAGCACAAGAGATCAGCTCTTTGAAGAACCAGAGTGCATATAAAGAAGACCAAGTCAAGCCAAGGAGTAAGACACTGCTAAGGGAAAAACCTCCCTTGCCGGGCAGGAGAGTCTGGCGAGGTCAAGGTTGCCCCGGAAGCAAGCCTCAAGACCGCCCCGGCAGGCCTGTCGGGTCCTACGGAGGCAAAACACCCCGCCAAGGCTTCACCGCTCCACCTCACAGTGACGCAAGTCATCGATCGATGCGGTGTCGAGCCCCAAGATGACTAAGTGGCTGTCTTTTGCCACATGGCAGCCATTTCCTACAGGAATCGCCTCCAAATGACACCCGTCTAGCAACGTGTCATGCAGACATGAGAGAAGGTGGCCGAATAGCCCGGCAAGGCGTGCCGGGCAGGCCATGATGTGACACTAAGTGGCGCATTTAATGCGCTCTGCTCTGTCTGCAGAGTAGATATGATAGCACTGTTTGCTATCTAATCAGTACGCAATGACTGATTTGCCATTGTGGTGACCCCTTGATCTATAAAAGGAGGCCCATGGCAACCATAGAATGGATTCAGACCCGGGTACACTTGTACGCGCGTAGCTGCTCTCGCCCCGAGGCAACCCTGCCGGGCAAGAGCACTGCATTTCCACCACCATCCACCATCAATCCACCAAAGCAGGAGTAGGGTTTTACGCCTCGCGGCGGCCCGAACCTGGGTAAAAACTGCTCGTGTGATCTCTGTCGTGTTGCGCTGCGCTCCTCCACTCTTTGTGCAACGTGCTCAGTCCCCCTGCTGAACCAAAAGGGGCTTATGGCCCCATAGGTGGCCGTGGTTTCCCACGACATCTTTGGCGCGCCAGGTAGGGGGGAAGCGCTTGCGCGAACTTGAGAAGCGTACGTAGCACGTCATCTTCACCGCTATCTTCTTCGTCAACAGCTCCATCGTCCACGGCGCCCAAGAAGAAGCCCGGCGCCGCAGCTCACCTATCCACCTCGAAGGCCCTGCCGCATGCGACCGCCGATGCCGCGGGGGCTACGGGGACGCCTGGAGGTGTGGACGCTGCGGGGGACGTGGTCGGCGCAGGTGGCGTCGTCACCACCTCCCCTGCGGCCGAAGCAGGAGCTGGAGGCACCGGAGAAGGACAGCACCAACAACATCCCAGCGGCCGCGCCCCACGAGGTATGGAAGGAGACATCATTCCATCTGCACCTCCCCGTCCGGCCGAGGGGCACAGCCGCAGCGGGGGTACTCGCTCTGGGGGGGAATCGCAACTCCCCGAGCGCTCCCGCCGCGGGTGCGGCCGCAGAGCATGCGCCACCCCCGGAATGAGCCGACCCAGCCGCTACGCTAAACGGAGCCGCTGGCCTCAAGCGCCTCCACCTCGTCACCACGCCATCCAGGCGGCTGGCTCACGACGACGAGAGCACGGCGCGACCGCTACCAGCACCATCAGGAGCCGGGCGACGTTACGGTCTTCATCGACATCCATGCCAAGCACCGCTTCGAAGGCCATGGCGCGGGCTCAGCTGTTGTTGAAATTTCCGTCGGCAGCCGATCAGATGGATGAGTGGAGAGCCACCATTCAGAGCCTGGTTGGCTTCGTCGAGGAGGGAGGATCGCAGCGGGCTGGCCCGCCACGGCCTCCCCAGGCAGCGACAACGGCCCACGCTGCTGGCCGTGCGGATGGGGCCACTCCTACAGTGCAATCCCCTCCACGGCAGCTGGCGCGGGAGACGCGCAACCAAGAACCTGACGATGTCTCTATGGCTTCGTCCGACCCTCGAGCGCGTCAAGGCCAACGGCGAGTCCTGGAGGGCAGGCAGAGGGAAAGCGCGCGTGTCACCACCGAGCGACACCACGACGCCCACCACCAGTCCGACAGGAGCGATGGCCCCGACGTTGACGAGCCCGCACTCGCTGAAGGCGGGTACCTGCCTTTCGAGGCTGGGTGCCCTGCCTTCACCCGCGAGCTGCGGCAAGTCCGTTGGCCATCCACTCGCACGTTCAAGCCGGAGATACCAGAGAAGTATGACGGGAGACTGAACCCTGCAGAGTTCTTGAGCATCTACACCATCGCTGTTCAAGCTGCCGGGGGTAGAGATGAGAAGGTATTCGCCAACTACTTCCCTTTGGCACTCAAGCCAAATGTGAGGTCTTGGCTGATGCACCCGCCGGAGAACTCCATTTTGACCTGGGCTGACCTGTGCCATGAGTTCGTTGGCACCTTCACGGGCGGCCATCAAGAACCAGGGCGGCCCAGCGACTTGCAGCTTATCCCGCAGAAGGAAGGCGAGAGCCTGCGAAAATACATGTAGAGCTTCAGCCGAGTCCACAGGAATATTCCGGACATCCACCCGGCAGCTGTGATAGCTGCGTTCCAGTCCAACATGCACACTCGTCGGATACGTTCCAAGATGAACGTTTGATTGCCCAAGACTGTGAAGGAGTTTTACACTCTGGTGGATAAGTGTGCTCGAATAGAGGAAGGGAGGAAGCTCCCCGGAGAAGAGGATGGCATCGGCATCGACTCCGAGGATGATGACGAGGCCACCATTCATAAGAAGAACAAGAAGCGCAACAAAAGGCGCAAGGATAAAGCAGTGATGACCGTTGAGGGATCGAGCATGCCTAGTACCGGCAAGAAAGCCAAGGCTGAGATACCCGGCAAGGAAGTTGCCGCGTGCACTGATTGCCGGGAAGCCGCGGCTGCCGAGAAGGCTGGGAAAGGCGATGGCCCGTACTGCAAGATCCATCGGACCAAGGGCCATGATCTCCAGGAGTGTCATTAGGTTGAGCAGCTTGTCAAGAAGCAGAGGGCTGAATATGAGAAGCGTGACAAGGAAAAAGGTCAGAATGGCGCTGACGGGAAGGGCCGCGGCGGCGGAGCAAGCCGCCCCAGCAAGGCTCCTCAGAATCAAGGAAAACCCGCCATAGGCCGTGAGAAGGAGGATTGCAACGATGAGAGTGATGGAGGAGATGAAGAGGAAACCAGCGAGAAGGAATTCCAGAAAGCCACTGACGCCCTGTGCATTGACGGGGGTGCATCTTTGCACTCCTCCCACCGCCAACTTAAACGGTGGGCGCGTGAAGTCAATGCCGTGGAGCCAGCGGTAGACTCTCGAAGGCCGCTCAAGTGGTCCCGCACGCCCATCATCTTCGACGAAGAGGACCACCCTGATCGCACCACCGTGGTAGGGTGCTTGCCGTTGTTGGTATCACCAACAATCCGCAACCTCAAGTCACAAAGATGTTGGTTGACGGCGGGGCCGGGTTGAACCTGATTTCTTCAAAGGTCATCAGCAAACTCCAGATAGCAGAAGAAGAGCTCAAAGTTACTAGTACATTTCAAGGAATCAACCCCGGCAGGAGTCGTCCTATTGGGAAAATCACATTGCCGGTGACATTTGGGGGAGAGTTGAATTACCGGACTGAGAAGATCGTGTTTGATGTGGTTGACCTCCCCCTGCCATACAATGGAATCCTTGGTCTCCCAGCTCTAGCCAAGTTCATGGTGGAATCCCACTATGCCTACAACACCTTGAAGATGCCAGGGCCGGTGGGCGTCATTTCCATGCCATCAGACGAGAAGGACGCAATTATTTGCGTGGACAAGATGTACCGGGAAGCAGTCGCGGCAGAGGCCACTGAAGCCGCAATTCCCGCCAAGGAAAGCAATGGAAAGAAGAAGGCTAGCAGGGACACCAGCAAGGAATCCGGGAAGCGTGCCCCCTCGGGGTACGCTGCGCCTGTTGATGACTTGCCGGAGAGTTCCAATAGCAAGAGATCCAAGGCTGCCGCACCCGCTGTGAAAAAGGTCCCGACAGGGCTGGCTGGCACTGATGGTACTTTCACTATCAGCGCCACCCTCGATGACAAATAGGAAAGCACACTCATTGCCTTCCTGCGGGCGAATGTCGATGTGTTTGCCTGGCAACCATCTGACATCCCCGGTGTTCCCAGGGAGATAATCAAGCACCACCTTGCTGTCTGCCCACATGCCCGACCCATCAAGCAGAAGGTCCAGAAGCAAGCTTTGGAGCGGCAATAGTTTATTGCCGAGGAGATCAATAAACTTGAGGCAGTTGGTCTGGTCAGAGGAGTGTTTCATCCAACATGGTTAGCAAATCCTGTGGTGGTACGCAAGGCTAATGGGAAGTGGAGGCTGTGCATAGATTTTACAGATCTGAACAAGGCATGCCTGAAGGACCCATTTCCCTTGCCGCGCATCGACCAGATTGTGGATTCCACCTCTGGGTGTGACCTGCTTTCCTTCCTGGATGCCTACTCTGGATATCATCAGATCTTCATGTCCAAGGAAGACGAAGAAAAGACCGCGTTCATCACCCCATGTGGCACATACTGCTTCATGCGGATGCCTTTCGGGTTGAAGAGTGCCGGGTCCACTTTCGCAAGAGCAGTCCAAATTGGTTTTGAGTCACAGTTGCACAGAAACATTGAAGCTTACATGGATGATATTGTGGTCAAGACCAAGGACAGATCGACCCTCATTCAGGATTTAGAAGAGACGTTTGCTAATCTGCGCAAGATCAACTTGAAGCTAAACCCGGAGAAGTGTGTGTTTGGCGTTCCTTCCGGCAAGCTACTTGGCTTCTTTGTGCCCCACCAGGGGATAGAGGCCAATCCTGACAAGATCAAGGCTATCGAGCAGATTCAAGCACCCAAGACAGTCAAGGACGTGAGGCGTTTGACCAGATGTGTTGCCGCGCTTAGCAGATTCATTTCCAAGTCTGCCGAGCGTGCCTTGCCGTTCTTCAAAATTTTGAAGAAGGCAGGACCCATGGAGTGGACCCCAGAGGCAGACGCTGCACTACAAGATTTAAAGGCCTACCTTTCCTCTGTGCCCACTTTGGTTGCTCCCAAACCACAAGAGCCGTTGCTGCTATACTTGGCGGCAACTAATCAAGTGGTTAGCGCAGCACTAGTGGCGCAACGAGAAGTGGATGAAGCAGAAGGTATAGCTGGTGTCCCTTCCGGGGAGGGAAGTGAGCACACCCCGGCAAGGTCAGATGCAGATCAAGACAGAGAAGAGTAGAACAACGGGGGCAGTCCCAAGGTTGCGGTGAGGAAGAAAGTGGTGCAGTGCCCAGTATACTTCGTCAGCTCCCTGTTGCAGGGGGCTAGATCCAGGTACTTTGGCATGCAAAAATTGATTTTTGGCCTTGTCATGGCCTCAAGGAAACTGCGCCACTACTTCCAAGCCCATGAGATCACAGTTGTCACCCGTTTCCCTTTGCAACGGATACTCCGAAACCCTGAGGCTACCGGCAGGATAGTGGAGTGGGCTTTGGAGTTATCCAGCTTTGGTCTGAAGTTTGAGAGCACATCAACTATTTAGAGTAGAGCATTGGCAGAGTTTATTGCAGAATGGATGCCAACTCCAGATGAAGAAGTGTTGGAAACAGTTATTCCCGGCAAGGAAGCGCCCCAAGAATGGATCATGTATTTTGATGGTGCCTTCTCCCTACAAGGTGCAGGGGCTAGCGTGCTTCTCGTTGCTCCCACTGGAGAGCACCTGAAGTACGTCATCCGGATGCATTTTCCCCGGGGGGAGGCTACCAACAATACAACAGAGTATGAAGGGCTCCTTGCCGGGCTCAGAATTGCAACAGAACTGGGGATCAAGAAGCTGATCATCCGCGGAGACTCACAACTTGTGGTGAGACAAGTTAACAAGGATTACCAAAGTCCATTGATGGAGGCATACGTTGAGGAAGTGAGAAAGTTGGAGGAGCGCTTTGACGGATTGCAAACAGAGCATGTACCCCGTGCGGAAAACAACATTGCTGATCATCTGTCGAAGTGCGCTGCGCAAAAGCTCCCTGTGGAACCAGGAACTTTTGTTCTCCATCTGACCCAACCCTCTATATCCCCGGCAACAATGGCCAGAAAGAGGAGGAAACTGGACTCCGACAAGCCTCTCCCGGTAGAACCTTCCGAGGATCCCGGCAGAAAGCTTGTCGGGCACAATTCCCCTTCGGTCACTGAGCTGCATCCCCCCGCCAGGCCACCGGTCCCCGCGGTCGAGGATTGCACTCTCACAAATGAGGAGGTGCCATTAGTCCTCGTTGCCGAGCCACAGGCTCCGCCTTGGGCACGACACATAGTCCATTTCCTCCAATCTGGAGAACTTCCCGAAGAGTAAGAAGAAGCTGAAAGAGTAGCCCAGAGGGCCAGTATGTATCAGTTTGTTGATGACACGTTGTACAGAAGGAGGCCCAATAGTGTGAAATTGAAGTGCATTTGCCGGGAAGGAGGAAAGGAACTGCTGGCAGAGATACACAAGGGTATGTGCGGCTCCCACATTGGATCAAGGGCGTTGGTTGGGAAAACTTTCCGGCAAGGATTCTACTGGCCCACAACCCTCCAAGATGCGGTCGAGCTTATCACCAAGTGTGAAGCCTGCCAGTTCCATTCCAAGAATATCCACCTGCCTGCCCAAGCTCTTCAGACAATCCCTTTGTCATGGCCGTTTTCGGTCTGGGGGCTCGATATCCTCAGCCCTTTCACCTGAGCTGCCGGGGGCTTTGAATTGTTGTTCGTTGCAATCGACAAGTTTACAAAGTGGCCGGAAGTAGAGCCCATGAGAAAGGTGACTGCTCAGTTAGCTATCAAGTTGTTGAAAGGATTGGTGTGCCGCTTTGGAGTTCCTGCCCGGATCATCACTGACAACGGCACCCAGTTCACGAGTCGCGCCTTCATGCAATACGTTCATGCCCTCGGAAGCAAAATCTCGTTCGCCTCTGTGGCTCACGCAAGGAGCAACGGGCAAGCTAAGAGGGCGAACGCTGAAGTGTTGTGAGGACTCAAGACGAGAACATTTGATAGGCTGCAGAAGTGTGGCAGGCGGTGGATCGATGAGCTGTCAGTGGTTCTTTGGTCCCTCAGAACGACACCAAATCGAGCTACCGGGCAGACTCCCTTCTCCCTAGTCTATGGGGTAGAAGCAGTTATCCCCACGGAACTCATTTATGGGTCACCTCGAGTGCTTGCCTACGATGAAGTAGCGCAAGATCAGCACCGGTGTGATGACGCTGTGCTACTCGAGGAGAACCGTCTTCGGGCTGCTACGCGTGCCACACACTATCAGCAAGCCCTGCGTCGCTCTCACAGCCACAGGGTTCATGCCCGGTGTTTTGTGGAAGGCGACCTTGTCCTTAGGCGCGTTCAGTCCGCCAAGGGTGCAAACAAGTTGACGCCGAAGTGGGAAGGCCCTTACCGGGTAGTACAAGTCACCAGACCTGGCGCAATCCATCTGGAGACCAGAGATGGCATTCAGTTGCAGAACTCATGGAACATTGACCATCTCTGCAAGTTCTACCCGTAAGGCGCGGCTGTCAGGCCCTGCCCAGCAGCCACCCTTTTGTACAGGCCTTGCCTCTGTTGCATGTAACCCCTTGTACAAAGCCAGGTGCAGACCCTGAGCAACATAAAAATAAATGAAGCACTGGGGGGCCCCCGACAAATTGCATGCATGCATAAGCATATCATGAGCATTGCATGTTCATATAGATAAGATCGCATGAGGCATCATTTTCATCTGCATCAAACTGTAGGCTCCTACCGTGGATTCGATCCCGAAGATGAGAAGAGAAGACAAGCCTACATTGCGATCCCCGGCAAGCCCAAACAGATAAGTTCTCTCTCTTATCCATACGCGTTCTGTAAGTAAAAACTTGTGCATAGGGAAACCTCGCCACTTTCAAAACTTAGGTGCTCCCGTCCCTTGACTCGAACGTGGCTTCGGTAGGGGGGGTTGTAGTGGCCTTTGGCGAGAAAGTTGGTGGGGGGCTGGTCCCTCTATACGGTTTGGGCCCGACAAGCCTAGCTCCGCGGCAGCAAACTGAGGGTACCGGCAAGATAGCCTACAGGGAAAAACTTGTTTACTTGAGCATATAGAGGCATTCTACCTCTGCATGGACATGTTACATGCACAAGCGCCCGGCAAGGTTTATCTTTTTCATTAATATGCTAATCAACAAGTACAGACCTTACAGAACACAAACATGGGTAAAAGAGATTACATAATTTGAACTAAAGTTTGGCAAGTGCTTACAGATTTTAGATTGAAAAAGGATAAGTGCCCCGTGATGCCCTTTCTTGCCCCTCTCCTTCTAGGCACTGCGGCAGGAGGTTAAGAGGGAAAAAGGAGTGCCTGGGCAGAAGCCCGGCCTGACCCCGTCGGGTCCCCTGACGAGGAGCCTGACGGGAGCGGGAGGGCGCGGGCGAAGGTGATGGTGAAGAGATCGGCGGAGACGACCCGTCAACCGCCACCACCAGGGCCAGCAGGACGCGGTAGGGCGAACGAAGCTGCAGCCCGTGAGGAATCCTGCCGAGGTCCAGCTGGAAGGCTACTGGAGGAGCCAGGAGCACCATCCCCACCCCCGCATCCAACTCCCCGGCAAATCACCTTGCCGGAGAGGAGATGCAGGTGCAGATGATGGTGCCGCCACCTGACGGTGACGGTGTGGCTGATGCTCAGCCGGAGTCAGAGTCGTTGCCCTCCCGGCCGACGCCGTCGTCATTGCCGTCACTGTCCTCCTCGTCGCTATCGCTCGAGGAGGAGCTTTCGTCGTCGGTCGAGCTCTCCGCGCAGCACCCTAAGCGAGCACCCAAGCTCCCAAAAACCTTGATGGAAAGGAAATCAGCCTCCATTAACTTAAAATGGAGGACGTGCCCTTCGGACAAGCTATGGGCGCGGGCAAAGGTCTTCCAACCACGGCGGAAGTACATGACATGAGGGGCGGGGAAATCTACATCCACCCGTATGCTGCCATTCTCGCAGCCCCTCATGTGCAGTCTCAACGCACGCGGATGTTCGAGCTCCATCGCCCTTGCAAATGGGGTGGGGAGACGGAGGCGGCCGCGCAGGGGGTTTATACAGCCTAAGGATGTACTCCAGGGGCTGGTCTCCAACGTGGCCTTCCATCAGGGGAGGAGCGGCCGGCGGGGCTGCAATCAGAGCGCCACCCTGTCCCCCTCGGCCCCGTGCGCCACGACGGCCTTGACCTCGTCCTCTCCCACCTCCTCTCGTAGCTGGCTCCGTCCCCGCATCCTCGGAGGGAGGAGGGAGACGCTGTTGAGCAGAAGTTCTTGTCGCCACTTGGGGAGGGCCAGACCCTCAACCTCTCACCATGACAGACGTGGGCTACTGCAGAAATAGAGAAGGAAGGAGGTGTGGAGGAACGTCTCGCACCACGCCCCCCTTTTTATAGGCGGGCATGGCAGGGGGCTGGGTTTTCTTCATAGAGGTGGCCGCCCCGCTAGGCCAGTCTGGTTCCTCCTCGCCATTAACGGCTCGAAGAATCAAGGCCGACCCCCTGCGCCAATCTACGGCGCCTGGCTTTCTGCCATGGCGCTCATTCCCGCGCCCTCCGCATCCGCCACCAACCTTGCGCAATGTATGCGACACACGTGGCGGAGGCGTTTGGAGCGGGAAAGGTAGTGGGGTGGCAGTTACCCCTCCATGAACAAGGGACGTGGGTGACTCCGCAGATCGTGGCCCATTATCTCCATCACTGCAATTGGCGTTACACGACGCACGGGAGAACCGGAAACCGGCCTGGGCTCAGATTAATGAAGAAGCAAAGAAGATCTCAAAGGGCAAGCAGCTATTTCCCTCTCGCCTGTGCACAAGTTAGGGCCTACCCCGATGATGCCTGGCAGCGCATTCGGGCCAGGCCCGGGGGCTCCTGTCGGTGCAACAAACCCTGGGTCTGTTGCCCAGATCGTGCACAGGCCCGAGATCAAGATTGTAGTGTCCAAGACCAGACCAAGCACAAGAGATCAGCTCTTTGAAGAACCAGAGTGCAGATCAAGAAGACCAAGTCAAGCCAAGGAGCAAGACACTGCTAAGGGAAAAACCTCCCTTGCCGGGTAGGAGAGCCTGGCGAGGTCAAGGTTGCCCCGGAAGCAAGCCTCAAGACCGCCTCGGCAGGCCTGCCGGGTCCTACGAAGGCAAAACACCCCGCCAAGGCTTCACCGCTCCACCTCACAGCGACGCAAGTCATCGATCGATGCGGTGTCGAGCCCCAAGATGACTAAGTGGCTGTCTTTTGCCACATGGCAGCCATTTCCTACAGGAATCGCCTCCAAATGACACCCGTCCAGCAACATGTCATGCAGACAGGAGAGAAGGTGGCCGAACAGCCCGGCAAGGCATGCCGGGCAGGCCATGATGTGACACTAAGCGGCGCATTTAATGCGCTCTACTCTGTCTGCAGAGTAGATATGATAGCACTGTTTGCTATATAATCAGTATGCAATGACTGATTTGCCAATGTGGTGACCCCTTGATCTATAAAAGGAGGCCCATGGCAACCATAGAAAGGATTCGGACCCGGGTACACTCGTACGTGCGTAGCTGCTCTCGCCCCGAGGCAACCCTGCCGGGCAAGAGCACTGCGTTTCCACCACCATCCACCATCAATCCACCAAAGCAGGAGTAGGGTTTTACGCCGCGACGGCCCAAACCTGGGTAAAAACTGCCCGTGTGATCTCTGCCGTGCTGCGCTGCGCTCCTCCGCTCTTTGTGCAACGTGCTCAGTCCCCCTGTCGAACCAAAAGGGGCTCATGGCCCCATAGGTGGCCGTGGTTTCGCACGACAATCGCACACGGTCCGCGCATACTAATCGTGTGCTATCAAACATTAAAACCTTCCAGGCGGTAAATATTTTCGAGATTACAAGGCAGTAGATATTTTTGAGAGCGGGAGGCAAGCCTCGTGGAGCCCAATCTACTGTGCTGATGTGAGTGACTGCAGGGGCACGGGCGTGGCACACGGGTAGTCTGATCGAACCGTGTCTGTTGCGTACCCAATCACAGACGGTTTCTACATCCAACTCATGTGCTGTTTATAAATTTGGCAAAAAGAATAACGCGGGAGAGGGTCAGAACACGAACACACTTGCATGTGGACCAAATATATGTATGAAAAGGGTGGTTTGATGTTCGAATACCCAATGCACAACTTTGATGTGGCACCTGTTGCACAAAAGCACAGTATTGCTACTCAGCCACCCCCTACGAACCTCACTTCGTGTCGGCGGTAAGGGAATCCTAGCTACGAATGCATGCCCCCAAATAGCTAGGTCTGAAATCTCACCCTACCGTAACATAAAACCTATAGGAGCCCATCATATATATGGTCAAACTTCCCCTTTCACTTCCCGACAAAGGTGGACCGTGTGCCGACCCATAAATATGTGCTTGTTGCGCGAGATGGGTGAGACCACATACGAACCACCTACGGGTGGCCCTACTATATGTATGAAAAGGGTGTGGTGTGATATTTAACTACCATTCACAACTTTGATGTGGCACGTGTGCCTCACAAATTAACCGGACTTCCCTGACCCCACGGAGGTTGCAGGTAGTGCGAAGTAGCCCCCACCCCCCCACACACACACGTCAGGGGGATGGCATCTCACCAAGACGTACTGTAACACGGACCAAGCAGAATCCAACTTGGTCGTACAACCTCTCCCGCTCGTTGTTGGTCAAAGTGATGGACGTCCACACGGCCCCGCAAAATGGGCTAGCTTGTCGCCAATAACCTCGCGAGGGAGTACTGTATGAAGACAAACCCACTCTATGCATGTGGACCAAGTATGTATATGGAAGTGGTGTGTGTGGTGTTTGAATACCCAATGCGCAAATTTGATGTGGCACCATGATTTGGAACCATAAAATCCCCACACCGAGCGAGGGTTCACAACGTGTAGCATGCGCTCAAACTTAATTAGGCTTGGAATGATTGACCTACTATATGGTAACTCGAAGCAAAGAAGAAGAATCCACCCTGGTAACCTTTCTCGTCGTTGGTCGAAATGATGGACGTCCACGCGGGCCCATGAATATATATAGGCTTGCCGCCCATAACCAAGCAAGTGAGAGTGTGTCCAAAGACAACCATTGCATGCGTGTGTCCCGAACATATTTATGGAGGTGTGTGATGCATGCATATGTGTTGAATACCCGTCCTAATGCACAACATTGATGTGGTGCATGCATTGAAAATCGCAGAGGTCCCCACACAGAGCAAGAGGTTCATGACGTGTCGTGTGCTCGCCCCCCCCCCCCCCCTCGATCCAGCAGGATGGATTCATGTGTACACATGCACTATTATATATATGTAATCTCATATCATGATCTATATCGTGAAACAAACAAAAAATTAAGCCCCCTCCTAAGTCAAATTAATTAACCTCTCTCGCTGTCGGTGAAAGTGATGGACCAAGCGGGCCGACAGATGGAAGCATCGCCGATAACCGCGTGAGTGAGTGCCATAGGACAACAACCATCGCTTGTATGTGTGCCAGAACATATATATGGAGAGGTGTGTGGTTGTGATGTTTTGAATACCTAATGCACAACTTTGATGTGGCATTTGCCTCAAAAACAGCAAAGTCCCCACACAGAGTGAGGTTCATGTGACACCTAGTATATATATATGCTGGTCACCCCCCCCCCTTCGACATGTACTATACACCTAGTAACACATCCCTAAAAGAATTAATCCTCCTTGTTCGTCAAACGTACCTCTCTCTCGTTGGGTCAAAGTGATGGATGACGAACTCACGGGCCCACAGAGAGCGAAGCGTACATCGCACACGAGTGAGCATCCTATATAGGACTACATACCACCGTCTGCATGTGACCCAAAGATGTGTTTTTGTGATGTTTGAATACGCAATGCACAACTTTGATGTGGCACCACATATATAGGAAACCAAAAAGTCCCCACAGAGAGCGAGGTTCATGATGCGTGGTATGTGCTATATGTACGCCCCCATTCGACGCGTGGTATATATGTACTTCTACTGTATAGCACAAACCAAAAAAGAATCATTCCTTGATGGTCAAATTAACCTCTCTCTCGTTGGGTCAAAGTGATGGAGGACAACCTCGCATGCCCACAGATGAAAGTGCCACACGCGAGTGAGTTCCTATAGGGCAACCACCGCCTGCATGGTATTGCGTGATGTTTGAATACCAATGTACAACTTTGATGTGGCACCTACCTCGAGAACCAGAAAGTCCCCACATGGAGCGAAGTTATGACGTACGCATATATATAGAGTACTAGATGACGCCCCGCGCGTTGCTGCGGAAATGTGGGCAAGCAATCCAGTGTGGATATTAGGGGGGGCAGGGGGATTATCAATAGGAATACATGAGTATGGTCCAAATAAAAATACCTATTTTCAATCAAGATAATCTTGTGCCCCCCCCCCACCACCCCCCCCACCCCCCCCCCCCCTCCCCCCCAACACCCCCCCCCCCCCCCCAAAAAAAACCAAATCGCGTGTTATACATAACCAAACTAAATAAATAGTTTCTTTAGACAGAGTAACAATTACTCGTTAACGTGCAAAGAGACGATATAATTAATTAAAAAGCAAGAAATGATGGTTGTTTGGTGAAAATAGTTGAACAACTCTATAATTTTGATGGTCACTTCTCGCATAGTTTACAAAAGGTAGCCAACAGAAGAACATATAGTTGCTGATGTAAAAAGGGAAAGAGGTAGAGTTGTTAATCTCCTGGAGACAATCATGATTCATGAAACAACACAAATTGGCAAATTTGAGAGAATAGCAAACGATGTGAAAATTAGATACATCCCTGTTGCAAACCCAATTTATGAGAAGTCAACACACAATATGGTAATGGGCAAACTAAAGAATAGAGGAGAGGAAAGGCTAAGAACTAGCATATGAGAAAATGAAGTGAGTGCACTGTATGTCAGAACAAAAAAGATAAAGATGTCCCCATGCTCACAAATAGAAATTCAAATAAGTGGTTAATCAGATTGCTTCAATTTCCATCATATTAATATGTGGGAATGACATAATGATAAATAAGTCACATGCATGAGAGCTATGGAACATGTCGAACATAATAATGTGAAGGTCAGAACAACATACACCTTCATCTTACACCATAAATTACAGTACAATATAAATTCAATTTTGTTACCTTGGTAAAAGTAAAAAGGTTGCAAAGAAACAGTATTTCTGAGAACGAAATTCCTGAAAAGCCAAATCTGCAGCCTCAACATGGGACTATGTCAGAGTTGCACCCGTACCATCTTTAAATCCCCTTTCCATGCTCAAGGCAAGCCACTGAGAAAGTTGAGAAAATGCTAAGATCGTTAATTGCCTTTTGGGGTGGAAAGCAAAATATCAAAGAAACATTAATTATTCTATTGTAGTCAAGTCTGAACTAAACATATGAGAAAATAATGATAGAAATAACATTTTGAGATCTATTGAACTTTTAACCCAAAAAACTGTTGAGCAAAGGTGGATGACATATGTGTCAATTCTCTAAGTTCTACTATTAGGATTTTCTAAAAGAACACGGTGCAAAAATTTGAATAAAAAAATGTTCTCAGAAAAGTTTGCATAACAAAACTTATCTGTGGTATCTAATTTCTATTTCTCGGTGGAGAGATCATAAGTATTTGATTGCTAGCTTGCACCACCTCATTGATCTGCACAAAGATTCAGTTTGAGGTAAAACAAAAGTGTGTCTGCTATTCAGGCGCATGGTCAAAGAATATGAAAGAAAGAAATAGATCTAAGAAAACATGGTAGACTTGAAACAAAAATTACAGTATTTTCAAGATCACCCGACAGACGTACATCCGGGGAAACTGACTGTTGGAGACGAATCAGCGTTTGTGGACAGATCAACAAAAGTACATATAAGGGGGGCCTGACTGTTAGAGACGAATCGACATTTGTGGACCGATCATGACGGACATACGTATGGGGGACCTGACATGAGGCGCCAAATGTATCAGATATGTCAGATGGGATCATGCCTGTCAGGGCTGGCGCAGGGCTGTTAAGTCCGGTCAGAGTGTGTCTGGAACGTCGATGCCCTTCACTGTAACTTGACAGATCCAACCTTGAGACAAAAAAAGGAGGCCTCAGCAGCGACTGATTTATCATACTAATGGCAAACCTGTGTTTGGAGAAGTTGGGATAGCTGCGGGAGATGGAGAAGTAAAATACAGTTGGTTTGGATCCAGGGCTTCAAATCTTGTTTGGGCTTTTGAGCCATTCAGTAAGTAGGGTTGGTATTAAAGGTAGATATCAAATTAGTTGAAAAGCATATTCCTGCTCCTGAAACAATTACAGAAATTTAAATCTAGAACACGCAAGGTCGAGTTATCTATGAAGGTGAAATTAAATTACTTACTTTCCTGAAGCAATTAGAGCCCAAGAACGAATAGAGCGCCTATTCTTCATCTTCGACTGCAAGCCACACCGATTGGCTCATCGGGCACCACACCGGAGCAGATGGAGGAGGGGCTATCCTTGATGGAGCTGCGACGGTGCAGGGTGGGTGTGCAGGGCAGCCGTGGCCTGGCGAATCCTATGCGGACGGTCGGGCGAAGCCGATCTGGGTCACAGAGAAGGCGTTGTTGTCGGCGACCCGCTGCGGGTGCGTAGTGGCGCGATCCAGGCCCATCCCCCACATGCCGCCTCTTCCTCTCTATCCTTCTTCTCCCTAACTCCTCCGCATCGACCAGGGTTTGAAGTGGATGATGATGCGACATGGTGTTGCAGGGGAAGTTGGGATTTAATGGTGAGCGAGCATGTCTTTTCGGATGCCCGCATCCATTGCAGAAACTGAGCCACCACATTGGTAGATCGAGAGTTCGATGGGCACAAGGTACAACATTAGACAGAGTTCTTCCGGGGAAATAAATTGGCAAGTTAATAGAAAAAACGCTGACATGGCATAGTGACGAGGTGGATAGGCTGCATGTCAGGAGAAATAGGATAGTGGGGATGAACTATTTAGGTATTATAAATTCATGTTGCCTCCTTTTTGACATGTACATACTCCTACCGTGCATATACGTAACACAAACCAAAAAAGAACCATCCTTGTTGGTCAAATTAACCCCTCTCTCTCTCGTTGTACGTTCAACTGATCGACGACGACCTTGTGGGCCCACAGAGAGAGTCACACATGAGTGAGTGTCATAGGACAAAATCACAGCGTGCATGTGCTCGTGTGTTATGTGATGTTTGAATACCCAATGCACAACTTTGACGTGGCACATGCTTCGCAAACCGGAAATGCACTACACCACGATGTGTAGTCCCCTCACTTCAAGCCGATGAGAGGGACTCATGTGTAAGCACGTGCCCGAACTTTGATATGGAATCTCACCATGATCCACACCACACACATGGCAAGATGAATCCACCTTTTGGTCAAATGCCTCTCGTTGTCGGTGGAAACTGAAAACCTTTGCGGGCTAACGAATGGGCACGTCGCTGATAACCGCATGAGGGAGAGTGTCCGAGAGGACCATCAATGCATACATGTGGCCCGAACATGTATGTATGAAAGGGTTGTGTAATGCTTTAAATAACCGATTCATGACTTTGATGTGGCATATATGACTCATAAAATGATCAATAATCCCACACGGAGGCTCACGACTCGTAGTGTACTGCCGGACCCCTCCCACCACCCCCCACCCCCCACACACACATAGACACACACATCCCGCACCACCACAGCCACTCTGAGGCATGTCAAACTTTTTCTGCAGTTAACATGTGACCAAAGGAGTGTCGTGTTAAAATTTAAAAAAAAAACAGACATCATTCGACCGTTTTTATACATTGATTCATTTCCTAGGGATTTAATGTGCAAAAATCAAATTTGAGCTACATGTGCACCAAAATGGATTGCAAAATCATATGTGTGTCCCTGGGTGCATGTTTCTCCATGCAAGAGATTTCAAAACATTGAGAATATAGATTTTTAAAATTCAGTAAATCCAAAACTTAGTTGAAATTCATGAAACTTATCATGGTGTCATATATGGACACCAGTAGACTGTGATATTGTATTTTTTCATCAAATTTGAGACATGTTTTGATATAATCTTCTTACAAACGGGAGATTGTTAATAACTGGCAACCAATATCTCATACGGATTATTTATTCAGACCGTGTGCGTTAGACCGTGCCATGCTTCGGTTAAGCAGTAAAGCGATATAATGAATCATCAAAAAACAAAAAAATATACGTGCTGCCATGCGCCCCGTGTGCCGTGCGAGCAGGCGTGAGTTGACGAGATGCATGCGAGCAGTCCGCCATGCAGGCAGACCGGGAGGCGTGCGTGCAGGTGTGTGAATTGACGGGAGGCGTTTTCGTTGCGCAGTGTCACCGGGAGGCGTGCGAGTAGCTGTGTGAAATGATGGTAGGAATGCCAGAAGTCCGCCGCGCAGGCTCACCGGGAGGCGAGACAGCCTTTGACCGCCGCCCGCCTCGCTCCCACTGGTCCGTATTAATTGCGCGCCCGAGCCGGCGGCCATAATAGGCGGCCGCACCCCCGGTCCACAGTGGTCACGAACGTCTGGACTCTGGAGTGTATGAGGATGCCGCCGAAGCGCACCATCGGAGGGAGTGGCGATGCCGGGGCTGGTGAAGCACCCGTGCAACGCGTGAAGCTGGGCACAGAGGTTGCCGTCGCCGCCGACGAGGTCTCGCGCGGGCAGCAGCACAACCTTGAATTCGTCGGTGCCATCGTGCCCCCCCCCCCAGCCAGAGCCAGAGGTCAACAGCAACTCCGGCAACGACTGCGACTCCGACAGAAAACCGGTTAGTCATCTGTATACTCATTTGTGCGGCAAACATATCATGTGTTTTCTCTAGTTACTCCCCCCTCTCTAATTTTTTTGGAATCCAAATCCTATGGTTATGTTCTCTCAGTCCATGAAATCAGAGTAATTAAGATCCGTTAGATGCACGTAGTGTATTGATTGTTTGAATGTTATCCGTATAGGGTTACTGATTAATTGTTTGTTCTGTACAAATGATTTTTGCTAATATTCCGACTAGGGTTAGCTTGCGTGCTAATAATTCGTGGCCAGATCTTGAGAATTGATTTTGAATGTCCTACATATATGTTTGTGCCTTTTTTCTTCCAGATCTTGAGAATTGATTTTGAATGTCCTACATGTATGTTTCTGCCATTTTTTTCTCAAGGTTTTCCTCCTCTCTCCACACCGCCACCTTGACCCGGTGCCATCTAGCAGACAATCTGGTACAAATCCTTCGACTCCCACTGCTGAAAAAACTTGCGCTTGTGTTGGTTCATCTGTCGCAGGCCTCACTGCACAGCATCATCCACTCCAGTTGCCCTGCCCTGGAGCGTTTGGTGCTTGTTTTTGGAAATAGAATCCATATCCCTTGTCACAAAATAAATTCGCCTCACCTTGTAAGCATTGGAATTTGTTTTGAAGGACATGAGCTCATCATTGAAGATGCCCCTTCATTTCAAAGGTTGCTCCTTGATTGTTGTTAGAAACCTTCGCAAATAACTGTGATCTCTGCGCCTAAACTGGAGACCTTGGGTGCAATTCGTGATCCGTTTAAATGGTTCAAGATGGTGTTTGCCTCCACACCTATTGAGGTACTGTATATTATTCATGTACACTTTTGTAATTTGCATTTTTCGTTTGTGCGCATAAGTTAAGTATCATCTTGGAGTACACTTTCAGTGCTCATATTATGTTCTATGCTCAATGAAGAGCTTGTCCATCCTATCAGTGGTGGTGGATTCTATCAAGACCTTATATATCAGTATGTGGTGTTTTGATCTCAACATCATTATTGCCTTGCTGCAATGCTTTCCATGTCTGGAGAATTTGTATATAAAGGTGACGATTTCACGCACTTTGAAAGCCCATAAATAATGTACTATAATTAATCGTTCAGCTATCGCTCTTTCAACATAATCTTTTTTAGACATTAAACTGTTTTCAATCTTCATCTCTATTTAGGCACTGACACATGGAGAAAAAGGTATAACCAATCGATGGTTCAAGAAGCACTGGGATTTTCTCATATCTCATGACATTCGTTTGAAGACAGTAACGCTGGAAGGATAAGCATCCAACAGTGCAAACACTAGCTTTGTCACATTCTTCATGTTGAATGCGAGGGCACTATTGTCCGTGAGAATTAAGTTTTTCAACAAGAAATTTCTCACGGAACTGTATGTGGAATAGCATAAAAAGAAGTTTCAGGTGGACCTAAGGGCTTCTGATCGTGCTCGGCTTATATTTACAACAACTTGTCATCATCATGGACCAGTAGATCTTTTGTACCGGGATCTTGATTTTATGGACCGGACCGATCCATTTGATTGTGACTGCCAAAAACTTTGGTTGAGTTAGATGTTATTGCCCTGTTCAATCCGGGTTATGTGTAAACCTGATGAACAATTAATCCTCGTGCTTTTGTACCTTTTGTAAGCTGGAGTTAGACATTGTTGCCCTTTTCAACTAGGGTTTGACCCATATTTTCTTTCATACTGGCCGTCTGTATTCGTATAGGTACTACCTTTGTCGTGGTTTATTCTTTACTGCCCCCCTTTGTATTTTGTAGTACCCAACTTTGACCTTAGATTTAACTAAGAATATATTAATGCATGTCATCGAAAATAATATTGTTGGACGGCTATTCCCGGCTATGTTCATCTGCTATATGCAATATTTATGCATGTGCTTGCTCACCGTTTAGGCGGCCGTGGCGCGCTCTACTCGCGTGCCTCCACGCGCTCTGCTCGTGTGCCTCCGTGCTCTCTACTCGCCGTTTAGGCGCCCTCGGGTCGCGTCCCTCTGCGCGCTCTGCTCGCCGTTTAGGCGCCAAGTCTCGCTTGGGTCGCGTCCTTCCGCGCGCGCTCTGCTAGCGGTTGGGGCCGGCCCACGATCACGTTGGGGAAGCTTTAGTTATTTGATCTTAGATTATGTTAATTAATTATACCTCCAGAGCCGGAATCATCTGGCTCTGGAGGTATAATTAATTAACCTAAACTATGATCTCCGACGCCCGTTCCTGTCGCGCAACTCCATCCTGTCGTCGGCCGTTGGGGGTATAACGGTATGTGTGGGTACCTAGCTAGCAAGTGGATCAGTAGCGAGTCGCCGCCGGTGGCCATTGCTGTGGTTATTTATAGCTAGCAGCTGGCTAGGGGATTGGGGATTTTATAATTCACCCCTGTGGAGCAGGGGAAGCAGTCGTTGGAGCGCGGGAAGCCTTCACTGGTGCGCGGGAAGACTTGAGCACACAACCCGACAACCATATGCGGTGTCACGTGTTACCGCACATGTTTTAACATAAGGAAACGTATGTGTGTAACTTACTAATCATCGCACACGAGTACTCGCACACGCATCGTGTGCGATACTCCTAGCCATCGCAAGCAACTAGTATGCATTTTTCAAAGTTTTTAGTACACACAGAATCGCACACGAATTAACTCTAGTAATCGTCTGTGTTATATTTTCTCATCGCAAACAGTTCATCCGAGTGGGTTGTTTGCCACGTATCACACACATCTTGTTTACACGGATCGTTTGTGTTTTTTTGGCTCATCGTAACTAGTTCATCTATGTGAATTGTATGCCGCATATCACACACATCTTTTTAAGTTGAACCATTTCTGTTATGTTCCCTAATCGAAAACAGTTCGTCCGAGTGAACCGTATGCCGTATATCACACACACCTTGATCTGGCTAACCATTTCTGTTGCATTCCCTAATAGCAAACAATTCATCTGAGTGAACTGTATGCCGTATATCGCACACACCTTGATATGGCTGCCCGTTTCTGTTGTTCTGTCTCATCGCAAACAGTTTGTATGGATCAACGGTATGTCCTGCATCGCACACGCAACTAAAATCTGAACCGTGTTTGATGTCTCCGCCATCACAAATGTTTTGCATCATTTTTGACGGTTTTTTTACATCACCGTTTGCGATTAATGCATCGCACATAGTTTCATCAAAGGGTCTCTGATCATAGTGTCGCGTTAGCAGCATCCTGCAGTAGTGTAGATTACAGATCAAGACCAAAAGAATATGCTTCCTCTCTTTTAAACCATGTAAGGTGAAATGATATGTTAAGACAATTGTGTATAAAAGTGATCAGAGTAACTGACATTGGCTGCAAACTGATAACCCACAAGTATAGGGGATCACAACAGTTTTCGAGGGTAGAGTATTCAACCCAAATTTATAGATTCGACACAAGGGGAGCCAAAGAATATTTGCAAGTATTAGCAGCTGAGTTGTCAATTCAACCACACATGGAGATTAATTATCTGCAACAATATGATTAGTAGCACAGTAATATGATAGTTTTGATAGTAGTGGTAATAGTAACGGTAACGGTGACAATGATAGCAATAATTTTGTAGCAGTTGTAACAGCAGCAATAGCAATAGTAACTTAGCAGAAACAATATGTGGAAAATTCGTAGGCATTGGATCGGTGAATTCGTTGGATGATACTCATCATATAACAGTCATAACCTAGGGCGATATGGCACTAGCTCCAGTTCATAAATATAATGTAGGCATGTATTCCGTAAATAGTCATACATGCTTATGGAAAGAACTTGCATGACATCTTTTGTCCTACCCTCCCGTGGCAGCGGGGTCCATAAGGAAACTAAGGGATATTAAGGCCTCCTTTTAATAGAGAACTGGAACAAAGCATTAGCACATAGTGAATACATTAACTCCTCAAACTACGATCATCACCGGAAAGTATCCCGACTATTGTCACTCCGGGGTTTACGGATCATAACACGTAATAGGTGACTATAACTTGCAAGATCGGATCTAGAACATAGATATAATGGTGATAACATAAACAGTTCAGATCTGAAACCATGGCACCCGGGCCCAAAGTGACAAGCATTAAGCATGGCAAAGTCATATCAACATCAATCTCAGAACATAATGGATACTAGGGATCAAGCCCTAACAAAACTAACTCGATTACATGATGAATCTCATCCAACTCCCTCACCGACCAGCGAGCCTACGAAGGGATTACTCACTCCCGGTGGGGAGCATCAAGGAATTGGTGATGGAGAAGGGTTGGTGATGACGAAGATCAAAGATTCCCCTCTCCGGAGCCCCAAATAGACTCCAGATCTGGCCTCCCGACGAAGAACAGGAGGTGGCGGCGGCTCCGTCTCGTGAAATGCGATAATTATTTCTCCCTGATTTTTTTCTCCGAAAATAGGATTTTACAGCGTCGGAGATAGGTTTAGCGGGGCCACCAGGTGGGCACAACCCACCTGGGCGCGCCAGGAGGGGGGGCGCCCTGGTGGGTTGTGCTCACCCACGGGCCCCCCTTCGGTTGTTCTTGGCTCCAATATTTTTCTTTTATTCCATAAGAAGTCTCCAAAAAGTTTCGTTCAATTCTGAGAACTTTTATTTCTGCACAAAAACAACAACATGGTAGTTCTGCTGAAAACAGCGTCAGTCCGGGTTAGTTTCATTCAAATCATGCAAATTAGAGTCCAAAACAAGAGTAAAAGCATTAAGAAAAGTAGATACGACGTAGACGTATCAACTCCCCCAAGCTTAAACCTTTGCTTGTCCTCAAGCAATTCAGTTGATAAACTGAAAGTGAAAAAGAAAAACTTTTACGAACTCTTTTGCTCTTGTTTACATAAATAAGCTTAAGTAGCACCCAGGTTTTCAGCAAGGATTATAACTAACCATGTCAATAATAACTCTTAGAAATCATATTAACTCATATCAATGGCATAAGCGACTAGCGAGCAATAATAAGATATCTCAAATGACAACACTTTGTCAAAATAATCATGATATAATATGACAACAGTGGTATCTCGCTAGCCCTTTCTGAGACCACAAAACATAAATGCAGAGCACCTCCAAAGTTCAAGCAGTGACTAAACATTGTAATTCATGGTAGAAAAGATCCAGTCATGATGCATCCAACATTAGCTATACACAATGCAGGAGGATGACAATGGTGCTCTCAGATCTGGCGCTTATTTGAGAAGGTGATGACACAACATAAAATTAAATAGATAGTCCCTTCGCAGAGGGAAGCAGTGATTTGCAGCAGTGCCAGAGCTCATATTTTTAAAACAGAGATAAATGAAATTTTGAGAAATGCACCCTTCCTGTTTACTTCGTGACCATTAGTTATCGATATCTTCCATGCTAAACACATTAGTGGCGGTTCCCAAGCGATAAAACTAAAGGTTTACTCCCCCTCCACCAACAAACACACTCCACGGCTAGCCGCATCCACGGGTACCGTCCATACCAACATCAGTCCTGGGGGAGTTTTGTTTAATTATTTGCAATTTGATTTCGGGATTGGGAATACCTATTACCGCCCCTCTCGTGCGAGAACGAGTGAATAAACACTCATCATTAGAATAACCCGCTTAGCATGGAAGATATTGACTACCTCCTGTCACTCCATTAACAATCCAGGCACACAAAAACAGATGTTTATTCGAAGTTTTTAGAGGTGGCACATGCAAATTTACTTAGAACGGCAAGGTAATACTGCATATAGGTAGATATATGGTGGACTCATCTGGGATAACTTGGGTTTTAGGATTTTGATGCACAAGCAGTTTTCCCGCTTAGTACAGGCGAAGGCTAGCAAATTGGTTGAGAAGCGGCCAGCTAGAGAGCGAAAACGGTCATGAACATGCATTATGCATAAGTAACATTGGATACTAGCATGAGTAGGATATGAACACCATGAACATAAATATCATAGAGGCTATGTTGGTTTTGATTCAACTACATGCATGAACATGTGTCAAGTCAAGCCACTCGAACATTCGGAGGAGGATACCATATCATCATACCACATCACAATCATTTTAATGCATGTTGACATCCAAGACAAATCATTATCCACTCCTAGCTACTTAAGCATGGCATGAGAAACTATAATCTCTAATTGTCATTGCAAACATGTTTGATCATAATAGGCTGAATCATGGATACTAGGTTAAACATATTTACAAAAACAGAACAAGTTGAGTTGATACTCGTTTCTCTCTGCCACGGCCAGTTCATCAAATATCGTCATTATTGCCTTTCACTTGCACGACCGAATGATATGAAAATAATAATAGTGCAAGAGTGCCGTCGACTAAGATGGAATCTGCAAACATTTTATTCAAGAGGAGAAGACAAGGCAATTTGAGCTCTTTGTTAGATCAACAATAATGCATATGAGAGCCACTCAACATTTTTCATCGTTGTCTTCTCCTCGGTATGACTCAATAAAAGGAAAAGAACTTCAGAGAAACACACTGAAATATTTTTGGAGTTTTTAGTTTTTCTTGAACAAAGCAAATTAAAGAGAGAAAAACAAAAACGAGAAAAACTATTTACACGGGAGAGCTTCCAACAAGCAAAAGAAGAACAAAGGAATCTTTTTGGGTTTTCTTTTAAATACTACAACTAACTACACTAGAAAGAAAAACCGAAAAGAAGCAATCAACATTTTTTTTGTGATTTTCTTAAAGTTTTTCAAACACACAAGAAGAAAGCAAAAAAAAAGAATCAAGCATGGATAATACAATGAAAAAGTGTGAACACCGACAACTGGAATGAAATGTGTGAACATGAAGGAAATGTCGGTGGGCATACGTACTCCCCCAAGCTTAGGCTTTTAGCCTAGCTTGGTAATCACCATCTGTAGCCTGCGTAATAATCTGAATGATAGCTCACGGAGGCTCTTAGTGCAGCCTCCTCAGCCTGCCGAGCAGCCACAACCTCTGCGTTGTGTGCGCGGGCCTCGCTCTCAAGAACATAATATCTGCCCCTGCTGTGAAAATCAAAGAGAGCAGGCGCAGGCAAAAAGGTGTGCACAATGGAAACTTTATCGAATAGCAGGTTATATGTATAATCATTGATTTCACCCTTAAGTAACTTATGGCGCTTCATGGCCTCAATGTCTAAGTACTGAGTGGGAAGGATGGGATCATTAGGCCAAAGTGATACACCAAACTCCTCTGCTAAACATGAAGCATAAATCCCACCATAAAAATCTCCACTACCAGCGTTATTTTGCAATCTGCATGCAACAATCTCTCCAAGGTTATAAAATTTAACGCCGGTGAGAGCAGTGTGTATGAGGCTCAAGTTAGGAGCACATGGTGCACTACAGTCTTGCTTGCCTACGATGCATTTTCCATCAAACAGTGCAAAGTATTTAATTGATGGGAAATAAATACTTTTTATTCTACCTTGTGTCACTCCTCTATCCTCGCCATAACAAAGGTTAATCAAGAATGACTCATACTCAGACCTTGGTGGTTCATCCAACAAACCCCAATATGGAATTTTACACACTCCACTAAACGCGTCTAGAGACATGGTAATTGAGCGGTCATAAAGTTTAAACAAAACTCTAGATTCACGAGGATGAAATTTAAACCCTTTAGTAAACGATTCTGTGAGACTGAGATACTGATTGCACTTATCTTCAATGTAGGGGCCGAGCTCAGCATTGTGAACATATTGATCAAATTCTTCTTTAATACCTGCACTCACCATGAAATAGTCGCACGGCCATAGGTAGGATTTGGTAGCAGCTTCCCTTATTGAACTTGCGCTTGGTTCAACATAAGATTGACAGGTTGAGCCCCTACTAGAAGATGCCTCCGAGGACCTCTGCCTTGAAGAACTCCTTCCAAAGAAGTTCATCATATTTGCGTACAATTTTCTGAAAATTTTTTGGGTCACAAAATTTTTGTCAACAAAACTTTGCAAGATTGATAGCAACTACTCATAGAGATGTATAGAGGCCATATTGAGCATTCAAACTACTTAGAACTCTAAGAATTCAACATGCAAGCTCATCTATAGCAGTACCAAGAGTAGCTAATTATTCAAAATATAATCCACTAAAGCAAAAACTAATTGGACCAATGGACGAGTCACATACCAAGTAGCAATCCCCCAAACCAGTTTCGGAAACGGAGCTTCGAGCAAAGAGATCAAAATCCGTGGGTTTGAGAGCAAGAACACGAGAGAGAGAGAGAGAGCAATGGTGATTTTTTTCTGGAGGTAGGTGATGACATGGGCTAAAGAGATAAGTGAGGGGGCCCACGTGGGGACCACAACCCACCAGGGCGCGTCTGGGGCTGCTGGCGCGCCCAGGTGGGTTGTGCCCACCTGGTGCACCCCCCTTTGATGTTATTTGCATCAAAAATTCAGAAATATTCAGAAAAAAATCATATTAAATTTTCAGGGCATTCTGAGAAATTTTATTTTTGGGTCATTTTTTATTGCACGGGAAATTCAGAAAATAGACAAGACATGGCATTTTATTTTATTTAACTAAGAAAAACAGAAAACAAACATTGGAAACAGAAAGTTGTGCTTACTAAATTCATCAACTTCATACCTCTAAAAAATGATCTATTAATAAGGTTGATCAAGTCTTATTAACAACCATTTTCGATTAGCATGAAACCGAAGAACTTTCGTAAAACACTAAGTTACCTCAACGGGGATATGCATGTCCCCCACAATAAGCATTTCATATTTCTTTTTGGCAGTAGGTAGAGGTAGTTGAAAACTTCCAATAGTGAGTGTCGGAGATTTTTCAATAACATTAATACCATTCATTTGGAATTGTTTCTTCAGAAAGTGCACCGTATGCTCATTACCATTGATATGAAAAGTGACCTTGCTTTTATTACAATCAATAACAGCCCCTGCAGTATTCAAGAAGGGTCTACCAAGGATAATCGACATGTTGTCGTCCTCGGGCATCTCAAGTATAACAAAGTCAGTTAAGATAGTAACATTTGCAACAACAACGGGCACATCCTCACAAATACCGATAGGTATGACAGTTGATTTGTCAGCCATTTGCAAAGATATTTCAGTAGGTGTGAGTTTATTCAAATCAAGTCTTTTATATAAAGAGAAAGGCATAACACTAACACCAGCTCCTAAATCACACAAAGCAGTTTTGACATAATTTCTTTTTATGGAGCAAGGTATAGTTGGTATTCCCGGATCTCCAAGTTTTTAGGTACTCTATCCTTAAAAGGGTAATTAGCAAGCATAGTGGAGATTTCAGCTTCCGGTATTTTTCTTTTATTAGAGATGATGTCTTTCATATATTTTGCATAAGGGGCCATCTTTAATATATCAGTCAAACGAGTGCGCAAAAAGACTGGCCAAAGCATTTCAGCAAAGCGTTCAAATTCTTCATCATCTTTCTTCTTAGTTGATTTAGGTGGAAAGGGCATGGGTTTTTGAACCCATGGTTCTTTTTCTTTTCCATGTTTTCTAGCAACGAAGTCTCTTTTATCATATCTTTTATTTTTAGGTTGTGGGTTATCAAGATCAACAGCTGGTTCTATCTCATCATCATTATCTGGTTGTTTATCATTGTCTGGTTGAGTATCTTCATGAACATCATCATTATCTTTTTCATTATCACTAGATGAATGTTCATTACCAGATTGAGTTTCAGCATCAGAGATAGAAACATCATTATCATTATCAGGAGGTTTTTTGTATTTCAGGTTCGCTAGAGGCATGCAAAGTCCTATCATTTTTCTTTTTCTTCTTCTTTTTAGAAGGACTAGATGCATCAGTGTTAATTCTTTGAGAGTCTTGTTCAATTCTTTTAGGATGTCCCTCAGGATAAAGTGGTTCTTGAGTCGTTTTACCTCCTCTAGTTGCTACTCTAACAGCAAAGTCATTTATATTATTATTCATTTCATCTAGCAACTCACACTTTGAGATTTAGCAACTTGTTCTAGTCGAGTTTGAACCATAGAGGCATGTTTTCCTACAGCTCTAACATCATTGGAGATTCTAATTAACAAGTCACTCAAGCGAGCAATCATATCAGAATTATATTTCAATTGTTTCATAACATTTTCATTGAAGTGATCTTGCTTTCTAATGTAATTATCAAACTCATAAAGGCATTGACTAGGATGCATATTATAGGGATTATCCCTTTCATTAAATTTCATTAAAGAATTTACCTCTACCACCTTGGGTGGTGGTGTGTTAAGTCCATGTATATCTTCAATAGGAGATAAATTTTTAACATCCTCTGCTTTAATACCTTTTTCCTTCATAGATTTCTTTGCCTCTTGCATATCTTCCAGACTGAGATATAAGATACCCCTCTTCTTTGGAGTGGGTTTATGCGGTGGTTCAGGAAGAGTCCAATCATCATAATTTTTCAATAAGTCCTCAGCTTGTTCAATAGTTCGTTCCCTGAAAACACAACCAGCACAACTATCTAGGAAGTCCCTAGAAGCATTGGTTAGTCCATTATAGAAGATATCAAGTATTTCATTTTTCCTAAGAGGATGATCAGACAAAGCATTAAGCAATTGGAGAAGCCTCCCCCAAGCTTGTGGGAGACTCTCTTCTTCAATTTGCACAAAGTTAAATATTTCCTGTAAGGCAGCTTATTTCTTATGAGCAGGAAAATATTTTTCAGAGAAGTAATAAATCATATCCTGGGGACTACGCACACAACCAGGAGCAAGAGTATTGTACCATATCTTAGCATCACCCTTTAATGAGAACGGAAATAATTTGAGAATATAGTAATAGCGAATTTTATCCTCATGAGCAAAAAGGGTAGCTATATCATTCAATTTAGTAAGGTGTGCCACAACAGTTTCAGTTTCATAACCATGGAAAGGATCAGATTCAACCAAAGTAATCAACTCTGGGTCGACAGAGAATTCATAATCCTTATCATCAACAAAGATAGGTGAAGTAGCAAACTTAGGATCACATTTCATTCTAGCATTCAAAGATTTCTCTTTCAGTTTGCATAATAATTTCTTAAGATCATCTCTATCATTGCAAGCAAGAAAATCTCTAGCTATCTCCTCAGACATAACATAACCTTCAAGTACCTTAGGCAATTCATATCTAGGAGAGCTAGCTCTAACAGGTGTTTCAAGATTTTCAGTTTCAGGCATTTCATCAGTTTCAACAATTTCATCAATTTCAGCATTCTCAATATCTTTAGCTCTAGCAATTTGTTCATCAAGAAAATCACCTAGTGGCACACCATCATCAAGCAAGGTACTAGCATCATCATGAGTAGTATTTATAGAAGTAGCATGATCAATAAGTTGCGACATATGAGGATTAATAGCATGTGGTGGTGTTGCAAGTCTACTCAAAA
The DNA here is from genome assembly GCA_011799875.1 of Thinopyrum elongatum. Taxonomy (NCBI): domain Eukaryota; kingdom Viridiplantae; phylum Streptophyta; class Magnoliopsida; order Poales; family Poaceae; genus Thinopyrum; species Thinopyrum elongatum. The sequence goes on from CM022303.1 coordinate 461,524,340, forward strand.
TAGAAGGTGAATCAAGTGCAGAGTGTGATGGCAGTTCCTAACCTCCCTTCGTCCTAGAGGGAAATATCTTGGTTTTTTTATCCTTCAGATTCTTCATGGTGATAAATTGATAATAATCCCAAGTGACTCAACAAATATAGCTATGCTCCCCGGCAACGGCGCCAGAAAAAGGTCTTGATAACCCACAAGTATAGGGGATCGCAACAGTTTTCGAGGGTAGAGTATTCAACCCAAATTTATAGATTCGACACAAGGGGAGTCAAAGAATATTTGCAAGTATTAGCAGCTGAGTTGTCAGTTCAACCACACATGGAGATTAATTATCTGCAGCAATATGATTAGTAGCACAGTAATATGATAGTTTTGATAGTAGTGGTAACAGTAACGGTAACGGTGACAATGATAGCAATAATTTTGTAGCAGTTGTAACAGCAGCAATAGCAATAGCAACTTAGCAGAAACAATATGTGGAAAATTCATAGGCATTGGATCGGTGAATTCGTTGGATGATATTCATCATATAACAGTCATAACCTAGGGCGATACGGCACTAGCTCCAGTTCATAAATATAATGTAGGCATGTATTCCGTAAATAATCATACGTGCTTATGGAAAGAACTTGCATGACATCTTTTGTCCTACCCTCCCGTGGCAGCAGGGTCCATAAGGAAACTAAGGGATATTAAGGCCTCCTTTTAATAGAGAACCAGAACAAAGCATTAGCACATAGTGAATACATGAACTCTTCAAACTACGGTCATCACCGGAAAGTATCCCGACAATTGTCACTCTGGGGTTTACGGATCATAACACGTAATAGGTGACTATAACTTGCAAGATCGGATCTAGAACATAGATATAATGGTGATAACATAAACGGTTCAGATCTAAAATCATGGCACCCGGGCCCAAAGTGACAAGCATTAAGCATGGCAAAGTCATAGCAACATCAATCTCAGAACATAATGGATACTAGGGATCAAGCCCTAACAAAACTAACTCGATTACATGATGAATCTCATCCAACTCCCTCACCGACCAGCGAGCCTACGAAGGGATTACTCACTCCCGGTGGGGAGCTTCATGGAATTGGTGATGGGGAAGGGTTGGTGATGACGAAGATCGAAGATTTCCCTCTCCGGAGCCCCAAACGGACTCCAGATCTGGCCTCCCGATGAAGAACAGGAGGTGGCGTCGGCTCCATCTTGTGAAACGCGATAATTCTTTCTCCCTGGTTTTTTCCTCTAAAATTAGGATTTTATAGCGTCTAAGATAGGGTTAGCGGGGCCACCAGGTGGGCACAACCCACCTGGGCGCGCCAGGAGGGGGGGGGGGCGCACCCTGGTGGGTTGTGCTCACCCAGGGCCCCCCCTCCGGTGGTTCTTGGATCGAGTAATTTTCTTTTATTCCATAAAAATTCTCCAAAAAGTTTCGTTCCATTTCGAGAACTTTTATTTCTGCACAAAAACAACACCATGGTTGTTCTGCTGAAAATAGCGTCAGTCCGGGTTAGTTTCATTCAAATCATGCAAATTAGAGTCCAAAACAAGAGTAAAAGTGTTAGGAAAAGTAGATACGACGGAGACATATCACAAACCAAGTAGTTAAATGAACACGTCACAGTAACAAGCAGTTCAAAGGCAGGAGGAGTAAGGATTTACAACAGCGGCTTGAACTGGTGTGCTCATGCCCTTCATCTTGCTGGTGTGGCAATCCTTGAAGATATGCACTGCATTTGGTTCAGGTTCTTTTTGGTCCACACGGGCTTTCCTCTGTATTTGGAACAAGTCAATATAGATAAGATAATATGGCACAGAAAAAAATAAGGAACTAGCAGCTATTTACAAGAGCCTCGCAGTGCGCAATATAGCTACGAGATCCTATTGTCTGTTGGAATTTCACTTTAGAACGGTTGGTCTTGTTCTCCAAACAGTTAGCCTAGAAGAAGATACACTTGTAAGGCACATACGTAAATACAAGTTCAATATGTGATCTAATCAAATACATATACCCTACCTGATACTTTGGATCAGACCAATGTTTAACAAGGGCTCTCCAACCTTCATCTATAATATATTCCACTGGAGATGTTTGGGCGAATTCATTGTTAGCCTTGCCTTCAAAGTGAGTTTTTCTAAGGTGATACCGATACTGTCGCAGAGCAGACTAAAAAACATGAGTGCATGCTTGTTTAGTTGCATCATCTTTCGGATCCAACTTGAACCTCATCTGTTGAAAAAAGAATGTGAGTCTTATTAGGAGGAAGCTAGAAAGTATGGGACAGAGCAAGACAATATTACAAATTGCGATGAATAACATTACTTACAGATAAATGGTCAAGGAAGGTGTTAAACTGGGTATTGTCTTTCTCATTCCTGTACTGGATCCACATTGGGAGGATACACGCATGACACCTAACGGCAACGGCTGCCTCTGATACTAACTTGGCTGACTCTGTAGCATCACGTGGCTTTTTTAAACCTGCCTCAAAATGGATCTCCATTCTTCCTCCTTTAGATTTTGTTAATCTGTCAAGCATTATCCCTGATGTATGTTTCCGCTTGCGCCGTGGTGCTAGTTGAACAACGAATATGGAAAGTGTTAGTACACATCAAACTGTGAGAGTACATATAAAGGAGCATGTAACTACAACTTGACTCAATCAGGTACCGTCTTGGTGTTGATGCTCATGAGGTTCATCTGATCTTGCCAAGTCCTATTATGTCAGCAGTGCTTCGGAAGTAGTGTTAGGTGTGAAGGCAGCTTGGGAACAGGCCAGTTGCGGAGCAAATGAACGAGTAACTCATTGAGATGCCGATACAGTTGAAGGGGATGCTGCAGCTGGTGAAGCAGGTGATACTGTGTTTGTAGATTTAGCCGGTGAACTTGGACCTTCTACTGCACTATTAGTACCAGCAGAATCTCGAGGGAAGATCCTTTTCCATTGCACCCGATGAGTAACACCATTCCCTACTATATTCTTTTCCTTGCTCTTTTTTGACTTTGCCATGTCAAGCCGTACCCACAACACAAAAGAATAAAATCGCTCTTCAGAACTCATTGATGCATGATACAGACAAACAATACTTTGATGTAAGACAACCATATGAGGAGGATGGAATATGTAAGAAAAACAGGACGGCGTGACATATTCACAGCTACAATGTGTAAACTAAGCAGAAGGATTTTCAAGAAAATAGAAGTAATGCGAAGCTAGAAACCATATGAAAGATGCAACCAATATCACTCTGTCAAGTTAAAAGTGTCCTGTCATAAGTGGCATTTCAAAAAATTAGAAGCAGTACAACCTAGAAATCAATGCAATATGCAACCACTATCACACTGCCAAGTTAAAAGCGTCCAATCATGAGTGATTGATGCGGGATACACAACAGCAGTACTTTGATGTAAGAACATGGTATGATAGATAGATGCAGTGTATTCTAGACACAGAAAGGCATGCCATATGCACATGTATAACGTATAAACTCAGTAGGTGCAATTTAATCAAAATAGAAGAAATACAAGCTTGACAACATATGTAACATGAAACCAATTATCACACTGTCAACTTAGAGCAAGGACCTGCGATGTTGGAGTAGTGGAGATGAACTCATCATGTAGACTTGGGACTTCAACTGCAGTAGCAGTAGCAGTGGAAAATCTAGAGAGCCTCCGTTTGCATCGGTCCAGAGGACCACCAACATCCCCTAACTTACTCTTTTCCTTCCTCTTTTTTGATATTGCCTTCTGAAGTCAAAACCACAAGAAGATGAATAAAATAAGCTCTGCATAACTGGTTGATGCATGATACAGACGAACACTACTTTGATGTAAGGCAAGTGCATGATAGGAGGATGGAATATATACAAAAAAAATGACAGCATTGCATATTCACACGTACGATAGGAGGATGGAATATGTACGAAAAACAGTAAGCAGAAGGCATTTCAACAAAATTAGAAGAAATGAAAGCTAGGCACCATATGAACATGCAACCAATATCACTCTACCAGGTAAAAAGTGTCTCGTCATAAGTGCCATTTCAACAAATTAGAAGCAGTACAAGCTACAAGACATTGCAAGATGCAACCTACATCACACTCCCAAGTTCAATGTGTCTTAAGGGTAAGTGATTGTTGCAGGTATAAGTTGTAAGCTACGCAGATGCAATTCAACAAAATTAGAAGCAATACAAACTAGACATCATACAGAACACGCAACCACATATAACAGTGCCAAGTTAGAGCAAGCACCTGTGATGGTGGAGTAGGGGAGATGTGCTCATCATCTACACAACTACGTTGACTGTCCAACCTTGTGTTGTCTTGCGAATCTTGTTGGGAGGATGGCAGAGTAGAATCTATAGAAACCCTCTGTTTGAGTTGCTCCGAAGGACCACCATCATCCACTGCCTTACTAATTTCCTTCAGCTGTATTGATTTTGCATTGTGAAGTCAAACCGATAAGAAAAAGGAATACAATTCGCTCTTCAGAACTCATTCATGCATGATACTGACGAACACTACTCAGATGAAAGGCAAACACATGATACGAGGATGGAATATGTACGAAAAACAGGACGGCGTGACATATTCACACCTATGATGTGGTAACTAAGCAGAAGGCATTTCAACAAATTAGAAGCACTGCAAGCTAGACACCATATGAAAGATGCAACCAATATCACTCTGCCAAGTTCAAACTGTCTGGCGTTTCAACAAATTAGAAGCACTGCAAGCTAGACACCATATGAAAGATGCAACCAATATCACTCTGCCAAGTTCAAACTGTCTGGCGTTTCAACAAATTAGAAGCAGTAGATGCTAGAAATCATATGCAAGATGCAACCAATATCACAGTGGCGACTTAAAGGTGCCTCATCATAAGTGACTGATGCGGGATACGCAAGAATAGTAGTCTGATGTAAGAACATGGTGTGAACAGATATAGTATGTTCTAGAAACAGGAACACGTGTCATATTCACAGGTATGATGTGTAAAGTAAGCAGATGCAATACAACAAAGTTAGAAGCAATACAAGCTAGACATCATACACAACATGCAACCACATATAATAGTGCCAACTTAGAGCAAACACCTGTGATGGTGGAGTAGGGGAGATGTGCTCATCATCTACATAGCTACGTTGACTATTTAGCCTTGCGTTGTCTTGCGAATCTTGTTGGGAGGATGGCGGAGTAGAATCTATAGAGACCCTCCATTTCAGTTGCTCGGAAGGACCACCATCATCCAATGCCTTACCAATTTCCTTCCGCCTTATTGATTTTGCATTGTGAGGTCAAATCGACAAGAAAAAGGAATAAAATTCGCTCTTCAGAACTTATTCATGCATGATACTGACAAACACTACTCTGATGAAAGGCAAACTCATGATACGAGGATGGAATATGTATGAAAAACTGGACGGCATGACATATTCACACCTATGATGTGGTAACTAAGCAGAAGGCACTTCAACAAATTAGAAGCACTGCAAGCTAGACACCATATGGAAGGTGCAAGCAATATCACTCTGCCAAGTTAAAATTGTCTCGTCATAGGTGGCGTTCATCAAATTAGAAGCAGTACATGCTAGAAATCATATTCAAGACGCAAACCAATATCGCACTGCCAACTTAAAGGTGTCTCATCATAAGTGACTGATGCAGGATACACAAGAAGAATAGTTTCATGTAAAAACATGGTGTGATAGACAGATATAGTGTACCAAAAACAGGAAGGCGTGTCATATTCACACGTATAATGTGTAAGCTAAGCAGATGCAGTTTACACTAATTAGAAGCAATACAAGCTAGACACCATATGCAACATGCAACCAGATATCACACTGCCAAGTTAGAGCAAGCACCTGGGATGGTGGAGTAGGGGAGCGGAGACTTGGAACTTGTAATGCACTAGCAGTATGAGGAGAATCCGTACAGATGCTCCGTTTACGTTGCTGCATAGGACCACCATCATCGCCTTCCTTACTCTTTTCCTTCCTCTTTTTTGATTTTACCTTGTCAAGTCAAACCCACAAGAAAAAGGAGTAAAATTTGCTCTTCAGAACTCGTTGATGCATGATACTGACGAACACTACTTTCATGTAAGGCAACCGCATGATAAGAGGATGGAATATGTATGAAAAACAGGACGGCATGACATATTGACGTGTATGATGTGTAAAGTGTAAACTAAGCACAAGGTGTTTGAACTAATTAGAAGCAATGCAACATAGACACCATATGAAAGATGAAACCAATATCACTCTCCCAAATTAAAAGGGTGGCCTCATAAATGTATTTGAACAAATTAGAAGCAATACATGGCAACAGGCTAGAAATAATATGAAATATGCAACGAATAAAGGTGTCTCATCGTAAGTGATTGATGCAGGATACAGAAGAGCGGTAGTTTCATGTAAGAACATGGTTAACAGATAGATGTAGTATGTACCAAAAATAGGAAGGCATGTCATATTCACAGGTATAATGTGTAAACTAAGCAGATGCAATTTACCCTAATTAGAAGGATTACAAGCTAGACACCGTATGCAACATGCAACCACATATCACACTGCGAAGTTAGAGCAAGCACCTGCGATGGTGGTGTAGGGGAAATGCGGTCTTCAAGTACAGAGCTATGTTCAATATCTTCATTTAGACTTGCTGTTTCTTGAGAATCATGTGGGGAGGATGAAACTGCACTCTTTATAAGAGTAGCGCGTCTCATACTAACCCACGGGTGTGACTGTCTCATCATAAGTGATAGATGCAGGATACACAAGAACAGTAGTTTGATGTAAGAACATGGTGTGATAGGCAGATGTAGTATGTACCAAAAACAGGAAGGCGTGTCATATTCACATGTATAATGTGTAAGCTAAGGAGATGCAATTTAACAAATTAGGAGCAATACAAGCGAGGCACTATATGCAACATGCAACTAGATATCACACTGCCATGTTAGAGCAAGCACTTGGGGTTGTGGAGTAGGGGAGATGAGATTTGGAACTTGCACTGCAGTAGGAGTAGCAGGAGAATCTGCAGAGATCATCTGTTTTGGTTGCTCCAGAGGACCACCATCATCCCGTGCGTTCATCCTTTTAGGTTTTGCCTTGTCAAGTCAAACACACAAGAAAAATGAATGAAATTCGCTCTTCCAAATTCGTTGATGCATGATACTGACGAACACAACTTTTATGTAAGGCAACCACATTGTAGGAGGATGGAATATGTATGAAAAACGCTAAGCAGAAGGCATTTCAACAAATTGGAAGCAATGCAAGCTAGACAGGATATGAAGGATCCAACCAAAATTACTCTACCAAGTTAGGAGTGTCTCATTATAAGTGGCATTTCAACAAATTAGAGGCAATACATGCTTGAAATGATATGCAAGATGCAACCAATATTACACTGTCAATTTGAAGGTGTCTCGTCAGAAGTGATTGATGAGGGATACACAAGAAAAGTAATTTGATGTAAGAACATGGTTAATAGAAAGACGTAGTATGTACCAAAAACAGGAAGGCATGACATATTCACAGGTATAATGTGTTAACTAAGCAGATGCAATTTTGCCCTAATTAGAAGCATTACAAGGTAGACGCCATATGCAACATGCAACCACATATCACATTGCCAAGTAAGAGCAAGCACCTGTGATGGTGGTGTAGGGGAATTGCGGTCATCAACTAAAGAGCTACGTTGACTATCTTCATTTAGCCTTGCTGTTTCTTGAGAATCATGTGGGGAGGATGTCACTGCACTCTTTAAAAGAGTAGCGCGTCTCACAGTAACCCACTAGGGTGACTGTCTCATCATAAGTGATTGATGAGGGATACACAAGAGCATTAGTTTGATGTAAGAACATGGTTAATAGACAAATGTAGTATGCATCAAAAACAGGAAGGCATGTCATTATCAAAGGTATAATGTGTAAAGTAAGTAGATGCACTTTAACCAAATTGGAAGCAATACAAGCTAGACACCATATGCAACATGCAACCACATTTGACAGCGCGAAGTTAAAGCAAGCACCTGGGATGGTTGTGTGTGGCAATTGAGATCATCAACTGCAGAGCTACGTTTACTGTCTCCATCTGCTGACACTACACCCTTTAGAGTGCTGAAACGCTTATTGCTTATCCTCGAATTACACTTGAGCGACTTCTGTCTTTTCTTTTGTGTATTCATCAACAGTGCGTCAGAGTCTGAAATACCCATGCATAAAAAAATAATAGTGTGAGTATGGGTGAAGTGTGTGCACAAGAAGTACAGTGTAAAAGTAGCAGATAGCACGTGGGTGAGAAATAAATGACGGGAGACATATGATAGCTCTACAACATGCATGGCACACGAAATTAGATTTTAGGATTTTGAAATATGAGCATAGGGATGGCTGGGAAATGCAGATACTCCTCCAGCACACCACAAGGTGTGGTCCTATGAAAATAACAGTCGATTGAAAACAAATAGGTCAGTCCATTTTTTTCTGCACCGTCCGATGTACAAAGAACGAGCAGATCGCCTTCATCTACCTCCAGCCAGTCAGTGTTGACGATTTTCCTCGAAACGCCAGCGACCACCGGCCCAGTCCCCTGCCTCCGCCCTCCCCTCGACCTCACCACACCGCCGTGCTTGGCACCGCCCCCCGGCAATCCCTTCAAGCCCCGCTGACCTCCAGATTAGGCGCAAGCAGCTCCTGCACCCCACACCCCTATGATAGACACCGATGCACCGCTTCCCCGGCGAACAGGCGGACTAGGTGCTCCGCGCGCCCAAGCGGGTGCTGCTTCTTTTAATTGCGAATCAACTGACCCTGAATTGAAATCCAGGCAGGCGACGGACCTCTAGCTAAGGTGAAATAGTAAATGGGAGGAAACCTTGTGCATTTAGTATCACCAAGAAGGTGCAGTAAGAAGCGCTCAACTAGTTTCTTTCGTGGGATGAATACGGTGTGAGCAGAGACGTAAGATTTGCATGAATAAGGGAAGAGGAGTACCTCTTTCTGTTGGCAGTGTTGTGTCCTCCTTCTATTTTTCCAATGATCTTCTTGTGGTTTGCTGGAAACAAGAATTTGTGGAGGATGGTGGAGCCTTGGACGAACCCATGGCCAAGTTGTTGAGTGTGGTGCGGTGGCTGTCTGTCGGCAGCGGGGAACCAGATCCGAGGCGGTAAACGACGGCGTAGAGGGAACAACTCCGGTGCGGTGGACGGTTGCGATAGTGGAGCGGCAGCGGTGAGGCGCAGGACGGCGTGGTCGAAGTGGTTCTGGTACGGCGCATGTCGGCGTCGGCGTCGTGGAGGCAGCTCTGCCTCGGCTTCAGCTGCTAAGTCCTTGAGGGCGTTGCTGTTGCGATTGCGTTGGACGACGATGTCGGGGTACCAGCTCCGGCGTGATGAAGGAGGGCGGCGGTGGATTGGGCGCGATGGGGTGGAGGACGGAGGAGGCTGGGGTTTCGCGGCTGGTGGAGAGGGCGTTTTGGCGCCCACGGAGTATGAATGGGGAAACGGAGGGAGGGGAACTAAGGGGGAACAATGTTTCGGTTTGGGACGCGCTTGTTTGAAATTTGGGGAAAGTTACAAACTTTGCCCCCATCTAAAATTTCGGACATATTGTGGGTCGGGGGTAGGACAGTAATCTCAGGTGTCCCAAATAGTGGGCGGGATAGATTTCGGCCGAGCGCATGGGTGTTTAGGCGCCCATGGTGTATGAATGCTTCTCGGAGGTGGTTGAGACTGGCGTCTTGGTGAAGTTACAAACCTACCCCGGTTTAAACCTTTGGACATCGGGCCGATAGGCTACACGGGTCAGAGTTAGGACAGTAATTTCCTACCACCAAACATTAGTCTCACGCGGTTTCGGGCGACCAAAGGCTTATTTGGCACTTCGTTCAATATTTGGGAGCAGAAGCATTAACGTTTACAGTTCTCTTGAATTGAACTTTCAGGATTTGTCAAACTTCAAAATCTTGACTCTTGAAAATCCTAAAACTACAATTATTTTTGAATGGAGGGGGTATATTTTGAATATACATTGTACACGAGTATATATTAAAAAATATGCAGCTTAGCTCAATTCATGAATGGTTCCAGATATAATCTCCTTGGTTGCAAAAAAATAGTTAGACATGTGTATGAATATATAGCACGTTCAAATGCACAACAAAGATTGATGCCCCCTTTTAGATCTGATTTACAAATGCCATTATCTTGAATTCAAATAGATGAATGCACTTCCTATGAATTCGAATCTTCGAAACCACCTTTATGTTGAATTGAACACGTATTCTATTTCGTAGCTAGCAATTTGGAATGTATCCATGTATGTGACAAATGTATAAAGTGCCTGACACTAACAACATAGAGTGCACTAATTAATGTTTATATATGAATTGCAAAAGCCATGCATTGTCTGGATTTCAAACCACTCTCACTCTATGGATCGATAATATGAAATAAACCCATACACATGCTCGAATTCAATAGAGTATGGGTGTCTGATAGATCAATGTTCGTTCATACGCAAATTGCAAAATTCATGATCTCATCCAAAAAAATAATGCAATTTATATTTTAATTTAATGCGTAGAACCGCCTTTTACGCGTAGATGCACTATGCCTCGGCCCGTCCTCACACACGTGCTATATATCTCTCTATCTGACACATAAGTGCACACACTTTATACACATCGGCATTTCTCTCTCAAACATGCTCGCACTCTCCCTCGGGGTGTCTCACGCACACACTCTCTATATATCTCCCTCTCTCTCTCTTACTACTACGTACAACTATTTTCACTAATCTCAGTTGAAAAACACTATTTCTCTCACATGCATATATACACACGCATGGTCTGTGCTGGCCCTCTATATGCACATATATATGCCTACGTGTCTCCCGCACGCACATTATCTTTAGGTCTCTCTCGCACACATTGCCCCCCCCACTGTTAGGCTGGATGGTAATATGAGCCAAAGTTTTACCCAAGTCTGGGCCCTTGCAGTTGAGGAAAAAGCCTACTCCTGGTACTGTATATTTTTGATAGGGGTGTGTACAAAGTACACATGAATACCAGGCATTGTGTGTGTGTGTGTGTGTGTGTGTGTGTGCGTATACTATCGACGAACTAGCCCTCGGGCTTATATAACATACTCGGGCCTAGGCTTACAAATCATATATAGTCGGCTTATCATCAGTGGGGATAGAGTCCTCCACGACTCTGGTAGCTTCGTCTTGTACGCCGAGTCCTCCATGGGTCTTCGTATAATGCGTCTCGGTCCAACCTATGTGGTGCAGGATGGAACCGACCCATGAGTCCTCACGTCAACCCACCACAACTAGAAATGATGTGCCCACCACACCCCACACACAAATCGGCCACTAAGAAAATAAGCATATACAATAGTACAAAGTTAGACATGAAAGTTAATTGCATGGTGCATCCAATAATATTTGTTCTGCATTGTGAATGTTTATATCTTCTCCTAAAAAATTAGTCATGGGAAAGAGAAACGAAGGGCATATCTCTCTTTGTCTCCACCGCACACCCCCTCTCTCTACACCACTTTCACGTACGCACACAAACTATCTCTCGGCCCTCTAAAAGTATGCTCCTGACACATTCACGCGTGACGGTCACTGTATTTCAAGCGAAAGCACTATACTATCACTGGACTTCAGAATATGCTCATTACGGTCACCGTATACATTCTTGTGGTGATCATACGGTATCTAGCTCACCATACGTCACCGTATTTTGTTGATGACACTGACGGTCATTGTATTTGATGCATGCTCCGTATTTTGTTGATGACACTTACGGTCATTGTATTTGAAGCAAAAGCACGATATAGTCACTGGACTTCAGAATAAGCTCATTACGGTCACCATATACATTTTGTGGTGCTAACCAACCTGTGGTTGGGTGGTTAGGAGGACAGTGGTATCCCCAGCTCACCAGGGTTAAAGTCCTGGTGCTCGCATTTATCCTGGATTAATTTTAGTATTTCTGGAGATGTCCGTTCAATGGGAGGAGACGTTCCCCTCGACTACGAGGTGCCTATGGTTACTTCGTAAAATCTCAAGATGATATGCTGGCTCACTCTCTCGAAGGTGCTCATAGGGGTAGGGTGTGCGTGTGTGCGCTTATAGCGGTGAGTGTTTGCACGTATATATGAGCGCTTGCGTCTGTACCGTGTTAAAAAAATACATGTTGTGATTATACGGTCACTGGCTCAGCGTATAACTCCCTAATTTGTTGATGACACAATCAATTGACCAGTCAAACGTTCCACGTGGCGCAACTAGTGTTGCACCATCAGCGCATGTAACCGTGGGGCCCACCTATCAGCGCGTATATGAAAGAAAGAAATGGTAGCTTGCGTCTGTACTGTGTTAATAAAATACATTTTCTGGTGATCATACGGTCACTGGCTCACCATACAGCCCAGTCAAATGGTCCACGTTCATCAGCGCACATTACCGTAGGGCCCACCTGTCAGCACGTATATGAAAGACAGAATTGGTAATAAATTAGTGGTCGGTGGGGATTCGAAGTCGTGGGACCTCTGGTTGGCAGCCCATGCGCCCTAACCACAGCGGACAAGGTCGCCTTGTGATGATATGCTGAGCCGGTCGTTTTAATTGCACGCATGCACGAGCCACTGTGGTGAATACAAATACATCACACATGCGCACAAACACGGCCGCATGCATGCATGCAATACTCACACGTACACATGCACGCACGCAACACTCGCACGAACACACGCACGCATGCAGGCGTGCAACACTGACACGTACACATGCACGCACGAACACACGCACGCACACACGCATGCATGCAACACTGAAACGTACACATGCACGCACGTAACACTAGCACACCTGCATGCACACAGCACACGACGCAAGACACACGCTCAACCTATACGTGCATGCACCCTTTCTTAAGGACATGGATTGTTACGAGTATTAATCAATCTTATCTGTGATAAGCAGAACATTGATGTTTGCAGCGGTCTTTATGAATCACAACGTATCGAACGGGCTATCAACGTATATATGAAAATTTTAAAATTCTCTTACATTATATAGTAGGCTTATCAACCTACATGAATTAGATGAAGTCACACTCAATGAACAATCATCGGTTTATGAAATGCCCACTTCTCATCGCTCTGGCCCACCAAAAACCCTTCCCCTCCCGCGCGCGATTCCCGCCCGGCACTAGCTGCCCGCATTCATGCGGAGCCGGCTCCTCTGCCGTGCACTGCCTGTGTTGCGTCACTAACATGCAGGCCCGGTACCAAATGGGCCCACACGTCAGTGGAACAACGTCACGGTGTCGTACGTCAGAGTTGAGGGCGCCGCTCGATGCACGCCCGGCTGAGCACACCTCCTTGCCGCATTCATACGCCTACATGAAACCCGTGTGGAAGCTGAGAAATCCACTCCGGCCACACGTCTGTTCATGACCGGGCCGGCATTAAACGCAACGCCGGCCGAGCTCCTCCCGTCCGCCGTCTATTTAATCTCCTATTTAAACAAGGCCAGACGTCGGCCAAGAATCGCACACCTCCGCCGCTCCCCTATCTCCTCCTTCACCATTTTCTCCACTCTTACAATGGCTTACGAAGAGTAGTTATCCGGCATCCAAGCCAGCTGGGTGGCCCGCCGAGCTTGCCGGATATGAGCTATGCAGCTTGCTGATCCACCTCCCTCCCCTTGCCCGATGGAGCCAGTTGCCGCGCCCAAGCCGGCGCGTGGTTCAGCAACTCGCTACTCCAGGCCAACTCGACGAGGAGTGGTGAGATGCTCCACGCCGGCACAGTGGGGAGCACAGGCGTCGTCGCTGCCGTCCACGCCGCCGCCTCGTACCGCGCCTCCCGTGTCTATGACCGCGTCTCCCGTGTCTGTGGCTGAGACTCCCGTGCCTGTGGCCGCGCCATGCAAGCATAGATAGAGCCGGGTGCGTGGAGAGCGACGAGTCGGTGGCCAGCGCTTCCGTGTTCGCCGCCATTATCGAGGAGAAGTAGAACACGGGAGGCCGCTGCCGCTTGGGTCCCATGAAGGCCACCGCCGAGGCAACGCCGGCGTACACAGCAGGTGTCTTGCCGGTTCCTTCTGTTGCGTGGACCTTCGTCAACCCTGCATTGGCTCCACGGAAGCGGAGAAGACCCCTTCGACTCCATCTTGGGAATTAGCCAACGATTTCACTCAGTTGAGCGGTGGGGAAGCGAGCCGTCCTTTGCGCTAAAGCATATACCTCCGGGGCTTCCGGCAGTCCGGTGATCGTGCTGCCAGACATTAGGAAGACAAATGGATCCACGGGCGACCATTTAGGCTAGGTATTATTATACCTGTGCCGTTTAGGAGTAGCATCGCTTAGTTGATTTGAATGTAATAAAATCCGTCATGTTTATATGAAAATCCGGTATTTTATATGAATTCCGTCATTGTTTATATGAAATATCACTGTGTTTGCATGAATTTCGTTTGGTTGGTTGAGTTGTTGTCAGAATGTGTGCGACTACGGTTGGATGGCGTAATTTGCGGGTCGCCGGTTGGTCTGCGGCCGACTCGGGTGGCAAGGTGGGACAAAAAACACACAGCTCATGAGAGCTCGTCTCCAACGCGCGCGCTGGAGGATGAGCACCCAAGCTCTACCTCGTTCATCGGGGGCAAAGGCACGGGTGGACAAAAGGGTCACCAATATTTTGGCTACCCCGGGCAAGATCCAAACAACCCCTTCCAGCCCCACCCCTCCCAGTATTATTTTCATGGATATTTTGTTGTGTGAAAACAAATTTAAATATGAACGAATAATCGGTGTCCGCGGTCTTCTGCCGGGACACGGTTGGATGGCCTCATAGTAGTAGTGTAGAGTAGTAGGAGTAGTACAGTGGTAGGAGTAGTACTACAGCAATTTCCTTGGAGTCGGTGCTACAGCAAGCTACCCTAGGCTATGTTACTAGTACTCCCTCCTTTCCGGTTTATAAGGCTCAATTTCAAAATCTCTCCAACCAAGGTAGACGGTGAGTGGTGGAATTAATTTCGTAGTTTGCACAAGTACTTAATTAGTGATGGTAAGTAGTACTACTAGTAGAATTGAGACTTATAAAACGGAAAAACGCTTTTTTTTAGATGAGCCTTATAAACCGGAAAGGACGGAGTAGTACTACCTTCATAGTGGGTACGTACTCCGTAAAATCATATTTTCCCAAAACTAAGTCGCTCAACCTTTATTTGCTTGTTTCCCTTCCTGCCTCGTTGCCTCGAACAGACTATGCCAAACTCCCCTGCCTACCGCGCGGGAAAAGACCCGCCCTCGCCTTTTTTAGTCCGGGTTTGTATCGATGGATCACGCAAAGCAGAAAAAACCAAGCCGTGTCTTGTACTCCTCCGTCGTACTAGTGGAGACGCTCGCTTTCATGAATGTTGTACTTCCTCTCGCCAACATGTGGGACATATAGCAACCGGGTCGACGTGTCATGCACCAAATAACAGTGTAGAGCAACAGGGGGGACGCACCCCAGTCGTAGTGCCCCAGTAGTAGTAATGATCAATGAGACGTCAAATCACAAAGCCGCACCTTTCCCCCAGACAGACGAAGCGACCACTATTTCACACTTCGCTGAATCCGCTTCTCCATCATCTCCTTCAAGAAAACCACATATTGCTTCTGCCATTGTTCTGCCTCAAGAGGGACGCCCATCGCCTTGGTACATCATGACACATGGGACCACATGACAGTCCATGCTCCCCCGCCCACCGCTCAGTAAAATCACCTCATTTTTACTAATCTGGATACTATCTTTTTAGATCAATATAGTCGGGATTCACCAAGGAGCAAAACCAAGTGGTAGGCTACTCCTATCGCGTTGGCGTAGCAACTCGGCAGGGTCAGTCCGCACACGAAATGGCGACACACTTACAGGACCCCTTTGGCCGACATGTGGCTCATCCACCGTCTTGTTCCATGTGCGATGCACCAAATTACAGTTCAGAGCAGCGGTTGGACTTGGAGGCACCCCGGTCGTAGCGCCGCAGTAGTAGTAAATGAGCGATGATGGGTCAAATCACAAAGCCCCATCTTTCCCGCATTAAGCTGGACGGACGAAGCAACCATCATTTCACTCTAGAGCGCAAGAGCATAAAGAAAAAAGAAAACCAATGATGCATGCGGCAGCTACCTAGGGCACCTTAGGGTAGGAGACTCCACTACAAATCCACTTCTCCCTCGTCCTCTTGAAGAAAACCAATGATGCATGCGGCGGGTAGGGTTTGTAGGAGTACTACGGCGTGCGGGGCCACACCATAATAAACGGGAGAGGGATTGAGTTCGAGTCGATGCCTTAATACGGGTGGGCCGCTCGGTTTTACGGGAACGAGGCAGAATTTTGGGTTCGGGGAGCAGTGGAGATATACGTACAAAAAATTGTGGCCGTAGGTTCGACAGAAAGGCAATGATGCATGGCCCCCGCATTTTGAAATACCCGCATCCGCATGAAATTTGCTACTCAAAATAATGCATAAAAGTTCCTCCAAAAACATCTATAACTAATGGGAAGTGAATGTATGCTTAAAATGAAAATGTAATACAAAGAGAAAAAATGAATTGCAGTTAAAAGAATGACATTTCTAACAAAAATGTGAATGTGAACTACATATGTGTGCACGTGACCAATACATATATTGGCAATACAAAATCGAATGCAAGAAATAACTTATGAGTAACATGCACGAATTGATGATGTGGTGCTTGCATGCATAAGGTACAAAAACAATGTGATTTATGACTTGCATGCATGACGTGTTCATGTGCCATAGTTGAATGTCCAGAAAAAAAATCTAGTTGGTTGTAATAGCTATTTAGGAATAGAAGATGTATATATGGAAGTTGTAGGGAAAGAGATGACATGTATCTCAATTCCTATGAGTAGGGATTGGAAAAGAGATGTCATTTGGTTCACATCATAGGAACTTTTCTATTGAATCTAGAGATGACATGTATCTCAATTCCTATGAGGAGGGATTGGAAAAGAGATGTCATTTGGTTCACATCATAGGAACTTTTCTATTGAATCTAGGCTAATGTTTATTTTCCTTTGAAATTGTGGGAGTATAGGAATCCATTCATATGAACCAAGTGGCTCTAAAGCTATAAAAATCATATCATGTTTATTTTCCTTTGAAATGTGGAGTATATGAATCTATTCCTATATGAACCAATTGGCTCTAAAGGAAAAATTCCTATAAAAATCATATCATATAGAGTTCATATGATATTCCTCCACACCAAAGGATGGTTGAAATTGCTGCAGGTGATACAACGGTCTTTCTTTGTACACTCCTCCCCCATCTTTATAATTACCTCTCGAAGATGAATGAAATGATATATACTGGGTATTATATATGTGCATTTTGGTATACAAAAACTCGGTAATAGTTTGCGAGGTTCGAATTTTCAATAAAGCTATATGCACTACATTTTGGAACGGAGGGAGGAGCATACATCAGTTGCTAACACTCACGTGGAAGATTTGTGTGTCTGAGGAGTGCCTGTTCTGTTAAATGCCATGGCAAAACTAACACTGTCGGATGCCAATCTAACGGTTCTTACGGCATTCGTCAGGAAATGGCTTGTGGCGAACGTTTGTCAGATATGATTTACAGACACATGCATTGCATTGATACGTGCCCCCTCTCTCTCACGCACACACGCACCCTCACGAGTCACGACTCTCCCGAGTCCTCTCGCACCCACCGTCTATCTGTAGGTACACGTCACACACATATGTGCTCTTCACACCCTACCCTCAGAACTTCTAAAAAATAAAAGACGTTGCGCACCTTTTATTTTAACTCACACGTCACACACTTATACTATTACTCTTGTGGCGAACGTTCTTTGGGCGTAGTATATTGTACTCTCATGAAGAGAAGCGGTGCACGCACGCACTAGTTCTCTCACACCCACACGCGGGTACACGTAGGAGCGCATTTTTTTAAGCTAGGAGCGCATTTGTTTACAAAGAGGTATCCCAATTGACATTTTGACTAGTCTAGTTTTCAACTTGATGGAGGGTCGGGGACCGCACGTGAATGATACAGTACATAGTGCGTCCTGGACGCGGTGATTTGATAGTGCGACCTGGAAGCGGTGGCACGTTATTGATCGAGTTTTATTTTTACTTGAACTTTAAATGAAAATAGTGGTTCACGCGTATTCAATTTAATAACGGTTGCTACAACAAAATCACTCCACTATATATATAAGCAGGAGCCTCGGCGCTTGCTTTACTAGGGTTCCTCTCTTTCACTCTCTCATGCTCTCCAGATCTAAGCAAGACATAGGTGGCCACACTCTCTCTCTGCTCACCGTTGGTCACAAATCCGGCCGGACCACCTCGGTCGGGGCAGGGGTGTAGATGCATCGTTCACGCGGTCGTTGGTGGCGAGGGAGGAGACCAACAGCTGCCCGCGCGTCCCGATCGGCGGCCATGTCGTTCTCTCCGAGACAGCACCGGCTCGGGAGGGCGTCCGACCCCTTCTTCCTCCCTGCGGTATTGTGGCCAAGATGCGGCCTCCCGACGCTGTCTTTGCCACATCCCGATGACCCTCAGGTATATCTTCCTTCGAAACCGGCCTTGTTCTACTGCCCCAGCTCCCCACGTGGCTGCGTGTGGATCTTTTTCTACTTCCGTCGGCTGTTCCAAAGCCACCTAGACTTTTACTATTATTAGAGGTAAAGCTAGTTCACACAGTCGAATCTAAGACTTGGTTCAAACAAGGAAGAAAGTGGGAAAGCTGTAGCATGAATCTAGGACTTGGTTCTAAGAGGAAACGGGGGAAAGTAGTAGATACTGGCTACCCAACCGGCCTCTTGGTTGAAAAGGCGAAGAAAGCGGGGTGGATGGTGAAGGGTGGGGGGAAGTGGACCTGCCTCTTGGTCGAAAAAGGAAAGAAAGTGAGGGGTGTTGGGGGGACAATGCACAAATGAGAACGAGCAGGTCTAGATTTCCTGTGCTCACATAGGAAAATGTCGCCCAGGAGATAAAAAATGGGACAAATGCAGACATGCTGCCTGAATGTTTGCCGCTCTCGGCAACCACATCTGCCTCACCACTTTATGCCCCTGCTGTCCCTACGCCCATATCGCTACCGTTAATGTAAAATCACATGAAGCATGAAGCAATGCCACCTAATGTCACTATTAAGTAATGCTGCTGTTAGTCTAGTGCCGTCGATAAATTGAAGCAATGACACCACCATTTTATGAAGTGCTTCCGTCTTGCTTTATTTCCCATGAATTGTGTTTTTGCAGTTACACTTAAATCTCACACCGCTAATATTGCTTCATCCCAGTGGAACTGCACAAGCACATTTACTGACCATGTGCTACTCTCATGACAGTAATACTAATGCTATTGTTCTGCATGTTAATCTAGTGGCAGTGTTGATGTGATGTGATGCTACTTCTTACTTAATGACACTTTTTTATACTGTCAATGTAGTGCCAGTTATAACACAATAGATGCTGTTGTTAATCATATGCCACTGCAAATAACTGTCACTACTTAAATAATCGTATTTCATATTTGCGCAAATAGGGATGTCTGTCTCCATATCGTTTCTATTTGTGCAATCAAAAGTACACGCCTCAAATTTAGCAGAACTGCACAAAATGAGATGGCTATTCCTAGCTGCCATCGTCTAACCTCCAGTGTTCCAGGTATTCCTACATTGGTAGTAACTAGGTAGAATGACCAACACAATCTAAAAGAATCTGATTCGCATGTTTACTTCCTGATTGCAGTGTACGGACGAGCGAAAACAACTGCATCCTAGTTGGGAATGCACTTTCTCCCAGATCAAGGATGGACAAAGGACTAGCTGGCACGACTGCGTGGAGGTTTTTGGGACAGGTGCGCGGACAAGAGGCATTGTGGTCTGCTTATTTTTGCAAATAGTGGTGCTTAAATTTAGTGGAACTGCACAAGAAGTTCAGATGGTCAGTACACTACATGGTTCAGTTCAGCATTCCAACTGAGAACACAATTATAATTGGTTATTCTGGAATGAGAGAACCTAACCCTGGATGGTGGCAACAAGAAAACCAGAGTGAACTCTAGGAAATTAAAGCCTGCCTAGGGAGGCCCTTTGCTCAGAGAAGCCTTGCTTGATTTTTCTGATTTGTAAACCTTCTCACAACTTTGTCTTTTGCTGTGAACTAGTAAATGTTGGTTATGTTCTATGAATCATTGAGATGTATAAAATTGCTGAACTTATGCTTTTCAAGTATATTATGAAGCCGAGTTTAATGTGAATGTTCCACATGAACGCTGGACTAGCGTGTGAACGTTTGGAATTTACATTGTGGCCTCAGTTAACTACATGAACCACTGTAACAAGATACGTAGTTGCTTATATGTCACACAACAGAGTATTGATTGTTAGCTGGTCGATAGCCGACTTTTCTAGTGTTGAAGCGAGCTGAGCCAATGTGCCGTGTTTTGCACAACTGCTTACAAGTAGGGTAGCACCAACAATGCTTACAAGTACTTAACCAGCCTTACGTACCCTATGTATACGTCGGCGCACAGTTCTCGAACAAGTACTCTATTTCATCAAACACACACTGCTCGTATGATAAACCGTGACAACTTATGTCTTACCATGCCATATTACATGAAAAAACTAGTGAGGACGCATCTGTTTCGGCAACAATTACGATGGTTCTCACATGATTCACGGGCACACAAAAGTAGCAGTAGTTCCCATAGACGGATTCAAACAGAGTACTAGCCCCAGAGGGCTCGATAATAGGCAAGGTTCAGATAATTAGACACAATCCAAAGTACTTTTAAACACTAGTTGGGCCAACTATTTCATGCCTCGATCTAATTTGGGATGGACACAAGACGGACCTTTCCATGAACATCATCGAGGACATTCGGCAGCAGCTCAATCCTGTGAACTTTCTTGAAGATAACCTTGTGGCCTTGCCACTCATAAACTTGTTTGTGGAGGCATGTCATGTCATCTTCCTGCGTAAGCTTGACAAGAATAGTATGCCTCACAAACAAAGGAGTAGCTTTGAACTTCTTGTGCTTCAGTACACCCTGGACAACACGCCTGACAACACTGTGGCTGGAATACATCTCGACTTTGGTATAAGTGCAACTGGCTTCCAGGATCCAATAGCCTAAGAACTTTGTTTTCCCAGTGCGTATATTCAGGTCATCCGCCTCATAGCGAGTGACATGTACAACCACACAATCCCTGTCTGCATCAGGGCTCTAATTGAAATAGAAACGAATTTTGAATTACTTTCCAATATAAAAACACAAGTTATTTAAACCACTATGTAGAGTCAAAAGTATGCATGACAGGGAAGGTAGCATGGCATCAAAGCTAATAAAATTTTGCATTATTTATCACCACATACTTAGATGAAAAACCACAATCGAGATCGGCAAAGAAGAAAATCACCTTGGACAGCTCAGCGGGGGGGGGGGGGGGGGGGGGGGGGGGGGTGGGGGGGGGTGGGAGGGGGGGTAGGGGGTGGGGGTGGGGGGGTGTGTGGGGGGGTGGGTGGGGGTGGGGGTGGGGGCGGGGGTGGGGGACAACAATCCTCGAAGGGGAAAACTGCTCCTGCAGGGCCACGGGGGCTGTAACCTCAAATGAGGCGTTGACCATCTCCGTAGTGGCCGTGAGCATTTCTGGGGTCGGCTCGGTGGAGGCCTCCATCTTCTTGGAGCTCTTTGTCTCGTGGGGATCAGCCTCCCGCGTCTGCTCCAACATCGGCAGATCTTTGCCTGGTTCTCCTTGGTCCATCATGAAACTGACGAATAGGAGACAACTGAAAGGAAAACACAATCGCAATGACAATGAAACAAAAAAGAGAGTGAGGATCGGTTACTGCTTTGCAAAAGTTCTTTTTTTTGAAAGAAAATATACCAACATCACGGATCCGCTTACCTTCCCTTCGTTGGGAGAGAAGAACAATGGCAGATGCGAGTGTTGGCTTTCTTTAAGACGGTGAGGGAGAAGGGGATTCAGCCAAGAGTGAAATGATGGTTGCTTCGTCTGTCAAACTTAGACTACGGCAAGGTGGGGTTTTGTGATATGACGGCTCGGTACTGCCGTGCTACGACCGAGGTGACTCTCCACCTGTATACCGCCTTCTAATTTGGTAGATGGCATTTGGGCCCGCGCGCTGCATGGCCCGCATGTCGGTGAACCAAAGTAAAACGGCATTCAGTAGTGAGAGATGTTTCGATGACCTCGGAGGAGCCAGAAGCGGTAGTGTATCCACTGTACTAGTAGTAATTATTTTTCTGCGTAGCTGTAGAGTGTCCCCACTCTACTAGTAGTAATTGTTTCTCTGGGACCAAGACAAAAGAGCCCATCCACCCTAGTAAATAATAAAATCAATTCAAAAGCCCATATATTTACTTAACGAGAGGCGCTACCCAGCACACCGCCCCCCAAAAAAACCTGGGTGCTCTTCTTCCTCCTCACTCCCACCCACCTCACCTCAGCTCGCTCCACTCGTACCCCCAAATTCCTCACCTCACTCCTACAGAAAACCCCAGCTCCCCTTCTTCCTCACTACTACAGAAAACCCCAGCTCCCCTTCTTCACTCGCACTACAACTAGGCTCATCATTCGTTAGTCTGCTCAAATCCGTGAGCTCGATGCGACGCCCTTGAGGAAAATGGAGTCGGCTGACCCCAACACCAAGAAGATGAGGCTCCCGCCAGTGGCGACACCTGTTGTAGATCCCGCACCCGGCAGCGCGGGGAGAAGCGGCGAGCCCCCCGGATCCCAGGAACCCGTAGAATCTCGGGTGGACCGCATCAGCAATCTCCGGGACGCCATCCTTGGGGAGATCATCTCGCTTCTCCCCACCAAGGATTGCTGCCGCACCCAAGTCCTCTCAACTCGATGGCGCCCTCTATGGCGCGTCGCGCCCCTCAATCTCGACTATCATCAGCTATCTCTTTTTAATGATTTTGAACTCCCCGGAGACATCATATCCTCCCACTAGGGCTCCATTCAAGGCCTCTGCATCCCGGCATGCTACCTGAGCATGCCCTGCACGGTGGATGCCTGGCTGAAATCCCCTGAATTCACGGAACTACAACTGCTTGAGTTCTACTATTCCCCCAGAAATCACATACCACATACCGAACACCATGTACTTCTGCCCTCAGCACCGATGTCCATCTCACGGTTTTCCTCCTCTCTCCACACCGCCACCTTTGCGCTGTGCTACCTACCAGACAATCTGGTACTAAACCTTCGACTCCCATTTCTCAAAAAACTTTCACTTGTGCGGGTTTGTATGTCGGAGGCCTCATTGCACATCATCATCCACTCCAGTTGCCCTGCCCTGGAGTGCTTGGTGCTTGTTTTCACAGTTAGAATCGGTTGTCTCCAAATAAAGTCGCCTAACCTTGTAAGAATTGGAATTTCTTTTGACGGAAGGCAGCTCATCATCGAAGATGCCCCTTCACTTCAAAGGTTGATCCTTGATTCTCGTTATTCACCATCGGTAATAGCTGTCGTCTCTGCTCCTAAACTGGAGACCTTGGGTATAATACATGATCTCTGTGCTCATTTCAAGATGGTGTTTGGCTCCATAGTTCTTCAGGTACTGTATATTATCATCTACACTTGTAATCATAAGCTGCATTTTAAATTTCTGTGCATAAGTTCTATATCATCTTGGAGTACACTTTTTGTACTAATATTATGTTCTATGCTCAATGAAGAGTTTGTCCATGGATAGCCTATCAATGGTGCTGGATTCTGTCAAGATCTTATATATCCATATGAATAGTTTTGATCTGAACAAGATTATTGGCTTGCTGCAATGCTTTCCATGTCTGGAGAAGTTGTATATAAAGGTGATAATTTCACGCACATTGGAAGCCCGCATATAGTGTACTAGAATTAACCGTTCAACTGTTGCTCTTTCGACACTCTTTTTTTAGACCTTAACTGTTTTCAATCTTCATGTCTATTTAGGTAACATGACGGGGTATGAAAGTTATAACCAATCAGTGGATTCGTAAGCACCGTGATTTTCTCAGTTCTCATGACATTCGATTGAAGACAATAACGCTGGAACGATATGTAGCCAACCATGCAAACACTAGATTTGTCACATTCTTCCTGCTGAATGCGAGGTTACTATTGTCCATCAGGCTTAAGTTTATCAGCAGCATGGTTTTGACGGACGGGTATGTCGAAGAGCAAAAAAAGGAGTTTCAGGTGGACAAAAGGGCTTCTGAACGTGCCAGGCTTCTATTTACAACATCTTGTGGTCATAATCCAGTAAATTTTACGACCCAGGATGTTCATTCGATGGACCTGACCGGTCCATTTGATTGTGACTGCCGAAAACAGTGCTGGAGTTAGATGTTGTTGCCCTTTCAATCTAGGTTTTGTCTAAACCTGATGAACAATTGACCCTCGTGCTTTTGTACAGTTTGTAAGCTGGAGTTAGATGTTGTTGCCCTTTTCAACTCGGCTGTGACTGTCATATTTTCTTTGAAACAAGGCAAATGGCTTGCCATTTGTTTAATTAAGAGAGAAATATTGTAACAAATCCCAACCAAGGGAAATAACATCACTCTCACCGGCTGCTTGAGCTCACTGTGCATTACAGAACCCAAGTGATTAGCCCCCACCAGCACCCACAAACTTATTTTGAACTAGCACACCAACTGGGCTGTAAATTTTCATAAGAAAGGCTGCATGGCCGTGACAGATTTGGATTCTGACATTTGGGACTGATACGTCTCCAACGTATCTAAATTTTTTCTTGTTCCATGCTGTTATATTATCATTCTTGGATGTTTTACAATCATTTTATAGCAACTTTATATCATTTTTTGGGACTAACCTATTGACATAGTGCCCAGTGCCAGCTGCTGTTTTTTGCTTGTTTTTTACTTCGCAAAAAATCAATACCAAACGGAGTCCAAACGCAGTGAAACTTTTTGGAGATTTTTTCTTGACCAGAAGACACCTTTTGGGCCAAAGAAGTACCAGAGGGGGGCTCCGAGGGGAGCACAACCCACCTGGGCGCGCCTGGGGCCCAGGGGCACCCTGGTGGGTTGTGCCCACCTCGGCCACCTCCCGCACCGCCTCTTTGCTCTATAAGTACCCTGAAAATCCAAAAACCCTAGGGGAGTCGACGAAACACAATTCCAGCCGCCGCAAGTTCCAGAACCACCAGATCCAATCTAGGCACCATCATGGAGGGGTTCATCATCCTCATTGGTGCCTCTTCGAGGATGCATGAGTAGTTCACTGTAGACCTACGGGTCCGTAGTTAGTAGCTAGATGGCTTCCTCTCTCTCTTTTGATTCTCAATACAATGGTCTCTTGGAGATCTATTTGATGTAACTCTTTTTGTGGTGTGTTTGTTGGGATCCGATGAACTTTGAGTTTATGATCAGATCTTTTTTATCCATGAAAGTTATTTGAGTCTTCTTTTGATCTCTTATATGCATGATTACTTATAGCTTCGTATTTCTTCTTCGAATCTTTGGTTTAGTTAGGCCGACTAGATCGATTTTTCTTGCCATGGGAAGAGGTGCTTTGTGATGGGTTTGGTCGTGCGGTGTTCTTTCCCAGTGACAGAAGGGGCAGCAAGACACATATTGATCGTTGCCATTAAGGATAACAAGATGGGGTCTATTCCTACATGAATAGATCTTGTCTACATCATGTCATCGTTCTTATTGCATTACTCCGTTTCTCCATGAACTTAATACACTAGATGCATGCTGGATAGCGGTCGATGTGTGGAGTAATAGTAGTAGATGCAGGCAGGAGTCGGTCTACTAATCTTGGACGTGATGCCTATATAATGATCATTGCCTGGATATCGTCATAATTATTTGAAGTTCTATCAATTGCCCAACAGTAATTTGTTTACCCGTCGTATGCTATTTTTTTCGAGAGAAGCCACTAGTGAAATCTACGGCCCCCGGGTCTATTCTTCATCATATTTGCTTTCCGATCTATTATTTGCCACTTTTATTTCCAGATCTATTATTCCAAAAAACCCAAAAATACCTTGCTGCACTTTTATTTGCATCTTTTATTTCGCATTTTATCGAGAGCCATTTATCCAATCTACCACAAATTTATCTATCTTCTTACCGTGGAGGGATTGACAACCCCTCTTACGCGTCGGGTTGCAAGTATTTGTTCTTTGTGTGCAGGTACCATTTACATACTGTTGCTTGGTTCTCCTACTGGACTGATACCTTGGTTTCATAACTGAGGGAAATACCTACCGTAGCTGTGCTGCATCATCCCTTCCTCTTTGGGGAAATACCAACGTAGTTCAAGCGACATCAAAAGGAATTTCTGGCGCCGTTGCCAGGGAGACATCATCAACATCTATCAGGTTCCTAATCACAAATCTCATCTCCTTGCAATTTATATTATTTTCCATTTGCCTCTCATTTTCATCTCCCCCACTTCACAAAAATTTGCCATTTTATTCTCCCACTTTTTCGTTCGCTTTTTCTCGTCAGATCTGTTTTTGTGTGCAATTTTGTTAGTCACTTTTTGTCGTTATGGATAGTTCTTCCTCTATTGCGTGCACCCCCGAGAACGAGGTTCTTAACTTCAAACAAAGGGAAGGGGAAAATTTAAAAGATGCTTGGTATAGGATTTGCAATGCTCATAATAGATCTATTCGTAAGCAATCTACCGTTGTTCTTCTTCGCTGTTTTTATGTGGGCATCACTACTTGGTATAGATTCGTCCTTGATATGATTACCGGTGGGAATTTCTTGATGTGTCCTTCTCTAGATGCTTTTAATGCTATGGGAAATCTAGTGGGTTCACCACCTCTTATGATTAATGAAACAACTTCAACTCTCGAGCATGTTATGGAAAGGCTAGATGCTATTGAAAAGAAAATGCTCACTGAAGAAAACATTGAAAAATTAGATAAAAGGATGCATAATCTTGCTAATAGAATTGGGTCAAAAGCGGGAGATGCTCTTAAAGTACTAAAAGAAAAAGAACCCGCATTCAATGAGAGAATAGAGGACAGCCCCGCTAGAATTTATAAGTTGGAAGAAATTTTTAGTAATCTAAGCATGGCTTTTTCTTCCCCTAAAACTATTGAAAAAACTCCAGTAAAAATTCGCATGATTACTCAAGCCACTAAAAACAAGGGTGCAACTACTAATAGTAACAAGGAAGATCTTAAGATGATTAGTATTCACCCAGATTTTGTTGAAGTGATAAAAGACCCTATTTGCAAGAATGAATTCTTCAAACTAGTTCCTAGGACTATTGTTATTGAAAATTTGTATGCTAAATCTTTGAAGAATTCTAAGTGTTTGATCGAGGAGTTGGAAACTAAAGATGATATTACTTAGATCTACGCCTTATGCCTAGCTAGGGGCGTAAAACGATAGCGCTTGTTGGGAGGCAACCCAATGAATATTTTTTTTGCCTTTTTCTTTCTGTTCTTGAGTGTTTGCACAATTATGCCTCTGTTATGATTGTGTTTTTTATGTTTTAATTAGTGTTTGGGCCAAGCAAAGCCTTTGGGATCATGTTGGGTGATAGTTGATTTGATCTTGTTGGAAAACAGAAACTTTTGTGTCCAGTAAAATAATTTTGAAAAATCGCAGAAGCGACAAAATCTGAAGTTTTTACACTAGATTTACATACCAATTTCCTACATTGTCCTAATTTTTCAGAATTTTTGGAGTTACAGAAGTATGAGAACAATTCGCATCTTTACAGACTGTTCTGTTTTTGACAGATTCTGTTTTCGTTGCATTGTGTGCTTATTTTGATGAATCTATGGATTGTATCGGGGGGTATAGGCCATGGTAAAGTTAGAATACAGTAGATATAATGCAATAACAAAATTTGAATGGGTTTTCTACAGTACTTAAAGTAAAGATTGATTTTCTTATACTAACGGATCTCACGAAGGTTTTGTTAAGTTTTGTGTGATTGAAGTTTTCAAGTTTTGGGTGAGATCACGATGGATGAAGGAATAAGGAGTAAGAAAAGCCTAAGCTTGGGGATGCCCCATGGCACCCCAAGTTAATATTCAAGGAGAACCAAGCATCTAAGCTTGGGGATGCCCCGGAAGGCATCTCCTCTTTCTTCTAACAACCATCGGTATTTTACTTGGAGCTATATTTTTATTCGTCACATATCATGAGTTTTGCTTGGAGCGTCTTGTATTGTATGAGTCTTTGCTTGTTTTGCTTTTTAGTTTGTCACTAGTATTCTTGCTGGACACACCTATTTGAGAGAGCCAAAATTATGCTATGATTTGTTAGAATTGCTCTATGTGCTTCACTTAAATTTTTTGAGCTATGGAATTGCTCTAGTGCTTCACTTATATCTTTTTGAGCACGATGTGCTTTAATATTTTTTGAAGAAATGCTCTCATGCTTCATTTAGATTTATTTGCGAGTTAGTAAATTTTGAAGAAATCCTCTCATGCTTCACTTATATTATTTTGAGAGACGAAAATTTTATGCTCATATTTTTCACTTACATTTGTTTGAGCTATCAAAAGCCACATAAGAAACTAGTCCCAAAGTGATGGATATTCAAGTGGGATATAATAAAAACTTTCATGAAGATCATTGGACAAAATAAACTTGATTCTTTGTAATAGTTTTGCGATATGATGATAGTGATATGTGAGTCATGTTGATGAGTAATTGTGCTTTAGTAAGAACTAGTAGTGTGACCCGCGCATTTGCGCGGCGTGTGCGGCTAGATCTTGTAGTGTTTGATTTCGTCTCCAGATTGAATATATCACTACATTCACATCATGTTTTCCAATGTGTATCTTCCTGCATATAATTTGTGTTTTTCTTTCCATAAATTTACTTTAAAAAGGAATGACTAAGTACCAAATCCAGACATTTGAGGTTAGTACTCATAGTTGCACCTAGAGATCCCTTTGTGCTGTGTAATCACCTTCTCGGTGGTTGTATTTCAGTGATGAGATCTTTTTATATGTAAAATGACATGCCTCCAAATAAGTTTGTGGTAGCACATCATGCTCTCATTGCCTATGTACTTGAGCATCGATATAATTTTTACTCCCTACGTGTCTTACATATCGAATGTAATAACATCTTATATTAAGGGATGGGAGTTCAATTATGGGCATATATCATCGAAAGCTACGTAAACATTCTCCCCCACACACAAACACACATGGACACACACACTCCCTCATTTCCTTGATATATTCTAATTTTACGTAGGATGTACATAGTTATTTTTTTTATCCATCCATCCTTCTATAGAGCAAGCCAATTCCCAAGGTCAAGCAGCACAATCGCACCTTTTATTCACTTATTGGCTATGTGCACTACTCGACGCATAGGTGCATGTTTCTGATCTCTCATTTCTTACTTGCTTACAAAAATAAAATAAAAATCTCACTTTTCCCCCTTTAGTCATCTGCCTCTCTCTAGACTCCTTAGAAAACAAATTCTGTTGGGTGTTCATAAGTGTGTAAAGTTTCTTGCTGATGTCAGGCTCAGTGAACCTTTGTGTATTTTCTAACAAAAAACTTACTTTGGTCCTTCCTTTCTTCCTCAATCATCCACCTCAGTTTGGTCCTCTTAAATGACATTTCTATTGGATGTTCAGAGAGCAGAGCGACGCTTAGGTGGCGAGCGGAGCGGGTGTGCTCGTTGCCCACCAGCGTTTCAGTTATGGACTTGGCACTGTGCGTCTCAGGTGCTTCTTCTATAAAAATAAAGCACCAAGGGCTAGTCCTTGTAGATCTCATTTTTTTCATATTGGATACTCATCTGTGTGTAAAGTGTTCGGTTGACTCGGTGACTTTTAATTTCTATACCCAATTATCCAAACCAAATTGTACATCATAATAAGGTTGCACAAGCATTTGGGTGGATAGATGTAGCACGTATTTATATATCTTAAGAGCATCTCTAGTGGCTAGTGTATCTCATAGTCTAAGTCAAATATAGACCATCAGAGGTCAAAAAATGTGTCCAGTGGCTTGTGTATGTCCTGGTCTAAATTTTAGACATCCATCAGAATCGCTACGCATTGTCCATATTTAGACGACCGAGCGAGGACATCCAAACCAGAGCTGCCCCTTCGCGAGCTCGCTCCCGCGCCGATTTGGAGCAGTTGGAGACGAGGAGGACGCCCGCGCCACTGCCCCGAGCTCGCCGTCGCTGAGGTACGCTCTGCTGGATTGCTCTTTGTGTGCAGATGAAAAACTCATATGAGGTGGAGACATAGACTACCAAATTTAGATAATTCACTGGAAAATTGAGGTTGTCTAAAATGAATTTTTTTTACATCATTGTGTATGTGAAGATATAGACTACCAAATTTACACAAGCCACTAGAGATGCTCTAACATTGAACGGTACTCCTACTTGATAAGACTTGAGCCTATCCGTTGTTTGTGGGTCAGACGTCTAGTTTAGCCCTCTGATGGTTTGAGGCGCAGCGCCGCCAACGCTCGCCGGATATGGTGCAGCTCGGCCAACGCTGACGTAATCAGCGCGGAGGTGAGCGCCGCCGCATCAGCCCCACACATTCCGATCCAAAGGGATATGGCGAAGGTGGCTCAGGTAACAAACTCCATCATCTTCTCTCCATCACACATAAGCTAATTATTGTGTCCCAAACTAAAAATAGATCCGGTAGAGTATGCATAACAGAGCCACATGCGCCATCGCTTCTGTTTAGCTGCCGGCGATACCTCCGGCCAAATGGAGGAGGGCATCGCGGTGGCTATCAGCAGCGGCGCGGCCGCACAGAGAAGACGGCGCAGGCAGCCTGCAAAGCAGCTCACGTGCTGGATCCAGTGGTCGGCGCAGCAGCACATCAAACCATGCGCCAAGCAGTGAAACACTCGGGCATGAGCTCCACAGGAAGCAGCGCAGGTTTGCCCCCTCATCTGTGCTCCCTCAGTCTAAGACCAGCTAGTTATGCGTCTGACCCAAATACATTTGCATAATCTTTTAGTCCTGAAAATTTAACAAATAAAGTAGATCGATGCTATACTACCTCTTGATTTTGGCCGGACGCGTATATGAATAGTTAATATGTGTTTACAGAAAATTGAGATACTGGCCTGAGAATTCGCCCTTTAGTTTATAATCTGGCCTCATATTGATAATCGGCAATCAGACTGATCTTTACCCCATGATAAAAGAGAACAATTCTGCAGGAAACAAACAAACAGCAACATATATATAACATTCAATATGCTCGAATTGCTGGTGATAAGTAAAGCTACGATATCAAATCATAAATGCAGATGACACACCAAACCTGTTGTCATGTTGCACATGATTGAAACAACATCACGGAGCTAAGAGGTGTGACATTTTTGATCCTCTATAGCAGAAGTTCATATTTCACATCCAGGTCAAAATTAAGAAGGCCAAGAGAAAATATGTTGGTACAAAGCAACTAAATTGTATTTTTTATTAAATCTAGTCGATTAGGAAAATGACAAAGGTACTTGTTCATGCATCGTGTAGATGTTCCATGGGTTAAAAACAAAAGGGCATAATGATACTGTGGAATACTAATTTAGCAGTTCAGTAAAGAAAATAAAGTAAAATAGTAGTAAGAACAACAAACTTACTCAGTAAACAATGAATCCATGAACATGACTCGTATATGTAGATCCGGCTCACTCGTGTGCTCCTATGAACTAAAAGTAATAAATGATAATGTATATGAACCTTATATTCTGGAAACGTTTTGTATAGTACTTGAGGATAAATAACCACACTGAAAGAGATTTTAATGCTTGGGGTTGGGTGAAGTAAACATCTCTGCTTGCGAAGCATTCGACACTGCACATTAATTTTGATTGAGAAGATTAATAATACTAATTAAGGTACATTGCGCAATAAGCAGAAGCACAAAATGGAGTAATCATTTGTGGCAATCTCAGAATAGAGGGTCTCTTATAAAAAAAAGAGTAAACATGCATGGGCAAACTTAGAGAAACGGTATTTATTTACTTTAGGTCCACTTTATTTCGGAACAGAATTGACTAAGTGTGCAATCCTTAAACGTCTTGGTAGGTTCTGTAAAGTGACTAAGTATTTACATGATTTAGTGTGCGATGATTTCTAGGATAGCATGCCAATCTGGTGAGGGTACTATGTGATATTTTGTAGCTGTTGCAGTATAGAGAGACTACTCTATAATTTGGAAGCATAAAGTTTAATATGGTAGCTGCATAACATAAAAATATGCATTTATTTAGCTTTCAGAACAAAATACAGACCTTCTGGCCCGCATGGTTGGCCTATTATTCTCATTTTTATAGTCATCTAATACTCTCCTTGTGGCCCGCATGTTTTGGAGATTACAATATGGACTACATGTGGACTGAAATGAGTGAACAAATACACTAAAATGCGTCTATGTACATCCGAATCAGAAAAAAGATAAACCATCTTAATTTGTGAACGGAAGGAGTACCTACTAATTGGAATCATTTTGATCTCTCTTTCCCTAGATGAAGAC
Source organism: Thinopyrum elongatum (assembly GCA_011799875.1). Taxonomy (NCBI): domain Eukaryota; kingdom Viridiplantae; phylum Streptophyta; class Magnoliopsida; order Poales; family Poaceae; genus Thinopyrum; species Thinopyrum elongatum. The sequence continues at coordinate 461,556,921 of CM022303.1, forward strand.
CACTGAGCAGTCATCCCTGAATACATTCTCTTGAGGAATCATCGTGCCCGAGTCAACCCGTTATTAATTTCGTTCGTCATGATTATATATGTGAATAAGGAATAGACCGTGCAAAGAAAATATGCAGATCGTGTGTGTAATGGTGATAGAAATTGTTTATTTTCATTTAACAATCTAAGATTGGTGATAAAAACACAGAGGTTTATAACATGGAGGTGGAGTTGTACATTACCAAATGACATGATTATTGTTGGCGTGTTGTAAGAATTTATAGCATATGTCCTCCAAACATATCTGAATTAGAAGTTATCTTTTATAATTTTCCTTAGTTGTACATAACTACTACACAGCTTGCCAATAGATATATTGCATCTAGTTCAAATGCTGCATGCAACATGAAAGATAGCTGGACCAAACTAAGCTTACTACTATATTACAAACAAACAGAATTCTTGTAATAGAGAGTTCTCTTAAACATATTTTAATAGATTGGGCATAATATCAGTTTGGAATATTCTACTTTATATAGAAAATATCCGATGCATGTTATATTGAAAAAAAATTATTTGAGTATATGTGCGCGAAAACCCTTACAAATCTTCGAACTTACTGCTAAAAGAGATATCACACAGAGTATTATGTATTGCTGGATATGAAGAAACGCACATCAACTACAACTTCCAACATCCCAAATTAAAAATCCCGTAATATAAGGAGATGATCATTGTAACATAAACATGGTGGTTTTAGCAGCAGAAAGGTAGCACTCTCCACATGTAATTACGTCCAATGACATTCAGGTTTATAAGTAGCGACACATGCACCTTAATTACTGATTTCTGATTAAGGAAAATCCTGGTCTTCCGTTTAGCTTTGACACCTTTTATACACATTTAATCTTCAGGTTTCTGGCTTCACATAGAAACAAAAAATAATTTATAAATTCAAGCCTTGCAGAGCCTTGTGCTAAGCATGATAAATATCTATACATGAAAGTTCCAAAGCTTAACTGTGTACCATCTGTTCCTTGCATAAAAAAAATGCTTCCATGTTATGATAATCCTCCTAGTACAACCGATTAGTGCACTCAGAAATCAAGGAGCAACCATCTAGAGGCAAATACAAAATAGATACAAAATTTTGAATCTTCCCTGTTCCATGCAGAAAAAGGCCATGAAAGTAACAGCGACATATTGCATTGGCTGAATAATAAATTAACAGACTGAAACATGGGTAATTATATTATTTCACACTTTTGAAATTTAAAAGGATAAACTACATGCATCAAATTCTACTATCTCGTAAAGAAGGCGTCAATTAAACAATATCAACTTGGTAGTAGCAACCATCAATTTTATGCCCTAGATTAAAGAGAAGCAAAATTAGTTGCTCATGTGAGCAGGAATAGATCGAGGAGACTAACCTTAGAGGCGCGCCTGATGTGCTTTATCAAAACTTTATTACCAGTCATGAAAAAACCCTACGGGGACCATTAGGCACTAAAGAATTAAAATAGAATAGCAGTTTGTGGTCTATGGAAAATATGTATGGAAAAGTGGATGCCACTCCATTGACAATCGTAACATGAACCAGTTCTTGTAAATACAAAAAATCTTGAAGTGTACGTACATGATTCAACACCAACTATCATGGTTACTTCATCTTGATTGTGTACCAATCAAGCAGCACCAAGCTAAGCAAAAGCAACAAATTTCTGTCCTTTTTTGCTAGATTGTTTTTAGCAATAACAGTAAGCAAAGCATTTGAAGAGATCTCAGTGCTCTAACTTAAAATTAACAAATAACATGCATGATCTCTGATTTTTAAGTGATAGCAGTCTGAATCTTCCCTTAATTTTTTAGGTTTGGCCACCCCGAATCATATAATTGCAGCACGACGAAGATGACATTGCTACGTGGGAGGATTCTTCAGTTCAATTGGAACAAAGAAGATTAATCTTACACTTGGAGGTAATGTTGAGGCCGGTGACATCCTAACGGATGCCGGAGCAGAGGTGGCCGTGATGGAGGCGGCACCACGTGAGTGGATGGGACGGCGAGGTAGCCGCTCTTGTACTCGTAGGGGAGGCTGGCGTGGTCTAGAGCCATTGAAGGAGACAATGGGCATGTGTCCGGTGGGAGCTAGAGAGGATGCGCTGATCGAGACATGAGGCCACCAAGGGAGTGGCCTACGCGGCGATGTGTGTGCGGGTTAGGGAGTTTTCTAAGATCAGGTTAGGGAATTAGGAAGGCATACGTGAGAATAGGTATGTCTAGTTTATCGTGATAGAATCTGATTCTTATATCTGTGCGTACGTGGGCAATAGATAAAAAAAACTATAATATCTGTGCGTACGTGGTCATGACTCTCCTTTTGACCGGCTACTGCAATCCTTTTTTTGGGATGGCTATTGCAATCTTTTTTTTTGACGGGATGACTATTTCAATCCTAGTTTCGTTGTATCCGGTAGATGTATCTTATGCACATGCATAGAGACGTGACAACCCAATACCGGGGCACATACATGTTAATGTGTAACGCATTATGTTTTAAATCTTGGACATTGTTATTCTGATCAAACGGTGTAAATAATATTAGCATATGTGGATAAACGTGATGGTTTGTTTGTCTTTTGTTTTAATTATATAATAGATATTGGTGTTAAGGTTTGTGATTCCCTATGCAAGCATGAAAGTCAATAGTTATGCAATGAAATTACATCCTACTTGTAATGCATTATTCGGTGTTAGTTATGCTTAATGCTCGCTTATGAGATTTTTTGTTTCTTGGTTGGATGTTTTTTAATCTTTTTGCTAGCCTTCACTTGTACTAAGTAGGAATACTACTTGTGCATCCAAAATTCTTTAAACCAGTTTGCCATATGAGTCCACTATACCTACCTTTATGCGGTATTTTCATGCCGTTCTAAGCAAATTTGTATGTGCCATCTCTAATTTTCAAAATAAATTTTTTTTTGTGTGCACGTACTACTCATGATACGGTAGGGGGTGACTGATATTTTTCCATGCTAGATGTGTTATTCTCAAGATGAATGTTTATTCGCTTGTCATTGCACAAGAGTACGACAAAGGTATTAGGGATGCTCAGTCCCGGAATGAAAAATAAATTTACTTTATGTTGTCAAATAATAAATTCCTTGAAAAGTGTTGGTATGGATGGCACCCGTGGATACGGCTAGCCGTGGAATATGAAAGTATGGTGGAAAAAGAAATAAGCTTAACTTTCTGTTTGGGAACCGCCTATAATATATCTAGCATGGAAAGTATTGGGAACTACTCGATCGTTTTCATTGACAGGAAAAACATGCCACCCAAAATGTTTTATCTCTATTTTTTTCGCTTTGAGTTCTGGCACCTCTATAAATCCCTACTTCCCTCTGCGAAGGGTCTTTCTATTTACTTTATGTAATTTTTATTTTTATTTGAGTCTTCATCTTCTCTTATAAAGCACCAACTAAGGGGCACTATGATCGTACTTGAGCATTGGGTGTAGCTAATATGCGAGTGTGTTTCATGAATGGATCAATGATTGAGCATAATGGGCTAGTGATAACTTGCTTTAGTGTTGATATTTTGAAAGACATGGTTGCTTGTTGATATGCTTGAGTATTGAAATCTTCATGTCAAAACTAGGCTATTACTTTGAATCATATAAAAGTCTAAATGCCCATGCTAAAAAAGAAAAGAATATGTGATGAACATGTTACGCAGCATTCCACATAAATTTTTTTTTTTATCATTTACCTACTCGAGGACGAGTAGGAATTAAGCTTGGGGATGCTGATACGTCTCCAACGTATCTATAATTTTTGCTTGTTCCATGCTGTTATATTATCATTCTTGAATGTTTTACAATCATTTTATAGCAACTTTATATTATTTTTGGGACTAACCTATTAACATAGTGCCCAGTGCCAGTTGTTGTTTTTTGCTTGTTTTTTACTTCATAGAGAATCAATACCAAACGAAGTCCAAACGCAGCGAAACTTTTTGGTGATTTTTTCTGGACCAGAAGACACCTGTTGGGACAAATAAGTACCAGAGGGAGGTAGACCTGGCCATGGGCAGCCCGGCCCGGTCGGCCCGACCCAACCCGGCCCGAAAAAGCCCGACCCGGCCCGACCTTGTCCACGGGCCGGGCTCGGGCCTAGATTTCAAGCCCGACGGCCAGGCCGGGCCGGGCCCGGGCCCGTCGTATTCGCGCATTAACGAAGAGGCCCGGCCTGAGGCCCGAGGCCCGGCGGGCTTTTAGTGTGATGGGCCGGGCTCGGGCCCAATTTTTAGGCCCGACGGCCAGGCCGGGCCGGGCTCGGGCCTGGGTTTTTTGCATCGGGCTTTGGTTGGCCCGGCCCGGCCCGACAGATGGCCAGGTATAGAGGGGGGCTCCGAGGGGAGCACAATCCACCTGGGCGCGCCTGGGTTGTGCCCACCTCGGCCGCCTCCCGCACCGCCTCTTTGCTCTATAAATACCCCGAAAATCGAAAAACCCTAGGGGAGTTGACGAAACACAATTCCAGCCGCCGCAAGTTCCAGAACCACTAGATCCAATGTAGACACCATCACAGAGGGGTTCATCATTCTCATTGGTGCCTCTCCGATGATGCGTGAGTAGTTCATTGTAGACCTACGGGTCCGTAGTTAGTAGCTAGATGGCTTCCTCTCTCTTTTTTGATTCTCAACACAATGGTCTCTTGGAGATCTATTTGATGTAACTCTTTTTGCGGTGTGTTTGTTGGGATCCGATGAACTTTGAGTTTATGATCAGATCTATTTTATCCATGAAAGTTATTTGAGTCTTCTTTTGATCTCTTATATGCATGATTACTTATAGCCTCGTATTTCTTCTTCGAATCTTTGGTTTAGTTAGGCCGACTAGATCGATTTTTCTTGCCATGGGAAGTGGTGCTTTGTGATGGGTTCGGTAATGCAGTGTTCTTTCCCACTGACAGAAGGGGCAGCAAGACACGTATTGATCGTTGCCATTAAGGATAACAAGATGGGGTCTATTCCTACATGAATAGATCTTGTCTACATCATGTCATCGTTCTTATTGCATTACTCCGTTTCTCCATGAACTTAATACACTAGATGCATGCTGGATAGCAGTCGATGTGTGGAGTAATAGTAGTAGATGCAGGCAGGAGTCGGTCTACTAATCTTGGACGTGATGCCTATATAATGATCATTGCCTGGATATCGTCATAATTATTTGAAGTTCTATCAATTGCCCAACAGTAATTTGTTTACCTGCCGTATACTATTTTTCTAGAGAGAAGCCACTAGTGAAATCTACGGCCCCCGGGTCTATTCTTCATCATATTTGCTTTCCGATATATTATTTGCCACTTTTATTTTCAGATCTATTATTCCAAAAAAACCAAAAATACCTTGCTGCACTTTTTATTTTCATCTTTTATTTCGCGTTTTATCAAGAGCTATTTTTCCAATCTACCACAAATTTATCTATCTTCTTACCGTGGAGGGATTGACAACCCCTCTTACGCATCGGGTTGCAAGTATTTGTTCTTTGTGTGTAGGTACCGTTTACTAGTGTTGCTTGGTTCTCCTACTGGATTGATACCTTGGTTTCATAACTGAGGGAAATACCTACCGTAGCTGTGCTGCATCATCCCTTCCTCTTTGGGGGAAATACCGACGTAGTTCAAGCGACATTATGGACCCACGAGGAAAAAGCCTATCCAAGGTGGTGTCGACTTACTAGTCAACAAACGATTCTGCCTACCAGCCGTTGGATTGACATCCAACATCTGTCGTGTATCTTCTATCTCTTGTCTTCTTCCTCCAGCCGCCCAAACCAAACCACCCTGTCGGTCCCGCCTGCTCCCACCTAACACGGCTGGCTGCGCCTCCGCCGCACTACCGTACCCTCAAATGTTGGCCAGTCCATCCCTCTATTCCCCCACATGTCCTGTTATTCTCCGGCGACGTCAGCCCCAACAAGCACCCGCACTCGAACCAGTCAACCCTCCTACTTCCCTCCGCCTATGACTAGACTGCCGCATCTTCCACGGCTCCTGTTCATTCTCGTCCGAGGCCTCGCCGTCATCCTCCGCCTTGGTTCGCTCGCCGTGCGCGGTGCGCCCCCGTCTGGCGTTGTCAACATGGTGAACAACCGAGAGGAATAAGAAGATGACTGTATGTGGAGAGGATGACAGTAGGGACCTACCAGGGTCATGGCAGTATGCAAGCAAGTGCCTCGTTATTACAAGCCCAAAAAAATGGTTCCTCCTAATGGTTGGACATCTGGGTCCCACGCCATTGTCAACGTAGTCAATAAACGAGAGAATTACACAACAAGTGGCTGACACCAGGGACCCAGCAGGTTGCGCAATTGTTATTTACTTTTTTTTGAAGGAACAAGCAGTTGTTATTTAGTACTAGTTTTAGTGACGGATCAGGGTAACAACGGGGCTGTGCGGGGGCTGTGGCCCGTCTAGCAAGGGTTTTATTTTATGTTTACCACATGATGAGCCCAGTTGTGTTTTTTTCTTTCTGAAAATGGCTAGCCCGGTTCTACTTTTTTTTAAAGAAATACCCAACGGAGGCCTACTTGCTTTCTTAGCCCTGCTGGGCTGCAAATCTTTCAAGACGAGAGCGATGTATTCGCTTGCCCAGAAAATGAAGTAGTAAGAAATGGGATGTAAATTTTAAAAACACAACAAACCGGCAATTATTTTCAAATATCATTTTTTAAGATTTCAAGATTTCGAATTTAATTATTTTTTTGCGGGGAAATTATGTTGGATTTTAAATTGATATAAATTTATTATTTTTAAATTCATTTGAATGTGATTCGGAATTTCGGGATTAAAAACAGTTCGGACCGCACCGAAATATGAAAAATTGGTTGCATTTTAACCGTGGCCAGAATATGGGCTGTAATGGTAACAAAAAGAATATGGGCTTCAAAAAAATCCTTAAGAATTAGCCAATGGGCTGTACATTTATTAGCAATAATGGCAGATGGGTTGTATGTTGTTTTCCACATATTTGAGGCTGACTTGTGGGCCTATTAGGTTGACGTGTATGCTTTCCTAAAAAAAAGCTTGACGCGCAGGCAAGGCCTTGTCAACTTAGTCAACACACGAGAGCAGTGACTGTTGGATGTCCATCCAACAGCCGTCATGCTTCTTCAATCTCTGCTCTTCCTGCTCCAGCCGCTCAAACCAGCGCCGGCGGGACTGCCTGCTCCCTCCTCCCGTGGCCGGCTGTGCTGCCGCGCAGGCCTCACCGCCCCACCCTACTCCCATCACTGGCCTGGCCATCCCTCTACTCGCCCACACCTGCTGTTATTCTCCGACGACGGTAGATGAACCAGTAAACCCTCGTACTCCCCTCCGTGTGGGAAACAACTGCCGAGTCTTCCCTGGCTCCGTGTCGTTCCCTTCCTAGGCCTCGCCGTCGTCCATCGCCCTGGTGCTCTCGGCCGGCGTGGTTAACATGGTCAACGAACGACATCCATCGGAAGAGGACTATACGTGGAGGGGCTGACAACTGGGTCCACGGCCGCACGCAAGGAAGTGCATCCTTATTACGCGCAAAATAATGATTCCTCCACCTGATAGCGGGGACCCACCGGAAGGGCCTCTTTATTTCGCGAAAAAAATGTTCCTCCCGCTGACAGCTCGGACCCACCAGGTATATCTTCGCACGCAAGGAAGTGCCTCCTTATTACGCACAAAAAAATGAATACTCCCCCTGCTAGCTGGGACCCACCATATTTGGAGGCTGACTTGTGGGCCTACTAAGTTGACACGGATGGAGGGCTTTGTCAACTTAGTCAATATAAATGATTCTAGCTGCAGTGACCGTACGATGTCCATCCAACGGCTGTCGTGCTTCTTCAACCTCTGGTCTTCTTGCTCCAGCCGCCCAAACCAGCGCCGGTCGTGCCGCCTGCTCCTGCCTCCCGTGGCCGGCTCTGCTGCCGCGCAGGCCTCACCGCCCCACCCTACTCCCATCACTGGCCTGGCCATCTCTGTACTCACCCAGACCTCCTGTTATTCTCCGGCGACGGCAGCCTCACACTGTAGCCCAATCAGTAAACCCTCGTACTCCGCTCCGCATGGGAAACAACTGCCAAGTCTTCCCGGCTCCGGGTCATTCCCTTCCTAGGCCTCACCGTCGTCCACTGCCTTGGTGCTCTCGCCGCGACGTGGTCAACGTGGTCAAGGAACGACTTCCGTCGGAAGAGGACTGTACGTGGAGAGGCTGACAGCTGGGTCCACGGCCGCAGCAAGGAAGTGCCTCCTTATTACGCGTAAAATAATTATTCCTCCACCTGATAGCGGGGACCCATCGGAAGGGCCTCTGTATTTTGCAAAAAAAATGTTTCCCCCCTGACAGCTGGGACCCACCAGCTACATCTTCGCACGCAAGGAAGTGCGTCCATATTACGGCCAAAAAAATGATTCTCCCCCTGACAGCTGGGACCCACCAGTTATATCTTCGCACACAAGGAAGTGCCTCCTTATCCTCCCTGACAGCTGGGACCCACCCGGTCGAACCATACGTAGGGTTGTCTGTCTGGTCGCGAATGAGTACGTACATACCGGTCGATCGGTCTCTCTGCAACAATGAACCGTGGCCGAGCAAGCAGCGGCACGTGTAGTAGTAGAGCCCCCGACGTAGCAGTTCAGGCAGTCCAGTCTAAACCGTGTACATGTACGTACAGCCAGCTGCCAAAAAATACGGCCACGTACGTACATACGGGCGCGGTCTCGAACGCCTACTCGCGCATACGTACGGCCAGGGCTCGTGTACATGGAGAGGCAACGGACGGCAGCAACGGTGTCCTGTTCATCGGCAGCCAACCGGCTAGGTCAGAACGGAGAAACTGCGTCGTGTTCATCAGGAGGCAACGGAATGCGTCGTGTTCATTGGGAGCCAACCGGCTTGGACATAACAGCCGAAACGGGGTCTGGCTTACCGCAGTACGGAGGAAACAGACTTCTGTTCGACCAGCTACGGTCGAAACAGGGTGCTGTTGATCAGGAGGGGTGTGGCGTACTGCAAAACGGAGGAAACAGATTTGTGTTGGAGTGCCTACGGTCGAAACGGGGTCCTGTTCATCGGGAGGGGTGTGGCGTACCGCAAAACAGGACTCCATGAGCTACTGTTCATCCACCGTCTACTGCCTCGCTCCAGCCTCCATGGGCTACTATTTATCCATCGTCGACTTCCTCCAGCCTCCATGGGCTACTGTTCATCCACCGTCGACCTTCCTCCAACCTCCACCTGCTACTGTTCATCCACAACGACCTTTCTCATGCCTCCACCAGCTACTGTTCATCCATGGGCTACTGTTCAACCAGCCTCCACCGGCTACTGTTCAACCAGCCCTCCACGGGGTCCTGTTCATCCACCCCCAACCGGCTCGGGTGTGTGGCGGCCTCCTCTTGATTGGGGTCCTGTTCATCCACCCCCAACCGGCTCGGGTGTGTGGCGGCCTCCTCTTGATCGGGGTCCTGTTCATCCAGCGGCAACGACCTCTACTACCACGGGGTCCTATTCATCCAACCCCCACCGGGAACTGTTTATCCAACCCCCAACAATGGTCACTATTCATCAAGAGGCAGCAGGTTCGACCGGCTTCAGTTAGCAGCAGTAGCGAAGGAATCGCCCGGGTTCAGTTAACAGCCAAGGGATCGATCGCTCGGGTTTAGTAACGTAGCTAGTGCAATCGCTCGGGTTCAGTAAGCGAACGCCTCGCTCGGGTTCAGTTAGATCCCAACGCCTCGCACACACGCGTGTACGTGTACGAGAGAGACGCGCAAACCTCCGTGCATCGCTCGGCCCCGACCACCCACCATAACCGGGAACTCCCCGAAATTTTCCTCGCCCTCGCTTCTACCATGATTTTTTCCATCATGGACGACCCAAAGAATGTCATGCAGGTGCGTCCCCAGCCCGCCCAGGATGAAAAGCCCATTTTCTGTCATGATTTTTTGTCATAGAAGTAGGAGCCCACCACATCTATGATGATACATGGTTTTGTCACAATTATCGTCATAGAAGTGTCATAAGCATGACAGATTTTTTTTCGTTCGGCCCATAATGTCACGGATGTGTCTTTTTTTTGTAGTGCTTCTCCCCCTCTTATTCTGGCATTCTGCAGTTCAGTCCACATATACTACCCATTTCATCGATACCGATGCATATGTAGTGTAGATCCTTGCTTGCGAGTACTTTGGATGAGTACTCACGGTTGCTTTGCTCTCTCTTTTCCCCCTTTTCCATTCTTCTCGGATGCCGCAACCAGATGGTGGAGCCCAGGAGCCAGATGCCACTGACAACGACTACCACTACTCCGGGGGTGCTTACTACTACGTGCAGGCCGCCGATGACCAGGAGTAGTTTAGGAGGATCCCAGGTAGGAGGCCTGCGCCTCTTCGATCTGTATCCCTGTTTGTGCTAGCCATCTTATGTCAACTTGTTTAACTTATGTTTGTACTCAGATATTGTTGCTTCCGCTGACTTGTTTATGATCGAGCTTATGTATTTGAGCCCTCGAGGCCACTGGCTTGTAATATGAAGCTTGTATGACTTTAATTTATGTCTAGACTTGTGTTGTGATATCTTCCCGTGAGTCCCTGATCTTGATCGTACATGTTTGCGTGTATGATTAGTGTACAATTGAATCGGGGGCGTCACAAGTTGGTATCAGAGCCAACTGCCTGTAGGAATCCCCCTTCCAAACTCCTTGGCCGAAGTCGAGTCTAATCATTGCAAAACTTTTCCTAACATGGCTATGTGGCTTGAGGGCCACGTTGCCATTGGGTGGTATGAGGATATTTTACTCCTCGTATATACTCTGGGACTCTGATCTCTCTTCTATTCGGGTTGAAATGAATTTACTAACTCTAACATTAGGATCTCGTGATCACATCCACCCGGAGAGCCCCTTATTACAGATGATCGCCTGCTGCACCAGAAGATTCCGAAGATACTCTACGATGTTCTCTCGAGACTTTGTGCCATCGCTTTTGCAATTCCCTTCTGTCAATAAACCCCCTATGGATAACCACATACACTTTCCATTCATACAATCATTCCCCGTTGATCTTGTTATTACAAGATACCCCAAAATTCTCTCTATTGTTTCGAGAATACTTTGTGCCTACTACCTTGCATTTCTTTGCCACCTGAATACCCCTACGGATAATTTCTCACACTTACCGAGTATCCGCTCATCCCCAGTTGGTTCATGTATTTCACAGAAGTCTTTGAAATACCATTCGATCTTCTGAAAATCCTCAACAACATATTGCTCTTGAAAATCTTGCTTGCTTGCATTATGATTAATCCCATAAGTCTGGTAATCTTATTGGCATCCTTTGTCATTATCATTTTGAGTCCATTGATTCGATATGTTTGTGAATGGTCACAATCATCAGTCAAAACTAGAATTCATCCTTCCGGCTCAGACGTCATTTTGAACAGGAGCTGGTTCTCGACCAATCAAATTGTCGTCGATTGTACCCCTAAGTCTATTCAGCTTACCCATCCTTAATCAGAGCGTTTGCTTCTGATCTCTTGATTTGAAAATCATAATTCCTTTGCATTTGAGCTTTGAATTAGTCAATTGTTTCTATAATCCAATACCTTTGCATTGTTTCTTCCTCTGGTTGTGTGCCGATGCTCACATCAGCTCCGTTATGGACCGTCAGATCCTTTGTTGAATTATTATCCGACAGTGTCCTTCGTATACAAAATCTCAAGAAGTTCTTTCCCTGATACATAATGCCATTGGTAAATCCTATTCTCTGATTTGGCCAACCATGCTCTGCTTTTGAGCTGGTGATATTTACTCTTGAAGCTTGTGGTATATGTTTCTAAGATGCCCCGATGGGTTGAACCTATGCCTTCCTTAAACTGTGTGAACCCGAAAGTTTTCACGGGTCATACTCCTCTGGTAATTCACCAGGTAGGTTTTCACACTCAAATCATTTTTAATAGAGCAGTGAATGAATGGTCATGCATTGGAGAAGTGGGAGTTGACCTTGAACTTTGTGTTCATGCCCATGGACACGATGTAGATCTTATCATGGATGCTTCTCTTAAAGTAATTATTCCCTTGGTATAAGTTCATTTTATATCTGGGATCTGGTCTTTTGCAATCGTGGTTCTGGCAATATTGATATTCTTTGATTCCTTTTCTCGGACAAGTTAAAGTACTTGTCTTCTGCAGTTCAATACACCTGTCCAACCTTTATTCTGTCCTACTTTTGAGTATTACCCTCTGGTATCTTGATAATATCACAGAACCATGTTTCTTATTACAAGTCTTCTCCAAGTATTACATTCTCACTAATTTCAATTTTTCTCGGTTTCTGAGTTATTAGACACTCAAGGACACCGATAACCGAATCGAGGCCGCACCGTGATTAAACAACTCTTAGTAATCTTCATTACTTACGAGTTTGTACCCGATCACGTCATTCCTAGCCGGATTGGCTATATCATTATCGTGCTGATTTTAACTGTGCTACCTGGTCCTTATTCTCGGAGCACAACTTTCGATGATGAGCTAAGCTTACGTCGATCTTCCTCATATTATCGTTTCACTATGAACAACAAGCTTGGTTCTGAGTTGGTGTCATATCCATGGTTCCAATAATTTTTCGCTGCATCAGTCTTTTTGCTTGTTGCAGTCGCTATTGGATTGCTTCTTCGTGGAGCCTCTCGACAAAATTGTCGTGATCATCATCAACATTTTGACTCCTTCCAGGATATCAATTGAATTCATGATGATAAGTGCCATCCTCATCCCTTGGTAATTTGAGTTACCATCGACAACATCCTTACATTCCTTTCGTCACAAACTTGTTCATGTTATGGATGCAACTTGCTATCCAGCTTGTATTATGTTCTACCTTGAAGTATTATTGTCTTTTATGTCAAGAATGTTGTTAGGATTGCTCCACCTCTTAAGAATTCTTGGTATAGTATGCTTCTCACCATCACCATTCTTTCTTAGTCCCCATGTTGATTCTAACCGGGATACCAACAAGTGAACGGTGCTGCTTGGATTCTGTACTTCTAGCAACCCTATTGCTTTGAAGTTAATGGTTGACAGTTCATTCTTAGACTATTGGTTATTGAATCACCATTCTAACATTGATCATGCTACCTAAGCCCATATCTCGGGTGCACCTTTTAACCAATGTTTAATTGTGTATGTTTTCCTCGAGCATACATCATTTGATCTGACAAATGTTATCTCCTTGTTCACATAATTGTGGAAATCCATCTTTTTGGAAATCTCGATGAATTGTCGCTGAGTCCATCAGCCACCTCCTCATCCTCTCCTTGGTTTAATGATGAACTATTGTTTTGGAACTCGCTTCCATAGTTCATTTCTCGAGAACCTTACAATGTGATCTCATCAATTTGTGTTGCACCTTTTCTTCTCAGGCATCCAGAGTCTGAGGTATCCTAACACCAATCAGATCTGAATCTCGGTCAGATATGATGGTTGGAACATATTTCCAAGAGTTATAACATTGGTCTTTATATGACCCGGTAAGGTGATATCATGCCTAGCACACCTGGCCGGAGAACCTACTGTTATAGTTACCTTTTTAGCAAGGTTAGCCATTCGTCCATGAGGAAATTGTAAGACTTATTCTATAAGTTGTTCCTGATGGATCCTTTGTGTATCCCAAGTCTGACCTTTACTTGAAGACCATGTCAATGCTATCTCGAAGCATGTCTGTGGTACTCTGATCTTCAATACGAACATTTGAAGCACAATGCTAAATTTTCTTTATCAATTATCCAAGCACCATTGTATGGACAATGTCATGAAATCCTCTCCCCTTACCTAAATGGTTTTCTACTTTCTATCCTGTCATGGATATCATGCTCTGCTTGTCATTGGGAAGGATATACCCCTGAAATATGTGTTTAAACACATTTTCCTTTCCATTGTTCTGTTTAAACTGATAACCACATTTTCCCGTCCTTTGTTTTGTTTAACCTTTCTTGTGATCTATATGATCTAAGCAGTAATATTCCGCTGCTAATGTAAACACCTTGGTGTACAACCCTGTCGGAGACCCTGTTACTATTGTTGATGACATTCCGGTAGCCAACAATGGACGAGAACTTTGCCTATTGGTCCGCCTCGTTCAACGAGCAGGAAAATGGTTCTCTAAGTCCCTCGCTCTTGGTACCAACGTTGTTGCCAACCTAACTGACAGGCTATCCTCTGACATGTCTTGCTATCATGACCGTGAAAGATGTCAGCGCCCTACCTACTTTTAACCCACATGGTGGGCCCATAACCCACAGTTCCACAGGATCGAAACCTGACTCTCCTGTACATGCATGTTTCCAAAGTTATCCCTCGCGCTTGGCTTCGTATGTAATTCATGAGCCACCGTCCTATGGATGATCTAGTCTGGTATCAGACGCAATATTTCTTTCGTTGCTCTGAACTCCTTTCACGCTCGGTTTCAGGCATCGAACAATTGTCTATCTGCTTGAAACTTCTTATTATGCCTTCTTACTTTGCTCTCGATATTTTCTTAAGTTTCAATTCAAGAGATACTTTCTGCCACCATCCTTGTATTATCTACCAAATAAGCAACCTTGTAGAGGTCCGTTCTTCCGAAGCTACCCCTTATCCTTTTCGTAAGTATGATGGAATTCCTGAAGAAAGGATGACGACTTCATCATGATGAGCTGAAGTAGAGAAATGGAGGCCTCAACATAATGGATCGACCTCTTCGAGAAGAGCAACCAAGAACAAGCAAATCCGTTCGACCTTCGTAACCAAAACTTTCCCCCTTACTCCACCTCTTAAATCTCGGGACGAGATTTCTTGTAGTGGAGGAGAATTGTAATGCCCGGATAGTTAAGCTACAATAACCCCCCACTAATGATGCCCTGTCACCACTGTTACTCTTGCTAATCCCACGGCGATTCAAAATCCGTTCAAATTCAAATTTAAAATAAAGTCAAACGGTAAAAGTTTTCAAATGTCAAAACTAAAATGTTCTAAATGTGACAAATAATTCGTAAGTAATAATGGTGGAGAAATCACCTTTTTATAAAATATTTAAATACACTAAGGTAATTAAAATAGTGGCTAAAACAACTAATTAAATGCCTTTTATAGAATTATAAAATACTAAACTATTTTATTTTAGTGTAAGAATTAATTTGGCTGTGGTATAATTAGTATTACTATTTTAGATGCTAAATATATATTTTACAAAACTAAAACAAATTGTAAATTAAAAGAAAACAGTAAAAGAAAATAAACAAAAGGAAACAAAAGATTAAAATAAGAGAGAAAGCACACCACCCCCCACTGGGCCACTAGCCCAGCTGGCCGCCCAACAGGCCGGCCCAGCCCCGGGCCTACATACACCCCCACCCCCCACAGAAACCCTAACCCCCACCCTACTTCCCCCGAACTCCTCCCTCTCCCCGACCCGATCTGGGCGCTCCTCGCCTGCGTCCCTGGTGCCCCGACGCCGCCGCCGCTCACCGTCGTCGCCTCGTCCCGCCACCGCTTCGCCGACCGCCTCTCCCTCGCCGACCTCCCGAAGCCACGCCGCCCCGCTCCCCGGCAACGCCGGTGAGGCCCCATCTGCCTCCCCCGCTTCCCTCCCCGCGTGCGCCCCACTCCCCGCGGTCACCGCCGCTCCCTTTCGCGCTCACCCCCGCCGCAACCGCCCACGGCTCGCACCTGGCCGCGCTCCGCCTCCCCCCCGCTCGCGCCCGCGCCCGCGCCCGTGCCGCCCACGATCACCACGCGCCACTCGCGCCCCCTAGCCCCTCTTGCCCACACGCATCGCTGCTCCCTGGCCGTGTCCACCATGCGCCAGTAGCCCCCCTCGCACCGCATGACTGCCCTGCTCCCCGCCGCCGCACGCCACGCCGCCTCGCCCCCTACAGCGCCTGCAGGCCGCGCTGCGTCGTGCGCGCGCCCGTGCGTGCCCGCGCCCTGCGGCTTCCCTCGCGCCGTGCTCCTCTGCCTGCGTGCTCGCGTTGCTGCGTGCTGCCACTACTGCTGCAGAGCCCACCCGCTCATCCCGCTGTTGCCCGCGCGGTGATTCCGGCGAGATCCCATGCCATCGCCACCGCGCCTGAGGTCGCCGGCACACGTAGCGCTCGAACCGGCCTCTGTGTCGCTAGCTAGTAGGCCCCTATCCATTAGATTAGGGCGCTAACCCTAATTAGCACTAACTTGAACACTTAGTGGCACTAACAGATGGGCCCAGGGTCTTTAAACACTAACAAAAAGAAAACCCTAAACGGTCACTAACAGTGGGCCCAAGGCCATTAACTTAATTCAAAACAATAAGTTAATTTAAAACTGCCCCTGAGACACTTACAGGTGGGCCCCGATGCCCACTTTGACTGGTCAACATGGACCAGTCAACTGCTGACTGTATAGTTGACTGGTCCCACCAGTCAGCCCCTCTGGTGCACTGTCATACGTCTCCAACGTATCTATAATTTTTTATTGTTCCATGCTGTTATATTATCATTCTTGGATGTTTTACAATCATTTTATAGCAACTTTATATCATTTTTTGGGACTAACCTATTGACATAGTGCCCAGTGCCAGTTGTTGTTTTTTGCTTGTTTTTACTTCACAGAATATAAGTACCAAACGGAGTCCAAATGCAATGAAACTTTTTGGAGATTTTTTTTGGACCAGAAGACACCTTGGGGGCCAAGAAAGCACCAGAGGGGATCCCCGTGGGGACCACAAGACACCTGGGCACGCCAGGAGGCCTAGGCATGCCCAGGTGGATTGTGGCCCGCACGGAGGTGTCCTGCACCGCCTCTTCGCCCTATAAATTCCCAAATATTCCAGAAACCCTAGGGGAGTCAACGAAACACAATTCCAGCCGCCGCAAGTTCCAGAACCACGAGATCCAATGTAACACCATCACAGAGGGGTTCATCATCATCATTGCTGCCTCTCCGATGATGTGTGAGTAGTCCACCATAGACCTAAGAGTCCGTAGGCAGTAGCTAGATGGGTTCCTCTCTCTTTTTGCTTCTCAATACAATGGTCTCTTGGAGATCTATTTGATGTAACTCTTTTTGCGGTGTGTTTGTTGGGATCCGATGAACTTTGAGTTTATTATCAAATCTATATCGATGAATATTATTTGACTTTTCTTTGATCTCTTATATGCATGATTATTTATAGCCTCGTATTTCTTCTTTGAAACTTTGGTTTAGTTAGGCCAACTAGATCGATTTTTCTTGCCATGGGAAGAGGTGATTTGTGATGGGTTCGATTGTGCGGTGTTCTTTCCAGTGACAGAAGGGGCAACAAGACACGCACGTATCGTTGCTATTAAGGATAACAAGATGGGGGCTATTCCTACATGAATAGATCTCGTCTACATCATGTCATCGTTCTTATTGCATTACTCCATTTCTCCATGAACTTAATACACTAGATGCATGCTGGATAGCGATCGATGTGTGGAGTAATAGTAGTAGATGCAGGCAGGAGTCGGTCTACTAATCTTGGACGTGATGCCTATATATTGATCATTGCCTTGGATATCATCATAATTATTTGATCTTCTATCAATTGCCCAACGGTAATTTATTTACCCACCGTATGCTATTTTCTTGAGAGAAGCCACTAGTGAAATCTACGCCCCCCAGGTCTATTCTTTATCATATTTACTTTGAAATCTATTTTTATTCGCTTTTATTTTCAGATCTATTATTCCAAAAACCCAAAAATACCTTGCTGCACTTTTTTGTTACTTATTTTATTTCGCGTTTTATTGGGATCTATTTATCCAATCTACACAATTTTTATCCCGTCAACTTGTCAATTTGTGGCACCGTTACCCGTAGAGGGATTGACAACCCCTCATAAGCTTCGGGTTGCAAGTATTTGTTCTTTGTGTGCAGGTACCGTTTACATAGTGTTGCTTGGTTCTCCTACTGGATTGATACCTTGGTTTCATAACTGAGGGAAGTACCTACCGTAGCTGTACTGCATCATCCCTTCATCTTTGGGGAAATACCGACGTAGTTCAAGCGACGTCAAAAGGAATTTCTGCCGCCGATGCCGGGGAGACATCATCAACATCTATCAGGTTCCTAATCACAAATCTCATCTCCTTGCAATTTACATTATTTGCCATTTGCCTCTCGTTTTCATCTCCCCCACTTCACAAAAATTTACCGTTTTATTCGCCCTCTTTTTTGTTCGCCGTTTTCTCATCAGATCTGTTTTTGTTTGCAATCTTGTTTGCGTAGTCACGATGACTCAAGAAAACACCAAGCTGTGTGATTTTTCCAATACCAATAACAATGATTTTATTAGCACTCCGATTGCTCCTCCTGCCACTAGTGCGAAATCTTGTGATATTAATGCCGCTTTGTTGAATCTTGTTATGAAAGATCAGTTTTCCGGTACTCCTGATGAGGATGCCACGTACCATCTAAACACATTCGTAGAATTGTATGACATGCAAAAGAAAAAAAGATGTGGACAATGATATTGTGAAGTTGAAATTATTTCCTTTCTCTTTGAGGGATCGTGCAAAAATTTGGTTTTCTTCTTTGCCTCGCAATAGTATCGATTCTTGGGATAAGTGCAAAGATACTTTTATTACTAAGTATTTTTCGCCCATGAAAATTATTTCTCTTAGAACTCAAATCATGAATTTTAAGTAACTTGAGCATGAACATGTTGCACAATCTTGGGAAAGAATGAAGTCTCATGGTTTAAGTCTTTGGATGATCATACAATTTTTTTTGCGGGATTGAACTTTATTTCTAGAAATCTTTTAGATTCTGCCGTGGGTGGTACTTTTATGGAAATTACTTTGGGTGAAGCTACTAAATTGCTTGATAATATTATGGCAAATTATTCACAATGGCATACTGAAAGAGCACCGACTAGTAAAAAAGTGAATTCGGTTGTAGAAATTAGTACATTGAGTGAAAAAGTTGATGCTCTTATGATATTGGTTGCTAATAAAAGTGCTCCTATGGATCTTAATGATGTGCCTTTGTCTACTTTGATTGAGCAAAATAGTGATCCCGTAGATGTGAATTTTGTCTCGCGAAACAATTTTAATAACAATGCTTATAAAGGTAATTTTAATCCTAGGCCTTTTCCTGGAAATTCCTCTAATAATTATGGTAGTTCCTATGGTAATTCTTCTTACAATAATAATAGGAACACCTCTGATCTTGAGAATAACATTAAAAAAATTATCAATGCTCAAAAGGTTTTCAATACTACAATAGAAAAAAAGTTGAATAAGATTGATGATATGTCTAGTAGCATTGATAGAATTTCTCACGATGAAGAAAATCTCAAGTTAAAATTTTTTGTACCCAAGGTTGATGAATCAATTAAAGCTTTATTTCTATGTATGAAAGTAAGAAAAGAACCGCTATGCTCAGAGCTAATGGATAATTTTTAGAAAGAGCGTTTTCTAATGATTGCTTTCATAAAAATAATGAAGATCTTAAAGTGATTGGTGTTTCTTCTATTGATTCCTTGTTTAGTAAAATTAAAATTGATGATAAAGGGACTGAAGAAGAGTCAACTTTAGTTAGAGGGCGTCCCGATAATTCGGAGGGTGAAAATCTTGATGAAAAAATTGATAAAAGTGGGTTTGGAGAGGTCAAAACTTTAACTAGTGATGTGCCCACTCTTTTGGATTACAAAGGCTTTAATTATGATAATTGCTCTTTGCTTGAATGTATTTCTTTGTTGCAATCCATGATAAATTCACCCCATGCTTATGAACAAAATAAAGCTTTTACTAAACATATCGTAGATGCCATGATGAAAGTTTTGGAAGAAAAATCGGAATTAGAGATTTCAATATCTAGAAAATTGCATGATGAATGGGAACCTAATATCAAAGTCAAGATTAAAAACTATGAGTGTTTTGCTTTATGTGATTTGGGTGCTAGTGTTTCCACAATTCCGAAATCTTTATGTGATGTGCTTGGTCTTACCGATATTGAAGAATGTTCTCTTAATTTGCACTTGGCGGATTCCACTATTAAAAAGCCTTTTGGAAGAATTAATGATGTTCTTATTCTTGAAAATAGAAATTATGTTTCCATAGATTTTATTGTTCTTGATATTGATTGCAATCCTTCTTGTCCAATTATACTTGGTAGACCATTTTTACGTATTATTGGTGCCGTGATTGATATAAAAGAAGGCAATATTAAATTTCAATTTCCACTAAGAAAGGGTATGGAAAACTTCCCTAGAACAATAATTAAGCCACCATATGAATCAATCATGAGGGCATCCTATGGATCTAAAACTAAAGATGATAATACTTGAATCTATGCATTATGCCAAGCTAGGGGCATAAAACAATAGCGCTTGTTGGGAGGCAACCCAATGAATAAAATTTATTTTTGCCTTTTTCTTTATATTCTTGAGTGTTTACACAATTATGCCTATGTTATTATTGTGTTTTTTATGTTTTAATTAGTATTTGTTCCAAGTAAAGCCTTTGGGGGCTTTGGCGATAGTTGATTTGATCCTGTTGAAAAACAGAAACTTTTGCGTCGAGTAACAGAATTGTTCAAATTCACCGAAGCAATGAAAAATTCTGAATTTTTTATACCAGATTGATATAGAAATTTACTCTATATTTTATAATTTTCCGAATTTTTGGAGTTAAATAAGTATGAGAAAAAAATGAATCTTAACAGACTGTTCTGTTTTTGACAGATTCTGTTTTCTTTGCATTATGTGCTTATTTTGATGAATCTACGGATTGTATCGGGGGTTATAAGCCATGGTAAAGTTAGAATACAGTAGATATAATGCAATAACAAAATTTGAATGGATTTTCTATAGTACTTAAAGTAAAGATTGGTTTTCTTATACTAACGGATCTCACGAAGGTTTTGTTAAGTTTTGTGTGATTGAAGTTTTTAAGTTTTGGGTGAGATCGCGATGGATGAAGGAATAAGGAGTGAAAAGAGACTAAGCTTGGGGATGCCCCATGGCACCCCAAGTTAATATTCAAGAAGAACCAAGCAACTAAGCTTGGGGATGCCCCGGAAGGCATCCCCTATTTCTTCTAACGACCATCGTTATTTTACTTGGAGCTATATTTTTATTCGTCACATATCATGAGTTTTGCTTCGAGCGTCTTGTATTATATGAGTCTTTGCTTGTTTTGCTTTTTAGTTTTTCACAAGTATCCTTTCTGGACACACCTATTTGAGAGAGCCAAAATTATGCTATGATTTGTTAGAATTGCTCTTTATGCTTCACTTAAATTTTTTGAGCTATGGAATTGCTCTAGTGCTTCACTTATATCTTTTTTAGCACGGTGTGCTTTAACAGTTTTGAAGAAATGCTCTCATGCTTCACTTAGATTTATTTGAGAGTTAGTAAATTTTTGAAGAAATTCTCTCATGCTTCACTTATATTATTTTGAGAGACGAAATTTTTTATGCTCATGTTCTTCACTTAGATTTGTTTGAGCTGTCAAAAGCAATTGCAATATATGAAATTAGTCCCAGAGTGATAGATATTCAAGGGGATATAGTAAAAACTTTCATGAAGATCATTGGACAAAATAAACTTGACTCTTTGTAATAGTTTTGAGATATGATGATAGCGATATGTGAGTCATGTTGGTGAGTAATTGTGCTTTAGTAAGAATATTGGTGTTAAGGTTTGTGATTCCCTATGCAAGCACGAAAGTCAATAGTTATGCAATGAAATTACGTCCTACTTGTGGTGCATTATTCGGTGTTAGGTATGCTTAATGCTCGCTTATGTGATTTTTCGTTTCTTGGTTGGTTGCTTCTCAATCTTTTTGCCAGCCTCCACTTGTACTAAGTAGAAATACTACTAGTGCATCCAAATTCTTTAAAACCAGTTTTGCCACATGAGTCCACCATACCTACATATATGCGGTATTTCCATGCCGTTCTAAGCAAATTTGTATGTGCCATCTCTAATTATCAAAATAAAATTCCTTTTTTGTGTGCTCATACCGCTCATGAAGCGGCATGGGGTGGCCAATATTTTCCATGCTAGATGTGTTATTCTCAAGATGAGTGTTTATTCACTTGTCATTGCACGAGAGTATGGCGGTAATAGGGATGCCCAGTCCCGAAATGAAAAAGAAATTTACTTTATGTTGTCAAATAATAAATTCCTTGGAAAGTGTTGGTATGGACGGTACCCGTGGATACGGTTAACCGTGGAATGTGAAAGAATGGTGGAAAAAGGAATAAACTTTATTTTCTGTTTGGGAAACTCCTATGATATATCTATCATGGAAAGTGTTGGGAATTACTCGGTCATTTTTGTTGACGGGAATAGTATGCCTCTCAAAAAATTTTATCTCTCAATTTAAGCTTTGAGCTCTGGCACCTCTACAAATCCCTACTTCCCTCTGGGAAGGGCCTATCTATTTACTTTATGCAATTTTTATTTTTTATTTGAGTCTCCATCTTCTCTTATAAAGCACCAACTAAGGGACACTATGATCATAAGTGTGTTTCATGAATGGATCAATGATTGAGCATGATGGGCTAGGGATAACTTTCTTTAGTGTTGATATTTTGAAAGACATGGTTGCTTGTTGATATGCTTGAGTATTGAAATCTTCATGTCAAAACTAGACTATTCCTTTGAACCATATAAAAGTTCAAATGTCCATGCTACAAAAGAAAAGAATATGAGATGAACATGTTAGGCAGCATTCCACATCAAAAATTCTGTTTTTATCATTTACCTACTCGAGGGCGAGTAGGAATTAAGCTTGGGGATGCTGATACGTCTCCAACGTATCTATAATTTTTGCTTGTTCCATGCTATTATATTATCATTCCTGGATGTTTTACAATCATTTTATAGCAACTTTATATCATTTTTTGGGACTAACCTATTGTCATAGTGCCCAGTGCCATTTGCTGCTTTTTGCTTGTTTTTTACTTCGTAGAATATCAGTACCAAATGGAGTCCAAATGCAGCAAAACTTTTTGGAGAATTTTTCTGGACCAGAAGACACAACATGGGCCAAAGAAGTACCAGAGGGGAGGCCCGAGGTGGGCACAACCCACCTGGGCGCGCCCAAGAGCCCAGGCGCGCCCAGGGGGTTGTGCCCCCCTCGGTGGCCTCCCGCACCGCCTGTTCGCCCTATAAATCCCCAAATATTCTAGAAACCCTATGGGAGTCAACGAAACACAATTCCAGCCGTCGCAAGTTCCAGAACCACAAGATCCAATCTAGACACCATCATGGAGGGGTTCATCATCCTCATTGGTGCCTCTCCGATGATGCGGGAGTAGTTCATCATAGACCTACAGGTCCGTAGGCAGTAGCTAGATGGCTTCCTCTCTCTCTTTTGATCCTCAATACAATGGTCTCTTGGAGATCTATTTGATGTAACTCTTTTTTACGGTGTGTTTGTTGGGATCCGATGAACTTTGAGTTTATGATCAGATCTATATCCAGGAATATTATTTGAGTCTTCTTTTGATCTATTATATGCATGATTATTTATAGCCTCATATTTCTTCTTTGAATCTTTGGTTTAGTTAGGCCAACTAGATCGATTTTTCTTGCCATGGGAAGAGGTGCTTTGTGATTGGTTCGATCGTGTGGTGTTCTTTCCCAGTGACAGAAGGGGCAGCAAGACACGCATGTATCATTGCTATTAAGGATAACAAGATGGGGGCTATTCCTACATGAATAGATCTCGTCTACATCATGTCATCGTTCTCATTGCATTACTCCGTTTCTCCATGAACTTAATACACTAGATGCATGTTGGATAGCGATCGATGTGTGGAGTAATAGTAGTAGATGCAAGCAGGAGTCGGTCTACTAATCTTGGACGTGATGCCTATATATTGATCATTGCCTTGGATATCGTCATAATTATTCGATCTTCTATCAATTGCCCAACAGTAATTTGTTTACCCACCGTATGCTATTTTTTTGAGAGAAGCCACTAGTGAAATCTACGGCCCCCGGGTCTATTCTTTATCATATTTGCTTTGAGATCTATTTTTATTCGCTTTTATTTTCAGATCTATTATTCCAAAAACCCAAAAATACCTTGCTGCACTTTTTTGTTACTTATTTTATTTCGCGTTTTATCGAGATCTATTTATCCAATCTACATATTTTTATCCCGTCAACTTGACAATTTCTGGCACTGTTACCCGTAGAGGGATTGACAACCCCTCATAAGCGTCGGGTTGCAAGTATTTGTTCTTTGTGTGCAGGTACCGTTTACATAGTGTTGCTTGGTTCTCCTACTGGATTGATACCTTGATTCCATAACTAAGGGAAATACCTACCATAGCTGTACTGCATCATCCCTTCCTCTTTGGGGAAATGCCGACATAGTTCAAGCGACATCACTCAACATGACAAAAACCACTCTTTGCAATTGGGGTCCTTCTCTAGTTACTGACGTGATCCTTAAAGACTTTGTGGACCAAGGTCTCCTGGTGACTCAGGAAGAGATTGGCTGGCGAGTTAGCCAAGGAGAGAATGTTCCCAATCCTGGCGAAGGAGAAGTGATAGTTTTCACTGATCATATTCTCAGGGGCTTCACACCGCCCGGGTCAAAGTTCTTTCGAGACATCTTGCACTATTTCAACCTTCATCCTCAAGATATAGGCCCAAATTCAGTAACAAACATTTGCCATTTTCAAATCTTTTGTGAAGTTTATCTGCAAGTAGAGCCCACTGTCGCTCTCTTCAAGGAATTCTTTTATATAAACCGCCAGACTGAGTGCGCAAGTGGTCTGACTCAGGAATTAGGCAGAATCTCAATCCAGAGACATAGAGATGGCGGCTTTCCTGCAGCTACCTTACTAAGCCATCCTAAAGGATGGGTAAAAACTTGGTTCTACTGCAAGAACACCGCCCCAGCCAATGAGAACCCTCTACCGGGTTACTGGGTCGATCGCCTTCCTATTGATTTTGACCGGCGAAGCAAACTTCTTCCGGATGAACATACTGAGGCACTCTGATACTATCCCAAAGTGTCAGCTTTGCTAGCCAACGGACTAACTGGAGTTGACCTAGCCCGCTGCTGGGTCTCATGGAAAATTCTTCCCTTAAGCCGCCGGCCCAGTTTGATGTATGAATATTCAGGCGAGTCAGATGATCCTCAACGGTATAGCTCTGATAACTTCACTGCTGAAGAAGTTTTTCAAGCTGTGAATTCTTTACTTGGGGAGTCTCAAGAGAATTGTAACAAGACAGGACTGTTACCATTCTTCAAACACAACCCGGCCCCAGCTGTAAGTATTATTTTATATTCGGCTTAAACATTCCTGATCTTATTCTGTGTCTCACTGATCAACCTTTTTTATTATGCAGCCCAACTCCACCTTCTGGAAAAGGAAGATAAAGACTGCTGTGGCCAAGACCAGAACTGGCCCAAAATCTAAGAAGAACAAGCCAGCTGTTGTAGCCGAGCCGGCTGCCGTGGGCGAGTCAGCTGACGCCGACGATCAATCAGAGGTAGAACTTGATTCTCTTGGCCGATTCTTTGTTGAATTAGCTGACACCTCTTGTTCTCAGGATGAGGCTGCTACAAGACGGGCTGGCGACTCTGAGATAATTCCTATCTCTTCCAGCTCAGACTCCGCACCTCCAGAGAGGATACGGCGGATTGTCCGGAAAGTAAAGTTTTATTGTCCGGAAAGTAAAGTTTTCTCACCCAGATGCTCACTTAGATCCACACTTTATTTTGAAGAAAACTCAGCATGACCTAAGACGCCAGACTCGAAGTGGCGGCTCAGGCGATTTAGTGGCCTGGTTAAGTCATGAACCCTCTGCCCGAAAGCGGCCTGCTGAAGTGCCACTCCATCCAACTTATTCTTTGCCCAAAGCTTGTTTTATAAGACGTCCGCTTAACCCTTCTGACCCCAATTACCAGGAGTCATCACCGTCTACAGGCGGCTCATCTCAAACACAGCTTCCTGCCTTCATTGTTAACCCAGGGTAAGTATTTGCATTTGTCGACAATTAAAAACTTGTTGTCATATATTCATGATCATCTTATCCTGGTCTCAGGGCCAAAGCAAAAAATAGTAAGAAACAAAAGGTGGGTGGCTCTTCCAAGTCCCCGAAGTCTCTGAGCCTGAGAAACAGGTGCTGGAAACCACTGAGGTCCCAACCCAAAATTCTGAAGAACCTCTCAAAAATGATGCGCCTCCGCGGACTGACGCAACAACTTTTGAGGCCATGGATACTGAAGCTAACACGGCAGATAATCGTGACCTGCCAAGTCCTATTCCCTCCTCAACTCCTGTCAAGCCAGTTGAAGAAATTCCTTCTGAGAAGAACACTGATGATATTACTATTACTGGGGCGAGTTATAAAGCGCCGGGAATCTCCAATGTGCTAGCTAAGCATACTGCTAAGGAAGAAGCACCCTTATTGGAGAAAGGCAAGACAAAACTTGATCTGCAAAACTATGCAGAGTTCAGTGCAGCTGAATTACATGCGGGATATTTAAGCCGCCTTCATACAAGCCGTGATATGGAAGCCGGCTTAGTAAACATGATGAGGCAAAAGTATGAGGTATGGATGAACTTAACCCCTCTCAGTCTTGTATATATATACTCACATAGCCCCCAAGTCTTAAGCATAGGAAAATCATTGAGTATGTTTGAGACTTATGAAGATTTCCAAAGTGTAGCCCCCAAGGGCCGGCTTATCTTTATGAGAAAAGCCGGGTCTTTCAAATGCATTCTTTTTGAAGACATATTTTATAGTCTCCAAGGGCCGGCTTATCTCTATAAGATGAGTCGGGTCTTTAAAATGACCAATTTGAAGAATCGCCTATAGCCCCCAAGGGCCGGCTTATCTGTATAAGATGAGTTGGTTCTTCTGTAGTATAGACTCAAAAATCATCGTACATTAGCCCCCAAGTGCCAAGGATATTACTTGCAATGTGCTTGGGACTTGAATATTTTTGACCATAACACATCTGCTCAATGCTAATTCAATCAACCTAACAATCATTTAAATGACATTTTTGTTTATAACCCTTGGCAGGAAGCTTTAAGTCTGGGTGAGTCAAACATGGCCAGCTTAAAGAAAAACTTGGAAATAGAGCAAGCTGAACGTGCCAAGGCTGAGTTAAATTTGAAATCTTCCTTGGAAGATATTGAAAAGATCAAGGCCAACTTTGATGCTGAAAGAGCCGCCTAGGAAACAGAAAAGGACACGCTGTTGAAAAGAGCGGAAGACGCTGAGAACCAGCTTAAACCAGTGACTGAGGAATTGTCTGGTTTAAAGAATCATATTTCCCAAATGACAGCCGCTATTTTCGGTAACAAAATCATTCAATGAATTAGAACCAATTGGCATGGCGACTTAAAATTCTTAATCTGCCTAGCGACTCAAAATCCTTGATTTATTAACTCGCCTGAGTATTCTTTGTTTTCCATGCACGACAGGTACCAGAAGTGCCAACCTTGGACAAAATATGCTAGTGAAGCTGAAGGCCATCTATACTTTGACGGAAAAACTATATGCTAGCAGCCTGCGTACTCTCATGGCGATATCTAATGGTAAAAGACCAACACAGCTTATCAAAGAGGTGTTGGATCAACTGTCCACAATACCCAGTCAGATTAAAGAACTGAAAAGATCAGCCGCCCGTGCAGGAGCTATAGCTGGGTTAGGTCGGGCAAAAGCTTATCAAACTGAGCTTGATCCTGAAGAGATGGCAGGCGGGTTCCCAGAATACAAGGATGACGGCTCTGCCTTCAATGAATCATATTACGCCAAATGCCTCAAGGAAATGCGTCCCTTAGCGTGTAAACTTACACAAGAACTTGATCTGCAAATTTACTAGCAGGCTTATGATGGCAATAACAAACGAATCAAGTCGCCCTCGTTTGACGTTGTCGACATGACTCCCCAAAGGCGTAAGCATACCTTTGCCTCTGACATTGATCCTTGTATTGTCATGATTGATGAAGCGACCTTTGAGGCCTTAACGGGTATCGACTGGACTTTGGCCAATCTTTAGATTGCAAGAGAAGAAGAGCCGGCACAGGATGAGCTGGCGACCTCCAGTGCAAGATGCCAAGATGAGTGCTAACCCAGCAAGCATAACCCGACCCTTCCAAAAGGAGCAGTAGTAATGTAACTCCGTAAAAAACTCGGTGAAACTTTTTGGGCTCAGCTGAAGCCTTGTAATAGCTTTAGCTTTAAAGTAGTTATCTGCCTTGTCATGCCTTCGTGCATGTTTTTGAATTGATGAACAAACAATCAGATGATCCGGTTTCTTTGTATGCCCGATCAAGCTATATATGCGGCTGTGCCTTGTTTTATACCACCTTTGAATTCAGGCAATCTTTATGCCTTGATATGTAATCCGTAAAAGGGCTGTCAATTTTTCTACTGGCGACTTATAGTCAAAAGCCAGGGCGGGATAATAACCCAAAGCCTTATAGTCATGAAAGACTTTGAATATTCACTTGGCGACTCATGGCCTTCATGTTAACTCGGACCTTACTTGATCCAGGGACTTATATCCTGCATATAAGCAAAATTATAAAATTCCTGTAGAAACAGAAATAGAGAATATAAACATATATATCTCAATTTTTATAAGTCGGCTTTTAAGGCGCAATGATGAAGAAATTGGCCTCTTAAGGCGTAACTCTTGCTTTTATGAAGCATGGCTTAATATCCTTTCTTGAGCCGGCTCTCTCGTGACATAATCCACCATTTTAACCTTAACTAGTTCAGGGTCATAAAAGATTGACTGTTAAGAGTACGGCGGGTCACATAATGGAGTAGCAACAAACACACGGGTGTGAGTTTATCCTCGCTCTCTGTAAGCCGGCTCTCACGTGACAAGAACCACCGTTTTAACCTTGACTATTTCATGGTCATAAAAGATTGACTGTCAAGAGTACGGTGGGTCACCTAGTGGAGTAGCATCTTGCATACAGGCAGGTTTAACCCATATAATGGCGTTTATATGCCGGTCAAGAGGGTATTAAAGCTAAAGTCGATGAGTTGGAAGTCCCCAAGTGACCTTATGATCAATTAATAAAGACTCATGCATAGAAAATATGAGATGAAACGACAGAGGCCGCGAATGTTGGGGATGCCGGCTTTATTACGTTGATCATAAAAAGATATATACATTGACAAAGTTATGTACAATGAAAAGAGCCAAAAGGCTTAAGTGTAATAAGGCCTAAGATGAGCAATGTCCCAAGGCCTGTTGGTCTCCCCCTCAGAGGTACGTGACTTGTCATGTTCACGTATGTCAATGAGATAATAAGACCCGTTGTTGAGGTTTTTGCTAACCACAAAGGCCCCTCCCAAGGAGACGATAACTTATGCATGCCTGTCTGATCTTGAATCAAACGGAGCACTAAGTCGCCCTCCTGGAACGTCCGGCTTCGAACTCTGCGGCTGTGATAGCGACGCAGGTCTTGTTGGTAAATTGCTGAGCGAGCTGCTGCGTGGTCAAGTTCTTCATCCAAGGCATCCAGGGCATTTTGACATGCCGTCTCATTGTCTGTTTCAACATAAGCCACCACCCTAGGCGAGTCATGACGAATATCACTTGGAAGAACTGCCTCATCACCATAAACCATGAAGAAGGGTGTATAACCCATTGACCTGTTGGGGGTGGTCCTAATACTCCAAAGGACTGAGGGAAGCTCCTCCACCCAACAACCCAAAGTTCGTGCCAGAGGAACCATGAGCCAGGGCTTGATCCCTTGTAATATTTCCTGGTTAGCGCGTTCTGCTTGACCATTGGACTGCGGATGAGCTACCGAGGATACATCAAGACGGATGTGCTCTCTTTGACAAAACTTTTTCATAGCACCCTTAGACAGGTTTGTGCCATTATCAGTGATGATACTATGAGGATAACCAAAGCAGAAGATCAGCTTTTTAACAAACTAAACTGCAGTTGCTGCTTCACAATTGCTAACTGGTTCTGCTTCAACCCACTTGGTAAACTTGTCAACTGCCACCAAGAGGTGGGTCTTCTTGTCCTTAGATCTTTTGAACGGCCCAACCATATCAAGCCCCCAGACTGCAAACAGCCAAGTGATGGGAATCATCCGTAACTCCTGAGCCGGAACATGAGCTTGCCTTGCAAATTTCTGACACCTATCGCATTTACTAACAATGTCCTCTGCATCATCATGAGCCGTCAGCCAGAAAAACCCATGACGAAAAGCCTTTGCCACCAAAGACCGTGACTCGGCATGATGACCACAATCACCTGCATGAATCTCGTGTAGAATCTCACGTCCTTCTTCAGGGGAAACACAACGCTGGAATACGCCAGTCACACTGCATCTGTGTAACTCACCGTTGATAATGGTCATGGACTTGGATCGTCTTGTGATCTGTCACGCCAGATTTTCATCATCTGGTAACTCGCCCCGGGTCAGGTAAATCAGATAAGGCATCGTCCAGTCAGGAATAGCCCATAGAGCCGCCACCAACTGTCCCTTCGGGTCAGGAATAGCAAGATCTTCCTCTGAAGGCAATTTGACAGAAGGATTATGTAACACATCAAGGAACACATTGGGGGGAACCGGCTTACGCTGTGACCCAAGCCGAGATAGTGCATCGGCCGCCTCGTTCTTACGCCGGTCTATGTGATCCACTTGGTACCCCTTAAAGATCCACTCGGTACCCCTTAAAGTGACCAGCGATGTTGTCAACTGCCTGTCGATAAGCCGCCATAAGCAGGTCTTTAGAATCCCACTTTCCTGAGACCTGCTGAGCCACCAAGTCTGAGTCGCCCAAACATCTAACCTGGCTCAGGTTCATCTCTTTGGCCATTCGGAGGCCATGGAGCAAAGCTTCATACTCAGCTGCATTGTTAGTACAAGGGAACATGAGCCTTAAAACATAACAAATTTTGTCACCTCATGGAGACTCCAGGATGACTCCAGCCCCTGAGCCTTCCAACTGTCTGGACCCATCAAAGTGTATAGTCCAGTATGTATTGTCAGGCTTCTCCTCAGGGGTTTGCAGCTCCGTCCAATCATTTATAAAATCCACCAAAGCTTGAGACTTGATGGCTGTTCTAGGCACATACTTCAGATGATGAGGTCCAAGCGCAATGGCCCACTTAGCAACCCGGCCAGTAGCCTCTCTGTTTTGAATTATGTCGCTAAGTGGAGCAGAACTGACCACTGTAATTGGATGTCCAAGGAAATAATACTTAAGTTTACGGCTGGGCATGAACACCCCAAACACCAGCTTCTGCCAATATGGGTATCTTTGCTTTAACTTCGTAAGGACTTCACTGACATAATAAGCCGGCCGCTGAACTGGATACTCTTTAGCCGCCTCCCTGCGCTCCACGACAACTGCAACACTAAAGGCTTTATTATTAGCTGCCACATATAGGAGAAAATGCTCTTTGTCTATGGGAGCAGCCAAGATGGGCGGCTCAGCCAACTGCTTTTTGAGTGCCTCAAACACCTCATTAGCTGCATCACTCCAGACGAAATGATCAGTTTTCTTCATCATCTGATATAAAGGAATTGCCTTCTCTCCAAGGTGGCTTATGAACCGGCTTAGGGCTGCGATACGACCTGCCAGGCGCTGAACGTCATTGATACACGCTGGCTTAGAAAGAGAGGTTATTGCCTCAATCTTCTCCGGGTTAGCCTCAATGCCCCTCTCTGAGACTAAGAAGCCTAGCAGCTTTCCAGCTGGCACACCAAAAGCACACTTGGCTAGGTTAAGCATCATCTTGTACACCCTGAGATTGTCAAAGGCCTCCTTCAAGTCATCAAGCAAGGTTTCTTTCTTTCGGGACTTGACCACGATGTCATCCACATAAGCATGAACATTCCGGCCAATCTGCTTGTGAAAGCAATTCTGAACACATCGTTGGTAAGTCACCTGGGCACTCTTGAGCCCAAAAGGCATAGACACATAACAGAAAGCTCCAAAGGGGGTGATGAAAGCTATCTTTTCCTGATCTTCCACTGCCATCTTGATCTGATGATAACTAGAATATGCATCCAGGAAACACAAACTTTCGCAACCCGCCGTAGCATCAATTTTATGGTCGATACGAGGGAGAGCGAAAGGATCAACCGGACACGCCTTGTTAAGATCTGTGTAGTCAACACACATGCGCCAAGTGCCATTCTTTTTAAGCAACAGCACAGGGTTAGCTAGCCACTGAGGATGGAACACCTCAATTATGAACCCGGTAGCTAGGAGCCGGGCTACTTCTTCCCCAATAGCCTTACGCCTCTCTTCATTAAAACGATGAAGGAACTAGCAAACAAGTTTCATCTTAGGATCAATATTAAGTCGGTGCTCAGCGAATTCTCTCGGTACACCTGGCACATCAGAAGGTTTCCATGCGAAGATGTCCCGATTCTCACGGATGAACTCAATGAGTGCGCTTTCCTATTTAGTATCCATCCCTGTCCCAATGGTGAACTGCTGAGAAGAATCACCAGGAACAAAATCAACTTGTTGTGTGTCTTTGGTCGACTTAAACTTAAGTGGCGGGCCAGTCTCTATGGTGGGTTTCTTCAGAGGGGTCATATCGGCCTAGTCAACATTATCCTTATAATACTTGAGCTCCTCCGTGGCACAAGCTGACTCTGCGTAAGCCGCATCTCCCTCCTCACACTCCAGGGCGAGTTTGCGATTCCCATGAACTGTGATCGTCCCCTCCGGTCTTGGCATCTTGAGCTGCAGATAGACATAACAAGGGTGAGCCATGAACTTAGCATAAGCCGGCCGTCCAAATAGAGCATGATATGGGCTCTTAATCTTGACCACCTCAAACCACAGTGTTTCTGATCTATAATTGTTTTCATCACCAAAGGCCACTTCCAGTGATATTTTCCCGACAGGGTAAGCCGACTTGCCAAGAACCACTCCATGAAAAACTGTGGAAGACAGCTTGAGGTCCTTGTCAGTCAAACTCATCCGACAGAAGGTATCATAATACAATATATTGATGCTACTGCCACCATCCATGAGCACTTATGTAAATTTGTAACCCCCCACCCGAGGGGCTACTACCAGGGCTAGATGACCCGGATTATCAACTCGGGGCGGGTGATCCGCCCTGCTCCATGTGATTACCTGCTTTGACCACCTTAAATATTGAGGCACTGCCGGCTCAACTACGTTAACCGCTCGCTTATGGACCTTCCGGTCATGCTTGCACGTGTTTGTAGTGAAGACGTGATATTGACCACTTTTAAGCTTCTTTGGGTTACTCTGATACCCTGACTGATTGCTATGCTGCTGGTTACCCTGACCAGACTATTGATGATGACCACCATTATTACCTTGATCCTGATAGCCAGAATTTGAGCCGCCACCACCAAAGCCGGACCCCTGGAAACCAGATCCTGACCCGCCGCGTGATCCATTGTTGTTACCATGATGCTGGTTAAAGCTCTGATTCCTGAACTCCCGCATGATATAACAATCCTTCCAAGCATGAGCCGACGGCTTGTTAGGATAACTGTGTTTAGGACAGGGGTCATTGAGCATTGCTTCAAGATTAAAAGGCTTTCCACTGAACGGCGGCTTGCCGTTACCATTGCGGCGGCTTGCCGTTACCATTACCATCAGCAACAAAATCTGACCCACCGTCAAACTACTTGTGCTTCCCCCCATTGTTCTGGTTATTCTGATTACCATGCTGAGTCAAGGCGTGTTGCTGCTGGCCCTTGCCACCACCGTTTTTCTTTCCCTTACCAGACTTATCATCATCAGAGCTTGGATCCTTGGTAGTATCAGAGTCGCCATACCTAGTAAGCACATCCATGAGTTTGCCCTTATTGGTACACTTACGCTTGAGCCGCCCTAACTTCTGTTTAAGGGGGTCAAAGTGACAGTTTTTCTCCAAAAGCAGCACAGCTTGAGCCTCCCCAATACTCTCTGAGGAATGTATGATGGTCGCAACCCGGCACGCCCAATGATGGGCTGACTCATCCTCTCGCTGCACACAGTGCTCCAAATCAACAATCATCATTGGCTGCTTACAAGTTCCTTGAAAGTTATTGATAAAGCTATCCTTCAACTCTGCCGAAGTGTTGATAGAGTTGGGGGCAGGTTTTTTAACCATGTACGAGCCGGTCCTTCCAACATCATAGTGAAGTATTTGGCACAGACTGCATCATTGACATCCAGCATCTCCATGGCCAGCTCATAACTCTCAATCCAAGCCTCTGGAGGGAGATCCGCCGTGTAATTGGGCACCTTGTGAGGGCCTTTAAAATCCTTGGGCAGGCACTCATTACGCAAAGCCGGCACTAGGCACGGCACTCCAATTGTCCTGGAATTTGTTCTGGCTCCCACCGAGACTGAGGGGGTCGCAGAAGGCTGCTGATAAGCCCCCTGGTTAGCCGCTGCTGCCTCCTCGCAGCGGGCTCTGGCCTCATCCATGATTGCCTGAGCGTCTGTCCTCGGTTTAAGGGGCGAGTTAACACGGGGCGGGTTGCGACGCCACTCACTACTGGAGACTGCGGGCGACTCAACATGCTGGCTATAACTAAGACTCAGTAGGGGAGTTGAATGCACTCGATCACGACTGTATGAATATTTCTCCTGTTGTGCAATCGCTGTTTGAAGTAGCTCTATGGCGTTCCGTGCCTCCACCGCAATGGGCGAATCACCAGTAATTGGGAGCGCATTGAGCCGCGTAGCCGCAGCTATCATGTTATCCACCGGGTTAGAGAAGTATCCCCGCGGTGTTACGAAACGCTGAGGCAGGGTCTGGCCTCGGCGGGGCGGCTCTGGCTGACGAGGCTGAGCCGCTGCCCTGTTCCCAGGCGCCTCTGCAGTCGGGGGTACACCTGGTGGAGTACTCGTCCCTACCCCCGGCGTGTTAAAAAGATTCATGGGTTCATAAACCAAAGGCAAACGGGACTGGTGCCTCCTCCGAAGGACCGCATTGGAGGCGTTCTGATCCAGACTTAAACGCCAAGCCTCCGCTTTCAAGCGCTCCGACTCAGCATTGTTCTGAGCCTGTACGGTTGCCATCCGAGCGTTTTCGGCATTGATATCCTCCTTGACCTTGGTCATCTGGTCCCTAAGCTTCGCGATCTCTACATTACGCTCTGCTTGATTTTCCGCCGTGACTTCAGTCACCAGCAAGGTCATCAGAGTTCCCATTAGATCAGACAAGACTTAAACCAGTGGCCTGTCTGAGCCGGACGCACCAGCCGCTGCAGCCGCCGGGTCAGCTGTTGCAGTTGCCCCCGCCATTGAAGAATTGAGAGCCGGCACTGTGCCTGCCATGAAGATGGCGGCTCGTAGGGGTCTGGAATACTGTTGCCATCGGAATAGCCCCCGAGCCCACCATCCTGAAGCTGATAGATTGATTCCTTCTCTCCAATTGAGGACTCATCACCTGAGTAGATGAGAGTCTCTCCCCCAGATGCGGAATTTTCCGCAAGTTCCATCCCTTGCGTGAAGCCTACGAAAGCATGCCTTCGTCAAGCTTGGACCCGGGTGGGTTGCATGCGCCAAGCCGGCTCGATGATGTCGGTGCAAAGGTCTGACTCAGGCTCTGACCCGCCGATCTTGCCGATGAAGACGTGGATTCCGCCGAAGGGGACCCGGTACCCGTACTCGATTGAGTCGGCCTCGGGGCCCCAGCCAGCATCGTCGATGTAGAGCTTGCCGCGGTGACTCTTGGTCATCCTGCCAACGGCGTATCCCTCGATCCCTGGGAAAGAGCCCTTCAAGAACTCAAAACAACCGTGCGCTGGCCCCACAGTGGGCGCCAACTGTCGTGGTTTTGTCACGGCAAATGTCCTAGTGAAAGGACTTAAGCGTGAAGCCATCGCAATGATGATTAGCTTGTTGGGGTTGAGCGAGACGAGAGACACAGGTTTACCCAGGTTCGGCCCCTCGCGGTGGAGGTAAAAATCTACTCCTGCTCTTGTTGCTATTGCTTGAGTATCGATTACAAGGGATCGGATTCGCTTGACCCAGGTATCGATTGATTGTCACCTGTCTATTCTATGACGGGGACTCGCCTTTATATACAGGTCGAGGCCGCCATCTTACAAGAGTCCGGGTCGGGTTACGACATGTGCTCGAGCCTTACTCTAAGTCGCCTTGCTTTACAAGGTAAATCATTACATGGTGGGTTACACCCATGGGTCGCCTTCTGACCTTGGGTTCTAAGCCGGCCCATCTTGTGAGCCGCCTTCTTGATACTGCATCCTGACGATCTTGGCCTATCAGAGGCCTAGCTCCTTAAGTTGCCAACGATCTGACCCAGCCCTATTAGGGCGGGTTATATCCCCAACACCCACCATGTGCTATTTTCTCGAGAGAAGCATCTAGTGAAATCTACGGCCCCCGGGTCTATCTTTTATCATATTGCTTTCCGATCTATTTTTCATCGCATTTGTTTCCAGATCTATTATTCTAAAAACCCAAAAATACTTTGCTGCACTTTTTATTTGCATCTTTTATTTCGCATTTTATTCAGATCTATTTATCCAAACAGATACAAAACAATCTATCTTTTTACCGAGGAGGGATTGACAACCCCTCTTACGCGTTGGGTTGCGAGGATTTGTTCTTTGTGTGCAGGTACCGTTTACATAGTGTTACTTGGTTCTCCTACTGGATTTTTTTGAATTAAGTTAAATAATAATAATTTCAAAAAATGTTTAAAACTTTGAAAATAAATATAAAATAATCCGTAACTCAGATCAAAATACTTTATACATAAAAGTTGCTCAGAAAAACATGATGATTCCGAATACGCCCTCCGTTCGTCTGTCACACGTCCCTAGCATAGCGAACATGGAACCGCCCCATCGGTTTCATTTGTCCGAAAATGCCAAACACCGGGAATACTTTCCCGGATGTTTTCCCCTTCGCCGGTATCACCTAGTACTGTGTTAGATCACACCTAGCACCGCTATTTGCCTTGTCATGCATCGTCATGCATCTGTTTGCATTGTATTCATTGTTTCTTCCCCCTCTTCTCTCCGGTAGACTTCTAGACTAACGTCGCTGCTGCCCTGTTCGACTACGGTGTCGATGGCCCCCCTCCTTATCGATAGAGCTTCTAGGCAAGCAAAACCCCCTTGATCATTCCGATGTCGCTTACTTCTTCTCTCTATTGCTTGCATTAGAGTAGTGTAGCTGTTGCTGCTTTTGGTTTGATCCTATTCTGCTGCATAGCATGTCCTTGCTACTACTGTTGATACCTTTACCTGCAATCCTAAATGCTTAGTATAGGATGGTAGTTTATCATCAGTGGCCCTACATTCTTGTCTGTCTGCCATGCTATACTATCGGGCCATGATCACTCGGGAGGTGATCACGGGTATATATATATATATATATATATATATTATACATAATACATGTTGTGACTAAAGTCGGGTCGGCTCGTAGAGTACCCGCGAGTGATTCACGGATGTGGGTGCTAAAGGGACAGGTGGTTCCATCCAAGTAGTGGTGGACCTGGGTTCCCGACTCCCCCCTAAGTGATACCTTGTGGCGGAGCGACAGTGCAGGTTGAGACCACCCAGGAGAGATGTGGGCCTGGTCCCTGGTCGGCGTCCGTGGTTACTTCTAAATAACACGCTTAACGAGTTTGGATATTTGATCTGAGTTGGTCGTTGGCCTATTACGCACTAACCTCCACGCGGGACAAGATATGGGCAACCGACGTCGTAGTATCAGCCGAAGCTTTCTAGACATCAGCGACTGAGCGGCGCATGCCCGGGTGGTCAGCGTAAAGGAACCGCTTTGTAATGGAGGTTGCCAGGACTGATCCCGGCCGCCCTCGCAACGTGCAGGAGTGCAACGAGGGATGGGCCCAAGACCCCTGTGCGCTTAGGATTTAGACTGGCGTGCTGACCTCTCTATTGGGCCTAGGTAGGGCTGTGACGTGTTGATCTTCCGAGGCCGGGCATGACCCAGGAAAGTGTGTCCGGCTAGAGTGATCGAGAGTGTCAGGTAATGTGGTGCACCCCTGCAGGGAAGTTGATCTATTTGAATAGCCGTGTCCACGGTAACAGGACGACTTGGAGTTGTATTCCAACCTCTTACAATTAGAATCAGATACTTAATAAAACACACCCAGATAAGTGCCAGATACAACCCGGTGATCGCCCTCTCATAGGGAGACGAGGAGAGGATCGTCGGGTAGGATTATGCTATACGTTGTCACTTGATACTATACCAGCTACTCTCTTATATTGCTGCAAGATGGTGGCTGCCAGAGGCGTAGTATTCAATAGGACTAGCTTCTTCCCCTCTTATTCTGGCATTCTGCAGTTCAGTCCACATATACTACCCATTTCATCGATACCAATGCATATGTAGTGTAGATCCTTGCTTGTGAGTACTTTGGATGAGTACTCACGGTTGCTTTGCTCCCTCTTTTCCCCCTTTTCCATTCTTCTCAGATGCCGCAACCAGATGATGGAGCCCAGGAGCCAGATGCCACCGACGACGACTACCACTACGCCGAGGGTGCTTACTACTACGTGCAGGCCATCGACGACCAGGAGTAGTTTAGGAGGATCCCAGGCAGGAGGCATGCGCCTCTTCGATCTGTATCCCTGTTTGTGCTAGCCATCTTATGTCAACTTGTTTAACTTATGTCTGTACTTAGATATTGTTGCTTCCGCTGACTCGTTTATGATTGAGCTTATGTATTCGAGCCCTCGAGGCAACTGGCTTGTAATATGAAGCTTGTATGGCTTTAATTTGTGTCTAGAGTTGTGTTGTGATATCTTCCCGCGAGTCCCTGATCTTGATCGTACATGTTTTCGTCTATGATTAGTGTACGATTGAATCGGGGGCGTCACATTAGTCCACGCCATGTGCACTCTTATTACACATATAATTCGGTCGTGCAAGTGAAAGGCAATAATGACGAAGTTTGATGAAATGATTGAGATGAAGAAAAGCTGGTATGAACTCGACCTATTTTGTTTTTGTAAATATGATTAGCTCATCGTTCTTGATTCAGCCTATTTATGAATGAAACATGTGTGCAATGACAATTAGAGATTATAGTTATTCATGCCATGCTTAATTAGCTAGGAGTTGATAATGGTTTATCTTGTGTGCCAACATGCATTTAAAATGGTTATGATGTAGTATGATAGGATGGTATCCTCCTCTGAATAATTCAAGTGGATTGAATT
This sequence comes from Thinopyrum elongatum, assembly GCA_011799875.1. Lineage (NCBI taxonomy): Eukaryota > Viridiplantae > Streptophyta > Magnoliopsida > Poales > Poaceae > Thinopyrum > Thinopyrum elongatum. The sequence goes on from CM022303.1 coordinate 461,596,119, forward strand.
GGCGCATGTTCACGCATGTAGTTGAATCAAAAACAACATAGCCTCCATGATATTTATGTTCATGGTAATTTATATCCTACTCATGCTTGCATTCGACATTGATTAACCTCAATGCATGTTTATGACCGTTGTCGCTCTCTAGTTGGTCGCTCCTCAATCTTTTTGCTAGCCTTCACTTGTACTAAGCGGGAATACTGCTTGTGCATCCACTTCCTTAAACCCAAAGTTATTCCATATGAGCCCACCATACCTACCTATATGCGGTATTTACCTGTCGTTCCAAGTAAATTTGCATGTGCCAAACTCTAAATCTTCAAATAATAATCTGTTTTGTATGCCCGAATCGCTCATGTAGCGACATGGGGCTGTCAGTATCTTCCATGCTAGGTGGGTTATTCTCACGATGAGTGTTTATTCACTTGTCATTCACGAGAAAATGGCTGGTAATTGGGATGCCCAGTTCCATGATCAAAATCAAATCAAAATATAATAATGAAACAAAACTCCCCCGGATTGTTTTTGGTATGGAGGGTACCTGAGGATTCGGCTAGCCATGGTTTGTGTTTGTTGGTGGAGGGGGAGTAAAACTTTACCACTCTGTTTGGGAACCGCCTATAATGTGTCTAGCATGGAAGATAGTGAGATCTCTCGGTTGTTATGTTGACAGTGAAAGCATACCTCTCAACTGCAAAGTCAAAAACAAGCAAAAATCAGCAATTGGCACTGGGTACTAAGTTAGTAAGTTAGTCCCAAAAAATGATATAAAGTTGCTTGTAATTGCATATAAAACATCCAAGATTGACAATATAATAGCATGGAACAATAAAAATTATAGATATGTTGGAGACGTATGTGATACGTCTCCATCGTATCTACTTTTCCAAACACTTTTTCCCTTGTTTTGGACTCTAATTTGCATGATTTGAATGGAACTAACCTGGACTGACGCTGTTTTCAGCAGAATTGCCATGGTGTTATTTTTGTGCAGAAATCAAAGTTCTCGAATTGACCTGAAAATTTACGGAGAATTTTTGTGGAATATATAAAAAATACTGGCGGAAAAAGATACCATAGGGGGGCCACCCAGGAGCCACAAGCTCTGGGGGCGCGCCACCCCCCCAGGGCACACCTCCTAGGCTTGTGGGCCCCCTGGAGCTCCGGCAACCCTAAGTCCAACTCCATATATACCTATTCGTGGAGAAAAAACTCAGGGAGAAGGATTCGTCACGTTTTACGATATGAAGCCGCCACCACCTCTTGTTCTTCATTGGGAGGGCTGATCTGGAGTCCGTTCGGGGCTTCGGAGGGTGGAATCCATCGCCGTCGTCATCATCAACCTTCCTCCATTGCCAATTTCATGATGCTCACTGCCGGGAGTGAGTAATTCCTTCGTAGGCTTGCTGGACGGTGATGGGTTGGATGAGATTTATCATGTAATCGAGTTAGTTTTGTTAGGGTTTGATCCCTAGTATCCACTATGTTCTGAGATTCATGTTGCTATGACTTGCTATGCTTAATGCTTGTCACTAGGGCTCGAGTGCCATGATTTCAGATATGAACCTATTATGTTTTCATGAATATATGTGTGTTCTTGATCCTATCTTGCAAGTTGTAGACACCTATTACGAGTTATGATCCGCATACCCCAAGGTGACAATAATTAGGATTCTTTCCGGTGATTACCGTAGTTTGAGGATTTCATGTATTCACTAAGTGCTAATGCTTTGTTCCGGTTCTCTATTAAAAGGAGGCCTTAATATCCCTTAGTTTCCTTATGGACCCCACTACCATGGGAGGGTAGGACAAAAGATGACATGCAAGTTCTTTTCCATAAGCATGTATGACTATATACAGAATACATGCCTACATTACATTGATGAATTGGAGCAAGTTCTGTGTCGCCCTAGGTTATGACTGCTACATGATGAATATTATCCAACACAATTATCCATCGCTGATCCAATGCCTACGAGCTTTTCACATATTCATCTTTGCTAAGTTACTTTCGCTGCTGCTGCTGTTACAATCGCTACAAACTGCTACTGTTACTATTGCCACTATTACCGTTACTATCATACTACTTTGCTACTAAATACTTTGCAGCAGATATTAAGTCTTCCACGTGTGGTTGAATTGAAAACTCAACTGCTAATACTTGCGAATATTCTTTGGCTCCCCTTGTGTTGAATCAATAAATTTGGGTTGAATACTCTACCCTCGAAAACTGTTGCGATCCCCTATACTTGTGTGTTATCAGTATGAAGCATCCCCAAGCTTAATTCCTGCTCGTCCTCGAGTAGGTAAATGATAAAAACAGAATTTTTGATGTGGAATGCTACCTAACGTATTCATCATATATTCTTTTCTTTGTAGCATGGACATCTAGACTTGAATGATTCAAAGCAATAGTCTATAATTTGACATGAAAACATCAATACTCAAGCATATCAACAAGCAACTATGTCTTTAAAAATATCAACGCTAAAGATAGCTATCCCTAGCCCATTATGCTCAATCATTGATCCATTCATGAAACACACTCAAATATTAGCTACATCCAATACACAAGTATGACAATAGTGTTCCCTAGTTGGTGCTTTATAAGAGAAGATGGAGACTCAATAAAAATAAAAATTGCATAAAAGTAAATAGATAGGCCCTTCACAGAGGGAAGCAGAGATTTGTAAAGGTGCCAGAGCTCATAGCTTAAATTGAGAGATAAAATTGTTTTGAGAGGCATGCTTTTCCTGTCAACGAAAATGACCGAGAATTCCCAATATCTTCCATGCTAGACAAATTATAGGCGGTTCCCAAATAAAAGTAAAGTTTATTTCCTTTCCACCATTCTTTCACAATCCATGGCTAGCCCTATCCACGGGTGCCTTCCATACCAACACTTTCCAAGGAATTTATTATCATAGTATTTTTTTTTCATTTCGCGACTGGGATCCCTATTACCTGCCACTCTCGTGCAATGACAAGTGAATAAACACTCATCATGAGAATAAAATACCTAGCATGGAAAATATTGGCCACTTTTTGTTGCTTCATGAGCGGTACGGGCACACAAAACGGAAATTCATTTTAAAAATTAGAGTTGGCACATACAAATTTACTTGGAATGACATGGAAATACCGCATATAGGTAGGTATGGTAGACCCATTTGGCACAACTATGGGTTTAAGGAGTTGGTTGCACAAGCAGTATTCCCGCTTAGTACAAGTGAAGGCTAGCAAATAGATTGAGAAGCAACCAACAAAAAAATGAAAACGGTCATAAACGTGCATTGAACATAATTAACACTAAATTATGCACCACAAGTAGGATATAATTTCATTGCATAACTATTGACTTTACGTGCATGCATAGGGAATCACAAACCTTAACACCAATATTCTTACTAAAGCATAATTACTCACCAACATGACTCACATATCACTATCTCCATATCGCAAAACTATTGCAAGGAATCAATTTTATAATATCCAATGATCTTCATGAAAGTTTTTATTGTATCCCCCTTGGATATCTATCACTTTGGGACCAAATTCATATCTCGTGCAAATTACCATCACTATTCTTAACTCTCAAAAAGATCTAAGTGAAGCACGAGAGCATAAATATTTCTTCAAAAAAATTCAACTCTCAAAATAATATAAGTGAAACATGAGAGCATATTTCTTTAAAAAAATTCAACTCTCAAAATAATATAAGTGAAGAAAGAGAGTTTATTTCTTTAAAATATAACCACCACCGTGCTAAAAAAGATTTAAGTGAAGTACTAGAGCAACTGCCTAGCTCAAAAGATTTAAGTGAAGCACATAGAGTATTCTAGCAAATCATGATACGCGTGTGGCTCTCTCAAACAAGTGTGTTCAGCAACGATGATTGTGACAAAATAAATAGCAAACAAAGCAAAGATTCATATAATACAAGACGCTCCAAGCAAAACTCACGATATGTGACGAATAAAAATATAGCTCCAAGTAAAATTACCAATGGTCGTTAGAAGAAAGAGGGGATGCCTTCCGGGGCATCCCCAAGCTTAGTTGCTTGGGAGTCCTTGAATATTACCTTGGGGTGGCTCGCACATCCCCAATCTTAGGCTCTTACCACTCCTTATTCCTTCATCTATCGTGATCTCACCCAAAACTTCAAAACTTCAATCACACAAAACTTAACAAAACCTTCGTGAGATCCGTTAGTATAATAAAGCAAATCACCACTTTAAGTACTGTTGCAAACTCATTCATATTTTGTTATTGCATTATACCTACTGTATTCTAACTTTACCATGGCTTATACCCCCCGATACAATCCATAGATTCATCAAAATAAGCACACAATGCAACGAAAACAGAATTTGTCAAAAATAGAATAGTTTGTAGTAATCTGAACTTTGACCATATTTATGTAAATCCAAAAATTCTAAAAAATTAAGACAATGTGGGCAATTTGTATATCAAGTTTGTGTAAAAAAATTAGAGCAAAAGCATGTTTGTGTGAATTTACAAAATTCCAGAACTGGGCGAAGTTTCTGTTTTTCAACAGAATCAAGTCAACTATCACCCAAACCATCCTAAAGGCTTTACTTGGCACAAACACTAATTAAAACACTAAAACACAATCATAACAGTAGCATAATTGTATATTTATTGAAAAAAAGCAAGGAAAACAAAAAATTAAAAGATAACTACTGGGTTGTCTCACAACAAGTGCTATTGTTTTATGCCCCTAGCTAGGCATAATGCATAGTTTCAAGTGTTGTCATCTTTCTTCTTCTTATTCATAGATGTGCTTTCATCAGGAGGTTTTTCAAATATAACATGAAACACATCATGCATAGAAATTTTAGCATTAGCAAGTTGCCCGTCTGTAAATCCCCCTTGATTAACGGCTACAATCCAAGAATATTGTTGATTAACATTATTGAAAACTTGTTGGATCATACTCAAAGGAGGAACCTCATTTTTATGGTTCCCATAAAAGATGCGATCATTGCGAAGCAAATACCTCAATAAATAATCACTATTATAAAGGATCTCATCTATTGCCGGGTTTTCATGGTTCTACCATAAAAATCAAAGATCTCCCTAGCTTCCCGTAGTATGTGATCAAACTCATTCATAAGGACAAGGGTGGCTATCTTTTTAGCTCTAGGATCTTTTATAATAGGCAGCTCATAAAACAATCTTTGCAAGGTAGGATGAGTGCGAATAAATATTTTCTCAAGTTTAAGAACAAGTGCGGAAATAGCTTCTGCATATGTTTTAGTTCTTTTAAGTATAGGAGTGATACGTCCATTTTGCATCATGTTTTCCTACTGTTATTTATAATGTTTTTATGCATAATAATGCTTTTTGGAGTAATTCTAATGCCTTTTCTCTCATAATATGCAAGGTTCACACAGAGGGAGAATACCGGCAGCTGGATTTCTGGACCTGAAAAAGCTACGTCAGGCCACCTATTCTGCACAACTCCAAATGAGCTGAAACTTCACGGAGATTTTTTATGGAATATATAAGGATTATTGAAGCAAATAACTACCAGAGGGGCCCCACCAGGTGGGCACAACCCACCTGGGCGTGCCAGGGCCCCCAGGCGCGCCCTGGTGGGTTGTGCCCTCCTCGGCCCACCTCCGGTGCCCCTCTTCTGGTATATAAGTCATTTTGACCTAGAAAAAATAGAGAGAGGACTTTTGGGATGAAGCGCCGCCGTCTCGAGGCGGAACTTGGGCAGGAGCACTTTTGCCCTCTGGCGGAGCGATTCCGCCAGGGGAACTTCCCTCCCGGAGGGGGAAATCATCGTCATCATCATCACCAACAACTCTCCCATCTTGGGGACGGTAATCTCCATCAACATCTTCAACAGCACCATCTCCTCTCAAACCCTAGTTCATCTCTTGTGTTCAATCTTTGTACCGGAACCTTAGATTGGTGCTTGTGGGTGACTAGTAGTGTTGATTACATCTTGTAGTTGATTACTATATGGTTTATTTGGTGGAAGATTATATGTTCAGATCCATTATGCTATTTAATACCCCTCTAATCTTGAGCATGATTATCATTTGTGAGTAGTTACTTTTGTTCTTGAGGTCACGGGAGAAATCTAGTTGCAAGTAATCATGTGAACTTGATATGTGTTCGATATTTTGATGATATGTATGTTGGGATTCCCTTAGTGGTGTCATGTGAACGTCGACTACATGGCACTTCACCTTATTAGGGCCTAAGGGAATGCATTGTGGAGTAGTTATTAGATGATGGGTTGCGAGAGTGACAGAAGCTTAAACCCTAGTTTATTCGCTACTTCGTAAGGGATTGATTTGGATCCAAAAGTTTAATGCTATGGTTAGATTTTATCTTAATACTTTTCTTGTAGTTGCGGATGCTTGCGGGAGGGTTAATCATAAGTAGGAGGTTTGTTCAAGTAAGAACAGCACCTAAGCACCGGTCCACGCACATATCAAATTATCAAAGCAGCGAACATGAATCAAACCAACATGATGAAAGTGACTAGATGAAATTCCCATGTACCCTCAAGAACATTTTGCTTATCATAAGAGACCGTTTTGGCCTGTCCTTTGCCTCAAAAGGATTGGGCTACCTTGCTGCATTTTTGTTACCGTTACCATTATTTGCTCGTTACAAATTATCTTGCTATCAAACTACTCATTACTTATAATTACAGTGCTTGCAGAGAATACCTTGCTGAAAACTACTTGTCATTTCCTTCTGCTCCTCGTTGGGTTCAACACTCTTACTTATCGAAAGGACTACGATTGATCCCCTATACTTGTGGGTCATCAAGGCTCTTTTCTGGCACCGTTGCCGGGGAGTGAAGCGCTCTTGTTAAGTGGAAATCGGTAAGGAAAAACTATTACTACGTGCTGAAATTTATTGTCACTTGTTACTATGGAGAACAATCCGTTGAGGGGTTTGTTCGGGGTATCTTCACCTCGACCGGAACCACAATTAGTTGCCCCTCAACCTACTGCACCTACTGAAAATATTGGTTATGAAATTCCTTCGGGTATGTGAAGGAAATATGCCCTAGAGGCAATAATAAAGTTGTTATTTTATATTTCCTTATTCATGATAAAGGTTTATTATTCATGCTAGAATTGTATTGATCGGAAACTTAAATACATGTGTGAATACATAAACAAATACTGTGTCCCTAGTAAGCCTCTACTAGACTAGGTCGTTGATCAAAGATGGTTAAGGTTTCCTAACCATGGACATGTGTTGTCATTTGATAACGGGATCACATCATTAGGAGAATGATGTGATGGACAAGACCCATCCGTTAGCTTAGCATAATGATCGTTCAGTTTTATTGCTATTGCTTTCTTCATGTCAAATACATATTCCTTCGACTATGAGATTATGCAACTCCTGGATACTGTAGAATGCATTGTGTGCTATCAAACGTCACAACATAACTGGGTGATTATAAAGATGCTCTACAGGTATCTCTGAAGGTGTTTGTTGAGTTGGCATAGATCGAGATTAGGATTTGTCACTCCGAGTATCGGTGAGGTATCTCTGGGCCCTCTCGGGAATACACATCATAAGCTTGCAAGCAAACGACTAAGGAGTTAGTCACGAGGTGATGTATTACGGAATGAGTAAAGAGACTTGCCGGTAATGAGATTGCACTAGGTATGAAGATACCGACGATCGAATCTCGGGCAAGTAACATACCGATGGACAAAGGGAATTACGTATGTTGTCATTACGGTTCGACCGATAAAGATCTTCGTAGAATATGTAGGAGCCAATATGGGCATCCAGGTTCCGCTATTGGTTATTGACCGGAGAGGTGTCTCGGTCATGTCTACATAGTTCTCGAACCCGTAGGGTCCGCACGCTTAACGTTCGATGATTATTTAGTATTATATGAGTTATGTGTTTTGGTGACCGAATGTTGTTCGGAGTCCCGGATGAGATCACGGACATGATGAAGAGTCTCGAAATGGTCGAGAGGTAAAGATTCATATATAGGACGATAGTATTTGGACACCGGAAGTGTTTCGGGGGGGGGGGTACCGGGTACTTATCGGGTCACCGGAAGGGGTTTCGGACACCCCCGGCAAAAGATATGGGCCTTATGGGCCAAGAGGGGAAACGCACAAGCCACAAGGGGCTGGTGCGCCCCCCATATGGGCCGGCCTAGGAGGATAAGGAAAGAGGGGAAGGGAAAGGAAAGAGTGGAATAGGATTCCCCCTTCCTTCCCACTCCTCCCCTATTTCCTTGCCCCTCCGACAAATATGGCAGGGGGGCGCGCGGCTTGGGAGGAGCCCAAGTAGGATTCGGTCCTACTTGGGGCACCTCTTGGCATCTACCCTCCCCCTCCCACCTATATATCTGTGGGAGGGGGGCTCCTAGCACACACCAGACAATTGCCTAGCCGTGTGCGGCGCCCCCTCCACCGTTTACAACCCCGGTCATATTTTCGTAGTGCTTAGGCAAAGCCCTGCGGAGATCACTTCACCATCACCATCACCATGCCGTCGTGCTGACGGAACTCATCTACTACCTCGACGTCTTGCTGGATCAAGAAGGCGAGGGACGTCACCAAGCTGAACGTGTGCTGAATGCGGAGGTGCCGTACGTTCAGTACTAGATTGGTTGGATCGCGAAGAAAGTTCGAGTACATCAACCGCGTTGTGAAATGCTTCCTCTTACGGTCTACAAGGGTACGTAGACACACTCTCCCCCTCTCGTTGTTATGCATCAGCTTGACAGATCTTGCGTGTGCGTAGAATTTTTTTTGTTTTCCATGCAACATTTCCCAACAGTGGCATCATGAGCCAGGTCTATGCGTAGATGATATGCATGAGTAGAACACAAAGAGTTGTGGGCGTTGATAGTCATACTGCTTACCACCAACATCTTATTTTGATTCGGCGGTATTGTGGGATGAAGCGGCCCGGACCAACCTTACATGTCCACGCACATGAGACCGGTTCCACCGACTGACATGCAACTAGTTTTGCATAAAGGTGGCTGGCGGGTGTCTGTTTCTCCTACTTTAGTTGAATCAAATTTGACTATGGCCGGTCCTTGAAGAAGGTTAAAACAGCAAACTTGACGAATCACCGTTGTGGTTTTTGCCGTAGGTAAGAACGGTTCTTGCTAGAAACCCGTAGCAGCCACGTAAAACTTGCAACAACAAAGTAGAGGACGTCTAACTTGTTTTTGCAGGGTATGTTGTGATGTGATATGGTCAAGACATGATGTGATATACGTTATTATATGAGATGATCATGTTTTGTAAGATATCAGGCAACTGGCAGGATCCTTATGGTTGTCTCTTTATTGTATGAAATGCAAACGCCATGTAATTGCTTTACTTTATCACTATGCGTTAGCGATAGTTGTAGAAGAAATAGTTGGCGAGACGACCACGACGCAACGATGGAGATCAAGGTGTCGAGCTGGTGATGATGGAGATCATGACGATGCTTTGGAGATGGAGATCAAAAGCACAAGATGATGATGGCCATATCATGTCACATATTTTGATTGCATGTGATGTTTATCCTTTATGCATCTTATTTTTCTTAGAACGGCGGTAGCATTATAAGATGATCCCTTCACTAAATTTCAAGATAAAAGTGTTCTTCCCGGGTATGCACCGTTGCTAAAGTTCGTCATTTCGAAGCACCTCGTGATGATCGGGTGTGATAGACTCTACGTTCACATACAACGGGTGTAAGACAGTTTTGCACATGCAGAATACTTGGGTTAAACTTGACGAGCCTAGCATGTATAGACATGGTCTCGGAACACTAGAGACCGAAAGGTCAAACATGAGTCATATAGTAGATATGATCAACATAGAGATGTTCACCATTGATGACTGCCCCATCTCACGTGATGATCGGACTTGGGTTAGTTGATTTGGATCACGTATCACTTAGATAACTTGAGGGATGTTTATTTAAGTGGGAGCTCTTTAGTAATTTGATTAATTGAACTTAATTTATCATGAACTTAGTCCTGATAGTATTTGCAAGTCTATGTTGTAGATCAATAGCTCGCGATATAGCTTCCTTATTTTTTGATATGTTCCTAGAGAAAACTAAGTTGAAAGATGATAGTAGCAATGATGCGGACTGGGTCCGTGATCTGAGGATTATCCTCATTGCTGCACAGAAGAATTATGTCCTTGATGCGCCGCTAGGTGACAGACCTATTGCAGGAGCAGATGCAGACATTATGAATGTTTGGCAAGCTCGATATGATGACTACTTGATAGTTTAGTGCGCCATCCTTTACGGCTTAGAACCGGGACTTCAAAAACATTTTGAACGTCACGGAGCATATGAGTTGTTCCAAGAGCTGAAATTGGTATTTCAGACTCATGCACGTGTCGAGAGGTACGAGACCTCTGTAAGTACTTTGCCTACAAGATGGAGGAGAATAGCTCAACCAGTAAGCATGTGCTCAGAATGTCTGGGTACTACAATTGCTTGAATCAAGTGGGAGTTAATCTTCCAGATAAGATATTGATTGACAAACTTCTCTAGTCACTATCACCAAGCTACCAGAACTTTGTGATGAACTATAACATGCAAGGGATGACGAAAATGATTCCCGAGCTCTTCACGATGCTGAAATCGGCAAAGGTAGAAATCAAGAAAGAGCATCAAGTGTTGATGGTTAACAAGACCACTAGTTTCAAGAAAAAGGGCAAGGGAAAGAAAGGGAACTTCAAGAAGAATGGCAAGCAAGTTGCCGCTCCCATGAAGAAGCCTAAAGCTGGACCCAAGCCTGAAACTGAGTGCTTCTACTACAAAGGAAATGGTCACTAGAAGCGGAACTGCCCCAAATACTTGGCGGATAAGAAGGATGGCAAAGTGAACAAAGGTATATTTGATATACATGTTATTTATATGTACTTTACTAGTGTTCATAGTAGCCCCTGGGTATTTGATACCGGTTCAGTTGCTAAGATTAGTAACTCGAAACAGGAGTTGCAAAATGAACAGAGACTAATTAATGGCGAGGTGACGATGTGTGTTGGAAGTGATTCCAAGGTTGATAAGATCACCATCGCACACTCCCTCTACCTTCGGGATTAGTGTTGGACCTACATAAATGTTATTTGGTGTTTGCGTTGAGCATGAATATGATTGGATCATGTTTATTGCGATACGGTTATTCATTTAAGTTAGAGAATAATTCTTGTTCTGTTTACATGAATAAAACCTTCTATGGTCATACACCCAATGTAAATGGTCTATTGAATATCGATCGTAGTGATACACATATTCATAATATTGATGCCAAAAGATGCAAAGTTGATAATGATAGTGCAACATATTTGTGGCACTGCCATTTAGGTCATATTGGTGTAAAACGCATGAAGAAACTCCATACAGATGGACTTTTGGAATCACTTGATTATGAATCATTTGATACTTGCGATCCATGCCTCATGGGCAAGATGACTAAAACTCCATTCTCCGGAACAATGGAGCGAGCTAATGACTTATTGGAAATAATACATACCGATGTATGCGGTCCGATGAGTGTTGAAGCACGCGGCGGGTATCATTATTTTCTCACCTTCACTGATGATTTGAGTAGATATGGGTATATCTACTTGATGAAACACAAGTCTGAAACATTTCAAAAGTTCAAAGAATTTCAGAGTGAAGTTGACAATCATCGTAACAAGAAAATAAAGTTTCTACGATCTGATCACGGAGGCGAATATTTGAGTTACGAGTTTGGCCTTCATTTAAAACAATGTGGAATTGTTTCACAACTCACGCCACCTGGAACACCACAGCGTAATGGCGTGTCTGAATGTCGTAACCGTACTTTATTTGATATGGTGCATTCTATGATGTATCTTACCGATTTACCACTATCGTTTTGGGGTTAAGCATTAGAGACAGCCGCATTCACGTTAAATAGGGCACCGTCTAAATCCGTTGAGATGACACCGTATGAACTGTGGTTTGGCAAGAAACCTAAGTTGTCGTTTCTTAAAGTTTGGGGTTGTGACACTTATGTCAAAAGGCTTCAGCCTGATAAGCTCGAACCCAAATTGGAGAAGTGCGTCTTCATAGGATACCCTAAGGAAACAATTGGGTACACCTTCTACCACAGATCCGAAGGCAAGATCTTTGTTGCTAAGAATGGATCCTTTCTAGAGAAGGAGTTTCTCTTGAAAGAAGTGAGTGGGAGGACAGTAGAACTTGATGAGGTAATTGTACCTTCTCTCGAATTGGAGAGTAGCACATCACAGAAAACTATTCAAGTGATACCTACACCAACTAGAGAGGAAGCAAATGATGTTGATCATGAAACTTCAGATCAAGTTACTACTGAACCTCGTAGGTCAACCAGAGCACGATCTGCACCAGAGTGGTACGGTAATCATGTTCTGGAAGTCATGTTACTAGACCAAGGCGAACCTACGAACTATGAAGCTATGATGAGCCCAGATTCCGATAAATGGCTTGAGGCCATGAAATCTGAGATAGGATCCATGTATGAGAACTAAGTGTGGACTTTGGTGGACTTGCCCGATGATCGGCAAGCCATTGAGAATAAATAGATCTTCAAGAAGAAGACTGACGCTGATGGTAATGTTACTGTCTACAAAGCTCGACTCGTCGCGAAAGGTTTTTTACAAGTTCAAGGAGTTGACTACGATGAGACTTTCTCACCCGTAGCGATGCTTAAGTCTGTCCAAATCATGTTAGCAATAGCCGCATTTTATAATTATGAAATCAGGCAAATGGACGTCAAAACTGCATTCCTTAATGGATTTCTTAAAGAAGAGTTGTATATGATGCAACCAGAAGTTTTTGTCGATCCTAAAGGTGCTAACAAAGTGTGCAAGCTCCAGCGATCCATCTATGAACTGGTGCAAGCATCTCGGAGTTGGAATATACGCTTTGATGAGGTGATCAAATCATATGGTTTTATACAGACTTACGGTGAAGCCTGTATTTACAAGAAAGTGAGTGGGAGCTCTGTAGCATTTCTGATATTATATGTGGATGACATATTGTTGATTGGAAATGATATAGAATTTCTGGATAGCATAAAAGGATACTTGAATAAGAATTTTTTAAATGAAAGACCTCGGTGAAGCTGCTTATATATTGGGCATCAAGATCTATAGAGATAGATCGAGACGCTTAATAGGACTTTCACAAAGCATATACATTGACAAGATTTTGAAGAAGTTCAAAATGGATCAGTCAAAGAAAGGGTTCTTGCCTGTGTTACAAGGTGTGAAATTGAGTAAGACTCAAAGCCCGACCACGGCAAAAGATAGAGAGAGAATGAAAGTCATTCCCTATGCCTCAGCCGTAGGTTCTATAAAATATGCCATGCTGTGTACCAGACCTCTTGTGTACCTTGCCATGAGTTTGGCAAGCGGGTACAATAGTGATCCAGGAGTAGATCACCGAACAGCGGTCAAAATTATCCTTAGTTACATAAGAGGACTAAGGAAATATTTCTTGGTTATGGAGTTGATAAAGAGTTCATCGTAAAGGGTTACGTCGATGTAAGCTTTAACACCGATCCAGATGACTCTGAGTCTTAATCTGGATACGTATTGAAAGTGGGAGCAATTAGCTAGAGTAGCTCCATGTAGAGCATTGTAGACATAGATATTTGCAAAATACATACGGATCTGAATGTGGCAGACCCGTTGACTAAACTTCTCTCACAAGCAAAACATGATCACACCTTAGTACTCTTTGGGTGTTAATCACATGGCAATGTGAACTAGATTATTGACCCTAGTAAACTCTTTGGGTGTTGGTCACATGGCGATGTGAACTATGGGTGTTAATCACATGGTGATATGAACTAGATTATTGACTCTAGTGCAAGTGGGAGACTGAAGGAAATATGCCCTAGAGGCAATAATAAAGTTGTTATTTTATATTTCCTTATTCATGATAAAGGTTTATTATTCATGCTAGAATTGTATTGATCGGAAACTTAAATACATGTGTGAATACATAAACAAATACTGTGTCCCTAGTAAGCCTCTACTAGACTAGCTCGTTAATCAATGATGGTTAAGGTTTCCTAACCATGGACATGTGTTGTCATTTGATAACGGGATCACATCATTAGGAGAATGATGTGATGGACAAGACCCATCCGTTAGCTCAGCATAATGATCGTTCAGTTTTATTGCTATTGCTTTCTTCATGTCAAATACATATTCCTTCGACATTGAGATTATGCAACTCCTGGATACCGGAGGAATGCCTTGTGTGCTATCAAACGTCACAACGTAACTGGGTGATTATAAAGATGCTCTACAGGTATCTCCGAAGGTGTTTGTTGAGTTGGCATAGATCGAGATTAGGATTTGTCACTCCGAGTATCGGAGAGGTATCTCTGGGCCCTCTCGGTAATACACATCATAAGCTTGCAAGCAAACGACTAAGGAGTTAGTCATGAGGTGATGTATTACGGAACGAGTAAAGAGACTTGCCAGTATCGAGATTGAACTAGGTATGAAGATACCGACGATCGAATCTCGGGCAAGTAACATACCGATGGACAAAGGGAATTACGTATGTTGTCATTACGGTTCGATCGATAAAGATCTTCGTGGAATATGTAGGAGCCAATATGGGCATCCAGGTTCCGCTATTGGTTATTGACCGGAGAGGTGTCTCGGTCATGTCTACATAGTTCTCGAACCCGTAGGGTCCGCACGCTTAATGTTCGATGACGATTTAGTATTATATGAGTTATGTGTTTTGGTCACCGAATGTTGTTAGGAGTCCCGGATGAGATCACAAACATGACGAGGAGTCTCTAAATGGTCGAGAGGTAAAGATTCATATATAGGACGATAGTATTCAGACACTGGAAGTGTTTCGGGGGGTACCGGGTACTTATCGGGTCACCGGAAGGGGTTCCGGACACCCCCGGCAAAAGATATGGGCCTTATGGGCCAAGAGGGGAAATGCACCAGCCACAAGGGGCTGGTGCGCCCCCCATATGGGCCGGCCTAGGAGGATAAGGAAAGAGGGGAAGGGAAAGGAAAGAGTGGAATAGGATTCCCCCTTCCTTCCCTCTCCTCCCCTCTTTCCTTCCCCCTCCGACACATATGGCAGGGGGGCGTGCGGCTTGGGAGGAGCCCAAGTAGGATTCGGTCCTACTTGGGGCACCTCTTGGCCTCTCCCCTCCCCCTCCCACCTATATATATGTGGGAGGGGGGCGCCTAGCACACACCAGACAATTGCCTAGCCGTGTGCGACGCCCCCCTCCACCGTTTACAACCCCGGTCATATTTTCGTAGTGCTTAGGCGAAGCCCTACGGAGATCACTTCACCATTACCGTCACCACACCGTCGTGCTGACGGAACTCATCTACTACATCGACGTCTTGCTGGATCAAGAAGGCGAGGGACGTCACCGAGCTGAACGTGTGCTGAACGCGGAGGTGCCGTACGTTCGGTACTAGATCAGTTGGATCGCGAAGAAAGTTCGACTACATCAACTGCGTTGTGAAACGCTTCCGCTTACAGTCTACAAGGGTACATAGACACACTCTTCCCCTCTCGTTGCTATGCATCTCCTTGATAGATCTTGCGTGTGCATAGAATTTTTTTTGTTTTCCATGCAATGTTTCCCAATAGTATGATAGAACAACTGCTAGCTAATCCTTATGCAGGAGATGGAACCGAACATCCTGATATGCATTTGATATATGTGGATTATTTAAGCTTGCAGGTTTACCCAGAGATGAAGCTAAGAAGAAGGTTTCCCTTTATCTTTGAAGGGAAAAGCATTGGCATGGTATAGGCTATGCGATGATATTGGATCATGGAATTGGAATCGTTTGAAATTGGAATTTCACCAAAAAAATTATCCAATGCATCTAGTTCATCGTGATCGGAATTATATATATAATTTTTGGCCTCGTGAAGGAGAAAGTATCGCTCTAGATGTGGCGCCCCCGACTCAATCGTACACTAATCATACACGCAAACGTGTACGATCAAGCACAGGGACTCACGTGAAGATATCACAACACAACTCTAGCACAATTTAAACGGAGGTCCACAATATTACAGACCAGGGATCCGAGGATCCGAATACACACGTAAGTCATACAAATATTATCTGAGTACAGACATAGTTAGACAAGTTTTGCCTTAAGAAGGCTAGCACAAACAGCGACACTAGATCGAAAGGCGTTGGCCTCCTGCCTGGGAGCCTCTGATCCTACTCCTGGTCGGCTGGCTCAATCCAGTAGTAAGTGCCCTCTGGACCCTCCTGGTAGTAAGCTCCGGTGGTGGCATCTGGCTCCTGGACTCCATCGTCTGATGTATCACCAAGGTGGGGTATATGGGGAAAAGAGAAATTAAAGCAACCGTGAGTACTCATCCGAAGTACTCAGCAAGCAAGGATCTATACTACATATGCAACATTATCAATGGAGAAAGGCTATATAAGTGGACTAGGCTGCAGAAATGCTAGAATAGAGAGAAGGCCTAGTCCTATCGAAGACTAGCATCTTCAAACATCTTCACAAGGCCATCATCTTGCAGCAGTAGAAGAGAGTAGAATAGCATTTTATTTAGCAAACATGTTGAAGTACAGCTTAAAGATCCTTCCTCGACTCCCAAGCGAGAAAGCGATCCTGAAGCTTCAATTAAGTAACAAGTATCCAGTTTAAGTAGTAGATCGGGATACACAAACTGAGTGTCCTTTACCATAGGACCGGCTATCGATAGAAGATTCATCCCTGCAGGGGTGCACTACTGTTACCCAACACGCTCGATCAACTCTGGTCGGACATACTTGCTGGGTAATGCCCGTCCTTGGAAGATCAACACGAAGCAGCGCTCTACCTAGGCTCGGCAGAGAGGTCTGCACGCCGGACTAACCTATGCACCCAGAGGTCTCGGGCCATCGCCCTAAGCACCCTGCGCGTTGCGAGACTGGCCGGGGTGCAGGCGCGACACTGAGCTCGTCAGTGAAGTATCCAGCCTAATCCCGACAATCAGCCCGCATGGTGAATCGTGATGTCAGACGAGCTTTCGGGAGAAACGTACTTCGCAGGGGGTCCCATAACCATTATCCCGCGTGGTGGTAGTGCGTATAGGGCACGTCGACCCACTCAGATCACACACCCAAATCCAATAGGCTCAATTAGTATCACGCGGAGACAATCAGAGTCTCTGATGCTCCGCCACAATGTCACACTCGAGTGCCCTTCCGGCACACCCGACATCATAGATCCCCAGCGGGTACCCACCAGGGTGGACCCGCCTGTAACAAGGGTCAAAGTAACCGTGTGGTCATAACAGCAAGGGGGAAACCCAAGGAATCACCCTCGGCGGATTCCACTCAACGAAAATATCAGGGTGAACGTATGAGGGATCACCCTCGAGGTTCACACTGAGGGTTACACGACAGAGTCGTATCGGAAGTGGAGAAGGAGGAATCACCCTCGATGACCATGACCGAATAGCTACACTGCAGAGTATTCATCGGGAGTGCGTTACGAGGTATCACCCTCGGCACTCGATAGTTACTACGCAGAGTCGTACAACTAAGGGGATGTGAAGTGAGGTGTCGGTCTCTGGTCGACGATCACGTTGATCGAGTCATCGATGATCAAGCAGGGGCAACAAGGGTAAGGTGGTGGGGTCACGGATGGTTCACTACCAATCTATACTAAACAGTTTATCATAGGCAGGTAAGGTAGCAATGAACAGGTTACAACAGCAGGCTATGCATCAGAATAGGAGCATACATTAACAGTAGCAAAATCTAATGCAAGCAGGAGAATAGAATGGGCGATATCTGGATGCTCAAAGGGGGGGGGGCTTGCCTGGTTGATCTGGGAAGAGAGAGTGATCGTCAACGGGCTGCTCGTTGGTAGTGTAGTCGTATCCAGGTGCAGCGTCGTCGGTCTCGGCGTCTATCGAGAGAGAGAAGGAGGGGGAGAGAAACAATAAATTCACGGCAATAATGCAAACAATATGTATGACATGCCTAAATGATACGCCGGGGTGTTCTACTTCCTAACTAAATGATTTAGTTAATTTAGGAATTTATTCGGATTTATTTAATTAAAGTTGGGCACTATTCATTTATTGAAAACGGTCTAAAAGTTCAATGTTCTTATAGCTAGAGGCATCTGACGGGAATACGGAGGGCGTATTTGGGTTCGTATCGGAATTCTGAGCAAGTTTCATGTATAAAGTATTTTCATCGGAGTTACGGATTATTTAATATGATTTTCTAAAGTTTTTATTAATTTCTGGAATTTAATTAATTATTTAAATTAACATTATCCGAAACAGTGTTATGCTGACGTCATCATCATGTCAGCATGACATCAGCAGGCGTCCTGACACGTGGGTCCCACATGTCATAGACTGTTGGCTAATTAGAGTTAACTAATTAATTAACACTTAACTAAACTAATTAACTAATTAGATTAACCTAATCAGGATTAATTAACTAATTAATTAATTATTTATTTATTTTAGGGGCTGGGCCCCATTCGTCAGCATCACAGGGGGGGTTCGGCCCCACAGGCCAGTGGCACAGGGGCGGCGGGGCCCCACCGGGCAGTGGCCCAGGGGCCACAGGTGCGCGGGCGTGCGGTTGGCAGGGCGCGGGCGCGTGCGACGGGCGCGGCGGGCGCGTGGCGAGGGCGCGGCAGCGCATGCGCGGGCGCGTGCGCGTGCAGCGGCAGGGGCGAGCGGCAGCGCGGGGCGGACGGCAGCAACGGTAGGTGCGGGGGCGCGAGGCGACGGCGGCGGTGGCGCGTCGGGCGCGGGCAGGGCGAGCGCGCGGGCTCGGGGCGGCGCGAGCAGGCGCGGGCCGGCGACAGAGGGCGCGAGCGAGCGGCGGCGAGCGAGGGGGAAGGTGGAGGCCGGGCCTCACCGTACGGTGTAGGGTACGGGCAGTGGGCGCGGGGAGGACGTCGGGGTCGGGGCGGCGACGGTGGTCGGCGATGGCGTCGGGGGCGAGGCAGCGTGTCCGGCGAGGGCGGGGCGGCGTCGGGCGACGGGGCGCGGTCGTCGAGCGCGTTGGGAGGGGCGGTGCGGGGCGAGCGCGCGGGCGCTGGGCGCGTCGGGCCGGCGCCCGATCCAGTTCAGGATCGGGGGGCGAGGGGGGGGGAGTGCGGTCGGTGGGTTAGGGTTCGGTTGCCACAGGCCATAATAGAGGGGGGGAGCTGGGCCGGCCGGCTGGGCTGTGGCCCAGTTGGGCCGGGGGGGGGTTCTTTCTCCTTTTTCTTTTTCTCTGTTTTCTTTTCTTTTGTCTTTTTCTTTTTATTTAATCATATCTCCTGTTTAGTAAATAGTTGGGCCTCAAAATGATTTTTGTATAACATAGGAATTGCTCCAACAAATATTAGGCATTACCTACCACTACCAAAAATTAGTTTGGAGTTAACTTGAGTTCACACAAATTTTTATAATAATTAAAATGCATTAATCCTAGCTGTTTTGGTAATGTTTGTGCCACCTAATGAATTTATTAATTGTTGGTTTCAATTCTAGAATAGCCTCTGCAATATTTGCTATTTACTGAACATTTCAGTTTCTATGTTGGATAACTTTTATTTTCCACTTTCATTTAAATTTGAATTTGAGTTAGGAGTTGAAATGCAATATGATGCTAATGATGATTATGCACTATTAGGCTTGCTGACATGTCATTATCAAAAGTGATTACTGTAGCTAATGACAGGGGGTGTTACAATTCTCCTCATCTATCAAGAATTCTCGTCCCGAGAATTAAGAGGAAGACTGAAAGAAAGTGGGGTATTCTTCGCGAAGACGATCCTCGCGTTCCCAAGTGGCCTCATCTTCAGAATGATTTGACCACTGAACCTTGAGGAATTTGATTGACTTTTGACGAGTCCGACGTTCAGCTTCATCAAGAATACGGATGGGATATTCTGGATAAGACAGATCTTCCCGTAATTCAAGCACTTCATGATCCACAGCTCGAATAGGATCCTTGAAGCAGCGACGGAGTTGGGATACATGAAAGACATCATGTACTTGAGAAAGATTTGGCGGCAACTGCAATTGATATGCCACTTCTCCTCGACGGGTAAGAATACGGAACGGGCCAATGTAACGAGGAGCCAACTTGCCTTTGATTCCGAACCTATGAGTGCCTTTCAACGGAGTGACGCGGAGGTAAGCTTGCTCGCCAGGTTGATAGACCATTTCCTGGTGCTTTCGGTCATAGTTGCTCTTCTGACAAGACTGAGCAGTTTTCAAATGTTCACAGACAATGCGGACTTGGTCTACTACTTGCTGAATAATGTCCGGTCCGACGAGTGAGCGTTCCCCAGTTTCTGACCAATTCAGAGGGGTTTGACACTTACGACCGTAAAGAACTTCAAACGGTGCCATCTTCAGACTAGCCTGATAGCTATTGTTGTAAGAGAATTCGGCATACGGGAGAGATTCCTCCCATTTCTTACCGAAGGAGATGACGCAAGCTCGAAGCATATCTTCGAGCACTTGATTAACTCGTTCAACTTGACCCTGTGACTGAGGGTGAAAAGCGGTGTTGAAAGACAGATGTGTTCCCATAGCTTCTTGGAAACTATTCCAGAATCTGGAGGTGAAGAGGCTGCCACGATCAGAACTGATCTCCAACGGAACACCGTGGAGTGACACAATTCGGGAAACATACAAGTCTGCTAACTGGCTAGCAGTGATCGTCTCTTTAACTGGCAGAAAGTGAGCAACCTTGGAGAATCGGTCAATGACGACAAAAATAGCATCATGACCCTTCTGGGATTTGGGAAAACCAGTAATGAAATCCATTTGGACCTTGTCCCATTTCCATTCAGTAATTGCAAGGGGTTGCAGAGTTCCAGTGGGCCTTTGATGTTGAGCTTTAATGCGGCGGCAAACGTCACACTCAGAAACATAACGAGCAATATCTCGCTTCATATTAGGCCACCAGTATCTCTGACAAATGTCATGGTACATCTTTGTGCTACCAGGATGAATTGACAGAGGAGTGTCATGAGCTTCCATCATAACGTGTTCCCTCTCATCTTTGAACTTAGGTACGAAGGGACGGTGTTGGAAAAATAGGATCCCATCATTATCAAGATGGAACTCCGACGGTTTTCCTTTTTCAAGGTATCGCTTGATCCTTTCAACTTCAGAGTCATACCGTTGCATAGTTTTGATGCTGTGCTCTAAATCTGGTTCGATAACGAGGGTATTGAGATAACCCTGTGGAACAATATGGAGGTTCAATTTACGAAGCTCTTCATAAAGCATAGGTTGTGATTCCTGAACCACATGGTTGCTGCAATAAGCCTTACGGCTCAACGCATCGGCCATTACATTTGCCTTGCCAGGGGTGTATGAGATATTCATATCATAATCGGCAATTGTCTCGAGCCATCTTTGTTGACGAAGGTTCAGATCTGGTTGAGTATATAAATACTTCAAACTTTGATGATCCGTATATATCTCGCAACGATTACCGAGAAGGTAATGTCGCCATAGCTTCAGGGCATAAATAACCGCAGAAAGTTCGAGATCGTGCACTGGGTAATTTTCTTCGAGAGGACGCAATTGTCGGGAGGCATAAGCAATCACTTTGCGTTCTTGCATTAGGACATAGCCTAATCCTTGACGGGAGGCATCACAGTATATCAAGAAATCCTTTTGGGAATCCGGGGGTGCTAATACTGGGGCAGATGTCAATTTATCTTTTAGTGTCTGAAAGCTTTCTTGACATTTTTCTGTCCACTCAAATTTAACACCTTTGTGAAGCAGATTTGTCAATGGTTTTGCAATCTTGGAAAAGTTCTCAACGAATCGACGGCAATAACTAGCAAGTCCGAGAAAACTTCTGACTTGCTTAACATTCTTCGGGGGAGTCCAGTCAAGAATAGCCTGAACTCGTTCGGGGTTAACAGCAATTCCATCCTTGGAAATCACATGACCAAGGTAAGTTACTTCAGAAAGCCAAAATTCACATTTGGAATACTTGGCATACAACTGGTGTTCTCGAAGCCTTTCTAGTACCAAACGGAGGTGTTCAGCATGTTCTTTTCTATTCTTAGAATATATCAGGATATCATCCAAATAAACCACGAAGAATTTGTCGAGGTAATCCATGAATATATAATTCATCAGACGGGAGAAAGTTGCTGGAGCATTCGTTAGGCCAAATGACATGACGGTGTATTCATAGGAGCCATAATGAGTGACGAATGCAGTCTTGGGAATATCCTCTTCATGGCCACGGATCTGGTGATAACCCAACCTCAGGTCGAGTTTAGAGAACACCGATGATCCAGCGAGTTGATCATAAAGATCATTGATCCGGGGCAGTGGGTATTTATTCTGGATTGTGGCTTGGTTAATGGGCCGATAATCCTGAACCAAACGGTTAGTTCCATCCTTCTTCTTAACGAAGAGTAAAGGTGCTCCCCAAGCAGAGGAACTGGGGCGGATGAAACCACTCTTAAGTGACTTGTCGATTTCTTCCTTAAGCTCGAGTAGGTGATGCGGAGGCATCTTATAAGGTCGCTTGGCAATAGGGACGGTGCCAGGCTTCAAGTCAATGACAAACTCGCCAGCTCTAGCCGGGGGTATTCCTGGAAGTTCTTCTGGAAAGACGTCTGGAAAATCTCGAACGACAGGAACGTTCTCGATCCCTTCCAGAGGTGAGGCGTTCAAAGCATTCAGAACATATATCTGAGCTTCAGCGTCCCGTGTAATGCGGGCGGTATAGTTCACTATCTCGTCGGAGGGGTGAAGAAGTTGGACGACTTTAGTGGCACAATTGATCGAAGCAATGTGAGCTTTCAACCAATCCATTCCGAGTATAAGGTCTATGGTGGAAGACTTCAGGACGATGGGCGAGGCAAGGAATTCCAACCCTTTAATTTCGACGGTAACGTCAGGTGCTATCACGTCAGCATGACAGTGACCTCCGGGAGTTTTAATGACTAACGAAGTATGCATTTTCTCATATCGAATGCCATGCATAAATGCAAATTTTCCAGAGATGAATGAATGTGATGCTCCTGAATCAAATAAAACAGAAGCAGGTACTGAGTTAACAAGAAGGGTACCCATCACAGTAGCAGGTTGATCCTGGACTTCTTCAATGTCAATGTTGTAGGCGTGTCCACGACCATATGCAGCAGACCCGGTATTATAGTTGCGGGTTTGATTGTTGCCATGACTATTGCCACAGCCAGTACGAGGAAAGGCTAACTGATTCTGATTCTGGCGGCAGTCTTTAGCCTGGTGACCTGGTTTGCGGCACTTGAAGCACAGACCATCTTCAGGACGAAGAGGAGCATTGTTTTGAATAGCTTGAGCTTTTGGCTGCCTCGGTGGTGGAGGAGGCAGACGTGGTGCAGCATAGTTGTTCTTTGGCGTAGAGGCATTGGAACGGATCGCATTGTTGGGAATCCAAACTCGACGCTTCGATGCTGAGCCCGAAGATGAGCCAGCATCACGATAGCGCTTCTGCGAGTCCTTGTATTCCATCTGAGCGGTCTCAACAAGAATAGCCTTGTTCGTCAGAGTTGAAAAGTCATTGAAGTCTTGAGCAGCTAGTGCAAGCTTGAGGTCGGGGTGTAGTCCACTACGGAACTTCTCTTGTCTGCGTGCATCTGTAGCGATGTCTTCTTCAGCATAGCGGGAGAGGTCTAGAAATTCCCGCTGATAAGCTTCGACGGTCTTGTTGCCCTGAGTAAGGTTATGGAACTGGGTCTTCATGCGTTCCATAATTGCCTGAGGGATGTAACGTGTACGGAAAGCAGCCTGGAACTCATACCAGGTGATGACTGTTCCAATAGGCAGAGTACGCTTGTGTGTGTCCCACCATTGAGCAGCGGGGCCCTTTAAGAAAAAGGCCGCGAAGTTGACGAAGTTGGCAGGGGCGACATTAGCTGACTCCATCTCATGAGTGATGTCGCGGAGCCAGTCATCTGCATCCAGTGGCTTGTCAGAGTTGCGGAACTGCGTTGGGTTGAGTCGCATAAACTCTGTCAAAGTTATTGAAGCTGGGTTCTGGTTCTGGTTGTTCTGATGCGGAAACTGAGCCATGATTCCAGTCATGAACTGGCGGTTAAGCTCAAACTGTTGCATCATAGCCGCCATATAGTCTGGCGGTGGTGGGCGTTCAGGGGCACGACCACGACCACGACCACCTGGTCTAACCATCCTGCTAAGTATCAACAGGGGGTAGTTTAGTAAAAGCAATTGCGAGCGTTTAGTGACAAACATGATGTAACTCGACAACAATTTAAGTAGTGTAACAGATACATAACAGTAGTCGATTAAGACATACAGATCCATACACAGAGTCGGGTACATGCGGACAGCATAACGGCGCAAATTCAAAAGCTAGACATACTAGGCGGCGCGCAGGCACGCGGTAAGGAAGTACACAACGATACATAGCAAAGGCTACATCAACGTCGGAGAAAACCACCGAAACGGGGTAACTGCAAGTGCTGACGACGAATGTTCGTCGCGGAAGGATCCTGCGCTCCATGTGCACTCTGATGCAGAATCCGGTCTCGAGCTGTAAGAAGAGGTCCACGTGCAGGTGTATGACCTCCAACAGCAGGCCAATCAATACTAGCATACATCAGAGTCCTGCGCGGGTAAAGGATGTGCTCCGGATGTATCCCTGCGCGAACAGCGGGTAGCAACTGCGTCATAGCATCGTAGAGACGTGCTCGAGTGGCAACCAACTCAACGGCAAGAGCCCGAACAGTGCGATCCAGAGCCTGAGTGCACTGAATCAAAACGCGCGGGTCATAGCAACGAGGCTCGAACGGGGCACAGATAGCTGTGTAGTATCCAGTAGCATCTCCAGCAGGGGCATACGAAATGTATCGAAACTCAGAGTCATCCAAGATATCGCTGAACTGTCCTCGGAGACGTGCGACGGCAGAGTAGGCGGCATCATGGACTGCCATCTCAATCGTCATGCCGATACCGTGAAAAAGGTGTAGCTCGGTGTCTGAGTCATTTTGCTGATCATAGATACGAACATCGGCATGGTACTGCTCCTGATTGAACTCGCGGTAATCCTCGTAAACCAAGTACTCAGGATACCAACGGTAGCCAAGTCTGGTCATGAGAGCGATCAAGACAGCTGGAAACCCAGGGGCATCACGAGCCCAAGTGCGAAGCACAAGCTGTGTCGTAGGACGTGATGGAAACAAACGGTCCATCTGAAATTGAGGAAATTCAGATTTGTCAAATGACAATGAGAAGTTTAACACAACTCGGAGAGAAAGGTTAAACAAAACAATGGAAAGGAAAATGATTATCAGACTAATCAGATCAATGACAGGGAAATCGCACAGATATCCAGCTCTCCGGGTAGACGGAATTTACGAGATCCTAAGTGTCGGCGTTAGTAAAATTTATTTAACCCGAGTAGAAGAGAGATCAGAGTCCCAGAGTATAGACGAGGAATAAAAGATCCTAATACCACCCAGTTGGCGACGTGGGCCCGTAAGCCACACAGCCAAGTTAGTAAATTAGTTTTTCGATGTCTAGACTCAACTTCGGCCAAGGAATTGGAAGGGGGCTACCTACAGGTAGTCGGCTCCGATACCAACTTGTGGCGCCCCCGACTCAATCGTACACTAATCATACACGCAAACGTGTATGATCAAGCACAGGGACTCATGGGAAGATATCACAACACAACTCTAGCACAATTTAAACGGAGGTCCACAATATTACAGACCAGGGATCCGAAGATCGGAATACACAAGTCAGTCATACAAATATTATCTGAGTACAGACATAGTTAGACAAGTTTTGCCTTAAGAAGGCTAGCACAAACAGCGACACTAGATCGAAAGGCGTTGGCCTCCTGCCTGGGGGCCTCCGATCCTACTCCTGGTCGGCTGGCTCAATCCAGTAGTAAGTGCCCTCTGGACCCTCCTGGTAGTAAGCTCCGGTGGTGGCATCTGGCTCCTGGACTCCATCGTCAGATGTATCACCAAGGTGGGGTATATGGGGAAAAGAGAAATTAAAGCAGCCGTGAGTACTCATCCGAAGTACTCAGCAAGCAAGGATCTATACTACATATGCAACATTATCAATGGAGAAAGGCTGTATAAGTGGACCGGGCTGCAAAAATGCCAGAATAGAGAGAAGGCCTAGTCCTATCGAAGACTAGCATCTTCAAACATCTTCACAAGGCCATCATCTTGCAGCAGTAGAAGAGAGTAGAATAGCATTTTATTTAGCAAACATGTTGAAGTACAGCTTAAAGATCCTTCCTCGACTCCCAAGCGAGAAAGCAATCCCGAAGCTTCAATTAAGTAACAAGTATCCAGTTTAAGTAGTAGATCGGGATACACAAACTGAGCGTCCTTTACCGTAGGACCGGCTATCGATAGAAGATTCATCCCTGCAGGGGTGCATTACTGTTACCGAACACGCTCGATCAACTCTGGCCGGACATACTTGCTGGGTAATGCCCGTCCTCGGAAGATCAACACGAAGCAGTGCTCTACCTAGGCTCGGCAGAGAGGTCTGCACGCCGGACTAAACTATGCACCCAGAGGTCTCAGGCCATCGCCCTGGGCACCCTGCGCGTTGCGAGACTGGCCGGGGTGCAGGCGCGACACTGAGCTCGTCAGTGAAGTATCCAGCCCAATCCCGACAATCAGCCCGCACGGTGAATCGTGACGTCAGACGAGCTTTCGGGAGAAACGTACTTCGCAGAGGGTCCCATAACCATTATCCCGCGTGGTGGTAGTGCGTATAGGGCACGTTGACCCACTCAGATCACACACCCAAATCCAATAGGCTCAATTAGTATCACGCGGAGACAATCAGAGTCTCTGATGCTCCGCCACAATGTCACACTCGAGTGCCCTTCCGGCACACCCGACATCATAGATCCCCAGCGGGTACCCACCAGGGTGGACCCGCCTGTAACAAGGGTCAAAGTAACCGTGTGGTCATAACATCAAGGGGGAAACCCGAGGAATCACCCTCGGCGGATTCCACTCAACGAAAACATCAGGGTGAACGTATGAGGCATCACCCTCGAGGTTCACACTGAGGGTTGCATGACAGAGTCGTATCGGAAGTGGAGAAGGAGGAATCACCCTCGATGACCACGACCAAACAGCTACACTGTAGAGTATTCATCGGGAGTGCGTTACGAGGTATCACCCTCGGCACTCGATAGTTACTACGCAGAGTCGTACAACTAAGGGGGTGTGAAGTGAGGTGTCGGTCTCTGGTCGACGATCACGTTGATCGAGTCGTCGATGATCAAGCAGGGGCAACAAGGGTAAGGTGGTGGGGTCACGAATGGTTCACTACCAATCTATACTAAACAGTTTATCATAGGCAGGTAAGGTAGCAATGAACAGGTTACAACAGCAGGCTATGCATCAGAATAGGAGCATACATTAACAGTAGCAAAATCTAATGCAAGCAGGAGAATAGAATGGGCGATATCTGGATGCTCAAGGGGGGGGCTTGCCTGGTTGCTCTAGCAAGAGAGAGTGATCGTCAACGGGCTGCTCGTCGGTAGTGTAGTCGTATCCAGGTGCAGCGTCCTCGGTCTCGGCGTCTATCGAGAGAGAGAAGGAGGGGGAGAGAAACAATAAATTCACGGCAATAATGCAAACAATATGTATGACATGCCTAAATGATACGCCGGGTTGTTCTACTGCCTAACTAAATGATTTAGTTAATTTAGGAATTTATTCAGATTTATTTAATTAAAGTTGGGCACTATTCATTTATTGAAAACGGTCTAAAAGTTCAATGTTCTTATAGCTAGAGGCATCTGACGGGAATACGGAGGGCGTATTTGGGTTCGTATCGGAATTCTGAGCAAGTTTCATGTATAAAGTATTTTCATCGGAGTTACGGATTATTTAATATGATTTTCTAAAGTTTTTATTATTTTCTGGAATTTAATTAATTATTTAAATTAACATTATTCGAAACAGTGTTATGCTGATGTCATCATGACGTCAGCATGACATCAGCAGGCGTCCTCACACGTGGGTCCCACATGTCATAGACTGTTGGCTAATTAGGGTTAACTAATTAATTAACACTTAACTAAACTAATTAACTAATTAGATTAACCTAATCAGGATGAATTAACTAATTAATTAATTAATTTTATTTTTATTTTTATTTTTTTAGGGGCTGGGCCCCATTCGTCAACGTCACACGGGGGGTTTGGCCCCACGGGCCAGTGGCACAGGGGCGGCGGGGCCCTACCGGGCAGTGGCCCAGGGGCCACAGGCGCGCGGGCGTGCGGTTGGCGGGGCGCGGGCGCGTGCGACGGGCGCGGCGGGGGCGTGGCGAGGGCGCGGCAGCGCATGCGCGGGCGCGTGCGCGTGCAGCGGCAGGGGCGAGCGGCAGCGCGGGGAGGACGGCAGCAACGGCAGGCGCGAGGCGACGGCGGCGGTGGCGCGTCGGGCGCGGGCAGGGCGAGCGCGCGGGCTCGGGGAGGCGCGAGCAGGCGCGGGCCGGCGACAGAGGGCGCGAGCGAGCGGCGGCGAGCGAGGGGGAAGGTGGAGGCCGGGCCTCACCGTATGGTGTAGGGTACGGGCAGTAGGCGCGGGGAGGACGTCGGGGTCGGGGCGGCGACGGTGGCCGGCGACGGCGTCGGGGGCGATGCGGCGTGTCCGGCGAGGGCGGGGCGGCGTCGGGCGACGGGGCGCGGTCGTCGAGCGCGTCGGGAGGGGCGGTGCAGGGCGAGCACGCGGGCGCTGGGCGCGTCGGGCCGGCGCCCGATCCAGTTCTGGATCGGGGGGGGCGAGGGGGGGGAGTGGCTATCGGTGGGTTAGGGTTCGGTGGCCACAGGCCATATAGGAGGGGGGGAGCTGGGCCGGCCGGCTGGGCTGTGGCCCAGTTGGGCCGGGGGGGGGTTCTTTCTCCTTTTTCTTTTTCTCTATTTTCTTTTCTTTTGTCTTTTTCTTTTTATTTAATCATATCTCCTGTTTAGTAAATAGTTGGGCCTCAAAATAATTTTTGTATAACATAGGAATTGCTCCAACAAATACTAGGCATTACCTACCACTACCAAAAATTAGTTTGGAGTTAACTTGAGTTCACACAAATTTTTATAATATTTAAAATGCATTAATCCTAGCTGTTTTGGTAATGTTTGTGCCACCTAATGAATTTATTAATTGTTGGTTTCAATTCTAGAATAGCCTCTGCAATATTTGCTATTTACTGAACATTTCAGTTTCTATGTTGGATAACTTTTATTTTCCACTTTCATTTAAATTTGAATTTGAGTTAGGAGTTGAAATGCAATATGATGCTAATGATGTTTATGCACTATTAGGCTTGCTGACATGTCATTATCAAAAGTGATTACTGTAGCTAATGACAGGGGGTGTTACACTAGATTGGGGGAGGCTTAAGTCAATGTTATATTCATGCCCCAATCATGAGCTCTCAAGAGAAATTAATATTCAGAATTTTTATGCTCGGCTTTCTCGTGATGATAAATCCATGCTCGATACTTCTTGTACTGGTTCTTTTATGAAGAAGACTATTGAATTTAGGTGGTATCTTTTAGAAAGAATTAAACATAACTCTGAAGATTGGGAACTCGGCGAAGGTAAAGAGTCAGGTATTAAGCTTAAGTTTGATTGTGTTAAATCTTTTATGAATACCGATGCTTTTCAAAAGTTTAGCACTAAATATGGACTTGACTCTGAGATAGTAGCCTCTTTTTGTGAATCATTTGCTACTCATGTTGATCTCCCTAAAGAGAAGTGGTTTAAATATCACCCACCTATTACAGGAGAAATTAAAGAACCGACTGTGGTTAAAAATGAAACTATCATTTATAATGTTGACCCAGTTGTTCCTACTGCTTACATCGAGAAACCACCTTTCCCTGTTAGGATAAAGGAACATACTAAGGTCTCAACCGTGGTTAATAAAAGCTATATTAGAGCACCTAAACCTGCTGAACAAATCAAGGTAGAACCTAGTGTTGCTATTGTTAAAGATCTCTTGGAAGAAAATATTGATGGGCATGTTATTTACTTTTGTGATGAAGCTGCTAGAATTGCTAAACCTGATGAAAAAGATAAACATAGACCTGTTGTTGGCATGCCTGTTGTCTCAGTCAAAATAGGAGATCACTGTTATCATGGTTTATGTGACTTAGGTGCTAGCGTGAGTGATATTCCCTTTACCTTATATCAAGAAATTATGAATGACATAGCACCCGCTGAAATAGAAGACATAGATGTTACTATTAAACCTGCTAATAGAGACACCATCACACCACTTGGGATTGTTAGAGATGTTGAAGTCTTGTGTGGGAAAATAAAATATCCTACTGATTTTCTTGTTCTAGGTTCCCCACAAGATGACTTTTGTCCCATTATCTTTGGTAGACCTTTCTTGAACACCGTTAATGCTAAAATAGATTGTGAGAAACAAACCGTCGGTGTTAGTTTTGGTGATGAGTCTCATGAGTTTAATTTTTCCAAGTTTAGTAGAAAACATCATAAGAAAGAATTGCCTAGTAAGGATGAAATAATTGGTCTTGCTTCTATTGCCGTGCCTCCTACTGATCCACTAGAACAATATTTGCTAGACCATGAAAATGATATGCATATGCATGAAAGAAATGAGATAGATAAAAATTTTCTTTGAACAACGACCTCTGCTTAAACACAATTTGCCTATTGAAACTCTAGGAGGTCCTCCTCCACCTAAAGGTGATCCTGTGTTTGAATTAAAACAATTGCCGGACACTTTGAAATATGCTTATCTTGATGAGAAAAAGATATATCCTATTATTATTAGTGCTAACCTTTCAGAACATGAAGAAGAAAGATTATTGAAAATTCTGAAGAAGCACCGTGCTGCTATTGGGTATACTCTTGATGATCTTAAGGGCATTAGTCCCACTCTCTATCAGCACAAGATTAATATGGAACCTGATGCTAAACCCGTTGTTGATCACCAACGACGGTTGAATCCTAAAATGAAAGAAGTGGTAAGAACTGAAATACTGAAGCTTCTGGAAGCAGGTATAATTTATCCCATAGCTGATAGTAGATGGGTAAGTCTTGTTCATTGTCCCTCAGAAAGGAGGTATTACTGTTGTTCCTAATGATAAAAATGAACTTATTCCACAAAGAATTGTCACTGGTTATAGAATGGTAATTGATTTTAGAAAATTAAATAAAGCAACTAGAAAAGATCATTACCCTCTGCCTTTTTTTGATCAAATGTTAGAAACACTATCTAAGCACACACACTTTTGTTTTCTCGATGGATATTCTGGTTTTTCTCAAATACCTGTTTCACAACCTAATCAAGAGAAAACCACCTTTACTTGTCCTTTTGGAACTTATGCTTATAGATGTATGCCTTTTGGTTTATGCAATGCACCTGCTACCTTTCAAAGATGTATGACTGCTATATTCTCTGATTTTTGTGAAAAGATTGTTGAGGTTTTCATGGATGATTTTTCCGTTTATGGAACTTCTTTTGATGATTGCTTAAGCAACCTTGATCGAGTTTTGCAGAGATGCGAGCAAACCAATCTTGTCTTGAATTGGGAGAAGTGGCACTTTATGGTTAATGAAGGTATTGTCTTGGGACATAAAATTTCTGAACAAGGTATTGATGTGGATAAAGCTAAAATTGATGCAATTGAGAAAATGCCATGTCCTAAAGATATCAAAGGTATCCGTAGTTTCCTTGGTCATGTTGGTTTCTATAGGAGATTTATTAAAGACTTCTCTAGTTGATAACTTGTCTATTGTCAGATTTCCTGATGAACAATAGGCCTCTTGCAAATCTTTTACAAAAGGATGTTCCATTTGTTTTTGATGATGATTGTGTAGAAGCCTTTGAAACACTTAAGAAAGCCTTAATTTCTGCACCTATTGTTCAACCACCTAATTAGAACTTGCCTTTTGAAATTATGTGTGATGCTAGTGATTATGCTATTGGTGCTATTCTAGGACAAAGAGTTGATAAGAAACTAAATGTTATCCATTATGCTAGCAAAACTCTAGACAGTGCCCAAAGAAATTATGCTACTACTAGAAAAAAAAATAGCAGTTGTGTTTGCTTGTGATAAATTCAGATCTTACATTGTTGATTCTAAAGTGATTGTTCACACTGATCATGCATCTATTAAATATCTTATGGAAAAGAAAGATGCTAAACCTAGACTCATTAGGTGGGTTCTCTTGCTACAAGAATTTGAGTTGCATATCACTGATAGAAAAGGAGCTGAGAACCCCATAGTTGATAACTTGTCTAGGTTAGAAAATATTCTTGATGACCCACAACCTATTAATGATAGTTTTCCTGATGAGCAATTAGCTGCAATAAATGTCTCTCATAACACTCCTTGGTATGCTGACTATGCTAATTATATTGTTGCTAAATATATACCACCTAGCTTCACTTACCAACAAAAAAAATTCTTTTATGATTTAAGACATTACTTTTGGGATGACCCACATCTTTATAAAGAAGGAGTAGATGGTATTATTAGACGTTGTGTACCTGAGCATGAACAGGGACAAATCCTACGAAAATTTCACTCCGAAGCTTACGGAGGGCATCATGCGGGAGACAGAACTGCTCACAAGGTATTGCAATCTGGTTTTATTGGCCTACTCTCTTCAAGGATGCCCGTAAGTTTGTTTTATCTTGTGATGAATGTCAAAGAAGTGGTAATATTGGTAAGCATCAGGAAATGCCTATGAATTATTCTCTTGCTGTTGAACCATTTGATGTCTGGGGTTTCGATTACATGGGACCTTTTCCTTCCTCTAATGGGTATACACATATTTTGGTTGATGTTGATTATGTTACTAAGTGGGTAGAAGCTATTCCAACTAGTAGTGCTGATCACAACACCTCTATTAAAATGCTTAAGGAAGTTATTTTCCCAAGGTTTGGAGTCCCTAGATACTTAATGACTGATGGTGGTTCACATTTTATTCATGGTGCTTTCCGTAAAATGCTTGCTAAGTATGATGTTAACCATAGAATTGCATCCCCCTATCATCCTCAGTCTAGTGGTCAAGTTGAACTTCGCAATAGAGAAATAAAATTAATTTTACAAAAAACTTTCAATAGGTCCCGAAAGAATTGCTCTAAGAAATTAGACGATGCACTTTGGGCTTACCGAACAACATATAAAAATCCCATGGGTATGTCTCCTTATAAAATGGTTTATGGAAAAGGTTGTCATTTGCCTCTTGAGTTAGAACATAAAGCATATTGGGCAATTAAAGAACTCAACTATGATTTCAAACTTGCCGGTGAAAAGAGGTTATTTCATATTAGCTCACTAGATGAATGGAGAACCCAAGCTTATGAAAATGCCAAGGAATTTAAAGAAAAAGTCAAAAGATGGCATGATAAAAGAATCCAAAAGCGTGACTTCAAACTTGGAGAATATGTTCTTTTGTACAACTCTCATTTCAGATTTTTTGCAGGAAAGCTTCTCTCTAAATGGGAAGGACCCTATGTTATCGAAGAGGTTTATCGATCTGGAGCTATAAAAATAAATAATGCCGAAGGCACTAACCCGAAGGTTGTCAACGGGCAAAGAATAAAACATTATATCTTAGGTACGCCCATTAATGTCGAAAGCAATATTATCCAAACTATGACACCGGAAGAACACATAAAAGAAACTTTCCGGAACACTCCAAAATCGTGAAAAAAGAGGAGGTACGTGATACGGTAAGTAAAGGGACTCCGAAAAATCCACAAAAATATTTTCTGTCAGTTTTGGAATATATTAAAAATTAGGAAAATAAGAAACAGCCAGGAAGGTAACCCTGGTGGGCACAAGACACCAGGGCACGCCTGGGCCAGGCGCGCCCAGGTGGGTTATGCCCACCTCGGGTACATTCCGGACTCCGTTTTTCTCCCGTTTGCTTGTTTCCCAAGATAAAAAAATCTTTATATACCCCCCGTACCTATTGACCACCATATCGCGGAGAAATCTTCTGTTCTTCTTTCATGATGTTTTCTGTCAGGTCTGTTAAGCCAGGCATCATGTCTTCTCCCTCCTCCAACAACGTAGAAGAGGATGCTTGGTTGATGAAGATTGAATTGAAGAGAGAAGAACCCAAAGAAGCCTTCAAGGGGGACAAGAGCAAGGAAGCTACTGGAGATCAAGCGCCGGTGGTCGAGCAAGCCTTGCCTGCTGAGGAAGAAGAAGAAGATATCCTTAAACCTTACTATAATCATCTTACCCCCACTGAGATTGAAGCTTTTCGGATCATCAAAATGGTTTGTGTGCAAAATAAATATCTTACTCGTGAAAATATTCTATTGCAAGAGCACATCATCGCCCTCCGGAGCGTCATCCGTAGATTGGAGTATCTTTTGAGCCTGAAGGATAAGATTGCTACTACCTCACCACCACCACCATCTTCATCACAAAAGGAGACTTGAGTATCGGGTATGGGAACTCCCCTTGGCTTGTGCCAAGCTTGGGGGAGGTGCCCCGGTATCGTATCACCTCCATTATCTTTTGTCTTTACTTATCTTAGTTCGATCCTTAGTTGTCTTTCGATTTAGTTGAATAAAAGTTTAGTTCGATCCTTTCTTTTAAAGTGCTTTCTTAGTGATCTATCCTTGTAATTGTGTGCAAGATATATAATAAAGTTTAGTTTGAGTTTTGTTTTCTTTACTTTCATGTTCACTAAAAGGAAAGGAAATAAATGAAAAAGATCATATGCTAATCTTATGGTAAGTAATGACATCACATAAGGAAGAGTATAAGTAGAAAATTTTATTGGAGATTTACAAACATAGCATTGGTCAATGATGCAATTCATGAAAGAATTAATAAGGGAAGAGAAGATTCACATGCAAATACACTGTCTTGGACATCTTTTATGATTGTGAGCCCCCATCAAAATATTATATGCCAAAATTGTTGATGTTGGACAAGGAAGACAACATAATGATTTATGTTTGCTCATATTCACATAGAAGTTATATTGTCATAGATCCTTTAACATGTGGTGCTTGCCCCCATCCTTGCTAGCCAAAAAATCCGCACTAAGTAGAGATACTACTTGTGCATCCAAAACCCTTAAACCCAAATCTTGTTTTGAGAGTCCACTATACCTACCTATGGATTGAGTAAGATCCTTCAAGTAAGTTGTCATCGGTGCAATAAAGCAATAAAATTGCTTCTAAATATTTTAGATCATTTAGTGTGAGAGAAAATTGAGCGTTCTACGAACTTGTGATGGCAAAGAATAAAAGCGACAGACTGCATAATAAAGGTTGCTATCATAAGGGGCAATATAACATGACATTCTTTTGCACTAAGAGATTGAGCATTCAACCAAAAAGCGCATGGCAACCTCTGCTTCCCTCTGCGAAGGGCTTATCTTTTACTTTTATGTATTTACTTTTATGCAAGAACCAAAGTATCTCTCTATTCCTTTTTATTTTCTCTTTTGGCAAGCACCATCTGGTGAAGAAAGATCTAGGCACATATATCCAGTTGGATATGGGTGGGCATGAGTTATTATTGTTGACATCACCCTTGAGGTGAATACGTTGGGAGGCGAAACTATAGGCCCGTATCTTTCTATGTGTCCGGTTGAAACTTTTTGCTCATGTGTATGCGGTGAGTGTTAGCAATCATAGAAGACTATATGATTTTGAGTATGTGTAGTTGCCAAAAAGGCTCCGATACATGGCCCTTCCTGAAAAGACGATGAATTGTAGTTGCAAAGTTGACTGAGAACATAGTTTGTTGATTTTCAATAGAGTTTATGCTTTATACTTCGATGTTGTGATGAATTGTTACTTGTTCATGAGAAGTTTATGATAAAAGTTTTGTGATAAAAGTTCTATAATAAAGTTTGTTTGCTGTTATAATAATATACATGATGCTTCTATGTCCGTATTTTGTTTGTATCGACACCTCTCTCTCTAAGCATGTGGACATGTTTTTCAATTTTGGTTTTCGCTTGAGGACAAGCGAGGTCTAAGCTTGGGGGAGTTGATACGTCCATTTTGCATCATGTTTTCCTACTATTATTTATAATGTTTTTATGCATAATAATGCTTTTTGGAGTAATTCTAATGCCTTTTCTCTCATAATATGCAAGGTTCACACAAAGAGGGAGAATACCGGCAGCTAGAATTCTGGACCTGAAAAAGCTACGTCAGGCCACCTATTCTGCACAACTCCAAATGAGTTGAAACTTCACGGAGATTTTTTATGGAATATATAAGAATTATTGAAGCAAATAACTACCAGAGAGGGCCCACCAGGTGGGCACAACCCACCTGGGCGCGCCAGGGCCCCCAGGCGCGCCCTGGTGGGTTGTGCCCTCCTCGGCCCACCTCTGATGCCCCTCTTCTGGTATATAAGTCATTTTGACCTAGAAAAAATAGAGAGAGGACTTTCGGAATGAAGCGCCGCCGTCTCGAGGCGGAACTTGGGCATGAGCACTTTTGCCCTCCGGCGGAGCGATTCCGCCAGGGGAACTTCCCTCCCGGAGGGGGAAATCATCATCATCATCATCACCAACAACTCTCCCATCTTGGGGAGGGCAATCTCCATCAACATCTTCAACAGCACCATCTCCTCTCAAACCCTAGTTCATATCTTGTGTTCAATCTTTGTACCGGAACCTTAGATTGGTGCTTGTGGTGACTAGTAGTGTTGATTACATCTTGTAGTTGATTACTATATGGTTTATTTGGTGGAAGATTATATGTTTAGATCCATTATGCTATTTACTACCCCTCTGATCTTGAGCATGATTATCATTTGTGAGTAGTTACTTTTGTTCTTGAGGTCATGGGAGAAATCTAGTTGCAAGTAATCATGTGAACTTGATATGTGTTCGAAATTTTGATGATATGTATGTTGTGATTCCCTTAGTGGTGTCATGTGAACGTCGACTACATGGCACTTCACCTTATTAGGGCCCAAGGGAATGCATTGTGGAGTAGTTATTAGATGATGGGTTGCGAGCGTGACAGAAGCTTAAACCCTAGTTTATGCGCTACTTCGTAAGGGATTGATTTGGATCCAAAAGTTTAATGCTATGGTTAGATTTTATCTTAATACTTTTCTCATAGTTGCGGATGCTTGCGGGAGGGTTAATCATAAGTAGGAGGTTTGTTCAAGTAAGAACAACACCTAAGCACCAGTCCACCCACATATCAAATTATCAAAGTAGCGAACACGAATCAAACCAACATGATGAAAGTGACTAGATGAAATTCCCGTGTACCCTCAAGAACATTTTGCTTATCATAAGAGACTATTTTGGCCTGTCCTTTGCCTCAAAAGGATTGGTCTACCTTGCTTTACTTTTGTTACCGTTACCGTTATTTGGTCGTTACAAATTATCTTGCTATCAAACTACTCGTTACTTATAATTTCGGTGCTTGCAGAGAATACCTTGCTGAAAACTACTTGTCATTTCCTTTTGCTCCTCGTTGGGTTCGACATTCTTACTTATTGAAAGGACTACGATTGATCCCCTATACTTGTGGGTCATCAAGGAGCATCATCACAAGTCAAAGTTCCAACGCAATTAAAGAATTCTTGGATAACACTTTTTCCTATAACATTCCCTTGTCCCAAAACAAAAAATTTAGCATCAAGATTAGTGGAACTTCCAATTTTAGGAGTTCTACCGTCATCCATTTCTGCCATACAAAAATCACTCATGATGATAGTTTCAAAGCAATCGAACAAGGAAACACACAAAAAAGGCAAACGGAAAATATTTTTGTATTTAAAAAAAATAGAAGTGGGGGAGATGAAAATGAGAGGCAAATGGAAAATAAAGTAATTGCAATGAGATGAAAGTTTATGCGTAGGTACTTGATAGATGTTGATGATGTCTCCCTTGCAACGGCGCCAGAAGTTCTTCCTGCTACTTGTGAGCTGAGTTGGGATTTCCTCGAAGAGGAGAGGATGATGTAGTACTGTAGTGATAAGTATTTCCCTCAGTTATGAAACCAAGGTTATCAATCCAGTAGGAGAAACAACCAACACTATGTAAACAACACTGCTACTTCTTGAGCTTGCGTTGGTTTTTCCCTTGAAGAGGAAAGGGTGATGCAGCAAAGTAGAGATAAGTATTTCCCTCAGTTTAAGAACCAAGGTATCAATCCAGTAGGAGGAACACACAAGCCACCAATAGTTGCACCTACACAAACAAAAAATACTTGCACCCAACACGATAAAGGGGTTGTCAATCCCTTCACGGTTACTTGCAAGGATGAGATCTGATAGAGATAGGTATAAAAGATAAATACAAGTGCAAAACTAAATAAAAGTAAATAAATTACAGCAAGGTATTTTTGGGTTTTTGGTTTTATAGATCTGAAAATAATATGATAAAAATAGACCCGGGGCCATATGTTTCACTAGAGGCTTCTCTCTTGAAAGAACGCATGCAGTGGGTAAACAAATTACTGTTGAGCAATTGATAGAAAAGCGCAAAGTTATGACAATATCTAAGGCAATGATCATGGATATAGGCATCACGTCTGTGACAAGTGGACCGACTCCTGCCTGCATCTACTATTATTACTCCACACATCGACCGCTATCTAGCATGCATCTCTGACATAGCTGTTGAGCAATTTCAGCTCATTTGAAGATGTGCAGAATAGGTATCTCTGACATAGCTTTTTCAGGTCCAGAATTCCAGCTACCGGTATTCTCCCTCTTTGTGTAAACCTTGCATATTATGAGAGAAAAGGCATTAGAATTACTCCACAAAGTGTTATAATGCATAAAAACACAATAAATAATAGTAGGAAAACATGATGCAAAATGGACGTATCAACTCCCCCAAGCTTAGACCTCGCTTGTCCTCAAGCGAAAGCCGATATCGAAAATCATGTCCACATGTTTAGAGAGAGGTGTCGATAAAAACAAAATACGAACATAGTAGCATCATGCTTATTATTATAACAGCAACAAACTTTATCATAGAACTTTATCATATAGCTTCTCATGAACAAGTAACAATTCATCACAACATCAAAGTAGAAAGCATAAACTTTATTGAAAACTAACAAACTATGTTCTCAGTCAACTTTGCAACTACAATTCATCATATTTTCAGGAAGGGCCTCGTATCGGAGCCTTTTGGCAAGTCCACATACTCAACCATCATTTAATCTTCTATGATTGCTAACACTCACAACATATATATGAGCAAAAAGTTTCAACCGGACACATAGAAAGATAGGGGCTTATAGTTTTGCCTCCCAACTTATTCACCTCAAGGGTGATGTCAACAATAATAACTCATGCTCACTCATATCCAACTGGATATATGTGCCTAGATCTTTCCCCACCACATGATGGTTGCCAAATAGAAAAATAAAAAGGAATAGAGGGAAATACTTTGACTCTTGCATAAAAGTAAAAGATAGGCCCTTCGCAGAGGGAAGAAGAGGTTGTCATGCGCCTTTTGATTTTGTATGCACAATCTCTTAATGCAAAAGAACGTCACATTATATTGCCCCTTATGATAGCAACCTTTATTATGCAGTCCGTCGCTTTTATTACTTTGCCATCACAATTTCATACAACGCTTATTTTCCCTTACACTAAAGGATCAAACACATTTAGGAGCAATTCTTATTGCCTTTTTTCACTGATGACAACTTACTTGAAGGATCTTACTCAATCCATAAGTAAGCATGGTGGACTCTCAAAACATGGATTTGGGTTTAAGGGTTTTGGATGCACAAGTAGAATCTCTACTTAGTGCGGATTTTTGGCTAGCAAACATATTGAGCAAGCACCACATGTTGAAGGATCTATGACAATATAACTTCTATGTAAATAACAACAAACATAAATCATTACATTGTCTTCCTTGTCCAATGTCAACAATTTGGCATAAGATATTTAGTGGGAGCTCACAATCATAAAAGATGTCCAAGATAGTGTATTTGCATGTGAATCTTCTCTTCCCTTATTAATTCTTTCATGAATTGCATCATTGCCCAATGCATGTTTGTCAACTTTCAATAAATTTTACCTCTTATACTTTTCCTTATGTGATGTCATTACTTACCATAAGATTAGCATTTGATCTTTTTCATTATTTCCTTTATTTTGATTGAAACAGAAAAGTAAAGAAGCAAAAACTCAAACTAAACTTCATTATATAACTCTCACTTGATTACATAGATAGATAGATCATGAAACTAGCACTCAAAAATAGATCATACTAAACTTTTATTCAACTAAATCACGAAATAGCTAAGGATCGAACTAAGATAGGTAAAGGTAATAAAAGTGATGATGATATGATACCGGGGCATCTCCCCCAAGCTTGGCACAAGCCAAGGGGAGTGCCCATACCTGTGTACTTAATTCTCCCTCTTTGGTGGTGAAGATGAAGATGGTGGTGGTGGAGCAGTGGGCTTGTCCTCCAATATATTCATGAGTGCCTCCCTTAAACTTTGAATCTCTCGAAAGGCTCGATGAAGCAACTCAATGTTCTTCTCCACTTCAGCCATGATATGTTTATTCTCCGGACCCCAAGAGTTTGTTCCTGCATCACTTTCTCTTGGACAAGATATGTCCCAATTGGACGGTATGTGCATACGAGGAGGGGTTTTCAAACCCATAATTGTGAATCAAATTCTGAAAAAAAAATCGATGTAACCTGTGTAAAGGCCTGCTTGGAGGGAGTTCTTCTTACACTTCAGGGCTCTCTTGATTTTTTGTTGATCTCATGGCTTGATGGGGATTAGGATGAGTGGAGATGCCGGCCAGTGTGCCCCTCTCGGAAGCCGGAGGGTGAGCTCCAAGAGAATTCCCTTCATCTTCTTCCATGGCAACCTCCTCAATTCCTTCTCCCCTTAACTCCACCTATAGCAACCAAGCATCGCCTTCTTCATTGTTGGAGGAGGGAGAAGACACGATGCCTGGCATGATAGATCTGACAGAAAAACAGCACGAAACAAGAACAGGGGATTTCTTCGCGATACGATGGTCAAATCGTCCGGGGTATATATAAAGATTTTTTTTGATCTTGGGAAACAAGTATACAGAAGGAAAACGGAGTCGGGAAGGTGCCCGAGGGGCCCACTACCAACCAGGGCACGCCAGGTGGGGCAGGCGCGCCCTGGTGTCTTGTGGGCACCTGGGTTGCCTTCCCGGTTGTTTCTTATTTTTC
Source organism: Thinopyrum elongatum (assembly GCA_011799875.1). Taxonomy (NCBI): domain Eukaryota; kingdom Viridiplantae; phylum Streptophyta; class Magnoliopsida; order Poales; family Poaceae; genus Thinopyrum; species Thinopyrum elongatum. The sequence continues at coordinate 461,637,323 of CM022303.1, forward strand.
TATTTTTTCTAAAATTCCAAAACTGACAGAAAATATTTTTGCGGATTTTTCGGAGACCGTTTACTTACCGTATCACGTACCTCATCCTTTTCAGGGTTCTGGAGTGTTCTGGAAGGTTTCTTTTATGTGTTCCTCCGGTGTCATGGTTTGGATAATGTTAGTTTCAACATTAATAGGCGTACCTGAAATATAGTCTGTAATTCTTTGTACATTGACCATCTTCGGGTTGGTACCTTTGGCATTATTAATCTTGATAGCTCCAGAGCGATAAAATTCGTCGATGATATATGGTCCTTCCCATTTGGAAAGAAGTTTTCCTGCAAAAAATCTAAAAAGAGAATTGTACAATAGAACATGTTCACCAACTTTGAATTCCCGCTTTTGGATGCTTTTGTCATGCCATCTTTTAATTTTTTCTTTAAATAGTTTGGCATTTTCATAAGCTTGGGTTCTCCATTCATCTAGTTAGCTAATACCAAATAACCTCTTTTCACCGGCAAGTTTGAAATCATAATTGAGTTCTTTAATTGCCCAATATGCTTTATGTTCTAACTCAAGAGGCAAATTACAAGCTTTTCCATAAACCATTTTATATGGAGACATACCCATAGGATTTTTATAAGCTGTTCTATAGGCCCAAAGTGCATCATCAAGTTTCTTGGACCAATTCTTTCGGGACCTATTGATAGTTTTTTGTAATATTAATTTTGTTTCTCTATTGCTAAGTTCAACTTGACCACTAGATTGAGGATGATAGGGTGATGCAATTCTATGGTTGACATCATATTTAGCAAGCATTTTATGGAAAGCACCATGAATAAAATGTGAACCACCATCAGTCATTAAATATCTAGGGACTCCAAACCTCGGGAAGATAATCTCTTTAAGCATTTTAATGGAGGTGTTATGATCAGCACTACTAGTTGGAATAGCTTCTACCCACTTTGTAACATAATCAATAGCAACCAAAATATGTGTATACCCATTAAAGTGTGACACCCCGGCTCAATCGTGCACTAATCATACACGCAAATGCACACGATCAAGCCTAAGGACTCACAGGAAGATATCACAACACAACTCTAAAACATAAATAAAGTCATACAAGCTTTATATTACAAGCCGGGGGCCTCGAGGGCTCGAATACATAAGCTCGCACACAAGCGTCAGCGGAAGCATCAGATATCTAAGTACAGATATGAAACAGAAAAAGATAAGCCTCTGGAAAGGCAGGGATAAAACAAAAGTTGCGATCGAAAGGCGCAGGCCTCCTGCCTGGGACCCTCCGAATCCTACTCCTGGTCGTCAACCAACTCGTAGTAGTAACCACCCTCGGGGTAGTAGTAGCGATCGTCGGCGGGGGCAGCTGTCGCAGGGGCTCCGTCATCTGGTTGCATCAAAAGGATAAATGAGGAAAAAGAAAGCAAAGCAACCGTGAGTACTCATCCGAAGTACTCAGCAAGCAAGGATCTACACTACATATGCAACATTATCAAAGGAAGGCTGTATATGTGGACTGGGCTGCAGAAATGCCAGAATAGAGGGAAGGTCTAGTCCTATCGAAGACTAGCATCTTCAGAGGTCTTGCAGCATTAGAAGAGTGTAGATTAGTACAACATAAAGTAGTAGTATCATTAAGTCTCAACCTCACCCAGAGATCCTTTCTCGACTCCCTGCGAGAAAGCAATCCTAGAGCCATAATGTCCAAGTATCAACCTCAGCCAGAGATCCTCTCTCGACTCCCTGCGAGAAAGCAATCCTAGAGCCATAATGTATAAGTATCAACCTCGGCCAGAGATCCTCTCTCGACTCCCTGCGAGAAAGCAATCCCAAAGCCATACTATCCATTTTTGCGGTATCGATCGGGATACAACTCCGAGCATCCGTTACCGAGGATCCGGCTATGCATAGATTAGTTCTTCCCTGCAGGGGTGCACCAACTTACCCACCATGCTCACTTAACTCCGGCCGGACACACTTCCTGGGTCATGCCCGGCCTCGGCCAAACGACACACCGCAACCCTACCTAGAGCTCAGCAGAGAGGTCCCCGTCGGTCTACATCCTAAGCGCTCAGAGGTCTTGGGCCATCTCCCTGTGCACTCCGAGTCGTTGCGTGCAGGGGGAAGCTAGGCACCAGGGGGGCGCCGGTCCGTCCCGGCCGCAATGCTGAACTGTACGTCTGACAGAGCTTTTGGCTGATGCCACGATGCAGAGTACCCATATTTATTCCCGCGTGATGGTTAGTGCTATCGGGCAGAGGCCCACTCGAATCAAATATCCAAATAGTTAGTACATTGGGGGTGCGGTAACGAGCAGAGACTCACGATCGATGTGACCCCTTCGCCCCGTCTCGAGGACTTGCGGCAAGGGCCAAGAATGCCGGGCCACACCTTGTATTCATCACTCGGGCACCGTCCAGGTCAACCCGTCTCGCAAAAGACTGTCGGGAACTCAGGTCCACCTCTACTGGGCGGTACCGCCTGTCCCTCCAGTTCTGCAGTAAAAGTAGCTCCCTCGGGTCGCCCTCGGGGCCGACCCGTTTCTAACAAGGTTCAGGGGTAAAGTCACAGTAACCGTGTGTCCATAACATCAGGGGAATCCGAGGTATCACCCTCGACGGATGCCCACTCGATGTAACCGTCAAGGTGAACTTAGGAGGAATCACCCTCGAGGTTCACACTTGAAGTGTTGCGCGACAGGGTCGTATCGGAAGTGGAGAAGGAGGAATCACCCTCGATGACCACGACCAAATAGCTACTCTACAGAGCTAACATTAGGAGTGCTATATGAGGTATCACCCTCGGCACTCGATGGTGACGCTGCAGTGTCGTACAATTAAAGGGGGTGTTGTGCAGCGCTGGGGTCTGGCTATCGATCCCGTTGAGCGAGTCATCTGATAATCCAGCGGGGCAACTGGGGACAAAGTGGGGTCTCTGGTAGGTCTCTACCCAGCCTATACTAAACAGTTTAGGATAAGCAGGTAAAGTTTCAATAGCAGGTTACAATAAACAGGCTATGCATCAGAATAGGTTAAACAGTAGCAGCAGCAATTTCTAATGCGAGCATGAGAGAGAAAGAATAGGCGATATCGGTATGCTCAAAAAGGGGGTGCTTGCCTGGTTGCTCGACGGCAAAGGCAAGGTCGTCAACGATGTCGTCGGGCTCCTGAGCTACGTCGGTCTCGGGAACTGCGTCGGTGTCGGGGTCTACCGAGAGAGAAGAGGGGGAGGAAACAAATAAATACACGGCAAACACAGTAACACAGAGCTTGCTATGCTATCGCGCAGTGCAGGGTTGCCTAAAGACATATCTAAGTCATATTAGTTACTTTAGGATTTAAGTTGGAATTATTAACCGGTGGATATGCACTATTCATCTACCGGAAACAAGCTAAAAGTTGCGGGTTCACCTCCATAGAGGGTCCCGACACGGAAACGGATAGCACGGTTGGATTCGTCTCGTCGTTCTGAGAAACTTTCATGTACAAAGTATTTTAATCCGAGTTCGGTTTATTTTATATTAATTTCTAAAGATTTTAGCATTTTCTGGATTTATTTAATCATTTTAAATCAACATTATCCAAAGCAGTATTAGATTACGTCAGCATGACCTAGGTGTGACGTCAGTAGGTCAACAGGGGCTGACCGGAGTCAAACCTGACAGGTGGGTCCAGTGGGACCCACATGTCAGCCTCTGATTAGTTTAAACAGAGTTAATTTAAACTAAATAGGATTAATTAGTGGGTGGGGCCTACTGTCAGTGAGTCGTTAAGTAACTAATTAACTAACTAGGTTAATTAACATTTTAATTAGAGTTTTATTTATTTCAAAAATGTTTTAAGGGGGGTGGGGCCCGCGTGTCAGTGACACGGGTTGCCCAGTCAGCAACGCTGACTGGTCAACGGACCCCATGGGCCCCAGTGGCAGTGGCACTGGGGGCGGGCCCCAGCAGTCCATGTGGGCACCCGGTCAGCGCCGGCGATCCCCGACGCTGCAGCGACTCGCCGGACCTGGCCGGAAATCGTCTACAGAGGGCGGTTTCGAGTGCGGCCTGGCGCGTTCGAAAGCTGGCGAGGTCACGCGTCGCGTGGGGCGGGTGGTCGGACTCGGGGGTGGCCAGAGCGACGCCGGCGATAGCGGTTGGCGGCGGTGCTCTCGGGTGGAGCTCGGGCGCGTGGCTGCGGTGGGCTAGCGAGCAAGGCAAAAGGCTAGGGGGAGCCTACGCAACGCGGCGAGCACGATGCGCACGGACCCGAAGTCGTTTGGTCGCCGGAGCCATGCCGACGACATGCTAGGCGGCGGCGAGTTCGAGCACGACAGGGGTGGCGTGTATGGCTACGGAGAGCGGTCGGGGAGAGGGGGAGGCGATGCAGCAGCTTACAGTGAGCCCGCAGAGGTGCAAAGGTGGGCTCGGGGGAGGCTTGTTGGAGCGAATCGACGGCGGTGACGCAGACGGTCGAAGGAGGAAGAAGGCGGCGTTCTTGGCGATGGAGGGGGCCTCGGCTCCGGCTCGTTGGCGCAGGCGACTAAGCGGACGGCGGTGAGCCTTGGAGACACGTCGGGGAGGCAAACGGGGTATGGTGGCCGCGAGGTTCAACGGAGGCCGAACAAGGCGGCGCTCGGGTGCGGCAGAAGAGGGCGAGGGAGAGGGAGTGAGGCGTCTAGGGTTCGTCCGCGGGGTCAGGGGCGGGCACTTGTAGCCCACCACGGCGCGCGGGTGGCCGCTGTCGAGCGGGGAGCGAGGGGGGCCAGTGCGCGCGCGAGCAGAGGGCGACAGCGAGCGCGCGGGTGAGCAGTGAGGTAGGGGGCGAGCGGGGTGGGCTGGGCCGCACTGTGCACTCGCGGTCCAGGCACAGTGGGCCGTTTTCTTTTATTTGTTTTTGTTTTATGTTTTCTTTTGTTTCACTGCTTTGCAAAAATGTGTGGGCTCATATATAGCTTTATAAAATATGTGAACTATCCACATAAATATAGTGCAATATTTGTCACTGCTATAAATTGGTTTGGAGGCAAATGAATTTTATTTGGATTTTAAATAAATGAATATGGATTAAATATCTCTGGTTTGTTGCTGTTAGAGTCAATTACTTAATTTAGTGAATGTTGGTTATAATTTTAGAATTGTCTCTGGAATATTTACAATATTATGAACATTTTAGTTTCTAGATTTGAACAACTTTTATTTGCACTTTCAGTTTGAATTTCCATTTGAATTTGAATTTGAAAAGAGATATGATCCAAATGATGTTTAAGCACTGTTGATCATGATGACATGGCATTATTAAAAGGGGGATTACTGTGGCTAACCACTAGGGGTGTTACAAATCTCCTCCACTAATAAGAATTCTCGTCCCGAGAATTAAGAGGAAGACTGAAAGAGAGCGGGGTATCCTTGGAAGTTGTTTCGAAGAAGCGCCCGGAGAATCTCAAACGACTTGAATGTTTCCAATCCACTCAAGAGAAGAAGCGTTCAACGCTTTCAAGGTGTTTATTTTAGCCTCAGCATTTGGAGTTATCTGGGCACGGTAATTCACTAGCCCGGATGATTAACGGAGTATGCATTTCCTCATAATGAAGGTCATGCATGAATGCAAATTTTTCAGAGATGAATGAATGTGATGCTGCTGAATTAAATAAAACAGAAGCAGGTATTGAGTTAACGAGAAGGGTACCCATTTCGGTGGCAGGTTGATCCTGGACTTGTTCAATATCAATGTTGTAAGCGTGCCCACGACCATGAGCAGCAGACCCAGTATTGTAGTTGCGGGCCTGATTGTTGCCACGATCATTGCCACAGCCAGTACGAGGGAAATCCAACTGATTCTGAGTCTGGCAGCAGTCCTTAGCAAGGTGGTCTGGTCTGCGACACTTGAAGCACAGTCCATCTTTAGGACGAAGAGGAGCATTGGGTGGAACACGTGGTGCAGTATAGTTGTTACTTGGGGCAGGGCAGCTTGATGCAACACGTTGTTGGGAATCCAGACTCGACGCTTCTGTGTTGAGCCCGAAGATGAGCCAACATCACGATAGCACTTCTATGACTCCTTATGCTACATTTGAGCAGTCTCAAGCAGAATAGCCTTGTTCACAAGAGTAGTAAAGTCGGTGAAATCTTGAGCAGCGATTGTAAGCTCGATGTCTGCGTGGAGTCCATTACGGAACTTCTCTTGTCTACGGGCATCCATGGCGATGTCTTCTTCAGCATAGCGGGACAGGTCAAGGAATTCCCGCTGATAAGCTTCGACAGTCTTATTGCCTTGAGTGAGGTTGCAGAACTGACTTTTCATCCGGTCCATGATTCCTTGAGGAATATATCGGGCACGAAAGGCAGCATGGAACTCAGGCCAAGTAATGGCTGTTCCAGCAGGCAGTGTATGTTTGTGGGTGTCCCACCATTGAGCAGCGGGGCCCTTTAAGAAAAAGGACGCGAAGGCAACAAAGTTGGCAAGGGAGACATTTGCAGACTCCATCTCATGAGTGATATCGCAAATCCAGTCATCAGCATCCAGTGGCTTCTCGGAGTTGCGGAACTGAGTGGGGTTAAGACGCATAAATTCTGGCAGAGTTATTGAAGGAGGGTTCTGGTTCTGGTTGTTCAGATGCGGGAACTGAGTCATAATCCCAGTCATGAACTGGCGGTTGAGTTCGAATTGTTGCATCATAGCTGCCATATAATTTGGCGGTGGTGGGCGTTCAGGGGCACGACCACGACCACCTGGTCTAACCATCCTGCTACGTTTCAATAGGGGTAGTTCAGTAAAAGCAGTTTGCGGGTGTTTAGCGACAAGCATGATGTAACACGACAATAATTAAGCAGTGTACTAGATACTTAACAGTAGTCAATTAATACATACAGATCCATACACAGAGTCGGGTACATGCGAATAGCATAATAGCGCAAATTCAAAAGCTAGATATGGTAGGCGGCGCGCAGGCACACGGTAAGGAAGTACACCACGAGACATAGCAAAGGCTACATCAACGTCGGGAAGATCCACTGAAACGGGGTAGCTGCATGTGCGGACGACGAATGTTCGTCGCGGAAGGATCCTGCGCTCCATGTGCACTCTGATGCAGAACCCGGTCTCGAGCTGAAAGAAGAGGTCCACGTGGCGGTGCGTGACCTCCAACAGCAGGCCAATCAATACCAGCATACATCTGAGTCCTGCTCGGGTAAAGGATGTACTCTGGATGTATCCCTGCATGAATAGCTGGTAGCAACTGCGTCATAGCATCGTAGAGGCATGCTCGAGTGGCAACCAACTCGACGGCAAGAGCCCGAACAGTGCGATCCAGAGCCTGAGTGCACTGAATCAGAACATGCGGGTCATATCGACGACGCTCGTACGGGGCACAGATAGTTGTGTAGTACCCAGTAGTATCTCCAATAGGGGCATACGGAATGTATCGGAACTCAGAGGCATCCAAACTATCGCTGAACTCTCCTCGGAAATGTGCGACAGCAGAGTAGGCGGCATCATGGACTGCCATCTCAATCGTCACGCCGATACCGTGGAAAAGGTGCAGCTCAGTGTCTGAGTCATCGCGCTGATCATAGATACGAACATCAGCATGGTACTGCTCCTGGTTGAACTCGCGGTAATCCTCGTAGACCATGTACTCGGGGTACCAGCGGTAGCCCAGCCTGGTCAGGAGGGCGATCAGGACAGCTAGAAAACCAGGGGCACCACAAGCCCAAGTGCGAAGCACAAGCTCGTCGTAGGGTGTGGTGGAAACAAATGATCCATCTGAAACAGAGGAAATTCAGGATTGTCAAATGACAATGAGAAGTATAATACAACTCACAGAGAAAGGTTAAACAAAACAATGGAAAGGAAAATGATTATCAGACTAATCAGATCAATGGTAAGGAATTAAGCACAGATATCTAGCTCTTCGGGTAGACAAGATTTACGAGATCCTAAGTGTTGGCGTTAGTAAAATTCATTTAACCTGAATAGAAGAGAGGTCAGAGTCCCAGAGTAAAGACGAGGAATAAAAGATCCTAATACCACCCAATTGGCAACGTGGGCCCGTAAGCCACACAGCCAAGTTAGTAAAACAGTTTTCGGTTACTAGACTCAACTTCGGCCAAGGAGTTGGAAAGGGGGTTCCTACAGGCAGTCGGCTTTGATACCAACTTGTGACGCCCTGGCTCAATCGTGCACTAATCATATACGCAAATGCACACGATCAAGCCTAAGGACTCACGGGAAGATATCACAACACAACTCTAAAACATAAATAAAGTCATACAAGCTTTATATTACAAGCCAGGGGCCTCGAGGGCTCGCATACAAGCGTCAGCGGAAGCATCAGATATCTGAGTACAGATATGAAACAGAAACAGATAAGCCTCTAGAAAGGCGGGGGTAAAACAAAAGCTGCGATCGAAAGGTGCAGGCCTCCTGCCTGGGACCCTCCGAATCCTAGTCCTGGTCGTCAGCCAACTCGTAGTAGTAACCACCCTCGGGGTAGTAGTAGCAATCGTCGGCGGGGGCAGCTGTCTCAGGGGCTCCGTCATCTGGTTGCATCAAAAGGATAAACGAGGAAAAAGAAAGCAAAGCAACCATGAGTACTCATCCGAAGTACTCAGCAAGCAAGGATCTACACTACATATGCAACATTATCAAAGGAAGGTTGTATATGTGGACTGGGCTGCAGAAATGCCAGAATAGAGGGAAGGTCTAGTCCTATCGAAGACTAGCATCTTCAGAGGTCTTGCAGCATTAGAAGAGTGTAGATTAGTACAACATAAAGTAGTAGTATCATTAAGTCTCAACCTCACCCAGAGATCCTTTCTCGACTCCCTGCGAGAAAGCAATCCCAGAGCCATAATGTCCAAGTATCAACCTCGGCCAGAGATCCTCTCTCGACTCCCTGCGAGAAAGCAATCCCAGAGCCATAATGTCCAAGTATCAACCTCGGCCAGAGATCCTCTCTCGACTCCCTGCGAGAAAGCAATCCCAGAGCCATACTATCCATTTTTGCTGTATCGATCGGGATACAACTCCGAGCGTCCGTTACCGAGGATCCGGCTATGCATAGATTAGTTCTTCCCTGCAGGGATGCACCAACTTACCCACCACGCTCGCTTAACTCCGGCCAGACACACTTTCTGGGTCATGCCCGGCCTCGGCCAAACGACACACCGCAACCCTACCTAGAGCTCAGCAGAGAGGTCCCCGTCGGTCTACATCTTAAGCGCTCAGAGGTCTTGGGCCATCTCCCTGTGCACTCCGAGTCGTTGCGTGCAGGGGGAAGCTAGGCACCAGGGGGGCGCCGGTCCGTCCCGGCCGCAATGCTGAACTGGACGTCTGACAGAGCTTTCGGCTGATGCCACGATGCAGAGTACCCATATTTATTCCCGCGTGATGGTTAGTGCTATCGGGCAGAGGCCCACTCGAATCAAATATCCAAATCGTTAGTACATTGGGGGTGCGGTAACGAGCAGAGACTCACGATCGATGTGACCCCTTCGCCCCGTCTCGAGGACTTGCGGCAAGGGCCAAGAATGCCCGGCCACACCTCGTATTCATCACTCGGGCACCGTCCAGGTCAACCTGTCTCGCAAAAGACTGTCGGGAACTGAGGTCCACCTCTACTGGGCGGTACCACCTGTCCCTCCAGTTCTGCAGTAAAAGTAACTCCCTCGGGTCGCCCTCGGGGCCGACCCGTTTCTAACAAGGTTCAGGGGTAAAGTCACGGTAACCGTGTGTCCATAACATCAGGGGAATCCGAGGTATCACCCTCGACGGATGCCCACTCGATGTAACCGTCAAGCTGAACTTAAGAGAAATCACCCTCGAGGTTCACACTTGAAGTGTTGCGCGACAGGGTCGTATCAGAAGTGGAGAAGGAGGGTCAATGACCACGACCAAATAGCTACTCTACAGAGCTAACATCAGGAGTGCTATACGAGGTATCACCCTCGGCACTCGATGGTGACGCTGCAGTGTCGTACAACTAAAGGGGGTGTTGTGCAGTGCCGGGGTCTGGCTGTCGATCCCGTTGATCGAGTCATCTGATAATCCAGCGGGGCAACTGGGGACAAAGTGGGGTCTCTGGTAGGTCTCTACCCAGCCTATACTAAACAGTTTAGGATAAGCAGGTAAGGTTTCAATAGCAGGTTACAATAAACAGGCTATGCATCAGAATAGGTTAAACAGTAGCAGCAGCAATTTCTAATGCAAGCATGAGAGAGAAAGAATAGGCGATATCGGTATGCTCAAAAAGGGGGTGCTTGCCTAGTTGCTCGGCGGCAAAGGCAAGGTCGTCAACGGTGCCGTCGGGCTCCTGAGCTGCGTCGGTCTCGGGAACTGCATCGGTGTCGGGGTCTACCGAGAGAGAAGAGGGGGAGGAAACAAATAAATACATGGCAAACACAGTAACACAGAGCTTGCTATGCTATCGCGCAGTGTAGGGTTGCCTAAAGACATATCTAAGTCATATTAGTTACTTTAGGATTTAAGTTGGAATTATTAACCGGTGGATATGCACTATTCATCTACCGGAAACAGGCTAAAAGTTGCGGGTTCACCTCCGTAGAGGGTCCCGACACGGAAACGGATAGCACGGTTGGATTCGTCTTGTCGTTCTGAGCAACTTTCATGTACAAAGTATTTTAATCCGAGTTACGGTTTATTTTATATTAATTTCTAAAATTTTAGCATTTTCTGGATTTATTTAATCATTTTAAATCAACATTATCCATAATAGTATCAGATGACATCAGCATGACCTAGGTGTGACGTCAGCAGGTCAACAAGGGCTGACCGGAGTCAAACCTGACCGGTGGGTCCAGTGGGACCCACATGTCAGCCTCTGATTAGTTTAAACAGAGTTAATTTAAACTAAATATGATTAATTAGTGGGTGGGGCCTACTATCAGTGAGTGGTTAAGTAACTAATTAACTAATTAGGTTAATTAACATTTTATTAGAATTTTATTTATTTCAAAAATGTTTTAAGGGGGGTGGGGCCCGCGTGTCAGTGACACGGGTTGCCCAGTCAGCAGCGCTGACTGGTCAATGGACCCCACGGGGCCTAGTGGCAGTGGCACTGGGGGTGGGCCCCAGTAGTCCACGTGGGCGCCCGGTCAGCGGCGGCTGTCGGAGTGCTCCGGCGAGCCTTGACGCGGCGGCGACTCACCGGACCTGGCCGGAAATCGTCTACAGAGGGCGGTTTCGAGCGCGGCATGGCGCGTTCAAAAGCTGGCGAGGTCGCGCGTCGCGTGGGGTGGGTGGTCCGACTCAGGGGTGGTCGGAACGACGCCGGCGACGGCGGTTGGCGGCGGTGCTCTCGGGTGGAGCTCAGGTGCGTGGCTGCGGTGGGCTAGCGAGCAAGGCAAAAGGCTAGGGGGAGCCTATGCAACGCGGCGAGCACGATGCGCACGGACTCGAAGCCGTTTGGCCACCGGAGCCATGCCGGCAACGTGCTAGGCAGCGGCGAGTTCGGGCACGACAGGTGCGGCGTGTACGGCTACGAAGAGCGGCCGGGGAGAGTGGGAGGCGATGCGGCAGCTTACAGCGAGCCCGCAGAGGTGCAAAGGTGGGCTCGGGGGAGGCTTGTTGGAGCGAATCGACAGCGGTGACGCAAACGGCCGAAGGAGGAAGAAGGCGGCTTTCCTGGCGATGGAGGGGGCCTCGGTTCTGGCTCGTTGGCGCAGGCGACGTAGCGGACGGCGGCGAGCCTCGGAGACACGTCAGGGAGGCAAATGGGGTACGGTGGCCGCGAGGTTCAACGGAGGCCGAACATGGCGGCGCTCGGGTACGGCAGAAGAGGGCGAGGGAGAGGGAGTGAGGTGGCTAGGGTTCGTCCGCGGGGTCAGGGGTGGGCACTTGTAGCCCACCGCGGCACGCGAGCAGAGGGCGACAGCGAGCGCGCGGGTGAGCAGTGAGGTAGGGGGCGAGCGGGGTGGGCTGGGCCGCACTGTGCACTCGCGGTCCAGGCACAGTGGGTCGTTTTCTTTTATTTGTTTTTGTTTTCTGTTTTCTTTTGTTTCACTGCTTTGCAAAAATGTGTGGGCTCATATATAGCTTTATAAAATATGTGAACTAGCCACATAAATATAGTGCAATATTTGTCACTGCTAGAAATTGGTTTGGAGGCAAATGAATTCTATTTGGATTTTAAATAAATGAATATGGATTAAATATCTCTGTTTTGTTGCTGTTAGAGTCAATTAATTAATTTAGTGAATGTTGGTTATAATTTTAGAATTGTCTCTGGAATATTTATAATATTATGAACATTTTAGTTTCTGGATTTGAACAACTTTTATTTGCACTTTCATTTTGAATTTCCATTTGAATTTGAATTTGAAAAGAGATATGATCCAAATGATGTTTAAGCACTGTTGATCATGATAACATGGCATTATTAAAAGAGGGATTACTGTGGCTAACCACTAGGGGTGTTACATAAAGGAAGGAAAAGGTCCCATATAATCAAAGCCCCAAACATCAAAATGTTCAACAAGAAGTGAATAATTCATAGGCATTTCCTGACACTTACCAATATTACCAATTCTTTGACATTCATCACAAGACAAGATGAACTTACGGGCATCCTTCAAAAGAGTAGGCCAATAAAAACCCGATTATAATACCTTATGTGCAGTTCTATCTCCCGCATGATGTCCTTCGTAGGCTTCGGAGTGACATTTCCGTAGGATTTGTTCCTGTTCATGCTCAGGTATACAACGTCTAATAATACCATCTACTCCTTTATAAAGATGTGGGTCATCCCAAAAGTAATGCCTTAAGTCATAAAATATTTTTTTCTTTTGTTGGTAAGTGAAACTAGGTGGTATAAATTTAGCAATGATATAATTAGCATAGTCAGCATACCAAGGAGTATTACGAGAAGCATTTATGACAGCTAGTTGTTCATTAGGAATGCTATCATCAATAGGTAGTGGGTCATCAAGATTATTTTTTAACCTAGACAAGTCATCAGCTACGGGGTTCTCAGCTCCTTTTCTATTAGTAATGTGTAAGTCAAATTCTTGAATCAAGAGAACTCACCTAATGAGTCTAGGTTTAGCATCTTTCTTTTTCATAAGATATTTAATAGTAGCATGATCGATGTGAACAATTACTTCGGAATCAACAATGTAAGATCTGAATTTATCACAAGCAAACACACCTGCTAAGAATTCTTCCTCGGTAGTAGCATAGTTTCTTTGGGCACTGTCTAGAGTTTTACTAGCATAATGGATAACATTTAATTTCTTATCAACTCTTTGGCCTAGAACAGCACCAACAGCATAATCACTAGCATCACACATAATTTCAAAAGGCAAGTTCCAATCAGGTGGTTGAACTATAGGTGCAGAAGTTAAGGCTTTATTAACTGTTTCAAAGGCTTCTACACAATCATCATAAAAAAACAAATGGAACATACTTTTGTAAAAGATTAGTAAGAGGCCTAGAAATTTTAGAGAAGTCCTTAATGAACCTCCTATAGAAACCAACATGACCGAGGAAACTACGAATACCTTTAATGTATTTAGGACATGGCATTTTCTCAATTGCATCAACTTTAGCTTTATCCACCTCAATACCTCGTTCAAAAATTTTATGCCCCAAGACAATGCCTTCATTAACCATAAAGTGGCACTTCTCCTAATTCAAGACAAGATTAGTTTGTTCACATCTCTGCAAAACTCGATCAAGGTTGCTTAAGCAATCATCAAAAGAAGTTCCGTAAATAGAAAAATCATCCATGAAACCCTCAACAATCTTTTCACAAAAACCAGAGAATATAGCAGTCATACATCTTTGAAAGGTAGCAGGTACATTACATAAACCAAAAGGCATATGTCTATAAGCATAAGTTCCAAAAGGGCAAGTAATGGTGGTTTTCTCTTGATCGGGTTGCGATATAGGTATTTGAGAGAAACCGGAATATCCATCAAGAAAACAAAAGTGTGTGTGCTTTAACAATCTTTCTAACATTTGATCAATGAAAGGCAGAGGGTAATGATCTTTTCTACTAGCTTTATTTAATTTCCAAAAATCAATTGCCATTCTATAACCAGTCACTTTTCTTTGTGGAATAAGTTCATTCTTATCATTAGGAACAACAGTAATACCTCCTTTCTTAGGGACACAATGAACAGGACTTACCCATCTACTATCAACTATGGGCTAGATTATACCTGCTTCCAGAAGTTTTAGTATTTCAGTTCTTACCACTTCCTTCATCTTAGGATTCAATCGCCGTTGGTGATCAACAACAGGTTTAGCATCAGGTTCCATATTAATCTTGTGCTAACAGAGAGTGGGACTAATGCCCTTAAGATCATCAAGAGTATATCCAATAGCAGCACGGTGCTTCTTCAGAATTTTTAATAATCTCTCTTCTTCGTGTTTTGAAAGGTTAGCACTAATAATAATAGGATATATCTTTTTCTCATCGAGATAAGCATACTTCAAAGTGTCAGGCAATTGCTTTAATTCAAACACAGGATCAACTTTAGGTGGAGGAGGACCTCATAAAGTTTCAATAGGCGAATTGTGTTTAAGGATAGGTTGTTGTTCGAAGAAAATTTTATCTATTTCATTTCTTTCACGCAAGTGCATATCATTCTCATGGTCTAGCAAATATTGTTCTAGTGGATCAGTGGGAGGTACATCAATAGAAGCAAGACCAATTATTTCATCCTTACTAGGTAATTCTTTATCATGAGGTTGTCTACGAAACTTAGAGAAATTAAACTCGTGAGACACATCTCCAAAACTAACACTGGCAGTTTCCTTCTCACAATATATCTTAGCATTGACAGTGTTCAAGAAGGGTCTACCAAAAATTATGGGACAAAAGTCATCTTGTGGGGAACCAAGAACAAGAAAATCAATAGGATATTTTATTTTCCCACACAAGACTTCAACATCTCTAATAATCCCAAGTGGTGTGATGGTATCTCTATTAGCAAGTTTAATAGTAACATCTATGTCTTCTATTTCAGCGGGTGCTATATCATTCATAATTTATTAGTATAAAGTAGAAGGGATAGCACTCACACTAGCACCTAAGTCACATAAACCATTATAGCAATGATCTCCTATTTTAACTGAGACTACAGGCATGCCAACAACAGGCTTGTTCTTATCTTTTAGTATCGGGTTTGGCAATTCTAGCAGCTTCATCACAGAAATAAATAACATGCCCATCAATATTATTGACCAAGAGGTCTTTGACCATAGCAACACTAGGTTCTACTTTAATTTGCGCAGAGGGTTTAGGTGCTTTAATGTTACTTTTGTGAACCACTGTTGATACCTTAGCATGTTCCTTTATCCTAACAGGGAAAGGTGGTTTTTCAATATAAGCAGTAGGCACAACTGGATCAACATTGTAAATTATAGTTTCATCTTTAACTATTACCAGTTCTATAATTTCTTCTTTATTAGGGGGATGATATTTAAACCACTTCTCCTTAGGGAGATCAACATGAGTAGCAAATGCTTCACAAAAACAGGCTACTATCTTAGAGGCAAGCCCATATTTAGTGCTAAACTTGTGAAAAGCATCGGTATTCATAAAAGATTTAACACAATCAAACTAAAGCTTAATACCTGACACTTTACCTTCGTCGAGTTACCAATCTTCAGAGTTGCGTTTAATTCTATTAAAAAGATCCCACCTGAATTCAATAGTCTTCTTCATAAAAGAACCAGCACAAGAAGTATCGAGCATGGATTGATCATTACGAGAAAGCCAAGCATAAAAATTCTAAATGATAATTTCTCTTGAGAGCTCATGATTGGGGCATGAATATAACATTGACTTAAGCCTCCCCCAAGCTAGAGCGATACTTTCTCCTTCACGAGGCCAAAAATTATATATATAATTCCGATCACGATGAACTAGATGCATAGGATAATTTTTTGGGTGAAATTCCAATTTCAATCGATTCCAATTCTAAGATCCAATATCATCGCATAGCCTATACCATGTCAATGCTTTTCCCCCCAAAGATAAAGGGAAAACCTCCTTCTTAACTTCATCTCCGGGTAAACCAGCAAGCTTAAACAATCCACATATTTCATCCACATGTATCAAATCATATCGGGATGCTTCGTTCCGTCTCCTGCATAAGGATTAGCTAGCAGTTGCTCTATCATACCCGAAGGAATTTCATAGCTAATATTTTCAGTAGGTGCAGTAGGTTGAGGGGCAACTCTTTGTGTTTTCGGTCGACATGAAGATACCCCGAACAAACCCCTCAAAGGATTGTTTTCCATAGTAACAAGTGACAATAAATTTCAGCATGTAATATAAATTTTTCCTTACCGACTTCCACTTACCAAGAGCGCTTCACTCCCCGGCAACGGCGCCAGAAAAGAGTCTTGATGACCCACATGTATAGGGGATCAATCATAGTCCTTTCGATAAGTAAGAGTGTCGAACCCAACGAGGAGCAGAAGGAAATGACAAGTGGTTTTCAGCAAGGTAATTTCTACAAGCACTGAAATTGTCGGTAACAGGTAGTTTGATAGCAAGATAATTTGTAACAAGTAACAAGAAACAATAGTAACAATAAGTGCAGCAAGGTAGCCCAATCCTTTTGATGTCAAAGGACAGGCCGAAACGGTCTTAGATAATAAGTAAAGCGTTCTAGAGGGCACACGGGAATTTCATCTAGTCACTTTTATCATGTTGGTTTGATTCGCGTTTGCTACTTTGATAATTTGATATGTGGGTGGACTGGTGCTTGGGTGATGTTCTTACTTGAACAAGCCTCCCACTTATGATTAACCCCCTCGCAAGCTGCCGCAACTACGAAAGAAGTATTAAGATAAAATCTAACCATAACATTAAACATGTGGATCCAAATCAGCCCCTCACGAAATAGCGCATAAACTAGGGTTTAAGCTTCTGTCACTCTAGCAACCCATCATCTAATAACTACTCCACATTGCATTCCCTTAGGCCCAAAGATGGTGAAGTGTCATGTAGTCGACGTTCACATAACACCACTAAGGGAATCACAACATACATATCATCAAAATATCGAACACATATCAAATTCACATGATTACTTGCAACATGACTTCTCCCGTGGTCTCAAGAACAAAGGCAACTACTCACAAATAATGTTCATGCTCAAGATCAGAGGGATATTAAATAGCATAATGGATCTGAAAATATAATCTTCCACCAAATAAACTGGCTAGCGTCAACTACAAGATTTAATCAACACTACTAGTCACCCACAGGTACCAATCTGAGGTTTTGATACAAAGATTGAACACAAGAGATGAACTAGGGTTTGAGATAAGATGGTGCTATTGAAGATGTTGATGAAGATTTGCCTCCCAAAGATGAGAGGGTTGTTGGTGATGACGATGGCTTCGATTTCCCCCTCCGGGAGGGAAGTTCCCTCGGCGGAATCGCTCCGCCAGAGGGCAAAAGTGCTCCTGCCCAAGTTCCGCCTCGAGATGGCGGCGCTCCATTCCGAAAGTCCTGTCCTTATTTTTTCTAGGTCAAAAGACCTTATATACCAGAAGATGGGCATCGGAGGTGGGCCGAGGGGCCCACTACCCACTAGGGCGCACCAGGAGGGCCTGGCGCGCCCTGGTGCCTTGTGGCCACCTGGCAGCTATGTCGCCCCGATTCAATCGTACACTAATCATACATGCAAATGTGTACGATCAAGATCAGGGACTCACGGGAAGATATCACAACACAACTCTAGACACAAATTAAAATAATACAAGCTTTATATTGCAAGCCAGGGGCCTCGAGGGCTCGAATACATAAGCTCGAATACAAACGAGTCAGCGGAAGCAACAATATCTGAGTATAGACATAAAGTTAAATAAGATCTGCCTTAAGAAGGCTAGCACAAAAGCAACAACCATCGAAAAGGCAAGGCCTCCTGTCGGGTGCCTCCTAACTACTCCTGGTCGTCGGCGGCCTCCACGTAGTAGTAGGCACCCTCGGTGTAGTAGTAGTCGTCGACGGTGGCATCTGGCTCCTTGGATCCGTCATATGATCACAGCAACCGGAAAGAAGAAAGTAGGGGGGAAAAGGTAGCAAAGCAACCGTGAGTACTCATCCGAAGTACTCGCAAGCATCAGATCTATACTAAGTATGCATTGTTATCCAGGGAAGGTATGTATTTGTGGACTGTACTGCAAAATGCCAGAATAGAGGGGAAGGCCTAGCCTATCGAAGACTAGCATCTTCAAGCATCTTGCAGCATTTAGAAGAGTACAGAATAGCATATTATATTTAACAAGTATGTTGTAACATTAGCGCCCAGAGATCCTTTATCGACTCCCTACGAGAAAGCAATCCCAGAGCCATCATTTCCATTTCATGCCTCAGCATCCAGTTCTAGTTGTATCGATCGGGATATAACTCCGAGCGTCCGTTACCATGGACACGGCTATTCGAATAGATATACTTCCCTGCAGGGGTGCACAAACTTACCCAACACGGTCGATCAACTCCGGCCGGACACACCATCAGGTCATGACCGGCCTCGTCCGATCAACACGCCGTAGTCCTACCTAGGCTCAACAGAGAGGTCACACACCGGTCTACATCCGAAATGCGAAGGGGTCATGGGCCAATCGTCCTTTGCAATCCTGCGCATTGCGAGACAGTCGGCATCAGTCCTGGCTACCTCCTTATACAAGGCAGGTGCTTACGCGGACCACCCGGGCGCGTGCCGCTCAACTGTGGCGTCTGAAGATCTTTCGGGAGAATCGTACGATGCAGAGTGCCCATATTTATTCCCACATGGTGGTTAGTGTGACCCCGTCGCCCCGTCTCGCGGACTTACGGCAAGGGCCTAGAATGCCCGGCTGTGCCACGTAGAAATCTCGCGGGTACCCCTCAGGGCCGACCCGACTTCAGTAACATGGTTCTGTGGTAAAGTCAAAGTACCTGTGTGTCCAAAACAGCAAGGGGGGAACCTGAGGAATCACCCTCGATGGAATCCACCTGATGTAATCGTCAAGGTGGACTTGGAGGAATCACCCTCGATGGTCCACACTTGAGGGGTTGCATGACAGAGTCGTTATCGGGAATGGTGAAGGAGGAATCACCCTCGAAGACCACGACCGATTAGCTACACTATAGAGTTAACATCAGAAGTGTTATACGAGGTATCACCCTCGGCACTCGATAGTAGCTCTGTAGAGTCATACAACTAAAGGGGGTGTGATGTGATGTGTCGGGCCCTGGACGTCAATCACGTTGATTGAGTCACCTGGTAATCCAGCGGGGGCAACAGGGACAAGGTGAGGGGTCACTGATGGATCACTAACCAACCTATACTAAGCATATAGGATAAGCAGGTAGGTAACAATAGCAAGTTACAAAAGCAGGCTATGCATCAGAATAGGAGCAATCAATTACAGTAGCAAAATCTAATGCAAGCATTAGAGAGAATGGAATGGGCGATATCGGAATGATCAAGGGGGGTTTGCTTGTCTGGTTGCTCTGCAGATGAAAGGAATCTTCGGAAGTGTAGCCGTAGTCGAACACCGAATCATCAACGGTCTCGGGGTCTACCGGAGAGGAAGGAGGGGGAAGAAACAATAAATAACGGGCATATGATAACCCACAAGTATAGGGGATCAATTGTAGCCTTTCTCGATAAGTAAGAGTGTTGAACCCAACGAGGAGCTATAGGTAGAACAAATATTCCCTCAAGTTCTATCGACCACCGATACAACTCTACGCACGCTTAACGTTCGCTTTACCTAGAACAAGTATGAAACTAGAAGTACTTTGTAGGTGTAAAGGGATAGGTTTGCAAGATAATAAAGAAAACGTAAATAAAAGATAGGGGTTGT
Organism: Thinopyrum elongatum; assembly: GCA_011799875.1. Lineage (NCBI taxonomy): Eukaryota > Viridiplantae > Streptophyta > Magnoliopsida > Poales > Poaceae > Thinopyrum > Thinopyrum elongatum. The sequence goes on from CM022303.1 coordinate 461,657,143, forward strand.
TTAGATGAAGAAACAATTAAGTTAGTTTTAGTAGAGAGCCTTTGGTCGCAAGAAAGTTATTTGTCCCTAGGCAATCAATAACTAGACCGGTAATCATTATTATTGCAATTTTATATGAGGGAGAGGCATAAGCTAACATACTTTATCTACTTGGATCATATGCACTTATGATTGGAACTCTAGCAAGCATCCGCAACTACTAAAGATCATTAAGGTAAAACCCAACCATAGCATTAAAGTATCAAGTCCTCTTTACTCCCATACGCAAACAACCTACTTACTCGGGTCTGTGCTTCTGTCACTCACGCCACCCACCATAAGCGAATCATGAACATATTGCAAACCCTACAGCGGGGATCCCTCATGCTTGCGCAACACAGAGAGCACCATAGGACAGCACCAATAATAAAACATACAACTCAAACCAATCATGATCATCAATCAACCCATAGGACAAAACGGATCTACTCAAACATCATAGGATAGCCATACATCATTGGGAAATAATATATAGCGTTGAGCACCATGTTTAAGTAGAGATTACAGCAGGTAAAAGAGAGGTTACACAGCTGCATAGAGGGGGAGAGAGTTGGTGATGACGGCGGCGAAGTTATTGGTGTAGATTGCCGTCACGATGATGGCCCCGGCGGTGTTTCGACGCCACCGGGAGAGAGGGGGAGAGAGCCCCCCTCCTTCTTCTTCTTCCTTGGCCTCCCCCCTAGATGCGAGGAGGGTTTCCTCTCTGGTCCTTGGCCTCCATGGTGGCGGAGGGGCGGGAGCCCCTCTGAGATTGAATCTCTCTCTCTGTTTCCTTCTATTTCTGCGTTCCTAGATCCTGGCCTTTGACCGTTTCTTAAATTCCCGGAGATCCGTAACTCCAACTGGGCTGAAATTTTAACAAGATTTTTATCCGGATATTATCTTTCTTTCGGCCGAAGAAGGGCACCAACCGCCTTACGGGGTGGCCACAAGCCTCCTGGCCGCGCCCTGGGGAGGGGGCGCGCCTCCAGGGCTTGTGATCCCCTCGGGCATCGTCTCGCGTTGATTCCAATTCCCAAAAATCACATATATTACAAAAAAAATCTCTATAAGTTTTTATCGCGTTTGGACTTCGTTTGGTATGGATATTCTGCGAAACAAAAAAACATGCAACAAACAAGAACTGGCACTGGATCAATATGTTAGTCCCAAAAATAGTATAAAAAGTTGCCAAAAGTATATGAAAGTTGTAGAAAATAGTCCCAAAAATAGTATAAAAAGTTGCCAAAAGTATATGAAAGTTGTAGAATATTGGCATGAAACAATCAAAAATTATAGATACGATGGAGACGTATAAGCATCCCCAAGCTTAATTCCTGCTCGTCCTCGAGTTGGTAAATGATAAAAAGATAATTTTTTATGTGGAATGCTACCTAGCATAATCTTGATCATATAATCTAATCATGGCATGAATACTAAGACATGAGTGATTCAAAGCAATAGTCTATCATTTGACATTAAGACAATAATACTTCAAGCATACTAATAAAGCAATCATGTCTTCTCAAAATAATATGGCCAAAGAAAGTTATCCCTACAAAATCATATAGTCTGGCTATGCTCCATCTTCATCACACAAAGTGTTTCATCATGCACAACCCCGATGACAAGCCAAGCAATTGTTTCATACTTTTAATGTTCTCAAGCCTTTTCAACTTTCACGCAATACATGAGCGTGAGCCATGGATATAGCACTATAGGTGGAATAGAATATGATGGAGGTTGTGTGGAGAAGACAAAAAGGAGAAAGTCTCACATCAACGTGACTAATCAATGGGTTATGGAGATGCCCATCAATTGATGTCAATGTGAGGAGTAGGGATTGCCGTGCAACGGATGCACTAAGAGCTATAAGTGCATGAAAGCTCAAACTGAAAACTAAACGGGTGTGCATCCAACTTGCTTGCTCATGAAGACCTCAGGCATTTGAGGAAGCCCATCATCGGAATATACAAGCCAAGTTCTATAATGAAAATTCCCACTAGTATATGAAAGTGATAACTCAAGAGATTCTCTATATGAAGAACATGGTGCTACTCTGAAGCACAAGTGTGGTAAAAGGATAGTAGCATTGCCCCTTCTCTCTTTTTCTCTCATTTTTTTGGGCTCTCTTTTTTTTGGACACTTTTTTATTTTATTTTTTATTTTTCGTCCGGAGTCTCATCCCGACTTGTGAGGGAATCATAGTCTCCATCATCCTTTCCTCACTGGGACAATGCTCTAATACTGATGATCATCACACTTTTATTTACTTACAACTCAAGAATTAAAACTCGATACTAGAACAAAGATATGACTCTATATGAATGCCTCCGGTGGTGTACCGGGATGTGCAATGATCTAGCATAGCAATGACATCAAAAAATGGATAAGCCATGAAAACATCATGCTAGCTATCTTACGATCATGCAAAGCAATATGACAATGATGGTGCATGTCATAATAAACGGAACGGTGGAAGTTGCATGGCAATATATCTCGGAATGGCTATGGAAATGCCATAGTAGGTAGGTATGGTGGCTATTTTGAGGAAGGGAATATGGTGGGTTTAATGCACTGGCGAAAGTTGCGCGGTACTAGAGAGGCTAGCAATGGTGGAAGGGTGAGAGTGCGTATAATCCATGGACTCAACATTAGTCATAAAGAACTCACATACTTATTGCAAAAGTTTATTAGCCATCAAAGCAAAGTACTAATACGCATGCCCCTAGGGGGATAGATTGGTAAGAAAAGACCATCGCTTGTCCCTGACCACCACTCATAAGGAAGACAATCAAAAAATAAATCATGCTCCGACTTCATCACATAACGGTTCACCATACATGCATGCTTCGGGAATCACAAACCTTAACACAAGTATTTCTACCAATCCACAATTACTCACTAGCATGACTCTAATATCACCATCTTTATATCGCAAAACTATTGCAAGGAATCAAACATATCATATCCAGTGATCTACAAGTTTTTATGTAGGATTTTATGACTAACCATGTGAATGACCAATTCCTGTCAACTCACTAAATTGATATAAGCGAAGCATGAGAGTTTAATTCTTTCTACAAAAGATATGCCCACACTCTAACAAATATAAGTGAAGCAAAAGAGCATTCTACAAATGGCGGTTTTTATGTGTAGAGAAACAGGCAATCCAAACTTCAAATGATATAAGTGAAGCACATGAAGCATTCTATAAAGCCATACTCAAAAGATATAAGTGAAGTGCAAAGAGCATTCTATAAATCAACCAAGGACTATCTCATACCAGCATGGTGCATAAAAGAAAAAGGAAAAATAAACACAAAAGACGCTCCAAGAATTTACGCATATCATGTGACGAATAAAAATATAGCTCCAAGTAAAATTGCCGATGGTCGTTAGAAGAAAGAGGGGATGCCTTCCGGGGCATCCCCAAGCTTAGTTGCTTAGGAGTCCTTGAATATTACCTTGGGGTTCCTCGGGCATCCCCAAGCTTAGGCTCTTGCCACTCCTTATTCCTTCATCCATCATGATCTCACCCAAAACTTGAAAACTTCAATCACACAAAACTTAACAAAACCCGCGTGAGATCCGTTAGTATAATAAAACAAATCACCACTTTAAGTACTGTTGCATGAAGGAAATATGCCCTAGAGGCAATAATAAAGTTGTTATTTTATATTTCCTTATTCATGATAAAGGTTTATTATTCATGCTAGAATTGTATTGATCACAAACTTAAATACATGTGTGAATACATAATCAAAAACCGTGTCCCTAGTAAGCCTCTACTGGACTAGCTCGTTGATCAAAGATGGTTAAGGTTTCCTAACCAAGGACATGTGTTGTCATTTGATAACGGGATCACATCATTAGGATAATGATGTGATGGACAAGACCCATCTGTTAGCTTAGCATATGATCGTTCAGTTTATTGCTACTGCTTTCTTGAATGTCAAATACATATTCCTTCGACTATGAGATTATGCAACTCCCGGATACCGAAGGAATACCTTGTGTGCTATCAAATGTCACAACGTAACTGGGTGATCATAAAGATGCTCTACAGGTATCTCCAAAGGTGTTTGTTGAGTTGGCATAGATTGAGATTAGGATTTGTCACTCCGTGTATCGGAGAGGTATCTCTGGGCCCTCTCAGTAATACACATCATAATAAGCTTGCAAGCAAATGACTAAGGAGTTAGTTACGAGATGATGTATTACGAAACGAGTAAAGAGACTTGCCGGTAAATGGATTGAACTAGGTATGAAGATACCGATGATCGAATCTCGGGCAAGTAACATACCGACAAACAAAGGGAATTACGTATGTTGTCATAAGGTTCGACCGATAAAGATCTTCGTAGAATATGTAGAAGTCAATATGGGCATCCAGGTTCCGCTATTGGTTATTGACCGGAGAGGTGTCTCGGTCATGTCTACAGAGTTCTCAAACCCCTAGGGTCCGCACGCTTAACGTTTGTTGACGATATAGTGTTATATGAGTTATATGATTTGTGACCGAATGTTGTTCGGAGTCCCGGATGTGATCACGGACATGACGAGGAGCTTCGGAATGGTCCGGAGGTAAAGATTGATATATAGGACGATACTATTCGGACACCGGAAGAGTTTCGGGAGGTACCGGGTGGTCATCGGATCACCGGAAGGGCTTCCAGGAAGCCCCGGGAGGTATATGGGCCATATGGGCCAAGTAAGAGGAGCACACCAGCCCACAAGGGGCTAGCGCGCCCCTCCTATGGCAGCTGGCCATGGGGAGAAAAAGAAAAAGGGGGGTTCGGCCTCCCCCTGCCTTCCTCTCCTCCCCCTTCCTTTCCCCCTCCGGCATATATGGTAAGGGGGGGCGCGGCCCGGGCAGGAGCCCAAGTAGGATTCGGCCCTACTTGGGGTGCCTCCTGGCTGCTCCCCACTCCCCCCACCTATATATATGTGGGAGGGGGGTGCCACACATAACCACGACAATCTCTTAGCCGTGTGCGGCGCCCGTCTCCACAGTTTCATCCCTCGGTCATATTTTCGTAGTGCTTAGGCGAAGCCCTGCGGAGATAGCTTCACCATCACCGTCACCACGCCGTCGTGCTATCGGAACTCATCCACTACTTCGCCGTCTTGCTGGATCAAGAAGGCGAGGACGTCACCGAGCTGAACATGTGCTGAACGCGGAGGTGCCGTACGTTCGGTACTCGATCGGTTGGATCGCGAAGAAGTTCGACTACATCAACCGCGTTAATAAACGCTTCTGCTTATGGTCTATGAGGGTATGTAGAGACACTCTCCCCTCTCATTGCTATGCATCTCCATGGATAGATCTTGCATGTGCATAGAATTTTTTTTGTTTTCCATGCAACGTTTCCCAACAGTGGCATCCGAGCCAGGTCTATGCGTAGATGATATGCGCAAGTAGAACACAAAGAGTTGTGGGCGGTGATAGTCATACTGCTTACCACCAACATCTTATTTTGATTCGGCTTTATTCTGGGATGAAGCGGCCCGGACCAACCTTACATATCCACGCACATGAGACCGGTTCCACCGACTGACATGCAACTTGTTTTGCATAAAGGTGGCAGGCGGGTGTCTGTTTCTCCTACTTTAGTTGAATCAAATTTGACTATGGCCGGTCCTTGAAGAAGGTTAAAACAGCAAACTTGATAAATCACCGTTGTGGTTTTCGCGTGGGTAAGAACGGTTCTTGCTAGAAGCCCGTAGCAGCCACGTATAACTTGCAACAACAAAGTAGACGATGTCTAACTTGTTTTTGCAGGGCATGTTGTGATGTGATATGGTCAAGACGTGATGTGATATATGTTGATGTACGAGATGATCATGTTTTGTAATATCGACAACCGGCAGGAGCCTTATGGTTTTCTCTTAATTATTGTATGAAATGCAAGCGCCATGTAATTGCTTTACTTTATTGCTATGCGTTAGCAATAATTGTAGAAGCAATAGTTGGCGAGACGACCCCGACGCAACGATGGAGATCAAGGTGTCGAGCCGGTGACGATGGAGATCATGACGATGCTTTGGAGATGGAGATCAAAAGCACAAGATGATGATGGCCATATCATGTCACATATTTTGATTGCATGTGATGTTTATCCTTTATGCATCTTATTTTGCTTAGAACGTCGGTAACATTATAAGATGATCCCTTCACTAAATTTCAAGATAAAAGTTTTCTCCCCGAGTATGCACCGTTGCCAAAGTTCGTCGTTTCGAAGCACCTCGTGATGATCGGGTGTGATAGACTCTACGTTCACATACAATGGGTGTAAGACAGTTTTGCACATGCAGAATACTTGGGTTAAACTTGACGAGCCTAGCATGTACAGACATGGTCTCGGAACACTGGAGATCGAAAGGTCGAATGTGAGTCATATAGTAGATATGATCAACATAGAGATGTTCACCATTGATGACTACCCCATCTCACGTGATGATCGGACATGGGTTAGTTGATTTGGATCATGTATCACTTAGATAACTTGAGGGATGTTTATTTAAGTGGGAGTTCATTAGTAATTTGATTAATTGAACTTAATTTATCATGAACTTAATCTTGATAGTTTTGCATATCTATGTTGTAGATCAATGGCCTGAGCTACCATTCCCCTGAATTTTAATGTGTTCCTAGAGAAAACTAAGTTGAAAGATGATGGTAGCAACTACACGGACTGGGTCCATAACTTGAGGATTATCCTCATTGCTGCACAGAAGAATTATGACCTTGATGCACCGCTAGGTGACAGACCTGCTACAGGAGCTACTGCAGATATTATGAACGTCTGGTAGGCTCGATCTGATGACTACTCGATAGTTTAGTGTGCCATGCTTTACGGCCTAGAACCGGGACTTCAAAGACGTTTTGAACATCATGGAGCATATGAGATGTTCCAAGAGTTGAAGTTAATACTTCAAGCAAATGCCCGGGTTGAGAGATATGAAGTCTCCAACAAGTTCTATAGCTGCAAGATGGAGGAGAACAGTTCTGTCAGTGAACACATACTCAAAATGTCTAGGTATCATAACCACTTGACTTAGCTAGGAGTTGATCTTCCAGTTGATAGTGTTATTGACAGAGTTCTTCAGTCACTGCCACCAAGCTACAAAGGCTTCGTGATGAACTATAATATGCAAGGGATGAATAAAACAATTCCTGAGCTCTTTGCAATGCTTAAGGCCGCGGAGGTAGAAATCAAGAAGGAGCATCAAGTGTTGATGGTTAACAAGACCACTAGTTTCAAGAAAAAGGGCAAGGGAAAGAAAGGGAACTTCAAGAAGAATGGCAAGCAAGTTGCCACTCCCGGGAAGAAGCCCAAAGCTGGACCCAAGCCTGAAACTGAGTGCTTCTACTGCAAAGGGAATGGTCACTGGAAGCGGAACTGCCCCAAATACTTGGCGGATAAGAAGGATGGCAAAGTGAACAAAGGTATATTTGATATACATATTATTGATGTGTACCTTACTAATGCTCGTAGTAGCGCCTGGGTATTTGATACTAGTTCGGTTGCTCATATTTGTAACTCAAGACAAGAGCTACGGAATAAATGAAGATTGGCTAAGGATGAGGTGACGATGCACGTCGGGAATGGTTCCAAGGTCGATGTGATCGCCGTCGGCACGCTACCTCTACATCTACCTTTGGGATTAGTTTTAGACCTCAATAATTGTTATTTGGTGCCAGCGTTGAGCATGAACAGTATATCTGGATCTTGTTTATTAAGAGATGGTTATTCATTTAAATCGAAGAATAATGGTTGTTCTATTTATATGAGTAATATCTTTTATGGTCATGCACCCTTGATGAATGGTCTATTCTTGTTGAATTTCGATTGTAGTGATACATATATTCATAATATTGATGCCAAAACATGCAAAGTTGATAATGATAGTGCAACATACTTGTGGCACTGCCGTTTAGGTCATATTGGTGTAAAGCGCATGAAGAAACTCCATGCAGATGGACTTTTGGAGTCACTTGATTATGAATCATTTGATACTTGCGAACCATGCCTCATGGGCAAGATGACTATAACTCTGTTTTCCGGAACAATGGAGTGATCTAATGACTTATTAGAAATAATACATACCGATGTATGTGGTCCGATGAGTGTTGAGGCACGCGACGGGTATCGTTATTTTCTAACCTTCATAGATGATTTGAGTAGGAATGGGTATATCTACTTAATGAAACACAAGTCTGAAACATTTGAAAAGTTCAAAGAATTTCAGAGTGAAGTGGAGAATCATCGTAACAAGAAAATGAAGTTTCTACGATCTGATCGCAGAGACGAATATTTGAGTTACGAGTTTGGCCTTCATTTAAAACAATGTGGAATTGTTTCACAACTCATGCCACCTAGAACACCACAGCGTAATGGTGTGTCCGAACGTCGTAACCATACTTTATTAGATATGGTGCATTCTATGATGTCTCTTACCGATTCACCACTGTCGTTTTGGGGTTATGCATTAGAGATAGCCACATTCACGTTAAATAGTGCACCGTCTAAATCCGTTGAGACGACACCGTATGAACTATGGTTTGGCAAGAAACCTAAGCTGTCGTTTCTTAAAGTTTGGGGATGCGACGCTTATGTCAGAAGGCTTCAGCTTGATAAGCCCAAACCTAAATCGGAGAAGTGCGCCTTCATAGGATACCCTAAGGAAGCTATTGGGTACACCTTCTACCACAGATCCGAAGGCAAGATCTTTGTTGCCAAGAATGGGTCCTTTCTAGAGAAGGAGTTTCTCTCGAAAGAAGTGAGTGGGAGGAGAGTAGAACTTGATGAGGTAATTGTACCTTCTCTCGAATTGGAAAGTAGCACATCAGAGAAAACCGTTACCGTGATGTGTACACCTACTAGATAGGAAGCAAATGATAATGATCATGAAACTTTAGATCAAGTTACTACTGAACCTCGTAGGTCAACTAGAGCACGATCCGCACCAGAGTGGTACGGTAATCTTATCCTGAAAGTTATGTTATTAGACCATAGCGAACCTACGAACTATGAAGAAGCTATGATGAGCCTAGATTCCGATAAATGCCTTGAGGCCATGAAATCTGAGATAGGATCCATGTATGAGAACAAAGTATGGACTTTGGTGGACTTGCCCGATGATCAACAAGCCATTGAGAATAAATGGATCTTCAAGAAGAAGGCTGATGCTGATGGTAATGTTACTGTCTACAAAGCTCGACTTGTCGCAAAAGGTTTTCGACAAGTTCAAGGAGTTGACTACGATGAGACTTTCTCACCCATGGCGATGCTTAAGTCTGTCCGGAGCATGTTAGCAATTGCCGCATTTTATAATTATGAAATCTGGCAAATGGACGTCAAAACTGCATTCCTTAATGGATTTCTTAAAGAAGAGTTGTATATGATGCAACCAGAAGGTTTTGTTGATCCTAAAGGTGCTAACAAAGTGTGCAAGCTCCAGCAATCCATTTATGGACTGGTGCAAGGATCTCGGAGTTGGAATATACGCTTTGATGAGGTGATCAAAGCATATGGTTTTATACAGACTTATGGTGAAGCATGTATTTACAAGAAAGTGAGTGGGAGCTCTGTAGCATTTCTGATATTATATGTGGATGACATATTGTTGATTGGAAATGATATAGAATTTCTGGATAGCATAAAAGGATACTTGAATAAGAAAAAATTTCAATGAAAGACCTCGGTGAAGCTGCTTATATATTGGGCATCAAGATCTATAGGGATAGATCGAGACGCTTAATAGGACTTTCACAAAGCACATACCTTGACAAAGTTTTGAAGAAGTTCAAAATGGATTAGTCAAAGAAAGGGTTCTTGCCTGTATTACAAGGTGTGAAATTGAGTCAGACTCAAAGCCCGACCACTGCAGAAGATAGAGAGAAAATGAAAGTCATTCCCTATGCCTCATCCATAGGTTCTATTATGTATACTATGCTGTGTACTAGACCTGATGTGTGCCTTGCCATAAGTTTGGCAGGGAGGTACCAAAGTAATCCAGGAGTGGATCACTGGACAGCGGTCAAGAACATCCTGAAGTTCCTGAAAAGGACCAAGGATATGTTTCTCGTTTATGGAGGTGACGAAGAGCTCGTCGTAAATGGTTACGTCGATGCTAGCTTCGACACTGATCCGGATAACTCTAAGTCACAAACCGGATACGTATTTTTATTGAATGGTGGAGCTGTCAGTTGGTGCAGTTCCAAGCAGAGCATCGTGGCGGGATCTACGTGTGAAGCAAAGTACATAGCTGCTTCGAAAGCAGCACATGAAGGAGTCTGGATGAAGGAGTTCATATCCGATCTGGGTGTAATACCCAGTGCATCGGGTCCAATGAAAATCTTTTGTGACAACACTGGAGCAATTGCCTTGGTGAAGGAATCAAGGTTTCACAAGAGAACCAAACACATCAAGAGACACTTCAACTCCATTCGTGAAAAGGTTAAGGATGGAGACATAGAGATTTGCAAAATACATATGGATCTGAATGTAGCAGACCCGTTGACTAAGCCTCTTCCGCGAGCAAAACATGATCAGCACCAAGACTCCATGGGTGTTAGATTCATTACAACGTAATCTAGATTATTGACTCTAGTGCAAGTGGGAGACTGAAGGAAATATGCCCTAGAGGCAATAATAAAGTTGTTATTTTATATTTCCTTATTCATGATAAAGGTTTATTATTCATGCTAGAATAGTGTTGATCGGAAACTTAAATACATGTGTGAATACATAAACAAATACCGTGTCCCTAGTAAGCCTCTACTAGACTAGCTCGTTGATCGAAGATGGTTAAGGTTTCCTAACCATGGACATGTGTTTTCATTTGATAACGGGATCACATCATTAGGAGAATGATGTGATGGACAAGACCCATCCGTTAGCTTAGCATATGATCGTTCAGTTTATTACTACTACTTTCTTGAATGTCAAATACATATTCCTTCGACTATGAGATTATGCAACTCCCGGATACCGAAGGAATACCTTGTGTGCTATCAAATGTCACAACATAACTGGGTGATCATAAAGATGCTCTACAGGTATCTCCGAAGGTGTTTGTTGAGTTGGCATAGATCGAGATTAGGATTTGTCACTCCGTGTATCGGAGAGGTATCTCTGGGCCCTCTCGGTAATACACATCATAATAAGCTTGCAAGCAAATGACTAAGGAGTTAGTTACGATATGATGTATTACGGAACGAGTAAAGAGACTTGCCGGTAACGAGATTGAACTAGGTATGAAGATACCGACGATCGAATCTCGGGCAAGTAACATACCGATAGACAAAGGGAATTACGTATGTTGTCATAAGGTTTGACCGATAAAGATCTTCATAGAATATGTAGGAGCCAATATGGGCATCCAGGTTGCGCTATTGGTTATTGACCGGAGAGGTGTCTCGGTCATGTCTACATAGTTCTCGAACCCGTAGGGTCCGCACGCTTAACATTCGTTGATGGTATAGTGTTATATGATTTGGTGATTGAATGTTGTTCGGAGTCCCGGATGAGATCACGGACATGACGAGGAGCTCCGGAATGGTCCGGAGGTAAAGATTGATATATAGGACGATACTATTCGGACACCGGAAGAGTTTTGGGAGGTACCGGGTGGTCATCGGATCACCGGAAGGGGTTCCGGGAAGCCCCGTGAGGTATATGGGCCGTATGGGCCAAGTAAGAGGAGCACACCAGCCCACAAGGGGCTGGCGTGCCCCTCCTATGGCAGCCGGCCATGGGGAGAAAAGGAAGGAGGGGGGTTCGGCCTCCCCCTGCCTTCCTCTCCTCCCCCTTCTTTTCCCCCTCCGGCATATATGGTAGGGGGGGCGCGGCCAGGGCAGGAGCCCAAGTAGGATTCGGCCCTACTTGGGGGGCCTCCTGACTGCTCCCCTCTCCCCCCCCCCCCACCTATATATATGTGGGAGGGGGCGCCACACATAACCACGACAATCTCTTAGCCGTGTGCGGCGCCCCTCTCCACAGTTTCGTCCATGGGTCATATTTTCGTAGTGCTTAGGCGAAGCCCTGCGGAGATAGCTTCACCATCACCGTCACCATGCCGTCGTGCTGTCGGAACTCATCCACTACTTCGCCGTCTTGCTAGATCAAGAAGGCGAGAACGTCACCGAGCTGAACGTGTGCTGAACGCGGAGGTGCCGTACGTTCGGTACTCGATCAGTTGGATCGCGAAGAAGTTCGACTACATCAACCGCATTAATAAATGCTTCCTCTTACGGTATACGAGGGTACGTAGACACACTCTCCCCTCTCGTTGCTATGCATCTCCATGGATAGATCTTGCGTGTGCGTAGAATTTTTTTTGTTTTCCATGCAACGTTTCCCAACATTGCAAACCCATTCATATTTTGTTTTTGCATTGTAGCTACTGTATTATAACTTCTCCATGACTTATACCACCGATTAAATCGATAGTTTCATCAAAACTAGCAAAACAATGCATCAAAAACAGAATATGTCTTAAACAGGACAGTCTGTAGTAATCTGAATATTCACCATACTTCTGTAACTCCAAAAATTCTGAAAAATTAGGAAAAAATAAACAATTTGTATATCAGTACTGTGTAAAAATTTCAGAAACTTTTGACATTCCAGTAAAAATGCAAATTCACGCACTACAGCCAAAGTTTCTGTTTTTCCACTGCACATACCAAACAAGCAATCTAATCATCCTAAAGGCAAATCTTGGCACATTATTTTTATAATACAATGGATTTGTACAAGGGGATAATTATTTTTGTTGAAAAAAATTTGTAATTCAAGATTTGCAAAGTTTCCATGGGCATGAACAAAGTTCAAGGAGCTCCCCCACTTCAACGGTGCTCGTCCTTCTTACTTTCACTTTTCTTTTTGAAAAAGTTTTAGGTTCCCCTCTATATTTTTTTGTTTTTAAACTTTATAAAAGCACTCAACAGAATAAAATGACTCTCTAAAACTTCCGGGTTGTCTCCCTGGCAGCGTTTTCTTTAAAGCCATTAAGCTAGGCATAAAGTGCTCAAGTAATTGATCTACCCGGATCCCAAGGTATATCAAAGACAATTTTAATTAACAATGATTTGTAATTTAGTAGTGAGCACAAAGTAACATATATCATGCAGCAACGAAGTCTAACTCTCTTCCTATGCATCGGCATGTCATAAAAGAACAATTCATGCACACCAAGTAAAGGCCAATACATAGTATAAACGGTTTCTTGCAATTTTATCGTATTGGAAACATAGAGAGGCGGAGATGTAGTTCCTCTCTTATAATAATTGCAAGTAGGAGCAGCAAGCACATGCATATTATATTCATCAAAATCATCATGTGTAGTAGTAAAATGCAACCCATCAATGTAATCCTTAATAAGCGCAAACTTCTTCGGTATAGTGTAGTTGGGAGAGTTCAAAAAGATAATAGGACTATCATGTGTGGGTGCAATAGCAACAATTTCATTCTTAACATAAGGAACTATAGCAAGTTCAGCTCCATAAGCATCATTCATATTGGCATCATGGCCACAAGCATAGCAAGCATCAATTTCATCAAAAAGGGATATTTCAAACGAATCCAAGGGATCATAGCAATCATCCTTCGGTAAGCACGAAGGGAAATTAAACAATGTATGAGTTGAAGAGTTACTCTCATTAGAAGGTGGGCACGGGTAGCTAATCCGCTCTTCCTTCCTTTGTTCTTCGCTCTCCTCCTCATCTTTTTCATCTAATGAGCTCACAGTGTCATCAATTTCTTCTTCCACAGATTCCTGCAAAATATTAGTCTCTTCTTGGACAGCGGAGACTTTCTCAATAAACCCATTAATATCGGCATTATATTCATAATTCTCATAGCAATATTTAAGTATAGCAAAATTTTCAGGTCTATAAACGGCATCATCATAATTTTCATACTTTTCAAACAAAGATTCAATTTCATAAGCACCCTTAAAAGCAACAAATTCTTCTATTTGTTCCACATCATAGTAATCATACAGACCATTAGCATAAGAAGCCAAGGTTTCATTATCACTAAATTTAGATGAAAAGGGAAGGTGTGGAGCCTTCATCCTAGAGCAACAAGTGTAATCATATCTCAAGCATAAATTCCGAGCATACCAATGCAACATATGAATTTGATCCCATAAGAGTTTCCCTTTTTGAGTCAAGCGATAATCCCTAAAGTATTCACGTTGATCCAACATGTCTCCCATTATCAAGTTGAATGGGGTTTTCTCAGGATTATCAAAGTAGTGTTTAATATTTTCCACATAGCGAGCATCGAGGGTTTTAGGAGGTTCCCCATCTCAATGAGTAGCAAGTACACCTATTTTTTTGGTATTTCTTGTTCCATATCCATAACTAAAGATAGAGAACAACTTAGAACAGAAAATGAAAACTACTTAGTGATAAAGCAAACAAGCACACACGAGAATATTCACCCCACGCTACTGCTCCCCGGCAACGGCGCCAGAAAAAGGTCTTGATAACCCACAAGTATAGGGGATCAATTGTAGCCTTTCTCGACAAGTAAGAGTTTCGAACCCAACGAGGAGCTAAAGGTAGAACAAATATCCCCTCAAGTTCTATCGACCACCGATACAACTCAACGCACGCTTAATGTTCGCTTTACCTAGAACAAGTATGAAACTAGAAGTACTTTGTAGGTGTAAAGGGATAGGTTTGCAAGATAATAAAGAAAACGTAAACAAAAGCTAGGGGCCGTTTAGATGAAGAAACAATTAAGTTAGTTTTAGTAGAGAGCTTTTTGTCACAAGAAAGTTATTTGTCCCTAGGCAATCGATAACTAGACCGGTAATCATTATTGCAATTTTATATGAGGGAGAGGCATAAGCTAACATACTTTCTCTACTTGGATCATATGCACTTATGATTGGAACTCTAGCAAGCATCCGCAACTACTAAAGATCATTAAGGTAAAACCCAACCATATCATTAAAGTATCAAGTCCTCTTTACTCCCATATGCAAACAACCTACTTACTCGGGTATGTGCTTCTGTCACTCACGCCACCCACCATAAGCGAATCATGAACATATTGCAAACCCTACAGCGGGGATCCCTCACGCTTGCGCGACACGGAGAGCACCATAGGACAGCACCAATAATAAAACATACAACTCAAACCAATCATGATCATCAATCAACCCATAGGACAAAACAGATCTACTCAAACATCATAGGATAGCCATACATCATTGGGAAATAATATATAGCGTTGAGCACCATGTTTAAGTAGATATTACAGTGGGTAAAAGAGAGGTTACACCGCTGCATAGAGGGGGAGAGAGTTGGTGATGACGGCGGCAAAGTTGTTGGTGTAGATTGCCGTCACGATGATGGCCCCGGCGGCGTTCCGGCGCCACCGGGAGAGAGGGGGAGAGAGCCCCCCTCCCTCTTCTTCCTTGGCCTCCCCCTAGATGGGAGGAGGGTTTCCCCTCTGGTCCTTGGCCTCCATGGCGGCGGAGGGGCGGGAGCCCCTTCGAGATTGAATCTCTCTCTCTGTTTCCTTCTGTTTCTGCGTTCCTAGATTATGTCCTTTCACCGTTTCTTAAATTCCAGGAGATCCGTAACTCTGATTGGGCTGAAATTTTAACACGATTTTTACCTGTATATTAGCTTTCTTACAGCCAAAGAAGGGCACCAACCACCTTACGGGGTGGCCAAAAGCCTCCTGGCCGCGCCCTGGGGAGGGGGGCGCGCCTCCAGGGCTTGTGGGCCCCTCGGGCATCGTCTCGTGTTGATTCCAATTCCCAAAAATCACATATATTCCAAAAAAATCTCCGTAAGTTTTTATCGTGTTTGGATTTCGTTTGGTATGGATATTCTGCGAAACAAAAAACATGCAACAAATAGGAACTGGCACTGGGCACTGGATCAATATGTTAGTCCCAAAAATAGTATAAAAAGTTACCAAAAGTATATGAAAGTTGTAGAATATTGGCATGAAACAATAAAAAATTATAGATACGACGGAGACATTTCAGCATACAAAGCAACAGAAAGCATGACATGACCGTAAGCTATGCTAAGGGTGACCTAACGCAGGGCTATACAACACAGGTGAAGGGGGGAAACATCCGGGAATGTTTTCCCGGTGTCTGGCATTTTTCGGACAGATGAAAGAGATGGGATGGTTCCATGTTCAGTAGGTTAGAGGGGTGTGGTAGGTATGTGGGTAACATATTCGGATTTGTCATAATTTTTGATCGATTTTCATATATAAATTATTTTCATCCAAGTTACGGATTATTTTATATGATTTTTCAAAGTTTTAAACATTTTCCGAGATTATTTTAATTAAATTAATTCAAAAAATATATAACAGAAGGGCTGGGTGCACCCGGTGCAGTGCGTAGAGGCTGACCAGTGGGCCAGGGTTGCCTATTCAGCAACCCAGTCAGCATTGACTGGGTCAACGTTTGACCAGTCAAACTGATAGGTGGGGACCACCTGTCTTTCTTTTTGATAAAAGAAGGGCTTCACCCTTCCGATTTTCATTAATGAAAACAATAAAGTTCGGAGCTACTGGGGACCACCTGTCAGTCACACATTATTTAACAGGGGTTATTTGCTGGTTTAAAATTGTTTAGTTAGCAGAGGGGCCCCACATGTTAGTGGCTAATTAGGAGGGGGGTTAGTCTAAAGTGGGGGATTAGCCCCCACTAGTCAACAGGGGCCAGCCCCACTAGGCAGGGAACTAGCCGGCCGCCAGGGTTGTGCCCACGCACAGGCGCACCCAGGGCCGCCGGTGGCCGAAGCCAGCAGCGGCGGTAGGGAGCGGCGGTAGGGGGCCGAGGTGGTAGTGGGGGCGGCAACGCGGGCAGCTGCGAGCGCATGCCGGCAGGCGCAAGGATGCGGGGGTCGCGGCCAGGGAGCGCCCGCGGGAGCCAGGGGACGCGGGCGTGGGCGGCAGCAGGTGCACGACGGCGGGCGCGGGTGTACACGAGCGCAAGGGCGCGGCTGCAGGCAGCAGGGGCATGCGCGCGCATGCGCGGACGCGAAGCTTCGGCCATGGCGACCGAGCTCGCGAGGACGACCATACAGCGACGGATCGAAGCCAAGGATATGGGGGTTCGGGAGAGGAGCTCACAGCGAACTCGTGGGCGTGGTCTGGGAGGCCGGAGGTGGACGGAGTGGCGGCGAGGCAGTGCGGCGGCCGAAGGTGAGGAAGAAGAAGGCATCGATCCCGGCGTTGCAGAGGCGTCGAGCTCGAACTCATAGTCGGAGATGAAGCAGAGGACGACGGCGGTGCTCCTGGCACAGTCCTAGGCGGCGGGGTGCTCGGTGGGCGCGGTGAACGGCGACGGCGCACCTACGGTTGCGCTCGGGAACAAGAGGGGGAGGGGTGAGGAGACGGGTGACTGGGGCTAGGGTTTGACAGCGGCGTCGGGGACGCCCTCCTTATCCTCTCCGAGGCGCTCTGTAGCACCAGGCATCGGCAATCCGGCCGTGGTGGCCGCGGATGGCCGCCACGCCATGGCCTCTGCCTCTCCCCTGCGAGAGGTAGTAGAAAAGGTCGGCTGGCCTGGGCCAGGCTGCTCTGTAGCTCACATAGGCCCAGCGGCACAGTAGGCTTTAGGTCTTTTCCTTTTTCTTTTATTCTTTTCTTGTTTTCTATTTTATTTATTGTTCCGCCCTCTGCTTTTAGTAGCAAATAATTTTAGTTGTAGATGAAACTTGGCACATAAATACTAGGCATTATCCTTGGGCTACAAAAAAAGTTTGGGATCATTTAAAAAGGTTTAAATATTTATAGAAATTGCAAAGATCGATAAAATCGCCGTTGGTCCAATTTTTGTTAGGTTAGGGGCATTTTAAATATCCAATTTAAAGTTGATTTCCTTATGACAAATTGTTAGTGAATTTTTGCAACCCAGCGAACATTTTTGTTTTACCGTTTGAAGAAATAATAATTTGACTTTATTTTAATTTGAATTTGAATTCGGTTTGGATCAAAGTGAGGTTTAGAAAATTAATTGCAATGACATGGCACCATTAGTGTGTGGTTACTATAGCTGAACTACCGGGGTGTTACAGCAGCCCCCCTCTGGTAGTTCTTCTCTCCAATATTTATTATATATTCTAAAATAATTCTCCGTAAAATTTCAGCTCATTTGGAGATGTGCAAAATAGGTATCTCTGACATAGTTTTTTCAGGTCCAAAATTTCAGCTGCCGGTATTCTCCCTCTTTGTGTAAACCTTGCATATTATGAGAGAAAAAGCATTAAAATTACTCCACAAAGTGTTATAATGCATAAAAATATTATAAATAACAGTAGAAAAACATGATGCAAAATGGACGTATCAATCACCAAGCCACTGATAGTACGTGCTCTATTTGTGGAATGGAAGAGGAGAGTACCTTTCATGCGCTCGTCCTGTGTTCGAAGGCGGTTGCATTGCCCATGGCCTTAAGGGACAACTGGGTATTACCTGCGCCGCAGGAGGTACTGATATATATGGGGAAGGATTGGTTTCTTGTTCTCGTAAATCAAGTGAGCCCTACAATGCGTGACCACATTATATTCGTTTTCTAGAGAGCTTGGCATTTGAAAAACGATTTGATATTTGGTAAAGAGAAGGAATCAATTTTAGCCGCTGTTAGTTTTGTGGAAAATTACTAGACATCATTTGTTGCATGTCATGCTTTGAATCCGGTGGACCCCAAGAATAAAGGAAAAGGTTCTATGGGTGGGTCTAGATGGGCTCCTAGTACTTCAGAAGCTAAGCTGGCTTGGGTGCCACCGTCAGCGGGGTATATCAAGATTAATGTCGACGCAAGCTTTGTGGAAAGCATCAATGCAGCAAGTATAGGTGTGGTGGCTAGGGACGCGGATGGGAAAGTCATTGTCTCTTCTTGGGATTTCCTAGGGTCGTGTCAGAGCGTGGAGGAAGTGGAGCTAAGGGCATGCATTGTCGGTCTCTATATAGGCATATCTCTGTCTATAATTTTAGAGACTAACAGTGTGTTTGTCATTACGAATTTTGCAAAGGAACCATCGGACAGATTAGCTTTGCTTGATTTGAAGAGATAAGCATATCTAAGCTGATAAATAATTTTTGAATTTTGAAAATTAGGTGTTCGACCAATGTAGTGGCCTATTTAATTGCAAAGTTCAGCTTTGATAATAGATCGGATGGTCTACTTGTTAATGATGTACCGTCCTGTGTGATGAATTCTGTAATGAACGGTTGTAATTTCTTGTTTGATTAATTAATATAAGGGCGTTAAAAAAATATATACGTTTTATCTCTAGGTCTTAGTAGATGTCTACTATGCTTTATCGAAACGAGAAAGCTATTTTCCAGTCGACTGGAAATTCGCTAACAGATCCGAATGACCCACGCGTAGGCATGTTCGGAGCGAGAAATTGGAAGGGGGCGAGGATGGGAATCGAACCTCCGACCTCCTGTAGGTACAGCACCACACTAACCATCCCGCCCAGGTTTCGTTGTTGAAAAAATGCCCAGGTTCCGTTCTTAATGCGTAGACGTTCTTTGTTTAAGATTAAAAATCTGAGAGTTGCTAAATTGGTGGCGCGCGCGTTTAGAGCGAAGTTTTCTGGATACGTTGACGTTGACCGCCTCGATTTTGTCTCTGGATTGGAAGATCCACCATGATTTTTTTTTCTGTACGCTAAATCTATTGGTAGGCTTTGTTTACAAGGATTTTTATAGTAAAAAAATGATGCTAAATTTGTGATTCGAACCCTCATCAAGAAGCTAACGTGGAACACGTAATAACCAGCCCAGTTGGACTAATTGTTGTGCAAAAGCAAGCATATCGCACATAAAGAAGAAGACACATGAGAACGCTGGTTACTGCGCGGTAAAATTGGATATGAATAAAGCTTATGATAGAGTTGAATGGGGCTTTTTGGAGAAGATGATGTTAAGAATGGGATTTCATGAGCAATGGGTTCAACTAATTATGGAGTGTGTTTCTTCTGTTAGCTACAGGGTACGTTTCAATGATACAGAGACGGAAGAATTCATCCCCACGAGAGGGCTTAGGCAAGGGGACCCCCTCTCCCCCTACCTGTTTTTACTTTGCTCTGAAGGCCTCTCTAGCATGCTTGCTCATGAGGAGGAAATTGGGAATCTGGAAGGCGTCAAGGTGTGTAGGAATGCACCTACTATCTCCCACCTTCTCTTTGCAGATGATTCTCTGATATTAATGAAGGCCAACATGCAATGTGCAAATACTTTGAGAAGAGTATTGAAAACTTACTGTGGGAGCTCAGGACAAATGGTGAGTAATGCCAAATCTAGTGTTTTTTTCAGCCCTAATACACCGGTTGCTATAAGGGAGGATGTTTGTGGGGAACTAAATATTGTCACCGAAGCCCTTTCTGATAAGTACTTGGGTTTGCCCACCATGGTGGGTGTTGACAGAAGTGATTGTTTTCAACACTTGGTTGACCGGGTATGCCAACGCCTTAAAGGGTGGAAGGAGAAATTCCTCTCAATACAGGGCAAGGAAATTTTGTTAAAGTTAGTTGCCCAAGCAATTCCCTCATACGCAATGTCAGTTTTTAAACTCCCTAAAGGAATTTGCAAAACAATTACAGATGAGATAGCTGGATTTTGGTGGGGTGATGGTGATGAGAAGAAGAAGATGCACTGGTTTGCGTGGTGGAAGATGTGCGTGCCAAAGAAGAAAGGGGGCTTGGGGTTTAGGGACCTTCACAGTTTTAACCTTGCTATGTTAGCAAAACAGTGTTGGCGACTAATCCAGAACCCGGACTCTCTATGTGCACGTATCTTGAGCGCAAAATATTATCCGGAGGGGAACATTTTGAAGGCTGGACCGAAGAAGGGGTCTTCCTATACCTGGCAGAGTATAGTTGCAGGCATTCAAACCTTTCAGAGGGGGTGCATATGGCGTGTGGGTACAGGAGCACATATCGATATATGGCATGACCCCTGGATCCCTTCAAGTCCCTCAAGAAAGGTCATTACTCCTAGGGGTGCAACGATGCTAAGATATGTCGAAGAACTTATGAACCCACACCTTGGTCAGTGGGACGAGGCACTAATTAGAGATGTGTTCTCTCCTGTTGATGCTCAAAGGATCCTCCAAATACCTCTGAATGTTCAGATCATGGAGGACTTTGTTGCATGGAATTATACACGATCGGGGACCTTCTCGGTCCGGTCGGCATATCACAGGGAGTTCGAGCGCCATTACGGGCAGCGTCTTATAAGATCAGATGGTCAAGGAAACGTGCAAGCAAATACCATCTGGAAGGAGGTGTGGAATCTTAATATCCCAGGTAAAATTAAACACTTCACATGGAAGGCGTTGAATGGATCATTACCTTGCTTCGGTGTACTAGCAAGCAGACACATCCCGCTTATTCCCCAATGCCCGTTCTGCGCAACTGGATTGGAAGACATTCAACATTGCCTGTTTACTTGCAAAAGGGTGAAGGAAGTTTGGACTGAGCTGGGTCTATACGATATTATTTTGCAAGCAGTGGACCAGGACCGGTCGGGATCTATCACAGTGAAATCCTTTGCAAGATCAAATCTGTTACAGAGGGACTCCCTACAGCAGAACTTGTATTAGTTGCTGCGTGGTACTTGTGGTGGCAACGGCGACAGCACGTCAAGGGAGAGACGATTCAAACTGCAAATAGTGCAGCGTTATCTATCAGAGTGTTGGCCACTAACTTCTTCCGTGCATACATGAACAAACAGCCAGAAAGGAGCTGTGATCACATGTGGAGGCGGCCCATGAGCGACGTAGTAAAAGTGAATGTTGACGCAGCCTATCAGTCTGAAACTCTAACAGGAGCAACGGGTGCTATCGCTCGTGATGGGCGAGGGAGGTTTATTGCAGCAGCAACATGGTTCATCCCTCAGGTTAGCAATGTTGATTCAGCAGAAACAATAGCGATTTGAAATGGATTATATTTAGCGGGGAAGATTGGATGCAACAAGGTCATAGTAGAGTCTGACAATAGCTTTGTTGTGGAGACGGTTCAAAACCCAGATGATTATGTAGGACCGGAGGCAGCTATGGTGATGGAATACAAGCAGCTATCTTTGGACTTTGCAAACGTTGATTATTCGCACTGCCTCCGTGAAGCAAATGAAGTGGCGCATGCATTAGCACAGAATGCGTTTAGTGATAAATCTTCCAATTTCTGGGAATCTTCTATTCCGGACTTTATTGCTCATCTCATTGTAAACGATTTGGCTGTTGTTCGAGGAATAAAGTCTCTATTGTTTCAAAAAAAAGCAAGCATATCGCACTATTTTGACCATTCCCTGATGTTTTCTTTTTCTTTGTTCTTTGAGGAATCTCCATCACGTCCTTGTCTCCCTATTTCTTTCTTATTTGTTTTATTTATCTTTTCATAAGCACGCAATGACGAGGATTCGTAGGAAATAATCTTAGATCATGAAAAAGAGTGTTCAATCAATCATCTGATTTCTGAAAACAATGCTTCAGTTTGCACTTGATTTGGGAGGAGTTAAGTAGATTAGGAATCTCCAACGTCCATCCTCTTCCGCACCAAAATTTTGAAGAGTGGACAAGATGCTCCATCCCATAACATGATTATTATGCGTTATAGTTACCAACATGATTATTATGTGGTTATCGGGCTAGATGTACTATAGTTACCAACATGGTTACTACGTAGTTATCAGGCTAGATTTACTATAGTTATCAACATGGTTATTATGTAGTTATCGGGCTAGATGTACTATAGTTATCAACATGGTTAATTTTGTTGTTATCGGGCTACATGTGGTATAATACACCCCCGGTAGCTTATGTGTAAATATCAACATAATTTACACATCACAGACCAGATAACTCATGCACAATCAATGTGATAACATTTACCCGAGGGAAAAAGCTATTTGAAAACATCCCATCGCAGCTTATGTGTAAAAAACTTGATAATTTACACACCGGTCACATCGCAAACCTGATAACTTATATACCCCGGTCTTGGTAAATATGGCGACCGGGTGGGGGGAGCGCGGTTGATGAAATATACCCCCGGTAACTTCTTATGTGAATAGCATGATAACTCACACATGGCAGACCTGATAACTTATGTTCCCCAGTCCTGGTAACTTTGGCGACGGTGTTGAGGGATGGGAGGACGTTGGAAAAAACTAGTTGAATACACACACCCCGGTAATTCCTGTATAAGCACCGCAGACCTGATAACTTAGGTACAAACGTCACGGTAACTTTAGACCCGAATAAAAAGTTGTTGAAACATACCCCGGTTACTTCTATGTAAATAGCATGGTAATGTATGCATTGCGGACCTGATAACTTAGGTACAAATACCACGGTAACTTTGACCCGGGGGAAAGAAGTCGTTGAAAACACACCCCCGGTCACTTCTGTATAAATAACATGTTAATATACATATAACATAACTGATAACTTACGGTAACTTTTTGATGAAAAAAGTGATCAAAACTTGCCAACATGGGATCTAGTTTCGAAATTCTCGTCGCGGCGTATTTTGTATGTGAAAACTATTTTTGAATCAGAAACGACAGTTTGAGCTATAAAACAATTTATAGTTTTGAAATAGTGAGAATCTACAATGACATCAGCTTTCACGTGCTCTGGTGCATTTGCATGTGGAGAGAATGTTGGCGGAGCCATTTTTATGCCCCGATAATTTTTATGTGACCTGGATGGTAACTGACGTACCATAGACGTGATAAATTATTTAGCCTAGGTTTGGTAACTTTTGACCTGAAAAAAAATTTCGTCGAAACGTATCAACATGGGATCTAGTTTCGAAGGTTTTGTCGCGACGAATCTTTTATGTGAGGACAGTTTTTCAATTTGGTCGATGGTTTGGGCTACAAAACATTTTGAATTTTCAATTTTGAAAAAGAATATCCTGACGTCATCAGTTTTGTTTTTCATGCATGTATCTGATTAAGAGCGGCATGTAAACACACAGAGAGAGAGAGGAGGCCAACAACATAGAAGCTAATTACATGCATGCATGCAAATACGCGGATGTGTTTATTAAGAGCCGCATGCATGTAAGTTACGATCGTACGGATCTGTTGCTTAATGTCCGACTGGATGGAAGTTAGCAAAGTCCTTATCGAAAAGCAAACACTCTCATCAAGGACATGTATAAGGACGCGCTCAATTAGTTGATGACGATCGAGGTATGCTGCCTCATTTGATTGTTTATTCCAGATATAATAGGATAGCTACACATTGATGAGAAAGAATGTGAGATCTCCCAAGCGAGGTTAAATGGTTTGGCAACTTAGTACATTGAAAATAAATTGCTTAATTGGATTGATATCAAACTATCATCCATGACTTTGCATATAGGAATGTGAGACGAAAATTTTGAGGTCCATACATATATAAATTATATGATTTTGGATGCACTTTACATTCACATATATGAAACACTATTTTCGATGTCTATATTAAAGGAGTGAAGTGCACTGTAGGTCCTCGAACTATTTCAGGGGTGTCACGTAGGTCCTCGAACTATGAAAATAGTCATCCAGGTCCTCGAAGTGCAGTATGTGTGTCATTCAGGCCCAAAATCTCCCTGACCGCCTCTAACAGGCCAGCCGGCGCCGTTAACCGTGGACACTGAACAGTAAACCATGAACAGTAAAATAGCGTTCCAGTGCCACACTATTTCTGTGCAAGATGAACATCACATGATGAACAGTAAAAACAAAAAAATATAAAAAAAACTGAAATTCTTTGGCATCGAAGATACCCTTGTGTGTGAACAGTAAAAATGTTCGCGAATATGGGAAAGTTATTCGTGACTTTAGAAAAATGTTCACAAACAATAAATTTGAAAATATGTTCACGAACCACAAGTATTGTTCGTGGGTATGGAAAAAATATTCGCGAACCACAAATATTCACAACTTTAAAAAAAAATTAGTGAATATTTTTTCGAAATTCATCGTTCGCGATCATTTTTTTAAAGGCGTGAATATTTTTTACCAAATTCATCGTTCGCGAACATTTTTTTAAAGTCGCGAATATTTTTTTAAAGTCGCGAATATTTTTTGCAAATTCATCGTTCGCGAGCATTTTTTTAAAGTCGCGAATATTTTTTCCAAATTCATCGTTCGCGAACATTTTTTTAAAGTCGCAATATTTTTACCAAATTCATCGTTCGCGAACATTTTTTTAAAGTCGCGAACATTTTATTTAAGTTGCGAATATTTTTTCCAAATTCATCGTTCGTGAACATTTTTTTGAATTAATGAACATTTTCACTGTTCACGCACCAGGGTATCTTCGATGGCAAAGAATTTCAGTTTTTTATTTTTTTATTTTTACTGTTCATAGTGCTCTGTTCATCGCGTACAGAAATGATGTTCGTAACTGAAAGCTATTTTACTGTTCACATTTAACGCCGCCAGCTGGCCGGTTGGAGGTGGTCAGAGAGATTTTGGACCTGAATGACACACTTACTGCACTTCGAGGATCTGGATGATGATTTTCATAGTTCGAGGACCTACATGACACCCCTGAAATAGTTCGAGGACCTACAGTGCATTTCACTCATACTCATATTAAAGGGACCCGGGCTCTAGTTTCACTCCGGGGCCCCGAAATCTTAGGACCGCCCTGCATGGCGCTTTTTGCTGCTAAAGAAAAGAACATCGAATGTGTTTCACACGCGCATTCTTTTTTTGTTGAGAACTTTATGACTGTTCATCAGTGGATCGCAAGATCGTCTACAAGCATATAGATGAAATGAAGTCAGGGAAGTGTCTGGTGGACAGGATGTTTTGTATTCTGGCCCGCCCGCACGCACACATGCCCGACGGGACGGTCAACAGCGTTCACACCCACGCCGGGTGACGAGCCACGAGTGGACTGGAGCGACCACGGTCGATCGACTCGGCGATGGCCCACCAGGCACATCGAAACCTACGGGCCTTCTATAAAAGGCTCACCCCCTCCCGACCGGGTCGCCTGCTTGCCATCGAACGTCTAATCGCCTCACCCACACAGAAAAGGCAAAAGGAAACAAAAACCTCCTAGAACTTCCGGGGAGTCACCCCAGAGATTTCCGGCGGAACTTCGCGTCAGGATGGCACCCACGGCGACGGCGGCGGAGCAGAGCCAGCAGCACACCAAGAAGGCGGTTGGTCTGGCGGCGCTCGAAGCCTCCGGTCACCTCTCCCCGCTCGCCATCACCCGAAGGTAACCCAACCTGCTCTCGATCGCCCCGCCCCATACGCAGGGTTCCGGTGCCGCTGCCGCTGCCGCTGCCCGCTAGCACGCGCATCTGGCTAGGGCCATGGCCGTCGCTATGTTCGCGCGGGACGATGAGCCCGCGCCCCGCCGCCGTACGTCGTGCGAATCTGCGTGGCCGGCCGTTCGGACGGCTTTGATCCGGACACGGCGGTTGTTTTTTCCCCACGACACCCCTTTGTTGTAGAGTACGTACGTGAGATGCATGGTTCCGTGGAATAATCTATTCGCCTTAAATTGTCGTGTAGCTGAGGATGGTCAAGTTTCATTGGATCTTGATCTCGCAAAGTTAATTAGCGAGATTTCTTCTTAGAGTAGCCCTCCAATATTCTGAAGGTGACCTCCCTGCGATTTTTAGCGATTTCGTCTTGAATAACCCTCCGATATTCTGAAGGCGACATAACTATGACTTTTAGCGAAATTGTGCGGCCGACAGTGGCGTTGCTTGCTCAACTGCTTTATCTCGCATTCTTTTGTTCGGATGCAGACTCTCAGAATAGTCTCTTTGGCATGTCAATTTTGTTTCTCTAGATTTATGATGGTGGCCATTAGGGATTGCTTCTTTCTGTGAATGTTTGTGAAATTTGGCCTTTGCAAAGGGGTGCCCTGAAAGATCAGGTGCATGCTCCCAGCAAGCATATCCGTGCAAATAGAATCTATGAATTATTGTGTCCTTTTCGAAAAAAAAATGAATTATTGTGTGTCCAGTACAACGAATTGTCATGTTTCCAGTACAACCATGACATTGCCACCACTCGCCAGTCATTTTCCTTTTGGAATCTTGACGCGACGCCACTCTTAGTTGTAAAAGGCACATACATGTGTCACTCTCAGTTATTTGTCACTGTTAGCGAGTACAGGAGTACTTGTGTGTGTGTGTGTGTACGGCACACCTGTTTCAGTGACCGCATTGATATGTAGGAATTGACATGTTTGGACTGGCCGGCAAGGTGGCTGTGGCGATTTTGATCATTTTTTTTAGGCCAGTGATAGGCGCCGGCGCGCCGGCCCAACTTTCGGCCGGACGCCTGACAACCATCCGATCTGGCAACCCCAACGAAGCAGATCCGTCCGTGTCTAGCAAAAAAAAAAGAAAAAAACCACCGGCTTGAAGCACTTTTAGATCCGCCCTTGTCCATACTCGAAGCACCGCCGGCTCGCTCCCGCTCGCCGGCGTCCGCCACGTCCATCGCCGCAGCTCGCCGGCGTCCCCCACGTCCGTCGCCGCCCCTCGCCACAGCTCGCCGCCCCTGGCCGCAGCTCGACGTCGCCGTCGTCAAATGCCCTTCCAATCTCACCATCGTTCCCAAAGCCTAATGGCGCTTGCGGCCAAAGCCGGTTCCAGCAGCTCGCGCACCCCATTGAAGCACGGCGTCGCCGCCTCCGGCTCACGTCGTCGTCGATTTTGCAGCACTATATTTCAGCAAAAAAAAGAAACAATCTCAGCAACTAAGAAAAACAAAAAAAGTCAATTGAAGTAAAATTTTAGCCGGTTCCAGCAAAAAAAAAATGCCGGTTCTAGCAAAACCATGGGCCTTCGTCGCCGGAACGAAGCAAAAATTTGGCCGGTCGTAGCAAAAATAAAAGACAGTTCCAGCAATTTACTAGGTTCCAGCAAATAAAGCTCCAGTTCCAGCAAAAAAAATCATCAAGAAAGAAGAGCTCCAGTGGTTGTAGCAAAAATAATACGAGGGTCCAGCAAAAAGAAACACCGGTTCCAGCAAAATCAAATTCAGTAGGGGAGAGCTCCAGGGGTCGATTGTAACAAAAAATATAGCTAGTTCGAGCAGAAAAATATGCCGGCTTCAACAAAAACACCACTTAGGCAAATGACGGCTGGCAGTTCCAGCACCATCTCAAGCACCGGCGAACACGCGGGTGGAGCTTTGCACCGCTGGAAGCCACGTCGGTTGCAGCTCCACCACCGATGGCTGCAGCTCCCATAGCAGCCGGTTGTAGCTCGCCCCCGTCGGCACGGCGCCGTCGGATGCAACTCAAACAAAACATCGGTTGCAGCTCCTCCAACCCGAGGTTGTAGCTTCCCGTCGCCGCGGTTGCAGCTCTGCTCCAGCGCCGGTGGTCGCCGTTGCCGGCACCGGTGGTGGTCTCGTAGCACTCCGGTGTCAGCTGAAAAAGTGGATGGGAGAGAAAAATGGTGGGGCGTGCTGGGGAAAGGAATGGCTGAGACCTCCCGTGAAAGAGATGAGGATGGATGCGGGGAAAAGCGGTGCGTGGGACCCATGCTACAGGAGGGGTGTTGGGTTTGCTTTTATCTCACGAGGCGCGTGTGACCGGCCGAATCTTCGGCCGGCGCGCCATCTGGAAACTTTTACCGGCGCCGGCGCGCCGGCCCAACTTTCGGCCGGATGCCTGACAGCCATCCGAACTGGCAACCCCAACGAAGCAGATCCGCCCGTGTCTAGCAAAAAAAAGAAGAAAAAAAACCACCGGCTTGAAGCACTTTTAGATCCGCCCTTGTCCATACTCGAAGCACCGCCGGCTCTCTCCCGCTGCCGGCGTCCGCCACGTCCATCGCCGCAGCTCACCGGCGTCCCCCACGTCCGTCGCCGCCCCTCGCCACAGCTCGACGTCGCCGTCGTCAAATGCCCTTCCAATCTCACCATCGTTCCCAAAGCCTAATGGCGCTTGTGGCCAAAGCCGGTTCTAGCAGCTCGCGCACCCCATCGAAGCACGGCGTCGCCGCCTCCGGCTCACGTCGTCGTCGATTTTGTAGCACTATATTTCAGCAAAAAAAGAAACAATCTCAGCAACTAAGAAAAACAAAAAAAGTCAATTGAAGTAAAATTTTAGCCGGTTCCAGCAAAACCATGGGCCTTCGTCGCTGGAACGAAGCAAAAATTTGGCCGGTCGTAGCAAAAATAAAAGACAGTTCCAGCAATTTACTAGGTTCCAGCAAATAAAGCTCCAGTTCCAGCAAAAAAAAATCATCAAGAAAGAAGAGCTCCAGTGGTTGTAGCAAAAATAATACGAGGGTCCAGCAAAAAGAAACACCGGTTCCAGCAAAATCAAATTCAGTAGGGGAGAGCTCCAGGGGTCGATTGTAGCAAAAAGTATAGCTAGTTCCAACAGAAAAATATGCCGGTTTCAACAAAAACACCTCTTAGGCAAATGGCGGCTGACAGTTCCAGCACCATCTCAAGCACTGGCGAACACACGGGTGGGGCTTTGCACCGCTGGAAGCCACGTCGGTTGCAGCTCCACCACCGATGGCTGCAGCTCCCATAGCAGCTGGTTGTAGCTCGCCCCCGTTGGCACGGCGCCGTCGGATGCAACTCAAACAAAACATCGGTTGCAGCTCCGCCAACCCGAGGTTGTAGCTTCCCGTCGCCGCGGTTGCAGCTCTGCTCCAGCGCCGGTGGTCGCCGTTGCCGGCACCGGTGGTGGTCTCGTAGCACTCCGGTGTCAGCTGAAAAAGTGGATGGGAGAGAAAAATGGTGGGGCGTGCTAGGGAAAGGAATGGCTGAGACCTCCCGTGAAAGAGATAAGGATGGATGCGGGGAAAAGCGGTGCGTGGGACCCATGCTACAGGAGGGGTGTTGGGTTTGCTTTTATCTCACGAGGCGCGTGTGACCGGCCGAATCTTCGGCCGGCGCGCCGTCTGGAAACGTTTACCTTTTTGGTATTAGCTTATTTGGATTGAAGCTTCTTGATCAGAAGATATAATATCCTCGAGATTTTGCATTACATCTGTCGCAAATAGTGAATACCTAACTATTTAGTTTGATTCGATGCAAACGGTACCGTTACAAGTTTGTCACATTTGATATTTTTATTTTTATTTTTTATAATTACATATCTTATAAACTAGTGGTGTCAACATCTGGGCAAACCGTGACCATTATGGAGCTGAAGTAGCAGTTGGAAATCTACGATTCGTGTAATTAGTGGATGGCGATAGCAGTTTTATGTCGTTATCATAGCCACGCCAGTGTGCTGCGAGCTGTATAAGTTTGTTGATGGATGGTTTTAGGATTTGCAGCCCAAGAATTTGCTCTGCGAATTATTTTCTAAAACCATTGTTTTCCTGAAGAATTATTGATTGAATCATGTGATTTGCTCTAACGAGTAAAATCATTTTTCTGAAAGGTAAAATTCAGCAGTTCGTTCAGGAAAAAAAAAGATCATTTGACACTCTGACAGGCTAGACTAATTGCTCGAGTGACTACTGAATTGAGTTGACAGACAAACCCACGATTTACTACTGAGATTATTAGCCTGATTTACACACTCGCATGTAAAGCGTTTCTTTTCATGACGTTCATGTTTCTCGTAATTCCTCCTTCAGGAGCACCGGAGACGACGATGTCGTGATAAAGATTTTGTACTGTGGGATCTGCCACTCGGACCTGCACAGCATCAAGAACGACTGGAAGAACGCCAAGTACCCCATGATCCCTGGGCACGAGATCGCCGGCGAGGTCACCGAGGTCGGCAAGAATGTGACCAAGTTCAAGGCCGGCGACCGTGTTGGCGTCGGGTGCATGGTGACCTCGTGCCAGTCCTGCGAGAGCTGCGACAAGGGCTTCGAGAACCACTGCCCGGGCATGATCTTCACCTACAACTCGGTCGACCGTGACGGCACCGTCACGTACGGCGGCTACTCCAGCATGGTGGTGGTGCACGAGCGCTTCGTGGTCCGGTTCCCGGACGCCATGCCGCTGGACAAGAGCGCGCCCCTGCTGTGCGCCGGCATCACCGTGTACAGCCCCATGAAGTACCACGGGCTCAACGTTCCCGGGATGCACCTCGGCGTGCTGGGACTGGGCGGGCTGGGCCACGTCGCCGTCAAGTTCGGCAAGGCCTTCGGGATGAAGGTGACGGTGATCAGCTCGTCGCCGGGGAAGAAGCAGGAGGCCCTCGAGAGGCTAGGCGCCGACGCGTTCGTTGTCAGCAAGGACGCCGAGGAGATGAAGGTACGCCGACGTGTCCGATCATCAAATCAAACAAGACCGTAGATGGTCGTGTCTCCGGTGGAGAAGAAAACAGGAGTCCATGTGTGCTTATGTTACGGCTTAATTTGTGGTGTGTTTGCAGGCTGCGATGAGCACCATGGATGGAATCATAAACACGGTGTCTGCAAACATCCCCATGGCCCCTCTCTTCGGCCTACTCAAGCCCAACGGCAAGATGATCATGGTCGGCCTCCCAGAGAAGCCTATCGAGGTCCCTCCCTTTGCTCTGGTTGCCAGTAAGTTCACCTCTCCGATCTCGCAACTGGAAGAAATCATGCGACCACAGGCATTTTGCGTGTAACTGATACACATATTGTGCGCGTGGCTGAATGTGCAGGGAACAAGACCCTGGCCGGGAGCTGCATCGGCGGCATGAGGGACACCCAGGAGATGCTGGACCTCGCGGCGAAGCACGGCGTGACGGCAGACATCGAGGTGATCGGCGCGGAGTACGTGAACACGGCCATGGAGCGCCTTGCCAAGGCCGACGTCAGGTATCGATTCGTCATCGACATCGCCAACACCCTCGACAAGGCCGCCGCCGCCGCCACAACCGAGTGACCGCCGACGTAACTCTCAGCACTCCTCACGGTCTACGTTGGTCTCTGGTTCTCTGCTATCATCACATACTTTAATCTCTAGTAGTAACAATGAACAGTCTAAAATTATTGTCAGTGATGTATTTTTTAGACAAACTTGTCAGTGATGTATGAATGCATGGTGCTATATATGTTGTTCGTGAGAAAACTGCGTTGGGTGATGGATGACAAGGTTGGCTTCTTGCCGGGATAATGGACTGCCTGCTTAGCTTCGTGCGCCGAGGAGGCTATCTGTACCTCGTGGCCACAATAATTACTCCATCCATTCCACGTCAAAATATAGGAATTTTGTTCCATTAACAGAAGAGTTTTACCAGAACTAAGGCGCTGATAACAAGCTCCTAAAACAAAGATGAGCTATCAAACAGACAATCTATGTACCAACTACCAAGTGACGAAGGGTGCGCGCCCATAACTGAAATCTAACAAGCGTGTCCCGAGCACTCTGCAACCGATTTCTGCTCCTGACTGACGATCAGCACGACGCGACGGTGATTCTAAGCGCGCAGTGAGATCACTAGAAGAAGGAAACGAGAAGCCAGAACCCGGAGAAAGAAGACGCGGCTTGCAGCAACCACGTGATGAACGCGAGGGCGACCGAAAGCTCGAACTGGGTGCAGGGCAGCCGCCAGTACTCCGCGCAGAACTTCACATCCTGCCTGAAGAAGATCGTCACGCTGGCCGCGGCGCAGGACCCCGAGAACATGAGAATCGCCAGGACCTGCAACGCATTCGCAGTCGTCGGGTTAGATCTCTCCTAGCCGAAGACTCCAACGACTGCTCGACTAAAAAAAAAAACGATTTCACCCAATGTGAAGGGCTTACCCAGTCGCCGATAAGGAAGATCAATATAAGTTCCGGGGCGGCGTGAAGATCCTTCTTGTTCCTCAAAGCAAAGATGTCCCGGCAAGCAAAGCCCATACTCCACAGAAACTGCAGGGCCAACGCTGTATCCAGGTACCTGAAAGAAAGGGAGACCATGATACGCTCGTTAGATGATGTCAGGCAGCTGAGTTCTGAAGAGTGGTCAAGAAATTTAAGACTTTATGCGCAGTTCATAGCGTCGATGACATCAACTTGCTGCTACTTGCTACTCGGGTGATGCTCATGGATTTGCAAGAAAGAAAACACACAAAAGGGGGGACGCTCGAGAAAGGATTAGAAGAAAGGAGAGTGAAATTAGTAGCAGGGGGAGGGAGTACAAGTAGGCGCTGTAGTTGGAGGAGCCGAAGGCGGAGGACATGGCCACGGAGGACGCGGCGGCGAAGACGCACTGCGACACACGCAGCGCCATGCCGCTCCATGTCCCTGGGCTCCCCACGATGCGCTTCATCGATCCCCTGCCTGCCCGGGCTCTCGCTTGCTGCTTGTGTGCGCTCTGGCTTGTGCGGGGTGAGACGGGAGAGGTGATCGCCAAGAGCGGAGCAGGAAGAGCTGAAACTGAACGAATATGTATAGGGACGTGTGGGGTGGGGTGCCTCTGCCTGGTTGTTTTCGAGATGCAGCTAAACGCAAATGAGGCAGCACCTCGACTAGCACTTGGAAACTTCGCGGTGCGTCCCTTGGCCAAATAATCCCAGTGTGCATTTCTTTCTGTTCACGCGGTTTGTCACCTTTGCTCTTCGTCCCAACCCGTTCCTTTCTGTTCTTTTGTTCCTCCTACCCACAACGATGCTAGCTTGATACGTCCTACTCCTACCTATATATATTGTTCCAAAGACCAAACTAGCTAACTTGATGCCGACTCTACCTTGGCTTAGTATGTGCAAATAAATGAACCAGAAAAAATGCCATCATCTTTTCCTTGTACGAGTAAGAGGTCCCATTGCCGAGAAATCCCTGTGTTCTGTCGGGTTTTCGCTAGGAGAATCCATGTAACTTTACCCTTTACCCTTGCACCAGACGCCGAACTGCCTTAAATGATTCTAAAAGAAGGGACGATAATGGGAGCGTGATAACACCGCGGAATACATGAACCATGAACGGTGGCTGACGTTCGCCGCGGTGAGATCCCAGCGAACGCCCCAAAGCCACATGACCCTGATCCAAAAGATGGTGGTTATTGACGAAAATTGCAGCAAAAATAAAGAATTGCCATGCTTTTCTGAAAACTGCCACCACCCAAAACACTAAAAATGCCATCCCGCGTGTTCGCAAATGCCATGTGTGGCAGTGGCAACGAACGTTCGCTGGCAATTAACGTCCTACATTTTCTTTTTTGAGAATTAAATTAATGTCCTACATGAAGGACAATGAAACACCATCCAAGAAATGAGAAAGTATCCAATAGAAAGTATACTCAATGAAAAATTGGAAACTCGTTCATTTACCATTGGATTTGAAGTGTGCGGACTGGGCCATCTTTTGTTTGTACCACCGGTTTTTGCAACAACAAAAAATCATCTAGCTTCGTGGTAATATCTTTTCAGAACCCCTACCCCCTAGTTTTTCTCAATCAATAAGACGCAAACAAAAAATATTTTTGCCATGCAACTTAAATACAAAGAAGAAGAAAAGGGAGCAGTAAAAGCAACGAAGAAAAGCGAAAGAAGATCCAAAAGAAACCAAAGCAAAAACAACCTTAGAACGAAAAGAACAAACAACATGATTTTTTTTAGATTTTCAAAACTTAACTAATAGGTAACCACATAAACACCCAGAGAAGAAACAAAAAAGAACAAAGAGAATTTTGTTGTTGTTTTCTAAAGTCAAATGAAAAACCAAAGAAGAACAAAGCAAAATGATAAAATATTTTTGGCATCTTCATTTCTTCAAACTAAAAAGGGAAAAAGAATAACAAGAACTAATAAAAAGCAAACAAAAATCAAAAGAAGCAAGCAATAAGAATGCAAAAATATATTTTAGTTTTTTAAGTTTTAGCGAAACGAACAAAAGAAGAAGAAACAGTAAACAGATAAACAAAGGTCTAACGAACCGACAAGTGCAATGAGTGTATATCTCCACTGCCGTTAAAAGAGCAAACATAAACTTTTCCTAAGTCCACACAGCAAAATGTACACGGATAACCAGGCCTCTCGGATCAAATCAAATTAAAACATCTTACTGCCTATATTACACCAATGGTCTACCACCCAAATCAACGGCCTAGATGAAAATGTTCTGCCGAGCAGACGCTATGGTCTGCCAATTATCCTAGCCCTCTGCGTGCCCCGATCCTCGCCCGCAACACCAAGGACAGATCCGCAACAACCATGGCGGCACATCCGTAGCGTCTGCAAACGCTCCATCTCGGGCTTCGCGGATCCACGACCAGCGCCTCGATGGAGGCATAACGGGTATCCGGTGCGGCCTGTTGCTCTGCCCCGCACTCCCTCCACGCCCCCCCTGTGCCTCCGGTTTGCACGTCACTCCCTTGCGATTGTTCTCACAACTGCCAAACACGTACACCCTAGCTCCGGTGATCGCGCCGCCGTCGACATGTTGTTCGCCTATGCTAGCTGTCGCGCCCTATTCAAGGCACCCTCCGAGTCTGCTAGTCGCGGTGCCTTCCACTGCCCAGGACGCATCCACGGCCCAGCCGCCGCCCTCAACGCACCGTATGACAACTTCGACGCCAACTGG
This sequence comes from Thinopyrum elongatum, assembly GCA_011799875.1. Taxonomy (NCBI): domain Eukaryota; kingdom Viridiplantae; phylum Streptophyta; class Magnoliopsida; order Poales; family Poaceae; genus Thinopyrum; species Thinopyrum elongatum. The sequence continues at coordinate 461,692,607 of CM022303.1, forward strand.
TAGTAAGTGCCCTACCCATCCTCTGCTTCTCTGAAAGGATCGAGAAGAGAGGTCTAGGGGGGGGGGGGTGATTAGACCCTCAACAAGTAAAAGTGGCAGTTTTTAAGTTCTTCAAGTTAAGGTGGAGTTTTAGCACAAGTTTAAGCATTCACAATACATTTCAAGCAAGCATGATAAGAGTATGAGCAGCGGAAAGAGTAAATCATGCTAATTGCAAGAAAGTAAAGGGATGGGATTGGAGTGTGCAAACGCAATGTAGACACGAAGATTTTTGGTATGGTTCCGATAGGTGGTGCTATCGTACATCCACGTTGACGGGACTTCAACCCACGAAGGGTAATGGTTGCGCGAGTCCACGGAGGGCTCCACCCACGAAGGGTCCACGAAGAAGCAACCTTGTCTATCCCACCATGGCCATCGCCCACGAAGGACTTGCCTCACTCGGGTAGATCTTCACGAAGTAGGCGATCTCCTTGCCCTTACAAACTTCTTGGTTCAACTCCACAATCTTGTCGGAGGCTCCCAAGCGACACCTAACCAATCTAGGAGACACCACTCTCCAAAAGGTAATAGATGTTGTGTTGATGATGAATTACTTGCTCTTGTGCTTCAAATGATAGTCTCTCCAACACTCAACTCTCTCACACAGATTTGGATATGGTGGAAAGATGATTTGAGTGGAAAGCAACTTGGGGAAGGCTAGAAATCAAGAATCTTGTGGTAGGAATGTAATATCTTGATCTCAACACATGAGTAGGTGGTTCTCTCTCAGAAAATGTAAGCTGGAAGTGTAGGCACATTCTGATGGCTCTCTCACGTATGGAGAAGGGGGTGGAGGGGTATATATAGCCTCCACACAAAATCCAACCGTTACACATATTTGACCCAACTCGGTCAGACCGAATAGAAGAACTCGGTGAGACCGATTCAGTTCAAAATGTGAATGTTAGGAATCTCGGTGGGACCGACTGGAACAGCTCGGTGGGACCGATGTGCTAGGGCTAGGGCAAAACCTCATCTCGGTGGCACCGATTGCGTGAACTCCATGAGACCGATTTCAACAAAGAGCAAACAGAGAGTTGGTCAAGCAGACTCGGTGTGACCGATCGCTCATTTCGGTGAGACCAAAATGTTACAAAGGGAAACAGAGAGTTTGCAGGGCCATCTCGGTGAGACCGAGATCTGTATCGGTGTGACCGAGGTGTTAGGGTTTCTGGCAGTGGCTATGTCAAATGAACTCGGTGGCGCCGGATAGAAGATTTCGGTGGGGCCGAGTTTGACTTTGGGTTTTGGACATATTTGGAATGAGAAAGTGGTTGAGGGCTTTGGAGCAATATCACTAAGCATTTTGAGCAAGTAGACCATAAAGCAACACCTCATCCCCTTTTAATAGTATTGGCTTTCCTATGGACTCAATGTGATCTTGGATCACTAAAATAGAAATGAAGAGTCTTGAGCTTTTGCCAATATGTGTCCTTAGCATTTTGAAGGGGTTCCACATCCTCTTGTCCTTACCACGCCATTGTTGAACTTGTCTGAAATACACTAGATAAAAGCATTAGTCCAACAAGAGATATGTTGACATTAATTACCAAAATCACCCAGGGAGCACTTGTGCTTTCAGTCTCCCCCTTTTTGGTAATTGATGACAATATACATCAAAGCTTTAGATTAAAGATATGCAGAGTAATGGGCAAAGCTTTGAAAAGACATGTAACATGCATAAGCTCCCCCTACATGTATGCAATCATGTGAAGTTTAGAATATAAGAACATGTGAATGCATAATCATGACAGAGCAAGCAATGAGTTACATGTATCTTGGCTATATGCATCAGAGCAAATGATGTGGTTAAGGAGTGTACCTCCATGTTTATGAATCCTTCTTGCAAACAATATGTACATCAACAAGAGATCATCATGCACATGAGTGTGATGCATATACTTACCTTGTGGTCTTGAGCTGGCTTTTAAGGAGTGGGCTTGAGAAAACAGGGTTAGATAACACAAGAACACTCTAAGTAAAGCAGTTTCAGAAAACCACAAAGATACCAAGACTGGGATGACATGTAATGGGTGAGTACTGAGTACTTCCTTTAGATATAGATATGTCCCCAAAGATCTAAAGATATGCAATGAATTCCAAAGATTTTTCTCTCCTAGACATGGACTCTTTCTCCCTCTGAATCTGATATTGGATAATGGGAGAAGGTAGGTGAGAGAAAATCAGAGCAAGAAAGGGTAATATTAACCACAATCAGAGCAACAAGAATATTCAATGGCAATAACTAAGATCAAACATATTGACATGTCTTTCCCCTCTAAAAGACATGTGACTTCTCTCCTCTTTGTTTTACTAGCATCTGGAAGAGCTTAGATGTGCTCATATGATAAGCTTTGATGTGCTCTCTCTCCCCCTTTGACATCAATTTTCAAGAAGGGCACTTCTGGAGCATGAGTCAAGTAGGTGTGATCCTTGAGAGACACTACAAAGTAGTAGGTATTTCATGATGCTTGTAGAGGAAAGAATCATTGAGTGGAGCTGAAGAAACTAGGCAGTAAAAATGGCAAAACATTTTCTCAAAGTTGAAATCGGTGACGCCGATTGTTTTCCGTCGGTGATGCCGAGATACCAGAGTCATAGACAGTCCCAATCGGCAAGACCGAATCAGTCCATGTCGGTTGTACCGATGAACTATTCACAAGGAGACCTTGTGTTTCGGTCAAGCTGATAGGTTTGAATTGGAGGGACCAAGTTCAACACAGAGTAACAATTTTGTCAATCTCAGCTCACTTGGCAAATGAAATCTCACAAGGATTTGCAAGGAATTGACAGAAAGATTTGCAGTGAATTAACAGAAAGAAAATCAGAAAAGAGATCTAGATGATGTTTTTTTTGTTAAAGGGAGACAAAATAGCAAGAAACATATGCAATAACACAGAGTAAATGAGCAAAGGAACTCTAGAGAACTTCGTCTAGAGGGGGTCGGTGACAAAGTCACCTATGTTAGAGTATATTGACTGAGGAGTCAAGTGATAGCACTTGATCGTAGGTCATACTCATCGTTTAAGCTCAAAAAGGGGTTACCATTTTTCGTTTAAGCATTTTGATGTATTCACATCTTGTTGAGTTGCTTTGACTCATGACTTGGGTCAAAGCTTCTCTAAGATGGAGTGACATACCTTGGGTTGTGGTGTTGATCTTGATCGTGTAGTCGACCTTGTAGGAGATATGCCCTAGAGGCAATAATAAATATTATTATTTATCTCCATGCTCATAATTAGGTTTATGTTCCATGCTATAACTGCTATGGTTCTCGAGTCTACAATAACCACGAGGCTCGGAGGAAGACTCATATGCACGTGTGGAATAATAAACGGTAAAATGTATTCCTAGTCTAGCCTCTAAGACTAGCTCAAGTGTTGCATGATGGTCCTGTTTTCCTGATCATGGGCATGTCTATGCCAGCAACTTTGAGGGCACAATGTTAGAAGAACATTTGTGTTGAATCGACCCGATTGATGTTATGCTATGAGTTACTTTCGTCATAAGTTAATGGTTAATAACACAGAGATGGTTAACGTTTGCATGATTCCTTAGACCATGAGAGTATCGAGTTTCTTCATGCTTGCTTCATGAACTTTGGGGTTTGTTAAACGTCATCCGTAAATGGGTGGCTATTACGGCGGCTTACGGGTTCATGGAAAAGTATGTCAAGTAACTTGATAGCTCAAGATTGGGATTTGCTCCTCCGACGATGGAGAGATATCTCTGGGCCCTCTCGGTGTTACGGTATCCATCATCGTCTGGCCAGACACTTTGTGATTTGATCACGGGGATGCCGGAACACGGGAACGAGAAAAGAGAACAAATACTGGTAACGAGGTAACTGGCATAGTGGACAAGTTGTTGACCCACGGGGATGCCATCATGTCTCACCTAGGGTATTTGTAACATATCGCGAAGCAACAGGAATAGCACACGGAAACTGGAGGTTCACTCGAATATTCATTCGTGTGGGTATAGGGGTCAATATGGGTGTCCACGGCTCCGATGTTGATCATTGATCGGAAGGGGTTCCGTGTCATGTCTATACTTCACCGAACCTATAGGGTCACACGCTTAAGGGTCATCTATCTGCTGAATACTAGACAGGGAGTCTGAGAGAAAATCGCCGAAAAAGTTTCAGACACCGAAAAAGTTTCGGACAGCGGAAAAGTTCCGCAGAGAGAACACCGGATGAGTTTCGGTGAAACTGAAAAGTTGTTTTGGGGTATTCCATTAAGTCAAATTGGTTTCGGCACATGCCTGATAATTCTTGGAGGGTGCCAGAATCATTCTGGAAACTTCTGGGAATTTTCTGAGATGAAAACCAGAAATGTTCCGAAGCTGCCGGAACCGCTTCAGATGCTTTTCGGAGATGAAATCACTAAACTGGAATTGTTCCAGAACGCGTTGAAAATTATTATGGTGGGTACTGGAAATGTTCTAAGCCCACATAAATATTTTCAGTTCGAACGGACGCTGAAAAATGTCGTCGTGAATAGTGAAAGTGCTTTTTGGGTTACTTTATGGAAAACCATTATTTTGGGCTTTGTCCCAAGATCTTTTGGGGTGACATGGATGGATGAGAGCCCCCTTGGGGGGGCCCTCATGGGGTGTGGCCGGCCACACTTGGGGCTCCACCTTGGAGCCCCTCTTGTTCCATGGTTTCACCCTTATACCCTTGGTGGAAGGACTTCATTCATGTGCTTTTGGGTTTTATTGTGAAACCACCCTACCCCTTGGGATTTCCTATAAATAGAGGTGGAGGGGCAGCCCTTCACACTCACTCCTTCTCACATACAAGTGCCATTGCATGATCTGGCTTCTCTCTCCCTCCCCGCAAAATAGTTTTGCAGAGCCGAAAGGCTGTCTGGGTTCCGGTGGGAACTAGTTCTGGACGGCGAAGCCCTGCCGGATAGATGACACCGTATGTGTGCAACTCTGTAGAGAGGTCGTAGTTTTGATCTTAGTGCCCGAGGGGCTGTTCGTGAGTGCCTCCCGAAGGGCTCTCCAAGTGACGGTCCAAGTTCTGTGAGTCCTCCCGAAGGGCTGTCCGAGTGACCGTTCGAGTTTCGAAGGTCCTCCCGAAGGGCTGTCCGCGACACCGTCCGGGGGACTGTTCGACCGCCTCCCGGAGGGCTGTCCGAAGGGAAGACGGGGGTATACATCCTCGCGGTTGGGAGGTTGTAAATCCTAGCTGCGGGGATCTGCACCGCCGATCGTCATCGACTCTAGTTCCGCTGCGCTACGAGTCGGTAACGAAAATGATCAAACCTTGTATGCAGTCTCCATAGTGGTCCTGGGCTGGTGCGTAGGTCGGAATTTTTTGTTTTCTGCCGCGTTACCCTACAGTGGCATCATGAGCCGTGCTATGCGTAGATGCAGGTTGCGATCTAGAATACATGGAGATGTATGGGTGTTGCACAATATAATTAGGTAGTAGATGAGTTCTATTATTGAAAATTATTTGTGCGGGTAGCAGATGAAATCTGTTACCCGAGGTTCTTGTTGCTTCCCTGGAATTTGCATATTTCTGATCTTGATAACAGCTTGGTGGAGTTTCAATGTTCTGGCAATCCGCGATCCTGATTGATCAACGAAGTGCTAACAGTTCATTGAATTCCACCGTAGTTAAAAAGAAAGATGAAATTTCACAGACAAAAGGGCAATGTAGATATGATCTGCACGGGGGTCATGCGTATGACGAAGTTTAGTATGGGGTTCAAGATTTTATTATCTCGTGCTTCATACACCCCGCATTGTTAATCTAGCGACTTGAATTATCATACTTGATGATGGACGTTGGTAGCTTCGGTTTGTTTCGAAACCTTAGAAGCCACGAAAAACAAGTTTTTGCATGAACCGATTAGAGGCGTCTAACTTGGTTTTGCAGGAGGGTTTGCATGTGCATGTGATGTGGTATAGCGGTGCTCATAATAATTTGATTATGTATGAGATGACTATATAATGTAAATTTATTAACATGACCTGCGTGTCATGATTTGGCATGATGGCTGGAGCCATATGATTGCACTTTAATGACCTGCGTGTCAACCTTGTTGTAATGCATTATTTTATTAGCTATAGAGATAGCAATATTATCTGGTGCTTCGACAAGGTGGTGGCAATCTTCGCGAAGGTGAACACCGACGCGAATGCCGAAGACGAAGAAATACAAGACTTCTCCGTCAGAAAGGGCTATACCATATCATGCTATTATGAATTGCCTGAGATGTTTATCCCTTATGATGCACCCTTCTTGATTGCGCGGTAGTTGCTTTTATTAGGGTGATCTCTCACACAAAATTATCAAGTAGTTAGTGTTCTCCCAAGTGTAGCACCGTCACGGCACCTAACTTTTCGGGGTGCGCCATGGATGCATGGGTACGAACAATTAGGGAAGTGTGAGGCGGGTGAGTTGAGACCTCGCAGCGTGATCACTTGGTTGTCTTGACGTTCAGGCATGAAAGTCATGAGCTCGGAACACACGCATCGAAAGATGAACAAGAGTCACATAGAGATGTGATCGGCAAGTTGGCCTACCGATTAAAATTCCCGTCATGAGATGATGATTCTATGGCGATGAATTGAAGTCTGGATCTTGTATCACTCAAAATCAATTATGAGAGATATTGATTTGAGTGGGAGCGCACTGTTGAATTAACTTGTTTAATTCTCAGTGCAATTAATTATGAACACTGTCTAAGTGTGGTTTGCATAATAGTTGTAGAATAATGGCTCGCGTTTCCACCTTCCCTATTAAAATTGAATAGCTGTTAAATATCTGGTTAAAACTTTACGGTTGGTAACGTAATGTGAGGATTGTCCTCAAGAGTGCCGAGAAGGACTTTGTCCTATCGCATACTTTCGGTATTCTCTCGCTTATGCTATGGATCATGTGACTCTTGTCCTTCGATCCAAAAGCTAGAATTCCGTTTCAGTCAAGTGCAATATGTTTGCTTCCATGAGACCGGAACTTCGAAAGTTTGGATAGTTATGTGATATTCATGGAATCTGAAAATCATTTTCAGAGACAGACAAAGGCTAAAAGATATGAGATATCCAAAGCAATGTTTGTTTGCAAACTATTAGTAAAAGAGTTTACTATGCATTAGACTGATAAGAGAGGGATCCAGAAGAACGCCTGTCATATGATGAAAGGTGAATAAAACAACAACTTAAAGAGAAAGGAAGTGTCCGAAGGGTGTTAGTGAAACTTTCACGCCTAGGAAGTCCGGTGCTAACGCCACTCTTAAGTTGGGTGCTTCTTCTGAGAGTAGGAGAAATACTAAAAGTTAAACTGTTAGAAGTATAATGGCAGAAAGAAAGAAGACTGGAATATCCAGCTCATGTATGAATGTCATACAAGTTTTTGATGTATAGAAGGCTAGTCAAAGATATAGTTCTTGGGAATTATGATTAATTTGTTAATCACTGATTCTTGGGTATTGTGAGTTAATCATAGAGATACCCGCTCGATTGCATTCTGTTGCAACTCGATGTAAGAACTACTATGGCCTGAAAGACTAGCCAGGAATGAGGTTTAGGTATACACAGGGAACATAGTAAATGTTACCATACCTTCCATCGGTGTATTACCGTCTGTATTTATTTTCATAATTCATTTAGAGTTTTACAAACTCTAGCCTTTGCATAAAGTAATCTTGCAAGAAGGTTGTTCATAAGAGAACTTTTTATGTTCGGTGTTATGAATAACATAAGGGCCATACTTTCATTATGAATGAGATGTATGTTATGAATGTTGATAATAATATATTACCTCTGGATTTACTTTCATAATTCATTTTAGAGTTTCATACACTCTAGCCCATTGCAAAATGTTTGTTGCAAAAGGGTTGTTCATAAAAGAACAATTGTTGTTCAGTATTATGAATAACATGAAGGGTCGTGCTTCCATTCTTGATGGGATGTATGTTATGAATATTGATGGTAATATGATACATCCATAACACTGACGCTAAATGTCGTAAGACTAAGAGAATACCACATAAGTGTGGCACTACATTTAGTCACATTGGAGAAACCCGCATGGATAAATTCCATTATGATGGATTTTGAAGTCGTTTGCTTTTGAATCATCTGACACTTGCAAATTTCCTCCAAAAAGTTTAGTGACTAAAATACCGTTCACAGTCCATAAGGAACAAGCAAAGAACTTATTGGTGATCATACATTTTGATGTATGTAGTTCAATAAATGTTATTGCAAGTAGTGGATTTATCTATCTTCAGAAATGACTCAAGTAGATATGTGGATATTTACTTGATGAGACGTAAGTCTGGATCTTTTGAAATCATTCGAAAGGTTTTCAAATATGAAGTAGAAGTTATTGTAACAAGAAAATTATGTTTCTACAATTGGATTGCAGAAGGAATATTTGAGTTACAAGTTTAGCAAATGTCTGATGAGTTGTGAAAAGAGTTTCATAACTTGCACCTCCCGGAGCACCACTGCAAGAAGAAAGTCCGTGAAGATGTAATCGAACCATTTATGACATGGTAAGATCAAAGATGACATAAATAAATTTGCCATTATCCCTTTTAAAGTGATGCTTTAAAGACTGCGGCTTTTACACTAAAAAGAGCTCCATCAGGTCTGTTGAAATGACACCATGGTATGGTACGCCCAACCATGTTATATCTTTTCTTAACATTTGGAATATGGGGCTTGTGTAAAAGGTTACAGACCTATTCCAAATCAGACAAGTGCTACTTTGTAGGTTATCCCAAAATGTTGGGTATTCCTCCCTCACTATACCGAGGCAAATAGGTTTGCCACAAAGAACGGTATGCTTTTTGAAGAAAATGGTTCTTTCAAAAAGGTGAGTGGGAGAATAATGCAACTCGACGAGATAACCAGTATCTCCGTCATCAAGTCAAAGGAAAGAGACCTTGGAAGTAATTCCAGAGTTTCCTACTATGACTGATACGGAAGTCTCTACAATAAAATGTACGGACTTCGGTCGAACTTGCAGCTGAACCATGTAGGCAAGGCTCGTGCAAACCTCTCAGGTGCGCAGACGAGATATTGTTGTTAGACAACAGTATACCTACGATACACAAGGAAGCGTTGATGGGCCCTGACTCCGGAATTGGCTAAATGCCAATAGAAGCCGAGTTAGTTTCCATATAAGTGATTCAAGATTAAAACCTTGATACACCTTTCAGAAGACTTAGAGTCTAACGAATTTTATGGAACTAAAAACTGATACGGGTAAAAATGTTTTATCCATAAAGCTCGACTTGTTGCAATATACAAGTTCAAGGAGTTGACTACGATGAGGTTGTTTCACCGTAGCGATGCTTAAAGTCGGTTCGGGTTGAACTAGCAATTAATACATATTTCAAATCATGAGATATGAAACAAAGGATGACAAAAGGATTTCCATCTGATGGAAATAAAACCAAGGACTTGCATGTGTTACAGTCCAAGGTATTTTGTCAGTCCAGAGGATGCTAGTAAGTATGCAAACTTCAGAGTTCCAGCGATGGACAGAAGAGAGCAAAATGGAGTCGGAATCTTCGTGTTTTGATGAAATAGTCAAAGGGGTTTGACTTCATCAATGGGTAACGAAGATGCTTATGATTCAAGAAAGTAAGTGGGAGCATAATAAAATTTCTAAAAAATGTTGTGTGCTTGACACATTGTTAACTAGAAATAAATTTCTTGACACGAATTAGGACTTCATTTGAAAATAGTTTTTCGATGAAGTGCTTGGGCTAAATAGCCTTTATATTAGGCATGATGATCTATGGAGATAGATTTACCTAATGGGGCTGAGCAAAGATACATATTGACAAGATGCTAAAACCTTTTAGCATTAAAAACGTCAAGGAGTAATTCTTGCCGAAGTCACATGGAAAGAGTTTTTGCAAGACTCGGTGTCCCAAAAACCCTGATGAGCAAAATACATGATGGAGATTCCACACGCCTTCATGTTTGGATTAATCATGTATTCCATGGTATGTAAAAACAACCAGATATGTCCAATACTCCCAAAGTTGTTGCGAGTATAGATACCAAAGTGATCAAAAGTACTGATCATGGGACAACAGTGAAAAAGGGTCATTGAGTACTATAGTAACACTGATGACATGTTTTCTCGCAAGCGGAGATCATGAAGAGTTCGTTGTAAAAAGTTACATCGATACAGTCTTCATCCATGCTCCAAGCGATTTTCGATTTAAGTTAAGGGTTTTTGTGCAATAAACAATATGGTGGCACGGTAGTTGGAAATTGTTCCAAACAAGTTACTGTGGCGAATTCTATAACAGAGGCAAAGTATGTTGCCGCTTTTAAAAGCGACAAAGAAGATGTTGAATCATATAGTTCATTCATGAACTTAGTATGGTTCCAAGATGGCTTTTGTCAATGGGACACTACTACAGGTAGTTGCTCCATAACTCAGTCTGAGGAATCCAGGTTCGACCTGTGATTCACATACATACAAAGCCAAGTCCACACAAAATATGAATTTTGTGAAAGCATGAAAACGCGAGGATATGCATAGATACACACGGAGCTGAAATCGTCAGATCCGTTGGACATCAGGCTATACTACAAGCGAAGCATTTTTACACCGGTGTGCCACAGGTGTGAAGTGCATTAGCATTAACTAGATTATTGACTCTAGTGCAAGTGGGAGTCTGTAGGAGATATGCCCTAGAGGCAATAATAAATATTATTATTTATCTCCATGCTCATAATTAGGTTTATGTTCCATGCTATAACTGCTATGGTTCTCGAGTCTACAATAACCACGAGGCTCGGAGGAAGATTCATATGCACGTGTGGAATAATAAACGGTAAAATGTATTCCTAGTCTAGCCTCTAAGACTAGCTCAAGTGTTGCATGATGGTCCTGTTTTCCTGATCATGGGCATGTCTATGCCAGCAACTTTGAGGGCACAATGTTAGAAGAACATTTGTGTTGAATCGACCCGATTGATGTTATGCTATGAGTTACTTTCGTCATAAGTTAATGGTTAATAACACAGAGATGGTTAACGTTTGCATGATTCCTTAGACCATGAGAGTATCGAGTTTCTTCATGCTTGCTTCATGAACTTTGGGGTTTGTTAAACGTCATCCGTAAATGGGTGGCTATTACGGCGGCTTACGGTTCATGGAAAAGTATGTCAAGTAACTTGATAGCTCAAGATTGGGATTTGCTCCTCCGACGATGGAGAGATATCTCTGGGCCCTCTCGGTGTTACGGTATCCATCATCGTCTGGCCAGACACTTTGTGATTTGATCACGGGGATGCCGGAACACGGGAACGAGAAAAGAGAACAAATACTGGTAACGAGGTAACTGGCATAGTGGACAAGTTGTTGACCCACGGGGATGCCATCATGTCTCACCTCGGGTATTTGTAACATATCGCGAAGCAACAGGAATAGCACACGGCAACTGGAGGTTCACTCGAATATTCATTCGTGTGGGTATAGGGGTCAATATGGGTGTCCACGGCTCCGATGTTGATCATTGATCGGAAGGGGTTCCGTGTCATGTCTATACTTCACCGAACCTATAGGGTCACACGCTTAAGGGTCATCTATCTGCTGAATACTAGACAGGGAGTCTGAGAGAAAATCGCCGAAAAAGTTTCAGACACCGAAAAAGTTTCGGACAGCGGAAAAGTTCCGCAGAGAGAACACCGGATGAGTTTCGGTGAAACTGAAAAGTTGTTTTGGGGTATTCCATTAAGTCAAATTGGTTTCGGCACATGCCTGATAATTCTTGGAGGGTGCCAGAATCATTCTGGAAACTTCTGGGAATTTTCTGAGATGAAAACCGGAAATGTTCCGGAGCTGCCGGAACCGCTTCAGATGCTTTTCGCAGATGAAATCACTAAACTGGAATTGTTCCAGAACGCGTTGAAAATTATTATGGTGGGTACTGGAAATGTTCTAAGCCCACATAAATATTTTCAGTTCGAACGGACACTGAAAAATGTCGTCGTGAATAGTGAAAGTGCTTTTTGGGTTACTTTATGGAAAACCATTATTTTGGGCTTTGTCCCAAGATCTTTTGGGGTGACATGGATGGATGAGAGCCCCCTTGGGGGGGCCCTCATGGGGTGTGGCCGGCCACACTTGGGGCTCCACCTTGGAGCCCCTCTTGTTCCATGGTTTCACCCTTATACCCTTGGTGGAAGGACTTCATTCATGTGCTTTTGGGTTTTATTGTGAAACCACCCTACCCCTTGGGATTTCCTATAAATAGAGGTGGAGGGGCAGCCCTTCACACTCACTCCTTCTCACATACAAGTGCCATTGCATGATCTGGCTTCTCTCTCCCTCCCCGCAAAATAGTTTTGCAGAGCCGAAAGGCTGTCTGGGTTCCGGTGGGAACTAGTTCTGGACGGCGAAGCCCTGCCGGATAGATGACACCGTATGTGTGCAACTCTGTAGAGAGGTCGTAGTTTCGATCTTAGTGCCCGAGGGGCTGTTCGTGAGTGCCTCCCGAAGGGCTCTCCAAGTGACGGTCCAAGTTCTGTGAGTCCTCCCGAAGGGCTGTCCGAGTGACCGTTCGAGTTTCGAAGGTCCTCCCGAAGGGCTGTCCGCGACACCGTCCGGGGGACTGTTCGACCGCCTCCCGGAGGGCTGTCCGAAGGGAAGACGAGGGTATACATCCTCGCGGTTGGGAGGTTGTAAATCCTAGCTGCGGGGATCTGCACCGCCGATCGTCATCGACTCTACTTCCGCTGCGCTACGAGTCGGTAACGAAAATGATCAAACCTTGTATGCAGTCTCCATAGTGGTCCTGGGCTGGTGCGTAGGTCAGAAATTTTTGTTTTCTGCTGCGTTACCCTACAGACCTTGTGTTGCATGCTCAAGGTTGATGTAGTCCATCAAGAGTTGGGAGCACCACTAGTAGTTGAGTTCATCTTCCTACATGGGTTAGTCTTGCAAGGAAGAGCACTTGTGTATCCAAAATGACAATCATGAAACTTGATACCAAATGAAATTTGATATATTGAAATTGTCAAAGGATATGTTGAGTGAGTTCATGCTTCCTTGTATTCAACAACCATATCATAGGAACTTGGTGACGTAGAGATTGCTCAAGATGTGAGTGACTTGCAATCTCATAGATTTGGGCTCATCCAAGTACCTACAAGGGTTAGATAACATGTAAGGGTACAAGTATAGATCCAAAACATATGATCATCATCATAAGAGAAATATCAAGGATTGGTCAGAAAAGGCTCTTGCCTTGCACATATCCAAATGGAGTTTCTACTCCAAGTTTGAGGCATCAATGATGTTCAATTCACCTCTCAAACGGCAAAATACTTTCTCATCAAGCGGTTTGGTGAATATATCCGCCAATTGCTTATCAGTACGAACATGCTTAAGATTGATGTCTCCTTTAGCAACATGATCTTGAATGAAATGATGACGAACTTCAATATGCTTAGTTCGAGAATGTTGCACGGAATTGTGAGCAATCTTAATAGCACTTTCATTGTCACAAAGCAACGGAGCATGTTTCACATGTATCGCATAATCCTTAAGGGTTTGGGTCATCATAAGTAATTGAGCACAACATGATCTGGTGGCAATGTATTCTGCTTCGGCGGTGGATAAGGATAACAAGTCTTGTTTCTTGGAGGACCAAGACACAAGGGATCTACCAAGAAATTGACAAGTACCCGAAGTGGATTTTCTCTATCAACCTTTTCACCGGCATAGTCCAAATCGGAGTAGCCAACAAGATCAAAAGATGACCTCTTAGGGTACCAAATGCCAAAGTTTGGTGTATGAATTAAGTATCTCACTATCCTTTTCACAGCCTTAAGATGACATTCTTTAGGGCCGCTTGATATCGTGCACACATGCACACACTTAGCATAATATCGGGACGGGAGGCACATAGATATAACAATGAACCAATCATAGAGTGGTAAACCTTTTGGACAACCGGTTTGCCATCCTTAGTCAAGTCAAGATGTCCACTAGTAGGCATGGGTGTTTTCATACCTTTGCTTTATTGCATGTTGAACTTCTTGAAAAGATCCTTGGTATACTTTGTTTGAGAAACAAAGGTACCTTCCTTAGTTTGCTTGATTTGCAAGCCAAGGAAAAATTTGAGTTCACTCATCATCGACATCTCAAACTTGTCCGACATTAGCCTTCCAAACTTTTCACTAAAATGGGGGTTAGTAGAACCAAATATGATATCATCCACATAAATTTGGCACACAAACAATTCACCATTAACCCTTTTAGTAAAAAGTGTAGAATCAATCTTCCCAATTTCAAAGCCTTTTTCAATAAGGAACTTGGTCAAGCATTTATACCATGCTCTAGGAGCTTGTTTAAGACCATAAAGAGCTTTGTGAAGTTTGTAGATATGGTTAGGTTTTTTAGGATTAACAAAGCCGGGAGGTTGTTTAACATATACTTCCTCCTTAATTTCTCCATTTAGAAAAGCACTTTTAATGTCCATTTGGTATAAAGTGATATCATGGTGATTGGCATAAGCAAGTAAGATGCGTATGGACTCAAGTCTAGCAATGGGAGCATATGTCTCACCATAGTCCATACCTTCGACTTGAGTGTAGCCTTGGGCGACGAGACGGGCCTTGTTGCGTACAACTTGTCCATCTTCATCTTGCTTATTCTGAAACACCCATTTGGTTCCAATGACATTGTGATTGTCATCGGGCTTCTCAACCAATGTCCACACTTGATTCCTCTCGAAGTTGTGTAGCTCTTTGTGCATAGCATTCACCCAATCCGGATCCTCAAGAGCTTCTTCAACCTTCATTGGTTCAATACTAGAAATGAATGAGTAGTGTTCGCAAAAGTTAGCTAAACGAGTTTTAGAGCGAGTAATTCTCCCGGTTTGAATATCATCGAAGATTTGTTCGACGGGATGGTCTCTTGTGACTCTTGCTCTAACTCGTGAGAGCTTTTGTTTGGGTTGGGGTGGAACATCCTCTTCATTGTCTTCTTCTTGTTGGTATTCTTGTCCTCCATTGTTGTTGGCGTTGTCGTTCTCTTGTGGAGGTGGAGAGGGAGGTCGATGTGGTTCATCTTGTTGTACTTCCTCATTACCTTCGTCTTGACGTGTTCCACTTGTGGATGCCTCCAAGTCAACTTGTGGTTCACCTTGATGTGTAGTTGAGGCTTCCACTTGAATGGACGAAGTACTCTCCTTCACCTCCATTGGGCGAATCTTGCCAATAGACAAGTCTTGAATTGCTTCCGAAGGATCTTTGTCTCCTACATCAATTGGCAATTGCTCTACCTGCGAGCCGTTAGATTCATCAAACTTCACATCTACCGTCTCTTCAACCTTTCGGGTGAAATTGTTGTAGACACGGTAAGTGTGAGAGTTTGAGACATAACCGAGTAGGAAACCTTCATGAGATTTAGGAGCAAATTTCGAACGACAGTGCTTATCAAGAATGTAGCACTTTGAGCCAAATACTCGAAAGTATCCAACTTGGGGTTTGTTACCGGTGAGAAGCTCGTAAGCCGTCTTGCCGAGAAGCTTGTGAAGATATAGTCGATTCGTAGCATGACAAGCTGTCTCAACCGCTTCCGCCCAAAAGTGTCTTGGCATCTTGTATTCATCAAGCATCGTTCTTGTCATCTCAATAAGTGTCCGGTTCTTCCTCTCAACAACTCCATTTTGTTGAGGTGTGTATGTAGCCGAGAACTCATGTGAAATCCCTTCTTCGTCAAGAAAGGTATCCACATTTGCGTTCTTGAACTCCGGTCCGTTGTCGCTTCGAACCTTCTTGATCTTCACTTCAAATTGGTTTCGGGCCTTCCTAGCGAAGTTCTTGAAGATCTTTTGGACCTGCAATTTATCATCAAGAAAGAACACCCACGTAAATCTTGAAAAGTCATCAACAATGACCAAACCGAACGAGTTACCACCGAGGCTCTTGTAGGCGTTGGGACCGAAAAGATCCATATGAAGTAGCTCAAGCGGTCTTCTCGTGGTCATGATGTTTTTCACGGGATGACTTCCTCCAACCTGTTTTCCTGCTTGACAAGCACTGCAAAGTCTATCCTTGTCAAATATGACATCTTTAACACCAAGGATTTGATCACCTTTAATAAGCTTATCAATATTTCGCATGCCCACGTGACCTAACCTTCTATGCCATAACCAACCTTTAGAAGATTTAGCAATTAAGCACGTACGAGGTTGAGCTCTCTTAGTGAAATCAACAATGTATAGATCACCTCTACGAATACTGGTAAAGACCATCTTATGATTATCTCTTCGAAACACTTGGCAATCTACTTCAGTAAATAGAACATTGAAACCGAAGTCAGCTAGTCTAGATACGGAAAGTAGATTATAACCAAGAGATTCAACGAGCATAACATTTTGGATAGAGCTAGCATGGGAGATGGCCACCTTACCAAGACCAACTACTTTACCCTTTGAGTTGTCACCAAAAATGACATATTTGCGGGGACCATCGTTTTCAGCAAGCTCACAAAACATGTCCTTATCTCCGGTCATATGATCAGTACATCCACTATCAAGAACCGATTCCTTTCCTTCAACCATGTAATCACGAAGGTTAGCCATAAGACCAAAGTGTCTCATTGACTCATCAAGATCAAAGTCACTATCATCATCCTCATCATAATATCCATGCTCAACATCATCATGTGAATGATCATCACCTAGAGAAAGTGATTCATTAGATTTATGACCATGACAATGTGCATGTTTATGAATTCTAATAACTTGCGAGATGACGCTACTAATGACTCCAACATCTCCTTTGGCATGCATAAGGTCACGGAGCTCAAATAGACAACCATCAAATTTAGGATCACTAGGATTCATTTTATGAAAAGCAATGGACTTTTGAAGAATCTCATCTATATTTTTCAAGGAATAGTTTGGAAAACGCTCCTCAAGATATTTCCATATAGTATAAGCACATTCAAATGTAGGCAAGCATACAAGCAAATTTCTAGGCAATCCTCTCATGATAAGATCAATGGTTCTAAGATTGCGGGTCATGTCAAGATACTCATCGGGGGTAGGATGCAAGGGATCAATGGGGGGCACATACGGGCTAGTAATATACTTGTTCAAATTATATTCATTGAAAATCTCAAGCATCTCATTCTTCCAAGAACTATAGAACTCTCCGTCAAGCATAGGCACTCTATGTCTAATACTCCCGATCGTAGACTCATCCATCTTCCTCCAATGGCGATTAAACCAAAGCAACGGAGACCAAAGCTCTGATACCAATTGAAAGGATCGAGAAGAGAGGTCTACAGGGGGGTGATTAGACCCTCAATAGTAAAAGTGGCAGTTTTTAAGTTCTTCAAGTTAAGGTGGAGTTTTAACACAAGTTTAAGCATTCACAATACATTTCAAGCAAGCATGATAAGAGTATGAGCAGCGGAAAGAGTAAATCATACTAATTGCAAGAAAGTAAATGGATGGGATTCGAGTGTGCAAACGCAATGTAGACACGGAGATTTTTGGCGTGGTTCCGATAGGTGGTGCTATCTTACATACACGTTGATGGAGACTTCAACCCACAAAGGGTAACAGTTGCGCGAGTCCACGGAGGGCTCCACCCACGAAGGGTCCATGAAGAAGCAACCTTGTCTATCCCACCATGGCCATCGCTCATGAAGGACTTGCCTCACTCGGGTAGATCTTCACGAAGTAGGCGATCTCCTTGCCCTTACAAACTTCTTGGTTCAACTCCACAATCTTGTCGGAGGCTCCCAAGCGACACCTAACCAATCTAGGAGACACCACTCTCCAAAAGATAATAGATGTTGTGTTAATGATGAACTCCTTGCTCTTGTGCTTCAAATGATAATCTCCCCAACACTCAACTCTCTCTCACAGATTTGGATATGGTGGAAAGATGATTTGAGTGGAAAGCAACTTGGGGAAGGCTAGAAATCAAGAATCTTGTGGTAGGAATGGAATATCTTGATCTCAAAACATGAGTAGGTGGTTCTCTCTCAGAAAATGTAAGCTGGAAGTGTAGGCACGTTCTGATGGCTCTCTCACGTATGGAGAAGGGGGTGAAGGGGTATATATAGCCTCCACACAAAATCCAACCGTTACACACATTTGACCCAACTCGGTCAGACCGAATAGAAGAACTCGGTGAGACCGATTCAGTTCAAAATGTGAACGTTAGGAATCTCGGTGGGACCGATGTGCTAGGGCTAGGGAAAAACCTCATCTCGGTGGCGCCGATTGCGTGAACTCGGTGAGACCGATTTCAGCAAAGAGCAAACAGAGAGTTGGTCAAGCAAACTCGGTGTGACCGATCACTCATTTTGGTGAGACCAAAATGTTACAAAGGGAAACAGAGAGTTTGCAGGGCCATCTCGGTGAGACCGAGATCCGTATAGGTGTGACCGAGGTGTTAGGGTTTCTGGCAGTGGCTATGTCAAATGAACTCGGTGGCGCCGGATAGAAGATTTCGGTGGGGCCGAGTTTGACTTTCGGTTTTGGACATATTCTGAATGAGAAAGTGGTTGAGGGCTTTGGAGCAATATCACTAAGCATTTTGAGCAAGTAGACCATAAAGCAACACCTCATCCCCTTTTAATAGTATTGGCTTTCCTATGGACTCAATGTGATCTTGGATCACTAAAATAGAAATGAAGAGTCTTGAGCTTTTGCCAATATGTGTCCTTAGCATTTTGAAGGGGTTCCACATCCTCTTGTCCTTACCACGCCATTGTTGAACTTGTCTGAAATACACTAGATAAAAGCATTAGCCCAACAAGAGATATGTTCATATTAATTACCAAAATCACCCAGGGAGCACTTGTGCTTTCATTCTCTCACGTAATTACAGCCTCAGCCGCACCTGGTAAAGAAATATTACTGCTCAAAATCCTTGAAACCAAGTCCTCCCATGCCTTTGGGTCGAGTCATTACTTTCCAGGACACCCAATTTGGCTTCCTCTGGCCAGCTCTACTTCCCAACCAAAATTCCTGGATCAACATATTCAAGTGCTCGCACAATCCTCTTGGGAGCTTGAAGCATGGCATGGAATAAACAGGAATAGTCTGTGCCACTGCCTTGATTGTCGGATTTCGGGTTCCGCAAACCCTTGAGAGGTTCGAACTCTGGGGTGCATGCGAAGAACTCGTCCTCCCCAGTCTGCCTACTCACTAATCTCACGGCCTAGCTCGACGAACTGTAAGGAAAAGAGACACAGCAGTTTACCCAGGTTCGGGCCACCTTGCGATGTAAAACCCTACTCCTGCTTTGTGGTGGATTGGCCTCGAGGGGCTGAGGATGAACTAGTACAGTGGTGAACAGCCTCAGGAGGAGAGGTGTTCTTGAGCTCGGGTGAGCTGGTGAGTGTGTGGGTGATCTGAATGATCCGTCCTCCCCTCTACGGTGGTGGCTAAGTCCTATTTATAGTGGCCTTGGTCCTCTTCCCAAATGAAAGGCGGTAAGGGATCCCACAATGGCCAAATTCGAAGGGAGACAACTAGTACATGCTATCCTGACAAAAGTAGTCTTCGCCTGCAAAAGCCTCTGGTTGTGACGTCGTGCTGGGCTCGGTGATGACCTCCGTCCTACCATCCTGGTGGTCTTGGTCTTGTTGCACGGGAATGGAAACCTTTGGCTGATTCCTCGGGACTCTGCGCCTGCGCTTGCCTCTTTAGCACCGAAGAGGAAACTGGTACGCTGTGCCCGCTGGCGCCCGCTGGCGCCCGCCTGGCCTTGGTCGTCATGGCTCACGTCATCCAGACCTCACGAGCTGAGGCTTGCATAGAGATCTCCGCTCCTCGGGAGCCAGCCTGAGGAGGCCGCTCCTCATGGAGATCTTGGTGTCGTCCGCCTCGCGAGGCTTGGCCCCTCGCGAGGGTCTTGAGTTGTTGTCGCTGAAGCTGGGCCATACCAGGCTGTCGATGGAGCCATGTCATGGGCCATAGGCAGGCAAGTCTGGGTACCCCCGTTCCCAGGACGCTGACAGTAGCCCCCGGGCCCAAGGCGCGCTCGAACTTGGCTTCGAGGTGAAGCCAAGGGGCAAGTGCGGAGCGCCACAGGCCCTAACCGCCTGCGGCCTTGGTCGACGCGTGGCGATTGATGAGACGTGGGCATCTCCGCTTCCCCATGCTGCCTCGGCAACCGTTCCCGGCTGACAAAAAGTCTGGCGCTTGCCGCTGAGCTTTCATTGCCTTCCTTCCGTCTTGCTCTAGATCCCCTTCTCCTTCTGCTCAGTGTGCCTCCAGATCTGCTGAATCCTTTCCTCGGACTCGCCACCGATGGCCACCGACAAGGCAAAGTCATCGGCCTCCACCGCGCACTCGGCTCCCTGGTTTGAGCCAGCCTTGAGCGCATCCTCCATCGCCGAGGAGAATCACCTTGCCACCGTGCTCCCGCTGACGGCGGGCGCCAACAATGAGGAAGGGGAGACGGCGCTCCGGGTCGGCTTCGCCCAGCCGGAAGCCTTGGGTGACACCTTCTACCCCTTCTTCCTGCATAGCGTTTTTGCTGGGCTGGTTCCCCCTTTCTCCCGATTCTTCTATGCCGTCCTCAACCACTATGGTCTCCACGCCCTCCATCTTCATCCCAACTCCATCCTCCTCCTGTCAATCTTTGCCTTCTACTGCGAAGCGTTCATGGGGGTGACGCCTTCCGTCGCGCTGTTTCGCCACTTCTTCTACCTCTGGATAAGCAGCGGCCAGTGCTCTGGGTGCGCCAGCTTCATCGCGGCCAACGGCAGCAACGCAATCTCGTAGGCTGGGAAGAAGGTGGAGGACTTCTGGAACAAGTGGATCTTCATGGACGCCAAGCGCTCTCACGCTTGGCTGGAGCTGCCGACCGCGCTGCCGAAGCCCCTAGATCGATGGGCTCACGAGAAGCTTACCGACCCCAGGGCGGAGCAGTTACTGGAGAGGATGACGGCCGACCTGAAGGCGGAGGACCTGAAGGCGGAGAAGCTGACAGGGGCCATGATCATCAAGGAGTTCGTGACGCAGCGCCTGGCTCCGCTCCAGGCGCACTCGCACCCCCTGTGGAGCTTCAAGGGTGCGGAAGACGACCTCCGGTTGCACCCGAACAACTTGTCTGACGAGGAGCTGAGCAAGGTCGTGCGCACCTTGCTCGGGAAGGACCAAGGTGGCCCCTCGGACGCCCATCTCCTGTTGTACCGTCGCGCTGACGGGGAGAAGATAGCCGCCGCCATGCCTGTCTTCAACGAGCGGGGGCTCGTGCCGCTGGAGCCTTGCCTGCCCCTGGGCTCCCCGGTGCCGGTGTCCTCCGGTGATCCCTCCGGGGAGGAGGAGAACGAGAGCTCGGAGGCGACCTTGGAGGAGGTGGGAGAGACCTCTCCCCCATGGCGGAGCGAGCTCCTCCGTGCCTTTTCTGACGACGGCACCGACGAGTACCCAGTCAGGGAGTCGCCGCGCTCCGCCGGGGTCACCACGAGGTCCAGGGGCACCCCCCCCCCCCCAAAGAAGCCGAAGCAGGGTGTCCAGAAGAAGGACAGGTCGTCGTTGCTTCCCCGAAGTGGTGCCTCCACCCCGCCGTTGGCCGCCGCTGCAGCAGATCCGGCCACCGCGCGCTCATCCGCTCCCGTGGGCGCGGCGGGGCTCGCGCCCACAAAGCCTGTGGGCATCGCGCTCCAGAAGAGGACGAGGGATTACGTTGCCACGGATCAGTAAGCGTACCATCTTGTCTTTGCTTCCTGCTCTTGACGTAGTGCTCTGACATTTTCCTCTCCGCGGCCAGGCCAATACCGGCGGCGAAAAAGAAGAAGGAGAAGGCGAGGGCTCCTGAGGCCAAGCAGCCCACCTCGGCCCCGGAGGTTCTGGGGCAGACGGACGAGGCTGGCTCATGTCCTCCTGCCACAGGGTTGCCCCCGCGAGGCACAGGGGCCCAGCCTCAGGAGAAGGATGCCCCTGCGGCCGCGCCGGCTTCAGACACACTTGCCTTCAGCGCACCTGCTGACAACCCGAGGGCTCCGGAGCCCCCGGCCATCTTTGCTGCTGCTGCTTCGCCAGTCTTGATGCCATCGCCGTCTCCTCTTCCAGCCACCACGCTGGCAGGCCGCGGCTCTTCTACCATGCCCGGTGCTCTGGAGCAGGCCTTCTCCGCATTGGATCAACTCCGGAATGATCTTCGGGGCCCCGACTGGCGCCGGGCGTCGGGGTGTCTGGAGCTGGTCTCGGGGTGGCTCCATGCTGACTCGTCCGTCAGGGCGGCCTGGGACCAGGCCGACGCTGCTGAAGAGGAGGGCCAGAAGGTGGCCAGCATGGCCGCCGCCGCCCATGACGTGGCGCTGAAGGACGCGAAGGACGTTGAGGAGCGTTGCCACATGGCGGAGGCCGAGCTAAAAGCCCTCCGCGATGAGCAGGCCACCCGCGCCCGCCAACTCGAGGAGCAGGAGGAAAAGCTGAAGAAGCAGGAGTCTGCGGTCAACGGTCATGACGCTGAGCTGGAGCAGGCATCTCGGGAGCAGGCCACGGAGCGCGGCTGCCTGGAGAAGCTGAAGGAGGAGGTGGAGGCGGCCCAGTCGTCCCACGCTCAGCTTGTCTCCGACGAGAAGGCTCGGCTGGAGGCCAGGGAGAAACTCCTCGCCAAGGCTGAGGAGGCGGCCACCATGGGGCGTACCGCCTTCGACTCCCTCGAGCAGAGGTCCCGCAAGGCACTGCAGGATCTCTAGGGGAGCGGGTACAAGGAGCCGCTGGTGACTCCGGAGGAAGGCCTCGCCGGGCTGCTCCCCAAGCTTGTCGTGGCGCTCGAGGGCATCATCGTCGGAGTGGGCCCCATGGTGGAGGGGGAAGCCCGCGCGCTTTTGGCCTCGGCCGCAATACGCGTCTTCAGCCACCTCCATCTTCGGGACTCCAGCTTTGACTTTGGTGCCCTGCTCGAACCCGTCGACCCTGAGCTCCAAGATGCTGCTGCTGAGGCCATGAAGGGTCAAGTGGAGGCCCTGCTGCGGAAGTTCCTCGCCGTCGACCCCGTGCCCACGGCTGATGGCAAGGACGGCGGTGACATCGTCGATGACAGGACTTCCCAAGCGGACAACGGTGGCATCCAAGGCTGAAGGAGGTGGTGGCGCTTTCCCCTTGTTTTATTCCTGCAACATGTATCGTGCCTCGTGGAGGCGTAAGAACTTATGCTTTGGAACTTGAAGAGATAGTATGTTTTGTAATAACTTGCTAAGGTTCTGCGGTTTCCTTTCCGTTCGCTTTGATGTTCTGCGTCGGTAGGGCCCGGCCCCGCGCATACCTCAGCCATCGTTGGGTCGTCCGGATTGCCAGGACGAGACCAAGGGGTGAGGGGCTACGTGGCCAGTTAGGCTCCTGAGTCACGATGCTCAGGAGTCCCCCTTGACGTACGAACAACCCTCGGGAAGGAGACGCAAGAGTGGGTCTTGATGTTCTGCGTCGGCAGGGCCCGGCCCCGCGCATACCTCAGCCGCCGTTGGGTCGTCCGGATCGCCAGGACGAGACCAAGGGGTGAGGGGCTACGTGACTAGTTAGGCCCCTGGGTCGTGATGCCCAGGGGTCCCCCTTGACATGCGAACAAAACCCCATACCTATCCTCACCGGGCTTTCGCTCGGGAGGGATGCGCGAAGACCAGGGATGAGGGACCTGGTAAGGTGGCGTATGCCAGGCATGACCTGAGCATAGCCCCCGTGCCCAGCCCCCTCGTGCTACTCTCCCGAGGGGAAAGCAGCGCGGCGAGGCTGAACACCGAGCCTGGTGGCTCTCCTAAGGTTAGTGCAGCCGTTAGGCTGCCCCCAGTTGTTTATCACCAGCGCAGAGCATGGCGCTACCACTCTTGCATGGGCATAGCCGCTCCTCGATCGTGTCAACTGCCAGCGCGGAGCATGGTGCTTCCACTGGTACGTGGGTGGGGGCTCCCTCTGAGGGGAGACCCCGGGGCGTGTACAGCCCCGCCCTGACACGTGGCTTGCACGGCAGGGCTAGAGGAGGTGTGTATGGGCACCCGTGAGCCAGCGCGGGACTCACAAGGCCCTACCTCAAGGCGGGTTGCGCCTGAATTTGATTCGTAACACTTGTGATAGTCCTGCGAGATGGTTAGGCAACCTGCGCCGAGTGAATCTCCTGAGGTTATCGCATGAGAAGGCCAAACACCAACAACCCCAGGAGGTGACGTGAACGGGTCCGGCCCGCCAAACAGAGCTCAGCCGTTGGGTTTGTCGACGCTGCAGGGATGGGCCCGAGCACAGACGCCGTGCCCAGTCTTCTCATGCAAATGTCCTGAAGAAAGACAACCGGCGCGCGGCTCCCGCGGTGGCGAGGCACCGGGTCGCGCGCCCTAACTTACCCGCCCCCGATTAGCTCATGCGAGAACAAGGCACCAAGGACCATGGGAGGTGACGTGCACGGGAGCTGGCCCGCGAGTCAGAGCTCAGCCACTTGGGTTTAGCGACGCTGCAGGGACAGACCCGAGCATAGACGCCGTGCCAGTCCTTAATCATGAGGCGGTCGTGGGTGGGCTTGCAAGGGCGTACGACGTTCGTGGTGATGAAGCACCGGACAGGCAAGTGATAATCATAAATGAACTCATGGATAAAGTAGAGCTGGTTCTGATAGATGCAAAATGATACATGTCGCAGGGACGGACCCACGCGGCTTGGGGATAATGCAGCCCGAGGGGCGCCCCCAACTGAACAAACCAGAAAATGTCACCTGGTACCGTTGCTGAAGAGATGTTGGATTAGCTGAAGACGCGTGCCACAGAAGTCGCTCCTCATGAGACGCCCAGGCCCTAAACCTCGGGAGGCTCTGGGGGCCCGGGGGGCTCGCGAGGATCCATCTCCTCCTCTGACAGGACCGCCTGGCTTCTGGCCTCATGAGCCGCCAGGACGCCCCGCATGTGGCGCTGGAATGCAGCAGCTGCGCTCGGCAAGCCCAAAGGCATGCGAACATAGTTGTGAGGGGGACCCTCACATCGGCCAGCGTGAGATGGCTAGAAGCGCTCCTGAGATGCGGCCCTGTTGAGCCCTGGGATGTTGACGCAGACGCGCAGCTCGCTTTCCTCGCCTGGACAAGGAGCTGCACCGGGTGGTGGGTGATGGTCGCCTCGCATATCTCTTGCTTACTGAAGCTCCTTGATTGCCTTGGTGATGAACTCCTGAGCACCTAGTACCTCGCGCCTTGTACCCTCCTGGCGGAAGCGCGCGCTGAAGCATGCCTCCACATGGTGCCCGAGTGCCTCCCTCGTGACGTTGGCCAGGTCAGAGGCCCTCCAAAGGAGAGCCCCCGAGCCCAGCCTGAGAGGGGCGCCGGGCGCGCCTTCCTATGCGAGAGAGGGAGGCGCCCCGTTAGTGGGCGCAGGGCCTGACGTGGTGCCGCTGGACACCCCGCTCTCCTGAGGTCCTTGGCAGAGTAGCTGCTTCTTCTTCTTGGGGTCAGCCTCAGGAGGGTAGACGGCGCCTTCATCGTCTGGGTTCTCGACCGCCGCAGCCTGGTAGGCGCGCTCGAGAGAGCACACCACGTCCTTCTCCTCGCAGGCGACCATGATGATGCCGCAGCTTCCTGGCATCTTGAGGACATTGTAACCATGATGAGTCACCGCCATGAACTTGGCCAGGGCCGGATACCCAAGGATGGCGTTGTATGGAAGGCGAATGTGGGCGACGTTGAAGTCGATGAGCTCGGTGCGGTAGTTGTCGCGCTTGCCGAAGGTGACAGGGAGGCGGATCTGCCCTATCGGGGTGGTGGAGCCGTCGGTCACTCCTGAGAAAGGCTTGGTAGGCTGCAGCTGGTCGTAGGGCACCTGGATTCGGTCGAATGTCTCAATGGAGAGAACGTTGAGCCCCGCACCGCCATCAATGAGAGTCTAGGTGACGAGCATGTTGCTAATGGTAGGCGAGCAGAGCATCGGGAGAGCGCTGGCAGTTGCCGCGCACTTGAGCTGATCGGATGAGCTGAAGGTGATGGTGCACTTGGACCACTTGAGCGGACGCGTTGCTTCGAGCTTGGGGAGGGCCGTGTTCACCTCACGGGCAAACTGCTTGAATATGCGATGAGAGGCAGGGGCCTGAGCGCCGCCCAGGATGCAGGCGATGGCACGGGGCTCCTGGAAGCCCCCAGCCCCCTCGTCTTGGTGGTGGTCGTCATTCCTTATTGGTGGTGGCGGCAATGGAGGAAGGCCAGCGTTGCCCTGAGGACGGTCCTCACGAGGCTGGTCCCTCCAGGGGCCCTCGCGAGGCTGGCCCTGCCAGCGGTCCTCACGAGGCTGATCGCGCCATTCTTGGCGGGGATCGCGGCCGTCCCAGCATCCTCCACCTCGGCCTCCTCCGCAGCCGTAGCCTCGGTCGCTGCACTCGGGGTGTCGACCGAGGCGCCCATCGCGGATGGCCCTGAGATCCTGGCAGTCGTTGGTGTTGTGGTTGTGCACGTTGTGGAAGACGCAGAACGGGCGGCTGCCCTTGGATTGTAACACCCCTGTGTAACTACCACTGTGATCAACTGCTAATAATGCCAAGTCATATCATTTGCAGTGCCTAAACATAGTGGTTAACCAAAATAATTCAAACTCTATTCTGGGAAATCACCTCAAATTCAAAAGTGCAAAATAAAATTTCTAAGACACTGTTGCAAAAATGTTCACTAAGTAGTAAATATTCCAGGAGCACTCTTAAAATTATAGCTAATGCTACTTGAACTAGTTAAATGACTCCAACGATATGAAACAGCATCAAAACAGCAATATTTAATACATTTAAAATCATTCCAAATTCAAACAAACTCCAAATCTGCCCAAACCAATTTTTGGTGGAAGATAATATTGCATTGCAATATATGGGCCAAGTATCATATTTTACAAAAGTGCACAAGTGTCCTAACTATTGCAAAACAGAAAATAAATAGAGAAAATCAAAACAGAAAAACAAAAAAATAAAACAAGGCACTGTGCACCGGGTCTTAGTGCACAGTGCCCCGACCGCCGGCCCACCTGGCCCAATCTCTCTCTCTCCCTCGCGTGTCACCTCCCCCATGGCCGGGCGCGCGACACGCCGACGCCACCGACGATACACGGAGGCTGAGGGGATAAGGGTGAGCTCGTGCGTCTCCCCTGGCCCTCCTCGACCACTTCTCCCCTCTCCTCTCGCGGTCTCCTCCTTTTCCCCATCGGCGCCCGAGAGCTTCGATGCCGCGCAACTCCCGCCGTTGCGGACACCGAGCTCCTCCGGCCTCGTCTCCGTGACCACGCGCTCCGGGCCCCTCGTCTCCTTCGAGTGGGAGCTCTGCATCGACCCGGGAAGCAGCGCGGCCACGGGATCAAGCCGATCCCCTTCTCTGCATCGCCGGCGCCCGCCGTCGATTCCCGTCGACCCGGGCTCGTCTGCGCTACTAAGCTATCACGGGCTTTACTTAGCCGCGCGGTGAGCTCCTCCCTCCCTACTCTTCTCTCCTCATGATGCGTTCTTCGCCGTAGCCACCTTACCGCCATGGCCGCGCTCTGGTCACCGCCGGCGAGTTCACAGCCATCGCTACAGTGCACCTCACACCGCGTTAGTGGCGCCACCGAGCTTCTGGTGGTCACGCGCATCGCTCGCAAGCATCAGTTTGGCTCGGGCGAGCCCCTATGCTCGAACCCGAGCACAACCGAGCTTCTGTCGCCGCCGATGTGGATACCACCATCATGTTAGGCCTCCCCTGTCCGTTCCGACACCGTAGATGGACGCGGCGTTGAGTCCTCGATCGAACGCAGTCAACCGCGCGCGAAATGGTGCACTATAACGCAAATCCGACACACTCCGGCGACACTCCACCGCGTTTCTGGTCGCCAGCGTAGCTCTGACACCGGTGGCTGACGTGGCAAAGTGGGCCCCGCCATTGGGTCACTGACCAGTGGGTCTGGGGGGCCCAGTTGACTGGGTTGACCCAGTCAACTGCTGACTGGGCAACCCAGTGTCACTGACACGCAGGCCCCACCGCCCTGTTAATTAACTAAAATGTTTAATTAAATAAAAACTAATTAGTTAGACTAATCTCTCACTGACATGTGGGGTCCAGCCCCTAATTAACCCTGTTAATTAGATTAACTAATTGTTAGGCTCAGCAGAGGCTGACATGTGGGTCCCACTGGACCCACATGTCAGGTTTGACTGGTCAGCCGACCTGTTGACTTGCTGATGTCAGCATTACCTCATGCTGACATCATAATTCCCTTTTCTGTTAAAATAAATAATTCTAGAAAATCATTTAAACTTCAAAAATTAATAACTTCTAAACCGTAGCTCAGATTAAAAACGTTAAAACATGAAAGTTGCTTAGAACGACGAGACGAGTCTGATCGTGCCGTCTGTTTCCTTGTCGGAACCTCCTACGTAGGAGAACTCGTAACTCCGAACCTGTATCTGATAGATGAATAGTGGCTAATCACCGGTAAATAAATCCCACGATAATCCTAAAATAACTACAACGACCTAGATGCATCTTTAGGCAACCCTGCACTGCATCATACTCGTAGCATACCCTGTATTGCATCGTTGCTGTGTATTTATTTGTTTCCTCCCCCTCTTCTCTCTCGGTAGACCCCGACGTCGACGTAGCTCCTGAGGCAGACGCCGCTCCGGAGTACGACTACGTCCCCGACGACCCTGCCCTTGCCGTCGAGCAGACAGGCAAGCACCCCCATTTTGAGCATTCCAATATCGCCCACTCTCTTCTCTCTTATGCTTGCATTAGAAGTTACTGCTGCTACTGTTATCCTATATCTGCTGCATAACCTGTTTTATTGTAGCCTACTTTTGATACCTGCCTGTTCTCCTAAACTGTTTAGTATAGGATGGGTAGAGCCTTGTCAGAGACCCACTTATTTCGACTGCCCCGCTGGACTCTTAGAAGACCCGAGCAACGGGATCGAAGATCAGACCCTGGCACCGCATGTCACTTCCCCCTTAAATTGCTCGACACTACTGGGTTACTATCGAGTGCCGAGGGTGATACCTCGTCAGCACTTCTGATGATAACCTTGTAGGTTAGTTAATCGGTCGTGGTAAGCGAGGGTGATTCCTCCTACACCACCCCCGGTCGACATCATCGTGCAACTGTTCAAGTGTGGACATCGAGGGTGATACCTCCTTCGTTCACCTTGACGAGTACATCAGGTGGGACTCCATCGAGGGTGATTCCTCAGGGTTCCCTTGGTGTTAGACACACGCTTACTGTTGTTACTGTGACTTACACTGAAACATGATACTAAAGACGGGTCGGCCCTGAGGGGTACCCGCGCGAGCATGAATGTGAAGTGTTGTGGAGTCGGGTTGACCTGAGAGGTGCCCGCGAGATAACTACGAGGCGTGGCCGGGCATTCTTAGCCCTTGCCGCAAGTCCTCGAGACGGGGCGACGGGGTCACATCGATCGTGAGTCTCTGCTTGTTTCCGCGCGCTCCTAAACCACTAAATGGTTTGGATATTTGATCCGAGGGGCCTCTGGCCTGATAGCACTAACCATCACGTGGGCATAGTATGGGCGTTCTGCGTTGTATACTTCAGCCGGAGCTTAATGGACGTCAGCAACTGAGCGGCACACACTGGGTTGGACTGGGAACGCAACCGCACTTGTATAAGGGGTTGCTAGGTCTGCTCACCGGCGGTGCACGTAACGTGCAGGAGTTCCCGGGGCGAAGGCCCAAGACCCCTGGGGGCATAGGTTTAGTCGGGCGTGCTGACCTCTCTGTTAAGTATTTGGTCGGGTTGCGGCGTGTTGCTTAGCCGAGGCCGGGCATGACCCAGAAAAGTGTGTCCGGCCAGAGTTAAGCGAGCGTGGTGGGTAACTTGGTGCACCCCTGCAGGGAAGAAACTTCTATCGATAGCCTGTCCTACGGTAACGGACACTCGGAGTTGTATCCCGATCGGTACAACTAGAACTGATGACTTGAGATGAGAACTGGATAGTACGGCTCTGGGATTGCTTTCTCGCAGGGAGTCGAGGAAGAATCTCTGGGCGAGGTTGATAACTTTACTACTACTTTACATTATGATAATCTGCACTCTTCTAATGCTCCAAGACCGATGAAGATGCTAGTCTTCGATAGGACTAGGTTTTCCCCCTCTATTCTGGCATTTCTGCAGCCCAGTCCACATATACAGCCATCCTTTGAAAATGTTGCATATGTAGTATAGATCCTTGCTTGCTGAGTACTTCGGATGAGTACTCACATTTGCTTTATTTTCTTTTTCTCCCCATATCCAATGACGCCACCAGATGACGGAGCCCCTGAGTTAGCTGCCCCCGTCGACGACTACAGCTACTACTACTACCCTCCCGACGAGTACTACTACGAGGAGCCGACTGACGACCAAGAGTAGGATTCGGAGGGTCCTAGGCAGGAGGCCTACGCCTTTCGATCGTAGAGTTTTATTTTGCCCCGCCTTCTAAAGGCTTATCTTCATTTCTGTAATATATCTGTACCCAGATATCTAATGCTTCCGCTGACACTTGTATGCCATCGAGCTATGTATTCGAGCCCTCGAGGCCCTGGCTTGTAATATAAAGCTTGTATGACTTTATTTATGTTTTAGAGTTGTGTTGTGATATCTTCAAGTGAGTCCTTAGGCTTGATCATGTGCATTTGCGTGTATGGTTAGTGCACGATTAAGCCGGGGTCGTCACAGGTTGGTATCGAAGCCGACTGCCTCTAGGAATCCCCCTATCCAATTCCTTGGCCGAAGTTGAGTCTAGACATCAAAAACTGTTTTACTAACTTGGCTGTGTGGCTTACGGGCCCACGTCGCCAACTGGGTGGTACTAGGATCTTTTATTCCTCGATCTTTACTCTGGGACCCTGATCTCTCTTTTATTCGGGTTTAATAAATTTACTAACACTGACACTTAGGATCTCGTTAATTACATCCATCCGGAGAGCTGGATATCTGTGCGATTTCCTTGTCTTTGATCCGATTAGTCTGATAATCATTTTCCTTTCCATTGTTTTGTTTAACCTTTCAATTCGAGATCTTCTATATTTCTCGTCGTCGAATGACAATCCTAAATCTTCTCTGTTTCAGATGGACCGTCTGTTTCCACCTCGCCCTGCGACGCAGCTTGTGCTTCGCACCTGTGCTCAAGACGTCCCTGGGTTTCCAGCTATTCTGATCGCCCTCTTGATCAGCCTGGGATACCGCTGGTGCCTCGAGTACATGGTCTACGAAGTTTATCGTGAGTTCAACCAGGAGCAGTATTATGCTGATGTTTGCATCTACGATCAGCAGGATGACTCCGACACTCAGCAACACCTTTTCCACGGTATCAGCGTGACGATTGAGATGGCAGTCCATGATGCCGCCTACTCTGCTGTCGCACGTCTCCGAGCAGAGCACAGTGCTAGCTTGGATTGTTCTGAGTATCGGTACATTCCGTATGCCCCTGCTGGAGATGCTACTGGAAACTACACAGCTGTTTGTGCCCCGTACGAGCCTCGTCGCTACGATCAGCGAGTTCTGATTCACTGTACTCAGGCTCTGGATCGCACCGTTCGCGCTCTTGCTGTCAAGTTGTTTGCCACTCGAGCACGACTCTACGAGGCTATGACACAGTTGCTACCAGCTGTTCGTGCAGGGATACATCCGGAGCACATTCTTTACCCGAGCAGGACCGAGATGCCATCAGGGATCGATTGGCCTGCTGTGGGAGGTCACACGCCTGCACGTGGACCTCTTCTTATAGCTCGAGACCGGGTTCTGCATCAGAGTGTGCATGGAGCGCAGGATCCTTCTGCGATGAACGTCCGTCGTCCGCACTTGCAGCTACCCCGTTTCAGTGGTTTTCTCCGACGTTGATGTAGCCTTTGCTATGTCTCGTTGTGTACTTCCTTACCGCGAGCCTGCGCGCCGCCTAGTATGTCTAGCTTTTGAATTTGCGCCGTTATGCTGCCCGAATGTAACCGACTCTGTATGGATATGTATGACTTAATGATTACTATTAAGCATCTGTTGTACTATTTAAATTCCGTCGCGTTACATCATGTTTGTTGCTAAACACTCGCGTTGGCTTCTGCTAAACTACCCCTGTTGATTTAGCAGGATGGGTGATAACAATCCACCTCCGCCGCCACCGCCTGACTATATGGCAGCAATGATGCAACAGTTTGAACTCAACCGTCAGTTCATGACGGGGATTATGCAACAATTCCCCCGTCCCAATGCCGATTAGCCGCCACCTTCCATCACCTTGCCAGAATTTATGCGACTCAACCCGTCATTCTTTCGCAACACAGTCAACCCACTGGATGCCGATGACTGGCTGCGTGACATCTCCTATGAGATGGAGTCTGCTGATGCCGCCCCGGCCAATTATGTCACCTTTGCGACATACCTTCTGAAGGGTCCCGCATCACAATGGTGGGCCACTCACCGACAGACCCTACCACCTAGTACCGTTGTCACTTGGGCAGAATTCAAGATTGCTTTTCGTGCCCGCTACATTCCCCAAGCTGTCATAGCCCGGAAGAAGGCCGAGTTCCGTAGTCTCATTCAAGGCAATAAATCTATGGAAGTTTATCAGCGCGAGTTTCTTGACTTGTCTCGCTACACTGAAGAGGACGTTCCCACTGATGACCGAAGGCAGGAGAAATTCCGTGAAGGGCTGCATCATGATATTCAGTTAGCTCTCCTTGTCCAAGACTATCCTGATTTCGCCACCTTGGTGAATAAGGCTATCATGGTCGAAACTGGTCTGAAGAAGCACAAGGAAGCAACCAGACGCACCCGTGAGGCGGGCTCATCTTCGGGCTCGTCATCCCAGAAGCGCCGCATCTGGATACCACAGAGCATGTACCGTCCAGCAGCCCCAGTGTACAGGCCTTCCTATGCTGCACCTCGTCTGCCTCCTCCACCACCGAGGCAGCCTCTGCAAGCTCCAGCACCTCGAGCTCCTGCACCACGTCCTGACAATGGACTCTGCTTCAAGTGTGGCCAGCCAGGTCACCGTGCCAGAGATTGCTCTCAGAATCAGAATCAATTGGCTCTTCCTTCTGCTGGCTGTGGTATTGGCCGTGGTACTCCTCAGCAGTGCAACAACAATGCCAGACCTTCTTATGGTCATGGGCAGTACTACCACGTTAACATGTCTGAAGCTCCGGATCAACCAGATACTGTGATGGGTACACTTCTTGTTAATTCCGTACCTGCATCTATTTTATTTGATTCAGGAGCATCGCATTCATTCATGTCGGAAGACTTTGCATTCATGCATGGCATTAAATATGAAAGCTTGCAATATCCACTAGCGGTTAACACTCCCGCGGGCCAATGCCGAGCCTCCTTATTCAGCCTCGAAGTCACTGTTGAAATTGAGGGGTTGAAGTTCCAGGCATTTCCCATTATTCTGAAATCCTCCAAGATTGACCTTATCTTGGGAATAGATTAGTTGAAGGCCCACTACGCCTCAATCAATTGTGCCACTAAGGTGGTACACCTCCTGCATCCATCGAATGAGATAGTGAATTATCAAGCTCACCTCACCCAGAACGCTGAGGCTCAGATTTATGCCTTGAATGCGTTGAACGCTTCTCCACTTGAGGGAATCGAGAACATTCCAGTCGTGTGCGACTTCCTAGATGTTTTTCCAGAAGAACTTCCAGGAATACCCCCTGCTAGGGCTGTCGAGTTCATCATCGAGTTGAAGCCTGGCACCACTCCTATTGCGAAGCGTCCTTACAAGATGCCACCGCACCACCTTATTGAGCTTAAGGAAGAAATCGATAAATCTCTTAGGAAGGGCTTCATCCGTCCTAGTTCCTCTGCCTGGGGAGCACCGTCTCTCTTTGTCAAGAAGAAAGATGGTATGAATAGGTTGGTTCAAGATTACCGTCCTATCAACCAGGCAACCATTCAGAATAAATATCCGCTTCTACGGATCAATGACTTATATGATCAACTTGCTGGATCATCGGTGTTCTCTAAACTCGACTTGCGGTTGGGTTATCACCAGATCCGTGTCCGTGAAGAGGATATTCCCAAGACTGCATTCGTCACTCGTTATGGCTCCTATGAATACACCGTCATGTCATTCGGTCTGACGAATGCTCCAGCTACGTTCTCCCGCTTGATGAATTACATATTCATGGATTACCTCGACAAGTTCACTGTGGTATATCTGGATGATATCCTAGTGTATTCGAAGAATAAGGAAGAACATGCCGAACATCTTCGCCTTGTTCTGGAGAGGCTTCGAGAGCACCAGTTGTATGCCAAGTACTCAAAATGCGAATTCTGGCTTTCTGAAGTGACCTACCTTGGACATGTGATTTCCAAGGACGGTATTGCCGTTAACCCGGAGCGTGTTCAGGCTATCCTTGACTGGACTCCTCCGAAGAATGCCAAGCAAGTCCGAAGTTTTCTCGGTCTAGCCAGTTATTGTCGTCGATTCGTCGAGAACTTCTCCAAGATCGCTAAGCCCCTGACTAATCTGCTCCACAAAGGCGTCAAGTTTGAGTGGACAAACAAGTGTCAGGAAAGTTTCCAGACACTCAAGGACAAGCTTACTTCTGCTCCAGTGCTTGCTCCTCCTAATTCTAGCAAGGACTTTGTCATATACTGCGACGCCTCTCGTCAGGGATTAGGTTGTGTCCTAATGCAAGAACAAAGAGTGATTGCGTATGCTTCACGTCAATTGCGTCCACATGAAGAAAATTATCCAGTGCATGATCGTGAACTTGCTGCAGTAATCTATGCATTAAAGTTATGGCGTCATTACCTTCTGGGTAATCGGTGTGAGATCTATACCGATCATCAAAGCTTGAAATATTTGTTCACTCAACCGGATCTTAATCTCCGTCAGCAATGATGGTTAGAAACAATTACGGACTATGACTGTGGTATTTCATATACCCCGGGGAAGGCTAACGTGATGGCTGATGCCCTGAGCCGCAAGTCATCTTGTAACAACCTCATGGTTAGGCGAGCTCAACCTCGTCTTTATGCAGAACTGACTCAGCTGAATCTACGAATTGTTCCCTAAGGTTCTCTTAATAACCTTGTGGTACAACCAGACCTTCAAAAGGCTGTTAAGGAAGCGCAAGCCAAAGATGCTGAAATTGACTTGATGAAGAAAGAGCTTCACCTTGAGAAGTACCGGGATTTCTCAGTTGCTGAAGATGGAACATTATATTTCAGAGACCGCATCGTAGTACCTCGCTTCGAGCTTATGACTGACAAGTTCATGAAGGAGGCTCATGATACACCGTTGTCTATCCATCCGGGTAGCACCAAGATGTATCGCGATCTTCGACAGAGGTACTGGTGGTCCAGAATGAAGCAGGACATTGCTCGATACGTTGCTGAATGTGACGTATGTCGTCGCGTGAAAGCAGAACATCAGAAGCCTGCTGGAATTCTTCAACCACTCCCTATTCCTCTATGGAAATGGGATAAAGTGCAGATGGATTTCATTACTGGTCTTCCCAAGTCTCAGAAAGGTCACGATGCTAATCTTGTCGTCGTCGACCAACTTTCCAAGGTTGCTCATTTTCTGCCTGTCAAGGAGACTATCACTGCTAGCCAACTAGCAGAGCTGTATATCTCCAGAATCGTTTCACTCCACGGCATTCCGAAGGAGATCAGTTCGGACCGTGGCGGACTTTTCACGTCCAAGTTCTGGGAAAGTTTCCAAGAAGCTATGGGAACTCACATTACATGGAGTTCAGCTTATCATCCCCAATCCCAAGGCCAAGTCGAGCGAGTAAATCAAGTGCTTGAAGATATGCTTCACGCTTGTGTTATATCATTCGGTAAGAAGTGGGAAGATTCTCTCCCGTTTGCCGAATTCTCTTATAATAACAGTTATCAAGCCAGTTTGAAAATGGCCCCCTTCAAAGTGCTTTATGGACGTAAGTGTCGAACCCCTCTGAACTGGTCAGAAACTGGGGAACGACCTCTCGTGGGACCGGACATTATTCAACACGCTGAAGAACAAGACAGAATTGTCCGAGAAAATCTCAAAGCAGCTCAAGACCGCCAGAAGAGCAACTATGATCGCAAGCGATGGGGCTTGACTTATCAACCAGGTGATCAAGCTTATCTTCGTGTCACTCCTATCAAGGGCACCCGTCGATTCGGGATCAAGGGCAAGCTAGCTCCTCACTATATTGGTCTCTTTCGCATTATGGCCAGACGTGGACAGGTGGCTTATAAATTGGAGTTGCCGCCACAATTCTCTCATATTCATGATGTCTTCCACGTGTCGCAACTTCGCAAATGCTTCAAGGAATCTCCGCACCGCGCAGTGGATCACGAGATGCTTCAGTTGCAAGACGACTTATCTTATAAGGAGCATCCGATCCGCATCCTTGATGAAGCTGAACGTCGAACTCGTCAGAAGACGACCAAGTTCCTGAAAGTGCAGTGGTCGAATCACACTGAAGATGAAGCCACTTGGGAACGCGAGTATCATCTTTGGGAAGAATATCCCGACCTCTTTCCTTCCACCTCCTAAATTCTCGGGACGAGAATTTCTTTTAGAGGAGGAGAACTTGTAACACCCCTGTGTAACTACCACTGTGATCAGCTGCTAATAATGCCAAGTCATATCATTTGTAGTGCCTAAACATAGTGGTTAACCAAAATAATTCAAACTCTATTCTGGGAAATCACCTCAAATTCAAAAGTGCAAAATAAAATTTCTCAGACACTGTTGCAAAAATGTTCACTAAGTAGTAAATATTCCAGGAGCACTCTTAAAATTATAGCTAATGCTACTTGAACTAGTTAAATGACTCCAACGATATGAAACAGCACCAAAACAGCAATATTTAATACATTTAAAATCATTCCAAATTCAAACAAACTCCAAATCTGCCCAAACCAATTTTTGGTGGAAGATAATATTGCATTGCAATATATGGGCCAAGTCTCATATTTTACAAAAGTGCACAAGTGTCCTAACTATTGCAAAACAGAAAATAAATAGAGAAAATCAAAACAGAAAAACAGAAAAATAAAACGAGGCACTGTGCACCGGGTCTTAGTGCACAGTGCCCCGACCGCGGGCCCACCTGGCCCAATCTCTCTCTCTCCCTCGCGTGTCGCCTCCCCCATGGCCGGGCGCGCGCGCACCGGTGGGCGCGCGACACGTCGACGCCACCGACGATACAGGGAGGCTGAGGGGATAAGGGTGAGCTCGTGCGTCTCCCCTGGCCCTCCTCGACCACTTCTCCCCTCTCCTCTCGCGCTCTCCTCCTTTTCCCCATCGGCGCCCGAGAGCTTCGACGGCGGGCAACTCCCGCCGTCGCGGACACCGAGCTCCTCCGGCCTCGTCTCTGTGACCACGCGCTCCGGGCCCCTCGTCTCCTTCTAGTGGGAGCTCTGCATCGACCCGGGAAGCAGCGCGGCCACGGGATCAAGCCGATCCCCTTCTCTGCATCGCCGGCGCCCGCCGTCGATCCCCGTCGACCCCGGGCTCGTCTGCGCTACTAAGCTATCACGGGCTTTACTTAGCCGCGCGGTGAGCTCCTCCCTCCCTACTCTTCTCTCCTCATGCTGCGTTCTTCGCCGTAGCCACCTTACCGCCATGGCCGCGCTCTGGTCGCCGCCGGCGAGCTCACAGCCATCGCTACAGTGCACCTCATGCCGCGTTAGTGGCGCCACCGAGCTTCTGGTGGTCACGCGCATCGCTCGCAAGCATCAGTTTGGCTCGGGCGAGCCCCTATGCTCGAACCCGAGCACGACCGAGCTTCTGTCGCCGCCGATGTGGACGCCGCCATCACGTTAGGCCTCCCCTGTCTATTCCGACACCGTAGATGGACGCGGCGTTGAGTCCTCGATCGAACGCAGTCAACCGCGCGTGAAATGGTGCACTATAACACAAATCCGACACACTCCGGCGACGCTCCGCCGCATTTCTGGTCGCCGGTGTAGCTCCGGCACCGGTGGCTGACATGGCGAAGTGGGCCCCGCCACTGGGTCACTGACCAGTGGGTCCGGGGGGCCCAGTTGACTGGGTTGACCTAGTCAACTGCTGACTGGGCAACCCAGTGTCACTGACACGCGGGCCCCACCGCCCTGTTAATTAACTAAAACATTTAATTCAATAAAAACTAATTAGTTAGACTAATCTCTCACTGACATGTGGGGTCCACCCCCTAATTAACCCTGTTAATTAGATTAACTAATTGTTAGTCTCAGCAGAGGCTGACATGTGGGTCCCACTGGACCCACATATCAGGTTTGACTGGTCAGCCGACCTGTTGACTTGCTGATGTCAGCATTACCTCATGCTGACATCATAATTCCCTTTTCTGTTAAAATAAATAATTTCAGAAAATCATTTAAACTTCGAAAATAATAACTTTTAAACCGTAGCTCAGATCAAAAAGGTTAAAACATGAAAGTTGCTCAGAAGGACGAGACGAGTCTGATCGTGCCATCTGTTTCCTTGTCGGAACCTCCTACGTAGGAGAACTCGTAACACCAAACCCGTATCTGATAGATGAATAGTGACTAATCACCGGTAAATAAATCCCACGATAATCCTAAAATAACTACAACGACCTAGATGCATCTTTAGGCAACCCTGCACTGCATCATACTCGTAGCATACCCTGTATTGCATCGTTGCTGTGTATTTATTTGTTTCCTCCCCCTCTTCTCTCTCGGTAGACCCCGACGTCGATGTAGCTCCTGAGGCAGACGCCGCTCCGGAGTACGACTACGTCCCCGACGACCCTGCCCTTGCCGTCGAGCAGACAGGCAAGCACCCCCATTTTGAGCATTCCGATATCGCCCACTCTCTTCTCTCTTATGCTTGCATTAGAAGTTACTGCTGCTACTGTTGTCCTATATCTGCTGCATAACCTGTTTTATTGTAGCCTACGTTTGATACCTGCCTGTTCTCCTAAACTGTTTAGTATAGGATGGGTAGAGCCTTGTCAGAGACCCACTTATTTCGACTGCCCCGCTGGACTCTTAGAAGACCCGAGCAACGGGATCGAAGATCAGACCCTGGCACCGCATGTCACTTCCCCCTTAAATTGCTCGACACTACTGGGTTACTATCGAGTGCCGAGGGTGATACCTCGTCAGCACTTCTGATGATAACCTTGTAGGTTAGTTAATCGGTCGTGGTAAGCGAGGGTGATTCCTCCTACACCACCCCCGGTCGACATCATCGTGCAACTGTTCAAGTGTGGACATCGAGGGTGATACCTCCTTCGTTCACCTTGACGAGTACATCAGGTGGGACTCCATCGAGGGTGATTCCTCAGGGTTCCCTTGGTGTTAGACACACGCTTACT
The DNA here is from genome assembly GCA_011799875.1 of Thinopyrum elongatum. Lineage (NCBI taxonomy): Eukaryota > Viridiplantae > Streptophyta > Magnoliopsida > Poales > Poaceae > Thinopyrum > Thinopyrum elongatum. Next base: position 461,731,893 of record CM022303.1, read on the forward strand.
GTTGTTACTGTGACTTACACTGAAACATGATACTAAAGACGGGTCGGCCCTGAGGGGTACCCGCGCGAGCATGAATGTGAAGTGTTGTGGAGTCGGGTTGACCTGAGAGGTGCCCGCGAGATAACTACGAGGCGTGGCCGGGCATTCTTAGCCCTTGCCGCAAGTCCTCGAGACGGGGCGACGGGGTCACATCGATCGTGAGTCTCTGCTTGTTTCCGCGCGCTCCTAAACCACTAAATGGTTTGGATATTTGATCCGAGGGGCCTCTGGCCTGATAGCACTAACCATCACGTGGGCATAGTATGGGCGTTCTGCGTTGTATACTTCAGCCGGAGCTTAATGGACGTCAGCAACTGAGCGGCACACACTGGGTTGGACTGGGAACGCAACCGCACTTGTATAAGGGGTTGCTAGGTCTGCTCACCGGCGGTGCACATAACATGCAGGAGTTCCCAGGGCGAAGGCCCAAGACCCCTGGGGGCATAGGTTTAGTCCGGCGTGCTGACCTCTCTGTTAAGTATTTGGTCGGGTTGCGGCGTGTTGCTTAGCCGAGGCCGGGCATGACCCAGAAAAGTGTGTCCGGCCAGAGTTAAGCGAGCGTGGTGGGTAACTTGGTGCACCCCTGCAGGGAAGAAACTTCTATCGATAGCCTGTCCTACGGTAACGGACACTCGGAGTTGTATCCCGATCGGTACAACTAGAACTGATGACTTGAGATGAGAACTGGATAGTACGGCTCTGGGATTGCTTTCTCGCAGGGAGTCGAGGAAGAATCTCTGGGCGAGGTTGATAACTTTACTACTACTTTACATTATGATAATCTGCACTCTTCTAATGCTCCAAGACCGATGAAGATGCTTGAAGATGCTAGTCTTCGATAGGACTAGGTTTTCCCCCTCTATTCTGGCATTTCTGCAGCCCAGTCCACATATACAGCCATCCTTTGAAAATGTTGCATATGTAGTATAGATCCTTGCTTGCTGAGTACTTCGGATGAGTACTCATGTTTGCTTTATTTTCTTTTTCTCCCCATATCCAATGACGCCACCAGATGACGGAGCCCCTGAGTTAGCTGCCCCCGTCGACGACTACAGCTACTACTACTACCCTCCCGGCGAGTACTACTATGAGGAGCCGACTGACGACCAGGAGTAGGATTCGGAGGGTCCTAGGCAGGAGGCCTACGCCTTTCGATCGTAGAGTTTTATTTTGCCCTGCCTTCTAAAGGCTTATCTTCATTTCTGTAATATATCTGTACCCAGATATCTAATGCTTCCGCTGACACTTGTATGCCATCGAGCTATGTATTCGAGCCCTCGAGGCCCTGGCTTGTAATATAAAGCTTGTATGACTTTATTTATGTTTTAGAGTTGTGTTGTGATATCTTCAAGTGAGTCCTTAGGCTTGATCGTGTGCATTTGCGTGTATGGTTAGTGCACGATTAAGCCGGGGTCGTCACATGGATGACTCTGGGTGGTCGCAGCCGCGCTTCATCTCTGGCTCGGCCGCAAGCATGGCCGGTCCCTTGCGCTTCACGTCCTTGGCCTTGGCCTTCTTGTCTTCTGGGTCAACCCCCGGGAGCTCCAGGAGAGAGAGGCGACCTTCCTCAGCTCTCGCACACTTGGTTGCCATGTTGAACATCTCCAGAGCCGTGCACAGGTCCTCATGTATGGCGAGCTCCTCCTTCATCTTGATGTCGCGGACGCCATCAGTGAACGCCGAGATGATGGCCTCGTCCGACACCTTGGGGATCTTGAGGTGGACGCTGTTGAAGCGCTGGATGTACTTCTGCAAGGTCTCTCCTGGCTGCTGCTTGATGCGCCACAGGTCACCCGCGGCCGGTGGATGGTCGTGAGTGCCCTGGAAGTTGGCGAGGAAACACTCTCGCATTTCGTCCCAGGAGGAGATCGATCCCGCGGGCAGGTTCAGGAGCCACGAGCATGCACCATCCTTGAGGGCCATGGGAAACCAGTTCGCCATAACCTTCTCGTTGCCGTTGGCTGCCTCGATGCTCAGCTCGTAGCTGCAGGAACTCGGCAGGGTCGGGGGTGCCGTCGTAGCGCGGAGGCAGGTCGGGCTTGAACTTCCCCGGCCAGACGACGCTGCGAAGCTCCGGAGTGAACGCGCGGCAACTCGCTGTGGTCACGGGAGCCCGTCGTGGAGGTGGAGCCTGGTCTTGGCGCTCGTGCGCCACCGCTGCAGGCGGCGCGCGGTCTTGACGTGGCGGTGCTGGGAGTGCACGAGCATTTTCTTGCGGCCGCTGCACCACCTGGCAGCTTTCTTCTTCATGCGTCGGCGCCCTGCGCGGCGAATCACGCCGTGGGGCCTCGCGCCTTGGCTCGAGGGCGACGTCTTGACGGGGAGGTGGAGGAGGTGCTCCGTGGGCTATGTCACCTGCAGCAGGCGGCAGGTGAGGTAGCGAGCGAGACGGTGCAGGAGAGTCCCCGGCTGCGCTGACAAGCTCAGTGATGTGGTCCAGCCAGTCTTCGTGGAGGTCGTCGACGGGGCGGTAGCGCAGGAGCTCGCGCGCCATGAGCAATGCAGCCTACGTGTTCGCCGGCCCACGACGAGCATGAGACGACGAACCAGCCGGAGTCAGCGACGGGGTGGCGGTGCGTCCATCCCACCGCACAGAAGGGTGCAGCGACGAAGCTTGCAGCTCATGCCCCACGGGGCTGGTGGCGGCGTTTTCCATTGGAGATGGGGGGCGGCGAGGGCAGCCGTCACCCGCCGGCGCCGTCTGAGCGACGTGGGCGGCGAGGGTGGCCCGACGCTCAGCACGAGCTCGACGAGCGTCAGCCATGGAAGTGGTGGAGCGGTGGTGGATCGACCGGCGGAAGAGAGGCTCCGACACACCCCTACCTGGTGCGCCAAATGTCGGATTTCGGGTTCCGCAAACCCTTGAGAGGTTCGAACTCTGGGGTGCGTGCGAAGAACTCGTCCTCCCCAGTCTGCCTACTCGCTAATGTCACGGCCTAGCTCGACAAACTGTAAGGAAAAGAGACACAGCAGTTTACCCAGGTTCGGGCCACCTTGTGGTGTAAAACCCTACTCCTGCTTTGTGGTGGATTGGCTTCGAGGGGCTGAGGATGAACTAGTACAGTGGCAAACAGCCTCAGGAGGAGAGGTGTTCTTGAGCTCGGGTGAGCTGGTGAGTGTGTGGGTGATCTGAATGATCCGTCCTCCCCTCTACGGTGGTGGCTAAGTCCTATTTATAGTGGCCTTTGTCCTCTTCCCAAATGAAATGCGGGAAGGGATCCCACAACGGAAAAATTCGAAGGGAGACAACTAGTACATGCTATCCTGACAAAAGTAGTCTTCGCCTGCAAAAGCCTCTGGTTGTGACACCGTGGTGGGCTCGGTGATGACCTCCGTCCTGCCATCCTGGTGGTCTTGGTCTTGTTGCACGGGAATGGAAACCTTTGGCTGATTCCTCGGGACTCCGTGCCTGCGCTTGCCTCTTTAGCACCAAAGAGGAAACTGGTACACTGTGCCCGCTGGCGCCCGCCTGGCCTTGGTCATCATGGCTCACGTCATCCGGACCTCACGAGGTGAGGCTTGCATAGAGAGCTCCGCTCCTCGAGAGCCAGCCTGAGGAGGCCGCTCCTCATGGAGGTCTTGGTGTTGTCCGCCTCGCGAGGCTTGGCTTCTCGCGAGGGTCTTGAGTTGTTGTCGCTGAAGCTGGGCCATACCAGGCCGTCGATGGAGCCACGTCATGGGCCGCAGGTAGGCAAGTCTGGGTACCCCCGTTCCCAGGATGCCGACATTGACCAAAACCTCCTTACCTGTCATGGAGATTGTTTTTTCATTCCAACCTTGCACTTTACTCCATAAATTGTCTTTAAGATATTTAAAGGCCCTGTTTTTCGAGGAACCCACATCAGATGGCATACGAAGGTATTTTTCATTGAGGGTCTCTGTGGGAACATGGAGTAAACCTTTTATCTCGGCTCTCACATTATCTGGGACTCCCTTGTGTTGGAAGTATGCCCTAGAGGCAATAATAAAGTGGTTATTATTATATTTTCTTAATCATGATAAAGGTTTATTATTCATGCTAGAATTGTATTGATCAGAAACTTAAATACACGTGTGGATACATAAACAAATACCGTGTCCCTAGTGAGCCTCTACTAGACTAGCTCGTTGATCAAAAGATGGTTAAGGTTTCCTAACCATAGACATGTGTTGTCACTTGATAACGGGATCACATCATTAGGAGAATGATGTGATGGACAAGACCCATCCATTAGCTTAGCATATGATCATTCAGTTTATTGCTACTACTTTCTTAGATGTCAAATACATATTCCTTCGACCATGAGATCATGCAACTCCCGGATACTGGAGGAATACCTTGTGTGCTATCAAACGTCACAACGTAACTGGGTGATCATAAAGGTGCTCTACAGGTATCTCCGAAGGTGTCTGTTGAGTTGGCGTGAATCGAGATTGGGATTTGTCACTCCGTATGACGGAGAGGTATATCTGGGCCCTCTCAGTAATACAAAAACACAAGAAGCTTGCAAGCAAAGTGACTAAGGAGTTAGTTACAAGATGATGTATTACGGAACGAGTAAAGAGACTTAACGGTAACGAGATTTAACTAGTTATGAAGATACCGACGATCGAATCTCGGGCAAGTAACATACCGACGGACAAAGGGAACTACGTATTTCTCATAAAGGTTCGACTAATAAAGATCTTCGTAGAATATGTAGGAACCAATATGGGCATCCAGGTTCCGCTATTGGTTATTGACCGGAGAAGCATCTCGGTCATGTCTACATCATTCTCGAACCCGTGTCCGCACGCTTAACGTTCGTTGACGATATAGTATTATATGAGTTATGTATGTTGGTGACCGAATGTTGTTCGGAGTCCTAGATGAGATCACGGACATGATGAGGAGCTCCAGAATGGTCCGGAGGTAAAGATTGATATATGGGATAATAGTGTTTGGTCTCCGGAATTCACCGGAAGGGGTTTCGAATGTTTCCAGAAATGTTCTGGTGCGAGAACACTTTATTTGGGCCAAGGGGTAAAGCCCACGGGGCTTTAGGAAGGTGCAAAAGGAAGTTTTGTGGAGGCTAGGGGCCAGACACCGGGGACCCTAGCGTCTGGGCCAGACGCCGAGGACCCTAGTGTCTGGTCCTGGAGTCCGAGAAGGACTCTTGCCTTGCGTGCCAAGCCGACTTTGAGGAGGCTCTTTCTCCAAAAACGACCCCAGGGCTCAACATATAAATAGAGAGGCAGGGCTAGCACTTGGAACACATCAAGATTCACCAAGCCGTGTGCCGGCAACCCCGCCCCCTCTAGTTTATCCTCCGTCATAGTTTCCGTTGTGCTTGGCGAAGCCCTGCAGAGATTGTTTTTCACCACCACCGTCACCACGCCGTCGTGATGCCGGAACTCATTTACTACTTCGCCTCTCTTGCTGGATCGAGAAGGCGAGGACGTCATCGAGCTGAACGTGTGCTGAACGCGGAGGTGTCGTATGTTCGGTACTTGATCGGGATGGATCGTGAAGGTGTACGACTACATCAACTGCGTTGATAAATGCTTCCGCTCAGAGATCTACAAGGGTATGTAGATGCTCTCCCCCTCTCGTAGCTATGCATCTCCATGGATAGATCTTGCGTGTGTGTAGAAATTTTTTGTTTTCCATGCAATGTTCCCCAACAGTGGCATCATGAGCCACATATATGCTTAGATGATATGCACGAGTAGAACACAAAGGAGTTGTGGGCGGTGATGTTCATATTGCTTACCACCAATGTCTTATTTTGATTCGGAGGTATTTTGGGATGAAGCGGCTCAGACCAACCTTACATGTCCACGTACATGAGACCAGTTCCATCGACTAACATGCAACTTGTTTTGCATAAAGGTGGCTGGCGGGTGTCTGTTTCTCCCACTTTAGTTGAATCTAATTTGACTACGGCGGTCCTTGCATAAGGTTAAAAGGCAACTTGATAATCACCGTTGTGGTTTTGCGTAGGTAAGAATGGTTCTTGCTAGTTGCCCGTAGCGGCCACGTAAAACTTGCAACAACAAAGTAGAGGACGTCTAACTTGTTTTTGCAGGGTATGTTTTGATGTGACATGGTCAAGATGTGATTTGATATATGTTGATGTATGAGATGATCATGTTTTGTAATAAGTTCATGACTTGCATGTCGATGAGTGCGACAACCGGCAGGAGCCTTAGGGTTGTCTTTAATTATTGTATGACATGTGTGTCAATCATTAAGCGCCATGTAATTTTATCGTTGTGCGTTAGCAATAGTTGTAGAAGCAATAGTTGGCGAGACGACCCCGATGCAACGATGGAGATCAAGGTGTCATGCCGGTGACGATGGAGATCATGCCGATGCTTTGGAGGTGGAGATCAAAAGAACAAGATGATGATGGCCATATCATGTCACATATTTTGATTGCATGTGATGTTTATCCTTTATGCATCTTATTTTGCTTAGAACGACGGTAGCATTATAAGATGATCCCTTCACTTAATTTCAAGATAAAAGTGTTCTCCCCGAGTATGCACCATTGCTAAAGTTCGTCGTTTCGAACCACCTCGTGATGATCGTATGTGATAGACTCTACGTTCACATACAACGGCTGTAAGCCAGTTTTGCACATGCAGAATACTTGGGTTAAACTTGATGAACCTAGCATGTACAGACATGGTCTCGGAACACTGGAGACCGAAAGGTCAAACGTGAGTCATATAGTAGATATGATCAAAATAGAGATGCTCACCATTGAAGATTACCCCATCTCACGTGATGATCGAACATGGGTTAGTTGATTTGGATCATGTATCACTTGGACAACTTGAGGGATGTTGATTTAAGTGTGAGTTCATTAGTAATTTGATTATTTGAACAAAAATTTATCGTGAACTTAGTCTTAATAGTTTTTGCATATCTATGTTGTAGATCAATGGCCCGTGCTTCCGTTCCCTTGAATTTTAATGCATTCCTAGAGAAAGCTAAGTTGAAAGATGATGGTAGCAACTACATGGACTGGGTCCGTAACTTGAGGATTATCCTCATTGCTGCACAGAAAAATTATGTCCTTGATGCACCTTAGGTGACAGACCTGCTGCAGGAGCTGATGCAGATATTATGAACGTTTGGCAGGCTCGATCTGATGACTACTTGAAAGGATCGAGAAGAGGGGTCTAGAGGGGGGGTGATTAGACCCTCAACAAGTAAAAGTAGCAGTTTTTAATTTCTTCAAGTTAAGGTGGAGTTTTAGCACAAGTTTAAGCATTCACAATACATTTCAAGCAAGCATGACAAGAGTATGAGCAGCGGAAAGAGTAAAGCATGCTAATTGCAAGAAAGTAAAAGAATGGGATTGGAGTGTGCAAACGCAATGTAGACATGGAGATTTTTGGCGTGGTTTCGATAGGTGGTGCTATCGTACATCCACGTTGATGGAGACTTCAACCCACGAAGGGTAACGGTTGCGCGAGTCCACGGAGGGCTTCACCCATGAAGGGTCCACGAAGAAGCAACCTTGTCTATCCCACCATGGGCATCGCCCACGAAGGACTTGCCTCACTCGGGTAGATCTTCACGAAGTAGGCGATCTCCTTGCCCTTACAAACTTCTTGGTTCAACTGCACAATCTTGTCGGAGGCTCCCAAGCGACACCTAACCAATCTAGGAGACACCACTCTCCAAAAGGTAATGAATGGTGTGTTGATGATGAACTCCTTGCTCTTGTGCATCAAATGATAGTCTCCCCAACACTCAACTCTCTCTCACAGATTTGGCTATGCTGGAAAGATTAATTGAGTGGAAAGCAACTTGGGGAAGGCTAGAGATCAAGATTCTAGTGGTAGGATTGGAATATCTTGGTCTCAACACATGAGTAGGTGGTTCTCTCTCAGAAAATGAGTAGTGGAAGTGTAGGCACGTTCTGATGGCTCTCTCACAAATGGAGAAGGGGGTGGAGGGGTATATATAGCCTCCACACAAAATCCAACTGTTACACACATTTGACCCAACTCGGTCAGACCGAATAGAAGAACTCGGTGAGACCGATTCAGTTCAAAATGTGAACGTTAGGAATCTCGGTGGGACCGACTGGAACAACTCGGTGGGACCGATGTGCTAGGGCTAGGGCAAAACCTCATCTCGGTGAGACTGAATGTTTGAACTCGGTGAGACCGATTTTAGCAAAGAGCAAACAGAGAGTTGGTCAAGCAAACTCGGTGGGACCGATTGCACATTTCGGTGAGACCGAAATAATTGCAACAAGCAACAGAGAGTTTGCAAGGCCATCTCGGGGAGACCGAGATCCGTATCGGTGTGACCGAATTGTCTAGGGTTTCTGGCAGTGGCTATGTCAACTGAACTCGGTGGCGCCGAATGGATCATTTCGGTGGGCCGAGTTTGACTTTGAGTTTTGGACATATGTGGAAATGAGAAAGTGGTTGAGGGTTTTGGAGCAATATCACTAAGCACTTTGAGCAAGTAGACCATTAAGCAACACCTCATCCCCTTTTAATAGTATTGGCTTTCTTATGGACTCAATGTGATCTTGGATCACTAAAATAGAAATGAAGAGTCTTGAGCTTTTGCCAATCTTTGTCCTTAGCATTTTGAAGGGGTTCCACATCCTCTTGTCCTTACCACGCCATTGTTGAACTCATCTGAAATATACTAGATAAAAGTATTAGTCCGACAAGAGATATGTTGACATTAATTACCAAAATCACCCAGGGAGCACTTGTGCTTTCAATCTCCCCCCTTTTGGTAATTGATGACAACATACATCAAAACTTAGGATTAAAGATATACATGGTATTAAGTAAAGCTTTGGAAAGACATGTAACATGCATAGGCTCCCCCTACATGTATGCAATCATGTAAAGATAGAATATAAGAACATGTGAATGCATAAGCATGACAAAGCAAGCAATGAGTTACATGTATCTTGGCTATATGCATCAGAGCAAATGATGTGTATAGGAAGTGTACCTCCATGTTCATGAATCCTTTTTACACACAATATGTACATCAGCAAGAGATCATCTTGCACATGAGTATGATGCATATACTTACCTTATGGTCTTGAGCTGACTTTAGAAGAAGTGGACTTGAGAAAACAAGGTTAGATAACACAAGAGCACTCTAGATAAAGCGATTTCAGCAAATCACAAGAGTACCAAGACTGGGATGACATGTAATGGGTGAGTACTAGGTACTCTACTTAAGTACTGACATGTCCCCAAAGATCTTAAAGATATGCAATGAATTCCAAAGATTTTCTTCCCTAGATATGCACTCTTTCTCCCCCTGAATCTGATATTGGATAATGGGAGAAGGTAGGGTGAGAGAAAATCAGAGCAATCAGAGCAAGAAATGGTACAATCAACCAAAATTCAGAGCAACAAGAATATTAGCAATAGCTAAGATCAAATGAGTTGACATGTCTTCCCCTCTAAAGACATGTGACTTCTCTCCTCTTAGATTTACTGGCATCTGGAAGAGCTTAGATGTGCTCATATGATAAGCTTTGATGTGCTCTCTCTCCCCCTTTGACATCAATTTCCAAGAAGGGCACTTCTGGAGCATGAGTCAAATAGGCGTGGTCCTTGAGACACACTACAAAGCAGCATGTAGTTTAAGATGCGGGTAGAGGATAAGAATCATTGAGTGGAGCTGAAGAAGATAGGTAGTAGAAATGGCAAAACATTTTCTCAGAGTTGAAATCGGTGACGCTGATTGGTTTTTGTCAATGACGCCGAGTGAACAGAGTCACAGAAGATCCTGATCGGTGCGACCGAGTTAGTCCATGTCGGTTGTACCGATGAACTATTCACAAGGAGACCTTGTGCTTCGGTCAGACCGATAGGTTTGGATCGGAGGGACCGATTTCAACACAGAGTAAAAAAATTGTCAACTCAGCTCACTTAGCAAATTAAATCTCACAAGGATTTGCAAGGAATTTACTGAAAGATTTGCAATGAATTAGATACAGAAGATACAGAGAAAAACAAGTTAAGAAAGGAGATCTAGATGAAGTTTTTTTTATAAGGGGAACAAGATAGCAAGAAATATATGCAAGAACACAAAGTAAGTGAACAGAGAAACACTAGAGAACTTCATCTAGAAGGGGTCGGCGACAAAGTCACCTATGTTAGAGTATATTGACTTAGGAGTCAAGTGAGATCACTTGATCATAGATCATACTCATCGTTTAAGCTCAAAATGGGGTTACCATTTTTCATTTAAGCATTTTTTATGTATTCACATCTCGTTGAGTTGCTTTGTCTCATGTCTTGGAGCAAAGCTTCTCTAAGATGGAATATCATACCTTGGGTTGTGGTGTTGATCTTTATCATGTAGTCGAACTTGTGTTGGATGCTCAAGGTTGATGTTCTTCATCAAGAGTTGGGAGCACCACTTGGAGTTTGAGTCCATCTTCCTACATGGGTTAGTCTTGCAAGGAAAAGCACTTGTGTATCCAAAATGACAATCATGAGGCTTGATACCAAATGAAATTTGATATATTGAAATTGCCAAAGGATATGTTGAGTGGGTTCAAGCTTCCTTGCATTCAACATCCATATCATAGGAACTTGGTGATGTTGAGATTGTTCAAAATGTGAGTGACTTGCAATCTAATAGATTTGGGCTCATCCAAGTACCTACAAGGGTTAAATAACATGCAAGGGTACAAGTATAGATCCAAGACATATGATCATCATCATAAGAGAAGTATCAAGGATTAGTTATAAAAGGCTCATGCCTTGCATGTATCCAAATGGAGTTTCTACTCCAAGTTGAGGCATCAATGATGTTCAATTCACCTCTCAAATGGCAAAATACTTTCTCATCAAGCAGTTTTGTGAATATATCCGCCAATTGCTTATCGGTATGAACATGCCTAAGATTGATGTCTCCTTTAGCAACATGATCTCGAATGAAATGATGACAAACTTCAATATGCTTAGTTCAAGAATGTTGCACAGGATTGTGAGCAATCTTAATAGCATGCTCATTATCACAAAGCAATGGAACATGTTTCACATGTATCCCATAATCCTTAAGAGTTTGGGTCATCCAAAGTAATTGAGCACAACATGATCTGGCGGCAATGTATTCCACTTCGGCGGTGGATAAGGATACCGAGTTTTGTTTCTTGGAGGACCAAGACACAAGAGATCTACCAAGAAATTGACAAGTACCCGAAGTGGACTTTCTATCAACCTTGTCACCGGCATAGTCCGAATCGGAGTAGCCAACAAGATCAAAAGAAGACCTCTTAGGATACCACACGCCAAAGTTTGGTGTATGAATTAAGTATCTCACTAACCTTTTCACAGCCTTAAGATGACATTTTTTAGGGCCGCTTGATATCGTGCACACATGCACACACTTAGCATAATATCGGTATGGGAGGCACATAGATATAACAATGAACCAATCATAGAGCGGTAAACCTTTTGGACAACCGGTTTGCCATCCTTAGTCAAGTCAAGATGTCCACTAGTAGGCATGGGTGTTTTCATACCTTTGCTTTCTTGCATGTTGAACTTCTTGAAAAGATCCTTGGTATACTTTGTTTGAGAAACAAAGGTACCTTCCTTAGTTTGCTTGATTTGCAAGCCAAGGAAAAATTTGAGTTCACTCATCATCGACATCTCAAACTTCTCCGACATTAGCCTTCCAAACTTTTCACTAAAATGGGGGTTAGTAGAACCAAATATGATATCATCCACATAAATTTGGCACACAAACAATTCACCATTAACCTTTTTAGTAAAAAGTGTAGAATCAATCTTCCCGATTTCAAAGCCTTTTTCAATAAGGAACTTGGTCAAGCATTTATACCATGCTCTAGGAGCTTGTTTAAGACCATAAAGAGCTTTGTGAAGTTTGTAGACATGATTAGGTTTCTTAGGATTAACAAAGCCGGGAGGTTGTTTAACATAAACTTCCTCCTCAATTTCACCATTTAGAAAAGCACTCTTAATGTCCATTTGGTATAAAGTGATATCATGATGATTGGCATAAGCAAGTAAGATGCTTATGGACTCAAGTCTAGCAACGGGGGCATATGTCTCACCATAGTCCATACCTTCGACTTGAGTGTAGCCTTGAGCGACAAGACGGGCCTTGTTGCGTACAACTTGTCCATCCTCATCTTGCTTATTCCGAAACACCCATTTGGTTCCAATGACATTGTGGTTGTTGTCTGGCTTTTCAACCAATGCCCACACTTGATTCCTCTCGAAATTGTGTTGTTCTTCATGCATAGCGTTCACCCAATCCGGATCCTCAAGAGCTTCTTCAACCTTCATAGGTTCAATACTAGAAATGAATGAGTAATGTTCACAAAAGTTAGCCAAACGAGTTTTAGAGCGAGTAATTCTCCCGGTTTGAATATCATCAAAGATTTGTTCGACGGGATGATCTCTTGAGACTCTTGCTCTAACTCGTGGGAGCTTTTGTTTGGGTCGGGGTGGAACATCCTCTTCATTGTCTTCTTCTTCTTCTTATCCTTCTTCATTGTCATTGGCGTTGTTGTTCTCTTGTGGAGGTGGAGAAGGAGGTCGATGAGGTTCATCTTGTTGTACTTCCTCTTTTCCTTCGTCTTGACATGTTCCACTTGTGGATGCCTCCAAGTCAACTTGTGGTTCACCTTGTCATTAAGTTGAGGCTTCCACTTGAATGGACGAAGTATTCTCCTTCACCTCCGTTGGGCGAATCTTGCCAATAGACAAGCCTTGAATTGCTTCCGAAGGATCTTTGTCTCCTACATTAATTGGCAATTGCTCTACTTGCGAGCCGTTAGATTCATCAAACTTCACATCTACCATCTCTTCAACCTTTCGGGTGAAATTGTTGTAGACACGGTAAGTGTGAGAGTTTGAGCCATAACCGAGTAGGAAACCTTCACGAGATTTAGGGGCAAATTTTGAATGATGATGCTTATCAAGAATGTAACACTTTGAGCCAAATACTCGAAAGTATCCAACTTGGGGTTTGTTACCGGTGAGAAGCTCGCATGCCATCTTGCCGAGAAGCTTGTGAAGATATAGTCGATTTGTAGCATGACAAGCTGTCTCAACCGCTTCCGCCCAAAAGTGTCTTGGCATCTTGTATTCATCAAGCATCGTTCTCGCCATCTCAATAAGTGTCCGGTTCTTCCTCTCAACAACTCCATTTTGTTGAGGTGTGTACGTAGCCGAGAACTCATGTGAAATCCCTTCTTCATCAAGAAAGGTATCCACATTGGCATTCTTGAACTCCGTTCTGTTGTCACTTTGAACCTTCTTGATCTTCACTTCAAATTGATTTTGGGCCTTCCTAGCGAAGTTCTTGAAGATCTTTTGGACCTGCGATTTATCATCAAGAAAGAACACCCACGTAAATCTTGAAAAGTCGTCAACAATGACCAAACCGAACGAGTTACCACTGAGACTCTTGTAGGCATTGGGACCAAGAAGATCCATATGAAGTAGCTCAAGCGGTCTTCTCGTGGTCATGATGTTCTTCACGGGATGAGTTCCTCCAACTTGTTTTCCTGCTTGACAAGCACTGCAAAGTCTATCCTTGTCAAATATGACATTTTTAACACCAAGGATATGATCACCTTTAATAAGCTTATCAAGATTTCGCATGCCCACATGACCTAACCTTCTATGCCACAACCAACATTTAGAAGATTTAGCAATTAGGCAAGTTTGAGGTTGAGCTCTCTTAGTGAAATCAACAATGTATAGATCACCTCTACGTATACCGGTGAAGACCATATTATGATTATCTCTACGAAACACTTGGCAATCTACTTCAGTTAATAGAACATTGAAACCGAAATCGGCTAGTCTAGATACGGAAAGTAGATTGTAGCCAAGAGATTCAACGAGCATAACATTTTGGGTAGAGCTATCATGTGAGATGGCCACCTTACCGAGGCCAACTACTTTACCCTTGGAGTTGTCACCCAAAGTGACATACTTTCGGGGACCGTCGTTTTCAGCGAGCTCATGAAACATGTCCTTGTCTCCGGTCATGTGATCGCTACATCCACTATGAAGAACCCATTCCTTTCCTCCGGCCATGTAACCACGAAGGTTAGCCATAAGACCAAAGTGTCTCATTGACTCATCAAGATCAAAGTCACTATCATCATCCTCATCATAATATCCATGCTCAATATCATCTTGTGAATGATCATCACCTAGAGAGAGTGATTCATTAGATTTATGACCATGACAATGTGCATGGTTATGAATTCTAATAACTTGGGAGATGATACTACTAATGACTCCAACATTTCCTTTGGCACGCATGAGGTCACGAAGCTCAAATAGACAATCATCAAATTTAGGATCACTAGGATCCATTTTCTGAAAAGCAATGGACCTTTGAAGAATTTCATCTAAATTTGTCAAGGAATAGTTCGGAAAACGCTCCTCAAGATATTTCCATATGGTACAAGCACATTCAAATGTAGGCAAGCATACAAGCAAATTTCTAGGCAATCCTCTTATGATAAGATCAATAGTTCTAAGATTGCGGGTCATGTCAAGGTACTCATCGGGGGTAGGATGCAAAGGATCAATAGGGGGCGCATAAGGACTAGTAATATACTTGTTCAAATTATATTCATTGAAAATCTCAAGCATCTCATTCTTCCAAGCATTATAGAACTCTCCGTCAAGCATAGGCACTCTACGTCTAATACTCCCAATTGTAGACTCATCCATCTTCCTCCAAAGGTGATTAAACCAAAGCAATGGAGACCAAAGCTCTGATACCAATTGAAAGGATCGAGAAGAGGGGTCTAGAGGGGGGGTGATTAGACCCTCAACAAGTAAAAGTAGCAGTTTTTAATTTCTTCAAGTTAAGGTGGAGTTTTAGCACAAGTTTAAGCATTCACAATACATTTCAAGCAAGCATGACAAGAGTATGAGTAGCGGAAAGAGTAAAGCATGATAATTGCAAGAAAGTAAAAGGATGGGATTGAGTGTGCAAACGCAATGTAGACACGAAGATTTTTGGCGTGGTTTCGATAGGTGGTGCTATCGTACATCCACGTTGATGGAGACTTCAACCCACGAAGGGTAATGGTTGCGCGAGTCCACGGAGGGCTCCACCCACGAAGGGTCCACGAAGAAGCAACCTTGTCTATCCCACCATAGCCATCGCCCATGAAAGACTTGCCTCACTCGGGTAGATCTTCACGAAGTAGGCGATCTCCTTGCCCTTACAAACTTCTTGGTTCAACTCCAAAATCTTGTCGGAGGCTCCCAAGCGACACCTAACCAATCTAGGAGACACCACTCTCCAAAAGATAATAAATGGTGTGTTGATGATGAACTCCTTGCTCTTGTGCTTCAAATGATAGTCTCCCCAACACTCAACTCTCTCTCATAGATTTGGCTATGGTGGAAAGATGAATTGAGTGGAAAGCAACTTGGGGAAGGCTAGAGATCAAGATTCTAGTGGTAGGATTAGAATATCTTGGTCTCAACACATGAGTAGGTGGTTCTCTCTCAGAAAATGAGTAGTGGGAGTGTAGGCACGTTCTGATGGCTCTCTCACAAATGGAGAAGGGGGTGGAGGGGTATATATAGCCTCCACACAAAATCCAACCGTTACACACATTTGACCCAACTCGGTCAGATCGAATAGAAGAACTCGGTGAGACCGATTCAGTTCAAAATGTGAACATTAGGAATCTCGGTGGGACCGACTGGAACAACTCGGTGGGACCGATGTGCTAGGGCTAGGGCAAAACCTCATCTCGGTGAGACCGAATGCTTGAACTCGGTGAGACCGATTTTAGCAAAGAGCAAACAGAGAGTTGGTCAAGCAAACTCGGTGGGACCGATTGCAAATTTCGGTGAGACCGAAATAATTGCAACAAGCAACAGAGAGTTTGCAAGGCCATCTCGGTGAGACCGAGATCCGTATCGGTGTGACTGAATTGTCTAGGGTTTCTGGCAGTGGCTATCTCAACTGAACTCGGTGGCGCCGGATGGATCATTTCGGTGGGGCCGAGTTTGACTTTGAGTTTTGGACATATGTGGAAATGAGAAAGTGGTTGAGGGTTTTGGAGCAATATCACTAAGCACTTTGAGCAAGTAGACCATTAAGCAACACCTCATCCCCTTTTAATAGTATTGGCTTTCTTATGGACTCAATGTGATCTTGGATCACTAAAATAGAAATGAAGAGTCTTGAGCTTTTGCCAATCTTTGTCCTTAGCATTTTGAAGGGGTTCCACATCCTCTTGTCCTTACCATGCCATTATTGAACTCATCTGAAATATACTAGATAAAAGTATTAGTCCAACAAGAGATATGTTGACATTAATTACCAAAATCACACAGGGAGCACTTGTGCTTTCACTACTCGATAGTTCAGTGTGCCATGCTTCACGGCTTAGAACCGGGACTTCAAAGACGTTTTGAACGCCACGGAGCATATGAGATGTTCCAAGAGCTGAAGTTGATATTTCAAGCTAATGCCCGGGTTGAGAGATATGAAGTCTCCAACAAGTTCTATAGCTGTAAGATGGAGGAGAACAGTTCTGTCAGTGAACACATACTCAAAATGTCTGGGTATCATAACCACTTGACTCACCTGAGAATTGATCTTCCAGTTGAGAGTGTTATTGACAGAGTTCTTCAGTCACTACCACCAAGCTACAAAGGCTTTGTGATGAACTATAATATGCAAGGGATGACAAAAACGATTCCCGAGCTCTTCGCGATGCTGAAATCGGCGGAGGTAGAAATCAAGAAAGAGCATCAAGTGTTGATGGTTAACAAGACCACTAGTTTCAAGAAAAAAGGGCTAGGGAAAGAAAGGTAACTTCAAGAATAATGGCAAGCAAGTTGCCGCTCCCGTGAAGAAGCCCAAAGCTGGACCCAAGCCTGAAACTGAGTGCTTCTACTACAAAGGAAATGGTCATTGGAAGCGGAACTGCCCCAAGTACTTGGCAGATAAGAAGGATGGCAAAGTGAACAAATGTATATTTGATATACATGTTATTGATGTGTTCCTGACTAGCGCTCGTAGTAGCGCCTGGGTATTTGATACTGGTTCGTTTGCTCATATTTGTAACTCGAAATAGGAGCTGCGGAATAAACGAAGATTGGCTAAGGATGAGGTGACGATGCGCGTCGGGAATGGTTCCAAGGTTGATGTGATTGCCGTTGGCATGCTACCTCTACATCTACCTTCGGGATTAGTTTTAGACCTCAATAATTGTTATTTGGTGCCAGCATTGAGTATTAACATTATATCTGGATCTTGTTTATTGTGAGACGGTTATTCATTTAAGTCAGAGAATAATGGTTGTTCTATTTATATGAGTAATATTTTTTATGGTCATGCACCTTTGATGAATGGTCTATTCTTGTTGAATCTCGATCATAGTGATACACATATTCATAATATTGATGCCAAAAGATGCAAAGTTGATAATGATAGTGCAACATACTTGTGGCACTACCGTTTAGGTCATATTGGTGTAAAGCGCATGAAGAAACTCCATGCGGATGGACTTTTGGAATCACTTGATTATGAATCATTTGATACTTGCGAACCATGCCTCATGGGTAAGATGACTAAAACTCCGTTCTCCGAAACAATGGAGCGAGCTAATGACTTATTGGAAATAATACATACCGATGTATGCGGTCCGATGAGTGTTGAGGCACACGGCGAGTATCGTTATTTTCTAACCTTTACATATGATTTGAGTAGGTATGGGTACATCTAGTTGATGAAACACAAGTCTGAAACATTTGAAAAGTTCAAAGAATTTCAAAGTGAAGTGGAGAATCATCATAACAAGAAAATAAAGTTTCTATGATCTGATCGCGGAGGCGAATATTTGAGTTACGAGTTTGGCCTTCACTTAAGACAATGTGGAATTGTTTCACAACTCACGCCACCTGGAACACCACAGCGTAATGGTGTGTCTGAATGTCGTAACCGTACTTTATTAGATATGGTGTGTTCTATGATGTCTCTTACCGATTTGCCTTTATCATTTTGGGGTTATGCATTAGAGACAGCCGCATTCACGTTAAATAGGGCACCGTCTAAATCCGTTGAGACGACACCGTATGAACTATGGTTTGGCAATAAACCTAAGTTGTCGTTTCTTAAAGTTTAGGGATGTGACGCTTATGTCAAAAGGCTTCAGCCTGATAAGCTCGAACCCAAAGTGGAGAAAAGCGTCTTCATAGGATACCCTAAAGAAACTATTGGGTATACCTTCTACCATAGATCCGAAGGCAAAATCTTTGTTGCCAAGAATGGGTCCTTTCTAGAGAAGGAGTTTCTCTCGAAAGAAGTGAGTGGGAGGAAAGTAGAACTTGATGAGGTAGTTGTACCTTCTCTCGAATTGGAAAATAGCACATCAGAGAAAAATGTTCCCATGATGTCTACACCAACTAGAGAAGAAGCTAATGATAATGATCATGAAACTTTGGATCAAGTTACTACTGAACCTCGTAGATCGACCAGAACACATACCACTCCAGAGTGGTACGGTAATCCTGTCCTGGAAGTCATGTTGTTAGACAACGATGAACCTACGAACTATGTAGAAGCTATGATGAGCCCAGATTCCAATAAGTGGCTTGAGGCCATGAAATCTGAGATAGGATCCATGTATGAGAACAAAGTGTGGACTTTGGTGGACTTGCCCGATGATCGGCAAGCCATTGAGAATAAATGAATCTTCAAGAGGAAGACGGACGCTGATGGTAATATCACTGTCTACAAAGCTCGACTTGTCGCAAAAGGTTTTCGACAAGTTCAAAGGGTTGACTACGATGATACTTTCTCACCCGTAGTGATGCTTAAGTCTGTCTGAATCATGTTAGCAATTGCCGCATTTTATGATTATGAAATCTAGCAAATGGACGTCAAAACTGCATTCCCTAATGGGTTTCTTAAAGAAGAGTTGTATATGATGCAACCAGAAGGTTTTGTCGATCCTAAAGGAGCTAACAAAGTGTGCAAACTCCAGCGATCCATCTATGGACTGGTGCAAGCATCTCGGAGTTGGAATATACGCTTTGATGAGGTGATCAAAGCATATGGTTTTATATAGACTTACGGTGAAGCCTGTATTTACAAGAAAGTGAGTGGGAGCTCTGTAGCATTTCTGATATTATATGTGGATGACATATTGCTGATTGGAAATGATATAGAATTTCTGGATAGCATAAAAGGATACTTGAATAAGAATTTTTCAATAAAAGACCTCGGTGAAGCTACTTATATATTGGGCATCAAGATCTATAGGGATAGATCGAGACGCTTATTAGGACTTTCACAAAGCACATACCTTGACAAAGTTTTGAAGAAGTTCAAAATGGACCAGTCAAAGAAAGGGTTCTTGCCTATGTTGCAAGGTGTGAAGTTGAGTAAGACTCAAAGCCCGACCACGGCAGAAGAAAGAGAAAGGATGAAAGTCATTCCCTATGCCTCAGCCATAGGCTCTATAAAGTATGCCATGCTGTGTACCAGACATGTTGTGTGCCTTGCCAATGAGTCTGGCAAGGGGGTACAATAGTGATCCAGGAGTGGATCACTGGACAGCGGTCAAAATTATCCTTAGGTACCTAAAGAGGACCAAGGAAATGTTTCTCGGTTATGGAGGTGATAAAGAGTTCGTCGTAAAGGGTTACGCCGATGCAAGCTTTTACACCGATTCGGACGACTCTGAGTCTCAATCTGGATACGTATTGAACGTGGGAGCAATTAGCTAGAGTAGCTCCATGCAGAGCATTGTAGACATAGAAATTTGCAAAGTACGCACGGATCTGAATATTGCAGACCCGTTGACTAAAACCTCTCTCACAAGCAAAATATGATCACACCTTAGAACTCATTGGGTGTTAATCACATGGCGATGTGAACTAGATTATTGACTCTAGTGCAAGTGAGAGACTGTTGGAAATATGCCCTAGAGGAAATAATAAAGTGGTTATTATTATATTTCCTTAATCATGATAAAGGTTTATTATTCATGCTAGAATTGTATTGACCGGAAACTTAAATACATGTGTGGATACATAAACAAATACCGTGTCCCTAGTGAGCCTCTACTAGACTAGCTCGTTGATCAAAAGATGGTTAAGGTTTCCTAACCATAGACATGTGTTGTCACTTGATAACGGGATCACATCATTAGGAGAATGATGTGATGGACAAGACCCATCCATTAGCTTAGCATATGATCGTTCAGTTTATTGCTACTGCTTTCTTAAATGTCAAATACATATTCCTTTGACCATGAGATCATGCAACTCCCGGATACCGGAGGAATACCTTGTGTGCTATCAAACATCACAACGTAACTGGGTGATCATAAAGGTGCTCTACAGGTATCTCCGAAGGTGTCTGTTGAGTTGGCGTGAATTGAGATTGGGATTTGTCACTTCGTATGATGGAGAGGTATCTCTGGGCCCTCTCAGTAATACAGCATCACAATAAGCTTGCAAGCAAAGTGACTAAGGAGTTAATTACAAGATGATGTATTACAGAACGAGTAAAGAGACCTGCCGGTAACGAGATTGAACTAGGTATGAAGATACCGATGATCGAATCTCGGGCAAGTAACATACCGAAGGACAAAGGGAACTACGTATTTGTCATAAAGGTTCGACCGATAAAGATCTTCGTAGAATATGTAGGAACCAATATGGGCATCCAGATCCCGCTATTGGTTATTGACCGGAGAAGTGTCTCGGTCATGTCTACATCATTCTCGAACACGTAGGGTACGCACACTTAACGTTCGTTGACGATATAGTATTATATGAGTTATGTATGTTGGTGACCGAATGTTGTTCGGAGTCCCGGATGAGATCACGGACATGACGAGTAGCTCCGAAATGGTCCGGAGGTAAAGATTGATATATGGGATAATAGTGTTTGGTCTCCGGAAGGGTTCCGGAATTCACCGGAAGGGGTTTCGAATGTTTCCCGAAATGTTCTGGTGTGAAAACACTTTATTTGGGCCAAGGGGTAAAGCCCACGGGGCTTTAGGAAGGTGCAAAAGGAAGTTTTGTGGAGGCTAGGGGCCAGACGCCAGGGACCCTAGCGTTTGGGCCAGACGCCGAGGACCCTGGCGTCTGGTCCTGGAGTCTGAGAAGGACTCTTGCGCCTTGTATGCCAAACCGACTTTGAGGATGCTCTCTCTCCAAGAAACGACCCCAGGGCTCAACATATAAATAGAGAGGCAGGGCTAGCACCCGGAACACATCAAGATTCACCAAGCCGTGTGCCGGCAACCCCGCCCCCTCTAGTTTATCCTCCGTCATAGTTTCCATTGTGCTTGGCGAAGCCCTGCGGAGATTGTTTTTCACCACCACCGTCACCACGCCGCGTGCTGCCGGAACTCATCTACTACTTCGCCTCTCTTGCTGGATTGAGAAGGCGAGGACGTCATCGAGCTGAACGTGTGCTGAGCGCGGAGGTGCCGTATGTTCGGTACTTGATCGGGACGGATCATGAAGGTGTACAACTACATCAACCGCGTTGATAAACGCTTCTGCTTAGCGATCTACAAGGGTATGTAGATGCTCTCCCCCTCTCATAGCTATGCATCTCCATGTATAGATCTTGCATGTGTGTAGAAATTTTTTGTTTTCCATGCAACGTTCCCCAACACCTTGCTGGAAAAAGATTGTTGGATTGCCAAAATTAATTATTTTCTCTCGTCTGACAATAAATGTCCAACACTTGGTGCACCTCCGATGCTCCCACATCATTTGCCCTGAAAAACATTAGTCTGTCATCTGCGTATAGTAAGTAGTTAACTGGTGGCGCCGAGGAAGCCACTTGTAAGCCACGAAGATTAGATGACTCTTATCTTCATTGTAGGAGGCACAAAAGGTCCTCTGCCGCTAACAAAACAAATAGCGAGAGATCGGGTCCCCTGTCGGATCCCACGGGTTGGCTTGAATTCCTGCAATTTCTTTCCATTGAACAAGACTGAGAACTTAAATGAGGTTATCATGCTCATTACAATACCAACCCACCTATATGTGAAGCCAAGTTTCAACATTATTTCTTGGAGATAGTCCCATTCTGATACGTCCATTTTGCATGATGCTTTTATGTTGATATTTATTGCATTATGGGCTGTTATTACACATTATATCACAATACTTATGCCTTTTCTCTCTTAATTTACAAGGTTTACATGAAGAGGGAGAATGCCGGAAGCTGGAATTCTGGACTGGAAAAGGAGCAAATATTAGAGACCTATGTTGCACAACTCCAAAAGTCCTGAAACTTCACGGAGAGTCATTTTGGAATTAATAAAAAATATTGGGCAAAGAAAGCACCAGAGGGGGGCCACCTGCCATCCACAAGGGTGGAGGGCGCGCCCTCCGGTCTTGTGGGCCCCCTGGTAGTCCCCCGACGCCCATCTTCTGATGTATGGTGTCTTTTGCCCTGAAAAAAATAAGAAGGAAGCTTTCGGGACGAAGCGCCGCCGTCTCGAAGCGGAACTTGGGCAGAACCAATATAGGGCTACGGCGGAGCTGTTCTGCCAGAGAAACTTCCCACCGGGAGGGGGAAATCATCGCCATCGTCATCACCAACGATCCTATCATTGAGAGGGGGTCAATCTCCACCAACATCTTCACCAGCACCATCTCCTCTCAAACCCTAGTTCATCTCTTGTATCCGATCTTTGTCTCAGGACCTCAGATTGGTACCTGTGGGTTGCTAGTAGTGTTGATTACTCCTTGTAGTTGATGCTAGTTGGTTTATTCGGTGGAAGATCATATGTTCAGATCCTTAATGCTATTCAATGCTCCTCAGATTATGAACATGAATATACTTTGTGAGTAGTTATGTTTGTTCCTGAGGACATGGGAGATGTCTTGTTATAAGTAATCATGTGAATTTGGTATTCGTTCGATATTTTGATGAGATGTATGTTGTCTTTCCTCTAGTGGTGTTATGTGAACGTCGACTACATGACACTTCACCATGATTTGGGCCTAGGGGAAGGCAGTGGGAAGTAATAAGTAGATGATGGGTTGCTAGAGTGATAGAAGCTTAAACCTTAGTTTATTGGATCCATATGTTTCATGCTATGGTTAGATTTATCTTAATTCTTCTTTCGTAGTTGCGGATGCTTGCGAGAGGGGTTAATCATAAGTGGGAGGCTTGTCCAAGGAAGGGCAGCACCCAAGCACCGGTCCACCCACATATCAAATTATCAAAGTAACGAACGCGAATCATATGAACATGATGAAAACTAGCTTGACAGTAATTCCCATGTGTCCTCGGGAGCGCTTTGCTTTATATAAGAGTTCGTCCATGCTTGTCCTTTGCTATAAAAAGGATTGGGCCACCTTGCTGCACCTTGTTTACTTTTGTTACTTGTTACCCGTTACGAATTATCTTACCACACAAATATCTGTTACCGATAATTTCAGTGCTTGCAGAGAATATCTTGCTGAAAACCGCTTGTCATTTCCTTCTGCTCCTCGTTGGGTTCGGCACTCTTACTTATCGAAAGGACTACGATAGATCCCCTATACTTGTGGGTCATCAAGACTCTTTTTTGGCGCCGTTGTCGGGGAGTGAAGCGCCTTTGGTAAGTGGAATTTGGTAAGGAAACATTTATATAGTGTGCTGAAATTTACTGTCACTTGTTACTATGGAAAATAATCCTTTGAGGGGCTTGTTCGGGGTATCTTCACCTCGACCGAAAGAGCAAAGAGTTGCTCCTCAACCTACTGCACCTACTGAAAATATTTATTACAAAATTCCTTCGGGTATGATAGAGAAACTGCTAGCTCATCCTTACACAGGAGATGGAACATTACATCCTGATATGCATCTAATCTATGTGGATGAAGTTTGTGGATTATTTAAGCTTGCAGGTATGCCCGAGGATGTTGTCAAGAAGAAGGTCTTCCCTTTATCTTTGAAGGGAAAGGCATTGACATGGTATAGGC
This sequence comes from Thinopyrum elongatum, assembly GCA_011799875.1. Classification (NCBI taxonomy): domain Eukaryota; kingdom Viridiplantae; phylum Streptophyta; class Magnoliopsida; order Poales; family Poaceae; genus Thinopyrum; species Thinopyrum elongatum. The sequence continues at coordinate 461,755,878 of CM022303.1, forward strand.
TATGTGATGATATTGGATCATGGAACTACAACCGATTGAAATTGGAATTTCATCAGAAGTTTTATCCTATGCATCTGGTTCATCATGATCGGAATTATATATATAATTTTTGGCCTCGTGAAGGAGAAAGTATCGCTCAATCTTGGGGGAGGCTTAAGTCAATGTTATATTCATGCCCCAATCATGAGCTCTCAAGAGAAATTATTATTCAAAAAATTTATGCTCGGCTTTCTCATAATGATCGATCCATGCTCGATACTTCTTGTACTGGTTCTTTTATGAAGAAGACTATTGAATTCAAATGGGATTTATTGGAAAGAATTAAACGCAACTCTGAAGATTGGGAACTCGACGAAGGTAAGGAGTCAGGTATAAACCTTAAGTTTGATTGTGTTAAATCTTTTATGGATACTGATGCTTTTCGTGATTTTAGCACTAAATATGGACTTGACTCTAAGATAGTAGTTTCTTTCTGTGAATCATTTGCTACTCATGTTGATCTCCCTAAGGAGAAGTGGTTTAAATATCATCCTCCCATTGAAGCTAAAATAGTTGAACCTATTAAAGTTGAAGAAGAAACTATTACTTATAATGTTGATCCTATTGTTCCTACTGCTTATATTGAGAAACCACCTTTTCCTGTTAGAATAAAGGATCATGCTAAAGATTCAACTGTGGTTCGTAAGAGTTATACTAGAACACCTACACCCCCTGAACAAATTAAAGTTGAACCTATTATTGCTATGGTTAAAGATCTCTTGGTTGATAATATTGATGGGCATGTTATTTATTTCTGTGATGAAGCTGCTAGAATTGCTAAACCCGATAGTAAAGATAAACATAGACCTGTTGTTGGCATGCCTGTTGTCTCGGTTAAAATAGGAGATCATTGTTATCATGGCTTATGTGATGTGGGTGCTAGTGTGAGTGCAATTCCTTTTACTTTATATAAAGAAATTATGAATGATATTGCACCTGCTGAGATAGAAGATATTGATGTTACTATTAAGCTTGCCAATAGAGATACTATTTCACCAATTGGGATTGTTAGAGATGTTGAAGTCTTGTGTGGGAAAATAAAATACCCTACTGATTTTCTTGTTCTTGCTTCCCCACAAGATGACCTTTGTCCCATTATATTTGGTAGACCTTTCTTGAATACTGTTAATGCTAAGATAGATTGCGAGAAAGATATTGTTACTATCGGTTTAGGGGATATGTCTCATGATTTTAATTTCTCTAAATTTCATAGACAATCCCATGATAAAGAATTGCCTAGTAAGGACGAAATTATTGGTCTTGCTTCTATTGCCGTGCCTCCTACTGATCCTTTAGAACAATATTTGCTAGACCATGAAAATGATATGTTTATGAATGAAAGAAGGGAAATAGATGAAATATTCTTTAGTCAAGGGCCTATTTTGAAACACAACTTGCCTGTTGAAATCCTTGGGGATCCTCCTCCACCCAAGGGAGATCCCGTGTTTGAGCTTAAACAATTACCTGATACTTTGAAATATGCTTATCTTGATGAAAAGAAGATATATCCTATTATTATTAGTGCTAACCTTTCAGAGCATGAAGAAAAGAAATTATTAAAAACTCTAAAGAAGCACCGTGCCGCTATTGGATATACTCTTGATGATCTTAAGGGCATTAGTCCCACTCTATGTCAGCACAAAATTAATTTGGAGCCTGATGCTAAACCAGTTGTTGATCACCAACGACGGTTAAATCCTAAGATGAAAGAAGTGGTAAGAAATGAAATACTAAAGCTCCTGGAGGCAGGTATAATTTATCCTATTGCTGATAGTAAGTGGGTAAGTCCTGTTCATTGTGTCCCTAAGAAGGGAGGTACTACTGTTGTCCCTAATGATAAGAATGAATTGATTCCACAAAGAATTGTTACAGGTTATAGAATGGTAATTGATTTTCACAAATTAAATAAAGCTACTAGGAAAGATCATTACCCTCTACCTTTTATTGATCAAATGCTAGAAAGACTATCCAAACATACACATTTTTGCTTCCTAGATGGTTATTCTGGTTTTTCTCAAATATCGGTGTTAAAAGATGATCAGGAAAAGACCACTTTTACTTGCCCTTTCGATACCTTTGCTTATAGACGTATGCCTTTTGGTTTATGCAATGCACCTGCTACCTTTCAAAGATGTATGACTGCTATATTCTCTGATTTTTGTGAAAAGATTGTTGAGGTTTTCATGGATGATTTCTCCGTTTATGGAACTTCTTTTGATGATTGCTTAAGCAACCTTGAGCGAGTTTTGCAGAGATGTGAAGAAACTAATCTTGTCTTGAATTGGGAGAAGTGCCACTTTATGGTTAATGAAGGTATTGTCTTGGGGCATAAAATTTCTGAAAGAGGTATTGAAGTTGATAAAGCTAAAGTAGATGCTATTGAAAAGATGCCGTGTCCTAAAGATATCAAAGGTATAAGAAGTTTCCTTGGTCATGCTGGTTTCTATAGGAGGTTTATTAAAGACTTCTCTAAAATTTCTAGGCCTCTCACTAATCTCTTGCAAAAAGATGTTCCTTTTGTTTTTTATGATGATTGTGTAGAAGCATTTGAAATACTTAAGAAAGCCTTGATCTCTGCACCTATTGTTTAGCCACCTGATTGGAATTTACCCTTTGAAATTATGTGTGATGCTAGTGATTATGCTGATGGTGTTGTTCTAGGTCAAAGAGTTGATAAGAAACTGAATGTTATTCATTATGCTAGTAAAACTCTAGACAGTGCCCAGAGAAATTATGCTACTACTGAAAACAAATTTTTAGCAGTTGTCTTTGCTTGTGATAAGTTCAGATCTTATATTGTTGATTCCAAAGTAACTGTTCACACTGATCATGCTGCTATTAAATATCTTATGGAAAAGAAAGATGCTAAACCTAGACTTATTAGATGGGTTCTCTTGTTACAAGAATTTGATTTGCATATCTGAGAACCCCGTTGCAGACAACTTGTCTAGGTTAGAAAATGTTCTTGATGACCCACTGCCTATTGATGATAGCTTTACTGATGAACAATTAGCTGTCATAAATGCTTCTCGTAATACTCCATGGTATGCTGATTATGCTAATTACATTATTGCTAAATTTATACCACCTAGTTTCACATACCAGCAAAAGAAAAGTTTTTCTATGAATTAAGACATTACTTTTGGGATGACCCACGCCTTTATAAAGAAGGAGTAGATGATGTTATTAGACGTTGTGTACCTGAGCATGAACAGGAACAGATCCTACGCAAGTGCCACTCCGAGTCTTACGGAGGACATCACGCTGGAGATAGAACTGCACATAAGGTATTCCAATCCGGTTTTTATTGGCCTACTCTCTTAAAGGATGCTCGTAAGTTTGTCTTGTCTTGTGATGAATGCCAGAGAATTGGTAATATTAGTAGACGTCAGGAAATGCCTATGAATTATTCACTTGTTATTGAACCATTTGATGTTTGGGGCTTTGATTATATGGGACCTTTTCCTTCCTCTAATGGGTATACACATATTTTAGTTGCTGTTGATTACGTTACTAAGTGGGTAGAAGCTATTCCAACCAGTAGTGTTGATCATAACACTTCTATTAAAATGCTTAAAGAAGTTATTTTTCCGAGGTTTGGAGTCCCTAGATATTTAATGACTGATGGTGGTTCACATTTTATTCATGGTGCTTTTCATAAATTGCTTGCTAAGTATGATGTTAACCATAGAATTGCATCTCCATATCATCCTTAGTCTAGTGGTCAAGTAGAATTGAGCAATAGAGAGATTAAATTGATTTTGCAAAAGACTGTTAATAGATCTAGAAAGAATTGGTCTAAGAAACTTGATGATGCATTATGGGCTTATAGAACTACTTATAAAAACCCTATGGGTATGTCTCCGTATAAAATGGTTTATGGAAAGGCTTGTCACTTACCTCTTGAACTAGAACATAAGGCATATTGGGCTATTAAAGAGCTCAATTATGATTTCAAACTTGCCGGTGAGAAGAGGTTATTTGACATAAGCTCGCTTGATGAATGGAGAACCCAATCCTATGAGAATGCCAAGTTGTTTAAAGAAAAAGTTAGAAGATGGCATGACAAAAGGATACAAAAGCATGAGTTTAATGTAGGTGATCATGTTTTGCTATACAACTCTCATTTAAGATTTTTTGCAGGAAAGCTTCTCTCTAAATGGGAAGGTCCTTACATTATCGAGGAGGTTTATCGTTCCGGTGCCATAAAAATCAACAACGCCGAAGGTACAAACCCGAAGGTGGTAAATGGTCAAAGAATCAAACATTATATCTCAGGTACTCCCATAAATGTTGAGACCAATATAATTGACACCGTAACACCGGAGGAGTACATAAGGGACACTTTCCAGATTGTTTCAGACTCCGAAAAGGAATAGGTATGTGGTATGGTAAGTAAACCGACTCCAAAACGTTTCCAATGATAATTTTTCTCCGTTTTGGAATATTTAAAAAATTAGGAAAATTAAAAGTAGTCCGAAAGAGACACGAGGCGACCACAAGGGTGGAGGGCGCGCGCCCTACCCCCCTGGGCGCGCCCCCCTACCTTGTGGCCACCTCATGTGCCCTTCGGACTCCGTTTTCTTGCACAATACTTCTTTTAGTCAGTAAAAATTCATTATATAGTATCCCGAAGGTTTTGACCACAGTACCACAACAAAATCTCCTGTTTTCGTTTTGAGCTGTTTTCTGCCAGAGTTTTCAAGGCCAGACATCATGTCTTCCTCCTTCTTCAACAATGTGGACGACGATGCTTGGCTAATGAAGATGGAGATGAAGAAAGAAGAACTTGGGGAAACCAACGAGGGTGATAAGATCAAGAAGGCCGCAGAAGATCAAGTTCCGGCAGCAGAAGAAGAAGATCTCCTTCAACCATATTACAATCATCTTACCCCTATTGAAATTGAAGCTTTTAAGATCATTGAATTAGTTCGAGTGCAAAACAAATATCTCACTCGTGAAAATATTTTGTTGCAAGAGCATATCATTACCCTCCAGAGCATCATCCATAGATTGGAGTATCTCCTGGGCTCGAAGTGTGGCACTACTACATCAACAACCCCAACATCACCACCTCCGAAGAAAGAGACATAAATACATGGGTATGGGCACTCCCCTTGGCAACTGCCAAGCTTGGGGGAGGTGCCCCGGTATCGTATCACACTATCACACTTTTACCTTTATCGTTTTTCTTAGTTCAATCCATTTGGTTATATCTTGATCTAGTAGAATAAAGTTTTAGTATGATCTAGCTTTGAGTTTTGTTTCGATCTCTATCTATGTAATCGAGTCCGTGTGTTATATATAATAAAGAGTAGTTTTGAGTTGAGGGCTTTGCTTTCTTGCTATGATCTTGAGGGAATTAAATAAAAGAAAGGAATAAAAAGATTATATAATGATCTTATGGAGAGTAATGACTTCACATATAAAGAGTATGATGAATAAATTTGTTGAGAGTTGACAAACATAGTTTTGGTCATTGTTGCAGTTAATAGGAAGTAATAAAGAAAGGGAGGTTTCACATATAAATATACTATCTTGGACATCTTTTGTAATTGTGAGCACTCATTAAAATATGACATGCTAAAAAGTTGATGTTGGACAAGGAAGACAACATAATGGGTTATGTTTTCTTATATCCGAATAGAAGTTATATTGTCATGGATCCTCCAACATGTTGAGCTTGCTTTTCCCTCTTATGCTAGCCAAATTCTTTGCACCAAGTAGAGATACTACTTGTGCATCCAAATATCCCTTAAACCCAGTTTTGCCATGAGAGTCCACCATACCTACCTATGGATTGAGTAAGATCCTTCAAGTAAGTTGTCATCGGTGCAAGCAATAAAAATTGCTCTCTAAATATGTGTGATCTATTAGTGTGAAGAAAATAAGCTTTATACGAACTTGTGATATGGAAGAAATAAAAGCGATGGACTGCATAATAAAGTTCTTTATCACAAGCGGCAATATAAAGTGACGTTCTTTTGCACTAAGATTTTGTGCATCCAACCATAAAAGCACATGACAACCTGTGCTTCCCTCTGCGAAGGGCCTATCTTTTACTTTTATCTTCTACCCTTATACAAGAGTCATGGTGATCTTCACCTTTCCTTTTTACACTTTTTCCTTTGGCAAGCACTATGTGTTGGAGAGATCTGGATATATATATCCACTCGGATGTAGGTTATCATAAAGTATTATTGTTGACATTACCCTTGAGGTAAAAGGATGGGAGGCGAAACAATAAGCCCCTTTCTTTCTCTGTGTCCGATTGAAGCTTTGAACCCATAAGTATCGCGTGAGTATTAGCAATTGTGAAAGACTAAATGATAGTTGAGTATGCGGACTTGCTGAAAAGCTCTTATATTGACTCTTTCCAATGTTATGATAAATTGCAATTGCTTCCATGACTGAGATCATAGTTTGTTAGTTTTCAATAAAGTTTCTGATTCATACTTTACATTGTGAATGAATTGTTACTTGAGCATAAGAAGTTATATGACAATATATGTTGCTGTTCTAAAGATGATCATGATGCCCTCATGTTCGTATTTTATTTTATCAACACCTCTATCTCTAAACATGTGGACATATTTTTCGATTTCGGCTATCGCTTGAGGACAAGCGAGGTCTAAGCTTGGGGGAGTTGATACGTCCATTTTGCATCATGCTTTTATGTTGATATTTATTGCATTATGGGCTGTTATTACACATTATATCACAATACTTTTGCCTTTTCTCTCTTAATTTACAAGGTTTACATGAAGAGGGAGAATGCCGGAAGCTGGAATTCTGGACTGGAAAAGGAGCAAATATTAGAGACCTATGCTGCACAACTCCAAAAGTCCTGAAACTTCACGGAGAGTCATTTTGGAATTAATAAAAAATATTGGGCGAAGAAAGCACCAGAGGGGGCCACCTGCCATCCACAAGGGTGGAGGGCGTGCCCTCCGGTCTTGTGGGCCCCCTGGCAGTCCCCCGACGCCCATCTTCTGATATATGGTGTCTTTTGCCCTGAAAAAAATAAGAAGGAAGCTTTCGGGACGAAGCGCCGCCGTCTCGAGGCGGAACTTGGGCAGAACCAATCTAGGGCTCCGGCGGAGCTGTTCTGCCAGAGAAACTTCCCTCCGGGAGGGGGAAATCATCGCCATCGTCATCACCAACAATCCTCTCATCGAGAGGGGGGCAATCTCCACCAACATCTTCACCAGCACCATCTCCTCTCAAACCCTAGTTCATCTCTTGTATCCGATATTTGTCTCAGAACCTCAGATTGGTACCTGTGGGTTGCTAGTAGTGTTGATTACTCCTTGGAGTTGATGCTAGTTGGTTTATTCGGTGGAAGATCATATGTTCAGATCCTTAATGCTATTCAATGCTCCTCTAATTATGAACATGAATATGCTTTGTGAGTAGTTATGTTTGTTCCTGAGGACATGGGAGAAGTCTTGTTATAAGTAATCATGTGAATTTGGTATTCGTTCGATATTTTGATGAGATGTATATTGTCTTTCCTCTAGTGGTGTTATGTGAACGTCGACTACATGACACTTCACCATGATTTGGGCCTAGGGGAAGGCATTGGGAAGTAATAAGTAGATGATGGGTTGCTAGAGTGACAGAAGCTTAAACCCTAGTTTATTGGATCCATATGTTTCATGCTATGGTTAGATTTATCTTAATTCTTCTTTCGTAGTTGCGGATGCTTGCGAGAGGGGTTAATCATAAGTGGGAGGCTTGTCCAAGGAAGGGCAGCACCCAAGCACCGGTCCACCCACATATCAAATTATCAAAGTAACGAACGCGAATCATATGAGCATGATGAAAACTAGCTTGACAGTAATTCCCATGTGTCCTCGGGAGCGCTTTGCTTTATATAAGAGTTCGTCCAGGCTTGTCCTTTGCTATAAAAATGATTGGGCCACCTTGCTGCACCTTGTTTACTTTTGTTACTTGTTACCCGTTACGAATTATCTTACCACACAAATATCTGTTACCGATAATTTCAGTGCTTGCAGAGAATATCTTGCTGAAAACCACTTGTCATTTCCTTCTGTTCCTCGTTGGGTTCGACACTCTTACTTATCGAAAGGACTACGATAGATCCTCTATACTTGTGGGTCATCACATTCCACTTGATCATACTTCATCATGTCTAGCCTTCAGTGCACAATGTTGGTTTTTCTTTGCCTTGTTTCTTTTCATGAAGCGAAGACATTTATACACAATAATTATGTTGTCAGTAATTAACCTCCCTTAAAAAAAATACCGACTGCTCATCTGAAATAACATCTGGTAATACTATCTTTGAGAAATTGGAGACGATCTTAGATGCAATCTTGTAGCGGACATTAGACAAACTTATAGGGCGGAACCCGGATAACAATGTTGGATTCTTTACCTTTGGAATCAGGACTAGCAAGGTGTCATTAATGCATTCCACTGACTTCGTTCCCTCCACGATCCTATGTACCACTTTAGTTACCTCTTCACCACATACCTCCTGATGGCGTTGAAAAAGTGAGCCGAAAAACTAGCTGGACCTGACGCCTTAATGGGAAACATCTGAAACAAAGCTTGCTTGACCTTGTATTGGTTGTATGGTGCATTTGGACTATCGTTAAAGCAGAACTGTGTTGAGAACATGTTCTATGTTCTACGCCCCTTCTGACGTTAAGAGATTAGCATAAAAAATTGTTGCTGTCGCTTCCATCTCATCTTTGTCCTTTGTCACACGACTGTCCGGTAACTGCAGAGATTCAATTTGGTTTTTTGCTTCTTTGGCGGCCTGCTCTAAAATGGAAAAAGTAAGCATGTTATCACCATGGGCAAGTGATACGTCTTCAACATATCTATAATTTTTGATTGTTACATGCTATTATATTATCTGTTTTGGATGTTTTATATGCATTAATATGCTATTTTATATTATTTTTTGGACTAACTTATTAACCTAGAGTCCAGTGCCAGTTTCTGTTTTTTCCTTATTTTTGAGTTTTACAGAAAAAGAATACCAAACGGAATAAAACTTTCGCGATGATTTTTCTTGGACTAGAAGACACACGTAGAACTTGGAGAGGAAGGCAGAAGAGTCACGAGGGCTCCACAAGCCCTCAGGGCGCGCCCCCTGGCTTGTGGGCCCCATGGGAGTCCTCCAACCCTAATCTTTGGCCTATAAATTTAGAAATATTCCCAAACCACCAGAAGCGTCCACCAAAAATACTTTTCCGCCGCTGTAACCTTCTGTACCCGTGAGATCCCATCTTGGGGCCTTTTCTGGCATCCTGCCGGAGGGGGATTCGATCACGGAGGGCTTCTACATCAACTCTAGCTATTGCCCTTCCGATGAAGCGTGAGTAGTTTACCACAGACCTACGGGTCCATAGCTAGTAGCTAGATGGCTTCTTCTCTCTCTTTGATCCTCAATACCATGTTCTCCTCGTTGTTCTTGGAGATCTATCCGATGTAATATTCTTTTGCGGTGTGTTTGTCGAGATCCGATAAATTGTGGATTTATGATCAGTTTATCTATGAATATTATTTGAATCTTCTCTGAATTCTTATATGCATGATTTGATATCTTTGTATTTCTCTTCGAATTATCGGTTTGGTTTGGCCAACTAGATTGGTTCTTCTTGCAATGGGAGAGGTGCTTAGTTTTGGGTTCAATCTTGCGGTGTCCTCACCCAGTGACAGTAGGGGTAGTGAGGCACGTATTGTATTGTTGCCATCAAGGGTAAAAAGATGGGGTTTTCATCATATTGCTTGAGTTTATCCCTCTACATCATGTCATCTTACTTAAGGCGTTACTCTGTTCTTATGAACTTAATACTCTAAATGCATGCTGGATAGCGGTCGATGTGTGGAGTAATAGTAGTAGATGCAGAATCGTTTCAGTCTACTTGACACGGACGTGATGCCTATATTCATAATCATTGCTTTGGATATCATCATAACTTTGCGCTTTTCTATCAATTGCTCGACAGTAATTTGTTCACCCACCGTATTATTTGCCTTCAAGAGAGAAGCCTCTAGTGAAACCTATGGCCCCCGGGTCTATTTTCCATCATATATTTTCAGATCTATAAACCAAAAAACCCAAAAATACCTTGCTGCAGTTTATTTACTTTTATTTTGTTTTATGTTTTAGTAAGCTTTTATATCTATTTTTATCAGATCTCACCTTTGCAAAGTGACCGTGAAGGGATTAACAACCCCTTTATCGCGTTGGGTGCAAGTGTTTGATTGTTTGTGCAGGTGCATAGATTGGAGACTTGCGTGTATCTCCTACTGGATTGATACCTTGGTTCTTAACTGAGGGAAATACTTATCTCTACTTTGCTGCATCACCCTTTCCTCTTCAAGGAAAAAACCAACGCAAGCTGAAGAAGTAGCAGGAAGAATTTCTGGCGCCGTTGCCGGGGAGATCTACATCAAGCCTACCAAGTACCCACCATAAAATCTCATCTATTGCATTACATTATTTGCCATTTTCCTCTCGTTTTCCTCTCCCCCACTTCTAAAACGATTTCAGAAAAACACAAAAAGATTTGCCTTTTTTATTCGCCCTTTTTCCGTTCATCTTTTCGTTTACTTTTCGTTTGCTCGTTTGCTAGATCGGTTTCTTGCCATCATGTCTGAATCTGGGGAGTTTATCGTTGAAAAAGATAGCAATAATCTTGATGAAAGTTTTAATGATTTTGCCAATAATGATCCTCATGGAGAAGAACCTACTATTATCCATACTAAAAAACTCTGTGTAGGTAGCGGTAATATTATTGGAAAAGGGGTTATTCAAGATTTCTTTACTTGTGCCGGTACTTTACCTATGCTTGGAGGGTCAATTCTGAATAAAACAATTAGCCTTGCAGATGCAATATCTTTGCTTATAGTTGAATTTGAAAGACAATTTGTTCACATGCATCCTTGCATACAAAGGCTTTTACTAGAATTCTCCGATATTCATGATCCTTTCGTTAAGCGTGTCACCACTATATCTCTAGCTCATGAGTTTAGGTTTATCATGAAAGAGGCCGGTGAAATATTTGCTCATTATAATATTAATGGTGGTTGTCCTCCTATAGAAGAGATCCTTTTTAAACAAGAAGAAACTAGGAGATTACAATCTCCGGATTATGCTGCTTACAATGAAAACCTAAGAAAGAAAGTCCCTACCGATGTTTTGATTGATAAAATTTCTGAGCTCAATGATAATTTTGCTATACAAAATAATGGATTAGGGTTTGTGCTTAGGGATAGGCTTAGGGTTTTTAATCAAAGGAACGTTTACAATGAAGAAATAATTATCAAATACAAAGGGCCGAAGGAGGAACCAATTCCTCCCAAACTTGATCTTATAGATCCATACCCTATCAAATTTAGCCCCTTTGATTATTTTTGTTTGCCAGAAAGAAAGCTTGCTGCCGAAAGGAGGGAATATGAGATGAGCATGGATGATCTCCCTCACTTCTATTACAATACCTAGATCTATGTTTTATGCCTAGCTAGGGGCGTTAAACAATAACGCTTGTTGGGAGGCAACCCAATTTTATTTTTATGTTTTTTGTTTTTGGTTATGTTTTTCAATAAATACACATTATTACCTCTGTAGTAATTGTGTTTTGGTGTTTTAATTAGTGTTTGAGCCAAGTAAGACCTTTGGGATGGCTTACGGTGATAGTTGATTTGATCTTGCTGAAAAATAGAAACTTTTGCGTCCAGTAACAGAATTGTTTAAATTCACTGGAGCGTGTAAAAACCCTGAATTGTTTACACAAGATTGATATACAAATTGCCTCTGTTTTCCTAATTTTTCAGAATTTTTGGAGTTACAGAAGTATGAGAAAAATTCAGATCTTCGCAGACTGTTCTGTTTTTGACAGATACTGTTTTCTATGTGTTGTTTGCTTATTTTGATGAATCTATGGGTAGTATCAGGGGGTCTGAACCATGGAGAAGTTGGAATACAGTAGATATTACACCAATATAAATAAAGAATGAGTTCACAACAGTACCAAAAGTGGTGATTTATTTTCTTATACTAACGGATCTCATGAGTTTTCTGTTGAGTTTTGTGTTGTGAAGTTTTCAAATTTTGGGTAAAGATTTGATGGACTATGGAATAAGGAGTGGCAAGAGCCTAAGCTTGGGGATGCCCAAGGCACCCCAAGGTAATATTCAAGGACAACCAAGCATCTAAGCTTGGGGATGCCCCGGATGGCATCCCCTCTTTCGTCTTCGTCTATCGGTAAATTTACTTGAGGCTATATTTTTATTCAGCACATGATATCTATTTTGCTTGGAGCGTCTTATATGATATGAGTCTTTGCTTTTTAGTTTGCCACAATCATCCTTGCTGTACACACCTTTTGAGAGGGACACGCATGAATCGTGAATTTATTAGAATACTCTATGTGCTTCACTTATATCTTATGAGCTAGGCAATTTTGCTCTAGTGCTTCACTTATATCTTTTTAGAGCACGGCGGTGGCTTTATTTTATAGAAATTATTAAACTCTCATGCTTCACTTATATTATTTTGAGAGTCTCTCTAAACAGCATGGTAATTTGCTTAGGTTATGAATTTAGTCCTAATATGATGGGCATCCAAGAGGGATATAATAAAAACATTCATATAAAGAGCGTTGAATACTATGAGAAGTTTGATTCCTTATGATTGTTTTGAGATATAAAGATGGTGATATTAGAGTCATGCTAGTGAGTAATCGTGGATTGGTAGAAATACTTGTGTTAAAGTTTGTGATTCCCGTAGCATGCACGTATGGTGAACCGTTATGTGATGAAGTCGGAGCATGATTTATTTATTGATTGTCTTCCTTATGAGTGGCGGTCGGGGACGAGCGATGGTCTTTTCCTACCAATCTATCCCCCTAGGAGCATGCGTGTAGTACTTTGTTTCGATAGCTAATAGACTTTTGCAATAAGTATGTGAGTTCTTTATGACCAATGTTGAGTCCATGGATTATACGCACTCTCACACCCTTCCACCATTGCTAGCCTCTCTAGTACCGCACAACTTTCGCCGGTGCACTACACCCACCATATACCCTTCCTCAAAACAGCCACCATACCTACCTATTATGGCATTTCCATAGCCATTTCGAGATATATTGCCATGCAACTTCCACCGTTCCGTTTATTATGACACGCTCCATCATTGTCATATTGCTTTGCATGATCATGTAGTTGACATAGTATTTGTGGCAAGGCCATCGTTCATATTTTTTATACATGTCTCTCTTGATCATTGCACATCCCGGTACACCGCCGGAGGCATTCATATAGAGTCATATTTTTGTTCTAGTATCGAGTTGTAATTCTTGAGTTATAAGTAAATAAAAGTGTGATGATCATCATTATTAGAGCATTGTCCCATGTGAGGAAAGGATGATGGAAGCTATGATTTCCTCACAAGTTGGGATGAGTCTCCGGACTTTACAAAAAAATAAAAGAGGCAAAAAGAATCCCAAAAAAAAAGAGAGAAAAGAAAAAAAATGAGAGAAAAGAGAGAAGGGGCAATGCTACTATCCTTTTACCACACTTGTGCTTCAAAGTAGCACCATGATCTTCATGATAGATAGTCTCCTATGTTGTCACTTTCATATACTAGTGGGAAATTTTCATTATAGAACTTGGCTTGTATATTCCAATGATGGGCTTCCTCAAATTGCCCTAGGTCTTCGTGAGCAAGCGAGTTGGATGCATACCCACTTAGTTTCTTTTTGAGCTTTCATAAACTTATAGCTCTAGTGCATCCGTTGCATGGCAATCCCTACTCACTCACATTGATATCTATTGATGGGCATCTCCATAGCCCGTTGATACGCCTAGTTGATGTGAGACTATCTCCTTCTTTTTGTCTTCTCCACAAACACCATACTCTATTCCACCTATAGTGTTATATCCATGGCTCACGCTCATGTATTGCGTGAAAGTTGAAAAAGTTTGAGAACATCAAAAGTATGAAACAATTGCTTGGCTTGTCATCGGGGTTGTGCATGATTTAATACTTTGTGTGATGAAGATGGAGCATAGCCAGACTATATGATTTTGTAGGGATAACTTTCTTTGGCCATGTTATTTTGAGAAGACATGATTGCTTTATTAGTATGCTTGAAGTATTATTGTTTTTATGTCAATATTAAACTTTTTTTTGAATCTTATGGATCTGAATATTCATGCCGCAATAAAGAAATTTACATGGATAAATATGTTAGGTAGCATTCCACATAAAAATTCTGTTTTTATCATTTACCTACTCGAGGATGAGCAGGAATTAAGCTTGGGGATGCTTGATACGTCTACAACGTATCTATAATTTTTGATTGTTCCATGCTATTATATTATCTGTTTTGGATGTTTTATATGCACTAATATGCTATTTTATATTATTTTTGGGACTAACTTATTAACTTAGAGTCCAGTGCCAATTTCTGTTTTTTCCTTATTTTTGAGTTTTACAGAAAAGGAATACCAAACGGAATAAAACTTTCGCGATGATTTTTCTTGGACCAGAAGACACATGTAGGACTTGAAGAGGAAGGCAAAAGAGTCCCGAGGGCTCCACAAGCCCTCAGGGCGCGCCCTAGGGGAGGTGCCCCTGGCTTGTGGGCCCCACGGGAGTCCTCCAACCCTAATCTTTGGCCTATAAATTCAAAAATATTCCCAAACCACCAGAAGCGTCCACCAAAAATACTTTTCGGCCGCCGTAACCTTCTGTACTCGTGAGATCCCATCTTGGGGCCTTTTCTGGCATCCTGCCGGAGGGGGATTCGATCATGGAGGGCTTCTACATCAACTCTATTGCCCTTCCGATGAAGCGTGAGTAGTTTACCACAGACCTACAGGTCCATAGCTAGTAGCTAGATGGCTTCTTCTCTCTCTTTGATCCTCAATACCATGTTCTCCTCGTTGTTCTTGGAGATCTATCCGATGTAATATTCTTTTGCGGTGTGTTTGTTGAGATCCGATGAATTGTGGATTTATGATCAGTTTATCTATTAATATTATTTGAATCTTCTCTGAGTTCTTATATGAATGATTTGATATCTTTGTATTTCTCTTCGAATTATCGGTTTGGTTTGGCCAACTAGATTGGTTCTTCTTGCAATGGGAGAGGTGCTTAGTTTTGGGTTTAATTAATCTTGCGGTGTCCTCACCCAGTGGCAGTAGGGGTAGCGAGGCATGTATTGTATTGTTGCCATCAAGGGTAAAAAGATGGGGTTTTCATCATATTGCTTGAGTTTATCCCTCTACATCATGCCATCTTACTTAAGGCGTTACTCCGTTCTTATGAACTTAATACTCTAGATGCATGCTGGATAGCGGTCGATGTGTGGAGTAATAGTAGTAGATGCAGAATCGTTTCGGTCTACTTGACACGGATGTGATGCCTATATTCATAATCATTGCCTTGGATATCATCATAACTTTGCGCTTTTCTATCAATTGCTCGACAGTAATTTGTTCACCCACCGTATTATTTGCCTTCAAGAGAGAAGCCTCTAGTGAAACCTATGGCCCCCTGGTCTATTTTCCATCATATATTTTCAGATCTATAAACCAAAAAACCCAAAAATACCTTGCGGCAATTTATTTACTTTTATTTTGTTTTACGTTTTAGTAAGCTTTTATATCTATCTTTATCAGATCTCACCTTTGCAAGTGACCGTGAAGGGATTGACAACCCCTTTATCGCGTTGGGTGCAAGTGTTTGATTGTTTGTGTAGGTGCATAGATTGGAGACTTGTGTGTATCTCCTACTGGATTGATACCTTGATTCTTAACTGAGGGAAATACTTATCTCTACTTTGCTGCATCACCCTTTCCTCTTCAAGGGAAAAACCAACGCAAGCTCAAGAAGTAGCAGCTAGCAACTTCAATCCCACCTGCTGTCGCAATAATATCTCTTCTCGATGGAAGAGCTCCACCAGCCTGTCAGCGTCGTTTGTCTCTGCATGCGTCGGACCAGATCTCCCTTGGGATCACGCGCAAGGTCTGCAACTCCTTCAACTGTCCTATCTCCACCCCGAACGCAGCCAAAGTGGACGCAGTCCCAATTTATCAAGTCGCCCACAACTTGTTTAGGCTGGTCACAATGGAAAGTATCATATACTTGTATCATGCATATGATACTAGTGTATGATACTACCTCCGTAATGTATAATATCATAGCTTGGTACCATATTGGCATTATTTATTGTCATGCATGACACATACTAGTACATCTTTTAATGTGATACGGTATTATATCATGATACTCAATCCTCTCTCTCCTCATTTAATTGTGTGTCACCTCAACAAAAATGCCTAGTTGGCATGCATGATACTCCCATTGTGACCAACCTTAGTTTATTCGTGAGTCCTGCCACCGATCCGGCTGCAAGCTCATTCCAGCCGATCCCCACAAATTTCAGCAGCTCGAGGTCATGCTCCCACATCAGTTCACATTTAAAAGCCCTAGGCCCCACTCTTCATGCATGAACGTTGTCTAGCCTCAGGAAAAGTGGCGCATGATCGGACATTGCTCTTGTCCGGTGTTCTAGTATTGCATGCGGATTGCACCTTGCCGGCAAGGCTACACATCTATCTAGCCAGACTCGTGTGAACGTGTCGTCGGTGATTTTTTTCTCAAATGTCCACTTGTTATCTTTGTATCCAATATCAACAAGGCCACATGTATCAATAGCATCCCTAAAAGCATCCATCTTAGCTTGACTTCGGTTTCCAATTCCATCGTGCTCGTGGGCTTGCAATACTTCGTTAAAATCTCCTATCATTGCCCAAGGGAGGTTGCTCACTCCTACCATCCCCCGCAACATATTCCATGTCTTGTACCTTTCTAGAACTTGGGCTTCCCCGTAGACAAAGGATACTCTACTTTTTGTGTCACTAAAATCATCAACAGTCACATCAATGTGGTACTTAGAGTAGCCAATAACTTCAACCTTTATTGCGTCATTCCAAAAAATTCCTAGCCCACCACTTCTACCAGAACTACTAACAACATAGCTCTTATTAAAACCTAACGTACCATTGCTTTGTTTCAAGGATACACAGGATGGAGGGGGCAAATTGCTTTGTCATATCACGAAGCTCATGAACTGTCATGGTTTTTCCTGCCCGCGGCAGTTCCAGCATAGAAGACTCATTGAGCTAGGCGCAACCCCACTTGGGAGCATGCCAAACGTGCATTGTTCTGTTTGTTCCACTAGTGTTCTTTCCGTTCCCTTTATCTGAGGCTACCGGAATAGGCTTGTTTCTCTCCGGCTCTTGCTTCGAGGAAGGGCTAGGAGGCAATACTGGCGGTGGTAGAGCCAGTACATTTTCCCCACTGCTAGAGGTAGAGGCGGAGCCCCTGGGAGGACAAAATCCGGATTGATAACTTGGACACCCCCTTCCGCGGTTATTATCAACATCGTCCATAGTTGCATCCGGTAGTTATTCTTCTGGATCAGTTTGTTTCTAGTCCAATCAGCGTGCTCAGACTGTCTAGAGCCTCGCATGCACCCCCTCCTTGGCGTCCTTTGTCGCGGGAGCCTCCCGCACATCTGCCTGCTCCTGGTCCCCGTCCAACGCCTCTAAACCACTCAGCGCGCAGGTTTTTGAAGACCAACACCGAAGGAGGGTGAATGCCATTGTTGCACTCCTTGTACATATGTCCTAGATGACCGCAAACTGCACATCAGTCCCGCCCAATGCGTCTTACTCGTTTCGTTCATTCGTCGGTCGTTCGCTGATGTGTTCATTCGAATTCTTTTTCTGTTTTCTTTTGTTTTTTGTTTGGCTTTCTAATTTCTTCTCCGGATTTATTTGGTTTTAATTTTTTTTGTCGTTATACTATGATTTTTTTTGTTTCTCTTTCATTTTTCTTTGGTTTCTTTCATGGTTTTCATCGGTTTTTATTTTTATTTTTTTCTTGGTTTGCAACATTTTTCTTTGTTTATTTATCGGTTTTCACTATTTTTCATTCTTTTTTGCACTTGTTTCTTCGGTTCATCTTTTTTCTTTTGTTTCTTTTTAGGTTTTCATTGTCCTTTACATTTTATTTGTCTCTTTCGGTTTTCATCTACATTTTTTGTATATGTCAAGAACATTTTTCTAATAAATGTTTAACATTTTTCAAATACAAGTTTAACATTTTTTTAATACATGTTCAACATTTTTTATAGACATTTTTAAAATGCTTGATTAACATTTTTGAAATACAAGATTAATATGTTTCGAATACAAGGTCAACATTATTTCTATACACATTTTAACATTTTCAAATACTTGATTAACATTTTTCAAATACAAGATTAACATGTTTTTAATACATGGTCAACATTTTGTCTATACACATTTAACATTTTCCAAAGCTTGATTAATATTTTTCAAATACTCCCTCCGTGAAGAAATATAAGAGCGTTTAGATCACTAGTGTTTAGTGATCTAAACCTCTTATATTTCTTTACAGAGGGAGTACTTGTTTACTTTTTTCAATTGCTGATTAACATTTTCTAAATACATGATCACCTTTTTTCACACATATTGTATATTTTTTGTATACATTTTTCATTCACATGAGAAACATTTGTTTATACACATTTAACATTTTTCAAATGCTTGGTTAATTTATTTTGAATACATGGTCAACATCTTTTCTATACACATTTTTAACATTTTTTGAAATGTTTTTTTAACATTTTTCAAATACAAGACTAACATTTCTTTAATACATGGTCAATATTTTTCTCTATACACATTTTAAAATTTTCAGATGCTTAATTAACATTTTTCAAATACAAGTTTGATTTTTTTAATAAATGGTCAACATTTTTTCTGTACACATTTAACTTATTTCAAATGCTTGATTAACATTTTTCATATACTTGTTTAACTTCTTTTTAAATGCTTGATTAACACTTTTTAAATACATGGTCAACTTCTTTCACACACATTGTATGCTTTTTGTATACACGAGAAATATTTTTCTTTATACGCATTTAACATTTTTCAAATGCTTGGTTAAAATTATTTAAATGTTGTATGTACAATGTTTTTTATAATATGTTTATTTGGAATATGTGGAAGCATAGTTGAAAGTAAAGAAAAAGGAAAAAACAAAAACAAAAACGTGAAAAAAACAACAAAACGAGGCCGTGGCCTCCCGCGCTTGGGCCGGCTCGTTTAGGGAGCAGCCTGACGCAGCAGCATGTTAGGCCTCGCTGTAAGCGAGATATAGCGCTGCCCAAACGCTGACGCAACATCAGTCTGTAGCATTCTTCCGTGCAATTCAGTCCGTAAGTGTAGCATTATTGGTCCACACTCCACAGCCACCCACTTTTCTTTCCTCTTTGCTCCCCTTCGTCCTCCAGTCCACGACGACCACCATTGCGCGGAAACTACCACCATGCCGCATGACCGCGAAGCCCCGGTCTCCCCTACCATTCCATCCCACCACCCGTCTCATTCCCCTCCTCCGTCCGCCCGCCTAACACGGCGCAAGGAGGGAGAGAGAGAGAGAGAGAGAGAGAGAGAGAGAGAACCCTCTTCAAACCCTAGGTAAGCTCCCGCCTCCCCTGCTCGGACCTGTTGCAGTCCTCGCCGCTCCGTCTTAAGATTCTGCGGTCTGATCCTGTGCGAGCTTAGCTCTGGGCGTGTGATTTTGCGGCGAGCTGGTGGCTTCTGCGCACTGCTGCGTGAAGAGCGTGATCGTCGTACTGTAGTCTCTCTAGTGCTCGCGGCTTTCTGTTCTGTCTGTCGTCAATTTTGTTTTTATCCAGTTTGAGCATCCAATTTAGGCTCTGTTCCCGTGGCTGTAGAGGTTGCGGGCTTGGGTTTGGGGTTGCCAAGTGTTAGGCGGAACCGTGGGTGTGTAGAGGGCTGATTTCAGCGAGGCTTAATTTGGCATTTTAACGTTACTCTGCTATACTTTTGTCTGTCGCAGCAGCAATTGGGAACAATCTATCTAATTATTCTATAGGGTGACTCTACGGACACGGACGATTGTTTTGTTCTTATATCTATACTGTGTCTTTGGTTGTGGCCAAATTGGATGCCCATGGAAATTGAGCTATGTTGGAAAACATTTGCATCTATTTGTATGGTATTCAATTATACTCGCTGCCTAGTTACCTTTAGCAGGCTGGCAAACTTTAACACCTAGTAGTTTGACGGTATACCAAGGAATCAGAGTACCCTATATTTCATCCCTCGTGATTTTGTTTCTACCCGTCGAAATCTCTGAATCACCATTTATCATTTTATTTGGTAATCTGGTTGACAGTATTTAAGCTACGTCGCTGGACATTTCTGTCAGATGTACCAAGGGATTGTTATCTTTTTGATGTAGAGAGTTCTTGTTTGTTGCTCTTACTTATACTTGATATTCGACAGGGAACTCAATGTATGCAAATTCCACACCTTGAAGAACTGATCTAGCACTCTTAGCTGCTAACTGTTGGCCTGGTGGAGATAATGATGGAAAGAGAGGACAGATATGTGAGGTCAATTTCTTACACCCCCCTGCTGTTTGAAAATTTTCCATAGAATAATGGTTTGTTCAATTTGCATCCTCCAACTCTTTGTTATTGCAAGTTAGCAATGCTACACATGAATTTTGAGGAATTAACGCAACACATGTGAATAATAGTGTGATAGTTCCTTGAGTAAACAAGACTACATGGAACTTTGGTGCCTCTACTTTCATCATACAATGGTTTGATTGGTCCCTCTACCTCAAAATGGGTCAGCGAAATTCTCTGCCGCTAAAACCACACTTAAAGCTACACATTTCCTCTCTCTTGCGAACAGAAGTAACACAATTTTGTCTGGCGTTATGTAAAGAATGAACCACTTAAAAAAGCTTCATGTTTTGACTGTTCTGAGTGTTCTGTTTGGCTTGATGATATGTGCAGATTTCAGGACTGGAGATCAGAGCAATCTGTTAACTCGGAGAACACAGTTTCACCACGCAGACATAGTGTATTTAGATCACTTAAAGAAAGAACTGGTGGATTATTTGCATCCCTTGGAAACTTTTTCCATTTTAAAACCTTGAAGAGATCGATGCTGGAAGACCGGAAGTCCACGCAAAATGTTTTTCACCCTCAAGGACCATTCCTGCAAAGATGGAACAAGATATTTGTGTTATCATGTATTTTCGCTGTCTCTGTGGACCCATTGTTCCTCTATATCCCGGTTATCAATGATAAACATCCTTGCTGGTATTTGGATAGGAAGATGGAAATCACAGCAAGTGTCCTGCGCTCTTTCACAGATATATTTTATATACTCCATATCATATTCCAGTTTCGGACAGGCTTTATCACGTCTTCCTCTACAAATTTTGGTAGAGGTGTATTGGTCAAGGATAGATATGCTATCTCAAAGCGGTATCTGTCAACATATTTTCTGATTGATGTCTGTGCTGTTTTACCCCTCCCTCAGGTACTATGCTATCTACTTGGTTAGGCTTAGCATGAAACATTTGATCACATCATAGCAAATGCTTCTTTACATTTAAGATCATATACTATTTTATATGGGAATTTTATTCATGTAGATGTGTGCCTGGTAGTCCGTGCATGAGAGCTATGTAAAAATAGTTTTTCACCTGTTTCAAGAGTTATACTGTGTAAAAGTAGTTTTTTTTGCCTGTTTCAAGAGTTGTACTTACGCTGTACCAGTTCACATATTGGAGTGTTGGTTGAGATGAATATAGATTATGATGATGTTATCATTCTATTCGGTGAATTTTCTGTAATTTGCAGTTCCCGTAGTGCAGTAAATATACACCTTTTTACTATTATGTCCTGAAGTCAAGCATGTAACCTTGATCAACTTCTGTTACCAGGTGGTCGTTTTGATCATTCTACCTACTCTTCAGAGCTCAGAGTTCATGAAAGCTAAAAACGTCTTGATGCTTATAGTTATATGCCAATATGTACCTCGGCTATTCCGAATAAGGCCATTATATCTTCAAATCACTAGATCTGCTGGGATCATTACAGAGACAGCATGGGCTGGTGCTGCTTTCAATCTAATAATTTACATGCTTGCTAGCCATGTAAGTGCTCTGTTCATTAAGTTCTGTATTGTGAAAACTGTAACAATGTAAGCCGGATGTTCATTTTGCAACATGATAGTGATAACACGTGCAGTTTCATGTACGGTAAGAAATTATCTGGATTAAAAAGTATGTGCCTAAGTTCGGCATGCGATTTTCAATTAACTTTGTCGATCGGGCAGCACAGTATGTCAGTTGTACAGCTCAATTGCTTCCCCTTCTCCTTTTTTATAATTGTGCATAACATCCACCTTGGTCTCCTATCTGTGTGAAAATTATACTTGGCACTGTAGTATTGGAAAGTTAACATAATTAGTAAATTTTCCTTGAAGGATAGGGTATAAATGACTAAAAGATACGTGTGGCTTTGGTGCAGTTCCTTTCCTTTATCGACCCTGATGGTACTTCTCATATTTGTACATGCTCTAATTTTGAGCATGACCTTTTAGTACCAATTTATACTGTATATAAGTCGTAAAATTGTCTTTGTTTATTTGCTGCATGTTGTTTCGAACAACTAGTCACCAAAGCAAGGTGTATCCAGTACTTCTTTCAGTTAAAAGTATCCTTTGCGTGAAAAAAGCCTACTGCATCAAATTTTATTTCTCCAGATTTATCACTCTACAGGGTGCAAAAACTGACCCTTTTTAGCATGATTTTGCTGTATCTGAGGGGTACTCTTTCATTGTTCAGTCTTTGCCAATCTTAAGAGGGAAATGCTGGGGGCTAGGTGCTTTGTTTGGATGGTTGGCCCATTTATCTTTTTCCAGGGGTAGCCCCTAAAGTAAGGTTGGAATCCATTGACCGCTGCTTGCCACCAATCCACTAAATTATCGAAGTTTTGTGGGGCACATGGCGACACAGTTCAACTAGTTGAGGATTCTAGACCATACCTTCTCTACAAATAAGCATGGCATGCTCATGTTGCCATCTCCTGCTCTAGACTGCACAGGGGGCCAGCACTGCTGATGTGTCCATGTAAAGAGTTTGCAGTTGTTATTCCCACCTTACAAATAAGGTTCGCGCAGTGTGTAGACGAGCTTGCTGATGCTACTAATGAAGGGCGTGAGGCTAACTATATGGTAGTCTGTTATTATGATTCAGTGTAAATACGTCATTAAAATGTTCAAAACATTTAAGGATTTTTTTACCTAGAGGCTGGTTGTAAATAATGCTGCAAATGTTTATGCAAGGCTGCAAGAGCAGCCACCCCCTAGGAATAGTCTCGTAAGAATTGTAAAATATTTTGGGCACACTTGGAAGATGTGAGTTTTACCCAATTCCGATGGAAATGAATTATTTTCCGCAAAATTGGTGAAAATCCGTTGTACCAAACATGCCCTTGATAAGATCTGCACCCCGTCGAGATATATTCTAGCACATATGTACCAATTTCTTAATAGTGTTGCTAAGGGGTATTTTTACACTGGTTTCCACTTTCTACAGTCTATTCAAATATTTTCTAATAGTATTGGTTTATCATACAAGTCTTATATAATACAGTATTATCTTATAATTTTTTAACTTGCTATTATTGTTATTTTCAATGGTCAATTACTTGAGTTTGTATATTCTAGGTCATGCCAATGTCTGAAGTGACATCTGTTATTAAGTGAAGGTGGTATGTAGCATTTTAGGTTGATTTGTATGTCATCATCTAGTTATATATTAAGCATAATGGACTACTTTTCAGAAGTGTAAATGTGCAATGCAACTAAGCCTAGATGGCTCAATGTTTACCGGTAATCTTTAATTGCTGCAGGTCCTTGGAGCAGTTTGGTACTTGCTTTCTATTCAACGCAAAGATGCCTGCTGGAGACAGAAATGTAGTCTTAATGTACACTGTAATCCTGCATATCTGTACTGTGGGAATGGTGATACAAATGCAGGAAATGCTTTCTTACAGACTGTTTGCATTCCCAGTATACGCAAAGACAATCTTCCAGACCAACTCTTTGGAATCTATGTGCCAGCTATTAAGAATGTTTCGCAATCAACAAATTTCTTCGCGAAATTATTTTACTGTGTCTGGTGGGGTCTGCAAAATCTCAGGTTTGCCTAAAAACGAAACCGCACTACATAAATATATTTAGATTGTATAACACTTATATATCTGTCTTGGTCTATTTAATGCAGTTCGCTTGGACAAAACCTAAAAACAAGCACTAATGCTTCGGAGAATTTGTTTGCAGTTTTTGTCTCAATATCCGGCTTAGTTATGTTTTCACTTCTGATCGGAAATGTGCAGGTAATAATATGTGTCACTGATAGCTAGGAAAATTCTTATTCATTTTCTATATTTTAGTTCAGAATTGAGGATATCTTTTAAATAATAAATACTCCCTCCGTAAAGAAATATAAGAGCGTTTAGATCACTAAAGTAGTAAATATAGAGGGAGTAATAAATATTGTCCTTGAAAGTTATTGCATCAATAGAACTTGCATCGGGAACAGAAACATGTGTTATGATTCTGATACCTCCATGATCATTTGGAGATCTTAAGTGCTAGACTGGTGCTAAAATGCATTCCACGCCAGAAGAAATATTCGTTATTGAATTACATAAAGCCAAAGAACTGTCCAACTGATCTTGAGAAAGATGAATTCGTCTTGTGCTACCGGCTGTGACTTGTGAATACTGCCGTCATACAGTTACAGTCGTGGAACTACGCCACGCGCTATACCATCGTGACTTATGAGATAAACAAATATAGTCTTGGCACGAAAATGGTTGATCTTTCCAAATAAGTATAGCAAGAAGTTAATTTCTTATTTTCAAAATATATATATGAAGAGGTTAATTTCTCAAGTTGTGTGACAAGTAATACAAAGATTGTTTCAGTTTCTCTCTGATATTGAAATATCAATTATGTCGTTCTTTGCTGACAGGTGACTCCTGTGCTATTTGGGTAGCTAATTCATGCTCTACGTGCTTACTGTTTTCGTTTGTCCCTTTTTGCGACTTTCACAGACCTATTTGCAGTCAGCCACTCTGAGAATAGAAGAAACGAGAGTGAAAAGCCGCGACACAGATCAATGGATGTCATATCGGCTTCTTCCTAATAACCTCAAGGAGCGAATACGACGTTATGAACAATATAGATGGCAAGAGACAAGCGGGGTTGATGAAGAGCACCTCCTGACGAACCTCCCCAAGGATCTTAGAAGGGCTATAAAACGACATCTTTGTTTATCACTTCTCAAGAGGGTATGTTCTTACAATATACTCCCTCCGTAAAGAAATATAAGAGCGTTTAGATCACTAAAGTGGTGATCTAAATGCTCTTATATTTCTTTACAGAGGGAGTACAAGTTTCTGATTGCAGAGTAACTTGCTGCGCTGGCAATAAATACTTCTGTTAGTCCCAATTTTGAGGAAGTTTTCAAACAATCAGTTAATCAAGCAAACAATCCGACTATATAGACCCAGTAATAAAATCATGGATAATCCATATTGCTTCCTGTTGCACTTTACTTTTTCCAAACAAGTGTATCGCTTGAGCTGTAATTGTTAATTGTTAATCCCAGGATGAACCAGTTTTGGAAAATATGCTGGTCAAATAAACAGTTGAGTTATTTTTACACCAAATCATCTGAGTTTTGACTTATGAATGATTTGTATTGGTTCCTGTTGGGGTTGCATCTTTTTAGAAAGGTATCCAGCTGGATACGGTCATGCAGTGCCATGGTCCAGCTTTTGTTTCTAATCTGTGCATCTGAAGTATTGCCCATTTATTCATGTGTGATCAGTACTGTGGATTTACATGACCCTGTAAAGTTTACTAGCACCCTAACAACTAGCATGCTGTTTCTTTGGGAGACACTATTTGCGCACGTTTTTAAGGAGACCCTGGACTTCAAGGCAGCAACTTTTTGATGGTGATCTGATGTATTGGTCCAAATGTTGCTCTCTTGGTTACCCTGAATGTGTCTTCTTTCATTTTCAGGTTCCAATGTTTGAGAAAATGGATGATCAGCTCTTGAATGCCTTGTGCGACTGCCTAAAGCCTGTTTTGTACACAGAAGGTGGCTGCATCGTTCGTGAGGGGGATCCAGTAAATGAAATGTTCTTTATCACGAGAGGAAAGCTCATGAGCATGACGACAAACGGTGGAAAAACTGGCTTCTTCAACTCTGATGTTCTGAAAAGCGGAGATTTCTGCGGTGAGGAGCTTCTTACCTGGGCTCTTGATCCCAACTCAGCAACCAGTCTCCCCATCTCAACCAGGACAGTGAAGTCAATGTCTGAAGTCGAAGCTTTTGCTTTGATGGCTGAAGACCTGAAGTTTGTGGCAACACAGTTTCGACGGCTACACAGCAAACAGCTCCGGCACACCTTCAGGTTCTATTCGCAGCAGTGGAGAACCTGGGCCGCTTGTTTCATACAAGCAGCCTGGCACAGGCACTGCAGAAAGAAGATGGAAGATTCTCTGCGCGAGAAGGAGGAGAGGCTGCAACTCGCAATTGTGAACGACGGCTCCACCTCGCTCAGCTTCGGTGCGGCGATATACGCTTCACGTTTTGCTCGCAACATGATGCGGATCCTGAGGAGAAATGCCACCCGGAAGGCCTGGCTGCAGGAAAGGGTGCCTGCAAGGCTGTTGCAGAAGCCAGCAGAACCCAACTTTTCCGCAGAGGAGCAGTAGTTTGCATGAATGCCTTGATGGTGTTATTTTCTGCACGATTTGTGCGGTTGCATCGCTGATGTTGCTTACGGTTTTTGCTAGCGGTTCAAAGGCGAGCCGGGGGATCGCAGTAGTGTGACGATTGAATGGTGATATATTGCTACCTGGTCTAGACAGCAACACTAGATTTGCTTGTATATCACATATAGGTAATGGTGTGATTTGATTAGTAATCTGGTCTTCTGTGCATCATTTGTGCATGGCGAGTGCAGCCCAGTCCTCTCAGTGTTGCCATCCGAGGATGCAACATAGTCCCACTGTGTTAGTAGCTGATAAGTGTGTTTACCCCCAGATACAAGCTCGTGTGTGGACTTACATAACATAGAATTAAATGGATTCTTACATTATTTCCCTAGACATACGTGTTAATGTCTGATCCATTATGTTCAGCTTATGATATACGTATTCTGCAACTTAAAAGTTGATGTGCTTTGCTAAATTTAGGACAGAACCTTCTTTATTAAATAAAAGAGACAGAAAAGTGTGTGATCCAAATTCCAGTACTGTGTTGGGCTTTACGTTGCTATCGACCTTTGATACAACTCTTTCTCGTTGGTTTACTCATCTTTCATGAACTCTTATATATTGCGCTTTATACATACCCCCCTGCAGCCGTTTGAACTTTTGCCTCTGTTTTCATTATTTGAGCTCTTCTCATGTGTCTTGCCATGAACAGATAATCTGTAGGCTTGGGACGAACTTGAACCACCACGAGACACCATTAGTTTCATTTTCTATTTGGAATGCAAAGCTTCATAAACCTCATTAAGGGTGAGAGTATCACTGTCGTATATGACTGCATCTCTAAAATTGGTGTAAGAACTTGACAGTGAAAGCATCATTAAGCCTATATCTTCAGATGCGGATTTGGTGAACATGGTTCCACGTGCACCCTTTATAAATAGTAGATTCAAAAAAATACTAGAAAAATCAAAAAAATCTGAAACTTTTTTGTAATATACATAATCAACCTACTCACGTATGAAATTTCACGAAGAAATCACATCCGTGGTAATCTGGGCAAAAATGACAAAATCAAAGCTATATTAAAAAAACAATGTTTGATGAATAGTATGGTCCCAACTGTATTTGCTTCATTAAGAATACCATGGATGTCAATACATCATGAAACTTCACACGTGAGTAGAATGGTCGTCTAAGTTTCATATCCCAAAATTTGAGATTTTTTTAATTTTTCCAGCATTTTTTCTAATTTATTATTCATGTGGGTGCGCGTGGAACCATGTTCCCCTTTGTATTTTCGCATATCTTCTTCATTTTTATCATCCTTGCTACTAGATCAGATACAATTTCTTTAAATTATGTGATTTAAAACATTACCTCCCTTAGGATAATTGTGCAGGAATAGTTTTTGATTCAGATGCATCTTGATAGTAAAACATTTTGTCATGCATATCTCTTTCAGCTTCAACGATAGGGCAACAGTTGCTTTCTCGGTCAAGACTTTGTGCAAAATATTATTTTGCAAATGGCTTTGAATTTGTGACAAAGACTTACGGTCTTTTCTCTTCTTCTAATTAGTTCAATCATGTCTTTTTCCCGAATTCATCAAGTGTATCGTCATAATCGGCTTGTGCTAGCAACGGTCGTGTATTGACTTGTGGAAAAACCTTGTATTACGATCCAGCCATGGAAGGTTATACCTCATAGGGACCGTCAGTCGATTGATATGTGTACACAAAGTAGTGCAAGCTGGAAGAAAAAAAGTCTTTGACGAATTAATTTGCAATGCGAAATAATAAGAAATAGGTAGCACCTGGTAGCTCTCGGGACTTGACCGCCACAGGGATTGTACTAGTTCAGAGACTCATGGTTGATCTCCTCCGATCGATGTGTAGTGCTGGAACTCTCCTCAGGGTGGTCTGACGCCTGTCCTTCGGTTTGCCTTGGAAGTAGAAATGGCAATGAATAAAATGATCCAGAACTTGGCAACCATGAAGTACGGCCTTCTGTACTTCCTTTCGATCGAGTTTATAAGTCGGCATGGATTCTTAGGTCTTTAATTTAACTAAAAAACATGTGTAATATTCTTCAAAAAATTTATGTGTAGAAATTTCATTCGATAACGAATGTAAAGATATTTTTCTATGGCATATGACATGTGTAAATTGAAAACCTTAAAATACGTGCCTGCATTATAAACCTGACTAGACGGAGTACTGAATTTGGATCACAAATGCAGGACAAAACCGTCCAAATTGCAAGAGAGAGAGAAAACAGTCAAACTGTTGCTTGAATTTGCATTGCTGTTGTTCAATGTGCAGGGCTGGTTTCTTTCTATGGGTGCAATCGATACCTACTTGGATTTGTCATGAACTAGGCGCTAGTGTGCTGGATTTGAATTATCATCGTCCTGCAGAAGCTATGCGCAGTCACTGGTAGAAAACAGGGTACTAGTCGGGACTAATGCCTAAAACCTTTAGTCCCGCTTTGCTTACGAACCGGGACCAAAGGAGCTCCACATGGCCGCTATTGGGCGCCCAGGGAGGAGGACCTTTAGTCCCGGTTGGTAACGCCGACCAGGACTAAAAAATAGCCACGTGTTAGCAGCTCCCAGGCGCTGGTTTTTTTTTTGAAAGGGGGGTTTAGGTGTTTTGGAGGGTTAATTTATGTGTTTCATATTGTGTTAGCTATAACTACTACATATAGAAAGAAGTGACCTCTCTTTCTCCGTACTTGATTGACGGTAGCTACTACATATAGAGAGAACTCGACACTAGCTAGTAAGCAAATGAAGGAACCATTAATTACACAACATCGTGATCATGAACATATATAGAGAGAAGTGACATCTCTTTCTCCGTGCTTGGTCGAACAACAAATTTTCGTATATCTATCCGACGCTACTACATATATACAATATAACATCTCTCACGATCCCTGACATCATCTACCGAAAATCAGCTTGAATTTTCACATGGTATTCTCCGTCTTTATGTATGACGTGGTCAAGAAAGAATCCCACCAATTTCTCTTGAATTGCTCATATGTGATTATGTGGTAAGAGTTTGATGTGGAGCAAACCTCGAGACGAGGGTCAATCCGTTGTTGGCCCGATCTTTCACGGCACAAACCTCCATCGCAGCAAGAACTAGATACGGGTTTGCAAAGATGTTCACAAACCTCGCAAAAACAACACGTCAACCCCTCGCTCCGAAGGAATAACGTGGACGAACCGTATAGGTTCAGTTTGTAATCTCCTACGCGTCGTGTCGCAGGAGCTCA
Source organism: Thinopyrum elongatum (assembly GCA_011799875.1). Lineage (NCBI taxonomy): Eukaryota > Viridiplantae > Streptophyta > Magnoliopsida > Poales > Poaceae > Thinopyrum > Thinopyrum elongatum. Next base: position 461,785,920 of record CM022303.1, read on the forward strand.
TACGCCAGTAGAGATTTTTGACAAGATTTCTTAAAACTCGATAATGACCGTCGGCCGGAACACACACTGTGTCTAATTCATAATAACACAACCTCCCCTTTGCAAACGACCCTTGGTGCCTTTATATATAGGCTTACAACTCACGACCAAATCTTAAAGATCCCGGACTCACGCGTACCTAAGTGATCATCTAAAACCCACTTAAAACTAACATAACTGAAACCGATTAGAATTTGTTGGCGTACATCTTCACGGTGGAACCCATGGGTCAGTAGCATTAGGAATTAATCCTCTACGTGCACAAACTTTGCCTTGACCGTATGGAACATGGTCTCCCTTTTTAATGCCATCTTGTGGTCGTTCCTTCTCAAAGTAATAACCGGTCAGATCTCCCTGACATTTTTGTTGGTGTTCAAACGGACTTGATCTATCTCTAGTCACATCAAGCAAATAACAAGACAAAAAGTCATTTGCCTTATCCCCTTGAGAATCTCCCAAAAAATAGGATTCTTTTAGTGCATCTATAGCTTGCAAACCGAACGGTCCAAAATATTTGTACGTGTATGCACTATCTCTTGGAAACACATATAGTTTCTTCGTCGCCTTCATCTGATCTAAATTGATGCATAGAGGTTGAGATGTAGTGCCGTCGGACAAGACCATACTTGGCTTTGTGAACCATGTGGCATGCTTCGCGGTAACAACAAATAATTCTTTTTCATCATCGTAACTTAGACGAAAATACCTTGAAACAACCACAACTATATCATCATTAAGAATAGTAGCAGTAGACTTGGCCTTATCAGAGTTTATCCCGCATCTGCCACATCTAATTTAAAGAAGGGGATCAATACATATATATGAATGAAACTCAACACAATTGATGGTAATAAAATAAAATTATAAATATTGTTTACGTACTTCAAATTGTTTGTCAGAGTAGCCCCGCTCAGAGGTCGAGTGGCACATGGACTCGCAAACGTAGTATCCACATAAACCAGTCCCTGGTGCCTGCCACAAGCACTTTATGAGAATAAAGTTCAATCAAACTGATAATCAAGCATGGCAATGGTATTGATGAAACTAGAATCAATAAGAGATGCGCGGAACTAGCTAGTACTATTTACTTTGGGGTGCGTAAATCGCAGCTCGTTCCTCAGACCCGGAATCATTCTGGTGAACTTTTTCCAAACCCTACCAGACAAAGAAAATGATTATTTGATATCAGGAAATGAACGAAAGTTGCCGATATGGTGCGATAATGATTGAACTTACTTCTGGAGCATTGCAGTCATGTCCTCATAATCCTTGGGATCTTTACGTCTCGAGTCTAAGACAGTTACTACTGCCCCATCAAGCTTAACGGATAGCAGAATAAAGTGGAACCTGCGCACGCATAACTCATCAATTACATTACTTAACCTCGAGTAAGCGAAACCGAATATGCACAAGACAGTAACACTCACTTGAAGTTGTAAGGAAAGAGTATTTCCCCTTTGTTTTGATGTCGAAGGAACGATTGTAGCAAGTTTTTCTCAGTATCTTCGACTCTATTTTTTACCGACCATTCATTTACAGTATTTGGGCTAATGAATCCAATGTCATAGATTTGTCTTTTCTTGCATTCGACGATCTTCAATCTGCATAATATAGTGAGGATAATTATATATACATGCAATGAACGAGCTGAGCTAGAAACTTAATTATAGAAGTAATACTTACAGACAGTAGCAAGTCATGAGTTGTTTGTCGAGGGCCTGTTGATTGAATAACTGAAATAATTTCACAAATTCAACAGGCATCAGGTCGACTCCAATGAGGTCGTGCTCATCTTTAATTCTCAGCATCAAACTATCGGTCTCATTCTTCCTGCAGCTTTTCAAGTACCACTCATGCAATTTTCGCATCATCGTTGTTAGAGGAGGATGATCAGGTTTGACGAGAGGCTTCCCGTGCTCGTATCTAAAGATCTCTACTGCCTCTAACGTTTCAAACTGTATATTATCGCCCACGTAATCACTAAGATTGGTACCGGGCAGTAGCCCCGGATGATTAGCGATATCGCTAGACACCTTGAGCGGGGGGCACGATTGTTTCTCCTGTTCACTGAGGCACCTTGAGCGGGGGACAGAAGCCTGCTCTTTAGTCCCGGTTCCAGCCACCAACCAGGACTAAAGGGCAGCGCCAGGAGCGAGTCTCTTTGATGCTGGTTCGTGTCTGGAACCGGAACCAAATGGGTCAGACGAACCGGGATCAATAGCCCCCGAGGCCTGGCCGACGCCCTGGCCTCACGAACCGGGACTGATGCACTCATTGGTCCCGATTCGTAGGAGAGTCGGGATTAATGCTCTTTTCTAAACTGAACCAAAGTCCTGTTTTCTACTCGTGAGTCTCGACCTTTGGGGGGCACATCGGTCACCGACACGCGCGTTGGCAGGTTTCGTTTCCCCCTCGTTTCACGATCGTGGCAACGACACTGGGAGCGATCGACTGGCCGTCAATCTCACGATGACATGTCGTGACGAGCCGCGTGTGCACGTCCACATCCGGATGGACGACGTCGACCCTGCGAATCCAGCACCACATCCACATCTTATCCACTGATCGCGTCCGTTTCCAATCCGATTGCACCATCTATGCAGCAGACTCGCCAACATGGCAAACACACCACCATGCATGCATGGGAGACAAGCGCATGATCTCTTCCGTGCATGGTTGTGCTGCAGGAAAATGAGGCGCACCAAACTTGGCGCCCCCATTGCCTGCCTCGCGTAGCTGTCACCACATGGTCCTGTCCGGAAAGAGAGAAAATTGCGGACATGCGTAAATTGTTGAAGCTGCAAGGGATGTGTACAAGCACGACCTAACTAAAGGTGTATCCTATGATGCCTCATCTTCTTTTTCGTGTTTTATCTATACAAAGCGAGGTGCAAGCCCTTTTCACCATGGCGTCTCATCCGCTGCAAGCCTGCAACCAAAACCTGACTTAGTAGACGCTCGTGTCTCGTGGAACTAGAGGGCTGAAGCCTGAAGGTGAGAGCATACCATAGAACCAACGACACCCTTCATTCGGACATGCACGACAGGCTTCGTCAATCTACCATCCTACCCAAGGAAATACATACTCCCTTCTTTCGCAAAAAAAGAAAAATACATACATTTGAATGTTTGAATATATGGTGTATTGATTTCCTTACAAGTTAACTATTTGAATGTTTGATCAATACATTATAGAATTATTCGTAAAAAAATACATTATAGAATAAAATAATAACATATATAGGTAAGATGTCAAGATCCCACTAATTTCGCCTGGGAATTTAGTTAGAAACCTATACAAGTCTTTTTGTGGCAAAATGACAAAGGGCTATGTATTGGAGCCAGCCAACCCTTATAGCATCGACCCTTGAAGAAACAAAAAATTACACACAACTCTTTGAAGAAACCAATCTCCTGACTTGACGAGAGTATTTAGGGCATCTTTAACGGCGACCCACAAATTTCCTCCCGCATCCGTCCGTGGACAGGGGAGGGGGACCAGTCCGCGGGCATGGATGCGGGAAGCCGCCATCCAATGCTTCCCGCATACATCCGACGAACAATTCGAACTAACCGAACGAAGTCCATTCAAACAAGGCCGGATTTCAGATAAAGCCGGATTTCGTATAAACATGACAGATTTGATTACATTTCGGACATACTACAACTAAAAGCGGTGCTCGTTCAGCTCTGGAGGTATAATCATTGTTGATAAAATCGTTAACTGGTAGCTGCTCGGTTGGCTGATGAGTAGGGGATTAATAGGCTAATCGACATGTTAATGGGTCATTTAATCATTTAATTGGCTGATTTCTCAGTTTATCGGCTACTCAGTGATCCTACTAGGAGGGATTAATCGGCAAGTTAACTAGTTATCGGACGAATTCTTGAACAAGGGTTATAATTAATTAACCAAATCTATGATCGCCGACGCCCGTTCCCAGTGTCCGGCCATGAGCTCCGCCTCCGGAGCCCTAGGAAGTGAAGCTTTCTGCCTCCACGTTGCCGCCAAGCGGCTAATCAGCCGACGATGTTGAGCCCACCAAGCTTGACTTCAATGAGAGGGGAGGAGCGGTGGTCTTCTTGGGACCCGAGCGGCTGTGACCTACCGTGCTCTACTCTTACTCGTTGCCGTCGGCGGCCGCAAACGTACCGACTTCATGGTCGTGGCGGCGGGGCGTGGCCTCGGCAGAGCCGGTGATGTCTTCCACCTCGTCGTCGGTCTTGCCCCACAACTCGTCCCCCGCCTCGTCAAACTCCTTCTAGGCGGCCTCCAGTTCCGCCTGGCGCTGGCGGTACCGCCAGCGGGCGAGGCGGATCTCGTGGGCGGAGGTGTAGGACTCAAGTAGCGCCGCCTAATCCGCCAGGTCAGCGTCCGGCACGATCGCCCTGTGGGCGGCGAGCTGCTCCTCCGCCTGTGGGTGCTCCTGGAGGAGTTGGTGGTTGTAGGAGGTGTCGGCCTGCGCCTCCCAGAACTGCTCCTCCCTCTCTTCCCGCACCATGGTCACGGGCCTCGCCAATGGTCATGGTACAATGCACCGGCGAGGGAGGGGGTTTTGATGGGCCAGGGTGGTCAGACGCGGGCTTGGCAGAGGCGCGACCGCCCGCAAAGCCCCCACATTTATCTCTGATTTACGGGAGAAAATGCGTCTGAACCACTTAACGGACCTATACAGACACACATTGAATGACACAAACTTCTGAACAGTATGGTCCGGAGCGTTTTGACGTCCGCGTTGGAGATGCTCTTAATCCCACCGTTCTACACATGCATAGCACTAGTCTACCATGCAAACACTACGACCATGTGATTTTTTTAATAGGAAAAAGATAGTGTAACATCATAATATAATCGGTTTCATGTATCACGAGTAACAAATGTGATAGGGTAGGTATGGGCATCTATAGCATCCCTTATCCTCTAGAAAAGCTATATTTTTATTTATCTAGCAGATCTGCAAAACTTAATGACCAGAAATATGATTTTGCCGATCCATCCAACCGTTTTTGAATTTATAACACTTTAATGCAAAACTTAAGAATTCAAGAACAGACAATTGATTCTCAAAAAAAAAAAAGAACAGACAATTCAAATACATACTTAATTTAATGGTTTAAACTTAACCATTCAAATTCAAGCACAACATACAGTCCACATGACTAAGAATTCAAATAAACATGATAAAATTACAAGAATCAAGTGCTATAAAGTCTCACATACTCAAGGATGAGATCTTCCCCAATGCAAATATAGTCATCGATGGTATCAGCCAAACATCTATAAGCAAGGACTCACACGGTTGATATAATCTTCAACAATGGGTTTGCACTCATAGTTACCCTTGCATTTTTTTTCCCAGTTCAAACCAAGGATCATGTTTCTCCATAGCTTTTACAATGGTGTTGCAGAGATCCCGATGCACCCGGAATCAACACCAAACATAGTAAGAGGGATATAACGTACTGCATCCGACATAAAATAATGCCTCACTAGACCATCATGACCGATGTCCCTATCTTGAAGAAATATCCTTCGGCCATATGAGAACCACGCCTCGGTCTCCTAAAATCATACTCCATAGCAACCACGGAGGCATCTGTGGTGACTTCGTCAATCTCAGGATAATATGACAACGCAGTCTCTCGAAGGTGCTCGTGCTTGCATTTATAGGGGTCAGTGTATATGGGTATATATGAGCATCTGTGTCTGTATTGTGTTGAAAAAAACTGACTCGCAATAAAAGAAAGTGATACGGTCGGTACCTCTTAACAAAAGAGAGGTAATATGGTAGGCATTATTTCACACAAAAGAACATGCGATATACACCCGCATTGCAACTTCACTAAACAGAATAATTCGGTCCCCCACACAGGGGCGAAATTGGGCCTGGGGCAACTGGGGCTGTAGCCCCAGGCGTGGCCCAACTAGCACGTATACATATAGTAGCAAGTAGTATTTAAGAATTTGGGATACAGAGAAGATTAGCCCCAGGCTTCACGCAGATGTACAAGGCTTCAGCCCATTAGCCCAACTCAAGTGGATCGATCAGAACAGAAAATCAATCGCGCAGCCAGAAAATCGATCGATCAGAACACGTTGACGTTTCGATCTGTCGCATGTTCGCCAAGAAAAAAAATCCCTCTCCAGATCGGCAACAAAGAAACCCTCGCCTCTCTCAAACGGAGCGCCCATGCGCTACACGGCCGTGTCGCCGCTGTCGTCATTCGTCAAGCCGCGATTCCCCGCCGCGCCGGCTGCCGGATCCGGCGTCCTGACCACCTGCCTCTAGTAATCTTCTTCTGGTCTTCTCGAACTATTGCTAAATTACAGTGCACGCACACTCTATCACACAGGTAATAACTAATCTGTAACTCTGTATCATCTAATTCTTTTCCCTAGTTTCTTTATATCAGGCAAACTCAGTGAATTGGTGGTGTTAAATTATAGTGCTTAGTCAGTTTTATTTCATTGTCGCCAGGAGATCAGAAATTCAAGATGAAGAGGACCCGTACAATTGAATCTTTTTTTCAATCAACATCCAACCAGCCTCCATCCAACAATACCAACACTGATGTATCACCTACAGAATGGGGCGACTACCTCGTGGACATCGTGTTAATGGTATAATATGTTCTCTTTTTGCAAAATTTCATATGAACAATTGATTTATTCTATGTCCACTGTCTTGATTTTATGTTTGCAGATCCGAGACCTTCTACTATTGCTGGTGAAGAAACGGTGGCCTCAAATTAAGCAAGTCTTCACTAATTTGGTACCAAACCATTTTTGCAATGATGCACTTTGTTAAACTATTTGTTTTATGGAATTTCCTCTCGTGATAATAATGAATTTATAGTTTGTTTTAAATGTGATTTTGTGGCATACTTATAACGCACATTGATGTGCGTGCTATTTGACGTTATATTTAGTCAGTTAGTTTTAGCCCTAGGCTTTGACAAATCCTGGTTCCGCCTCTGTTGGGGGCGTGCCCTGGGGGTAGGGCGCGCTCCCAGGCTTGTGGCCACCTGGTGGGTCCCCTCTGGTATCTTCTTCGCCCAATAATTTTTATATATTCCAAAACAATTCTCCGTAAATTTTCAGGACTTTTGGAGTTGTGCAGAATAGGTATATCAGATTTGCTATTTTCCGGTCCAGGATTCCAGCTGCCGGCATTCTCCCTCTTTGTGTAAACCTTGTAAAATAAGAGAGAAAAGGCATAAGTATTGCACCATAATGTGAAATAACAGCCCATAATGCAATAAATATCAACATAAAAGTATGATGCAAAATGGACATATCAACTTCCCCAAGCTTAGACCTCACTTGTCCTCAAGCGAAAGCCGAAATCGATAATCATGACCACATGTTTAGAGATAGAGGTGTCGATAAAATAAAATACGGACATGAGGGCATCATGATCATCTTTAGAGCAGCAGCATATATTGTCATATAATTTCTTATGCTAAAGTGACAATTCATTCACAAGGTAAAGTATGAATCAAAAACTTTATTGAAAACCAACAAACTATGATCTTGGTCATTGAAACAATTGTAATTTATCATAACATCGGAAAGAGTCAATGTAAGAGCTTTTGTCTAGCAAGTTCACATACTCAACCATCATTTAATCTTTCATAATTGCTAACACTCACGCGATACTTATGAAGTCAAAGTTTCAATCAAACACATAGGAAGATAGGGGCTTATAGTTTCGCCTCCCAACCATTTACCTCAAGGGTAATGTCAACAATAATAGTTTATGAACACCTACTTCTGAGTGGATATATATATATATATATATATGGATCTTCTCCAACATATAGTGCTTGCCAAAAGGAGAAAATATAAAAGAAAAGGTGAAGATCACCATGACTCTTGTATAAAGGTAGGAAGTAAAATAAAAGATAGACCCTTCACAGAGGGAAGCAGAGATTGTCATGCGCTTTTATGGTTGGATGCACAAATCTTAATGCAAAAGAACGTCACTTTATATTGCCGCTTGTGATAAAGAACTTTATTATGCAGTATGTCGCTCTTATTTCTTCCATATCACAAGTTCGTATAAAGCTTATTTTTCTCACACTAAAAGATCATACATATTTAGAGAGCAATTTTTATTGCTTGCACCGATGATAACTTACTTGAAGGATCTTACTCAATCCATGGGTAGGTATAGTGGACTCTCATGGCAAAACTGGGTTAAGGGATTTTACATGCACAAGTAGTATCTGTACTTGGTGCAAAAGATTTGGCTAGCAAAGGTTGAGAAGCAAACTCAATATGTTGGAGGATCCATGACAATATAACTTCTATTCGGATATAAGGAAAATAACCCATTATGTTGTCTTCCTTGTCCAACATCAACCTTTTAGCATATAATATTTTAATGAGTGCTCACAGTCATAAAAGATGTCCAAGATAGTGTATTTATATGTGAGACCTCTCTTTCTTTATTACTTCCTATTAATTGCAACAATGACCAAAACTATGTTTGTCAACGCCCAACAAGTTTCATGCGACATACTTCTTATATGTGAAGTCATCACTTCCCATAAGATTATTATATAATATTTTTATTTCTTTTATTTTCTTCTTTTCTCAAGATCAAAGCAAGAAAGCAAAGCCCTCTACTCAAAACTAATTTTTATTATATAACTCTCGGACTCGATTACATAGAGGGAACACAAAGCAAAACTCAAAGCTAGATCATACTAAAAAAACTTTATTCTACTAAACCAAGATATAACCAAAAGGATCGAACTAAGGAAAACGATAAAGGTCAGGATGTGATGATGATACGATACCGGGGCACCTCCCCCAAGCTTGGCACAAGCCAAGGGGAGTGACCATACCCATGTACTCAAGTTTCCTTCTTTGGAGGTGGTGATGATGGAGTTGATGATGTGGTGGGCTTGTCCTCCATCTTCCAAGGCATAGGCTCACTATCATAGAAGGATGAACGAGTCTCCTGAATCCTCAAATCTGCAGCCAAACTCATCCTCTTAAATCTATATTCATACTCGCAGTTCTGGTTTTGCAGGTCATAGATCTTGGCTTGGAGATGCTCGATTTTCTCATGAAGCTTGAAGATGGCCTTTCCAATCTCACTGGCATCCAGCTTGTGCTCATGGGTAAAGTCCGTGATCATGGAATGATTGGCGTTGAGTCCACGTTCCACCATCCCTTTGCACTTGAAAATTTCTTGCTCCACCGCTTTGACCCTGGACTCCACACTTCCGGTCCTCCTTGGCCCTTGAACATCACGGATGTGAAGCACCCCCTCACGCATCTCAATGGTTTGAGGGTGTTGCAGCACTTCCGCATGGTAGGGATTGATGACCTTCTCGAAGAACTTGTCCTTGGGGGCGCTTGGAGACGTCATGGCGATCTAGATCTGTGAGGAAAACAGCTCGAAACAAGAATAGAGGATATTGCCGTGGTACGGTGGTCAAAACCTTCGGGAAATTATATACTGAATTTTTAACGTGCAAAACAAGTATTCTGGGAGAAAACGGAGTTCAGAGGGCACACGAGGTGGCCACAAGCCTGGGAGGCGCGCCCAGGGGGTAGGGCGCGCCCCAACGGCTTGTCGCCTGCTCGTGCACTTTTCGGACTGCTTCTTATTTTTCTAATTTTTTAAATATTTCAAAACAGAGTAAAATTGCTTTTGGGAAAGTTTTGGAGTCGGTTTACTTACCGTATCACATACCTATTGCCTTTTAGGGCTCTGGAGCGTTCTAGAAAGTTTCCCTTATGTACTCTTCTGGCGTTATGGTATTAATAATATTGGTTTCAATATTTATGGGAGTACCTGGGATATAATGCTTGACTCTTTGCCCATTTACCACCTTCGGGTTGGTACCCTCGGCATTGCTGATTTTGATGGCACCGGAACGATAAACTTCCTCGATAATGTAAGGCCCTTCCCATTTATAGAGAAGTTTTCCTGCAAAAAATCTTAAACAAGAATTGTATAGCAAGACATGGTCACCTACATTAAATTCACGCTTTTGTATCCTTTTGTCATGCCATCTTTTAACCTTTTCTTTAAACAATTTGGCATTCTCATAGGCTTGGGTTTTCCATTCATCAAGTGAGCTAATGTCAAATAACCTCTTCTCACCGGCAAGTTTGAAATCATAGTTGAGCTCTTTAATTGCCCAATAAGCCTTATGTTCTAGTTCAAGAGGTAAGTGACATGCTTTTCCATATACCATTTTATATGGAGACACACCCATAGGATTTTTATAAGCAGTTCTATAAGCCCATAGTGCATCATCAAGTTTCTTAGACCAATTCTTCCTGGATCTATTAACAGTCTTTTGCAGGATCAATTTTATTTCTCTATTACTTAATTCTACTTGACCACTAGACTGAGGATGATATGGAGATGCAATTCTATGGTTAACATCATACTTAGCAAGCATTTTACGAAAAGCACCATGAATAAAATGTGAACCACCATCAGTCCTTAAATATCTGGGGACTCCAAACCTCGGGAAAATAAATTCTTTAAGCATTTTAATGGAGGTGTTATGATCAACACTACTAGTTGGAATAGCTTCTACCCACTTAGTAACATAATCGACAGCAACCAAAATATGTGTATACCCATTGGAGGAAGGAAAATGTCCCATATAATCAAATCCCCAAACATCAAATGGTTCAATAACAAGTGAATATTTCATAGGCATTTCCTGACGTCTACTAATATTACCAATCCTTTGACATTCATCGCAAGACAAGACAAACTTATGAGCATCCTTAAAAAGAGTAGGCCAATAAAAACCAGATTGTAATACCTTGTGTGCAGTTCTATCTCCATCATGGTGTCCTCCGTAGGCCTCGGAGTGACACTTGCATAGGATATGTTCCTGTTCATGCTCAGGTACACAACGTCTAATAACACCATCTACTCGTTCTTTATAAAGGCGTGGATCATCCCAAAAGTAATGTCTTAAATCATAGAAAAACTTTTTTCTTTTGTTGGTATGTAAAACTAGGTGGTATAAATTTAGCAACAATATAATTAGCATAGTCTGCATACCATGGAGTACTACAAGAAGCATTTATAACAACTAATTGTTCATCAGGAAAGCTATTATCAATAGGTAGTGGGTCATCAAGAATATTTTCTAACCTAGACAAGTTGTCTGCTACGGGGTTCTCAGCTCCCTTTCTATCAATAATATGTAAATCAAATTCTTGTAGCAAGAGAACCCACCTAATGAGTCTACGTTTAACATCTTTCTTTTCCATAAGATATTTAATAGCAGCATGATCAGTGTGAACAGTTACTTTAGAATCAACAATATAAGATCTGAACTTGTCACAAGCAAATACAACAGCTAAAAATTCTTTTTTAGTAGTAGCATAATTTCTTTGAGCATTGTCTAGAGTTTTACTAGCATAATGGATAACATTTAATTTCTTATCAACTCTTTGTCCTAGAACATCACCAACAACATAATCATTAGCATCACACATAATTTCAGAGGGTAGGTTCCAATCAGGTGGTTGAACAATAGGTGCAGAAATTAAGGCTTTCTTAAGGATTTCAAATGCTTCTACACAATCATCATAAAAAACAAATGGAACATCTTTTTGCAAGAGATTAGTAAGAGGCCTAGAAATTTTAGAGAAGTCTTTAATAAATCTCCTATAGAAACCAGCATGACCAAGGAAACTTCTTATACCTTTGATATCTTTAGGACACGACATTTTTTTAATAGCATCAACTTTAGCTTTATCAACTTCAATACCTCTTTCAGAGATTTTATGCCCCAATACAATACCTTCATTGACCATAAAGTGGCACTTCTCCCAATTCAAGACAAGATTAGTTTCTTCACATCTCTGCAAAACTCGATCAAGGTTGCTTAAGCAATCATCAAAAGAAGTTTCATAAACGGAGAAATCATCCATGAAAACCTCAACAATCTTTTCACAAAAGTCAGAGAATATAGCAGTCATACATCTTTGAAAGGTAGCAGGTGCATTGCATAAGCCAAAAGGCATACGTCTATAAGCAAAAGTACCAAAAGGACATGTAAAAGTAGTTTTTTCTTGATCCTTTTGTGACACAGGTATTTGGGAAAAACCAGAATAACCATCTAGAAAGCAAAAATATTTATGTTTTAATAGTCTTTCTAGCATTTGATCAATGAATGGCAGAGGATAATGATCTTTCCTAGTAGCTTTATTTAATTTTCTAAAATCAATTACCATTCTATAACCTGTAACAATTCTTTGTGGAATCAATTCATTTTTATCATTAGGAACAACAGTAATACCCCCTTTCTTAGGGACACAATGAACAGGGCTTACCCATCTACTATCAGCAACATGATAGATTATACCTGCTTCCAGAAGCTTTAATATTTCATTCCTTACCACTTCTTTCATTCTAGGATTCAACCGTCGCTGATGATCAACAACTGGTTTAGTATCAGGTTCCATATTAATTTTGTGCTAACATAGAGTGGGACTAATGCCCTTAAGATCATCAAGAGTATATTCAATAGCGGCACAGTGCTTCCTCAGAGTTTTCAATAATTACTTTTCTTCATGCTCTGAAAGGTTAGCACTAACAATAACATGATATATCTTCTTTTCATCGAGATAAGCATATTTCAAAGTATCAGGTAATTGTTTAAGTTCGAACACATGATCACTCTTGGGTGGTAGAGGATCTCCAAGAGTCTCAACAGGCAAATTGTGTTTCAAAACAGGCATTTGTTTAAAGAATATCTCATCTATTTCATTTCTTTCATTCATGAACATGTCATTTTCATGGTCTAGCAAGTATTGTTCTAAAGGATCAGTAGGAGGCACGGCAATAGAAGCAAGACCAATAATTTCATCTTTACTAGGAAATTCTTTATCATGGGGTTGTCTACGAAATTTGGAGAAATTAAACTCATGAGACACATCCCCGAAACTTACGCTAACTGTTTCTTTCTCACAATCTATTTTAGAATTAACAGTGTTCAAGAAAGGTCTACCAAATATAATGGGACAAAAAATCATCTTGTGGGGAACCAAGAACTAGAAAATCAGTAGGGTATTTTATTTTCCCAAACAAGACTTCAACATCTCTAACGATCCCAATTGGTGAGATAGTATCTCTATTAGCGAGCTTAATAGTAACATCAATATCTTCTATTTCAGCAGGTGCAATATCATTCATAATTTCTTGATATAAAGTAAAAGGAATGGCACTCACACTAGCACCCAAATCACAGAAGCCATGATAACAATGATCTCCTATTTTAACAAAGACAATAGGCATGCCAACAATAGGTCTATGTTTATCTTTATCATCGGTTTTAGCGATTCTAGCAGCTTCATCACAGAAATAAATAACATGCCCATCGATATTATCGACCAAGAGATATTTAACCATAGCAATACTAGGTTCAAATTTAATTTGTTTAGGGGGTGTAGGTGTTCTAGTATAACTGTTACGGACTATAGCTGAAGCTTTAGCATGTTCTTTTATCCTAATAGGAAAAGGTGGTTTCTCAATAAAAGCAGTAGGAATAACATGATCAACATTATAAGTAATGGTTTCTTCTTCAGCTTTAATGGGTTCTACTATTTTTACTTCAATGGGAGGATGATACTTAAACCACTTCTCCTTAGGTAGATCAACATGAGTAGCAAATGATTCACAGAAAGAAGCTACTATCTCAGACTCAAGTCCATATTTAGTGCTAAAATCGTGAAAAGCATCAGTATTCATAAAAGTTTTAACACAATCAAACTTAAGGTTTATACCTGACTCCTTACCTTCGTCGAGCTCCCAATCTTCGAAGTTGTGTTTAATTCTTTCCAAGAGATTCCATTTGAATTCAATAGTCTTCTTCATAAAAGAACCAGTACAAGAAGTATCGAGCATGGATTGATCATTACGAGAAAGCCGAGCATAAAAATTCTGAATAATAATTTATCTTAAGAGCCCATGATTGGGGCATGAATATAACATTGACTTAAGCCTCCCCCAAGCTTGAGCGATACTTTCTCCTTCACGAGGACAAAAATTATATATATAATTCTGATCACGATGAACCAAATGCATAGGATAAAACTTCTGATGAAATTCCAATTTCAATCGGTTGTAATTCCAAGCTCCAATATCATCACATAGGCTATACCATGTCAATGCCTTTCCCTTCAAAGATAAAGGGAAGACCTTCTTCTTGACTTCATCCTCGGGTAAACCTGCAAGCTTAAATAATCCACAAACTTCATCCACATAGATTAGATGCAAATCAGGATGTAGTGTTCGATCTCCTGCATATGGATTAGCTAGCAGTTTTGTTGGTGCAATGATAGGCCCCTTATGTTTTGGTGTTTGTTGACATAAACAGTATGGGACTTATGTGTTTGCTAGTGCACACAGAGTGACAGGTCCCTGAAGTATCGAGGAGTTTGATGCAAACGACGAAGATAATATCTTTGTGTGGCAGCGAAGGTTATCACCGAAGATGAAGCTGACAAGAGTGACCCCTAAAAATTGCTGAAGTTCAAGCAATTGGTTCGGTGTCTGTTCGAAGAATATGACTGTGTTCGAGGAAGAATGAAGACGAAGTGAAGACGTAGCATTTGTTTCGTTATTCTTCTTCTTTCTTTGAGTCATAGGACCAACGTACTATTAAGAGGTGTGTAGCGTTCGAAGCTTTGATTCTCCGATGCTAAACCCAAATCCTATAAAAGATGTGAGAGAAATCTCTTTGAGCTCCGAGCAAATACTTGCCAGTAAGAGACTGTGATCTTCTTCACTGCGAGAGATTTGTCTCGGACCGAGGAGTTAGCATTACTTGTTCCTCAAGTAATATTACCATTGCTCCAAAATCCGACCATTGCAAACGTGTCGGTTGGCCATTGACTGGACCTCGTGTCCAAAATGGTCATTTCCCATCTGGGAAGGCTGCGGCTATAAATAGCCACCCCGCGCCAGCTTTGTCCGGTGGCTGCTCTATTTGATTCTGAGAAGATTGTTGAGCAACCCACTCTCTGAGCGATTTGAGTTTAAAATCCACCGAGAGAAAAACCCTAGAGCCGAAGAATTAGATAGTGGTTCAGCATCACTAGAATCTAAGTTTAGGATGCTTCGCCTATTACTCCTGAGAGCTGCAAACTCTCTAGATGGTTAGGTGTCAATTTCTTCAGAGGCCAAGAGTGATTGTGGTTCTCGAAGAAGAAGTCTGTAAAGGTTAGGAGATTGCCTTCAAGTATCTACCACGAGTAATCAGCATCGATCGACGAATCGATTGTCGAGGAGAATAGGGTGAAGAGAGTTTATCTTCCGTGTTAAGTCACAGCCCCTCCAACCAGACGTAGTCCTTATGCAGAAGGACAAACTGGTCGAACAAAGACCTTGTCACCATCGAGCATCATCAGTTATCTCTGTCACCCATGTTTACCTTCGATGCATTTTCTTTCGTATGATTTGCCTCAATGCATTGTCTAGTTTCCCTTCGGTACTCTGTTTTAGTTCACTGTAGTTTGTTTTTCATTCATTCCGTTGCTGGGTTCTGAGAGATTTAAGTTTTCCGAAGAAAATTTAAAACTCTCATTCACCCCCCTCTGGTAGACATACTTCGTTCCTACAATTGGTATCAGAGCAAGGTACTCCTTGACTCTGCTCATTATAGTCTAACGACTTTGGAGTTTAAGTATGTCTTTAGTGAACTACAAATCGCATCTCAAGATTCCCATATTCGATGGGACGGACTACCCCTTCTGGAAGGAGAAGATGAAGATCCGTCTCCGAGCAATAGTTGATGATATGTGGAATGTGGTGCAAATCGGGCTCCATGTTGCTGTACCTCAAGCCCCTTCCGACGAAGAAAAGAAGCTTATTCAGCTGGATGCTCAGGCCAAAGATGAGATTGGCGGCCATATCAATCGGGCGCAATTTCTTCGGTATCGCCAGTGTGAAACTGTGAAGGAATCGTGGGACGTCCTCGAAAAGATCAATGAAGGAGTTTCATCTCATAAAGAAGTTAGAATTGATACTCTTCGGGCCAAGTTCAATCGATTCAAGCGCATTGGAAATGAAAGCTGCCAACAAACCTCCTATCGCCTGAGTGATATCACAAATGAACTTTAAGGTCTCGGCGCCAAAGACATCATTGACCATGAAGTCGTAAAGAAACTGCTTCGATCTCTTGACAGTTCTTTCGACACACTTGTTCTGATGATACGTGAACGAGCTGACTTCAAGGACCTCGACTCTGCTGATATCATGGAGAGGCTGAACACTCACAAGGAACAGGAAGAAGAGAAGAGAGATCTCTATGGCTCCAGTCAACGCAAAAATCATGCTCTGAAGGCTGTAGCTGATTCTTCCTCCAATGGAAATGCCGAAGAAGATTCAGATGATCCAGAAAGACTCAGCAAAGATCTCACACTGATCACAAAAAGATTCCAACGCTTCCACAAGAAGAGCCAGTTCTAGAAAAGAAGTTCAAGCAACTCTGGGGTTGAAAATCTTCATCGAAACCCGCTGGAGAATACACCTGCTTCAAGTGCAAAAAGCCTGGACACTTCATTTCGGACTGCCCTCTCTGGGAAGCTGAAATCCGTGCTAGTGGGAGATATGATTCGGGCAACCATCGAGGCAAAAGCAAGAGCAAGAACTACGACTCCGAAGATGAGAAGAAAACGAAGAAATTCTTCAAGAAGAAGGACAATTCCACTTCAAAATCTTCTTCAAGATCTTCATCAAGGAACCCTTCCAAGTCCTCCTCCAACCGCAAGAATACCTCTCGCAAGGCCAAGGTGTACATCGGCAAGGAAATGGATTCTGATGAAGAAGAATCGTCAGGTTCCGAAGAAGAAGAAGAATCCGATGAGGATTTCGACTCCGGCATGGCTGGCATAGCATGTGCCTCTTCTCCTGCAACCAACTTCTTCGGGAATCATTCAAGCGATGATGAATCTCCTGCCTACTGCTTCATGGCCAAAGCCTCGAAGGAAAAGGTATCCTCCAAAAATCACACGACTCACTCCAGTGATCAATATTCTTCTAATGAGGATGACCATGCTAAGTTGATCAAAATTGCTAATATTCAACAAAATTCTCTTGAGAAAATTGAGAAAACTCTCAAGAAATCTGAAGGGTTGTTGGTTGAGGAGATGGAGAAAAATCTGTCACTGACCGAAGAGTATTCCACTCTCAAGTCACAGATGGATGAACTGACAAATCGTCATGATTTTCTCTCAGCAAACCATGAAAGATTGACCTATGATTACCTGAAAAGGAAACAGGAGCTCGAGGCGCTGAGAGAGGCTCATGAGGATTTGGTTAGAGAAAATGCTCTTCTCACCCAACAACTTAAAGAGAAACCTAATTTGTTTGAGCCACCATGTTTAAAATGCCTTGAACGAACCAATGCAGAATCAAATGCTGAATCATCTGTGAATGCTAACCCCTCGGTCGAGGAAAATGGTTCTGTTTCTGATGAAAATGCTAGGTTGAAGGATCTTCTTCAGACAAGAATGTTCAAATCTCTCAAAGGGCATCAAACCCTTTGTGATGTTTTGAAGAAGTCCATTCTTCACAAAAATCCCTAGAAAGAAGCATCGGTTTCGAAAGGAAACTGAATGAAGATGACACCTACTGGGAACCTCATCAATATCGTCAAACTGTGTGGGTTCCAGCAAAGAGCAAAATAGTCGATCCAGCATTACTCTCGGGATATGACTCTCCCATCCTTGTATATCCTGATAATGATTCTCTGGACAACTATAAGTTGTTCAAGAATCAGCATGGTGAGGTCGTTGCTCGCTATGTTGGAGCGAACAACAGAAATGGCCCCCCAAAGAAAGCTATTTGGGTGCCTAAGAAAACTGTTGATGCCTTGCCTATTTCTGCTCGCCTAACCATGCAGGCAGAAAAAGTTCGACAGAATGAGTACATGCATACCTCATTAAATCATTTTACTCATGCCTCTGGAAGGAACTTCAATGCTTATTCCTTCAATTATGCTCGTACCTCATCGAACAACAATCATGCTTATCGAATGAAATCATATCATGCACGCTCTACTGTTTCAAAGCCACTTGCAAAGATGTGGGTGGTTAAGAAAGCCTAATTCTTCTGCAGGACTATGTCTCCGGGTGTACAAAATGGATAATGGATAGTGGATACACTAGTCATATGACCGGAGACAAGTCATTGTTTGTCGACCCCAACTTAACTGCTTCTCCTCTGAAGTATATCACTTTTGGCGACAACAACAAAGGAAAGGTAATTGGGCTAGGTAAAATTGCTATATCCAAGGACAAGTCCATTGATGATGTTTTACTTGTCCATTCTCTTGGATTCAATCTTATGTCAGTTGGCAAGCTATGTGATTTAGGCATGCTAGTTCTATTTTCTATATCCAAATGCATTGTCTTCATGGCCTCTGACAATTCCTTCGTCTTTGAGGGAATTAGAAAGGGTGATCTTTATATTGTGGATTTCTCTAAGGGTCCCTCAGTCCAAACTTGTTTGCTTGCAAAAGCAACCGAAGGTTGGCTGTGGCACCGAAGACTTGGTCATGCAGGTATGAGAAATTTGCAGACCCTGGTGAAGAAAAATCATCTCTGTGGCATTCCTGATGTAAAATTCGACAAGAATCGTCTCTGTGCTGCATGTGAGGCTGGTAAATTGGCCAAGAAGCATCACTCATCCAAGACAGTTATGACCACAACAAGACCACTGGAAATTCTTCATATGGATCTATTTGGTCCTCAAAATTATGCAAGCTTTGGTGGCAGTCATTATGGTCTGGTTATTGTTGATGATTTCTCTCGATAGACTTGGGCATTCTTTCTCGAAGACAAGACCTGCACCCAAGACATCTTCAAAAGTTTCGCTAAGAAGGCCCAGAATGAATATGATGTGCGAATTAAGCATGTCAGAAGCGACAATGGAACTGAGTTCAAAAATACTCATATTGCTGAATTTCTCGATGAACATGGTATTACTCATGAGTTCTTTCCTGCAAACACTCCCCAACAGAATGGAGTTGTTGAAAGAAAGAATAGAACTCTCATTGAAATGGCGAGAACAATGCTCAGTGAGTATAAAACTCCCATTCGTTTCTGGGCTGATGCTATTAACACTGCTTGTCATGTTATCAATCGTGTTTATCTTCACAAGTTCCTTAAGAAAACTTCATATGAGCTTATCACTGGCAAGAAACCGAACGTTTCTTATCTACGTGTTTTTGGTGCATCTTGTTACATTCTTGATATGAATAATTCTTCCAAGTTTGCACCTAAGGCACATGAAGGTTTTCTTCTTGGTTATGGCTCAAACTCGCATATGTACCGTGTCTTTAACTCTCACCACATGAAAGTTATGAAAACGATAAATGTGCGGTTTGATGAATCTAACGGCTCCCAAAAGGAGCACCTGCCAAATGTGATAGATGAACCATTGATATCGGATGCTATTCGGCAAATGGCTATAGGGAGCGTCAAGCCTGTTGAAGGAAATGCACCTGAGTCCTTTGATGATGATGCTCCCATGACTCGAAGCAGAACTCGTCAAGCCACCGCCGAAGCAAATGCTCCTCCAAATGGAAATGGCAATCAAAATCAAAATGCCGATCAAAATGGCAATCCCGAAGGGAATGATGATGCAAATGCTAATGCTGATGAGAATGACAATGATCATCATGAAGCAAATGCTCATCCTCGAGTGGCTAATCGAGTTGATCCTTCATTAATTCTCGATGAAATTGAGAATCCAGGTTATCGACCCACAACTCGTTCACGCACTCGTTTGGCTAACTACTATGACAGTTTCTCCTTTGTTTCATTGGAAAAACCTACCAAGTATGAAGAAGCCATGAATGATCCAGATTGGATGAATGCCATGCAAGAGGAGTTGGTGTAATTCGAATTAAATGATGTGTGGGAATTGGTTGACAAACCGAATCCCAAGAAGCACAATATCATTGGCACAAAATGGATTTTCCGTAATAAGCAAGATGAAAATGGCATCTTGGTGAGAAACAAAGCACGACTTGTTGCTCGATCAAGGGTACACACAGGTAGAAGGCATTGATTGTGATGCCCCCGGCTCAATCATGCACTAATCATACACGCAAATGCACACGATCAAGCCTAAGGACTCACGAGAAGATATCACAACACAACTCTAAAACATAAATAAAGTCATACAAGCTTTATATTACAAGCCAGGGGCCTCGAGGGCTCGAATACATAAGCTTGCATACAAGCGTCAGCGGAATCATCAGATATCTGAGTACAAATATGAAATAGAAACAGAAAAGCCTTTAGAAAGGCGGGGCAAAACAAAAACTACGATCGAAAGGCGTAGGCCTCCTGCCTGGGACCCTCCGATCCTACTCCTGGTCGACGGCAAGCTCGAAGCAGTAACCACCGTCGGGGTAGTAGTAGTAGCGATCGTCGGAGGTGGCAGCTGTCTCAGGGGCTCCATCATCTGGTCGCGACAAACTGATATGGGGAGAAAAGAAAAACAAAGCAACCGTGAGTACTCAGAAGTACTCAGCAAGCAAGGATCTACACTACATATGCAACATTTTCAAGGGGAGGCTGTATATGTGGACTGGGCTGCAGAAAAGCCAGAATAGAGAGAAGGCCTAGTCCTATCGAAGACTAGCATCTTCAGAGGTCTTGCAGCATTAGAAGAGTGTAGATTAGTATCGTATAAAGTAGTAGTATCATTACGTCTCATCCTCACCCAGAGATCCTTTCTCGACTCCCTGCGAGAAAGTAATCCCAGAGCCATACAGTCATCAACCTCGTCCTGAGATCCCTTCTCGACTCCCTGCGAGAAGCAATCCCAGAGCCTCATATCCAGGTCTCATCTCAAGTTCTAGCTGTATCGATCGGGATACAACTCTGAGTGTCCGTTACCGTAGGACAGTCTATCGATAGATGTTTTCTTCCCTGCACGGGTGCACCAACTTACCCACCACGCTCGCATAACTCCAGCCGGACACACTTTTCCAGGTCATGCCCGACCTCGGCCAAACGACACACCGCAACCCTACCTAGAGCTCAGCAGAGAGGTCCCCGCCGGTCTACATCCTAAGCGCAAGGGGGTCTTGGGCCATCGCCCCTCGCCCTCCGGGTCGTTGCGTGCATGGCTCAGATCCAAGCGCCACCTCTGTCGTGAATGGCGCCAATCACTCCATGCCGCACTACTGAACTGGACGTCTGACAGAGCTTTCGGCTGATGCATACGATGCAGAACGCCCATACTATGCCCACGTGGTGGTTAGTGCTATCGGGCCAGAGGCCCACTCAGATCAAATATCCAAACCGTTAGTAACTTGGTAGTGCGGTAACGAGCAGAGACTCATGATCGATGTGACCCCGTCGCCCCGTCTCGAGGACTTGCGGCAAGGGCCAAGAATGCCCGGCCACGCCTCGTATTCTCACTCGGGCACCACACAGGCACCCGTCTTCACAACACTCGCCTCTCAGGCGCACGCGGGTACCCCTCAGGGTCGACCCGCCTATCCAAGTAACAGTGTAAAGTCCAAGTATCCGTGTGTCCATAACATCAGAGGAATCCGAGGTATCACCCTCGTTGAATTCCCACTCGATGTATCCGTCAAGGTGATCTCGGAGGAATCACCCTTGATGGGTTCACACTTGATGTGTTGCACGACAGCGTCGTTACCGGAAGTGGTGAAGGAGGAATCACCCTCGATGACCACGACCAAATAGCTACTCTACAGAGTTAACATCAGAAGTGCTACAAGAGGTTTCACCCTCGGCACTCGATAGTAACGCTGCAGTGTCGTTACAACTAAGTGGGGGGGGGGGGGTGTGATGTGCGGTGTCGGGGCCTGGTCTTCAATCCCGTTGATCGGGTCTTCGGATAATCCAGCGGGGCAATCGGGATAAGTGGGGTCACTAATAGGTCTCTACCCAGCCTATACTAAGCAGTTTAGGATATGCAGGTAATTATCAACAGCAGGTTACAGTAAATAGGCTATGCATCAGAATAGGTAAAGCAGTAGCAGCAGGAATTCTAATGCAAGCATGAGAAAATAGAATGGGCGATATCGGGATGATCAAAGAGGGGGCTTGCCTGCTTGCTCGGCGGCAAGGGCAAGGTCATCAATGGTGGCGTCGGGCACCTGAGTTGCGTCGGTCTCGGGGACGACGTCAGTGCGAGGGTCTACCGAGAGAGAAGAGGGGGAGGAAATAGTATAAATACACAACAAACATGAGCAACACAATGTACGACATGACAATATGCAGTGCCGGGGTGTGTCCTAACGTATGGTTGCACGTCACCGAGGAAGGGGGAATCCATCCGGGAATGTTTTCCCGGTTCCGGACATTTGTCAGACAGATGACCGGAGGGGAACGGTTCCATGTTCGGATAGTTAGGGACGTGTGACGGACGAACGAACTGCGTATTCGGATTCGTCTCGTCGTTCTGAGCAACTTTCATGTACAAAGTTTTTCGATCTGAGCTGCGAATTATTTTATATGATTTTCTAAAGTTTTTATTAATTTCTGAAATTTAATTATTTATTTAAATTCAACATTATCCGAAACAGGGTATGCTGACATCATCATGATGTCAGCATGACGTCAGCAGTCAACAGGGCCGTTGACCTAGTCAAACTGACGTGTGGGCCCCATACATCATAGACTGCTGACTAATTAACAGTTAATTAGTTTAATTAGTTGGCTAATTAATCTTAATTAGTTTAGTTAAATAGGATTAATTTAGTTAATTAATTATTTAGTTAATTAATTAATTAATATATTTTTATTTTTTTTCATTTTTTTAAACTCGTTCTGAGGTGGGCCCCCAAGGTCAGTGGCTCAGGGGGAGCCTATCGGGCGAGCGGGCACGGGCGTTAGCGGTGTGGGCGCCTGGGCACCCGATTGGAGCGAGCCCGAGCGAGGCCATCGGCGCGGCTGGGCGCCGGCGGCCAAGGCAGGCATGGTGAGCGGCTGCCGGTGGTGAGCACGGGGAGGGGCGGCCGCTGCGAGCGCGGGGCCGTGCCAAGGGGGACTGTGGGTGCGTGTGGGGAACGGCGGGCGCGGCGAAGCAGCAGTGGGCCGCGGCGGGAGCCGAGCGCGCATGCGCGGAGGAGGTAGAGCGCGGCCAGGGTCACGCGCGGGCGCGTCCTGGGGGCGTGGTGAGCGCGCGCCAGGGAGGGCGGCGGTGCGCGGACGCGCGCATCGGGCGTGGTCGGGGCGCTCGGAGCGCGCTAGGCGCAGCGGGGCGTAGCAGCAGAGCGGAAGCAGCGGCTGGAGCCGCAGCAGCAGCGATGCAGCAATAGGCACGACGCGGCAACTGCAAGTACAGCAGCTAGCAGTGGCGGCCAGAGGCAACGCGGCCGCGTGCGGGCGCGTGCGGTGCAGGGGGCAGCCGGAGTGCGAGGAATGCAGCGCGGCTTGACGGTCAGCGGGGTGATCATGGCCGGGGAAGAGGGAAGGCAGAGGGGGTCCTCACACCACGTTGCAGGGGAACGGGCGGCGAGGCTCGGCGAAGTGAGGCGAGGAGGGGACGAGGACGACGGGTCGACGACGGGGTCGCAGCGATGGTGCTCCGTGCGGCGGCGACGGGGTCGCAGCGATGGCGAGCGGCGAGGTGAGCTCTGGCGGCGGGGCGGGCGTCAGGCTCCTCCAGCCCCGATCCAGATCGGGCTGGGGAGGTGGGGATTGTGGGGGGGAGAACGAGTGGGGAGGGGGAGTGTGGGGCGAGTGGGTTAGGGTTTCGATCGCCCATGGGGTTGTAGGGGACTAGGTGGGCCGGAGGGAGAGATGGGCCGGCCTGGCTGGTCCCCAGGTGGGCCACTTGGCCCAGGGAAGAGGGGGTCTTTGTTTCCTTTTGTCTTGTTTTTACTTTTTTATCTATTTTCTTTTCTGTTTTCTCTTTTATTCTTATTTAAAATGACTTTTGTATTTTATGAAACTTGCCCAAATATTCACAGTGCAATATTAGACATTGTTAGAAAATGGTTTGGAGTACAAATGATTTTATTTGGATTTTAAATAAGAGAATAAGGGTTAAATAACTCTATTTTGTGGTTGTTAGAGTCACATAATTTATTTAGTATATGTTGAATATAATTTGAGAATTGTCTCTGGATTATTTACAATATTATGAACAATTTAGTTTTCAAATTTGAACAACTTTTATTTTCACTTTCAGTTTGAATTTCCATTTGAATTTGAATTTGACAAGGGATATGTTACTAATGATGATTAAGCACTGTTGATCATGGTGACTTGGCATAATCAAAAGGGTGATCACTGTAGCTTAATACATGGGGTGTTACAAATCTCCTCCACTACCAAGAATTCTCGTCCCGAGAATTAAGAGTTAGAAGGAAAAAGTTCGGGGTATTCTGCACGAAGATTGTCCTCGCGTTCCCAAGTGGCTTCATCTTCAGTATGATTAGACCACTGCACTTTGAGGAACTTGGTAACTTTCTGACGGGTCCGACGTTCAGCTTCATCGAGAATGCGGATTGGATGCTCCTTATAAGATAGATCATCTTGCAATTCAAGCATCTCGTGATCCACAGCTCGGTGCGGAGATTCCTTGAAGCAACGACGAAGTTGCGACACATGGAAGACGTCGTGGATATGAGAGAATTGCGGTGGCAACTCCAATTTATATGCCACCTGACCACGTCTAGCAATTATGCTAAAAGGACCAATGTAGCGTGGAGCTAACTTGCCCTTGATTCCGAAACGGTGAGTGCCCTTCATAGGGGTGACACGTAGATAAGCTTGATCACCAGGTTGATAAGTCAAACCCCATCGTTTGCGATCATAGTTGCTCTTCTGACGGTCCTGAGCCGCCTTGAGATTTTCCTGGACAATTTGGACTTGCTCTTCGGCGTGTTGAATAATATCCGGACCCACGAGCGGTCGTTCCCCAGTTTCTGACCAATTTAGAGGGGTTCGACACTTACGTCCATATAGTACTTCGAAGGGAGCCATTTTCAAGCTGGCTTGATAGCTGTTGTTATAAGAGAACTCGGCATACGGAAGAGATTCTTCCCACTTTTTGCCGAAAGAAATGACACAAGCTCGAAGCATGTCTTCAAGCACTTGATTTACTCGTTCGACTTGGCCTTGGGATTGGGGATGATAAGCTGAACTCCAGGTAATGTGAGTTCCCATAGCTTTTTGGAAACTTTCCCAGAACTTTGAGGTGAAAAGACCACCACGGTCCGAACTAATCTCCTTCAGAATGCCGTGGAGTGAAATAATTCTGGAGATATATAATTCTGCTAACTGACTAGCAGTGATCATCTCCTTGACAGGCAGAAAGTGTGCAACTTTGGAAAGTTGGTCAACGACGACAAGAATAGCATCGTGACCCTTCTGTGACCTAGGAAGGCCAGTAATGAAATCCATCAGAACCTTATCCCATTTCCATTGATGAATAGGAAGGGGTTGCAGAATTCCAGCAGGTTTCTGATGTTCTGCTTTAACGCAACGACACACATCACATTCAGCAACATAGCGAGCAATGTCCTGCTTCATTCTAGACCACCAGTACCTTTGACGGAGATCACGATACATCTTGGTGCTACCCGTATGAATAGACAGCGGGGTATCATGTGACTCCTTCATGACCTTATCAGTCATGAGTTCAAAGCGAGGTACAACAATGCGGTTTCTGAAATACAAGGTCCCATCTTCAGACATCGAGAAATCCCTGTACTTTTCAAGGTGAAGATCTTTCTTCATCAGATCAATTTCAGCATCTTTAGCTTGCGCATTCTTAACAGCTTTCTCAAGATCTGGTTGTATCACAAGGTTATTAAGAGAACCCTGTGGAACAATACGCAGATTCAGCTTGCGCAGTTATTCAAAAAGACGAGATTGAGCTCGCCTAACCATGAGGTTGTCGCAATAGGACTTGCGGCTTAAGGCATCAGCCATCACGTTAGCCTTGCCAGGGGTATAGGAAATACCCACATCATAGTCCGCAATGGCCTCCATCCATCTTTGCTGACGGAGGTTTAGAGATGGTTGAGTGAACAAGTACTTCAGACTTTTATGATCCGTGTAGATCTCGCAACGATTACCGAGAAGGTAATGTCGCCACAACTGCAGTGCATAGATGACAGTAGCTAGTTCTAGATCATGTACCGGATAA
Organism: Thinopyrum elongatum; assembly: GCA_011799875.1. NCBI lineage: Eukaryota > Viridiplantae > Streptophyta > Magnoliopsida > Poales > Poaceae > Thinopyrum > Thinopyrum elongatum. Next base: position 461,812,106 of record CM022303.1, read on the forward strand.
TTCTCTTCGTGCGGGCGCAACTGACGAGAGCCGTAAGCAATCACTTTACGCTCTTGCATTAGGACACAGCCTAATCCTTCACGGGATGCGTCACAATAAATCACGAAGTCTTTGCGAGAATCTGGGGGAGCAAGTACTGGGGCAGAGGTTAGCTTGTCTTTGAGTGTCTAGAAACTTTCCTGACATTTTTCTGTCCATTCAAATTTAACGCCCTTGTGAAGCAGATTAGTCAAGGGCTTAGCAATCTTGGAAAAGTTCTCAACAAACCGACGGCAATAGCTTGCAAGGCCAAGAAAACTTCTCACTTGCTTGACGTTCTTCGGAGGAGTCCAGTCAAGAATAGCCTGAACTCGTTCTGGGTTAACAGCAATTCCATCCTTGGAGATCACATGACCAAGATACGTTACTTCAGAAAGCCAGAATTCACATTTGGAGTATTTGGCATACAACTGGTGTTCTCGGAGCCTTTCCAGTACAAGACGGAGGTGTTCGGCATGTTCTTCTTTATTCTTTGAATAGACCAGAATATCATCTAGATAAACCATGACAAATTTATCGAGATAATCCATGAAGATGTAATTCATCAGACGGGAGAATGTGGCTGGAGCATTTGTTAAGCCAAATGACATGACAGTGTACTCGTAAGAGCCATAGTGAGTAACAAATGCAGTCTTCCGAATATCCTCTTCACGAACACGGATCTGATGATAACCCAACCTCAAGTCGAGTTTAGAAAACACCAATGATCCAGCAAGCTGATCATACAAATCATTAATCCGAGGAAGCGGATATTTGTTTTGAATTGTTACTTGGTTAATGGGCCGATAATCCTGAACCAATCGGTTAGTTCCATCCTTCTTCTTAACGAAGAGTGAAGGTGCTCCCCAAGCAGAGGAACTGGGATGGATGAAACCTTTCTTAAGTGACGTGTCGATTTCTTCCTTAAGCTCGAGAAGATGATGCAGAGGCATCTTATAAGGACGCTTCGCAATAGGAGTTGTGCCAGGTTTCAAGTCGATGACAAACTCGACAGCTCTAGCAGGCGGTATTCCTCGAAGTTCTTCTGGAAAGACATCTTGAAAATCATGAACAACTGGAACGTTCTCGATGCCTTCAAGAGGTGAGGCGTTCAATGCATTCAGGACATAAATCTGAGCTTCGGCGTCCTGCACTGTTCGAGCTGAGTATCTGACTGTCTGACCAGAAGGGTGTGTGAGGCGGACTGTTTCAATGGCACAGTCAATCAAAGCTTTATGAGGCTTCAACCAGTCCATACCCAGAATAATGTCTATGTTGGAGGTCTTGAGAGCAATGAGAGAAACGGGGAACATCAATCCTCCGATCACAATGTGGTTACCGTGGCTTACCATGGTAGTTTGCCAATTAGCCCCAGGTGACTGGATTACGAATGGAGTGGACATCTCCTCGAAAAGTATATCATGGCTTCGCGCAAAACTTTCGGACATGAAGGAGTGCGATGCTCCAGAATCAAAGAGGACTGAAGCTGGGAATGAATTCACTAGAAGGGTGCCCATCACAATCTTGGGGTCCTGTCGAGCTTCTTCAATGTTGACTTGGTTGACATGAACAAGTTGACTAACAGGTAGTCTGGTTTCAACGTTCCTAGAAGGATGTTTTCGACGGCTCTTCCTGCAACCAGCAGAAGGACGTGATGCGTGTTGAGGCTGACTCTGACGGCAGTTGATAGTATGGTGCCCTGGCTGTCCACACTGGTGGCACAGACCATCATTATGGGAAGAAACACCATCATTGGGCTGTCCACTTGCAATGTTCAGTTGTCTTGGTGGTGGAGGCAGACGAGGTGCAGCATAAGATGGCCTGGGTACAGGGGCAGGTCGGTGATGAACATTGTGAGGAATCCACACTCGACGTTTCTGAACGGGCTGACCCGAGGATGAGCCAGCATCATGAGTGCACTTGAGCGACTCCTGGTATTTAGTCAGAGCTGTTTCAACTTGGAAAGTTTTGCTGACAAGCGTTGCGAAGTCTGTGCAATCATGGACAACAAGTGCAAGGTTTATATCAGTACGTAGTCCTTCACGAAATTTCTCCTGCTTGCGTGCGTCAGTGCAGACGTCATCTTCAGCATAGCAGGACAATTCAAGAAATTTCCTCTGATATTCATCCACAGTCATTGTGCCCTGTGTAAGTTTGCGGAATTCCTGCTTCTTCTGGTCCATCAGACCTTGAGGAATGTACCATGCATGAAAAGCTGACTGAAATTCCTGCCAAGTGGTTACAGTTTCAACAGGCAACATACCCTTGTGGCTTTCCCACCATTGAGCAGCTGGACCTTTTAAATTGAATGTCGCAGAGGTGACGTAACTGTCAGGGGCAACATTAGCTGACTCCATTTCAAACAGGATGTCACGAAGCCAATCATCAGCATCCATAGGATTGGTGGAGTTGCGGAAAACAGATGGATTGTGGCGCACAAATTCTGCCAGAGTTATTGGAGCATTCTGTTGCTGAGCATTCTGAATTGGGAACTGAGCCAATACTCCGGTCATAAACTGACGGTTAAGCTCAAACTACTGACGGTTGAGTTCAAACTGTTGCATCATTGCGGTAATATAGGGTGGAGGTGGAGGATCGTCAGCCATCCTGCCAAATCAACAAGGGCAGTTTAGCAAGAAAACTGCATGTGTATGGAATGATTCATGAAGTAACACGCACAACAAAAGGAAGTGCAATAGATGCTTCAGCATATTCACACCAGACATTCAAAGCCACACATAGCCTCGGTTAGAATCTGGCATTACGACAGCTGAAAGGGGAGGGCTAGACATCTAGGCGGCATGCAGGCACGCGGTAGGGAAGTACACAACGAGACATAGCAAAGGCTACATCAACGTCGGAGAAAACTATTGGAGCGAGGAATCTGCAAGTGACAAAACAGGGTGCCCTCGACAAGAGGATCCTGCGAACAGAACCTGGCCCGCAATCTTGAAGGAAGGGGGGAAATTTTTAGAACACCGAGTGGATGTGATCCCGAGAACCTAATGTTGGAGTTAGTAAAATTTTAACCCAAATAGAAGAGAGATCAGAGTCCCAGAGTAAAGGTCGAGGAGTAAAAGATCCTAATACCACCCATTTGGCGATGTGGGCCCGTAAGCCACACAGCCAAGTTAGTAAATCAGTTTTGGTCCACTAGACTCAACTTCGGCCAAGGAGTTGGAAAGGGGGGTTCCTACAGGCAGTCGGCTCTGATACCAACTTGTGACGCCCCCAGCTCAATCGTGCACTAATCATACACGCAAATGCACACGATCAAGCCTAAGGACTCACGGGAAGATATCACAACACAACTCTAAAACATAAATAAAGTCATACAAGCTTTATATTACAAGCCAGGGGCCTCGAGGGCTCGAATACATAAGCTTGCGTACAAGCGTCAGTGGAATCATCAGATATCTGAGTACAGATATGAAACTGAAACAGAAAAGCCTTTAGAAAGGCGGGGCAAAACAAAAACTACGATCGAAAGGCGTAGGCCTCCTGCCTAGGACCCTCCGATCCTACTCCTGGTCGACGGCAAGCTCGAAGCAGTAACCACCCTCGGGGTAGTAGTAGTAGTAGTAGCGATCGTCGGCGGGGCAGCTGTCTCAGGGCTCCATCATCTGGTCGCGACAAGCTGATATGGGGAGAAAAGGAAAACAAAGCAATCGTGAGTACTCAGAAGTACTCAGCAAGCAAGGATCTACACTACATATGCAACATTTTCAAGGGGAGGCTGTATATGTGGACTGGGCTACAGAAAAGCCAGAATAGAGAGAAGGCCTAGTCCTATCAAAGACTAGCATCTTCAGAGGTCTTGCAGCATTAGAAGAGTGTAGATTAGTATCGTATAAAGTAGTAGTATCATTACATCTCATCCTCACCCAGAGATCCTTTCTCGACTCCCTGCGAGAAAGTAATCCCAGAGCCATACAGTCATCAACCTCGTCCTGAGATCCCTTCTCGACTCCCTGCGAGAAGCAATCCCAGAGCCTCATATCCAGGTCTCATCTCAAGTTCTAGCTGTATCGATCGGGATACAACTCCGAGTGTCCGTTACTGTAGGACAGGCTATTGATAGATGTTTTCTTCCCTGCAGGGGTGCACCAACTTACCCACCACACTTGCTTAACTCCGGCCGGACACACTTTTTCGGGTCATGCCCGACCTCGGCCAAACGACACACCGCAGCCCTACCTAGAGCTCAGCAGAGAGGTCCCCGCCGGTCTACATCCTAAGCGCAAGGGGGTTTGGGCCATCGCCCCTCGCCCTGCGGGTCATTGCGCACATGGCTCAGATCCAAGCGCCACCTCTGTCGTGAATGGCGCCAATCACTCCATGCCGCACTGCCGAACTGGACGTCTGACAGAGCTTTCGGCTGATGCATACGATGCAGAACACCCATACTATGCCCACGTGGTGGTTAGTGCTATCGGGCCAGAGGCCCACTCAGATCAAATATCCAAACCGTTAGTAACTTGGTAGTGCGGTAACGAGCAGAGACTCACGATCGATGTGACCCCGTCACCCCGTCTCGAGGACTTGCGGCAAGGGCCAAGAATGCCCGGCCACGCCTCGTATTCTCACTCGGGCACCACACAGGCACCCGTCTTCACAACACTCGCCTCTGAGGCGCACGCGGGTACCCCTCAGGGTCGACCCGCCTATCCAAGTAACAGTGTAAAGTCCAAGTATCCGTGTGTCCATAACATCAGAGGAATCCGAGGTATCACCCTCGTTGAATTCCCACTCGATGTATCTGTCAAGGTGAACTCGGAGGAATCACCCTCGATGGGTTCACACTTGATGTGTTGCACGACAGCGTCGTTACCGTAAGTGGTGAAGGAGGAATCACCCTCGATGACCACGACCAAATAGCTACTCTACAGAGTTAACATCAGAAGTGCTACAAGAGGTTTCACCCTCGACACTCGATAGTAACGCTACAGTGTTGTTACAACTAAGGGGGGTGATGTGCGGTGTCGGGGCCTGGTCTTCAATCCCGTTGATCGGGTCTTCGGATAATCCAGCGGGGCAATCGGGATAAGTGGGGTCACTAATAGGTCTCTACCCAGCCTATACTAAGCAGTTTAGGATATGCAGGTAATTATCAACAGCAGGTTACAGTAAACAGGCTATGCATCAGAATAGGTAAAGCAGTAGCAACAGCAATTTTAATGCAAGCATGAGAAAATAGAATGGGCGATATCGGGATGATCAAAGGGGGGGCTTGCTTGGTTGCTCGGTGGCAAGGGCAAGGTCGTCAATGGTGGCGTCGGGCTCCTGAGTTGCGTCGGTCTCGGGGACGACGTCGGTGCGAGGGTCTACCGAGAGAGAAGAGGGGGAGGAAACAGTATAAATACACAGCAAACATGAGCAACACAATGTACGACATGACAATATGCAGTGCCGGGGTGTGTCCTAACGTATGGTTGCACGTCACCGAGGAAGGGGGAATCCATCCGGGAATGTTTTCCCGGTTTCGGACATTTGTCAGACAGACGACCGGAGGGGAACGATTCCATACTCGGATAGTTAGGGACGTGTGACAGACGAACGGACTGCGTATTCGGATTCGTGTCATCGTTCTGAGCAACTTTCATGTACAAAGTTTTTCGATCTGAGCTACGGATTATTTTATATGATTTTCTAAAGTTTTTATTAATTTCTGGAATTTAATTATTTATTTAAATTCAACATTATCCGAAACAGGGTATGCTGACATCATCATGATGCCAGCATGATGTCAGCAGTCAACAGGGCCGTTGACCTAGTCAAACTGACGTGTGGGCCCCATACGTCATAGACTGCTAACTAATTAACAGTTAATTAGTTTAATTAGTAGGCTAATTAATCTTAATTAGTTTAGTTAAATAGGATTAATTAAGTTAATTATTTATTTATTTAATTAATATTTATTTTTATATTTTCATTTTCATTTTTTTAACTCGTTCTGAGGTGGGCCCCCAAGGTCAGTGGCTCAGGGGGAGCCTATCGGGCGAGCGGGCACGGGCGTTAGCGGTGTGGGCGCCTGGGCACCCGATTGGAGCGAGCCCGTGCGAGGCCATCGGCGCGGCTGGGCGCCGGCGTCCAAGGCAGGCACGGTGAGCGGCTGCCGGTGGTGAGCACGGGGAGGGGCGGCCGCTGCGAGCGCGGGGCCGTGCCAAGGGGGACTGTGGGTGCGTGTGGGGAACGGCGGGTGCGGCGAAGCTGCAGTGGGCCGCGGCGGAAGCCGAGCGCGCATGCGCGGAGGAGGTAGAGCGCGGCCAGGGTCACGTGCGGGCGCGGCCTGGGGGCGTGGTGAGCGTGCGCCGGGGAGGGCGGCGGTGCGCGGACGCGCGCATCGGGCGTGGTCGGGGCGCTCAGAGCGCGCTAGGCACAACGGGGCGTAGCAGCAGAGCGGAAGCAGCGGCTGGAGCCGCAGCAGCAGCGACGCGACAGTAGGCACGGCGCGGCAACTGCAAGTACAGCAGCTAGCAGCGGAGGCCAGAGGCAACGCGGCCGCGTGCGGGCGCGTGCGGTGCAGGGGGCAGCCGGAGTGCGAGGAATGCAGCGCGGCTTGACCGTCAGCGGGGTGATCGTGGCCGAGGAAGAGGGAAGGCGGAGGGGGTCCTCACCCCACGTTGCAGGGGAACGGGCGGCGAGGCTCGGCGAAGCGAGGCGAGGAGGGGACGAGGACGACGGGTCAACGACGGGGTCGCAGCGATGGTGCTCCGTGCGGCGGCGACGGCGGTCCGGGGCGGCGAGGGGCGATGGCGAGCGGCGAGGTGTGCTCGGGCGGCGGGGCGGGCGTCAGGCTCCTCCAGCCCCGATCCAGATCGGGCTGGGGAGGTGGGGATTGTGGGGGGGGGGGAACGAGTGGGGGAGGGGGAGGGGGGCGAGTGGGTTAGGGTTTCGGTCGCCCATGGGGTTGTAGGGGACTAGGTGGGCCGGAGGGAGAGATGGGCCGGCCTGGCTGGTCGCCAGGTGGGCCACTTGGCCCAGGGAAGAGGGGGTCTTTCTTTCCTTTTGTCTTGTTTTTACTTTTTATCTATTTTCTTTTCTGTTTTCTCTTTTATTCTTATTTAAAATGACTTTTGTATTTTATGAAACTTGCCCAAATATTCACAGTGCAATATTAGACATTGTTAGAAAATGGTTTGGAGTACAAATGATTTTATTTGGATTTTAAATAAGAGAATAAGGGTTAAATAACTCTGTTTTGTGGTTGTTAGAGTCACATAATTTATTTAGTATATGTTGAATATAATTTTAGAATTGTCTCTGGATTATTTACAATATTATGAACAATTTAGTTTTCAAATTTGAACAACTTTTATTTTCACTTTCAGTTTGAATTTCCATTTGAATTTGAATTTGACAAGGGATATGTTACTAATGATGATTAAGCACTGTTGATCATGGTGACTTGGCATAATCAAAAGGGTGATCACTGTAGCTTAATACATGGGGTGTTACATTGATTTCGGTGAAACATATGCTCCTGTTGCACGCCTTGAGGCAATTCGCATTCTTCTCGCTTATGCAAATTACAATAATATCCTGCTTTATCAAATGGATGTGAAAAGTGCTTTCCTCAATGGTGAAATTGATGAGGAAGTTTATGTTAGACAACCACCTGGCTTTGAACACCCTGAGTTTCCTAACAAAGTTTTCAGGTTGAAGAAAGCTTTATATGGGCTGAAGCAAGCCCCTCGAGCTTGGTATGACACCTTGAAGAAGTTTCTGCTCGATAAAGGGTTCAAGCCAGGATCCACTGACCCCACACTTTTCACTCGTGCTGTTGATAATGATCTATTTGTATGTCAAATCTATGTGGATGATATTATATTTGGCTGTACTAACAATGCTTGCAGCTTAGAGTTCGGGAAAATGATGTCCGATAAATATCAAATGTCTATGATAGGTGAACTCAAGTTCTTTCTTGGACTGCAAATTCATCAATAGGCAAATGGAATTTTCATATCTCAGGAGAAATATCTGAAAGAATGCCTGAAGAAGTTCAAAATGTAAGATTCCAAAATGAAGTGCTATAAAACCCCTATGCCCACGAATGGTAAGCTGGATGCAGATGTGTACGGTAAGGATTACGACCAGAAGGCCTATCGTTTTATGATTGGTTCTCTTCTCTATCTATGTGCATCCAGACCTAACATTATGTTGAGTGTTTGCATGTGTGCCCGCTATCAAGCTACACCGAAAGAATAGCATCACCAAGCGGTTAAGCGCATTCTGAGATATTTGGCTCACACCCCCACCTTAGGTTTATGGTATCCTAAGGGAGCACAGTTTGATCTTGTTGGATATTCAGACTCAGATTGGGCTGGCGACTTGGTTGATAGGAAATCTACTTCGGGGACATGTGCTACTTCTTGAGCTTGCATTGGTTTTTCCCTTGAAGAGGAAAGGGTGATGCAGCAAAGTAGAGATAAGTATTTCCCTCAGTTAGAGAACCAAGGTATCAATCCAGTAGGAGGTACAAGCAAGTCTCCAATCTATGCACCTGCACAAACAATCAAACACTTGCACCCAACGCGATAAAGGGGTTGTCAATCCCTTCATGGTCACTTGCAAGGATGAGATCTGATAGAGATAGATATAAAAGATTACTAAAACCTAAAACAAAGTAAAAAACAAATAAATTGCAGCAAGGTATTTTTGGGTTTTTTGGTTTATAGATCTGAAAATATATGATGGAAAATAGACCCGGGGGCCATAGGTTTCACTAGAGGCTTCTCTCTTGAAAGAAAACAACACGGTGGGTGAACAAATTACTGTCGAGCAATTGATAGAAAAGCGCAAAGTTATGATGATATCCAAGACAATGATTATGAATATAGGCATCACGTCCGTGTCAAGTAGACCGACTCCTGCCTGCATCTACTACTATTACTCCACACATCGACCGCTATCCAGCATGCATCTAGAGTATTAAGTTCATAAGAACGGAGTAACGCCTTAAGTAAGATGACATGATGTAGAGGGATAAACTCAAGCAATATGATGAAAACCCCATCTTTTTACCCTTGATGGCAACAATACAATACGTGCCTCGTTACCCCTACTATGTCACTGGGTGAGGACACCGCAAGATTGAACCCAAAACTAAGCACCTCTCCCATTGCAAGAAATACCAATCTAGTTGGCCAAACCAAACCGATAATTCGAAGAGAAATACAAAGATATCAAATCATGCATATAAAAATTCAAAGAAGATTCAAATAATATTCATAGATAATCTGATCATAAATCCACAATTCATCGGATCTCGACAAACACACCGCAAAAGAATATTACACCGGATAGAACTCAAAGAACATTGAGGAGAACATTGTATTGAAGATCAAAGAGAGAGAAGAAGCCATCTAGCTACTAGCTATGGACCAGTAGGTCTGTGGTAAACTACTCACGCTTCATCGGAAGGGCAATAGAGTTGATGTAGAAGCCCTCCATGATCGAATCCCCCTCCGGCAGATTGCCAGAAAAGGCCCCAAGCTGGGATCTCACGGGTACAGAAGGTTACGGCGGCGGAAAAGTGTTTTGGTGGACGCCTCTGGTCATTTGGGAATATTTTGGGATTTATAGAACAAAGATTAGGGTTGGAGCACTCCCGGGGGGGCCATTCTGACTTCCTCCCCAAGTCCTACATGTGTCTTTTGGTCCAAGAAAAATCATCGCGAAAGTTTTATTCCGTTTGGACCCCGTTTGATATTCCTTTTCTGTAAAACTCTAAAACAAGGAAAAAGCAGAAACTGGCACTGGGCTCTAGGTTAATAAGTTAGTCCCAAAAATAATATAAAATAGCATATTAATGCATATAAAACATCCAAAACAGATAATATAATAGCATGGAACAATCAAAAATTATAGATACGCTGGAGACGTATCAAGCATCCCCAAGCTTAATTCCTGCTTGTCCTTGAGTAGGTAAATGATAAAAACAGAATTTTTGATGTGGAATGCTACCTAACATGTTTATCCATGTAATATTCTTTATTGTGGCATGAATATTCAGATCCATAATATTCAAAACAAAAGTTTAATATTGACATAAAAACAATAATATTTCAAGCATACTAATAAGCAATCATGTCTTCTCAAAATAACATGGCCAAAGAAAGTTATCCCTACCAAATCATATAGTCTAGCTATGCTCCATCTTCATCACACAAAGTATTTAATCATGCACAACCCCGATGACAAGCCAAGCAATTGTTTCATACTTTTCAACTTTCATGCAATACATGAGCCTGAGCCATGGATATAGCACTATAGGTGGAATAGAATATGGTGATTGTGGAGAAGACAAAGAAGAAGGAGAAAGTCTCACATCAACTAGGCGTATTAACGGGCTATGGAGATGCCCATCAATAGATATCAATGTGAGTGAGTAGGGATTGCCATGCAACAGGTGCACTAGAGCTATAAGTATATGAAAGCTCAAAAAGAAACTAAGTGGGTGTGCATCCAACTTGCTTGCTCACGAAGACCTAGGGCAATTTGAGGAAGCCCATCATTGGAATATACAAGCCAAGTTCTATAATGAAAAATTCCCACTAGTATATGAAAGTGACAAAATAGGAGACTCTCTATCATGAAGATCATGGTGCTACTTTGAAGCACAAGTGTGGAAAAAGGATAGTAACATTGTCCCTTCTCTTTTCTCTCATTTTTTTTATTTTGGGCTCTTTGGCCTCTTTTTTCTCTCTCTTTTTTTTATTTGGGCTTCTTTGGCCTCTTTTATTTTTTGGAAGTCCGGAGACTCATCCCAACTTGTGAGGGAATCATAGCTTCCATCATCCTTTCCTCACTTGGGACAATGCTCTAATAATGATGACCATCACACTTTTATTTACTTACAACTCAAGAATTACAACTCGATACTCAGAACAAAATATGACTCTATATGAATGCCTCATGCACATGAGAACAATATGACAATGATGGTGCATGTCATAATAAACGGAACGGTGAAGTTGCATGGCAATATATCTCGAAATGGCTATGGAAATGCCATAATAGGTAGGCATGGTGGCTGTTTTGAGGAAGGTATATGGTGGATGTAGCGCACCGGCGAGAATTGCGCGGTACTAGAGATGCTAGCAATGGTAGAAGGGTGAGAGTGCGTATGATCCATGGACTCAACATTAGTCATAAAGAACTCACATACTTATTGCAAAAGTCTATAAGCTATCGAAATGAAGTACTACATGCATGCTCCTAGGGGGATAGATTGGTAGGAAAAGACCATCGCTCGTCCCCGACCGCCACTCATAAGGAAGACAATCAATAAATAAATCATGCTCCGACTTCATCACATAACGGTTCACCATACGTGCATGCTACGGGAATCAAAAACTTTAACACAAGTATTTCTACAATCCACAATTACTCACTAGAATGACTCTAATATCACCATCTTTATATCTCAAAACAATATGCAAGGAATCAAACTTCTCATAGTATTCAACGCTCTTTATATGAAAGTTTTTATTATATCCCTCTTGGATGCCCATCATATTAGGACTAAATTCATAACCTAAGAAAATTACCATGCTGTTTAAGACTCTCAAAATAATATAAGTGAAGCATGAGAGTTCAACAATTTCTATAAAATAAAGCCACCGCCATGCTCTAAAAAGATATAAGTGAAGTACTAGAGCATATTGCCTAGCTCAAAAGATATAAGTGAAGCACAAAGAGTATTCTAATAAATCACGATTCATGCATGTCCCTCTCAAAAGGTGTATACAGAAAGGATGATTGTGGCAAACTAAAAAGCAAAGACTCATATCATACAAGACGCTCCAAGCAAAACACATATCATGTGGTCAATAAAAATATAACCTCAAGTAAATTTACCGATGGATTGAAGACGAAAGAGGGGATGCCATCCGGGGCATCCCCAAGCTTAGATGCTTGGTTGTCCTTGAATATTACCTTGGGGTGCCTTGGGCATCCCCAAGCTTAGGCTCTTGCCACTCCTTATTCCATAGTCCATCAAATCTTTACCCAAAACTTGAAAACTTCACAACACAAAACTCAACAGAAAACTCATGAGATCCATTAGTATAAGAAAAGCAAATCACCACTTTAGGTACTGTTGTGAACTCATTCTTTATTTATATTGGTGTAATATATACTGTATTCCAACTTTTCCATGGTTCATACCCCCCGATACTACCCATAGATTCATCAAAATAAGCAAACAACACATAGAAAACAGAATCTGTCAAAAACAGAACAGTCTGTGAATATCTGAATTAATATCAAACTTCTCTAACCCAAAAATTCTGAATAATTAGGAAAACATAGGAAATTTGTATATAAATATTTTTTAAAAAATTCAGAGTTTTTCCACGCTCCAATGAATTTAAAAAATTCTGTTACTGGACGCAAAATTTTCTGTTTTTCAGCAAAATCAAATCAACGATATACCAAAGTATCCCAGAGGCTTTACTTGGCTCAAACACTAATTAAAACACCAAAACACGATTACTACAGAGGTAATAATGTGTATTTATTGAAGAACAGTAGCAAGAACAAAAAAAATAAAAATAAAATTGGGTTGCCTCCCAAAAAGCGCTATTGTTTAACGCCCCTAGATGGGCAAATTGCAATAGATCTAGGTATTGTCATCTAACTCCTTCTTAATTAAATACTCCAAAAATTTTCTTAGCAAATCTTTCTTTTCTTTTCTTTCCCTTCTATTTGGTGAACTTAATTCATGGAAAGGACTTTGACTAGTGATTTTAACATTCATAAACCCATAGTCTGGATCATCACCATATATATCATCATATAAAATACGTATCTCGTTTTTAATGGGTTCCCTAGCCATCTCTTCCAACCAATCATCATTAAATCCTACATAAATTTCGCTAGTTATCCAATCAAACTTATCATAATTCTCAAGGTAAAGGGCTTGAGTAATTTCTGAATAGGGAACTCTCCTCCTAAGATTTTCACTGTAAGATTGATAATCTCTAGATTCCAAACTATGCAAAGTTTCTTTATCATGGAGAATTTCTTCTATCGGAGGATGTTCAATATCTTTATTGTAGAAAAAAAATTCCCTAGCCACTTGTATTATAAAATCAAATTCTCGCATAAGGATGATGGTGGCAATCTTTTTAGCTTTAGGATGATTAATATTGGGGAGTTCATAAAACACCTTTTGCAAAGCGGGGTGGATGTGCACAAATTTTCTTTCTAATTTATCAATAAGCATAGCAATGGCATCCGCATAATAATTTGTATCAAGAAGGATAGATCTCTTATTAATAGGCAAAGTTCCCGTACAATCAAAGAATTCTTGAATAACACTCTTTCCAATAATATTACCGTTTCCCACATGAAAAGTTTTTGCTTTATAATTAGGGGGAGTTTCAGTTTGATGATCTAAAGAACAAGATCCAAGTTTTTCCTCAAGATTTATGCTAGCAAGACCCTCAAAATTTTCAACGATAACCTCCCCAGATTCATACATGATGGCAAGAAACCAATCTAGCACACGAGCAAACAAAAAGCAAATGAAAAGACGAACGGAAGAAGGGCAAATAAAAAGGCAAATCTTTTTGTGTTTTTTCTGAAAATCGTTTTAGAAGTGGGGGAGAGGAAAACGAGAGGCAAATGGCGAATAATGTAATGCAAGAGATGAGAGTTTATGGTGGGTACTTGGTAGGCCTGATGTAGAACCTCCCCGGCAACGGCGCCAGAAATTCTTCCTGCTACTTCTTGAGCTTGCGTTGGTTTTTCACTTGAAGAGGAAAGGGTGATGCAGCAAAGTAGAGATAAGTATTTCCCTCAGTTAGAGAACCAAGGTATCAATCCAGTAGGAGGTACAAGCAAGTCTCCAATCTATGCACCTACACAAACAATCAAACACTTGCACCCAACGCGATAAAGGGGTTGTCAATCCCTTCACGGTCACTTGCAAGGATGAGATCTGATAGAGATAGATATAAAAGATTACTAAAACGTAAAATAAAGTAAAAACAAATAAATTGCAGCAAGGTATTTTTGGGTTTTTTGTTTATAGATCTGAAAATATATGACGGAAAATAGACCCGGGGGCCATAGGTTTCACTAGAGGCTTCTCTCTTGAAAGAAAACAACGCGGTGGGTGAACAAATTACTGTCGAGCAATTGATAGAAAAGTGCAAAGTTATGATGATATCCAAGGCAATGTTTATGAATATAGGCATCACATTTGTGTCAAGTAGACCGACTCTGCCTGCATCTACTACTATTACTCCACACATCGACCGCTATCCAGCATGCATTTAGAGTATTAAGTTCATAAGAACGGAGTAACGCCTTAAGTAAGATGACATGATGTAGAGGGATAAACTCAAGCAATATGATGAAAACCCCATCTTTTTACCCTTGATGGCAACAATACAATACGTGCCTCGTTACCCCTACTATGTCACTGGGTGAGGACACCGCAAGATTGAACCCAAAACTAAGCACCTCTCCCATTGCAAGAAATACCAATCTAGTTGGCCAAACCAAACCAATAATTCGAAGATAAATACAAAGATTTCAAATCATGCATATAAGAATTCAGAGAAGATTCAAATAATATTCATAGATAATCTGATCATAAATCCACAATTCATTGGATCTCGACAAACACACCGCAAAAGAATATTACATCAGATAGAACTCCAAGAACATCGAGGAGAACATTGTATTGAAGATCAAAGAGAGAGAAGAAGCCATCTAGCTACTAGCTGTGGACCCGTAGGTCTGTGGTAAACTACTCACGCTTCATCGAAAGGGCAATAGAGTTGATGTAGAAGCCCTCTGTGATCGAATCCCCCTCCGGCAGATTGCCGGAAAAGGCCCCAAGATGGGATCTCACGGGTACAGAAGGTTACGACGACGGAAAAGTGTTTTGGTGGACGCCTCTGGTCATTTGGGAATATTTTGGGATTTATAGAACAAATATTAGGGTTGGAGGACTTCCGGGGGGCCTACAAGCCAGGGGCGCACCCCCTAGGGCGTGCATTGAGGGCTTGTGGAGCCCTCGGGACTCTTCTGACTTCCTCCCCAAGTCCTACGTGTGTCTTCCGGTCCAAGAAAAATCATTGTCGGTGTCAAAACCGGCCGATCTCTGGTAGGGGGTCCCGAACTATGCGTCTGAGGATCGAAGGTAACAAGGGACAAAGGGGGACACGATGTTTACCCAGTTTCGGGCCCTCTTAATGGAGGTAAAACCCTACGTCCTGCTTGATTGTATTTGATGAGTATAGGGGTTACAAGAGTTGATCTACCTCGAGATCGTAATGGCTAAACCCTAGCTTTCTAGCCTATGAGAATTTTGATTGTCTTTACGGACTCAACCCTCCAGTTTATATACACACCGGAGGGGCCTAGGGTTATACAAAGTCGGTTCGTAGAGGAAGGAAACTACATATCCGGACACAAATCTTGCCATCCACGCATAGGGGAGTCCTACCCGGACACGGGGGAAAGTCTTCCGCTTTGTATCTTCACGGCTCATCAGTCCAGCCCATATCAAATAGCCCGGACACCCGAGGACCCCCTAATCCATGACTCCCTCAATAGCCCCTGAACCAGTCTTCAAT
Source organism: Thinopyrum elongatum (assembly GCA_011799875.1). Classification (NCBI taxonomy): domain Eukaryota; kingdom Viridiplantae; phylum Streptophyta; class Magnoliopsida; order Poales; family Poaceae; genus Thinopyrum; species Thinopyrum elongatum. The sequence continues at coordinate 461,827,720 of CM022303.1, forward strand.
GATGATATGTTCAGCACACGGATTGTCTTCGGCATTGCAAGGCGGGTTCCTCGTCCTGAATACTTCAAAGCAATCTTCTGAACAAAAGAACTATATCCGGCTCTGTATAATTATTACAACCCTTAGCCGCGAAGGCAAGATATCAAACAGAACAGTGTCTTTTTACTGACAACTTTTTTGGCGAAATGTCACGTCTGGCCTCTTAACATTTCGAACCATTTTCACGCCTCCCGCTTCGCGTTTCGAGGCACAGCCTCCATTGGCATGTCTTGTCAAAATAGAGATCGTGCCCGCCCATTACGGGATCCTCATCAATACGGTTTTGGGTAATCCAACCATGCCATTCGCACGACCCCTTGGGAACAGGCGAGTTTTAAGGCTTAAAGGGGGGCGCTTGATATTCACCGCTTATATAAGAGGATAAAGATCCATCTTTTTCCCCACGCCTTCTTCTCCTGCCTTCCCATCTTCAAGCTCCAGCGCCCAAACTTCAATCTTTCCCACCGCAACCTGCCTCCCCAGCCATGTCAGGATCTGGTTCAAAGGGTAAGTGGGAGGCCTCCTCCGTCACCGAGAAGGACGTCAAGGAGCTCTGGGGGGCGGGATATCTATCCGCAGAGATCGCGCACATGCTCCCTGCCAAGGATCAAGTCATCCCCACTCCGGAGCCCGGCAAAAGGGTTGTATTCATCCCCCATTTCCTCCGCAGACTAGGGTTTCCCCTCCATCCCTTCGTCCGGGGCCTTATGTTCTATTACGGGATAGATTTCCATGATCTACCCCGAATTCTTTCCTCCACATCTCGGCGTTCATCGTCGTGTGCGAGGCGCTACTCCGCATCCCCCCAGACTTTGGCCTATGGCTCAAGGTCTTCAATCTGAAGCCGAAGTTGGTCGACGGGCATCATGTGGACTGCGGCGGCACCATGGTAAGCAAGCTCCCCAATGCCGTGTGGCCCAAAGGGGCCTTCGTGGAGACCGTCAAGGTGTGGCAACAGGAGTGGTTCTACGTCACCGAACCCCGCGACGCCAAGTGGGCGGCTACTCTTGAGTTTAGATCCGGACCCCCTACGCGGCTTACCTCGTGGATTGCTAAGGGTCTGGATTAAGGATCCATGGCGGAAGTGTTGATGCTGCAAAAGCGCATCACCAATATGATAGGCAAGAACACCAGTCTCACTAAAATGATTCAGGTGATGCTCTTCCGCCGGATTCTTCCCTGCCAACTCCAGCCCTCTCCCATGTGGGAGTTCAATCCGAAAGATCCACGAACCATGAAGCGCTTCTTCGGCACAACGCACGAAGACATCTGGAAGCTGCTCTTCAAGGCCCAAAAAACGTGGCCGAAGAAGACTGAAGACATCGGTCTTGACATCGAGAATCCGGCCACACCGGTAAGTATGATTTTCCCGAATGTCTATTCGGTCAATAAGTTTTAGACATAATGAATTTTCTGTCCTTCGTACAGAGCTGGATAGCAAAGGCGGAGTGGATTAAGTGTCCGGCACCACTGCCTGAAGACCCGGCCACACCCCAGCTGACAGGGATGCTAGTCCCGGCGCCCTATCAGGCACCGGAGAAAAGGTTAAGAAGAAAAAGGGCAAGGAGGCCAAAGGCGGCCTTCGCCACAAGGGCCCTTCGGACGCAGTGTCCGGAGAAATAGAAGTCCTCTCCTCCCACGAGGGAGATGAGGAAGAAGAGGAGGAGGAAGTAGAAAGCGACTCCCCTCCTAGGGGGAAGAAGAAGAAGAGGGCGGCCTCCACAGACCCGGAAGAGGAGGCGCCCAAGAGGGGGAAGATAGCCCTCTCGGATGGCTCGGATTCAGAGGCCGAACCAGTCCCCAAGAGACTTCCCAGGGTGAAGCCCCTGGCCGAATCGGAAGTACCAAAAGGGTCTATTATTTGTCTTCGGTCTCTTATGATTTTATAATATAACACATTACACCGTGTTTCTTTCAGTCCTGCTCGCGACCTCCCCAACCCTTCACCATCTGAAGGGAGTTCTCTGCCGCCCGAGATGGCAGAGAGCGAGACGCCACCGCGGTCCCCTTCGCCAATCACCGCGGATGACACCGAGGTGTTGTCCCGAAGGACCTCTCCTGGCCTCGGAGGGGCGAGCGAGGCTGCCGAGAAGGCGCACGAGGGTGATACCTCGGCTGCCGAAGACATGGGGGGGTGACCCCCATGGTGACCGACGACGGGGGCCCTGATCAATCCGGCCCCCAGCCGGACATCATTCCGGAGACCAATGTGGCTCCGGAGTCAGGCGAGCAGCCCCCTTCGAAGGAGGGGGGAGCATCAGCTCCGACGGCGGCCTCCAGTAATCCGGAGGTGCCAAATACTCTTGTGGAAGCACTACAACATGCTTCCATCGTGGAGGAGCACCGCACCCTGATGGGTGTGGTGTTAGAGAAGGTTCAGTCCGCCAAGAGCGGGCTGAACGAAGCCTTCACCAGCCTACTGACAGGCTTCGAGGTATGCAACGTAATGCTCTAGACGCTTTTTATAAAGGGATATACCTATGCATAGATAGTAGCCCCTGAGACTCTGTCTGGGTTTGAAAAAGCCGGACAGAGGATCACATAGTATTCGGAAGAGGTGACATACTTTCTATTGTATAACAGGCTTCCTTGTTGGCGGCAACCGCCCAGGCCGCTGAAGTTTCCGAACTTAATCGGAAACTAAAGCTGGCTGATGATGAAATAGATCGCTTCAACAAGCGATTCAACGAGACGCAAGGTATGCATGTATTTTAAAGAGTTTTAGCATATAGCTGATATGTAAATTCAGAGTTTAACTCATGTACTGCTGTGATTATGCGCGCAGTTGGCGCGGCTGAGGTAGACACCCTCAAAAACGCCCTTGCTCAGGCCAAGGAGGAGGCGAAGGTGAATAAAGCAGTCGCTAACAAAGCGGCTGCGGAACTAAAGACCGAACAGGACGCCCGCCGCCAGCACGAAGATAGGGTGGCCGAAGTGGAGCAAGAGCTGAAGGACGCCATCCGCAAGTGCGAGGCCTTGGAGGAGAAGACTTCGGACCAAGCGACCGAACTCGCCAAAGCCCTCCAAGAGGCTAAAGAGGCGCGGGTCGAGTCCCGGAGTGCTCGTGAAGAGATCCGGCAGGCCAAACAGATAGCGGCCGGTAAGCCTTTTCTTTTGCAGAGTGTATTTGGAGGTCAAAGATATGCTTTGCTCACTCGACTGTGGAGTTCTCCAGACGCCTTTGCAGATCTTCCAAGGAGTGCCATTGACACCGCACAGTTCTTTCGAGCCCAAGAGGGGAACTCGACCGAGAAGCTGTTCTGGTCACAGTTCCTGGCGCCGGAGCATCCAACACCCCTGAACGACCAGATGAAGCAGCTGACGGAGCTGCATAGGGTGTCCGGCTTGGTCATGAAGGATTTCATAGTCCGGCTTTGGCCAGCCGAACCAATTCCTAGCAGCTACTTTGGTTTGGTGAGGCGACTCATCGATGCGCTACCTCGAGTTGATGCTGTGAAGCGCTCGGCGTGCATAGAGGGTGCGCGGATGGCCTTTGCTCTTGACAAGATGCACTGGGCAAAGATGAAGGCCACCGACGTCGCGACCGCAGGCCCGCCCGAAGGCAAGGACCACCACAAGCCGGAAAGATACTTTGAAGATGTCCTAGCGGGTGCCCGAATAGTAGAGGGCCAATGCTCAAAGGACGTGATGTTTGAGTAAACGTATCCGGGCTGTAAAAACTTTATTTTGTGAACCAAGGCTTGTCATATATTTATGCCTTTTATCCTGAGTTATTTTCCTCCTGGGCGGCCGTTTTAATTCTGAAAGTTTGCCAGTCGTCAGCTTCAGCCCTCTCGTAGATGCTATGGGGGTGTTCGGTGGAGCGCACGATCACACTTTGTCCAACGTCTTGGTCCGTAAAGGAGGTGTTCGCGCAATGAACCAGGCAATTAGACTATGCAGCTTTATTACTTTCACTTAGCCATAGGAGTTTGACGGTGGGGCTAAGTACCAGCCCCTAGTGCGTATGCAGCAATCCGAACTAGGGTGCCTTTGTCGCATGACTGGGCGAAATCCAGCCCTTCGTATAACACGGGGTAAATCACTAAGGATTTGTATTAAGTCACCGAATCGCCGACCAGCTCTCGCCGTATCATGACAGTCAGTTTTCGGCTTTCTCTACTGAGGTATTTGACCGGACGAACCAGAAACACAATTGCAGTAGTTCTCCCTTTACTACCTTAGCCGAACTAGCGGAACGTAAGGTGGTAATCACAGGAGCCGGGCAACCCAACTATAGACCAAAGACATGATTCGGAGCTGATGCATATAATGCAATATTCGGGACGCCGAAGAGTACCTTATAGGTGTTCGTACTTTTGAAAAATATGCATGGCCGGATAGAGCCCCCGGCATTTAGGCCGGAGCAAAGCATATGTGGCAATCTGAAGCAAGGAGGGATCACACATGGAAAAATAAATCAAGACCGAACAAAAGTTGGCGATCAACTGTTTCCTTTATACCCTGATTAATACATCAAGACGTGCTATTACAGATAATGCCATGGACATCAAGGCTATTTGACATGCCGAGAGTTTGTGCACGAGGGGAGGCTTTATACAGGGCCTAAAAGAAAAGGTAGTCTTGAAGACCCCAGTGGTGCCCTGCTGCACGTCTGCGCCGTTTCCCCTTGGTGAAAAATCCTTTGAGAGGAAAGGTCGATTGCCGTCTATACAAAAAGGGGGGCCTTAAAAAGGGCCCTTGCACGACCGTAGGGTAGGTAGGTTTTTAATGAACCTGTAGTACAGAAGAGGAGAAAAAAAGAAAAAAAAGGTTAAGGTCCGAATAGGGTCAAGCCGCACTATAGACCTTTTCCGCAGTGTGCCTCCGTCGCTGCCCAAGGTATTTTAAGTGCGTAATTATGCACGCGTGGTACGCATGCCATTGTTTTATGGGGCGATTGGCGGAGGCGAAACTGCTATTCAAGCTCTGGATTCACCGAGTTGTCGTTCTGCAGAGTGGACCGGGCTTGCTTGGTAGTGTCAGGTGTCTTAGTGACCGATGAATTGTTCGGCTTGATGAGGCCGTTCTGTACGTCGGCTGCCAGGGCCGCGGTGTGCTCCTCAGTACGGAGGGAGCGCTCCATATTTCCATTGACTGTGATAACGCCGCGCGGTCCGGGCATTTTGAGCTTTAAGTAAGCGTAGTGCGGGACCGCATTGAAGCGGGCAAAAGCAGTTCGTCTGAGCAGCGCACGATAGCCACTGCGAAAAGGGACAATGTCAAAGATCAAGTCTTCGCTTCGGAAGTTATCCGGTGAACCGAAGACTACTTCCAATGTTAAGGAGCCCGTACAACGGGCCTCCACGCCGGGTATTACTCCTTTAAAGGTAGTATTGCTGGGCTTAATTCTTGATGGGTCAATGCCCATCTTACGGACAGTGTCTTGATAGATCAGGTTTAGACTGCTGCCGCTGTCCATAAGGATTCTAGTGAGATGGTATCCATCGATGATGGGATCGAGCACCAGGGCCGCCGAACCTCCATGACGGATACTGGTCGGGTGGTCCCTGCGATCGAAGGTGATCGGACAAGCCGACCATGGGTTGAATTTTGGGGCGACAGGCTCTACGGCATAGACGTCCCTTAGCGCGCGCTTGTGCTCCCTCTTTGGGATATGTGTGACGTATATCATGTTCACTGTTTTCACCTCGGGGGAAATTTCTTTTGTCCCCCTGTGTTCGGTGGACGGGACTCATCATCGTCCTCGCTTTGAGGCCCCTTCCCCTTGTGTTCGGTATTTAACTTACCGGCCTGTTTGAAAACCCAGCAGTTTCTGTTGGAGTGGTTGGCAGGCTTGTCGGGGGTGCCATGAATCTGGCAAGGCCTATCCAGTATCTTGTCCAAATTAGATGGACCGTCTTTGTTTCCTTTGAATGGCTTCTTCCGCTGACCGGGTTTAGAGCCACTGAATCCGGCGTTGACCGCCGTATCTTCAGTTTCTTCATTGTTGTTCCGACGCTTGTTTTTGTTATGTTGTGGCCTTCCGTTGCCGTCCCTGGCTTCAGAGGTGCCAGGGTCACTGGTACTGTTGCTTCTACGAGCCAACCAGCTATCTTCGCCCGCGCAGAAACAGGTCATAAGTGCAGTAAGAGCTGCCATAGTCTTTGGCTTTTCCTGACCGAGGTGTCGGGCGAGCCACTCGTCACGGACGCTGTGTTTAAAGGCCGCTAAGGCTTCGGCGTCCGGACAGTCGATGATTTGGTTCTTTTTAATTAAGAACCGAGTCCAGAGTTTGCGGGCTGACTCTCCGGGTTGCTGGACTATGTGACTGAGGTCATCAGCGTCCGGTGGCCAGACATAAGTACCTTGGAAGTTGTCTCGAAAAGCGTCCTCCAAGTCTTCCCAGCTGCCAATAGAGTTTTCTAGGAGGCTATTCAACCAGTGTCGTGCTGGTCCTTTTAGCTTTAGGGGGAGGTATTTAATGGCATGGAGATCGTCACCGCGAGCCATGTGTATATGGAGAAGAAAATCTTCAATCCATACAGCGGGATCTGTCGTTCCATCGTATGCTTCAATGTTTACGGGTTTAAACCCTTCTGGAAACTGGTGCTGCATTACCTCATCGGTAAAGCACATGGGGTGTGCGGCGCCTCTATATCGGGCAACATCTCGGCAGAGTTCGGATGACATCCGTGTTCGGTTCTCGGCCCGAACTTGGTGATGCTTGTCGTGCCAGGCTTGACGGCCGTTGTCTCGTGTTGGAGCGCGTCCCCTTGATCCGTAGATTGATCTGGTCTGGCCGGCTCTATTGTCCAGGTCCTGACATAAGTCATGCGTGTAGCCCAGAGCCGCTGCCTCTCTGCCTTTACGGCGAGGTGGTGCGGGCTGGTATTCGGCGTGATTAGCCGTTTTGTCCCGTCCACGTGGTGGTCGTTCTGGTTCATCAACATGATTGTATCTTGACGGAATTGGCTCAAGGGCCTCATCGTCGAATTGGGGTAGTAGCCTGCGCTTTGGGTAGCTTTTTAATGGGCGCTCGAGGCCGTATTCTTCGGCGGCTAGGACCTTGGTCCATCTATCGTTGAGTGTATCTTGTTCAGTTTGAAGCTGTTGCTGTTTCTTTTTCAGGCTCCTCGCAGTGGCAATGAGTTGTCGCCTGAAGATTTCTTGCTTGAGGGGTTCCTATGGTATGATAAAATCTTCGTTACCGAGGCTAACATCCTCCTCGGAGGCCGGCAGATAATTACTATCCTCCGAATCCTCATGATCGACAGGTTCGTCTGGGTTGACTTGTCCTTCTTCCCGCTCATCCTGCTCAACAGCAGGCTCGATGAGGTGGTCGGAGTCTTCGGTGTTCTCCGGAGTGTCATTGTCTCCGGTGCCGGTATTGCTTTCATTTTTGCGACGCGGTCATGAGCGGCGCCGCTGACGTCGGCGTTTAGGTGGTGCTTCGACAGGCTTGTCCTCAATTGGGTCTTGAGCGCAATCGTCGTCCTTCTTTTTGGGTGTATCCACCATGTACATGTCATATGTAGAAGTGGCTGTCCAATGCCCAGTGATGGGTGGGTTTTGGCCTGATTCGGTTCCGACATCGTCGTCCATGCCGTCGATGTCCTCGGAGGCATAGTATAGCATGTCGGTTAAGTCCTCGACAGTGGCTATCAAGTGGGTGGTGGGTGGGACGTAAAATTCCCCGCACTCAGCCCCTAGTCTGGGCTGGACATAGTTCGGAAGTGATACCTCCGTTATGGCAAGAGATCGCATTAAGTCCAGAGCCTCGTTTAGGAGCGATAGCTGGACGGGTGACTGAGAGCCTGCGGAGCTGGGTCCAGAAATCGCCGCCCGACCGTGATCAATGGACGCGGGCCTCAAGAGTTCGGAGTTAACATCCGGAGGTGAGTCTGGCTTCCCGATGACAGGGAGAGCCCTGTTTGATTCCAGGCCTGCCGATAATATGGTCACCTCTGGGTCTCCGGCAGGGAGCTCAGTAGTAGGAGAGGGTCTGGTGGGGTTCATACTCCCGTCTTCGAACAGGGCAGTCTGCTCTAGATCTAAGGCCCGGGCAGAGACGATGGTTGATCCTTGAACGGGGCCTGATAGTGAATCTGATGGGCCTCCTTCATATAGATGAGGAGCGGCGGTCGAGGCCGAGAATCCTTCGAAGATCAAATCTCCTTGGATATCAGTGACGTAATTCAGGCTCCCGAACCTGATCTGGTGACCAGGAGCGTAGCTGTCGATCTGTTCAAGGTGACCAGTTGAATTGGCATGCAGAGCGAAGCCGCCAAATACAAAAAGTTGACCAGGGAGGAAAGTTTCCCCGGAAACAACATCGTTGTTGATGATCAAATGAGCCATCGAGCCTTGTGCCGATGACACAGTGGAACTCTCAATGAAAGCACCAATGTCGGTGTCAAAACCATCCGATCTCGGGTAGGGGGTCCCGAACTGTGCGTCTGAGGATCGAAGGTAACAAGGGACAAAGGGGGACACGATGTTTACCCAGGTTCGGGCCCTCTTAATGGAGGTAAAACCCTACGTCCTGCTTGATTATATTTGATGAGTATAGGGGTTACAAGAGTTGATCTACCTCGAGATCGGAATGGCTAAACCCTAGCTGTCTAGCCTATGAGAATTCTGATTGTCTTTACGGACTCAACCCTCCAGTTTATACACACACCGGAGGGGCCTAGGGTTATACAGAGTCGGTTCGTAGAGGAAGGAAACTACATATCCGGACACAAATCTTGCCATCCACGCATAGGGGAGTCCTACCCGGACACGGGGGAAAGTCTTCCGCTTTGTATCTTCACGGCCCATCAGTTCGGCCCATATCAAATAGCCTAGACACCCGAGGACCCCCTAATCCAGGACTCCCTCAATCATCGTGAAAGTTTTATTCCGTTTGGACTCCGTTTGATATTCCTTTTCTGTAAAACTCTAAAACAAGGAAAAAAAATAGAAACTGACACTGGGCTCTAGGTTAATAAGTTAGTCCCAAAAATAATATAAAATGGCATATTAATGCATATAAAACATCCAAAATGGATAATATAATAGCATGGAACAATCAAAAATTATAGATACGTTGGAGACGTATCCACATGTCATTTCCTCGGTAGATCATTGGTCTGTTGGTCATCAAGGAAGAAGAATTGTGTATCTCTTTCCATGGCTGAGGCCGAATATATTGCTGCTGGCGCCTGTTGCACTCAGTTATTGTGGATGAAGCAGACACTGAAGGATTATGGCACCAAGTTCAAGCATATTCCTCTGTATTGTGACAATGAGAGTGCCATCAAAATTGCACATAATCCTGTGCAGCATTCTCGCACAAAGCATATTGCCATCAGACATCATTTTATTCACGATCATGTTGCTTGAGAGGATATTGTCATCAATCATGTCAAGACCGAAGACAATCTCGCTGATATATTCACCAAGCCTCTCGATGAGAAAAGATTCTGTGCGTTACGGTGTGAGCTAAATATCCTGGACTTCGCAAACTTGCAGTAAGCTAGACTCGGCACCCGTGCTAACACTTCCACATCTTTGAAGGAATGGGTGCATAACACTCGAAGAGTTTGAAAATTTCGACAAAGTGAAATTTTCTTTCTGAGAGTGAATACATTAACGAAGAACTAGACTAACCGGGTGCCACGATAATTGTGCGACGCTCAGGGTCATACAGTTCTTATACGGTGGGTCACGCCACCACATTTTTCTTTCTTTGGTTCTCTCTCCGATCGATAGATATTGTTTTTGTCCGAATGCATTTCTCTCATAGCTATTATCTTGAGTGTTTGTGTTTATCTGCCTGAGTGAAATGCCTTGGACCTTGTTTTCTCTCTGTTCTATCTCTTCCAGTCTATGTTGTTCTGTTACAAATGCTCAAATTTTATCTGGAACAAAACTTTATCTGGTGTCTTTGACCACGATTAAGATTTGGTCCGAACATTAATCTGTTTTGGCGAAAGCTGTCCAAAATTTGGGGTTTCCAGCCCAAGTTAGGACCATGATATTTTATGACGGTAGCCACGTGCAATACTGAAAGGATCGAGAAGAGGTGTCTAGAGGGGGGGGGGGTGATTAGACCCTCAACAAACAAAGGTGGCAAATTTTAATTTCTTCAAGTTAAGGTGGAGTTTTAGCACAAGTTTAAGCTTTCACAATACATATCAAGCAAGCATGGCAAGAGTATATGAGTAGCGGAAAGTAAAGCATGCAACTTGCAAGAATGTAAAGGGATGGGATTGGAGTGTGCAAACGCAATTGGAGACACGGAGATTTTTGGCGTGGTTCCGATAGGTGGTGCTATCGTACATCCACGTTGGTGGAGACTTCAACCCATGAAGGGTAACGGTTGCGCGAGTCCACGGAGGGCTCCACCCACGAAGGGTCCACGAAGAAGCAACCTTGTCTATCCCACCATGGCCATCGCCCATGAAGGACTTGCCTCACTAGGGTAGATCTTCACGAAGTAGGCGATCTCCTTGCCCGTACAAACTCCTTGGTTCAAATCCACAATCTTGACGGAGGCTCCCAAGTGACACCTAACCAATCTAGGAGACACCACTCTCCAAAAGGTAATAGATGGTGTGTTGATGATGAACTCCTTGCTCTTGTGCTTCAAATGATAGTCTCCCCAACACTCAACTCTCTCTCACAGATTTGGATTTGGTGGAAAGATGATTTGAGTGGAAAGCAACTTGGGGAAGGCTAGAGATCAAGATTCTTGTGGTTGGATTGGAATATCTTGGTCTCAACACATGAGTAGGTGGTTCTCTCTCAGAAAATGAATAGTGGAAGTGTAGGCACGTTCTGATGGCTCTCTCCACGAATGGAGAATGGGTGGAGGGGTATATATAGCCTCCACACAAAATCTAACCGTTACACACAATTTACCAAACTCGGTGGGACCGAATATTGAAACTCGGTCAGACCGATATGGTTCAAAATGTGAATGTTAGGCTTTTCGGTGGGACCGACATGATCAACTCGGTGGGACCGATGTGCTAGGGTTAGGGTAAACCTCAACTCGGTTTGACCGATTACACAAACTCGGTGAGACCAATTTTGGTAATAAGCAAAACAGAGAGTTGGTCAAGCAAACTCGGTGGGACCGATTGCATATCTCGATAGGACCGAAATGATTGCAACAGGCAACAGAGAGTTTGCAAGCCCATCTCGGTGAGACCGAGATCCCATCGGTGAGACCGAACTGATTAGGGTTTCTGGCAGTGGCTATGTCAAGTGAACTCGGTGGCGCCGGATAGATCAAATTGGTGGGGCCGAGTTTGACTTTAGGTTTAGGACAAATGTGGATATGAGAAAGTGGTTGAGGGCTTTTGGAGCATATCACTAAGCATTTTGAGCAAGCAAGCCATTAAGCAACACCTCATCCCCTTTTAATAGTATTGGCTTTCCTATGGACTCAATGTGATCTTGGATCACTAAAATGAAAAATGTAGAGTCTTGAGCTTGAGCCAACATGTGTCCTTAGCATCTTGAAGGGGTTCCACATCCTCTTGTCCATGCCACCCCTTTGTTGAACTCTCTGAAATATACTAGATAGAAGTATTAGTCCAACAAGAGATATGTTGACATTAATTACCAAAATCACCCAGGGAGCACTTGTGCTTTCAAATCCATCAACTGCCATTCCATCTTGTCCGTTGAATCGCAATCGTCTCCATTTAGAGACCGTTCGATCATATCCACTGTGTACGGTTATTTCCATTCGCATATAAAAACTGCACCGCTCTCCTTTCCTCCAGTTCACTTTCTCCTCGATCATCAAGCCCAAGTTACTGGCTACAATGATCTTGTCAAAGGGCACATTGATCCATCGAAGCAAAAGAAGAAGAAGAAAATTGCAACAAGGATTGCTCCTCCTCCTCCCACGAAAGAAGTCTCCAGATGTTGTACCACAGAAGGAAAACTCACCTGAGCCTGCAATTCCCTCGCAAGTTCATGTATCAACTACAGATGCTTCGACTTCGCCAAGGCCAACTGAACCAGTGCCTGTGACCTCTTCTGTTCATGAAGCAAATCCCTATCAGCAAAATGAATCAGAAGAAGGTGAAATCCATCAGTCTGAGCACCAAGCCTCTCCAGTTCGTGTTGAGACAAATGTATTTGTTCCTCCCGAGGAACCTCAACCGACCGCCGAAGAACATCCTCCCCAGTCTTCAGTGCTGATAAAGTAACTGCTCCCTCTCCACTTCGAATTTCACTCGACACCACGAAGAGAACTTCTGATGTTGGTCCCTCTGCAGTAAAGTCAGTTTCTGCTTATCACTCAGATTCAGTAATTTATGGCGATGAAGTGATTTCCATTGAAGATGAGCTCAAATATCCATATCCTCGCGAGCAACTGTTGTTATTCTCTATCGGCGTTGGCGTCAAAGGGCCACTTTTCAATCGGAACACACATCCTTAGTTCTTTCAAGAGAGTCCATACAACAAGCCTTGAACTTCTGAATCGCCTCGGTTCTGGACTCAAGAACAGGCTATATATTATACTCGGATCCTTTCTGGCAGCCAGAATTTTTTTCCTCATGAGTTCCCAGATATAGCTGTGATGAAGAACATTGGGTGCTTTAATCAAGTTCTGCAAGACATCGAAGACTTTGGCCTCATGCATGTCTTTGCATATCAACATCCGTGGAACAGAGAGATAATCCTTCCATTCTATGCCACTCTGTACATCTCTGGTGAAGAATCTGATAGCACAAAGTGGATCATGGAATGGATGACCGAAGGGAAAAGAATAAAGTGCTCTGCTATGGACTTTGTGTCTCATTTTCATTTCCCTCGGTTTGAACATGGCAAGACAGAAATTCGAGTTCACAACATTGATGCAATTTCCGATGAAGATTTCTGGTGCACAATGGATCAAGATAAAATTCATTACTACACTGGTCCTCCCTTGCTTGAGCACCTGACATTCTATAATCAAACTCTATATCATATGCTCACTTATACCATCTGTCCTCTGGCTGGGATGAACACTGACAACGCTATATTTGATGTTCTTTAGAACACCATCCATGCCATCTCCCAAGGATTCATCTTCGATGTCGAAGACTTGTTTCTGCGCATCCTGATGGATTCGGCTTAGCATCTGAAAACTGTCAAATTCTTTGGGCCTTGGATTCAAAAAGTGGTTGACTATGCTATAAAAACCGAATATTTAGCCAAAATCAGTCACAAAAGCTTCATTCCTCCTGTACGTGATACTCTAAGAGTAATGGAAGATTTTTCTTCGGGAAAGTCAAGCTCTCCAGATTATCATAACACTTTCAATGGGCCACGGCTACCTCAGCGTGATAGACAACTGAATACACAACCTCCTTCACATCTTGAAGTGAGCTTGCGCACCCAACAGCTGCTGTTGAAGCATATGGCTGAGGATCGCCAAGAGAAAGAACACCTGGCTGCCGAACTAAATGCAATCAACAACCGAACTAAAGTTGTGCACATGATCACAGCTGAAAACAAGAAGCGCCTATGGAAATTGCTTTGGAAGTTCTTCTCCAAGAAGCAATTGAGCAACTCTCATCTCAAAGAACTTTATGAGTATATTGATCAAGGGTTTTCAGCTGAAGATTTTCAAGATCGTATTACTCCGCCTCTGCCAGCTCGTGAAGCAACAACTAATTTACTTCAATTTCAGCTGCGTAAATTGCTCGACGAATCAGAAGCAACATCGCCCACGGAAAAACCTGCTGAAGGAAATGTGTTGTCTCGCAAAGATCAACAAGTTGATCCCAATGTGCCTACATCCTCATAGCCACAAGCTAGTCTTGAAGGAACTTCTGCTGCTGCTGATGATGTAGATGTACCAGCCACCTCCGAATCAAAAACATCTTCGGGCAGTTCTTCGGGCGATGCCTCAGAGTGAATCAAGTTCACCTCATTTTCACTCATGTCATTTGTCACCTTTATGACACTAGTTGACAAAAAGGGGGAGAATTACATCGAGAGTTTCGATAGATTTGCTCTGTTGGATTTGGTCTCCATGTTTATTTGCTCTGGTTTATGAGACTTTTGAGCCCTATGCCTTAAAGACTATTTGTGCCACTTTATGTGCTCTGATGTAAAACTTCTGATATGTGCTGTAATATTAATAACCCCGCCTGCTGCACTATCTTCTCTCAAAGCATTTGTTTTGCAGGTGGAATTATTGTCAGAAGTCATGAATGATTACACTATACACTCGATGGATTACATATCATCAGTGCAAATCATTACCTCGAATGATTGAAAAATCCTCCACTTATTTAAATCAATTGCAAGGAATTTCATTGTACATCATTGACCCTGCATACATCTAGGGGGAGTATATTTCATCATCGAGTGAAGTAACGCAAGTTCACTCTTGTTCGATTTACATTTCTCCTATCTATCTTCACTTTGATGATTATCTGTTTTGTCAACAACCGTCCAAAAAGGGGGAGATTGTTGGTGCAATGATAGGCCCCTTATGTTTTGGAGTTTGTTGACATAAACAGTATAGGACTTATGTGTTTGCTAGTGCACATAGAGTAACAGGTCCCTGAAGTATTAAGGAGTTTGATGCAAACGACGAAGATAATCTCTCTGCGTGGCAGCGAAGGTTATCACCGAAGATGAAGCTGACAAGAGTGACCCCTAAAAATTTCTGAAGTTCAAGCAATTGGTTCGATGTCTGTTCGAAGAATATGACTGCGTTCAAGGAAGAATGAAGACGAAGTGAAGACGTAGCATTTTTTTTTGTTATTCTTCTTCTTTCTTTGAGTCATAGGACCACCGTACTATTAAGAGGGGTGTAGCGTTCGAAGCTTTGATTCTCTGATGCTAAACCCAAATCCTATGAAAGATGTGAGAGAAATCTCTTTGTGCTCCAAGAAAATACTTACCAGCAAGAGACTGTGATCTTCTTCGCTGCGAGAGATTTGTCTCGGACCGAGGAGTTAGCATTACTTGTTCCTCAAGTAATATTACCGTTGCTCCAAAATCCGACCATTGCAAACGTGTCGGTTGGCCATTGGCTGGACCCAGTGTCCAAAATGGTCATTTCCCATCTGGGAAGGCTGCGGCTATAAATAGCCACCCCGCGCCGGCTTTGTCCGGTGGCTGCTCCGTTTGATTCTGAGAAGATTGTTGAGCAACCCACTCTCTGAGCGATTTGAGTTTAAAATCCACCTAGAGAAAAACCCTGGAGCTGAAGAATTAGATAATGGTTCAGCATCACTGGAATCTAAGTTTAGTACGCTCCGCCTATTACTCTTGAGAGTTGCAAACTCTCTAGACGGTTAGGTGTCAATTTCTTCAGAGACCAAGAGTGATTGTGGTTCTCGAAGAAAGAAGTCTGTAAAGGTTAGGAGATCGCCTTCAAGTATCTACCATGAGTAATCGGCATCGGTTGATGAATCAATTATCGAGGAGAATAGGGTGAAGAGAGTTTATCTTCCTTGTTAAGTCACAGCTCCTCCAACCAGACGTAGTCCTTGTGCAGAAGGACGAAATGGTCGAACAAATACCTTGTCGCCATCGAGCATCATCAGTTATCTCTGTCACCCATGTTTACCTTTGACGCATTTTCTTTTGTATGATTTGCCTCAATGCATTGTCTAGTTTCCCTTCGGTACTCTGTTTTAGTTCGCTGTAGTTTGTTTTTCATTCATTCCGCTGCTGGGTTCTAAGAGATTTAAGTTTTCCAAAGAAAATTTAAAACTCCCATTCACCCCCCTCTGGTAGACATACTTCGTTCCTACAAGTTTCCCTATCATACCCGAAGGAATTTCATAATAAATATTTTCAATAGGTACAGTAGGTTGAGGAGCAACTCTTTGCTCTTTCGGTCGAGGTGAAGATACCCTGAACAAGCCCCTCAAAGGATGACCTTCCATAGTAACAAGTGACAATAAATTTCAGCATGTAATAGAAATGTTTCCTTACCAAATTCCACTTACCAAAGGCGCTTCACTCCCCGGCAATGGTGCCAGAAAAGAGTCTTGATGACCCACAAGTATAGGGGATCAATTCTAGTCCTTTCGATAAGTAAGAGTGTCGAACCCAACGAGGAGCAGAAGGAAATGACAAGCTGTTTTCAGCAATGTATTTTCTGTAGGCACTGAAATTATCGGTAACAGATAGTTTTGTGATGAGGTAATTCATAATGGGTAACAAGTAACAAGTGTAACAAAGGTGCAGCAAGGTGGCCCAATCCTTTTTGTAGCAAAGGATAATTCTGGACGAACTCTTATATAAAGCAAAGCGCTCCCGAGGACACATGGGAATTATTGTCAAGTTAGTTTTCATCATGCTCATATGATTCGCGTTCGTTACTTTGATAATTTGATATGTGGGTGGACCGGTGCTTGGGTGTTGTCCTTACTTGGACAAGACTCACTTATTATTAACCCCTCTCGCAACCATCCGCAACTACGAAAGAAGAATTAAGATAAATCTAACCATAGCATGAAACATGTGGATCCAAATCAGCCCCTTACGA
This sequence comes from Thinopyrum elongatum, assembly GCA_011799875.1. Taxonomy (NCBI): domain Eukaryota; kingdom Viridiplantae; phylum Streptophyta; class Magnoliopsida; order Poales; family Poaceae; genus Thinopyrum; species Thinopyrum elongatum. The sequence continues at coordinate 461,844,203 of CM022303.1, forward strand.
AGCAACGCATAAACTAGGGTTTAAGCTTCTGTAACTCTATTAACCCATCATCTACTTATTACTTCCCATTGCCTTCCCCTAGGCCCAAATCATGGTGAAGTGTCATGTAGTCGACGTTCACATAACGCCACTAGAGGAAAGACATCATACATATCATCAAAATATCGAACGAATACCAAATTCACATGATTACTTATAACAAGACTTCTCCCATGTCCTCAGGAACAAACGTAACTACTCACAAAGCATGTTCATGTTCAAGAACAGAGGGGTATTAATTATCATTAAGGATCTGAACATATGATCTTCCACCAAATAAACCAACTAGCATCAACTATAAGGAGTAATCAACACTACTAGCAACCCACAGGTACCAATCTGAGGTTTTGAGACAAAGATTGAATACAAGAGATGAACTAGGGTTTGAGAGGAGATGGTCTGGTGAAGATGTTGACGAAGATTGACCCTCCCTCGATGAGAGGATCCTTGGTGATGACGATGGCTTCGATTTCCCACTCCGGGAGGGAAGTTTCCCCGGCAGAATCGCTCAGCCAGAGCCCTAGATTGCTCCTGCCCAAGTTCCGCCTCGAGACGGCGGCGCTTCGTCCTGAAAGCTTCCTTCTTATTTTTTCTATGTCAAAACCAACCATATAGCAGAAGAGGGGCACCAGACGATGGCCAGGGGGCCCACAAGACCTTGGGGGTAGGGCGCGCCCCTAGGCTTGTGGCCACCTGGTGGGTCCCCTATGGTAGTTTCTTCGCCCAGTAATTTATATATATTCCAAAATAATTCTCCGTAATTTTTTAGGACTTTTGGAGTTGTGCAGAATAGGTATCTCAGATTTGCTCCTTTCCGGTCCAAGTTTCCAGCTGCCGGCATTCTCCGTCTTTGTGTAAACCTTGTAAAATAAGAGAGAAAAGGCATAAGTATTGCACCATAATGTGAAATAATAGCCCATAATGCAATAAATATCAACATAAAAGCATGATGCAAAATGGACGTATCACCCATCTCCAGGGACCTTTGGACGTCGTCTGTCGGTGTCAAAACCAGCGGATCTCGGGTAGGGGGTCCCGAACTGTGCGTCTAAGGTCGATGGTAACAGGAGACAGGGGACATGATGTTTACCCAGGTTCGGGCCCTCTCTATGGAGGTAATACCCTACGCCCTGCTTGATTGATCTTGATGAATATGAGTATTACAAGAGTTGATCTACCACGAGATCGTAATGGCTAAAACCCTAGAAGTCTAGCCTGTCTGATTATGATTGCCTCTATGGACTAAACCCTCCGGTTTATATAGACACTGGAGGGGGCTAGGGTTGTACAAAGTCGGTTACAGAGAAAGGAATCTTCATATCCAAACGCCAAGCTTGTCATCCACGCCAAGGAGTGCCCCATCCGGACACGGGAGAGAGTCTTTTGTCTTGTATCTTCATGGCCCATCAGTCTGGCCCACGTTACGTAGCCTGGACGCCCGAGGACCCCTTAATCCAGGACTCCCTCAGTAGCCCCTGAACCAGGCTTCAATGACGATGTGTCCGGCGCGCAGATTGTCTTCGGCATTGCAAGGCGGGTTCCTCCTCCGAATACTCCAGAACAGACTTCGAGCACAGAAAGCATGTCCGGCTCTGCAAAACAAGTACCACACACAACCGCAGAGAGTATAATATTTCACGAGTCCAATCTGTTGACGACTTTTTGTAACGCGACACCACGTTCCTGCACGGTAATTACTTCGAACCGTTCTTTAGTCTCCCGCTCCATGCTTTAAGATGCGGTTTCCAGTGGCACGTCTTGTCACAGCAGAGATAGTGTCCCTTCATTACGGGATTCTCGTCAATACAGGCGTGGGTAATCCAACCGTGCCATTTGCACGGCCCTTGGGAATAGGCGAGTGGGGAGGCGCTTGATATTCACTGCCTTTATAAGGAGATAAGGATTCACCCCTTTCACCCACGCCTTCTCTTTCTCTGCCTCTCCATTCCTGAGCTCCAGCGCCCAAGTTCTCATCTTTTCCGCCTCAAAGAAGCACTCCGACCATGTCCGGATCTAGAGCGCAAGGCAAGTGGATGGCCTCCTCCGTCAAGGAGAAGGACATCGCGAAGCTCCAGGAGGCGGGGTATTTGGCCAAGGAAATCACACACCGGCTTCCGGCCAAGGGACAGATCATCCCCACCCCCAAGCCTCATGAGAGGGTGGTGTTCATCCCCCACTTCGTCCGCGGGTTAGGGTTTCCTCTCCACCCTTTCGTCCGCGGACTCATGTTCTACTACGGGCTAGATTTCCATGATCTAGCCCCAAATTCTTTCCTCAACATCTTGGCATTTATTGTCGTGTGCGAGGCCTTCCTCCGCATCCCACCCCACTTCAGACTGTGGCTCAAGATTTTCAATGTGAAGCCGAAGGTGGTGGATGGACAACACGCAGAGTGCGGAGGCGCCATGGTGAGCAAGATGCCCAACGTCACATGGCCCAAAGGTACCTTTGTGGAGACCGTCAAAGGGTGGCAGCAACTGTGGTTCTATATCACAGAGCCCCGCGATGCCACCTGGGCCGCGGCTCCTGAATTCAAGTCCGGAGCCCCAATGCGGCTCACCTCCTGGCTAGAGAAGGGCCTGAATTAGGCATCGTCGGACGAGCTGACAGCGCTGCAGGTGCGTATCCAGAGTATGGTGGACAAGAACATCAAGCTTGTCAATGTGATCCAGGTGATGCTAGTTTGCCGGATCCTTCCATGCCAAAGCCGGACTTGCCATTTGTGGGAGTTCGATCCGGCCGAGCACCAGACCTTGCAACAGTTCATCGGAACTACGCACGAAGACATCTGGAAGGTGCTTTTTAAGGCCAATGAGAAATGGCCGGAGACGACCGAGGACCGTGGGCACGACCTGGCCCATCCCGCTAGTCCGGTAAGTCTTTCGCGCTTCAAGGTGTATCCTTTACTTGCTTACTCAGGGAAAATGCCTAAGCCTCCCTATTTATTTTTTCAGGGCTGGACGAAGAAGGCAGAGCGGATTAAGTGTCTGACTCCGCTGCCTGAGGAACCAGCCATCCCGCTTCTGACGAAGATGCTGGTCCCGGCGCCCTACCAGGTGCCGGAGAAGAAGGCCAAGAAAAAGGCCAAGGAGATCAGAAGTGGCCTCCGTCGCAAGGGAACTTTGGATGCGACGTCCGAAGACGCCGAGACTCACTCCACCGCCGTAGAGGACGATGAGGAGGAGGAGGAAATCAACTCTCCCCTTGAGGGGGGAAGGAAGAAAAGGGCGGCCCCCATAAATCTGAAGGCAGAGGCGTCCAAGAAGGGGAAGGTCTCCCTCGCGGATAACTCCGCGTGGGACGTCGACAGCAGCCCAGAGTGGCGCCCCCGAGATAAGCCCCTGGCCGAGTCGTGAGTACTCAAAGACCCTGACGCATTCATATATCCAGCCTATTTTCTCCACAGTTTTAACATGTTGAATCATGTACTTGCAGTCCGGCTTGTTCCGACCTCGTGCGATCCTCATCTTCGGGGAATTCGCTGGACCCGAAGGTGATGGACAGCGGGTCCCTTCCGGCGGCCTCTTCTCCCAAGGCCATGGGTGACACCGAGGCGTTGTCCCGAAGGATCCCAGGCCAGGGAGAGATGCAGGAGGCCGTCAGCGCGGTGCCAGAGGGTGAAACCTCGGCCGCCGGACACATGGGGGAGCAAATCCCCATGGAGACTGGCAATGGGGGCCAGGTCCAATTCGGCCCCTAGCCGAATACGGTCCCGGAGACCTATACAGCTCCGGAATCCGGCAAGCAACCTTCGAGTGTGCCTATTTCGCCGGTGACCTCTGTCCAACCAGAGGCACCGGACACCCTACTGGAAGTGCTGCGAAGTGCTTCCATTGTAGAGGAACACCGTGCCCTCATGGGTATTGTGATTGAGAAGATTCAGTCCGCGAAGAGCGGACTGATCGAAGCCTGCACAAGCCTTCTAACAGGTTTTGAGGTATGAAATGCAATTATGTAAAAAGAATGTCACAGTATAGACAGTAGCCCCTGAGACACTGTCCGGTGGTCGAAAAGAAAAGCCGGACAGAGGATCAACCAATTTTCGCAGGAGACTAACCATACATGTCTATGTGAAAAAGAAGGCGTCAATGCTGGCTGTGACCTCCCATGCTGCCGAAGTCTCTCGACTAAAGCAGAGTTTGGAGTGGGCCGAGGAAGAACTCGGCCGTGTGAAAAAGCAGCTGGAGGACAAGCAAGGTATGTCATGACCTTCTGTATATCAGAAAGGATAGATGATTTCATTGACCATAGTGCCATGATATTTGTAGGAGCGGCGACCAAGGTGGAGGCCCTTAAAAAGGCGCTGGCCGAGGCCCAGAAGAGAGCGGCGGAGGAACAATCCGTCCACGAAAAGCACGAGGCCAGGGTTGGTGAGGTCCAACAAGAGCTCCAGGACGCTGTAAAGAAATGCGAGTCCTTGGAGCGCAAGATTACGGATCAAGAGTCCGAGCTTGCTAAGGCCCACCAAAGCACACAAGAGGCCCGGGTTGAAGCCCAGGGCGCCCTCCAGGAAATCCAAGAGGCCAGGAAAATCACGGCGGGTAAGGCCTTTATAATGCAAAGCAAATTTGTGAAGAGAAGGTACCTCTTACTGACCCGGATTTGGAGTTCTCCAGGAGCGTTTGCGGATCTGCCGCGCAGCATTGCTGATGCTGCTGATTTCTTCCGAGCCGAAGAGGGGAGCTCAACGGAGAAGCTGTTCTGGTCGCAATACCTTGCGCTAGAGCATCTGGTGCCCTTCAGTGATCAGCTGAAACAGCTGACCGAACTGCATAGGGTGGCCGAATTGGCCATGAAGGATTTGATAATCCATCTATGGCCTGCCGAAGCCATACCCAACAGCTACTTCGGGCTCGTGAAGCGACTGGTTGCTGCCTGCCCTCGGCTTGATGCCATCAAGCGGTCGGTCTGTATTGAAGGTGCGCGGATGGCCTTCGCCCGTGTCAAGATACAGTGGGCGAAGATGAACGTCGTCAAGCTCGCGACCGAGGGACCGCCCGCGGGCAAGGAGCACCACACGCCCGAGCGATATTTTGACGATGTCCTGGAGGGATCCCGCATTGTGGCGGAGCAGTGTGCAAAAGACATTATCTTTAGATGAATATATTCGTGTTATCCTGTCCTGTATAATGGAACAAAACTGATATGTAGTATAATGTTAGTTGTTTATATCAAGATTTTTCCTCCTGTGCGGCCGTTTTATTAAATCTGAGAGTTGGCCAGTCGTCGGCTTCAGCCCCCACGTAGGTAGTACGGGGGTGTTCGGGATAAAATCTAAACACTCTTGATCCAGAGTTTGGTCCTTGAAGGAGGTGTTTAGCGCAACGAACCAGGCAATTGGACTATGTGGCTTTATCACCCTCACTTAGCCATAGGAGTTTTATAATAGAAATTTAGGCGCAGCCCCTAGTATTCGTGAGTCCGAACTAGGGTGTTGTAAACACCTGATCGGGTAGAGACAGATTCGTCGCATAATGCGAAAAAAATCGCAAAAGATTTGTAACCTCCGAAGAGCTGACCGGCTCACGCCGCATCATGATAGTCAGTTTTCGGCTTTCTCTACTGAGGTGCTCATCCGGATAAACTAGGGCACAATCGCAGTAGTTCTCCCTTTACTACCCTAGCCGATATAGCGGAACGTAAGGTAGTAAGCACAGGAGCCGGGCAACCCAACTATTGACCAAAGACATGATTCGGAGCCAATGCATATAATGCTAAATTTGGGGTGCCGAACTATACTGTAAAAAGTGTTCGGACTTTGTTGCCATAATATGGGGTGCAATAAAGCCCCTGGTGAATTTAAGCCATACCAAAGTGTACGGGTGCAATTGATAAGATTATCAAGAAAAAATGAAGTAGTAAGCTAGTGCCGCAGAAGTTGGGCCGCGAACTGTTTCCATTATAATTTTATTGATACGTCAAAGTGTATAAGTAGTGCAATAAGCAACAGGGCTATTTAACATGCCATGACCAAGAGAGAGCCGCGTGCAGGTCCTGAGAGCAGATGGAGTGATCGTCAAAAAGACCTCCTAAAGATTCCCGTATACCTCAATGCTTTTTGCTGTCTTGGTGTATCTATCCTTCGAAAGGACCGATGATCAGGCCGTCTTGAGGGGCCTGTGGAAAAGAAACCTGAAAATGATAAAAAAATAAAAAATGAAAGTATGTGTGTCCACGGAAGGTCGAGCCGTATTATGGACCACAATCTAGTTATGCCTCCGTCTATGCCCATGGTATTTTAAGTGCGTAGTTATGTACACGTGGTATGTATGCCGCCATTTGGCCGGGACGGAGACGGAGGCCGGATTGCTAGTCTAACTCCTGACGAGCCGGACTGTTATGCTGCGGAGTAGTCCGGATCCGCTTGACAGTGTCCGGGAGCTTGGCCGCTGAATTAAGATTCTGCTTGGCAAGGCCACTCTGTACTTCCACTGCCAAGGCCGTGGTGTGCTCCTCGGTACGGAGGGAGCGCTCCGTGTTTTCGTTAACTGTTATGACACCGCGTGGTCCCGTCATCTTGAGCTTGAGATAAGCATAGTGTGGCACCGCATTGAATCGAGCAAATGTGGTTCGTCCGAGCAGTGCGTGATAGCCGCTGCGAAAGGGGACGATATCGAAGATCAACTCTTCGCTTCTGAAGTTGTCTGGGGATCCGAAGACAACCTCCAGTGTGATTGAGCCCGTACAGCGGGCCTCTACACCTGGTATGACTCCTTTAAAGGTAGTTTTTGTGGGTTTGATCCTTGAGGCATCGATGCCCATTTTGCGCACTGTATCCTGATAGAGCAGGTTCAGGCTGCTGCCGCCGTCCATGAGGACGCGCGTGAGATGGAATCCATCAACAATTGGATCGAGGACCAGTGCGGCTGAACCGCCATGACGGATACTGGTCGGATGGTCCCTGCGATCGAAGTTGATTGGGCAGGACGACCATGGGTTGAACTTTGGGGCGACTGGCTCTATCGCGTAGATGTCCCTGAGCGCTCGTTTGCGCTCCCTTTTGGGGATATGAGTGGCGTATATCATGTTCACCATTTTAACCTGGGGAGGGAACTTCTTCTGTCCTCCTGTGTTCGGCGGAAGGGACTCCTCGTCGTCGTCCTCGCTTTGCGACCCCTTCTCCTTGTTTTCGGCATTTAACTTGCCGGCCTGTTTAAAAACCCAACAGTCTCTGTTGGTATGATTGGCTGGTTTATCAGGGGTGCCGTGCATCTGACATGGACGATCGAGTATGTGGTCCAAGCTGGATGAGACCGGATTGTTTATTTTGTATGGCTTCTTCCGCTGGCCGGACTTGGAGCCGCTGAAACCGGCGTTGACCGCCGTGTCATCGGCAGTGCCACCATTGCTTCGGCGCTTGTGCCTGTTGCGTCGGGGCTTGTCATTGCTATTCTTAGCTTCAGAGGTACCGGCATCGCTTGCAGTGTTACTGCTACGGGCTAGCCAACTATCCTCACCCGCACAAAAGCGGGTCATGAGTGCCGTGAGGGCTGCCATGGACTTCGGATTTTCTTGGCCGAGGTGACGAGCGAGCCATTCGTCGCGGATGCTGTGCTTAAAGGCCGCTAGGGCTTCGACATCCGGGCAGTCGACGATCTGGTTCTTTTTAGTTAGGAACCTAGTCCAGAATTTCCTGGCCGACTCTCCAGGTTGTTGAACTATGTGACTTAAGTCATCGGCATCCGGAGGTCGTACATATGTGCCTTGGAAGTTGTCGCGGAAGGCGTCTTCCAAGTCCTCCCAGCTGCCAATAGAGTTTTCAGGCAGACTATTTAACCAGTGCCGAGCTGGCCCCTTGAGTTCTAGTGGGAGGTATTTGATGGCGTGAAGGTCATCGCCGCGAGCCATATGAATATGGAGAAGAAAATTCTCAATCCATACCGCGGGATCTGTTGTTCCATCATATGATTCGATATTTACGGGTTTAAACCCTTCTGGGAATTCGTGCTCCATTACTTCATCAGTGAAGCAGAGGGGATGTGCGGCGCCTCTATATCGGGCCAAGTCGCGACGTAGTGCGGATGTAGTCCGTCTGCGGTTTTCGGCCCGGACGTGGTTATGTTCGGTACGTCTGGCTTGATAGTCGTTGTCGCGCGCCAGGGCATGCCTCCGCGATCCGTAGATCGATCTGGACTGACCTGCTCTGTTCCCCAGGTTTTGTCGCAGGTCATATGTGTATTCCCGAGCTGTGGTGTCTTTGCCTTTACGGCGAGGTAGTATGGGCAGGTGTTCGGCTTGAGTTGCCGCTTTGTCCCGGCCACGTGGTGGTCGGTCAGCCGCATTACGTGTTGATGGCATGGGCTCGAGTGCCTCATCGTCGAATTGGGGTAGCAATTTACGCTTCGGGTAACTTTTAATGGGGCGCTCGAGTCCGTATTCCTTGGCTGCCAGGACATCAGTCCATCTGTCGTTGAGCAGATCTTGATCAGCTTGAAGCTGCTGCTGTTTCTTTTTCAGGCTCCTCGCAGTGGCTATTAGCAGGCGCTTAAAGCGCTCCTGCTCGACGGGTTACTCAGGCACGATAAAGTCTTCGTTGCCAAGGCTCACCTCATCTTCGGAGAGTGGAAGATAGTTGCTGTCCTCCGAGTCTTCGTTTATGGACTATTCGTCAGGGCTGACTTGCCCATCTTCCCTACCGTCCTGTTTGGAAGTCGGCTCAGCGGGATCTTCTTTGTCTTCGGCATCGTCCGGAGTATTGTTTTCTCTTGTGCCGGTATTGCTGTCTTTTCCACGGCGTGATTTAGAGTGGTGCCGCTGACGTCGGTGCTTTGGCTGTGTCTCAGGAGGTTTATTCTCGACTGGATCTTTCTCGTTATCGCCGTTATTCTCTTTGGGAGTATCCACCATGTACACGTCATACGAGGAGGTGGCTGTCCAGCGCCCAGTAAACGGCGGGTTTTGGGCCTGCTCCTCTCCGGCATCGTCGTCCATACCGTCGATGTCTTCGGAGTCGTAATCGAGCATGTCGGTTAAGTCTTCGACAGTGGCAATGAAGTGGGCGGTGGGTGGGAAGCGAAATTCTCCGTCATCAGCCTCCAGTTCATACCGGATATAATTCGGCTATGAGTCCCCTGCTAAGGAGAGGGTTTTTAATGATTTTAGCACATCACCCAAAGGTGACTGTCGGAAGACATCCGCGGAGCTGAACTCGACGATCAGCGCCCGATCAGGCTTGATGGGCGCTGACGCACGCGGTTCGGAACCTGTGGCCGGAGACGAATCCGAGGTTCCGGTGACACAGATCCCGTTCGAAGTTGGGTCTGTGTGCGGCTCCAACGCCGCTGAGTCTGCGGCTTCCGTGGTGGGGTTAAGCTTCCCGTCCTCGGATGGCGCAATTTGCTCCAGATCTAGGGCCAGGGCAGTTACAGGCGCTATCTCCCTGGTATGGTCCGATGACAGATTTAGGTCATGTTCATCGCGGTGGTAGGGAGCGGCTGCCATGGGCTCGAATCCGTCGAAGATCAAGTCTCCGCGGATATCAGCAACGTAGTTCAAACTTCCAAACCTGACCTGATGGCCAGGGGCGTAGCTGTCGATCTGCTCTAGATGGCCAAGCAAGTTGGCCCGCAGTATGAAGCCGCCGAATACGAAGATCTGGCCGGGGAGAAAGACCTCCCTCAGGGCAGCATCGTTGTGGATGATTGATGGAGCCATCGAGTCTTCTAGCGACGACACAGCGGAACTCTCAATGAAAGCACCAATGTCGGTGTCAAAACCGGTGGATCTCGGGTAGGGGGTCCCGAACTGTGCGTCTAAGGTCGATGGTAACAGGAGACAGGGGACATGATGTTTACCCAGGTTCGGGCCCTCTCTATGGAGGTAATACCCTACGTCCTGCTTGATTGATCTTGATGAATATGAGTATTACAAGAGTTGATCTACCACGAGATCGTAATGGCTAAAACCCTAGAAGTCTAGCGTGTCTGATTATGATTGCCTCTATGGACTAAACCCTCCGGTTTATATAGACACCGGAGGAGGCTAGGGTTGTACAAAGTCGGTTACAGAGAAAGGAATCTTCATATCCAAACGCCAAGCTTGTCATCCATGCCAAGGAGAGTCCCATTCGGACACGGGAGAGAGTCTTCTGTCTTGTATCTTCATGGCCCATCAGTTCGGCCCACGTTACGTAGCCTGGACGCTCGAGGACCCCTTAATCCAAGACTCCCTCATCGTCGACACAGGCAACATTGTCGGTAAGCGCCGCAGATCTAAAACCATTGCCGCCACCATATCGTTCCGCTGTAGCCGACCACCCCCGTCGCGTCAAACTCCTATGTGGATAAATCCTCCCCATCGCTATCGTTGTTACGCGCGCTTTGCCCTCTGGTGGTGGTGAGAGGGGTTGGAGAAGTTGGAGATGGCTAGGTCTTATGTGTTTGCGAGTCGCGAGAGATGGCCTCGTACATCCCAGCGCTATTCTTTTACTGACATTACTTGTCCATCAAATATGAAGTGCCTATGGCAACTTCATCAATCTCAGGATTTGTCGGCTCGGTGTCTTTGAGGTGCTCATAGGGTACAGTGTGTGCGTGCATGCACATGGGTGAGTGTGCATCTGCATTGTGTTTCACTGTAATTTAAGAAACAAGGAGTACTTAATAAAACGTAATTCACAACCTAAAACAAGAAGCAGTGTTCTGATGCAAGGTAATATGTGACCAGATAAATTGTTAATGGTGATTTATCCTCATGAGGCAATTCAATGGTTGAAAATGGAGTCGTGTAGCTGTTCCTTATTGGCGCAATCAACACGAGTAAGGGCATGTTTGGTTTGTCGACTAAGGTTGGCACATCGTCTAACTTTAGTTATTTTCACATCATGAAGCGTTCAGTTCATTGCCACGATACGACTTGTCACACCTTTTTTAGTTATATCGTCTATACATCATAGGCTTGATTTTTGTGTATCTTTTATTCCTAAATAGCTAAAACCCATTACCTATTTTTTCTAGCCATGCAGTCATGCCACATAAGCAAGACATGCATGCAAGTCATAAATCCTATTTTTTGCATTACATTATGCATGCAATGCAGCCACATCATAAATTCATGCATGTTAATTATTCGCAATTTATTTTTTGCACTAGATTTTATATTGAGGATAAATGTGTTGGGCGACTGTAGCATATCTATGTCGTTGACCTTTTACATTTTTGTTAGAAATGATATTATTTTAATTGAAATTTGATTTTTTATACACTTTGTATGTTTCTCAGATTACATTTCCTTCCATTAGTTTTAGATTTTTTTGCAAATATTTATGCATTTATTTTTGCAAGATTTCCCGCAGCAACGCGCTAGTACTCCCTCCGTTTCCAAATTATAAGATGTTCTATTTTTTAAATGGTCAACGCGGCGGGTGGGGGAGGCTCCCCCTGAATATATTTCAAAAAGGCCATAATGCCATGAGATTGATCCGGTTTATAAGGAATACCGGATCAAAAACACTAACAAGTTGACCCCGTTTATGAGGAAAACAGAGCTGAAAACCATACAAGAGAGGGTAAAACAAGAAGAGAAACAAATAAAGAGGACGCCCCAGACAAGGCACGTCTATCTAGCAAACAAAGGACAACACCAGGAGGGCACAAGTAGATGAGGGGAGTCATCAAGGGATCACAATACCAATACTTGGCAAGCAGCCTAACGCACCGCACCGGCGTGCGTACCGAACACCAGGGCATAACAGAGGAGCATCCACACTCAACGAGTGACAAGCACAAACCTTGACTGGGAGCCCGGTCATAAAAAATTCGGGACCGATTAGCAAGTTGGGGAGGCATCTTACGGCATCATTGAGCAAAGATGAACCAAGAAAACGCCAAGAGCACGTAGCTCATCACACCACAACGGCATCCATGGGATGTCTTGAGCATGCACAGGAACAAGGACGGCACTGAAGAACGTCACCATATACGAACACATACTACCGTCGACCCATCCGGCCGCACCACCACCACCATCCGACAAGCACCACCCACACGTCACCCAAGCACACCCCAAGATGATGCCTTCAAGAAGGGTCACGACGCCAGTTGCGCCGCCATCATCCGTGATACGTCTCCAACGTATCTACAATTTTTTATTGTTCCATGCTATTATATTATCCATCTTGGATGTTTTATATGCATTAATATGCTATTTTATATCAATTTTTGGGACTAACCTATTAACCTAGTGCCCAGTGCCAGTTGCTGTTTTTTCCTTGTTTTTGTCTTTTACAGAAAATCAATACCAACGGAGTCCAAACGAAACAAAACTTTTTGAGGATTTTCTTGGACCAAAAGACAACCATGGAGCTTCGGGAAGAGGCCAAAAGACCCACGAGGGAGCCACAAGCCCTAGGGGCGCGCCCCTAGGCTTGTGGGCCCCTCGCAGACCTCCTAACCCTAATCTTGGCTCCATAAATACCCAAATATTCCCCGTATACCAGAGGGCACACCAAAAATACTTTTTCGCTGCCACAAGCTTCTGTTCTCGTGAGATCCCATCTTGGGGCATTTTCCGGCACTCTGTCGGAGGGGCATTCGATCACGGAGGGCCTCTACACCAACCTTGCTGCCCTTCCGATGATGTGTGAGTAGTTTACCATAGACCTACGGGTCCATATCTAGTAGCTAGATGGTTTCTTCTCTCTCTTTGATCTTCAATACAATGTTCTCCTCGATGTTCTTGGAGTTCTATTCGATGTAATCTTCTTTTGTGGTGCGTTTGTTGAGATTCGATGAATTGTGGATTTATGATCAGATTATCTATGAATATTATTGGAGTCTTCTCTGGACTCTTTTATGCATGATTAAGATAGCTTTGTATTTCTATCTGACCTATCGATTTGGTTTGGCCAACTAGATTGGTTTTTCTTGCAATAGGAGAGGTGCTTTGTTTTGGGTTCAATCTTGCTGTGTCCTCACCCAGTGACAGTAGGGGTAGCGAGGCACGTATTTGTATTATTGCCATTAAGGATAAAAAGATGGGGGTTTTACCATATTGATTGGATCTATCCCTCTACATCATGTCATCTTGCTTAAGGCGTTACTCCGTTCTTGTTAACTTAATTCACTAGATGCATGCTGGATAGCGGTCGATGTGTGGAGTAATAGTAGTAGATGCAGGCAGGAGTCGGTCTACTTGTCACGGACGTGATGCCTATATTCATGATCATTGCCTTAGATATCGTCATAACTTTGCGCTTTTCTATCAATTGCTCAAGAGTAATTTGTTCACCCACCGTATGTGTTCTTTCAAGAGAGAAGCCTCTAGTGAAAACTATGGCCCCGGGTCTATTTCTCATTATATATTTTCAGATCTATAAAACCAAAAGCCCAAAAAATACCCTGCTGCAATTTATTTATATTTACTTTATTTGCCTTTTATTTATCTTTTATATCTATCTCTATTAGATCTCACTCTTGCTAGTGACCATGAAGGGATTGACAACCCTTTTTCGTGTTGTGTGCAAGTGTTTGTTAGTTTGTGCAGGTGCATCTATTGGGGACTTGCTTGTACCTCCTACTGGATTGATACCTTGGTTCTTAACTGAGGGAAATACTTATCTCTACTTTGCTGCATCACCCTTTCCTCTTCAAGGAAAAATCAACGCAAGCTCAAGAAGTAGCAATCCGCACCAAGGGGAACTGGGCTAGGGGTTTCCCCTGGGGTCTCCTCTTCCATCTTCATCTGACCAAGCAAGGTGGGCCTTGAATGGTGGCCGTCTGGTTGCCACCCAACAACACCCCGCAAAGGGAATAGGTGTCGTACATGAACGAGGTGGTCCAGAGAGGATCACACCCCGCTAACCCGGCTTTGTATGGAAGAATCGGAGCTACTCCAAGGAGTGAGCGAGCCAAGATGACACCACCCTCATCTTGGGGGGTGGCACAGAGGCTTTAGCAGAGTCAAAATTGTCGCTAGCAACCTAGCATGATGTCTGGCAATGGCAATGGCAGGGGTTCCCAAGCGACGCCTTCAGGAAGGAGTACATAATCGTCGGAGCTTTCGCCCGGAACCCCTTAGAGAGGGGATGCATATCCCTAACCACTCCTCCAGGGAGGAATACGATGGAAACGGCGCCGTTGTGGTTAGTCGTACACAAGGACATAGTAGGATTTCTCCGTGAGCAAGCATCTAACCTCAAGCCACAGCCGGCCGGCGTGAAATTCCAGCCTCGCCCAAGAACCAAATCCGACATGAGCACAGGGGACGAAGCAGAGCAAGATGGCGGGCTGCCACCCTACCACAACTTGGCCGGACGATCAGGAAGACCAAGACCAACATGGCGTCTTGCTGGAGTAGCAACTATGACACGGGCGAGGGACGGGCAATCCCACGCCCCCAGGAAGCAGTTAGTCACCGAGGAGAGCAGACGCACCAGGGATAATAGGATTGCGGGCTGCCACCCCGCACACCCAGGCCGAACGGGCAGCCGGGAGGAGCCCCGCGAGGTCAGGGCAGATTTGGATCAGGGGGCGTTGATGCCCCATATGTAGCCGCAACAACACGCATGAGCACGGTCTGCCGCAGCAGGGCGCCAGAGCGGATCGATGACCAGCACTACAGTCCACAGGAGAGCGAGCCAGCGATGTGGAACCTTGCCGGAGCCGAGCGACTGGAGAGGGCAACCTGGTGCACTGGGGAGGATGGGAGAGAGCCGTGGAAGTGGATAGGACCTGGGCAGGAGCGCCCCGCCGCTGCCATCCGTCATCGGACAGCCTACTCCGGCGGTGGCGAGGGAAACTAGGTTGTGGCAGTGGCCTTTTTGGGTGATGGCTGGGAGCCTCCGGAGTCGCGAGAGCGACCCGGGAGGGGAGGACTAAAACTATACCAGGAGTGGAAAGACATGTTTTAGTGTGTTTGTTCACTCAGTTTCAGTCAGTAGTTTCAGTCCGTACAAGAGTAGTATTTATTAAATATATCCAAAATGTCTTATAATACGAAACAAAGGTGATACTCCCTTCATCCGGGAAAAGTTGTCCAGCGCTTAGTTCATTTTCAAATTTGCAAAAAAAACCTTCCATCTTTAAATCTCTTGCTAATCAGCCCCCGGCTGCTTCTTCCTCCTTTCTCCGTCGGCCGCCCAAGCCACCGTCGGCACCCGTCGTAGGGCCGAGCGCGTGACGACGACCACGGCATGCGCTGCCACTGTGAATCAACGCCGACCGTGCACACCTGCACCGCCCGAGGCGAGCTGCGCCACCGCTGTGAACCACCGCCGCCCACGCCAACCTGCGCCGCCCGAGGCGAGCTACGCCGTCCACTTGCTCCTCCACGGCGACCACCTTGACAGGCGGCGGCTCCACGGCTGAAGGGAGCTGCACTGCCGCCATCGTCTCCCACCGTGACCCCTTCCGCCGCCCAGGGATGCGCCACTATCCCCTCCCGCCAGCCAGGGCATGCGACGCCGCCAGGACCTGCGCGCGCCTGGGTCTCAAGCACCTGGACCTGGAGCTCCTGGCGGGCCTGGAATTGAAGCTCATCCTCAACCTCCAGGTCCCTGTCGTCTCCCCCACTCCTCTCATCGACCTGCTGCTCGTGTGCAAGTTGCTGCTCCTCCCAGGCGGGCCTGCTTGTTGGAAAATTAGGCAAGTTCATGATTAATTCTAGTAAATAATTCATGACTAGAACAGATTCTAGCATGCAACAATCTAGCAAACTAGAAGAACAGCAAGACATGCATAACAGCAGCGAACACGAAACAATAGCTGTAGAGACAGACATGAACAGATGATGTTGGACGTACTGTTCGTTAGCTATTGTGGGTGCGACGGTGTTGATGACGATGTTGGCGATGATCTGCTGCTGACGGCGATGAAGACGACAATGAGTAGCACCACCCGACTTGGACGGAAGACGACCCGTGATGACGAATTTGAGCAGTCACGCTGAGCGCTTCCCAAAAACCTAATTCATCCTCTCCCGGTGCAGGATCGCAAGGACGAACGGTTCCGGAGACCTGCTCTCCCACGCGCCGGTGCACGCCGGCGTTTGGGATGAAGCAGACTACGACGGCGGCGCAAGTTGCGAGATGAGGCAAAACCCTAGGTGTTTTTCGGTGTGTCTTTGGCCGCAGCCGGTAGCTGTATATATATTAGGACCAGAGGCGGTATTGTGTCGCGATCACAATCTCAAATCGACTCGGTTTCTAATTCGTATACTTACCGGACAAGAAATCAAAAACTTGTCTGCCAAGACATAAAAATAAAACGGCAAAAGGAAGCTACGCCCCTGCAAGGAGACAGACCGGATTTCGGCGGACCATTCACGCGCATGTCGCACGTACGCGCCGCCTCGCCTCGCCTCGCCACGCCACTGCCCGGCCAGGCGAGGCGAGGCGAGCGAGCGCGCGTGTGTGGTCTTTCCTTTCTCTTCTCACACACCACTTAGAGTGGTGGAGAGAACCCACTATATAAAGAGGTCCAACTCTTCTTCAACTTCCGGGGTGGGACTAAACTTTAGCACCACCACTTGCCATTTTACACATGGGCTTTGAGATTTCAGAAATTGCTATGGGCCTAGCCCATTAATTCTAACAATCCCCCACCAGATCTCAAATACCCATTTAGAGATTTGCCTTCTCTCACCACTTGTTTAATATACCAGTGTTTCAGCAGAGACTGTTAAGTTGAACTTCTGCCTAGAACTTTAAGCTACATCCATTCACAACTTGACAATGGACTATGCCTTGAATTGCTAGTTTTGTGTGAACAGGTTTCACTCAAAGTCTTAACCAGTACCTGACCGCCAGTAGTCTACCCCGCGGTTTGGAGCTTATACGTCATACTCCCTGGTCTCTTCATGAGCTTACTAGAGATCACCCAAATCTCATAGATTGTGACGTTTACAGTCAAAACTCATATAGGTGTGTTCTTTCAAGACTGCTCTGTAGGACAGCATCTTTGCTAATTATAGCCAATAGAATCACATTAAGGCATGTTGCCAACCTGCCTTACAGCTCTGAGCCTTACAGCTCTGAGAGTTTTGCATCTTCACTTAGAGACGGTCATTAGTTATTACTCTCCTCAGTTAACCAATAGCTTGTTCTTCCCAGATTCTAATTCACGGGATCTCCGATCACAAAGGTTGGGTTACTACTATGGTGTAACATCTATGGGTCTCATACCCATCTCCCTCGATGCAATATCTATCACATTTCGTGATAGTCCCTTTGTAAAGGGATCTGCCAAGTTTTTGTTTGTTTGAATATACGTAACAGTTATTACTCCGGAGTTTCTCAACTTCCTGACAGACTTCAAACGTCTCTTCACGTGTCTTGATGACTTTGCATTATCTTTAGAATTGTTTACTTTAGCGATAACCGTTTGGTTGTCACAATTCATAAGAATAGCTGGTACAGGTTTTTCAACCACAGGCAAGTCCATCAAGAGCTCACGCAGCCATTCTGCCTCAATAGTAGCTGTGTCTAAAGCAGTTAATTCTGCTTCCATAGTTGACCTCGTCAATATGGTTTGCTTGCAAGACCTCCATGACACTGCGCCACCTCCATGAGTAAATACATACCTACTTATTGTGTAGAGTACATCAACATCGGAGATCCAGTTTGAATCACTATATACTTCTAGCACAGCAGGATGCCCTGAATAAGTAATTCCGAAACTCATAGTACCTCTCAGATAGCGCAAGACCCTTTCTAGTGCATGCCAATGATCATCACCCGGGTTGGACATGAACCTACTCAGTTTGCTCACAGCAAAAGAGATATCTGGTCTTGTAGCGCTAGCTAAGTACATGAGTGAACCAACAATTTGAGAGTATCTTAATTGATCTCTTGTTTCTTTCTTGTTCTTTCTGAGTGTCACACTGGGATCATAAGGTGTTGGAGAAGGCTTGCTATCCATAAAGCCGAACCGGCTCAAGACCTTTTCAACATAGTGAGATTGTGTTAGAGTAATCCCACTCTCATTCTTAATAAGTTTGATGTTTAGAATTACATCGGCTTCTCCCAGATCTTTCATGTCAAAACTTTTTGATAGAAAAGACTTGACCTCATTGATCGCATTAATGTTTGTACCAAAGATCAGTATGTCATCCACATACAAACATAATATGACACTATTGCCCCCACCATGGCGATAGTAAACACACCTATCAGCCTCGTTAATGACAAATCCTGCAGAAGTCAAAGTTCTTTCAAACTTCTCATGCCATTGCTTAGGTGCCTGTTTCAGGCCATACAAAGATTTTAACAACTTGCACACTTTTCTCTCTTCACCCTTTACCACAAACCCATCAGGCTGATCCATATAGATTTCCTCTTCCAACTCTCCATTGAGGAAAGCTGTCTTTACATCCATTTGATGAATGATAAGACCATAAGAGGCAGCCAAGGAAAGTAACACTCGAATGGTGGTCATTCTAGCAACAGGTGAATAGGTGTCAAAGTAATCTTCGCCTTCTTTCTGAGTGTAGCCCTTGGCCACTAGCCGCGCCTTGTACTTATCAATAGTACCATCAGGCTTTAGCTTCTTTTTGAACACCCACTTACAGCCCACAGGTTTACAACCATATGGTCTATCAGTTAGTTCCCAAGTTCCATTAGAAAGAATTGAGTCCATCTCATTATAAACAGCTTCTTTCCAATCATCTACATCCGGAGATGCATATGCCTCTGCAATCGTCTTGGGTGTGTCGTCCACAAGGTATACAATGAAATCATCACCAAAGGATTTTGCAATCCTTTGTCTCTTGTTCCTTATAGGAACTTCATTATTATGCTTCTCAAGGACTTCCTCATGTGATTGTTCGAAATATTCATCAGTTGTACTAGATTCAGGAATTATCTCAGAAGAAAATCTAGCAATGCTATGCATATCTTTCATAGGAAATATGTTCTCAAAAAATGTTGCATCACGAGATTCCATTATAGTATCAACATGCATATCAGGTACTTCCGATTTTACCACTAAAAATCTATAAGCAATGCTCCATTGAGCATACCCTAGAAAGACACAATCCACTGTCTTTGGTCCAAGTTTGCGTTTCTTAGGAATAGGAATATTAACCTTTGCCAAACATCCCCAAGTGCGCAAATAAGAAAGTGATGGTTTTCTCCCAACCCACTCCTCATAAGGGGTTTTCTCCTTATTATTGTTAGGAACTCTATTCAGGACATGACATGAAGTCAATAGAGCCTCCCCCCACCATGCCTTAGATAAACCAGCAGTGTCTAACATGGCATTCACCAAGTCAGTCAATGTGCGGTTTTTCCTCTCGGCAACTCCATTTGATTGGGGTGAATAGGGAGGCGTCCTCTCATGAATAATACCATGTTCCTCACAAAATTCATCAAATACTTTGGGAAAATACCCTCCACCACGATCGGACCTAAGACGCTTGATCTTTCTCTCTAGTTGATTTTCAACTTCAGCTTTATAGATTTTAAAGTAGTCAAATGCTTCATCTTTAGTTTGCAACAAATAAACATAGCAAAATCTAGTCGCATCATCAATCAAAGTCATGAAATATCTCTTTCCACCTTTTGTCAACACACCATTCATCTCACAAAGATCAGAATGTATGAGTTCTAGAGGTGCCAAGTTTCTCTCTTCGGCAGCCTTATGAGGCTTTCGAGGTTGCTTCGATTGCACACAACTATGGCACTTAGAACCTTTGGCAACAGTGAAATTCGGAATTAAACTCATACTGGATAGCCGAGACATTAAACCAAAATTAATATGACATAAACGAGAGTGCCAAATACTTGCATCATCATTAACACTAGCACAAATTTGGTTTATTGACTTATTGCAAAAATCTGAAAGGGAAAAGCGGAACAAGCCTCCGCACTCATAGCCTTTGCCTATAAATTGTCCAAATCTTGACACGATTACTTTATTCGACTCTAAAACTACCTTAAACCCATCTTGACATAGAAGGGAGCCGCTAACTAGATTCTTGTTCATAGTAGGGACATGCTGCACGTTCCTTAATTGTATGATCTTTCCTGAAGTAAACTTCAGATCCACCGTGCCAATGCCACGAACAGAAGCATGTGACCCATTCCCCATCAGGACGGAAGAATCCCTTGCGACCTGATAAGAAGTAAACAGGGAGATGTCAGCACACACATGAACGTTAGCACCCGAATCAATCCACCATGAAGATGATTGAAATACTGAAAGCACAATAGGTAAATTACCATACCCATCAGTATTGCTAGCGGTCACCATGTTGACAGTCTTGGAGCTTGTTTTCCCTCTGCGGTCTGCACGTTCAGGGCATTCCTTGGAAAAGTGTCTGGGCTTCCCACAGGCGTAGCACTCTAGCTCAGCCTTGTTGAACTTCTTCTTCTTGAAGGTAGTAGTCTTGGTAGGCTTGTTGAAAACAGGTTTGTTTTTCCCTTTGTTCTTGTTCTGTGGGTACCTCTGCACCATATTGGTGGTAGGCTGAACCTCACCTCATTTCTCAGTAGTGTCTTTAGCCCGAGCTTTTTCTTCAACATCAAGAGATGCAATCAGATTTTCAACTGATATCTCCTGTCTCTTATGTTTCAGAGTTGTGGCGAAATTCCTCCATGAAGGAGGCAACTTTGCAATCATGCACCCAGCCACGAATTTGTCGGGTAGAACACACTTAAGGAGTTAAAGTTCTTTCACAATGCACTGTATCTCATGAGCTTGTTCAACCCCAGAACGGTTATTCACCATCTTGTAGTCATGAAAACTCTCCATGATGTACAGTTCACTGTCTGCATCTGTTGCACCGAATTTTGCATTCAGTGCATCCCACAGAGTCTTTCCGTCATCTATGTGCATGTACACATCACACAGACGGTCAGCAAGAACACTCAGAATGCATCCCACAAACATAGTATTGGCTTCCTGGAATTTTCTCTGATCTTCGTCAGACATTCCCTCTGGAGCACCAACACTAACGTGGAAAACTTTCAGAGCAGTAAGCTAGAGCATGGTCTTCACCTGCCACCTCTTAAAGTGCACACCGGTAAATTTATCCGGCCTCAGTGCATCAACGAATCCAGCCATAGTTAACTCAGGAAATTGCCTACAGTTAGGTTTTTGGATTGTTGGAAAATTAGGCAAGTTCATGATTAATTCCAGTAAATAATTCATGACTAGAACAGATTCTAGCATGCAACAATCTAGCAAACTAGAAGAACTGCAAGACATGCATAACAGTAGCGAACATGAAACAATAGCTGTAGAGACAGACATGAACAGATGATGTTGGAGGTACTGTTCATTAGCTATTGTGGGTGCGACGGTGTTGATGACGATGTTGGCGACGATCTGCTGCTGATGGCGATGAAGACGACGATGAGTAGCACCGCCCGACTTGGACGGAAGACGACCCGTGATGACGAATTTGAGCAGTCGTGCAGAGCGCTTCCCAAAAACCTAATTCGTCCTCACCCGGTGCAGGATCGCAAGGACGAACGGTTCCGGAGACCTGCTCTCCCACGTGTCGATGCACGCTGGTGTTTGGGATGAAGTAGATTACAACGGCGGCGCAAGTTGCAAGATGAGGCAAAACCCTAGGTGTTTTTCGGTGTGTCTTTGGCCGCAGCCGGTAGCTGTATATATATTAGGACTAGAGGCGGTATTGTGTCGCGATCACAATCTCAAACCGACTCGGTTTCTAATTCGTGTACTTACCGGACAAGAAATCAAAAACTTGTCTGCCAAGACATAAAAATAAAACGGCAAAAGGAAGCTGCGCCCCTGCAAGGAGACGGACCGGATTTCGGCGGACCATTCACGCGCATGTCGCACGTACGCGCCGCCTCGCCTCGCCTCGCCACGCCACGGCCAGGCGAGGCGAGCGAGCACGTGCGTGTGGTCTTTCGTTTCTCTTCTCACACACCACTTAGAGTGGTGGAGAGAACCCACTATATAAAAAGGTCCAACTCTTCTTCAACTTCCGAGGTGGGACTAAACTTTAGCACCACCACTTCCCATTTTACACATGGGCTTTGAGATTTCAGAAATTGCTATGGGCCTAGCCCATTAATTCTAATACTGCTTGTGCTGCTGCCCGGAGCTCCCCTACTCCTGTTGCTGCCGGTGAGAAGAAGCTCCAATTTCTATACATTGCACTTGGTCATTAATTTCAAACACAGAAGAAGCTCCCCTGCTCATACTTTGCAGAAATGTTGCAAAAAAGATTTAGTTAACACAGAAGTTAACTGAATGTGTCCCTCAATGTCCAAAGTTCATCAATTAACTGAATGTTAACAGAAGTTAACTGAATGTTTGGATAATTTCTGATCCTCACCTAGAGTACAAGCAATTTTTGATCTACTGTTGCTGTCAATTTGCTGTCTGTTCTAATTAACTTGTGAGAGATACTACTAGCAGCGTCTCTGCATATGGATCAAATTGTAGTAGATTATAACGCTATAAGGAATAATGGCTAAGTGGTTGGATGATGATTAAGGCTCGATAAGTCTCGCTAAATTCTGAAGATTGATTATGTAAACAATAAAGCAACTCTGAAGTCTAAAGCAACAACACTCAGGTGGGCTCTGCATCTATAATAATTTATCCTATGTCAAAGATGTAAACAATATTGCAACTCTAAAGTCTAAAGCAACAACATTCAGGTCGGCTCTGATTTGCATTTGGCTAAATCTTTACCCCATAGTACTTCCCCTATAGGCGGGCACTAACATTGATTATGTAATTTCCTCAAGATAAAAAAACATTATTCAGGAATTTAATATGTCATCACTTTTTTTGAGCTGTTAGAGCACACATAGGAGGAAAAGCTTTCAAAATGGTGGGCATTCACTTGTAGTTTTTATTCATGCAGATAGGCCTTCCAACTTTCCAAGATTCTTACTTTGGATTAATTAATTACACAACATACAGAAGTAGAGTCATGTTGCTGGTCTATTGAGCATGAAATTAAACTTTGTATAAAAGCATGGTTGTTAAGCCTATTCTCTACAAGATTACCTTCGTAGAACTATTACACCCGATCGAATGTGAGCACATAAAGTGAACTTTCCAAGATTAAGTTAACTTGTGAGAGATACTACTAGCAGCTTCTCTGTATCTTCAATAAATTGTCATTTGGCAGTTTAAATAAACTCATAAAGTGGAGTAGGAGCACATAACCATTTACACCACAGTTGTCCTTGAAGATACTTCTTCTTCTAAACTGAATATAGAGAATGAACAATTTTGCATTAGTAAAATGGAGTACCAAATTAGTGAATTCAGCGGCAAATGGAGTACCAAATTAATTACACTAGATGGATCATATATAGAGTTGCTTCCATGTGTTTTGTTTATAAAATTTTAGCAAACAATATAAATTTCAGTTAGATAACCACTGATAGAAGCATGTGAGAGCAAAAAAAATTAGTTAGAGCAAAGTGTTATGAATGTAATTGAAAATAAAGATAGCATCCATTATGCAAATGATCTTACTGGACCAAGATATCTTATGCACTACTCTTGTTATGATTATATGCTAACCATTCATATTTTGTACTCTTGTTATGAGTACAGACAGGAGCACACAACTATGGATTTGAACTTGATCCTGGAAGAGGAAGATGAAGCTCAACAACAAGAACAAGTTCAGCAAGGTGATGCTATTGATTTGAACTTGATCCCGGAAGAGGAAGATGAAGCTCAACAAGAAGAACAAGCTCAGGAAGGTGACGCTACAGATTTGAACTTGATCCCGGGAGAGGAAGATGAAGCTCAACAAGAAAAACAAGCTCAGCAAGGTGACGCTATGGATTTGAACTTGATCCCGGAAGAGGAGGATGAAGACATTGAATTGAATTGGTTTCCTGAAGAGGAAGAAGCTCAAGAGGCACAAGAAGATGCAAAAGTGGAAGAAGCTCAAGAAGATGCAGAAGTGAAGAAGCTCAAGAAGTTGATGCACAAGGCAGTTCAAGAGGGAAAGACCTGACAGACAAGGATAGATTTGGTGTTTACTTTGCTCTGCGAGTAATCGAGCTTAGAAATGGACAGGTTCACATGTATGACAGGGTGCTCATTGTGACTATGCTGAATGTTCACCTGTGAACAGTTACAAGAATATTGAATCTAGCCAAAGAACAACTTGCAGCAGGCCAAGAAGTTGATGTTTCAAGCAAGAAGAAGAACAGTGGTAGGAAGAGGAAAGAACTAGATCTGTCGAGAACAGCCACAATCCCTTTGAACAAAAGAAGAACAATCCATTCTCTCACAAGGTGTTTAGGTGTTCCCCGATCAACCCTACATGACAGATTTCAGTTGCAAGAGTTGAAACGTATCACGAGCACCATCAAACCCACCCTCAAGGCACAAAGCAAGATAGCGAGACTAAAGTTCTGCCTATCCATGATGGATGAAAGATGGATATCAAGTCCTTGGCCTAGTTTCAAGCCAATAACAAATATTGTCCACATAGATGAGAAATGGTATGACATGACTCGAGTGAAGAGTAGCTACTACGTATTGCCAGGAGAAGAAGAACCAAATCGAACTATGCACAATACTCATAGCATTGGGAAGGTAATGTTCCTAACAGCTGTGGCAAAACCTCGCTACAATGAAGATGGGGAGATGACATTCGATGGAAAACTTGGCATTTGGCTGTTTGTGGTAGAGACCGAGGCACAATGAACAAGCCACAACAGAGATAGGGGGACAATAGAGTTGAGACCGATGAAAGTTACTAGACCTGTGTGCAGAGATTACCTAATCAATAAAGTAATCCCTGCCATTCAAGACAAATGGCCTGACGATGATGAGGACACAATGATCTTCATTCAACAAGATAATGTAACACCGCATGTCCTCCCTAATGATGCTGGATTTCTAGAAGCTGTGGCGCAGACAGATCTGGATATTCGACTATTACAGCAACCACCGAATAGTCCTGAGCTCAATGTGTTAGATCTTTGTTTCCACTGCTCCCTCCAATCCCTAAGCGACTGTAGAGCACCTATGAATATCCAGGAATTGGTACAGGGTGTAGAGGAGTAATTTGAGTACTACGATGCCCATAAGCTGTTCAAAAGCTTTATGACGTTGCAAGCAGTCATGGTCGAAGTGATGAAAGATTAAGGAGGAAACAACTACAAGATGCCACATCTGCATAAGGAACGTCTACAGAATGCTGGAGAGGAAGTAGTCGGTGTATATTGCTGTCCTGAGCTAATTACTGATACCAAGGCCATTATAGAACAAGGAAATGAGTAGATAGGGAAAGGAAAAAGAAAGGGAAAAGGAAAAGAAAGGATAGGAGTATGTGATGTGTATGTCATGTGTCATGTGTCATGCGTCATGCGTCATGTGTATGTCTTGTGTATATGTGTATGTGATTTATTTAAAAAGAAAGGAAAAGGAAAAGTTGGATTTAGTTGAATTAAGTTGGAATTATTTGAATTAGCTAGGTTTATTTGAATTAAGTTGGATTTTTTTGAATTAAGTTGGATTTATTTGAATTGGCTAGGTTTATTCTTCTTCTTCTTCTTCATAAATTTAGAACTGAATAAACACTTGTCATCTTCAATAAACACTTGTAAATTTGAGATGTTGTCAATTCAGTATGGATTAAATCAAACTAAATTAAATTGGACAAGAAGCAAATTGCACAAGAATCAGAGTTGGAAATTAATGGAGTAGAATGGTTCAGTAAAATATGATTCCAGTTCAGTGAGAAACATGATTCATAATCTAGTTCATTGGGAAACATGATTAACAGGAACATGGTGTAGTTTCATAATTCAGATGCATTTTGCACTCTTGATAGCAGTGATTTTTGTAGGTGTACTCCAGAAACTAACAACAAATGAGATGGAGTAGCAAGGACATCTAGATACAGAAAAAATTCAGATCCTACTACTACAAGCACAAGCAGTACAAATATTACTAGAATTTACTCTGAATTTTGCCAGTAAGAATAAGAATGAAAATGCAAGGGGTAAATAAGAATAAGAATAAGATTTTTTCTTATGATATGATGATGAGGTAAATCACTAGCAGACAACTGCCAAGAATGCAGGCCTATTTTACTCTGCCTAAGAATAACTCCCAACATTTCACAATAGATTTTTGGTCAAAGGATGATTTACATGCATCCACACAAGCTTGGTTGTGCACTTTGCCACCAATTGGTTGTACACTGAACAAGCTCTACTTCTGTCCCAAGTTGACAGCACACTGAACTTGCATGCTCAAGTTGCATTCCTCTCTTTGGTAGGCTGCTGGAAGATGTTTTAAATATGTTCTGTAATGAAAGAGATTCGGGCAAGCTAGGATGGAAAGACTACTATACGTGGGCATCCGTTTATGTTCATTCACTTATTAGGTTGTTAGTTCTACTCCTGGGTAAATGTTCACTGGGTAAATGTTCAAAAGGAAAGGAGTATGTCTTGCTTCATGTGTTCAATGAGAAAGGAAAGGAAAAGAATCTTGGAGTATGTACTATTGTGCATATCCAAGATAGTCCTTTAAATGATTCAGGAAAGGAAAATAATCTTGGTTTATTCAGTAAACATATCCGGCGCGTCCGCGAGGTCATTGACGCACTGCAGCATGGTGGCGTGCGCGCCGACGCCGAAGGTGACCTCCTTCGCCGCATGCTCGTGTGCCCACTGATTTAGTGTTAACAAATGTGCTCACTAAATGGCTGTTGTTATCACCAATTACTAAATTACTGAATCACTAAAATATGACAGCGGCCATTTACTGAACATTTTTCAGTTAACATTGATTTCTAACTATTCTCATTTAAATTAGATGGGCTGCAGTCATGTCCAAATTTGTTGAGCACACATTCAGTAGCTACACATCCATAGCAACCTTGTAGGACACAAGTTTGAACCCAAAGCACATAACTGCAACCTACTTGTACTCACAGATTCATTTTTTTATAAGAACAATCTGAGTTCTAATATAAGGACCAACACATTATTGGAAGGCATTCAGCTCTGCATTTCTTAGCTTTGCTTGACAAAACTGTTTTAGTTTACCAAAGTAGACAATGCTCTTCAACTAGGCAGGGGAGGGCAGGGCAGGGGAGGGCAGGGAAGAATGCTCTTCAACTCACCAAAACGAACTGGGAATTATCCCCTGTGCACCACCACCATGATCAAGCTTCCTCCTAACAGAAGAACGCTCAGCACCCAAATTCCTTGCAGCCCCATTGCCACACCAAAGCAGCAAAGCAGAGCATTTGAAATTTGAGTACGAGGGACATTTGATTTAGCAGCAAAGCAGAGCATTTGGTTTAGCAGCAAAGAAAAGCAAAGCAGAACATCTACTATAGTTGAATATCTACTGTACCTGAGCTACGAAATTTAGTGAGCGTTGAAATTCTTACCTTTACTCTGTCTTTGCGGGGGCGGGAGTGGTGGAGAGCTTCTACCGTAGGGGGAAAGTGGAGAGCTTCTGTCATCCGACGAGGTTGGCGGCGAGCTGGATGAGGTTGGCGACGAGGTCGACGAGGTTGGCGGTGAGGTTGGCAGGGACGAGGTTGACGGCGAGGTGGACGAGTTCAACGACGGGAAGGGCCAGCTCCGGCTCGCCACCATCGGGGAAGGGCGCGTCCTCGTCTGGCGGAGAGTAGATCGGGAAAAACGAGCCTTGGGCGCGGGAAAGCAAAGCGGCAGAGGGGACCAAGGAGGGGAAGCTCCGGCGACGCTCGAGGAAGCTGCGAGGGGAGGGGAGCAGGGGAGCTCCGGCGCGGGGAGCCAAGCAGGGAAGCGAGCGGGGGAGACGAGCGGCGGGGGTGCGTCGTTTGTCGGGAATTAGCTAAGGGTGTTTTTGTAAAATGACCATGGGGACAAGTTTTCCCGGATGGAGGGAGTATGTTAGAAGCTCATAACATAGCTAGTCCTGGTACCTGAACCACGAGAGCTCACGTACTCCCTCCGTCCGGGAAAACTTGTCCCCGTGGTCATATTACAAAAACACCCTCAGCTAATTCCCGACAAACGACGCACCCCCGCCGCTCGTCTCCCCCGCTCGCTTCCCTGCTCGGCTCCTCGCGCCGGTGCTCCCCTGCTCGTCTCCACGCGCAGGTGCTCCCCTGCTCCCCTCCCCGCGCCGGAGCTCTCCCGCGCAGCTTCCTCGAGCGTCACCGGAGCTCCCCCTCCTTGGTCCCCTCCTCCGCCGCTTTGCTTTCCCGCGCCCAAGGCTCGTTTTTTCCCGATCTGCTCTCCGCCGGACGAGAACGCGCCCTTCCCCGATGGTGGCGAGCCGGAGCTGGCCCTTCCCGTCGTTGAACTCTTCTACCTCGCCGTCAACCTCGTCCCTGCCAACCTCACCGCCAACCTCGTCGACATCGCCGCCAACCTCATCCAGCTCGCCGCCAACCTCGTCGGACGGCAGAAGCTCTCCACCACTCCCGCCCCCACAAAGACAGAGTAAAGGTGAGAATTTCAACGCTCACTAAATTTCAGAGCTCAAGTACAGTAGATGTTCAAGTACAGTAGATGTTCTAATTTGCTTTTCTTTGCTGCTAAACCAAATGCTCTGCTTTGCTGCTTTGTTGCTAAATCAAATGTCCCTCGTACTCAAATTTCAAATGATCTGCTTTGCTGCTTTGGTGCGGCAATGGGGCTGCAGGGAATTTGGGTGCTGAGTGTTCTTCTGTCAGGAGGAAGCTTGATCGTGGTGGTGGTGTACAGGGGATAATTTCCAGTTTGTTTTGGTGAGTTGAAGAGCATTCTTCCCTGCCCTGCCCTGCCTAGTTGAAGAGCATTGTCTACTTTGGTAAATTTGTCAAGCAAAGCTAAGGAATGCTGAGCCGAATGCCTTCTAATAATGTGTTGGTCCTTATATTAGAACTCAGATTGTTCTTATAAAAAAAATGAATATGTGAGTACAAGTAGACTGCAGTTATGTGCTTTGGGTTCAAACTTCTGTCCTGCAAGGTTGCTATGGATATGTAGCTACTCAATGTGTGCTCAACAAATTTGGACATGACTGCAGCCCATCTAATTTAAATGAGAACAGTTAGAGATCAATGTTAACTGACAAATGTTCAATAAATGGCCGCTATCATATTTTAGTGATTCAGTAATTGGTGATAACAACAACCATTTAGTGAGCACATTTGTTAACACTAAATCAGTGGGCACACGAGCATGCGGCGAAGGAGGTCACCTTCGGCGTCGGCGCGCACGCCGCCATGCTGCGGTGCGTCAACGACCTCGCGGACGCGCCGGATATGTTTACTGAATAAACCAAGATTCTTTTCCTTTCCAGAATCATTTAAAGGACTATCTTGGATATGCACAACAGTACATACTCCAAGATTATTTTCCTTTCCTTTCTCATTGAACACATGAAGCAAGACATACTCCTTTCCTTTTGAACATTTACCTAGGAGTAGAACTAATAGCCTAATAAGTGAATGAACATGAACGCATGCCCACGTACAGTAGTCTTTCCATCCCAGCTTGCCCGAATCTCTTTCATTACAGAACATATTTGAAACATCTTCCAGCAGCCTACCAAAGAGAGGAATGCAACTTGAGCATGCAAATTCAGTGTGCTGACAACTTGGGACAGAAGTAGAGCTTGTTCAGTGTACAACCAATTGGTGGCAGAGTGCACAACCAAGCTTGTGTGGATGCATGTAAATCTTCCTTTGACCAAAAATCTATTGTGAAATGTTGGGAGTTATTCTTAGGCAGAGTAAACAATATTCTTAAGCAGAGTAAAATAGTCCTGCATTCTTGGCAGTTGTCTGCTAGTGATTTACCTCATCATCATATCATAAGAAAAAATCTTATTCTTATTATTATTTACTCCTTGCATTTTCATTCTTATTCTTACTGTCAAAATTCAGAGTAAATTCTAGTAATATTTGTACTGCTTGTGCTTGTAGTAGTAGGATCTGAATTTTTTCTGTATCTAGATATCCTTGCTACTCCATCTCATTTGTTGTTAGTTTCTGGAGTACACCTACCAAAATCACTGCTATCAAGAGTGCAAAATGCATCTGAATTCTGAAACTACACCATGTTCCTGTTAATCATGTTTCTCACTGAACTGGAATCATACTTTACTGAACCATTTCTACTCCATTAATTTCCAACTTTGATTCTTGTGCAATTTGCTTCTTGTCCAATTTGCTTCTTGTCCAATTTAATTTAGTTTAATTTAATCCACACTGAATTGACAACATCTCAAATTTACAAGTGTTTATTGAAGATGACAAGTGTTTATTCAGTTCTAAATTTATGAAGAAGAAGAAGAATAAACCTAGCTAATTTAAATAAATCCAACTTAATTCAAAAAAATCCAACTTAATTCAAATAAACCTAGCTAATTCAAATAATTCCAACTTAATTCAAATAATTCCAACTTTTCCTTTCTTTTCAAATAAAGCACATACACATATACACAAGACATACACATGATGCATGACACATGACATACACATCATATACTCCTATCCTTTCTTTTCCTTTTCCCTTTCTTTTTTCCTTTCCCTGTCTACTCATTTCCTTGTTCTATAATGGCCTTGGTGTCAGTAATTAGCTCAGGACAGCAATATACACCAACTACTTCCTCTCCAGCATTCTGTAGACGTTCCTTATGCAGGTGCGACATCTTGTAGTTGTTTCCTCCTTGATCTTTCATCACTTCGACCATGACTGCTTGCAACATCATAAAGCTTTTGAACAGCTTATGGGTATCGTAGATCTCAAACTCCTCCTCTACACCCTGTACCAATTGCTAGATATCCATAGGTGCTCTGCAGTCGGTTAGGGATTGGAGGGAGCAGTGGAAACAAAGATCTAACACATTGAGCTCAGGACTGTTCGGTGGTTGCTGTAATAGTTGAATATCCAGATCTATCTACATCACAGCTTCTAGAAAACCAGCATCATTAGGGAGGACATGCGGTGTTGCATTATCTTGTTGAATGAAGATCGTTGTGTCCTCGTCACCATCAGGCCATTTGTCTTGAATGGCAGGGATTACTTTATTGATCAGGTAATCTCTGCACACAGGTCTAGTAACTTTCACAGGTCTCAACTCTATTGTCCCCCTATCTCTGTTGTGGCTTGTTCGTTGTGCCTCGGTCTCTACCACGAACGGACAAATGCCAAGCTTTCCATTGAATGTCATCTCCCCATCTTCATTGTAGTGAGGTTTGGCCACAACTGTTAGGAACATTACCTTCCCAGTGCTATGAGTATTGTGCACAGTTCGATTTGGTTCTTCTACAGGCAGTATGTAGTAGCTACTCTTCACTTGAGTCATGTCATACCATTTCTCATCTATGTGGACCATATTTGTCATTGGCTTGAAACTAGGCCAAGGACTTGATATCCATCTTTCATCCATCATGGATAGGCAGAACTTTAGTCTCGCTATCTTGTTCTATGCCTTGAGGGTGGGTTTGATGGTGCTCGTGATGCGTTTCAACTCTTCCAACTGAAATCTGTCATGTAGGGTTGATCGGGGAACACCTAAACACCTTGCGAGAGAACAAATTGTTCTTCTTTTGTTCAAAGGGATTATGGCTATTCTCGACAGATCTAGTTCTTTCCTCTTCCTACCACAGTTCTTCTTCTTGCTTGAAACATCAACTTCTTGGCCTGCTGCAAGTTGTTCTTTGGCTAGATTCAATATTCTTGTAACTGTTCGCAGGTGAACATCCAGCATAGTCGCAATGAGCACCCTGTCATACATGTGAACCTGTCCATCTCTAAGCTCGATTACTCGCAGAGCAAAGTAAACACCAAATCTCTCCTTGTCTGTCAGGTCCTTCCCTCTTGAACTGCCTTGTGCATCAGCTTCTTGAGCTTCTTCCACTTCTGCATCTTCTTGAGCTTCTTCCACTTCTGCATCTTCTTGTGCCTCTTGAGCTTCTTCCTCTTCAGGAAACCAATTCAATTCAATGTCTTCATCCTCCTCTTTCGGGATCAAGTTCAAATCCATAGCGTTACCTTGCTGAGCTTGTTCTTCTTGTTGAGCTTCATCTTCCTCTTCCGGGATCAAGTTCAAATCCATGGCATCACCTTGCTGAGCGTGTTCTTCTTGTTGAGCTTCATCTTCCTCTTCCGGGATCAAGTTCAAATCAATAGCATCACCTTGCTGAGCTTGTTCTTCTTGTTGAGCTTCATCTTCCTCTTCCGGGATCAAGTTCAAATCCATAGTTGTGCGCTCCTGTCTGTACTCATAACAAGAGTACAAAATATGAATGGTTAGCATATAATCATAACAAGAGTAGTGCATAAGATATCTTGGTCCAGTAAGATCATTTGCATAATGGATGCTATCTTTATTTTCAATTACATTCATAACACTTTGCTCTAACTAATTTTTGTTTGCTCTCACATGCTTCTATCAGTGGTTATCTAACTGAAATTTATATTGTTTGCTAAAATTTTATAAACAAAACACATGGAAGCAACTCTATACATGATCCATCTAGAGTAATTAATTTGGTACTCCATTTGCTGCTGAATTCACTAATTTGGTACTCCATTTTACTAATGCAAAATTGTGCATTCTCTATATTCAGTTTAGAAGAAGAAGAATCTTCAAGGACAACTATGGCGTAAATGGTTATGTGCTCCTACTCCACTTTATGAGTTTTTTTAAACTGCCAAATGACAATTTACTGAAGATGCAGAGAAGATGCTAGTAGTATCTCTCACAAGTTAACTTAATCTTGGAAAGTTCACTTTATGTGCTCACATTCGATCGTGTGTAATAGTTCTACGAAGGTAATCTTGTAGAGAATAGGCTTAACAACCCTGCTTTTATACAAGTTTAATTTTATGCTCAATAGACCAGCAACATGACTCTACTTCTGTATGTTGTGTAATTAATTAATCCAGAGTAAGAATCTTGGAAAGTTGGAAGGCCTATCTGCATGAAGAAAAACTACAAGTGAATGCCCACCATTTTGAAAGCTTTTCCTCCTGTGGGTGCTCTAACAGCTCAAAAAAAGTGATGACATATTAAATTCCTGAATAATGTTTTTTATCTTGAGGAAATTACATAATCAATGTTAGTGCCCGTGTAACACCCCCAGTGGTTAACTACAGTGATCACCCTTTTGATTACGCCATGTCATCATGATTATCAGCGCCCTGTCATCATCTGCATCCATTTTGCATTCAGCTCCTAACTAAAATTTCAAATTAAAACTAAAGTGGAAAATAAAAGTTGTCCAAACCTGAAAACTAAAATGTGCCTCATGTTGCAAATATTCCCAAAGCATTTATAAAAATGATTGTAACATTTAATGGAGTTGGAAAAGGACTCAAACATCAAGGAACAGCAGCAAAACAGCACTATTAAATCCTTTTCAAATTAAATAAAATCCAAATAAAAAGATATGGACACCAAACCAATTTCTAGCAGTGACTAATGTTGCACTGTAATTTATGGACCAGTTTATATATTTTATAAAATTCATTTGGGTGCCTAACTATTTGCAAAACAGAGAAAATAGAAAAAGAAAATAAAATAAAACAAACCAAAAAATAGAAACAAAACCCCAGCCCACTAACCTAGCTGGGCCGAAGCCCACCTAACTACTCCTACTTAGCCCCCCCCCTCTCAGCTACATAGCCAACTCACCCCCTATCCCCCCACTCCCCCCCCCCCCGCAGCCCACCTCCCTCCCCTGATCCACAGTGGATCGGGATCGGGAGGCCGCTCCTGCGCCGACCGGCCGACCCCGACGCCCCACCGTCGTCGGTCCTCCCCGCCGGAGGCCTTCATCGCCGCCAAGCTCGGCCGCTGCCTCGCCTCCTCCTCCCCGAGTGGCGCCGCCCACCGGCCACCCCACCTCGCCGGCAACCCACCGTCGCCGCCCCGCCGCCATCTCCATCGCCGCCGCCCACCCTCGCCCCGACTCGGCCCCCCATGTGAGCCTCCCTCGTCGCCCCTGGTCACCCCCCCCGCACTGCTCACATGCGTCGCCGCGTCGGCCGCGCCCGGCGCGCGCTCTGGCTCCGCGGCAAGCGCCCGGGCCGGCCGCCGCCCGCGCCCTTGCCGCACCCCGCTCCGATCGCGCCCGGCCCCTCCCCGGCCGCCGGCGCGCGCCTCGACCGCCGCCTGCTCCGCTCCGCCAGCACCGCTCGCCGCCGCCGGCCGTCCTCGCCGCGCTCGCCTCTGGCCGCGGCCGGCCCTCTCTGTCGTGCGCGCGCGCGTTGACCCGCCGCACCCGGACGTGTTCGGCCCCGAACGGGCACAGCCCGGACGTGTCCGGCTGTGCCACTGACCAGTGGGTCAGCCCCTGTTTAAAAAGAAAAAAAGAAAAATAAATAATAAATGAATAATTAAATTAATTAATTAATTAGTTAAGTAATTAATTAAGTTAATTAACTCTCTTAGTCTAAACTAATTAGTTTAGTTAACTTAATTAGCTGTTAAAATGTTAATTAGGTTAGAGACAATGACAGTGGGACCACTGGTCAATTTGACCAGTCAACCCTGTTGACTGAATTAATAATAAATCATAAAATGCATTAAAATTTCAATAAACCATATTAAATAATCCGTAACCCGGATTGAAAAACTTTGTACATGAAAGTTGCTCAGAATTTCGAGACGAATCCGAATACGCAGTCCGTTCGTCCGTCACACGTCCCTAACTACCCGAACATGGAACCGTTCCCCTCCGGTCATCTGTCTGACAAATGTCCGGAACCGGGAACACATTCCCGGATGGATTCCCCCTTCCTCGGTGACGTGCAACCATACGTTAGGACACACCCGGCCTCGCATATTGTCATGTCGTATATTGTGTTGTTCATGTTTGTTGTGTATTTATACTGTTTCCTCCCCCTCTTCTCTCTCGTTAGACCCCAACGCAGTTCCCGGTACCGACGCAGCTTAGGAGCCCGACGACACCGTTGACAACCTTGCCCTTGCCGCCGAGCAACCAGGCAAGCCCCCCCCCCCCCCCCGCCACCCCCCCCCCCCTTTGATCATCCCGATATCACCCATTCTAATTTCTCATGCTTGCATTAGAATTGCTGCTGCTACTGCTTTACCTAATCTGATGCATAGCCTGTTTATTGTAACCTGCTGTTGATAATTACCAGCATAACCTAGACTACTTAGTTTAGGCTGGGTAGAGACCTATCAGTGACCCCACTTATCCCGATTGCCCCGCTGGATTATCCGATGACCCGCTCAACGGGATTGAAGACCAGGCCCCGACACCGCACATCACCCCCCTTAGTTGTAACGACACTGCAGCGTTACTATCGAGTGCCGAGGGTGAAACCTCTTGTAGCACTTCTGATGTTAACTCTGTAGAGTAGCTATTTGGTCGTGGTCATCGAGGGTGATTCCTCCTCCACCACTTCCGGTAACGACGTTGTCGTGCAACACATCAAGTGTGAACCCATCGAGGGTGATTCCTCCGAGTTCACCTTGACGGATACATCGACTGGATATTCAACGAGGGTGATACCTCGGATTCCTCTGATGTTATGGACACACAGATACTTGAACTTTACACTGTTACTTGGATAGGCGGGTCGACCCTGAGGGGTACCCGCGTGCGCCTAAGAGGCGAGTGTTGTGAAGACGGGTGCCGGTGTGGTGCCCGAGTGATGGATACGAGGCGTGGCCGGGCATTCTTGGCCCTTGCCGCAAGTCCTCGAGACGGGGCGACGGGGTCACATATTTCGTAAGTCTCTGCTCGTTACCGCAAGCCCAAGGTACTAACGATTTGGATATTTGATCCGAGCAGGCCTCTGGCCTGATAGCACTAACCATCACGTGGGCATAGTATGGGCGTTCTGCATCGTAGCATCAGCCGAAAGCTCTGACAGACATCCAGTTCAGCATTGCAGCCGGGACGGACCGGCGCCCCCCTAGTGCCTGGCTTCCCCCTGCACGCAACGACTCGGAGTGCACAGGGCGATGGCCCAAGACCTCTGAGCGCTTAGGATGTAGACCAACAGGGACCTCTCTGCTGAGCTCTAGGTAGGGTTGCGATGTATCGTTTGGCCGAGGCCGGGCATGACCCAGGAAAGTGTGTCCGGCCAGAGTTAATCGAGCGTGTTGGGTAAGTTGGTGCACCCCTGCAGGGAAGAAAACTTCTATCGATAGCCGGTCCTACGGTAAAGGACACTCGGAGTTGTATCCTGATTGATACAATTAGAACTGGATACTTGGATACTATGGCTCTGGGATTGCTTCTCGCAGGGAGTCGAGAAGGGATCTCCGGACGAGGTTGATGACTGTATGGCTCTGGGATTGCTTTCTCGCAGGGAGTCGAGAAAGGATCTCTGGGTGAGGTTGATATCATTACTGCTACATTATATTGTATTGTTCTACTCTCTTCTATTGCTGCAAGACCGATGAAGATGCTAGTCTTCGATAGGATTAGGCTTTCCTCTCTATTCTGGCATTTCTGCAGCCCAGTCCACATATACAGCCTCTCTTTGAAAATGTTGCATATGTAGTGTAGATCCTTGCTTGCTGAGTACTTCTGAGTACTCACAGTTGCTTTGTTTTCCTTTTCTCCCCATATCAGTTTGTCGTGACCAAGATGACGGAGCCCTTGAGACAGCTGTCCCCGCCGACGATCGCTACTACTACCCCGAGGGTGGATATTACTTCGAGCTTGCCGTCGACCAGGAGTAGGTTCGGAGGGTCCCAGGCAGGAGGCCTACGCCTTTCGATCGTAGTGTTTTGTTTTGCCCCGGCTTTTTAAAGGCCTTTCTGTTTCTGTTTCATATCTGTACTCAGATATCTGATGCTTCCGTTGACGCTTGTTCGCAAGCTTTTGTATTCGAGCCCTCGAGGCCCCTGGCTTATAATATAAAGCTTGTATGACTTTATTTAAGTTTTAGAGTTGTGTTGTGATATCTTCCCGTGAGTCCTTAGGCTTGATCGTGTGCATTTGCGTGTATGATTAGTGCACGATTGACCCGGGGGCGTCACAAGTTGGTATCAGAGCCGACTGACTGTAGGAACCCCCCCTTTCCAACTCTTTGGCCGAAGTTGAGTCTAGTGGTCCAAAACCGTTTTACTAACTTGGATGTGTGGCTTACGGGCCCACGTCGCCAACTGGGTGGTATTAGGATCTTTTACTCCTCGACCTTTACTCTGGGACTCTGATCTCTCTTCTATTCAGGTTTTTTTTTACTAACTCCAACATTAGGTTCTCGTGATCACATCCACCCGGTGTTCTGAAAATTTCCCCCCTTCCTTCAAGATTGCGGGCCAGGTTCTGCTTGCAGGATCCTCTTATCGAGGGCACCCTGTTTTGTCACCTGCAGATTCCTCGCTCCAATAGTTTTCTCCGACGTTGATGTAGCCTTTGCTATGTCTCGTTGTGTACTTCCATATCGCGTGCCCGCGCGCTGCCTAGATGTTTAGCCCTCCCCTTTCAGCTGTCGTATTGCCGGATTGTAACCGAGGCTATGTGTGGCTTTGAATGTCTGGTGAGAATATGATGAAGTATCTATTGCACTTCCTTCTGTTGTGCATGTTACTTCATGAATCATTCCATACACCTGCAGTTTTTCTTGCTAAACTGCCCCTGTTGATTTGGCAGGATGGCTGACGATCCTCCACCTCCACCCTATATTGCCGCAATGATGCAGCAGTTTGAATTGAACCATCAGCTCAACGAGAGTCTGGTAAGACGTTTGGAATGCAACGAGGCTCGTCAGGAGCCTGGACCGATCTCGCTGCCAGAATTTGTGCGCCTCAACCCGTCCGTTTTCCGCAACTCCACCAATCCTATGGATGCTGATGATTGGCTCCGTGACATCCTGTTTGAGATGGAGTCAGCTAATGTTGCCACTGACAGTTACGTCACTTTTGCGACATTCCATTTAAAAGGTCCAGCTGCTCAATGGTGGGAAAGCCACAAGGGTATGTTGCCTGCTGAAACAGTAACCACTTGGCAGGAATTTCAGTCAGTTTTTCGTGCACGGTACATTCCTCAAGGTCTGACGGACCAGAAGAAGCAGGAGTTCCGTAAACTCTCTCAGGGTAAAATGACTGTGGATGAATATCAGAGGAAATTCCTTGAATTATCCCGCTATGTTGCGGATGACGTCGACACCGACACTCGCAAGCAGGAGAAATTCCGTGAAGGACTACGTACTGATATAAAACTTGCACTTGCTATCCATGATTGCACAGAATTCGCAACGCTTGTCAGCAAATCTTTCCAAGTTGAAACAACTCTGACTGAATACCAGGAGTCACTCAAGCGCACTCATGAAGCTGGCTCAACCTCGGGTCAGCCTGTTCAGAAGCGTCGAGTCTGGATCCCACACAATGTTCATCATCAACCTGCTCCAACACCAAGGCCGTCTTATGTTGCACCTCGACTGCCTTCACCGCCGAGACAGCTAACGGTTCATGATGGACCGCCTAATGTTATGGCTTCTCCTCAGGATGCACCACGACCTCCCGATGGTCGTCCGAAGGGCCATCAAACCCATCGTTGCAGAAATCGTAAGGCCAGGATGTCTGCTATGGACCGAGGCCAGGTTACTCACGTCAAAATGGGAGAAGCTCATGAGTCTCCAAAAATCGTGATGGGAACTCTGTCTGTTAATTCAGTTGCAGCTTATGTTCTCTTTGATTCCGGGGCATCACATTCCTTTGTGTCTCAACAATTTGCTCAGTGACATGAGCTACCTCTAGAGTTATTGCCCACACCATTAGAGATTATCACTCCCCGTTCCAGGTGGCAAACCAAGATGGTAAGTCACAACAATCAGATCAGAATTGAAGGGTTGATGTTCTCTGCTTCCCTTATTACTCTTGGACCTTTCGACATAGACATCATTCTCGGTATGGACTGGTTGACAGCCCATAATGCTTTGATTGACTGTGCTACTAAGACAGTCCAGCTCACTCACCCTTCTGGCCAGATAGTCAGATACTCAGCCCGAATAGCTCAAGATGCTGAGAGCCAGATATATGTTCTGAATGCATTGAATGCTTCACCTCTTGAAAGCATCGAGAACGTTCCAGTTGTTTGTGATTTTCAAGATGTATTTCCAGAAGAACTTCCAGGAATACCCCCTGCTAGAGCTGTCGAGTTTGTCATCGACTTGAAACCAGGCACAACTCCTATTGCGAAGCATCCTTATAAAATGCCTCCGCACCACCTTCTTGAGCTTAAGGAAGAAATCGACACGTCACTTAAGAAAGGTTTCATCCGCCCCAGTTCCTCTGCTTGGGGAGCACCTTCACTCTTCGTTAAGAAGAAGGATGGAACTAACCGATTGGTTCAGGATTATCGGCCCATTAACCAAGCCACAATTCAGAATAAATATCCGCTTCCTCGGATCAATGATTTATATGATCAACTTGCTGGATCATCGGTATTCTCTAAACTTGATTTGAGGTTAGGTTATCATCAGATATGTGTTCGTGAAGAGGATATTCCCAAGACTGCATTTGTTACTCGTTATGGCTCCTACGAGTACACTGTCATGTCATTTGGCTTAACAAATGCTCCAGCCACATTCTCCCGTCTGATGAATTATATCTTCATGGATTACCTCGACAAGTTCATCATGGTTTATCTAGATGATATTCTGGTATATTCGAAGAATAAGGAAGAACATGCCGGACACCTCCGTCTTGTACTGGAAAGGCTCCGAGAACACCAGTTGTATGCCAAATACTCCAAATGTGAATTCTGGCTTTCTGAAGTAACTTACCTTGGTCATGTGATTTCCAAGGATGGAATTGCTGTTAACCCAGAACGAGTTCAGGCTATTCTTGACTGGACACCTCCGAAGAACGTCAAGCAAGTGAGAAGTTTTCTTGGCCTTGCAAGCTATTGCTGTCGCTTTGTCGAGAACTTTTCCAAGATTGCTAAGCCCCTGACTGATCTGCTTCACAAGGGCGTTCAGTTTGAATGGACAGACAAATGTCAGGAAAGTTTTCAAACACTCAAAGACAAGCTAACATCTGCCCCAGTACTATCTCCTCTAGATACCCGCAAAGACTTTGTGATTTATTGTGACGCATCCCGTGAAGGATTAGGCTGTGTCCTAATGCAAGAGTGTAAAGTGATTGCTTATGTCTCTCGTCAGTTGCGCCCACATGAAGAGAATTATCCGGTACATGATCTAGAACTAGCTGCTGTCATCTATGCACTGCAGTTGTGGTGACATTACCTCCTCGGTAATCGTTGTGAGATCTACACGGATCATAAAAGTCTGAAGTACTTGTTCACTCAACCATCTCTAAACCTCTGTCAGCAAAGATGGATGGAGGCCATTGCGGACTACGATTTGGGTATTTCCTATACCCCTGGCAAGGCTAACGTGATGGCTGATGCCTTAAGCCGCAAGTCCTATTGTGATAACCTCATGGTTAGGCGAGCTCAACCTAGTCTTTTTAAAGAACTGTGCAAGCTGAATCTCCTTATTGTCCCACAGGGCTCTCTAAATAACCTTGTGATACAACCAGATCTTGAGAAAGCTGTTAAGAATGCGCAAGCTAAAGATGCTGAAATTGATCTGATGAAGAAAGATCGTCACCTTGTAAAGTACAGGGATTTCTCGCTGTCTGAAGATGGAAACTTGTATTTCAGAAACCGCATTGTCGTACCTCGCTTCGAGCTTATGACCGACAAGGTCATGAAGGAGGCACATGATACCCCGCTGTCTATTCATCCGGGTAGCACCAAGATGTATCGTGATCTCCGTCAAAGGTACTGGTGGTCTAAAATGAAGCAGGATATTGCTCGATATGTTGCTGAATGTGATGTGTGTCGTCGCGTTAAAGCAGAACATCAGAAGCCGGCTGGAATTCTGCAACCACTTCCTATTCCTCTATGGAAATGGGATAAGGTTCAGATGGATTTCGTTACAGGACTTCCCAGGTCACAGAAGGGTCACGATGCTATTCTTGTCGTCGTCGACCAACTTTCTAAAGTTGCACACTTTTTGCCTGTCAAGGAAACTATCACTGCTAGCCAGTTAGCAGAGTTGTATATCTCCAGTATTGTATCACTCCACGGTATTCCGAAGGAGATCAGTTCGGTTCGTGGTGGCCTTTTCACTTCCAAATTCTGGGAAAGTTTCCAAACAGCTATGGGAACTCA
This sequence comes from Thinopyrum elongatum, assembly GCA_011799875.1. NCBI lineage: Eukaryota > Viridiplantae > Streptophyta > Magnoliopsida > Poales > Poaceae > Thinopyrum > Thinopyrum elongatum. The sequence continues at coordinate 461,885,249 of CM022303.1, forward strand.
TATTACCTGGAGTTCAGCTTATCACCCCCAATCCCAAGGCCAAGTCGAGCGAGTCAACCAAGTGCTTGAAGACATGCTTCGGGCTTGTGTTATTTCATTCGGCAAGAAGTGGGAAGAATCTCTCCCGTATGCCGAGTTCTCTTATAACAATAGCTATCAAGCCAGTTTGAAAATGGCTCCCTTTGAAGTTCTATATGGGCGTAAGTGTCAAACCCCTCTGAATTGGTCAGAAACTGGGGAACGACCGCTCGTGGGTCCGGATATTATTCTACACGCCGAAGAACAAGTCCGTATTGTCCAAGAAAATCTCAAGGCGGCTCAGGACCGCCAGAAGAGCAACTATGATCGCAAACGATGGGGTTTGACTTATCAACCTGGTGATCAAGCTTATCTTCGTGTCACTCCTATGAAGGGCACTCACCGTTTTGGAATCAAGGGCAAGTTAGCTCCCCGCTACATTGGTCCTTTCCGCATTGTTGCTAGACGTGGTCAGGTGGCATATAAATTGGAGTTGCCGCCGCAATTCTCTCATATCCACGACGTCTTCCATGTGTCGCAACTTCATAAATGCTTCAAGGAATCTCCGTACCGCGCAGTGGATCACGAGATGCTCGAATTGCATGATGATCTTTCATATAAGGAGCATCCGATCCGCATTCTCGATGAAGCTGAACATCGAACCCGTCAGAAGGTTACCAAGTTCCTCAAGGTGCAGTGGTCAAATCATACTGAAGGAGAAGCCACTTGGGAACGCGAGGATAATCTTCGTGCGGAATATCCCGAACTTTTTCCTTCTACCTCTTAATTCTCGGGACAAGAATTCTTGTTAGTGGAGGAGACTTGTAACACCCCCAGTGGTTAACTACAGTGATCACCCTTTTGATTATGCCATGTCATCATGATTATCAGCGCCCTGTCATCATCTGCATCCATTTTGCATTCAGCTCCTAACTAAAATTTCAAATTAAAACTAAAGTGGAAAATAAAAGTTGTCCAAACCTGAAAACTAAAATGTGCCTCATGTTGCAAATATTCCCAAAGCATTTATAAAAATGATTGTAACATTTAATGGAGTTGAAAAAGGACTCAAACATCAAGGAACAACAGCAAAACAGCACTATTAAATCCTTTTCAAATTAAATAAAATCCAAATAAAAAGATATGGACACCAAACCAATTTCTAGCAGTGACTAATGTTGCACTGTAATTTATGGACCAGTTTATATATTTTATAAAATTTATTTGGGTGCCTAACTATTTGCAAAACAGAGAAAAGAGAAAAGAGAAAAGAGAAAAAGAAAATAAAATAAAACTAAACCAAAAAAATAAAATAAAACCCCAGCCCACTAACCCAGCTGGGCCGAAGCCCACCTAACTACTCCTACTTAGCCCCCCCCCCCTCTCACTGACCTAAGCCCAACCACCCCCGATCCCCCACTCCTCCCCCCCCCCCCCCGCAGCCCCCTCCCTCCCCCGATCCACAGTGGATCGGGATCGGAGGCCGCTCCCGCGCCGACCGGCCGACCCCGACGCCCCACCGTCGCCGGTCCTCCCCGCCGGAGGCCTTCACCGCCGCCAAGCTCGGCCGCTGCCTCGCCTCCTCCTCCCCGAGCGGCGCCGCCCACCGGCCACCCCACCTCGCCGGCAACCCACCGTCGCCGCCCCACGTCGCCCGTCGCCGCCCCACCGTCGCTGGCCCCGCCGCCATCTCCATCGCCGCCGCCCAGCCTCGCCCCGACTCGGCCTCCCATGTGAGCCTCCCCCTTCGCCCTGGTCACCCCCCCCCCCTGCTCTGCTCGCGTGCGTCGCCGCGCCTGCCTCGCCCGGCGCGCGCTCTGGCTCCGCGGCAAGCGCCCGCGCCGGCCGCCGCCCACGCCCTTGCCGCACCCCGCTCCGGCCGCGCCCGGCCCCTCCCCGGCCGCCGGCGCGCGCCTCGACCGCCGCCTGCTCCGCTCCGCCAGCACCGCTCGCCGCCGCCGGCCGTCCTCGCCGCGCTCGCCTCTGGCCGCGGCCGGGCCTCTCTGTCGTGCGCGCGCGCGTTGACCCGTCGCGCCCGGACGTGTCCGGCCCCGAACGGGCACAGCCCGGACGTGTCCGGCTGTGCCACTGACCAGTGGGCCAGCCCCTGTTTAAAAAGAAAAAAAGAAAAATAAATAATAAATGAATAATTAAATTAATTAATTAATTAGTTAAGTAATTAATTAAGTTAATTAACTCTCTTAGTCTAAACTAATTAGTTTAGTTAACTTAATTAGCTGTTAAAATGTTAATTAGGTTAGAGACAATGAAAGTGGGACCACTGGTCAATTTGACCAGTCAACCCTGTTGACTGTTGATTGAATTAATAATAAATCATAAAATGCATTAAAATTTCAATAAACCATATTAAATAATCCGTAACCCGGATTGAAAAACTTTGTACATGAAAGTTGCTCAGAATTTCGAGATGAATCCGAATACGCAGTCCGTTCGTCCGTCACACGTCCCTAACTACCCGAACATGGAACCGTTCCCCTCCGGTCATCTGTCTGACAAATGTCCGGAACCGGGAAAACATTCCCGGATGGATTCCCCCTTCCTCGGTGACGTGCAACCATACGTTAGGACACACCCGGCACTGCATATTGTCATGTCGTATATTGTGTTGTTCATGTTTGCTGTGTATTTATACTATTTCCTCCCCCTCTTCTCTCTCGTTAGACCCCGACGCAGTTCCCGGTACCGACGCAGCTCAGGAGCCCGACGACACCGTTGACAACCTTGCCCTTGCCGCCGAGCAACCAGGCAAGCCCCCCCCCACCTTTGATCATCCCGATATCGCCCATTCTAATTTCTCATGCTTGCATTAGAATTGCTGCTGCTACTGCTTTACCTAATCTGATGCATAGCCTGTTTATTGTAACCTGCTGTTGATAATTACCTGCATAACCTAGACTGCTTAGTTTAGGCTGGGTAGAGACCTATCAGTGACCCCACTTATCCCGATTGCCTCGCTGGATTATTCGAAGACCCGCTCAACGGGATTGAAGACCAGGCCCCGACACCGCACATCACCCCCCTTAGTTGTAACGACACTGCAGCGTTACTATCGAGTGCCGAGGGTGAAACCTCTTGTAGCACTTCTGATGTTAACTCTGTAGAGTAGCTATTTGGTCGTGGTCATCGAGGGTGATTCCTCCTCCACCACTTCCGGTAACGACGCTGTCGTGCAACACATCAAGTGTGAACCCATCGAGGGTGATTCCTCCGAGTTCACCTTGACGGATACATCGACTGGGAATTCAACGAGGGTGATACCTCGGATTCCTCTGATGTTATGGACACACAGATACTTGAACTTTACACTGTTACTTGGATAGGCGGGTCGACCCTGAGGGGTACCCGCGTGCGCCTAAGAGGCGAGTGTTGTGAAGACGGGTGCCGGTGTGGTGCCCGAGTGATGGATATGAGGCGTGGCCGGGCATTCTTGGCCCTTGCCGCAAGTCCTCGAGACGGGGCGACGGGGTCACATATTTCATGAGTCTCTGCTCGTTACCGCAAGCCCAAGGTACTAACGATTTGGATATTTGATCCGAGCAGGCCTCTGGCCTGATAGCACTAACCATCACGTGGGCATAGTATGGGCGTTCTGCATCGTAGCATCAGCCGAAAGCTCTGACAGACATCCAGTTCAGCATTGCGGCCGGGACGGACCGGCGCCCCCCTGGTGCCTGGCTTCCCCCTGCACGCAACGACTCGGAGTGCACAGGGCGATGGCCCAAGACCTCTGAGCGCTTAGGATGTAGACCGACGGGGACCTCTCTGCTGAGCTCTAGGTAGGGTTGCGATGTATCGTTTGGCCGAGGCCGGGCATGACCCAGGAAAGTGTGTCCGGCCGGAGTTAATCAAGCGTGTTGGGTAAGTTGGTGCACCCCTGCAGGGAAGAAAACTTCTATCGATAGCCGGTCCTATGGTAAAGGACACTCGGAGTTGTATCCTGATTGATACAATTAGAACTGGATACTTGGATACTATGGCTCTGGGATTGCTTCTCGCAGGGAGTCGAGAAGGGATCTCCGAACGAGGTTGATGACTGTATGGCTCTGGGATTGCTTTCTCGCAGGGAGTCGAGAAAGGATCTCTGGGTGAGGTTGATATCATTACTGCTACATTATATTGTATTGTTCTACTCTCTTCTATTGCTGCAAGACCGATGAAGATGCTAGTCTTCGATAGGATTAGGCTTTCCTCTCTATTCTGGCATTTCTGCAGCCCAGTCCACATATACAGCCTCTCTTTGAAAATGTTGCATATGTAGTGTAGATCCTTGCTTGCTGAGTACTTCTGAGTACTCACGGTTGCTTTGTTTTCCTTTTCTCCCCATATCAGTTTGTCGTGGCCAAGATGACGGAGCCCCTGAGACAGCTGTCCCCGCCGATGATCGCTACTACTACCCCGAGGGTGGATATTACTTCGAGCTTGCCGTCGACCAGGAGTAGGTTCGGAGGATCCCAGGCAGGAGGCCTACGCCTTTCGATCGTAGTGTTTTATTTTGCCCCGCCTTTTTAAAGGCCTTTCTGTTTCTGTTTTATATCTGTACTCAGATATCTGATGCTTCCGCTGACGCTTGTTCGCGAGTTTTTGTATTCGAACCCTCGAGGCCCCTGGCTTGTAATATAAAGCTTGTATGACTTTATTTATGTTTTAGAGTTGTGTTGTGATATCTTCCCGTGAGTCCTTAGGCTTGATCGTGTGCATTTGCGTGTATGATTAGTGCACGATTGAGCCGGGGCATCACAGCCCGCCTAAAGGGGAAGTACTATGGGGTAAACATTTAGCCAAATGCAAATCAAAGCCGACCTGAATGTTGTTGCTTTAGACTTCAGAGTTGCAATATTGTTTACATCTTTGACATAGGATAAATGATTATAGATGCAGAGCCCATCTGAATGTTGTTGCTTTAGACTTCAGAGTTGCTTTATTGTTTACATAATCAATCTTCAGAATTTAGCCAGACTTATCGAGCCTTAATCATCATCCAACCACTTGGCCATCATTCCTTATAGCGTTATAATCTACTGCAATTTGATCTAGATGCAGAGACACTGCTAGTAGTATCTCTCACAAGTTAATTAGAACAGACAGCAAATTGACAGCAACAGTAGATCAGGAATTGCTTCTACTCTAGGTGAGGATCAGAAATTATCCAAAGATTCAGTTAACTTCTGTTAACATTCAGTTAACTGATGAACTTTGGACATTGAGGGACACATTCAGTTAACTTCTGTGTTAACTGAATATTTTTTGCAACATTTCTGCAGAGTACGAGCAGGGGAGCTTCTTCTGTGTTTGAAATTAATGACCAAGTGCAATGTATAGAAATTGGAGCTTCTTCTCACCGGCAGCAACACGAGCAAGGGAGCTCCGGGCAGCAGCACGAGCAGGCCCGCCTGGGAGGAGCAGCAACTTGCAGACGAGCAACAGGTCGACGAGAGGAGTGGGGGAGACGACAAGGACCTCGAGGTTGAGGATGAGCTTCAATTCTAGGCCCGCCGGGAGCTCCAGGTCCAGGCGCTCGAGACCCAGGCGCGCGCAGGTCCTGGCGGCGGCGCAGGCCCTGGCTGGCGGGAGGGGATAGCGGCGGAAGGGGTCACGGCGGGAGAGGATGGCGGCGGTGCGGCGCCCTTCAGCCGTGGAGCCGCCGCCCGTCGAGGTGGTCGCCGCAGAGGAGCAGGTGGACGACGCAGCTCGCCTCGGGCGGCGGTGGTTCACAGCGGTGGCGCAGCTCACCTCGGGCGGCGGTGGTTCACAGCGGCAGCGCAGGCCGTGGCCGTCGTCACGCGCTCGGCCCTACGACGGGTGCCGACGGTGGCTTGGGCGGCCGACGGAGAAAGGAGGAAGAAGCAGCCGGGGGCTGATTAGCAAGAGATTTGAAGATGGAAGGTTTTTTTGCAAATTTGAAAATGAACTAAGCGCAGGACAACTTTTCGCGGACGGAGGGAGTAACAATGAAACATCATACATGTTACAGATCAGGGTAACACATCACACATTCACTTCTGTTCGCTCCTTTATTCACCAACTGTAACACACCATACACACTCAGTGACATTCTACTCTCAGTTCTGCCACGCAACTATGCTAGAGCACCACAGAATCATGTAATAACTACTGAAATAAAACTTGGTAGTAAAGGACAGGCATGGAACGTGGATATACAGCGCGGTGGGTCACGTCGGGAAGATGGATAGCATACGGGCATGGTCATCTGCCCGCGGTCTAGGAAGCGGTAATTGCGCTGTCCCGCATTACCTTCATCTTCACTGGTTTTGCCGTTGGCTTCTCCGGTTTCTCCTGTCATGGGTTGAAATAGCAAAAGGACCAATGAGTTCTTCATTGCAACGATCTGAATTTACTAGTCTGCAGGTTTTTCTTTCTGCAAATCACTAGTCTGTAGATCGATAAACTCATTTGCATGTTAATTCAAATTTAGTTTGTAAACTATATATAATTGCCGCAATCAGTGGGAGCCTAGACCCTCCCTGTTTGTGAAGGACGAAAATACAAAACACTGTAAAGAAACGAAATGCAGACAACGGAAGAGTAACTATATAACTTACCTTTTCAGTGGAAGTGTTATAGGCCTCCAGCTCCCTCTTTACAAACGTTGGCAGAATAAAAGCAGCCCTATGAATCTGTTATGAACAAGTAAAAAACGAGTTGATGTCTTAACTATTGCACCACAAAATAAATATTGGAAGTGTTGCATCGTTGTGGCAATAAAGAGCATCTTTTTAGGCAAAAGAACAACAAACAGGGAGGTTGTCAAAGGCAGAAGGCGAAACCTCTGAATTGTAAAATCTCATCTCTCGTCCATCTTTAGTAGCTCCTTCAATTTTCTCGATTGGATTCACAGGATTCAGGAAGTCCACCGGTGGACCGTCCTTTGCGCATAGCAAAAATCCAATGACACCACTACAAATTTAAGTATTGAGACGGTTAGCTTATATACATATGAAATGGGTATGCATATAACTCTAAACAATGGGCAGCTACAGCTAACTGATAAATTACTTATACTCCGCACCACCAAATGTTAGGAAAGGAAAAAAGAGTTAATATACTTATGCACCTCCGACATCGGAGTGCCAACATGCAGTGAGCAGAGTCCACCTGCTAAAATGGAGATGGTGGTAAGGAGTATCCTAGAACTAGGAAGGGTCAGTATGCTAATTGGCTAACCTACAACCTATTTCTCCATTCAGTTGGCACATGAAGACTAGTAGCTTATAGTAAGTATTTCAAATGATCGATGTTTTTTTTCCAGCTTCTGCTCAACCTCAGGAAAATTAGCTCAAAGTTTAGGACGTTTTGCCTACACTACTTTTAGTGCCAACAACAGCCGCTTCAACTTGGCAGCAACAGTTATATAGATGAAAAAACTTCCATTCTGTACTTGACGATAATATGAACACGTATTATCTCAACTGTGGACTATATTTTTCATATATTTTTTCAGGAATGCTTCACAGGTAGTGCTACGATATTTTTCGATAAAGGATGTTTTTATTGACTCATAGCGTAGCATCGAGGGATACAAACATAATGAGTACACACCCGGCCTCTGCATAACTAGGATGCACACAGCCAACACAACACACGCACACAAAAGATCACGCCGACAAAAAGCAAAGTCATATAAGACCAAAGCTATGTCTAGGCGGATGGAAAAGGGAAAAAAAAACCCGAAGCAATGAGAACAGCGATTGACGATGTACAACGGTGACCAAGCGCGCCAACAAACTTTTGACAACAGAATGACTACGAGAAGGGTTCTCCAAAAAACGACGCCTCCAAGAAGGGAACGACGTACAAGCGCCGCCGTTGCTGGATCCAACCACCGAAGGTCAGATCTTGGGTTTTCACCCTGAAGATCCAATCGGAGCAAACTCCGAGCAATGCCATCATCATGGTTACGACGCGAGAATGTCGCCATTGCCAGGCATAAGAGCATCTCCAGCCGCACCCCCAACAGGCCCCCCCCAAGGCGTTTTTTTAGTGCCGGCGCCCAAAAATCGGCCCAGTCGCGCCCCTAGGAGCTCGTTTAGCGCCGGTTTGGGCCGAAACAACAGCCGGCGAACCCGAGCCGAACCCAAGCCCCCGGGGGTCGCCTGGGGGCGCCGGCCGAAGCTAAAAGGGGCGTGGGTCCGCTCTGTCGGCGAGAGGAGGCCCTTTTCCCGCCGTTTCCCCCGCTTTCCCCCCTCGGTTTCCCTCCCATTCTCCATTCCTCCCGCCATTCTCCTCCTCCTCCTCCCCTCCAGCCGGCCACCATGCCGCCGAAGAAGTACGTGGCCCCCCGCGCCGCTACGGATGCCACCGCCGCCGTCACCACCCAGCCGAAGCAGAGGAAGCAGCGGGCGCCGCCGTCCAAGGCCCCGGGCATGTCTAACGCCGACTGGAAGGCGGAAGTTCAGCGCCGGGAAGCTGTGACCACCGACCGGCGGAACAGGGCCAACGCCAAGAAGGCCCGGGACAGGGCGACGCTCGCGGCTGCGGCCGTGGCGGAGCAGGCGGATCGCGCGGCCGAACACACCAAGGCGTCTCACGTGGGGATGATGAATCCACCCGGCGGCCACGGCCCGTACGCGTCCTGGAGCCAGCAAAGCGTCGGATCTCCGGCCGGCTTCTCGTCGTCGCCACACCCCTGGGGCTGCACGCTCTCGCCGGGCTACGTGGTACCTGGCGGAGCGTGGCCTCATCCTGAACCAGATGCCGTCGACTGCGGCGCCAACTCCCACGCCGACGCCGACGCCGCCTCCAAGCCCGAGCGATGATGCCTCCACGACGCCCAGCACAGAAGTTGCGCCGACGCCGACCAGCCCGCGCACGCCGACTCCTCCGACGCCGGAGGCCGACACCGCCGTTTGATGCATTGCCTACGCGTCTTTTCTTTTGCACGTCGAACTTTTTATTTGATCGCCGAACTGTGGCAAGGTGATCGCCGATCGCCTGGACTTTTTGTGGCGCTGATCGCCGGACTTGTGGCGTTTTTTGGGTAGCGGGAAAGACAAATTCGAATTTACAACGCCTTGGGGGCGGCACTTGGGGGCGTGGCTGGGACCTAGATCGCCCCCAGGGCCTAAAAATCGCCGGGCGTGCGCCCGAAATAGCGCCGGCCTATGCGCTGGGGGGCCGAACGAGTGGAGTTGCTCTAACCAACTAGGGTCAGACCAGAGTTTTCACCCCGGAGCTCAAGACTGGGTACTCGAGAAGTACCACCCAAGCGAAGTCAAATTATGTTGTCTCCTCCACTTGCCTCGATCCCAATAGTCGCATATACGCACGGTCCCATGACGAGCGATGACCATGTTTGCATAGGTAGGCTGACGAGACTCGACAAGAGCCATTCGCGCCACCCGAAGAAGTCTTTGACGGGGAGGACAAATTGCAGCACTGCCAAATCCAGAGTTTAGGACACTTCAGAGGCCCTGCACCATCCTCATAAGTGGCAGCCAAGGCTGATCTGCATGAGACCGACAGCACCACTCGCTTCCACTAGCTCCATCGTCCTCGCTTGTTGACGCAGATCATACAGGTTGAAACTTCTCAGGTGACTACTGTCCGGCCGATGATATGCTGGCCAGAATTATGTTGCCACCTGACCTTCCTCCCGAGGCAGAGCAGAAGACCACCATGACCGCGCTTGCCCGGTGAAGACTTGGGCGACAGCCGCAACAACTGCGCATGGCCACCGCCTCAACCTCCACTCCATGGCGGGGAAGAGAGGATCAGTTCCCGTGCTCTTGCCAAGGAATTTACAGCGCATCGACTGGCTGCTTCCATTGAAAAATGGTGCGCCCATGAATGATGGGCTGGTGGCGGCAAGCAGCATAGTGCCGATCTGGCCATGGCCACCTACAGCCATCCTTCCTTCGGATCCAGCCTCGCGTGGAACGCCGCCGTCGCTGCAACTTCTACCTTCACAGCATCCGGCCGCCGCCTGCACCTCGCCACCTGCCGCCCAAACTGCCACGAGGAAGGAACCCCGCCGCCGCCGTCAGCCGCGCGGGCGAGCCTGGCGGCGCCGACCGGCGGCGGCGAGGAGAGAGCCCACGGAAAACTGCCGGAGAAAACGGATCTAGTCGCCGCCCGAGCCGCCCTCGCGGACGACGCGGGGGCAGTTTGTGCCAGAGTCCCGGCAAACTCAAGGCAACTGAGTCGTCAACCCGGTAGTGCTACGATATAATTGGGTGTGACTTTGTATTCTCAAATACACTAGTTTCTAAGTATTTGAGAGCAGAAACTGAACAATAAAATAAAACCTGAAATATGCATGCATAAAATATAACAAGAAATGAATACATCAAAGTTAAAGGAGAAAAGGCTAGAACAGAGGATGCAGAGAAGTAGAGAACCTAGGATATGTCGGGACACTTGCCCAGGCATAGTGCACGCCACCCTTGAATACCTCCCGACAGATAGAAAGCATACCCTGGATTAGATGTGTGTGCAGCCACATACTTTCAGCTAGATTAGAAAGAACACCGCCAGGCTTTAAAGCCCTAGCAATTGTCTGAAAGAAGGGCTTCTCCACAAGCTCCTGAGCTGGCCCTGTAAATGTGACGTGAAAGAAAATTTCAAGTATATAAACAAAAGAACCTGTAAGTCAACCCTACAGGAATGAAATTTCGATCTCCTTGCTTAAATACAAGGGCTGCAGGTATGGTGTAGTAATAGCAAGAACTCACCAATTGGATCTGATGAATCAACAATAATGGCATCGTATTTTCCTTCTGGAGAATTTCTCAAGAACTCCACAGCTGCAAAACCAATGCAAGTTTGCTATGAAATTTACAAAAATCAAGACCAGCAGTCAACAGACATGACGCCAAGTTTGAGATGCTATAAAAAAGGGGATTATGCCCTATGATCTGTGAACATTATACGGAATACCACCAGCTTAACAACTTCTTAACATACCATCACCAACATGAAGTCGGACACGAGGGTCTTTATATCCAACATACAGACGTGGGAAAAAATCTTTACAAACCTGCATCGATTTGAAGGCATAGATCAGAATACGATTATTCAGGTTATTACACTTTAAAGAAAAATCAAGAGATGGTTCTTACATCAATAACTAGCTGATCAATCTCGCATATGTCTATAGTCTCCACTGAATCATGCTTGGCTATTTCTCGTAGTACACCACCATCACCACCACCGACAACCAAAACCTGCGTGAGAGTAAAGTGAATCTTTTTTTGTATGAAGATTTCAGCGACTTTATAGAAGAATCTATGCAACAACTCCAAATAATTCAGTAACTGCACATAAAAAGAAGATTCTGTCTGCTGTAGTACCTGGAGTATATGCTCCAGGTCAATTTAAATGATAAATCCAATAAGTTGACAGCATATTTATGGCTGAGAATAAAATACATACATTTTTAGGAGATGGAATTGAGCACAGTGCAAGGTGAGTAACCATTTCCTGGTATGCACATTCATCCTTGTCAGTCAGCTGAACAATTCCATCGAGCACAAGGACATTCCCATAGGTTGAAGACTGCATACACAATGTAACACGTTATACATTACTATGCCCAGCAGACTCAGACCAACGTACATGCACACAATTAGAAGATCAAGAATAACCTCGAATACTAAAACTTCTTGGTATGGCGATTTCCCCTGGTACAAAATCTTCTCTACTTTCAACGAATGAGCCTCCCCTGTATAGAAGAAGTAATTCTGGTTACAACCCTGACCAGCTCAAGCAAGTAAATTACTTCAGTACTATGCTGGGTAGAGACCAAGGAATTTTCATAGACAATGCACGTACTAGAAACAGAAGTTACCCAGCATAACAGAGAAGCAAGATGGTGCAAAGAACCTCAAGCAGTAAAAGCTATAATGCCGTTTCATAACTTCAAATATGCAGTCTACTCTTTTTTCCTGAACGGGATGGAGTGTACTAAAAATATTATAGGGACACAAATGTTGATCTTTCAGGTCTCAATCTACTTGGATAATGCGACCCTAAGTACAAACAGGAATTGCCAAGAAAAGCGAAACGAATATGGGGCATTCAGTTACCATATCATCCTAGGATGGATTATTCCATCATGGAATCATTGCATTATTTTGCTGGGAAGCGTTTGTTATTTTCTACCAGTGAGGTGGCGACGGACCAACGCATTCCATTCCGCAAACCAAACAAGTAGGTTACATTAAAAGCTAGGATCGATGGTATATTTACCATCCAGTTCCTTGAAGCAAACACTCTAACAGTTTCTGCTGGGAAAAAGGTTACAACAGATCTGGATGTTTAGGAGCATTCTAGAATTACTTTTATCTGTGAAATAATTGTGACTTTCATAGTAAAAGGGACAGCACTTGCAAAAGGATTATTTGAGGGGAAACATGGTGAAATAACATGGGTGGACCATGAATCAGGGAAATACCAGGCCACATTGGATTGTTGAAGTACTGCGCTTTGCTTGGTTTACCTGAACATACATCAAATTGGTTTTCAATATCAGAAGAGCAGAAAATTAGCATGCCTCTACATTTACAGTTCCTAGAAATGCAATAACACAGCACCAATCTGAACATATGTACCAGAGCGTGAGCGGGTTCCTGTGAACCACCCGGACACCACAGTTGCGTGGCACTTGGCCTCAGATTCCGGCGCAGCAGCCTGCGCCTTGACACAGCAAGGAGGCAGTGGCTTGCAGGAGCCATCATCCGCACTTCCCTTTGTCTGTGCTGCCGCTGCAGAAACATTTCTTGCGCCTCCACCCTCCATGAACCCTGTTCCGCTTTAAAGTTCCCAGCCTCTGGATCAACAGCACAATACAAGGCAGGCAACAATAAGAAAAAAAAACAGACGGCAGCTGGGATTTTTTTTTTCACTAGGTAATCAACAAAAGGTACAAAATTACTTTACAACCACGAAAGAGGAACAAAACAAACGCTAAGGTGCTAACCATGACATTCTCAAGCAAACTACTACTAGTATTATATGCGATCGACATGAATGAAAGGAAACAAATTGAACTATCGCCCTGTACTCATGCTTTCACTAGTATCTCAGTTTTAGGCTTTAGTTGGTAGTAGTGAACATCAGAGATTTCCCCTCGTATTTCAGTTCTCAGCAGTCTTCCACTCCTCTAGCACTTAATTAAACGAAAGTCAACAAGTTACAATGACAACAGGGCATATGGATATGATGACACCAGCTCTGCACCTAGTGTAGGGCAATGCCAGAGCACTAAATGCGATCTGGATTGGGTGTAAGTCTTGTTTACTAATGATTGATGAAGCTGTAGTAAAAAATCCAACAAACTTAGGTAAATTATATGATATCTAGATGTGCTTTAGCAAAACTGAAATTATATCATGCTATTTACTGCCCCCTAACATATATTCTGGAACAGAAAGTCTAGATAAGGCATGATTGGAAACTTGATTATACACAACAAAAAAACTAACAAAACAGCACAGATCCCTACGTGGAAGGAGCAAATTTGCATCCAGTGGTGCGATAGGATGGAATCGAAGAAATCTAGAAACATTTTTTCACAAAGATGCAGAATCTTTGAATGTAACCGTGTATTGCTAAAGGAAGGGAAATTACCCCCTCAAAATCGAGAAATGCCAGAGGCGCTTTTAATAGAAAAATCATCAAACAAACCAGAGAGGCTGACAATGGTCAGCTAATTTAAACGCAGAAAAAAAATGCAATGGCGCGGGCAGATCGAACCAGTGCCAAGTAGAACCACTGGCACAAAGGAACAAGCACCTGGCGTGCACCCAGAAGAAGACGACGGGGCTGTGATGGTGGTGGCGGTTAAATAAACAAACGGCGTCTTTTTGTTGGATAATAAAGAAAGAAAGAAAGATATCTCCAGAGTCGGGGGGCTATGACCTCGTTGGGAACACAAGCGACGGCCCGGCCACCGACACCGAGGAGGAAGAAGACGAGCAAGAGGCAACAGGAAACATCTGCCCGTGTCCCGGGGCTAAATAGCCGCTTGAGTTGCCGGATTTAACAGCGCCGACAACAGCAGACCAATTTCACGGAATCCGTAGGGCTAAATCGAAAAAGCCTGTACGACCTCTAGTCAAGTCCTCTAGCCCCCTGGAAAACTTGGGCACGGCGGAGGGCCACCGTAGTCCGGAAGTGAACCTAGGCAGGCGCCAGAAGAAGAAACGAGTGCATGCGCGCCTAGGCTAGAAGCTTTTCTAGCTCTCACCTGTTGGACACGCGGACGGCGAGGGGGGAGGAAGATGATGACGTGCCGCTGCTGGGAGAGAGTGGGAATGGGATGGGAGCGGGGTGGGCGAGAACAGGAGAAGCTTAAATAGCCGATCATGTGCAGTGCAGTGCAGGTTGTGCCACGGTAGGTAGATGGGGACGGGACGGGACGGGAGCACCAAAGAAACGAAGGGCTCGTGCTCGATTTTGACGGGCATTAAAAGGACGGAATGCGATGCTCTTCTTCAGATAACCCCGCTCCAACGGATTAGATGTACCTTTCATGTGAGGTGTCTCCGCATCCGATTCTCGGAGAAAAGGGACGATGATGCCCTTGCGCACGGAAAGATGCCTGCTTTTTTCCTCCCTTGCATGTCACTCAACTCATCTCAAGAACATGGCAACTCGATCTAAAAAAAAGGGGGATTTGATTTTTTGCCACTCCTTACTTTGGACTTTGATAATTTGCCACTCTTTACTTTGTAATTGATCTAGTGGCACTTCTTTATTTGGACTTTGATCTTTTGCCACTTTTCAACAAAAAAAACAAACTTTGTAAATAATAGACAACATAAGTGAACAAAATAGAGGACTATTATACCCTTGTACCTCTCTGATCCAAACATAACACGGGGGTGGATGAACTCGTACTCCACTCCTCTCCTGCACCTTCCTGCTGCTCCTCGCCGGCCCTTGCTGCTCCTCGCCGGCCCTTCCTGCCCTGCTGCTGCCACCCCCTCTTGCTCCCCTCATGCACCTTCTACCCTGCCGCTGCGGCCCCTACCACTGGAGTCTCCTTCCCCTGCTGATCCTCGTCAAGTTTTGGTCCAAATTTGCTCAAACTAGTTGAAATGCATAGATTCGTTGAACCAATGATCCAAATTGCATGAAACTTTCTCAGATTAGTCACACATATATGAATGATTTACTGTATTTTTTTCAATTTTTTCTGACAACTTTTAAATTTCGGTCAAAATGTGGTCAAACTAGTTAATCTGAAAGTTGAGATGCATTTTCCCGTTGAACCAATGATCCAAATTGCATGAAACTTTCTCAGATTAGTCAAACATATATGAATGATTTACTGTAATTTTTTCAATTTTTTCTGACAACTTTTCAATTTCGGTCAAAATGTTGTCAAACTAGTTAATCTCAAAGTTGAGATGCATTTTGCCGTTGAACCAATGATCCAAATTACATGAAACTTTCTCAGATTAGTCACACATATATGGATGATTTACTGTAATTTTTTTAATTTTTTCTGGGTTGTTCAAAAAAAAGTTCAAATTTTGGGCAGCATATTGGCTCAATTTGGACAGCATTTTGCCTGTTATTTCACTTTTCAAGATATGTATGCACACAACAGAAAATTCAAACATATATTTTCAGATGAACATATTCATACACCATGACACAATATCAAGACAATATAGCGAAATAAAGCATTTAACATGATCATACACCATCTACCATAAGGCCATAATTTCTGCCATGTTTTACAACCAAAAGCAGAAGGCCATTGTAACTGCCATGTTACAACCAAAACCATAACACAATAGTTGCTGCCATGTTACATCCAAAGTAAAGGATGCTAAGTTTGTCATATTACAACCAAAAGCATAGAGAAGATCAAGCACAACACTAGTACTTCCTTCTCTTCGGGGTCAACTTTCTAGCTTTTGAGCTTGAGGCCATGTCATATGCTATCATGGTGTTCTCCACGGTTGGGGTAGGTTGCTGCGACGCCTCATCAGCCAATGCCATGGCCAACATCCTTCTTGTGACTGGATTGGGACTTCCTTGGAGACTCTGTGGCATAGTGATCATGTGCCTGGTTGGAGTGACAGCCACATCAAGTTGTGGTGCTGCATGTGTTGCCTCATCAGCCAACGCCGAAGCCAACATGCTGCATGTATCGAGAAATGTAATAAGTGCAAGTTAAAATAGACATTGTTGTAGCATGTGGATGTGTTACCTTCTTGTCACTGGATTGGGACTGCCTTGAAGACTTTGTGGCATGGTGATCATGTGCCTATTGGGAGTGACAACAACTTCAGGTTGTTGGGCTGCCACTTCAGGTTCCGGTGCTGAGGCATCATCATCAACTGGATATCTTGGTGCTCTCTTCTTTCTTTTCCTGCACAAGGTAGTACACAGTAAAATAAGTGATGAAATAAACATTGATCGTTACAAGTGATGAAATAAACATAGATCATTACACGTACCTTGGCCTTGGTCCATTCAGCGGACAGGTGGACTGCCTGTGGCCTAAAATGTGGCATCTTTTGCATCTATTCTTGCTGCCTAGCTGTTTTGGTTCTTTCTTCTTTTTAGGACCACCATCTCCACCTTCGAGGAAGCTCTTGTACCTGTTTTTTCTAGGCCTTCCAACTCCTCTTTTCTTGTCTAATGGAGCCTCCATGTCAAATGGAAATTGTACATGTGGCCATTGGGACCTATCTGTCAATGGCTCAACCTCTCCAGCATACACTGCCCGAAACTTCTCTAGAGAGAAATAGTCATGCACATAATCCTCCCATTTGGGGTTCCTTCTATCCAGCAAGAAAGCAAGTGCATGCTCACAAGGCTTCCCTGTGTGCTGCCACTCCAAGCACGTGCACTCGCTTTGGGCAGTTTTCACAACATGTCGCAAGTTGTATTTACTTGTATCCCTCACCTCACAACTTGCAACTCCAGATTTCCCAACTTTCAAATGTTTAAGTCCCCTTGTCCTATTATGAATCTATTGGATGATGGCTGGAATAATTTTTCCTTTCAGTTTCATTCCAATCTTTCTCCTTTTCTCACGAAGTTTCATGACTAGCTCTCTAAGAGTGTCAGCTAGCTCATCAGGTGGCAACTCTTTGTAATCTTTAATCCAACCATTAAAAGACTCAGCAAGGTTATTATTGATGTAATCACATTTAATTGAGGGGTCAAACATGCATCTCATCCATTTTAAGCTATGGTACCTTGAGAGATACTCATGCACATCAGGTGCTTCTGCTAGGATTTTATTCATGTGGTAGTTAAAAACTTGTGGCCTATATGCCCTAGCAGCTGGCCACATTCTGCCAAACACATCTCCTTGGAACTTTTTAGAGAAGTTAGCCATGAGATGCCTAAAACACTCTCTTTGATCTGCATGAGGGAATATTTTTTTGACTGCATTCTCTAAACCTTTACATGCATCTGTGCATATAGCTAGAGGGGAAACAGGACCTAATGCCCTGTTTAGTTGTGACATGAACCATGTCCAATTTTCATCGGTTTCACCATCAATGAATGCAAATGCTAGAGGATACATCCAATTATGCCCATCTAATGTTGTACAAGCTGCTAAGTGACCTCTCCATTTACCGGTGAGTGTAGTTGAATCTATACTAAGATATGGTCTACAACCAGCTTTAAAGCCATCAATGCAAGGTTTAAGAGCCATAAAGAATCGGTTAAAGCGAACAATACCGTCAACCATCTTCATATCCACCTCTACAATGCTGCCTGGGGATCTCTTCTCAACTTCTGCTTTGAAGTTAAACAAATATTGAAAACTCTGCCTCATGCTACCATATATCTCTTTCTGTGCTATATCTTTGCCTTTCCACACTGTATGGTACTCAATGGTTGTGCCATATGTATCTTCCAACTGCCCCAACAGCTCTTTGCATCCAATAGTAGGGTCACTCTGTATAATGGATACAGTCCTCTGTGCTACCCATCCTTGAGATGTCATGCTGCTTTTTATTCTACCAGTAGAGGAGCACTTGTGCTTCACAGAAATCTTGGTAACCTGCAATACAAGATGAAACACATCACAACATAGGAAAAACATAGAAAAAACAGCAACAATAACAATGCTTAAATAAAACGTTAGTACCCGTATGCTTTGTCCATCAGTCCTTAGTCTAGCTGTAATCCTCCATGGACAACCCTTGGCTCTACATATGCCAAGATATCTTTTCTTATCAGTCTTATAATCCCAAATGTCAATCTCCCTTTTAATTGCATATTTTCTGAT
This sequence comes from Thinopyrum elongatum, assembly GCA_011799875.1. Classification (NCBI taxonomy): domain Eukaryota; kingdom Viridiplantae; phylum Streptophyta; class Magnoliopsida; order Poales; family Poaceae; genus Thinopyrum; species Thinopyrum elongatum. The sequence goes on from CM022303.1 coordinate 461,903,511, forward strand.
AGCCATCCTAAAATCTTTCATTGAAGGAAACAAAGCACCAAGATACATCTGCGGGTTCTCTTTGTCATATGCAATCTCCTCCTCTGGTGGCACACTATCATCAACAGGAATGGCAGCCTCAATGAAAAGCTGACGATCCTCCTCATCGGTCATGTAAACTTCCTCACTAGGTGGAGAAGGTGGTGGCTCGGGGACCGCCTCATCGTTGATACCAAGAATATCACACATATTCTCTTCGGTTATGGGAATGTCAACATCGTTGATACCAAGAGGATCACACATATTGTCATCACATATGGGAGGAGCTATCTCAATCAAGCTCCAATCTATGGGTGGTTCTTCCTGAGTAAGCACAGAGGACTCACATCTCTCACTACTATCAACCACATCACAAACACTTTGAGATTGCATTGTAGCTGGGTGGTCAACATCATCCGGTGAAAACTCCATATCATCTGGAAAAACTCTATACTGACTCCCCATTGTCTGTGCCAACTCAAAAGCTGACAAGTTTGAATTATCAACAACCATAGATGAGCTAGCACTGCATTCTACAGAAGTGTTTGTTGCTGCCTTCTTACTAGCAGCACTTGGCTTTTTGGGAGCTGGTGGGTTTTTGGGTTTTCTAGGAGCACTTGGCTTTTTGGGGGCAGCTGGCTTTTTAGGAGCTGGTGGTTTTTTGGGATTTTTTGGGGCAGCTGGCTTTTTGGGAGCGGGAGCTCTTTTTTTTTCCAGATTTCTTTGCATTAGGTATCTCCAATGTAACCACATCAGCATACAAAAATGATTTCTTTGCCTCCCAATCCCATTGATCACTCATCAAGTGCATCACCAGTTGCTGACCATTGCCCATTGGATCAATTGTTTTCAAGACACGGTCATAAGCAAACAACTTTAGCTCCTGGTGTGGCCCCATTTTGATATGTTGTGCCACAATAGCATTGAAATTAACCCATGACAGCCCTCCCGCAATGTTTACGTCAAATACAACATCGTGCCTTTCAACATGTTCCTCACTTTCATCGTCAAGCTTGACGACATAAGGAGCAACTCTAATGGTTATTGTGAAAACATTGGGTGGTGGAGGCGTCCTACTCGACAATAAGCAACAAGGAGAAACATACTACGGAATTAGTGTGTTGTGTTCAACAATGAACAATAAAAGGGTCAGGAGATACTTTGTTTTCTCACCTCGGCTTGGTTGAGAACAAAGTCTCAAGGTCGAAGTCGCCTGCCAAAAACCCGTCACCCATCTCCGGTTCAGCCATTACCTAGTTCATCTTAAATTTGTGGTCTGCCATCAACAATCAATCGAATCACAATAAGATCTCCAGCAGCAAGCAACACTAAAATAGCAGTACAAAAACAACAGCATCAAGCAACACTAAAATAGCAGTAATAAAGCAACAGCAGCGGCGGCAGCGGCAGCACACAAGCAGCGGCAGCATAGCCCTTTATATACAGTACAATTTGTTCTTCACATGGTAATACAGTATACACCAGAGTCCATTGCTGAACTGAAGAAATAAAATAGTACTATGAAGCTTGCTAGCACCACCGGTAGTTAGACCAGACTAATTAGGTGATCAAAGATTCATGTGCTCCTACTGCAAAACGAAGCAGAATTATCAGTGACAGCGAGGCTGCCAACCTACCCGCGTGCCTGCATCAATGGTGTTTTTTACTGGTGTAGTTATGTACGTGAAACAGCATCGGACGGAATTAATTAGACAAGCAGCGGCGGTAGCATACAAGCAGTGGCGGCGCACAAGCAGCAGCTCAAGCAGCCGCGGCAGCACAAGCAGCAGCGGACTCGGCGGCCGGCGGCCAAGCCCGGGCCTGAGTCGCGTAACCCTAGGGGATGGGAGAGAGGGGGCGAAAGAGAGAGGGCCTCACCTTCCTGGGCTGGATCCGGCCGCCGGCGTTGAGGACCACCAAGTGCAATTCGTCGCGGCCGTCGAGAAGCACCGACCTCAACTCGCCATCGCCGCCGTCTTCGTGAGTTCTTGCGGGCGAGAGGAAGGGGAACGGGGGAAACGAACGAGGCCGAGCGACAAGAGAGATCGAGACCTGTTTGTGGTCAACCAGGGAGAGGGGTACGTTGGACATTTGTTGTAGGACCCACCTGATAGAGGGCAAAATAGCAAAGTTCAATGTAACAGATGGCAATGGATCAATTACAATCTAAGGGGTGGCAAATTGTCAAAGCCCAAAGAAAGTTGTGGCACAAAATCAAAAATCCCAAAAAAAAGGAACATGGCAACTCATTCAAGTCGCAGCTTTTGCTGCGTGAGAAACGACATATTTGGACACGAAATATACATACAGTACATATAATAAGGAGTAGTAAAGAAAAAGGAGTTAAAAGCACCCAAGTCCTACAACTTGCAACTAGCACCGAAAAAGGAGTTAAAGAAAAAGGAGTTCAAAACTTGCAAAACTCCACCCCACCGTCATTGAACTTGTCTCAGATGTGATGATTTAGTCCTGGGCCTATCACAACGCGACAATTGGCAGCCAGGTGGCCGGACCGGTCGTCGCCTGGACTTTTGCAAATGCCCCCTGCCGTTCTATCTATTCAACCCGCACTACAGGCCACCTGAATTAAATATGTCCCCCTCTCCGTTTCGTTCGACGCAACCAAGGTCCTGTCCTGTCGGGGGCGGCAGGAGTTACGGTTGGCGATCGGCTGATGATGATGCCAGCATCTAGGGCGTCGTCGCCGGAGTTCACTCAGATCATAAAACCACAATTTATCAGATCCCAACAAACACACCGCAAAAGAAGATTACATCGGATAGAACTCCAAGAACATCGAGGAGAACATTGTATTGAAGATCAAAGAGAGAGAAGAAGACATCTAGCTACTAGCTATGGACCCGTAGGTCTGTGGTAAACTACTCACGCATCATCGGTAGGGCAGCAAGGATGATGTAGAAGCACTCCATGGTCGATTCCCCCTCTGGCAGAGTACCGAAAAAGGCCTCCAAATGGGATCGCGGAAGAACAGAGACTTGCGGCAGCAGAAAAAGTATTTTGGGTGGCTCTTTGTTGGTTTGCGATTTTAGAGAATTTATAAAGATGGAATTAGGTCAAACGGAGCCCCGTGGGGCCCACAAGGTAACAGGGCGCACCTACCCCACTAGGTGCGCCCTGTTGCCTTGTCGTCTCCTCGGTTACCGTCTAGTCTCCTCCCGAAGCTTCTAGGGTCTCTCTCGTCCAAAAAAAACCGTCAAAAAGTTTCGTAGCATTTGGACTCCGTTTGGTACTGATTTCCTGGAAAACAAAAAAAGACAAAAAAAACAGCAACTGGCACTAGGCACTGGGTTAATAGGTTAGTCCCAAAAAATGATATAAAACAACATATAAAACATCCAAGATTAATACTATAATAGCATGGAACAATAAAAATTATAGATACGTTGGAGGCGTATCATTGTCCATCAATGTCCGGTTCTCCTCTCTGCAACACCAATTTTTTTGCGGAGTATTGGTGCTTGATCCCCTCATCACTAAGAAACTCATCCAAGGTATAGTTCTTGAACTCAGTGACATTGTCGCTTCTAATCATCAAAATCTTTGCATCATGTTGACGTTGAGCTTCATTTGCAAAGTCGATGACGGTTTGTTGGGTCTCGCTCTTCCTCTTGAAGAAATATACCCATGTGTATCTTGAATAATCATCCACAATCACCAAGCAATAATTTCTTCCCCCAAGACTATCAAAGGATGGAGGACCAAAGAGATCCATGTGAAGGAGCTCCAAGGGCCTCTACGAGTAGATGATAGTCGTGGGTCGGTGAGTCGTCTCATGTAGCTTTCCTTCGATACAAGCACTGCAATCACATGATACATCCATTTTGCATCATGTTTTTATGTTGATATTTATTGCATTATGGGCTGTTATTTCACTTTATGATACAATTCTTATGCCTTTTCTCTCTTATTTTACAAGGTTTACATGAAGAGGGAGAATGCCGGCAGCTGGAATTCTGGACCGGAAAGGAGCAAATCTGAGATACCTATTCTGCACAACTCTAAATGTCCTGAAACTTCACAGAGAATTATTTTGGAATATATAAAAAACATTGGGCAAAGAAACAACATAGGGGGACCCACGAGGTGGCCACAAGCCTGGGGGCGTGCCCTACCACCCAGGGTGCACCTCCCAAGCTTGTGGGCCCCCTGGCCAGCCCCCGGTGCCCATCTTCTACTACATGGAGGGTTTTGACCTAGAAAAAATAAGAATGAAGCTTTCGGGATGAAGCGTCGCCGTCTCGAGGAGGAATCTGGGCAGAAACAATCTAGGGCTCTGGTAGAGCGATTCTGCCGGGGAAACTTCCCTCCGGGAGGGGAAAATCGAAGCCATCGTCATCACCAACGATCCTCACATCGTGGGAGGGTCAATCTTCATTAACATTTTTACTAGCACCATCTCCTCTCAAACCCTAATTCATCTCTTGTATTCAATCTTTGTCTCAAAACCTCAGATTGGTACCTGTGGGTTGCTAGTAGTGTTGATTACTCTTCGTAGTTGATGCTAGTTGGTTTATTTGGTGGAAGATCGTATGTTCAGATCCTTAATGATATTCAATACCCCTCTGATCTTGAACATGAGCATGCTTTGTGAGTAGTTACGTTTGTTCCTGAGGACATGGGAGAAGTCTTATTATAAGTAATCATGTGAATTTGGTATTCTTTCGATATTTTGATGAGATGTATTTTGTCTTTCCTCTAGTAGTGTTATGTGAACGTCAACTACATGACACTCACTACTGCAGGATGCTGCTAAGGCAACACTACGATCAGAGACCCTTCGACAAAACTGTGTGCGATGCATTAATCGCAAAATGATGATGTAAAAAACCGTCAAAAAAGATGCAAAATGTTTGCGATGGCGGATGCATCAAACACGGTTTAGAATTTAGTTGCGTGTGCGATGCGGGGCATACGGTTCAGTTCAATGAACTGTTTGCGATGAGGCAGAACAACAGAAATGGGCAGCCAGATGAAGGTGTTTGCGATATACAGCATACAGTTAACTCGGATGAACTGTCTGTGATGAGGCGGAACAACAGAAACGGGCAGCCAGATGAAGGTGTGTGGAATATACGACATACCATTCACTCGGATGAACTATTTGCATTGAGCCAAGAGAACAGAAACGGTTCAATTTAACAAGATGTGTGTGATACGCGACAAACAGGTCTATAATCAGAAATGTGTAACACAGACGATTGGTGCTAATAAGCCGTGTGTGTTATGGACAAACGCTTGCTGGTATACAATTGTCAGCGATTGATGAAATCGTCACCGACGGGTTCCCTAGTATGGTCCGTGTGCGATGTTATTGCACATAGAACAACAACATATGTACTTATAACTTATAAGTACTTGATTCCATAAACATATTGAACATCCAATTACATAGGTGGCTAGTACACACATGATCTTTGCACACACCAAAGTATGTTCCAAAATGCCTAGAAAACTCAAATAATGTATAAAAAGGCAAAACGAACCCTGAATAATTTCATGTTTTTAGGATGACGCTCCTATAGTTGCATGTTGCCTCTGTAAAATAAATCAAGGCGGGAAGAGACAGCGTATGTCGTTTCGCACACATAGGTGACAAGTTCCCTCTCGGAACCATGAGCCTTTTTGAGACAAGCTCCGGTTTGTAAGAAGTTTATACCAAAACTTGTCTCAAATTGGACTAATTTTTTTACCACAACATGTTGGTGCCATGTCATAACACCATGCCAAGTTTCATGATTTTGAGGCGAGTTTTGGATTTACAGTAATTTTAAAACCAGGTTTCTCAATGTTTACTGTCGAGTCGTCACCGCCCTGGATAGGCTTTTTCCTCGTGGGTCCCAAATGACAAATCCTAATCTGTAACTAACATGCATATTTTCTTATTAAGAATTACAGTCCATTTGGTGTGCTAGCTGAAAATAAGTTTGCGGGTGCTGGCGGTCGCTAAGAACTTGCGGGTTCTGTAATGAACAAAGATCTCAAGGATCCCGCGAGAGTGATGTTCTTTCCCTGTGTTGTGAATGCTTATAATATTTATGTGTTAGTTAAAGAAATGGCAAGCCATTGGCCCAGTATGAAATAAAATATGGGTCAAAGCCGAATTGAAAAGGGCAACAATATCTAACTCCAGCTTACAAACAGTACAAAAGCATGAGGATTAATTGCTCATCAGGTTTAGACAAATTCCAGATTGAACAGGACAATGACATCTAACTCAACCAAAGTTTTTGGCAGTTATAATCAAATGGATCAGTCTGATCCATAAAATCAAGATCCCAGTATAATAATTCTACTGCTCCATGATGACCACAAGCTGTTGTAAATAGAAGCCGAGCACGATCAGAAGCCCTTAGGTCCACCTGAAACTTATTTTTTTGTTGTTCAACACTTGCAGCCGTGAGTAATTTCTTGTTGAAAAAGTTAATCCTCACTGACAATAGTGCCCTCACATTCAACATGAAGAATGTGACAAAGCTAGTGTTTGCACTGTTGGATGAATATCGTTCCAGCATTACTGTCTTCAAACGAATGTCATGAGATCTGAGAAAATCCCCGTGCTTCTTCAACCATCGATTGGTTATACCTTTTTCTTCATGTGCTGTTGCCTCAATAGAGATGAATATTGAAAACAGTTAATGTCTAAAAAAGATTATGTTGAAAGAGTGATAGCTGAACGATTAATTATTGTACATTATATATGGGCTTTCAATGTGCGTGAAATCATCACCTTTATATACAAATTCTCTAGACGTGGAAAGCATTGCAGCAAGGCAATAATGGTGTTGATATCAAAACACCACATACTGATATATAAGGTCTTGACAGAATCCACCACCACTGATAGGATGGACAAGCGCTTCATTGAGCATAGAACATAATATTAGCACTGAAAGTGTACTCCAAGATGATACTTAACTTATGCGCACAAATGAAAAATGCAAATTACAAAAGTGTAAGTGAATAATATACAGTACCTCAATAGGCGTGGAGGCAAACACCATCTCAAACCATTTAAACGGATCACGAATTGCACCCAAGGTCTCCAGTTTGGGCGCAGAGACCACAGTTATTTGCGAAGGTTTATAACAACAATCAAGGACCAACCTTTGAAGTGAAGGGGCATCTTCGATGATGAGCTCCTATCCTTCAAAACGAATTCCAATGCTTACAAGGTGAGGCGACTTTATTTTGAGACAAGGGATATCGATTCCTGCTCCAAAAACAAGCACCAAACGCTCCAGTGCAGGGCAGCTGGAGTGGATGATGCTGTGTAGTGAGGCCTCCGACAGATGAACCAACACAAGCGCAAGTTTTTTCAGCAGTGGGAGTCAAAGCATTTGTACCAGATTGTCTTCTAGATGCCACCGGGTCAAGGTGGCGGTGTGGAGAGAGGAGGAAAACCATGAGATGGGCATCGGTGGTGAGGGAACAGATGCAGCTACTAGTGGTAACCTATCGCTGTAGTAATGGTAGAACTCAAGCTGCTGGAGTTTTTTGAGTTGACGGGATGTCAGCCAGGCGGCCACCGTGCAGGATTTGTCCAGCAGGTAGCATGCCGGGATGCAGATGCATTGAACGGAGCCCTCGTGGCAGGAGATGATGGCTCCGGTGAGTTCAGAATCATCATCGACAGATAGTTGACAACAGTCGAGATTAAGAGGCGCGGCGCTCTACTGAGTGCGCCACCGATGTGCGAGGACTTGTGTGCGGCAGCCATCCTTGGTGGGGAGAAGGGAGATGATCTCCCCAAGGATGGCGTCCGGGAGATCGCTGATGCGGTCCGCCGGAGATTCTATTGGTTCCTCAGGTCCAGGGGGTGTGGCCGCTTCAGGCCACGCTGCCGGGTCCAAGATCTACATTCAGCGGCGGCGCTGGCCGGAGCCTCATCTGTGTACATACTAATCTGAAAGAAAAAAATGACAGAAACATACATGTAGAACATTCAAAATCCATTCTCAAGATCTGGAAGAAAAAAAAGGCACAAACATATATGTAGGACATTCAAAATCAATTCTCAAGATCTGGCCACGAATTATTAGCACGCACGCTAACCCTAGTCGGATTATTAGCAAAAATCATTTGTACAGAACAAACAATTAATCACTAACCCTATACGGATACCATTCAAACAATCAATACACTACGTGCATCTAACGGATCTTAATTACTCTGATTTCATGGACTGAGAGAACATAACCATACGATTTGTATTCCAAAAGAATTAGAGAGTGGGGAGTAACCAGAGAAAACACATGATATGTTTGCCGCACAAATGGGTATATAGATGACTAACCGGTTTTCCGTCGGAGTCGCAGTCGTTGCCGGAGTTGCTGTTGACCTCCTGCTCCGGCTAGGGGGCACGACGGCGCCAACGAAGTCAAGGTCATGCTGCTGCCCACGCGAGACCTCATCAGCGGCGACGGCAACCTCTGTGCCCAGCTTCACGCGTTGCGCGGGTGCTTCACCAGCCCCGGCGTCGCCACTCCCTCCGATGGTGTGCTTCGGCGGCATCCTCATACACTCTAGAGTCCAGACGTTGGTGACCACTGTGGACTGGGGGTGCGGCCGCCTATTATATATGGCCGGCGGCTCGGGCGCGCCATTAATACGGACCAGTGGGAGCGAGGCGGGCGGCGGTCAAAGGCTGGCTCGCCTCCCGGTGAGCCTGCGCGGCGGACTTCTGGCATTCCTATACCATCATTTCACACAGCTACTCGCACGCCTCCCGGTGACACTGCGCAGCGAAAACGCCTGCCGTCAATTCACACACCTGCACGCACGCCTCCCGGGCTGCCTACGCGGCGGACTGCTTGCATGCGTCCCGTCAACTCATGCCTTCTCGCACGCCACACGAGGCACGTGGCGGCACATATATTTTTTCTATTTTTTGATGATTCATTTTGCCGCTTTACTGCTTAACCGAAGCATGGCACGGTCTAAAGCACACGGTTCGAATAAATATTCCGTATGAGATATTGATTGCCAGTTATTAACAATCTCCCGTTTGTAAGTAGATTATATCAAAACTTGTCTCAAATTTGACGAAAAAATACAATATCACAGTCTACTGGTGTCCATATATGACACCACGATAAGTTTCATGAATTTCAACTAAGTTTTGGATTTACTGAATTTTAAAAATCAACATTCTCAATGTTTTGAAATTTCTTTCACGGGGAAATATGCACCCAATGACACAGATATGATTTTGCAATCCATTTTGGTGCACATGTAGCTCAAATTTGATTTTTGCACATTAAATCCCTAGGAAATCAATCAATGTATAAAACGGGTCGACTGACCTTTGTTTTTTTTTCAAACTTTAACACGACACTCCTTTGGTCACATGTTCAGTTGTTCACTACAGAAAAAGTTTGACATGCCTCAGAGTGGAGGCGGTGGTGCGGGATGTGTGTCTCTCTGTGTGTGGGGGGGGGGGAGGGGGGCGTCAGTACACTTCTACTTGCGAGCCTCCGTGATGTGGGATTATTGATCATTTTGTGAGTCATGTATATATGCCACATCAAAGTCGTGAAGTGGTTTTATTTAAAGCATTACACAACCCTTTCATACATACATGTTCGGGCCACATGCATGCATTGGTGGTCCTCTCGGACACTCCCTCGTGCGGTTAGCAGCGACGTGCCCATTTGTTAGCCCGCAAAGGTTTTCAGTTTCCACCGACAATGAGAGGCATCGGACCGAAGGTGGATTCATCTTTGGCATGTATGTTACGGTGTGGATCATGCATGGTGAGATTCCATATCAAAGTTCGGGCACATGCGTACACATGAGTCCCTCCCACCGGCTCGAAGTGAGGGGGCTACGCATCGTGAACCTCTGTGTAGTGCGTTTCCGGTTTGCGAAGCATGTGCCACGTCAAAGTTGTGCATTGGGTATTCAAACATCACACAACACACAACAACATGCACGCGGTGGTTGTCCTATGACACTCGCTCATGTGTGACTCTCTGTGGGCCCGCGAGGTCTTCGTCGATTAATTGAACGTACAACGAGAGAGAGGTTAATTTGACCAACAAGGATGGTTCTTTTTTTTGTCTGTGTTACGTATATGCACGGTAGGAGTATGTAGTACATGTCAAAGAGGGGGTAACATGTATACTCTATATATATATATATGTGTGTGTGTCATAACCTTGCTCCATGTGGGGACTTTCCGGTTCCCGAGGCAGGTGCCACATCAAAGTTGTGCATTGGTATTCAAACATCACGCAATACCATGCAGGCGGTGGTTTCCCTATAGGAACTCACTCGCGTGCGGTGCTTCCATCTGTGGGCCCGCGAGATCGTCCTTCATCACTTTGACCCAACGAGAGAGAGGCATGCACATTTGACGAACCAGGAGGATTAATTCTTTTAGGGTTGTGTTAGGGTAGGAGTATATATATAGTACGTGTCGAAGGGGGGATGGGACCAACATATACTAGGTGTCACACATGAACCTCACTCTGTGTGGGGAGTTTGCGGGTTTTGAGGCAAATGCCACATCAAAGGTTGTGCATTAGGTATATTCAAAACATCACAACCACACACCTCTCCATATATGTGTTTTGGCACACATGCAAGCGATGGTGGTTGTCATGTGGCACTCACTCACGTGGTTATCGGCGATGCTTCCATCTGTCGGCCCGCTTGGTCCATCACTTTCACCGACAACGAGTGGTTAATTATTTTGACTTAGGAGGGGATTATTTTTTTGTTTTGTCTCGCGATATAGGTCATGATGTGAGATTACATATATAATAGCGCATGTGTACACATGAATCCATCCCTCCAGATCGAAGGGGGGGGGGCGAGCACACGACACGTCATGGCGAACCTCTTGCTCTGTGTGGGGACCTGTGCGATTTTGAACGCATGCACCACATCAATGTTGTGCATTAGGTATTCAACACATATGCATGCATCACGCACCTCCATAAATATGTTTGGGACACATGCATGCAATGGTTGTCTTTGGACACTCTCGCTCGCTTGGTTATGGGCGGCAAGCCTATATATATTCGTGGGCCCGCGTGGACGTATATCATTTTGACCGACAACGAGAAAGGTTACCAGGGTGGATTCTTCTTCCTTGGTTCGTGTTACCGTATAGTAGGTCGATCATTCTAGGCCTAATTAAGTTTGAGCGCATGCATGCTACGCATCGTGAACCCTCGCTCCATTAGTGTGGGGATTTTACGGTTCCAAAAAGCATGGTGCCACATCAAATTTGTGCATTTCGTATTCAAACGCCACACACACCACTTCCATATACATAATTGGGCCACATGCACAGAGTGGGTTTTGTCTTCAGACAGTACTCCCTCGCGAGTTTATCGGCGACAAGCTAGCCCATTTTGCGGGGCCGTGTGGACGTCCATCACTTTGACCAACAACGAGCGAGAGAGGTTATACGATCAAGTTGGATTCTGTTTGGTCCGTGTTACAGTACGTCTTGGTGAGATGCCCTCCCCCGACAGGAGTTTGTGTGTGTGTGGGGGGGGGGGGCTACTTCGCACTACCCGCAACCTCTGTGGGGTTGGGGAAGTCCGGTTATTTTGCGAGGCACACATACCACATCGAAGTTGTGAATGGTAGTTAAATATCACACCACACACCCTTTTCATACATATAGTATAGGGCCACCCGCAGGTGGTTCGTATGTGGTCTCACCCATCTCCCACCACAAACACACATTTGTGGGTCGGCACACAGTCCACCTTTGTCTAGAAGCGAAAGGGGAAGTTTGACCATATATATGATGGACTCCTATAGGTTTTGTGTTACGGTAGGGTGAGATTTCAAACCTAACTATTTGGGGGCATGCATTCGTAGCTTGGATTCCCTTACCGCCGACATGAAGTGGGGTTCGTAGGGGGTGGCTGACTAGCAATACTGTGCGCTTTGTGCGACAGGTGCCACATCAAAGTTGTGCATTGGGTATTCGAACATCAAACCACCCTTTTCATACATATATTTGGTCCACATGCAAGTGTTTTCGTGTTCTAACCCTTTCCCGCGTTATTCTTTTTGCCAAATTTATAAACAGCACACCAGTTGGATGCAGAAACCGTCTGCGATTGGGTCCGCAACAGACACGGTTCGGTTAGACTACCCGCGTGGCATGCCCGTGCCCCTGCAATCACTCACATCAGCACAGTAGATTGGGCTCCATGAGGCTTGCCTCCCGCTCTCGAAAATATCTACTGCCTCGTAATCTTGAAAATATCTACCGCCTGGAAGGTTTTTATGTTTGATAGCACACGATTGGTATGTGCGGACCGTGTGCGATGTCTGTTACTCCCGCTCTGCTTCAATCCCTTGATTCAAATTTTCAGTAGCCCCGGCATTTTACTCCCGCCTCTGCATCCCTCGCAATCTCAAAATATCTGCTCACCCTTGATTCAAATTTTCAGTAGCCCCGCCTTGTTACTCCCGCCTTTGCATCCCTCGCAATCTAAAAAATATCTGCTCGCCCTTGATCCAAATTTTCAGTAGCCCGGCATTTTACTCCCACCTAGTAAATTTTTCAGTTGCCGCGGTCCTTCCTCAAACACCACCTTGCCCCCCTCCCTGCCTCCACACACACCACACACTCCCCAAAACCTTCGCTCACAGAAACACACACCACCCCTCCCTCGCTCGAAACCATTGGTAGGTCGCCGCCATCGCCGCCGCCGCCTCCATCCTCAACCTCTGCCTGTGTGCCGGGGAGCTCGAGGAGCCAATGGCCCAAAAGAGGTTTTTCGCAGCCTCTTTGCCCGACGTCGGTGAGGTGGCCGCCATGGTATCCTCGTCGTCCTCTGCGGGCTCTTTATCGACCTGCTGTCGCCGGTCGCCTGATCTGCCCGCCGCCGCGCCCCTACGCCGGTTGGAGGACTTCCCCGTCCTCCCTCGGGCCCGGCCGCCGACGAGGTCCTACCTCGGGGTCCGGCAGCGGCAGTGGGGGACGTGGGTCGCTGAGATTACGGATCGGGAGACCCACACCCGCCGGTGGCTCGGTAGCTTCCACACGGCCGAGCTCGCGGCCATGGAGTACGATCGCTGGCAGGTCCGCTACCACGGCGCGGCGGCTAGGCTCAATTTCCTCTTCGGCACACATCCGGTCGACCTCGTTCCGCCGGAGCCAGGGGTGGTGAGCTCGGCTATGGAGCGGGAGGACCGCGAGTCGTGGGAGCGCCTCGAGGCCGAGGCCGCCGACGAGGCCTACATGCAAGAGCTCCGCCGGCAGCACCTGGAGCTCGTGAAGGCAGAGCGGGTGATCTTTGCCGGCGCGGAGGGCGGCGAGGTTATCGTGCTCTCCTCTGATGATGAGGTTGAAGGCGGCGAGGACGGTGGCGCGGAGGGTGTCGAGGTGGGCGGCGAGGACGAGGAGATCGATGTCGACGAGTGGAGGAGTGTCTTCCCCAACGACCCCGACGACGGCACCAGCCCAGACCCGGCTCGCGGCACACCGTACCTAACAAGGAAGGATTGGCTCGACCTCCACTTCGATCGAAAGTAGTTTAGCTTAGTTTAAATTTATGTTTTATGTTCGGTTATGCAAAACTATCTATGTTTATGTTTGAATGCATGCTACTTTCGGTTGAACCTGCTTTGAACTTGATCAAATTGAAGTTTACAACGTTAAGTTTAGGGGATCGACTAGAAATGGCCAAAAATTGCTGGAATATATATATATCCACTAAGGGTTTTAGTCCGTTAACTTTTAAAGGATCGGCTAGAGATGGCCTTATGCCTTGTCTATTTCAGTTCTTCACAATGTGATGCTCTATATGTGCAACTATTTGCCATGCAGTTCAATTTCATCAATAACAGTTTCAACAATACCACTATGAATTATGATATTTGGTTGCTGTTAAGGATGTTGCAGTTAACATTCCTTTTCATTTTTTTAACAATAACTACTGTACTTTAGACCTGCACAATACCAGTTTGAATGACTATATTTGCTTGTTTTTAAATGTTATGCCTGTTGCAGTTAACACACCTTTCCACTTCTTGTTTTGCTTAACTAGCATGCTTAAACCTGCACACTGAAGTTATCATTTGTAGATTATGTTGTCTACCATGGATATATTTGGTTGATGTTTAGCCTGTTGTGCTTAACATGCCTTTATATGTACTCATACATGACAATATTGAGAACAACTACTGTTTACCATCGAGGTTAGTTTCATCGCATTGCTTATATATACTCACTATTCAGGATATCGGTAGTTGGTACCATATAGCTTGGGGGCTGATAAGGGATTAATCGTCGAATCGAACATTTCACTGAATATATCTGTAACCCATTTATCGGTAGGTTTACTAGGGCCATATCTAATATATCTGAGGCCACATAGCAACATGCATTGTACTGAATGACTAAATATGCAATCCCAGGCTACATAGCAACAAGGAAGAGTGTTACCTTAATGTTCTGATGATGCCTAGATATACATGTAATAAGATCTTATATAATGGGATGGAGGGAGTGTTGTACTGCATCATTTTGCAATTGTTGTTTAGGTTCTAATATTAACTTGGTGCTTTTAGGTACATATGCCATTGCCAAAGATCCACACTTTGACCCTTTCTGCTTATGGGCAATGAGATATTCATGAACCAACATCAAGTGAGGAAACTGATATAGATTGTTATTAAAATGGGTCAAAAGATGTCAATCGAACTATTTGTTTACACTTTATGCAAGACAACAGTGAACTACAGGATGGTAAGTAAGAACTATGTAGCCTTATTTTTACTGCCCGTAATGAGTTGTGTTAGATGACAATGTCTGAATCTTTTTCCTTTGCAGTGGATCCTGAAGCAGTTTACTCAAGATTACCTCTCAAACTACATGATTGGCGGCCGGTCATCACAAGTCATGCGTGCCTTCTGCATCGAGGAGAGCACAATATGGCCATTTCACTTCACCTTGTTCAGCAACCAGAATGTCTCTCGCCTCTTTCTTTACCATCTGTAATAGTACAAGTATACAACTGTGGTTCATCATTCTTTATTTGGTGCTTATGTAATTCTTGAACATATGTACATGTGAATCGAATAATGCATTGGTTGTTTGAACCTGATGGATATGAATAAAGTTATAGCCTAGTTTCAAATTCCAATCAGGTACAATTTTAAATAGCAGCAATTAAATTAGGGTGAAATTACGCTCTGCAGGTCATTACGGCGCACACGGTCTATAAAGCACAACGTGTGTGATATACATCATAATCCGACACGGTTCACGGAGTGGAAACATGTGTAACCATGCACACAGTTGCCGTTTGCAAACCGTGTGTGATGTCAGACAACATCACAAATGGTGCGGGAAAACTAAATGTGTGTGATTGTTGCCCTATCGTACACGGTTTAGAATGATGAACTGTTTGTGATGTGCTGGGCATCGTAAACGTAGAGCCAGTTTAGTACGTGCCTGGAATGTGCCTGGACTACGCCTGGAAAAATCCCGTGCCTATAATGTGCCTGGCCTGTGCCTGGTTTTAGGTAAAACCACAGAACTCCGACTGCGATGGCAATGCGAGCACAAACGAGTAGCAAGGATGAAGCATTTGGGATATTCGAGATATCAGAAACAGTTTTATAGGGACAACTATATGCATCAAGGCTCTCTATCCCCGACGGTTTCTCGGTCATGTGGGAAAGACCCCCCTATCGCAGTCACTCACTAGGCGACGGTTCAGAACACCATCGCGGAAAGGGGTTAAAAACCGTTTGTATAGCACCTCCCTGTACAAGTGACTTCACCATTATTTGGGCCTAGGGGAAGGCATGGGAAGTAATAAGTAGATGATGGGTTGCTAGAGTGACAGAAGCTTAAACCCTAGTTTATGCATTGCTTCGTAAGGGGCTGATTGGGATCCACATGTTTCATGCTATTGTTAGATTTATCTTAATTCTTCTTTCGTAGTTGTGGATGCTTGCGAGAGGGGTTAATCTTAAGTGGGAGGCTTGTCCAAGTAAGGACAACACCCAAGCACCGGTCCACCCACATATCAAATTATCAAAGTAACGAATGCGAATCATATGAGCATGATGAAAACTAGCTTGACAATAATTCCCATGTGTCCTTGGGAGTGCTTTGCTTTATATAAGAGTTCGTCCAAGCTTATCCTTTGCTATAAAAAGGATTGGGCCACCTTGCTCCACCTTTGTTACACTTGATACTTGTTACCCATTACGAATTATCTTACTACCAAACTATCTGTTACAGATAATTTCAGTGCCTGCTGAAAATACCTTGCTGAAAACCGCTTGTCATTTGCTTCTGCTCCTCGTTGGGTTCGACACTCTTACTTATCGAAAGGACTACGATAGATCCCCTATACTAGTGGGTAAGACACTTTTCTGGCGCCGTTGCCGGGGAGTGAAGCGCCTTTGGTGAGTGGAATTTGGTAAGGAAACATTTATATTACGTGCTGAAATTTATTGTCACTTGTCACTATGGAAAATAATCCTTTGAGGGGGTTGTTCGGGGTATCTTCACCTCGACCGGAAGAATAAAGAGTTGCTCCTCAACCTACTGCACCTGCTGAGAATATTTATTATGAAATTCCTTCAGGTATGATAGAGAAACTGCTAGCTAATCCTTATGCAGGAGATGGAACACTACATCCTGATATGCGTCTAATCTATGTGGATGAAGTTTGTGGATTATTTAAGCTTGCAGGTTTTCCCGGAGATGAAGTCAAGAATAAGGTCATCCCTTTATCTTTTAAGGGAAAGGCATTGACATGGTATAGGCTATGTGATGATATTGGAGCTTGGAATTACAACCGATTGAAATTAGAATTTCATCAGAGGTTTTCTCCTATGCATCTAGTTCATCGTGATCGGAATTATATATAATTTTTGGCCTCGTGAAGGAGAAAGTATCGCTCAAGCTTGTGGGAGGCTTAAGTCAATGTTATATTCATGCCCCAATCATGAGCTCTCAAGAGAAATTATTATTCAGAATTTTTATGCTCGGCTTTCTCGTAATGATCAATCCATGCTCGATACTTCTTGTACTGGTTCTTTTATGAAGAAGACTATTGAATTCAAATGGGATCTCTTGGAAAGAATTAAACACAACTCTGAAGATTGGGAGCTCGACGAAGGTAAGGAGTCAGGTATAAAGCTTGAGTTTGATTGTGTTAAATCTTTTATGGATACCAATGATTTTCATAATTTTAGCACTAAATATGGACTTGACTCTGAGATAGTAGCTTCTTTTGTGAATCATTTGCTACTCATGTTGATCTCCCTATGGAGAAGTGATTTAAATATCCCATTAAAGTAAAAATAGTAGAACCCATTGAAGCTAGAGAAGAAAGCACTACTTATAATGTTGATCCTGTTATTCCTACTGCTTATATTGAGAAACCACCTTTTCCTGTTAGGATAAAAGAACATGCTAAGGCTTCAGTTGTGGTTCGTAAGAGTTATACAAGAACACCTACACCCCCTGAACAAATTAAAGTTGAACCTAATGTTGCTATGGTTAAAGATCTCTTGGCTGAAAATATTGATGGGCATGTTATTTATTTCTGTCATGAAGCCACTAGAATTGCTAAACCGGATGAGAAAGATAAACATAGACCTGTTGTTGGCATGTCTGTTGTCTCTGTTAAAATAGGAGATCATTTTTATCATGGCTTATGTGATTTGGGTGGTAGTGTGAGTGCAATCCCATTTACTTTATATCAAGAAATTATGAATGCTATTGCACCTGCTGAGATAGAAGATATTGATGTTACTATTAAGCTTGCTAATAGAGACACTATTACACCACTTGGGATTGTTAGAGATGTCGAAGTCTTATGTGGGAAAATAAAATATCCTACTGATTTTCTGGTTCTTGGTTCCCCACAAGATGATTTTTGTCCCATTATATTTGGCAGGCCTTTCTTAAGCACTGTTAATGCTAAGATAGATTATGAGAAAGAAACAGTTAGTGTAAGTTTTGGTGATGTGTCTCATGAGTTTAATTTCTCCAAATTCTGTAGACAATCCCGTGATAAAGAATTACCTAGTAAGGATGAAATTATTGGTCTTGCTTCTATTGCTGTGCCTCCTACTGATCCTTTAGAACAATATTTGCTAGACCATGAAAATGATATGCATATGAATGAAAGAAATGAAATAGATGAGATATTCTTTAAACAAATGCCTGTTTGGAAACACAATTTGCCTGTTGAGACTCTTGGAGATCCTCTTCCTCCCAAGAGTGATCCCGTGTTTGAGCTTAAGCAATTACCTGATACTCTGAAATATGCTTATCTCGATGAAAAGAGGATATATCCTGTTATTATTAGTGCTAACCTTTTAGAGCATGAAGAAAATAGACTATTGAAAACTCTTAGGAAGCACCGTGCCGCTATTGGATATATGCTTGATGATCTTAAGGGCATTAGTCCCACTCTATGCCGGCATAAAATTAATATGGAACATAATGCTAAACCAGTTGTTGATCACTAGAGACGGTTAAATCCAAAGATGAAAGAAGTGGTAAGAAATGAAATATTAAAGCTTCTGGAAGAAGGTATAATCTATCCTATAGCTGATAGTAGATGGGTAAGTCCTGTTCATTGTGTCCCTAAGAAGGGAGGTATTACTGTAGTCCCTAATGATAAAAATGAATTGACCCCACAAAGAATTATCACAGGTTATAGAATGGTAATTGATTTTAGAAAACTAAACAAAGCTACTAGGAAAGATCATTATCCTCTACATTTCATTGATCAAATGCTAGAAAGACTATCAAAACATGCACATTTCTGCTTTCTAGATGGATACTCTGGATTTTTCCCAAATACCTGTGTCACAAGAGGATCAAGAAAAAACTACTTTTACATGCCCTTTTGGTACTTTTGCTTATAGACATATGCCTTTTGGTTTATGCAATGCACCTGCTACCTTTCAAAGATGTATGACTGCTATATTCTCAGACTTTTGTGAAGAGATTGTTGAGGTTTTCATGGATGATTTTTCCGTTTACGGAACTTCTTTTGACGATTGCTTAAGCAACCTTGATTGAGTTTTGTAGAGATGTGAAGAAACTAATCTTGTCTTGAATTGGGAGAAGTGCCACGTTATGGTTAATTAAGGTATTGTCTTGGGGTATAAAAATCTCCGAATGAGGTATTGAAGTTGATAAAGCTAAAGTTGATGCTATTAAAAAAAATGCCGTGTCCTAAAGATATCAAAGGTATAAGAAGTTTCCTTGGTCATGGTTGTTTCTATAGGAGGTTTATCAAAGACTTCTCTAAAATTTCTAGGCCTCTCACTAATATTTTACAAAAAGATGTTCCATTTGTTTTTGATGATGATTGTGTAGAAGTATTTGAAATCCTTAAGAAAGCCTTAATTTCTGCACCTATTGTTCAACCACCTAATTGGAACCTACCCTTTGAAATTATGTGTGATGCTAGTGATTATGCTGTTGGTGCTGTACTAGGACAAAGAGTTGATAAGAAATTAAATGTTATCCATTATGCTAGCAAAACTCTGGACAGTGTTCAAAGAAATTATGCTACTACTGAAAAAGAATTTTTAGCAGTTGTGTTCGCTTGTGACAAATTCAGATCTTACATAGTTGATTCTAAAGTAATTGTTCACACTGATCATGCTGCTATTAAATACCTTATGGAAAAGAAAGATGCTAAACCTAGACTCATTAGGTGGGTTCTCTTGCTAAAAGAATTTGATTTACATATTACTGATAGGAAAGGAGCTGAGAACACCGTAGCAGACAACTTGTCTAGGTTAGAAAATATTCTTGATGGCCCACTACCTATTGATGATAGCTTTCCTGATGAACAATTAGCTGTTATAAATACTTCTCATAGTACCCCATGGTATGCAAACTATGCTAATTTTACTATTGCTAAATTTATACCACCTAGTTTCACATACCAACAAAAGAAGAAGTTTTTCTATGATTTAAGACATTACTTCTGGGATGACCCACACCTTTATAAAGAAGGGGTAGATGGTGTTATTAGACATTGTGTACCTGAGCATGAACATGAACAAATCCTATGCAAGTGTCACTCCAAGGCTTATGGAGGACACCATGCTGGAGATAGAACTGCACACAAGGTATTAAAATCTAGTTTTTATTGGCCTACTCTTTTCAAAGATGCTCGTAAGTTTGTCTTGTCTTGTGATGAATGCCAAAGAATTTGTAACATTAGTAGACGTCAGGAAATGCCTACGAATTATTCACTTGTTACTGAACCATTTGATGTTTGGGGATTTGATTACATGGGACCTTTTCCTTCCTCTAATGGGTATACACATATTTTGGTTGCTATTGATTACGTTACTAAGTGGGTAGAAGCTATTCCAACTAGTAGTGTTGATCATAACACCTCCATTAAAATGCTTAAAGAAGTTATTTTCCCGAGGTTTGGAGTCCCTAGATATTTAATGACTGATGGTGGTTCACACTTTATTCATGATGCTTTCCATAAATTGCTTGCTAAGTATGATGTTAACCATAGAATTGCATCTTCATATCATCCTCAGTCTAGTGGTCAAGTAGAATTAAGTAATAGGAAAATAAAATTGATCTTGCAAAAGACTGTTAATAGATATAGGAAGAATTGGTCTAAGAAACTTAATGATGCATTATGGGCTTATAGAACTGCTTATAAAAATCCTATGGGTATGTCTCCATATAAAAAGGTTTATGGGAAAGCATGTCACTTACCCCTTGAATTGGAACATAAAGCTTATTGAGCAATTAAAGAACTCAACTATGATTTCAAACTTGCCGGTGGGAAGAGGTTATTTGACATTAGCTCACTTGATGAATGGAGAACCCAAGCCTATGAAAATGCCAAGTTGTTTAAAGAAAAGGTTAAAAGATGGCATCACAAAAGAATACAAAAGTGAAAATTTAATGTAGGTGACCAGGTCTTGTTATACAATTCTCGTTTAAGATTTTTTGCAGGAAAACTTCTCTCCAAATGGGAAGGTCCTTACATTATCGAAGAAGTTTATCGTTCCGGTGCCATCAAGATCAACAATGCCGAGGGCAACAACCCGAAGGTGCTGAATGGACAAAGATCAAACATCATATCTCAGGTACGCCCATAAATGTTGAAACTAATATTATTTATTACATAACACTGGAGGAGTACATAAAGAAAACCTTCCAGAACGCTCCAGAACCCTGAAAAGGAATATGTATGTGATACGGTAAGTAAACCGACTCCAAAAGTTTCTCAAAAGCAATTTTACTCTGTTTTGGAATATTTAAAAAATTAGGAAAATAAAAAGTAGTCCGAAAAGTGCACGAGCAGGCGACAAGCCTGGGGGGCACGCCCTACTCCCCTGGGCACGCCTCCCAAGCTTGTGGCCATCTCGTGTACCCTCCGGACCCCGTTTTCTCCCAGAATACTTGTTTTGCATGATAAAAATTCATTATATAATCTCCCGAACATTTTGACCACCGTATCTTGACAATACCCTCTGTTCTTGTTTTGAGCTATTTCTGTAGTAGATTTAGAGCAAGATGTCTTCGCAAGAGTCGGTCGGGGAGAGTCGGGTCTCTCACCCAACACCGGATCAAAGAGCATACAGCGAAGCTAATCCCTTTGGGTGGTCAACAGAGGAAGAGATGGAAGCCGACCTGAAAAGAGTGGATGCCATGGAGGAGGATTAAGAAGTCACTTCTCTCCCTCAACCTGGAGCCATGCATGTGTAACTCGATGACTCAGTCCTCCCAAATTCGGTCAAACCTCTCGATGCTAAATTTATATCTTACAGTAACTTGAAAAAGAGTGTTGCTTCTTCCTCTACAGCAAGGATGCATCCTTGGGTGGACGCTGCTTTAACTGTCACCGAAAAGCTACGTAAGGAAATTATGGATCTCAAACAGCAAATCAATAAGCTCGAGGAGGAAAATCGCATCCTGAGGGCATCATTGCCAAGAATATCGCACCGCTACCTCCGAAGAAGGAGACTTGAGTACATGGGTATGGGCACTCCCCTTGGCTTGTGCCAAGCTTGGGGGAGGTGCCCCGGTATCGTATCACCATCACATCTTTATGTTTATCATTTATCTTAGTTTGATCCTTTTTGTTAAATCTTGATCTAGTAGAATAAAAGTTTTAGTATGGTCTAGTCTTTGAGTTTTTCTTTGTGTTCTATCTATGTAATCGAGTGCGAGAGTTATATAATAAAGATTAGTTTTGAGTTAAGGGCTTTGCTTTCTTGCTTTGATCTTGGAAAATAAAAAGAATAAAAGAAATAAAAGATTATATAAAATCTTATGGAGAGTGATGACTTCACATGTAAGAAGTATGATGCATGAAATTTGTTGAGGGTTGACAAACATAGTATTGGTCATTGTTGCAATTAATAGGAAGTAATAAAGAAAGAGAGGTCTCACATATAAATACACCATTTTGGACATCTTTTGTGATTGTGAGCACTCATTAAAATATTATATGCTAAAAAGTTGATGTTGGACAAGGAAGACAACATAATGTGTTATGTTCCCTTATATCCGAATAGAAGTTATATTGTCATGGATCCTCCAACATGTTGAGATTGCTTCTCATCCTATGCTAGCCAAAAAATCCGCACTAAGTAGAGATACTACTTGTGCATCCAAAAACCATTAACCCAGTTTAGCCATGAGAGTCCACTATATCTACCTATGGATTGAGTAAGATCCTTCAAGTAAGTTGTCATTGGTGCAAGCAATAAAAATTGCTCTCTAAATATGTATGATCTTTTAGTGTGAGGAAAATAAACTTTATACGAACTTGTGATGGGGAAGAAATAAAAGCGATGGACCGCATAATAAAGTTCTCTATCACAAGCGGTAGTATAAAGTGACGTTCTTTTGCATTAAGATTTTGTGCATCCAACCATAAAAGCGCATGACAACCTCTGCTTCCCTCTGTGAAGGGCCTATATTTTACTTTTACTTTCTACCTTTATGCAAGAGTCATGGTGATCTTCACCCTTCCTTTTATATTTTCTCTTTTTGGCAAGCACTTTGTGTTGGCGGAAGATCCAGACATATATATCCACTCGGATGTAGGTGATCATAAATTATTATTGTTGACGTTACCCTTGAGGTAAATGGTTGGGAGGCGAAACTATAAGCCCCTATCTTCCTATGTGTTTGATTGAAGCTTTGATCTCATAAGTACCGCGTGAGTGTTGGCAATTATGAAAGATTAAATGATGGTTGAGTATGTGAACTTGCTAAATAAAAGCTCTTACATTGACTCTTTCTGATGTTATGATAAATTGCAACTGCTTCAATGACCGAGATCATAGTTTGTTAGTTTTCAATAAAGTTTTTGGTCTATACTTTACCTTGTGAATGAATTATCACTTTGGCATAAGAAGTTATATGACAATATGTTGCTGTTCTAAAGATGATCATGACGCCCTCTTGTCCGTATTTTATTTTATCGACACCTCTATCTCTAAACATGTGGACATGATTATCGATTTCGGCTTTCGCTTGAGGACAAGCGAGGTCTAAGCTTGGGGGAGTTGATACGTCCATTTTGCATCATGTTTTTATGTTGATATTTATTGCATTATGGGCTGTTATTTCACTTTATGATACAATTCTTATGCCTTTTCTCTCTTATTTTACAAGGTTTACATGAAGAGGGAGAATGCCGGCAGCTGGAATTCTGGATCGGAAAGGAGCAAATCTGAGATACCTATTCTGCACAAGTCCAAATGTCCTGAAACTTTACGGAGAATTATTTTGGAATATATAAAAATATTGGGCAAAGAAACAATAGAGGGGGACCCACCAGGTGGCCACAAGCCTGGGGGCGTGCCCTACCACCCAGGGCGCGCCTCCCAAGCTTGTCGGCCCCCTGGCCAGCCCCCGGTGCCCATCTTCTGCTATATGGAGGGTTTTGACCTAAAAAAAGAAGGAAGCTTTCGGGATGAAGCGCCACTATCTCGAGGCGGAACCCGGGCAAAAGCAAACTAGGGCTCCGGCAGAGCAATTCTGTCGGGGAAACTTCCCTCCGGGAGGGGGAAATCGAAGGCATCGTCATCACCAACGATCCTCTCATCGTGGGAGGGTTAATCTTCATCAACATCTTCACCAGCACCATCTCCTATCAAACCCTAGTTCATCTCTTGTATTCAATCTTTGTCTCAAAACCTCAGATTGGTACCTGTGGGTTGCTAGTAGTGTTGATTACTCTTTGTAGCTGATGCTAGTTGGTTTATTTGGTGGAAGATCATATGTTCAGATCCTTAATGATATTCAAAACCCCTCTGATCTTGAACAATGATATTCAATACCCCCTGGTCTTGAACATGAGCATGCTTTGTGAGTAGTTATGTTTGTTCCTGAGGACATGGGATAAGTCTTATTATAAGTAATCATGTTGTGACGCCCCCGATTCAATCGTACACTAATCATACATGCAAACGTGTACGATCAAGATCAGGGACTCACGGGAAGATATCACAGCACAACTCTAAAAGTAAAATAAGTCATACAAGCATCATAATACAAGCCAGGGGCCTCGAGGGCTCGAATACAAGTGCTCGATCATAGACGAGTCAGCGGAAGCAACAATATCTGAGTACAGACATAAGTTAAACAAGTTGCCATAAGATGGCTAGCACAAAATGGGATACATATCGAAAGAGGCGCAGGCCTCCTGCCTGGGATCCTCCTAAACTACTCCTGGTCGTCGTCGGCAGCCTGCACGTAGTAGTAGGCACCTCCAGAGTAGGGGTCGTCGTCGACGGTGGCGTCTGGCTCCTGAACTCCAGCATCTGGTTGTGACAACCAGAAAGAAAAGAAAGGGGGAAAAGGGGGAAGCAAAGCAACCGTGAGTACTCATCCAAAGTACTCGCAAGCAAGGAGCTACACTACATATGCATGGGTATATGTGTAAAGGGCCATATCAGTGGACTGAACTGCAGAAAGCCAGAATAAGAGGGGGGATATCTAATCCTGTCGAAGACTACGCTTCTGGCAGCCTCCATCTTGCAGCATGTAGAAGAGAGTAGATGGTAAGTTCACCAAGTAGCATCGCATAGCATAATCCTACCCGACGATCATCTCCTCGTCGCCCTGTGAGAGAGCGATCACCGGGTTATATCTGGCACTTGAAAGGGTGTGTTTTATTAAGTATCCGGTTCTAGTTGTCATAAGGTCGAGGTACAACTCCGGGTCGTCCTTTTACCGAGGGACACGGCTATTCGAATAGATAAACTTCCCTGCAGGGGTGCACCACATTACCCAACACGCTCGATCCCTCTGGCCGGGCACACTTTCCTGGATCATACCCGGCCTCGGAAGATCAACACGTCGCAGCCCTACCTAGGCCTAACAGAGAGGTCAGCACGCCGGTCTAAATCCTATGCGCGCAGGGGTCTGGGCCCATCGCCCATTGCACACCTGCACGTTGCGTGGGGGGCCGGAGAGCAGACCTAGCAACCTCCATTACAAAGGAAGTTGCGTTACGCGGTCCAACCCGGCGCGCGCCGCTCAGTCGCTGACGTCTAGGAGGCTTCGGCTGATACCACGACGTCGAGTGCCCATATCTGTTCCCGCGTAGTTGGTTAGTGCGTATAGGCCAGTGGCCAGACTCAGATCAAATACCAAGATCTCGTTAAGCGTGTTATTATGAAGTAAACGCGAACGCCGACCAGGGACAGGCCCACCTGTCTCCTTGGTGGTCTCAACCTGCCCTGTCGCTCCGCCACAAAGATCCACACAGAGGGCCGTCAGGTCAAAGGTCCTTTCAGCCCCCAATCCGTGAATCACTCGCGGGTACTCTTCGAGCCGACCCGACTTTAGTCACCATCTGTATAGTATGTATATATGTATAGTAGATACCCGTGATCACCTCCCGAGTGATCACGGCCCGATAGTATAGCAAGGCAGACTGACAAGAATGTAGGGCCAATGATGATAAACTAGCATCCTATACTAAGTATTTAGGATTGCAGGTAAGGTATCAACAGATGTAGCAACAATGTCAGGCTATGCATCAGAATAGGATTAACGGAAAGCAGTAACATGCTACACTACTCTAATGCAAGCAGTATAGAGGAGAATAGGCGATATCTGGTGATCAAGGGGGGGGCTTGCCTGGTTGCTCTGGCAAGAAGGAGGGGTCGTCAACTCCGTAGTCGAACGGGGCAGCAGCAGCGTCGGTCTCGTAGTCTACCGGAGAGAAGAGGGGGAAGAAACAATAAATATAAAGCAAACAATGCTACACCAAGTATGACATGACAATATGCAGTGCCGGGGTGTTCTAACGCCTAACTAAATGATTTAGTTAATTTAGGAATTTATTCGGATTTATTTAATTAAAGTTGGGCACTATTCATTTACTGAAACTAGTCTAAAAGTTCAATGTTCTTATAGCTGCGGGCGTCTGATGGGAATACGGAGGGCGTATCCGGGTTCGTATCGGAATTCTGAGCAAGTTCCATGTATAAAGTATTTTCATCGGAGTTACGGTTTATTTATTATGATTTTCTAAAGTTTTTATTAATTTCTGGAATTTATTTAATTATTTAAATCAACATTATCCGAAACAGTGCTGCGATGAAGTCAGCATGACATCATGCTGACGTCAGCAGGCGCCCTGACAGGGTGGGTCCCACCTGTCATAGACTGTTAAATTAATTAGGGTCAACTAATTATATTACTGTTTAATTAACACTAATTAGTTAATTAATTTAACCGAATCAGGATTAATTAACTAATTAATTAACTAATTAATTAATTATTTTTAATTTTTTTATTTTTTTATTTTATTTTTATTAAAACGTTCTGGGGCGGGGCCCCACTTGTCATAGGCCCTGGGGGCCAAACAGGCGCGGGCGCGCGTTAACGGGCGCCGGGGCATGCGGGTGCGGGCGCCCGAACTGGACGCGGCCAGTAGGGGCCACGGCGAGGGGGAAACGCCGGCGCGGCACCGGCGTGGCAGCGGCGAGGCCACGGCGGGGCAAAAGAGGATGAGCAGGGCGGGCGCCGGAGCGCCGGAGGTGGCCGCGGGCGTGGCGACGCGGGCGCGGGGAGGGGTCGCGATGCGCGGGCGCGTGCACGGTCGAGCGGGCGCGGCCGGGGCTGTGGTGGAGACGGGGCGCGGCGTGGGGAGGAGCGGGGCCGCGCGAGCGGCGTGGTGGAGCGGGCGGCGAGCGAGCGCAGGCGCGGAACGGGCGCGGTCGGTGCGGCGCAGCGAACAGGGGAAGGCCCGGGGCGCGAGGCGTCGAGACGAGCAGGGGAAAGGGGCGATGGCCAGTAGGCGGTGACGGGTCGATGCAGGGCGTGGCCGATGTGGCCGTGACAAGCGGGGGCGGGCGCGGTGGCGGTGAGAGAAGAGGAGGCCGGGGGCCTCACCGAGGGAGCGTAGGGACGGGGCAGCGGAGCGCGAGGAGGAAGACGGGGACGCCGGCGACGTAGTGGAGGCAGTCCGGCGAGGTGGTCTCCGGCGACAGCGATCCGGGGCGGTGTCGTCGGGGTCGGGGGCGCGGTCGCCTCGATCCCGATCTGGATCGAGGGAGTGAGGGGAGAGTGGGGGGGGGGAAAGTGGGGATCGAGTGAGGGTTAGGGTTCGGGGAGGTAGCCTTGTAGGCCAGAGAGGAGGGCCGGCTGGTTGGCCAGCTGGGCCGGTTGGCCCAGCGGGGGGGGGGGGGGGGGGGGGGGGGGGGGGGTGTGTATTCTCTTTTCTTTTGTTTTCTTTATTTATTCTTATTTCTGTTTAGTAAAAAGTAGGCCTAAAATGATTTTTATAGAACATGGCAATTGTTCCAATAATTACTAGGCATTCCCTAACACTACCAAAAATTAGTTTGGAGACAATTTGAGCTCCCACAAATTTTACAATAATTAATATGCATTAATCCTAGCTGTTTTAATCATGTTAGTGCCACCTAAACATTTTATTATTTGTTGGTTTCAATTTTAGACTAGCCTCTGCAATATTTGTTATTTACTGAGCATTTTAGTTTTCATGTTGGACAACTTTTATATTTCACTTTCATTTAAATTTGAATTTGAGTTAGGAGTTGAAATGCAATATGATGCTAATGATGATTATGCACTATTAAGCTTGCTGACATGGCATTAACCTAGGGTGATCACTGTAGTTAATGACAGGGGGTGTTACAATTCTCCTCATCTAACAAGAATTCTCGTCCCGAGAATTAAGAGGAAGACTGAAAGAAAGTGGGGTATTCTTCACGAAGACGATCCTCACGTTCCCAAGTGGCCTCGTCTTCAGAATGATTTGACCACTGAACCTTGAGGAACTTGATTGCCTTCTGACGTGTGCGGCGTTCAGCTTGGTCGAGAATGCGGACCGGATGCTCTTTATAGGAGAGGTCCTGCTGCAATTCGAGCACTTCATGATCCACTGCTCGAATTGGGTCCTTGAAGCAGCGGCGGAGTTGTGACACGTGGAACACATCGTGAACCTGAGAAAGGTTCGGCGGAAGCTCCAGTTGATATGCCACTTTTCCACACTTTTCGAGAATAGTGAACGGACCAATATAGCGAGGAGCTAGCTTGCCCTTGATCCCGAAGCGGTGAGCACCCTTCATTGGTGTAACTCGAAGATAAACCTTTTCACCAGGTTGATAGACCATGTCTTTATGATGACGGTCATACTGACTCTTCTGACGTGACTGGGCAGTCTTGAGATTCTCACGAATGATGCGGACTTGTTCTTCGGCGTGTTGGATAATATCCGGACTGAAAAGTGGACGTTCCCCAGTTTCTGACCAGTTCAGAGGGGTTCGACACTTTCAACCATATAACACTTCGAAGGGGGCCATCTTCAGACTAGCTTGATAGCTATTATTATAAGAGAACTCCGCATACGGGAGAGATTCCTCCCATTTCTTGCCGAAAGAGATAACACAAGCTCGAAGCATGTCTTCGAGAACTTGGTTGACACGTTCCACTTGCCCTTGCGACTGAGGATGAAATGCAGTACTGAATGACAGATGAGTACCCATAGCTTCTTGGAAACTTGCCCAGAATTTCGAAGTGAATAAATTGCCACGGTCCGAACTGATTACCAGTGGAATACCGTGAAGTGAAACAATTCTGGACATGTAGAGAGTTGCAAGCTGACTAGCAGTGATCGTTTCTTTGACCGCCAGAAAATGTGCAACTTTAGAGAGTCGATCAATGATGACAAGGATAGCATCATTACCTTTCTGCGATTTGGGAAAACCAGTGACGAAGTCCATTTCAACATGGTCCCATTTCCATTCAGGAATAGAGATAGGTTGCAGAGTTCCAGCAGGCCTTTGATGTTCTGCTTTGATTCGACAACAAACGTCACATTCAACAACATAACGAGCAATGTCTTGCTTCATATTAGACCACCAGAATTTTCGACGGACATCTTGGTACATCTTGGTGCTACCGGGATGAATAGACAGAGGCGTTTCATGAGCTTCTTTCATAACCTTCTGAGTCATATCCAGGTTGTCTTCCGTAGGGACCACTATTCGACCTTTAAAGAATAAGGTGTCATCATCTTCAAGGGTGAAGCACGAGGGCCTTCCTGCCGCGAGGTAGCGTTTAATCTTGTGGGCTTGAGAGTCATACTTCTGCAGTGTCTTGATGCTGCCCAAGAGATCTGGTTCGACAGCCAGGGTATTGAGGGAACCCTGGGGAACAACACGGAGGTTCATCTTGCGGAACTCTGGAGGAGGGGGAGCGAGTGCTCCAGGAGGAACAATATGGAGGTTCAGCTTTCTGAATTCTTCAACAAGCGAGGGTTGAACTTTGTGAACCTGGAGGTGGTTGCAATATGACTTACGGCTCAATGCATCAGCCATTACATTAGCCTTGCCTGGTGTATAGGAAATACCCAAGTCAAAGTCTGCAACAGTCTCCATCCATCTCTGCTGACGGAGGTTCAGGTCTGGCTGAGTAAACAAATACTTTAGACTTTGGTGGTCGGTGAAGATCTCGCAGCGATTACCGAGAAGGTAATGTCGCCACTGTTTCAGTGCATGTATGACAGCAGCAAGCTCGAGGTCGTGAACTGGGTAGTTCTCTTCATGAGGGCGCAATTGACGGGATGCATAGGCAATCACTTTGCGCTCTTGCATTAGGACACAGCCTAATCCTTGACGGGAAGCGTCGCAGTAAATAACGAAGTCCATCTTAGTATCAGGTGGAGCAAGCACTGGGGTAGAAGTCAACTTGTCCTTGAGTGCCTGGAAACTTTCCTGACATTTGTCTGTCCATTGGTACTTGACGCCCTTATGCAATAGGTTAGTCAGAGGCCTGGCGATCTTGGAGAAATTCTCGACGAATCGACGGCAATAGCTGGCGAGACCGAGAAAACTCCTGACTTGCTTGACGTTCTTCGGAGGAGTCCAATCGAGAATAACCTGAACTCGCTCGGGGTTGACGGCAATACCATCCTTGGAGATGACATGCCCAAGATAAGTTACTTCGGGAAGCCAGAATTCACACTTGGAATACTTAGCATAGAGTTGATGCTCTCGAAGCTTCTCCAGGACAAGACGAAGATGTTCAGCATGCTCTTCTTTATTCTTGGAGTACACAAGGATATCATCCAGATAAACCACGATGAACTTGTCGAGGTATTCCATGAAGATATAGTTCATCAAACGAGAGAAAGTGGCTGGAGCATTGGTTAAGCCGAATGACATGACAGTGTACTCATATGAACCGTATCGAGTCACGAATGCGGTCTTTGGGATATCCTCTTCACGAACATGGATCTGGTGGTATCCCAACCTTAAGTCCAGTTTGGAGAACACTGATGAGCCAGCTAGTTGATCATACAGATCATTGATCCGAGGAAGAGGATATTTGTTCTGAATGGTAGCTTGGTTAATAGGACGGTAGTCTTGGACCAATCGGTTTGTCCCATCCTTCTTCTTGACAAAGAGGGAAGGTGCTCCCCAAGGAGAGCAACTGGGGCGAATGAAACCACTGCGAAGAGATGTGTCGATTTCCTCCTTAAGCGCAATGAGTTCATGTGGCGGCATCTTGTAAGGTCGTTTGGCTATAGGGGTGGTGCCTGGTTTCAAGTCGATGATGAATTCGACAGCTCTAGCAGGGGGAATCCCTGGAAGTTCTTTAGGAAAGACGTCTTGGAATTCACGAACAACGGGAATGTTTTCAATGTCCTCGAGTGGTGCAGCGTTCAATGCGTTCAACGCATAAAGCCTTGCCTCGGCATTCTGAACCAGACGAGCGTTGTAGCTTATTATTTCATCGGAAGGGTGTAGCAGATGGACGGTCTTAGTGGCGCAAACTATAGAAGCAGTATGCGCTTTCAACCATTCCATTCCCAGAATGAGATCAATGCTACAGGACTTCAGTGCGATGGGAGAGACAAGGAATTCCAGTCCTTCGATTTCAACGGGGACGTCCTTGCAAAATATGGAGGTTCGACATTGGCCCGCAGGGGTGTGTACTAATAGCGAAGCGTTCATGTCCTCACATTTAATGTCATGCAAGCATGCAAACTCTTCCGACATGAATGAATGCGATGCACCTGTATCAAATAAAACGGATGCTGGTACTGAATTTACGAGGAGTGTACCCATCACAGTAGCAGGCTGGTCTCGAGCTTCATTGAGATCAACGTGGTTGGCATGAACACGACCATAAGACTTGGCATTGTTGTTGCGGGACTGGTTGCTTCCACGGCCAGCTGCAGGAAGGGCCAGTTGATTCTGGTTCTGATAGCAGTTCCTGGCAAGGTGACCTGGTTGACCACACTTGTAGCACAGACCATTATTGGGGGTGGGAGCAGGAGCTTGGGGTGGTGCAGCTGGAAGTCTTGGCTGCCTGGGTGGTGGAGGAGGCAGACGCGGTGGAGCATAAGACTGCCTTGGAGCAGGTGCATTTGGACGGTACATGCTGTTCGGGATCCAGATTTTTCGCTTCTGCGAGGGCGGGCCTGAAGATGAGCCCGTGTCACGGTTGCGTCTGTGAGAGCTCTGGTGTTCCTGCAGGCCAGTTTCAACATTGATGGCCTTGTTCACCAAGGTGGCAAAATCGGGAAAGTCATGCACTAGCAGTGCGAGCTTGATGTCAGCTTGAAGGCCATCATGGAACTTCTCCTGTCTGCGTGCATCAGTTGCAATGTCTTCTTCAGCATAGCGGGATAAGTCCAGAAACTCCCGCTGATAAGCTTCCACAGTTTTGTTGCCTTGGGTGAGGTTGCGGAATTCGCGCTTCTTCCGGTCCATGATTCCCTGTGGGATGAAGCGGGCACGGAAAGCAGCTTGAAAGTCTGGCCAGGTGATGATCGCTCCAACCGGCAGAGTACGCCTGTGGCTGTCCCACCATTGAGCAGCAGGTCCTTTCAGAAAGAAGGAAGCAAAGGTGACATAGCTGGCAGGGGCTACATCAGCAGACTCCATCTCATAGGTGATGTCACGGAGCCAGTCATCAGCATCCAGAGGCTGAGTTGAGCTGCGGTACATGGTTGGGTTGAGGCGTATGAAATCCTGCAGAGTTATTTGGGCTGGCTGCTGGTTCATATTGGGGCGCGGGAACTGAGCCATCATATTCTCCATGAACTGGCGGTTCAGCTCGAACTGTTGGATCATACCAGCCATATACTCAGGCGGTGGTGGGGCGTTGCCACCACGACCACGACCACCTGGTCTAACCATCCTGCTAATATATAACAGGGGTAGTTCAGCATTGAGAAATTTGCAAAGACAAGAATCATTCTTGGTGAAACATGCATAATGAAAGGAGCACGATAGATACTACATAGTAGTTGGCATATCTTACAAAAGGGATCATGCATAGAGTTCAGTACATAAGACTAAAGACATCATAGGCGGCACGCAGGCTCGTGGCGAACGCATCTAATGCTAATAAGCAAGTCTACATCAGTCCCAGGAGGAACTGTGGAGGTAGGTGTAGCCTGACAGCTGGTAGTGACGCGACGGGAAGTCCTCCGTGTCAGTAGCCTGCGGTCCGTGAACACTCTGGTGTAGAACCCGACGTCCAGGTGGCAAAAGAGGACCAAGTGCGGGAGTGTAGCCTCCCACATCTGGCCAACCGACACCCTGGGGCATCACGGTCCTGACTGGGTAGATCGCAGATCGCGGCAGCTCACCAGATCGGACAAAGGGGTGCAACAGCATCAATGCACTGTACAGGTGCTGACGGGTGGTGTACAACTCGTGGCGAAGAGCTCGGTTAGCTCGATCCAGCCCATCAGCATGCAGAACCAGGTTCTGATGGTGGAAGGGCTCTCGGGTGACGGTGGAGTAGGCAGCAGTGTAATATCCCTCCGCACCATCGTCAGATGCGATAGCAACGTGCCTGAAAGGGGAGGTGTCCAACGCCCGATACTCTCCACGAAGACGTGTCAGAGCTGCATAAGCAGCATCGTGGACTGCCATATCGATGGTCACTCCAACACCATGAGCGGTGTGCAGCACAGTAGTGGAGTCATACTCCCGAGAGTAGAGGTGGACGATGGCACGGTACTGCTCCTGGTTAAAGTCCTGGTACTGCTCGTACACGGTGTACTCAGGGTGCCAGCGATAACCCAGATAGGTCATCATCTCAGCTAACACAGCAGGTGAACCCTGGACACCAATGGCCGCCGTGTGGCGCACGACCTGCCTCGTGGGTTCCATCTGAAAACAAAGATGTTTCAAAGGAGTCATATGACAGTGTGGATATTGTCCAAAATACTATTCTAAGGGTTAACTATGGCTTATCCAACTTTGGGGTGAATGTGGTCACGGGATCCTATTATTAGTGTTAGTAAATTCGTTTAACCCGAGTAGAAGAGAGTTCAGAGTCCCAGAGTAAAGAACGAGGAGTAAAAGATACTAATACCACCGAATAGGCGATGTGGGCCCGTAAGACACACAGCCATGTTAGTAAAACAGTTTTCTTTGTCTAGACTCAACTTCGGCCAAGGAGCGTGGAAGGGGGGGTTCCTACAGGCAGTCGGCTCTGATACCAACTTGTGACGCCCCCGATTCAATCGTGCACTAATCATACACGCAAACATGTACGATCAAGATCAGGGACTCACGGGAAGATATCACAGCACAACTCTAAAAGTAAAATAAGTCATACAAGCATCATAATACAAGCCAGGGGCCTCGAGGGCTCGAATACAAGTGCTCGATCATAGACGAGTCAACGGAAGCAACAATATCTGAGTACAGACATAAGTTAAACAAGTTGCCATAAGATGGCTAGCACAAACTGGGATACATATCGAAAGAGGCGCAGGCCTCTTGCCTGGGATCCTCCTAAACTACTCCTGGTCGTCGTCGGCAGCCTGCACGTAGTAGTAGGCACCTCCAGAGTAGGGGTCATCGTCGACGGTGGCGTCTGGCTCCTGTACTCCAGCATCTGGTTGTGACAACCAGAAAGAAAAGAAAGGGGGAAAAGGGGGAAGCAAAGCAACCGTGAGTACTCATCCAAAGTACTCGCAAGCAAGGAGCTACACTACATATGCATGGGTATATGTGTAAAGGGCCATATCAGTGGACTGAACTGCAGAAAGCCAGAATAAGAGGGGGGATATCTAATCCTGTCGAAGACTACGCTTCTGGCAGCCTCCATCTTGCAGCATGTAGAAGAGAGTAGATGGTAAGTTCACCAAGTAGCATCGCATAGCATAATCCTACCCGACGATCCTCTCCTCGTCGCCCTGTGAGAGAGCGATCACCGGGTTGTATCTGGCACTTGAAAGGGTGTGTTTTATTAAGTATCCGGTTCTAGTTGTCATAAGGTCGAGGTACAACTCCAGGTCATCCTTTTACCGAGGGACACGGCTATTCGAATAGATAAACTTCCCTGCAGGGGTGCACCACATTACCCAACACGCTCGATCCCTCTGGCCGGGCACACTTTCCTGGGTCATACCCGGCCTCGGAAGATCAACACGTCGTAGCCCTACCTAGGCCTAACAGAGAGGTCAGCACGCCGGTCTAAATCCTATGCGCGCAGGGGTCTGGGCCCATCGCCCATTGCACACCTGCACGTTGCGTGGGCGGCCGGAGAGCAGACCTAGCAACCTCCATTACAAAGGAAGTTGCGTTACGCGGTCCAACCCGGTGCGCGCCGCTCAGTCGCTGACGTCTAGGAGGCTTCGGCTGATACCACGACGTCGAGTGCCCATATCTGTTCCCGCATAGTTGGTTAGTGCGTATAGGCCAGTGGCCAGACTCAGATCAAATACCAAGATCTCGTTAAGCGTGTTATTATGAAGTAAACGCGAACGCCGACCAGGGCCAGGCCCACCTGTCTCCTAGGTGGTCTCAACCTGCCCTGTCGCTCCGCCACAAAGATCCACACAGAGGGCCGTCAGGTCAAAGGTCCTTTCAGCCCCCAATCCGTGAATCACTCGCGGGTACTCTTCGAGCCGACCCGACTTTAGTCACCATCTGTATAGTATGTATATATGTATAGTAGATACCCGTGATCACCTCCCGAGTGATCACGGCCCGATAGTATAGCAAGGCAGACTGACAAGAATGTAGGGCCAATGATGATAAACTAGCATCCTATACTAAGTATTTAGGATTGCAGGTAAGGTATCAACAGATGTAGCAACAATGTCAGGCTATGCATCAGAATAGGATTAACGGAAAGCAGTAACATGCTACACTACTCTAATGCAAGCAGTATTGAGGAGAATAGGCGACATCTGGTGATCAAGGGGGGGCTTGCCTGGTTGCTCTGGCAAGAAGGAGGGGTCGTCAACTCCGTAGTCGAACGGGGCAGCAGCAGCGTCGGTCTCGTAGTCTACCGGAGAGAAGAGAGGGAAGAAACAATAAATACATAGCAAACAATGCTACACAAAGTATGACATGACAATATGCAGTGCCGGGGTGTTCTAACGCCTAACTAAATGATTTAGTTAATTTAGGAATTTATTCGGATTTATTTAATTAAAGTTGGGCACTATTCATTTACTGAAACTGGTCTAAAAGTTCAATGTTCTTATAGCTGCGGGCGTTTGACGGGAATACGGAGGGCGTATCCGGGTTCGTATCGGAATTCTGAGCAAGTTCCATGTATAAAGTATTTTCATCGGAGTTACGGTTTATTTAATATGATTTTCTAAAGTTTTTATTAATTTCTGGAATTTATTTAATTATTTAAATCAACATTATCTGAAACAGTGCTGCGATGACGTCAGCATGACATCATGCTGACGTCAGCAGGCGCCCTGACAGGGTGGGTCCCACCTGTCATAGACTGTTAAATTAATTAGGGTTAACTAATTATATTACTGTTTAATTAACACTAATTAGTTAATTAATTTAACCTAATTAGGATTAATTAACTAATTAATTAACTAATTAATTAATTAATTATTATTTTTATTATTTTTATTATTTTCTTTTTATTAAAACGTTCTGGGGCGGGGCCCCACTTGTCATAGGCCCTGGGGGCCAAACGGGCGCGGGCGCGCGTTAACGGGCGCCGGGGCATGCGGGTGCGGGCACCCGAACTGGACGCGGCCAGTAGGGGCCACGGCGAGGGGAAAACGCCGGCGCGGCACCGGCGTGGCAGCGGCGAGGCCACGGCGGGGCAAAAGAGGATGAGCAGGGCGGGCGCCGGAGCGCCGGAGGTGGCCGCGGGCGTGGCGACGCGGGCGCGGGGAGGGGTAGAGATGCGCGGGCGCGTGCACGGTCGAGCGGGCGCGGCCGGGGCCGTGGTGGAGACGGGGCGCGGTGCGGGGAGAAGCGGGGCCGCGCGAGCGGCGTGGTGGAGCGGGCGGCGAGCGAGCGCAGGCGCGGAACGGGCGCGGTCGGCGCGGCGCAGCGAACAGGGGAAGGCCCGGGGCGCGAGGCGTCGAGACGAGCAGGGGAAAGGGGCGATGGCCAGCAGGCGATGACGGGTCGATGCAGGGCGTGGCCGATGTGGCCGTGACGAGCGGGGGCGGGCGCGGTGGCGGTGAGAGAAGAGGAGGCCGGGGGCCTCACCGAGGGAGCGTAGGGACGGGGCAGTGGAGCGCGAGGAGGAAGACGGGGACGCCGGCGACGTAGTGGAGGCAGTCCAGTGAGGTGGTCTCCAGCGACGGCGATCCGGGGCGGTGTCGTCGGGGTCGGGGGCGCGGTCGCCTCGATCCCGATCTGGATCGAGGGAGTGAGGGGAGAGTGGGGGGGGGAAGGGGGATGGGTGAGGGTTAGGGTTCGGGGAGGTAGCTTTGTAGGCCAGAGAGGAGGGCCGGCTGGGCCGGCCGGTGGCAGCTGGCCGGTTGGCCAGCGCGGGGGGGGGGGGCGCTTCCTGGGGGTTGGGGTTGTAGGATGGGGGGTGGGGGGTTACCGGGTGTAGGGGGTTTCTCCGTTGGCTAGGGTTTGGGCTGGTGTGGGTTGTTTGGTGGGTTGTCTTTGTTTTGGTAGGTTGTTTTGTAGGGTTTTGTTATTGGTTGGATTTTTTTTTTTGTTTTTTTTTAGTTTTTTGTGTATTTCTCTTTCTTTGGTTTTTTTTTTATTTATTCTTATTTCCCTGTTTAGTAAAAAGTTAGGCCTAAAAATGATTTTTATAGAACATGGCAATTGTTCCAATAATTACTAGGCATTCCCTAACACGACCAAAAATTAGTTTGGAGACAATTGGAGCTCCCACAAATTTTACAATAATTAATATGCATTAATCCTAGCTGTTTTAATCATGTTAGTGCCACCTAAACATTTTATTATTTGTTGGTTTCAATTTTATACTAGCCTCTGCAATATTTGTTATTTACTGAGCATTTTAGTTTTCATGTTGGACAACTTTTATATTTCACTTTCATTTAAATTTGAATTTGAGTTAGGAGTTGAAATGCAATATGATGCTAATGATGATTATGCACTATTAAGCTTGCTGACATGGCATTAACCTAGGGTGATCACTGTAGTTAATGACAGGGGGTGTTACACATGTGAATTTGGTATTCGTTCGATATTTTGATGAGATGTATGTTGTCTTTCCTCTAGTGGTGTTATGTGAATGTCGACTACATGACACGTCACCATTATTTGGGCCTAGGGGAAGGCATTGGGAAGTAATAAGTAGATGATGGGTTGCTAGAGTGACACAAGCTTAAACCCTAGTTTATGAGTTGCTTCTTAAG
Source organism: Thinopyrum elongatum (assembly GCA_011799875.1). Classification (NCBI taxonomy): domain Eukaryota; kingdom Viridiplantae; phylum Streptophyta; class Magnoliopsida; order Poales; family Poaceae; genus Thinopyrum; species Thinopyrum elongatum. The sequence goes on from CM022303.1 coordinate 461,941,634, forward strand.
GGGCTGATTTGGATCTACATGTTTCATGCTATGGTTAGATTTATCTTAATTCTTCTTTGTAGTTGCGGATGCTTGCGAGAGGGGTTAATCATAAGTGAGAGGCTTGTCCAAGTAAGGACAGCACCCAAGCACCGGTCCACCCTGATGTCGCTTGAAACTGCGTCGGTATTTCCTCAAAGAGGAAGGGATGATGCAGTACAGCTACGGCAGGTATTTCCCTCAGTTGTGAAACAAAGGTATCAATCCAGTAGGAGAACCAAGCAACACTATGTAAACGGTACCTGCACACAAAGAACAAATACTTGCAACTCGACGCGTAAGAGGGGTTGTCAATCCCTCCTCGATAGTGGCGCCAGAAATTGGCAAGTTGACGGGACACTATCTTGACTTGATTCTCCCCGGTAAAAAGATAGATAAATTTGTGGTAGATTGGATAAATAGCTCTTGATAAAATGCGAAATAAAATAAGTAATAAAAAAGTGCAGCAAGGTATTTTTGGGTTTTTGGAATAATAGATTTGAAAATAAAAGCGAATAAAAATAGATCTCAAAGCAAATATGATAAAGAATAGACCCGGGGGCCGTAGATTTCACTAGTGGCTTCTCTCGAGAAATAGCACACGGTGGGTAAACAAATTACTATTGGGCAATTGATAGAAGATCAAATAATTATGACGATATCCAAGGCAATGATCAATATATAGGCATGCCATCCAAGATTAGTAGACCGAAACGATTCTGCATCTACTACTATTACTCCACACATCGACCACTATCCAGCATGCATCTAGTGTATTAAGTTCATGGAGAAATGGAGTAATGCAATAAGAACGATGACATGATGTAGACGAGATCTATTCATGTAGGAATAGCCCCCATCTTGTTATCCTTAATAGCAATGATACATTCGTGTCTTGCTGCCCCTTCTGTCACTAGGAAAGAACACCGCAAGATCGAACCCATCACAAAGCACCTCTTCCCATGGCAAGAAAAATTGATATAGTTGGCCTAACTAAACCCAAAATTCGAAGAAGAAATACGAGGCTATAAATAAACATGCATATAAGAGATCAAAGAAGACTCAAATAATATTCATGGATATAGATCTGATCATAAACTCAAAGTTCATCGGATCCCAACAAACACACCGCAAAAAAAGTTACATCAAATAGATCTCCAAGAGACCATTGTATTGAGAATCAAAAGAGAGAGAGGAAGCCATCTAGCTACTGCCTATGGACCCTTAGGTCTATGGTGGACTACTCACGCATCATCGGAGAGGCACCAATGAGGATGATGAACCCCTCCGTGATGGTGTTAGATTGGATCTCGTGGTTCTGGAACTTGCGACGACTGGAATTGTGTTTCATCGACTCTCCTAGTGTTTCTGGAATATTTGGGAATTTATAGGGCGAAGAGGCGGTGCAGTAGACCTCCGTGGGCCCCACAACTCCCCTGGGCGCGCCAGGGGCCTCTGGCGCGCCCTGGTGGGTTGTGCTCCCCACGGGCCTCCCCTCTGGTGCTTTTCTTGGCCCACAAGGTGTCTTCTGGTCCAGAAAAAATCTCAAAAAAGTTTCATGGCATTTTGACTCCGTTTGGTACTGATATTCTACGAAGTAAAAAACAAGCAAAAAACAGCAACTAGCACTGGGTACTATGTCAATAGGTTAGTCCCAAAAAATGATATAAAGTTGCTATAAAATGATTGTAAAACATCCAAGAATGATAATATAACAGCATGGAACAATAAAAAATTATAGATACGTTGGAGACGTATCGGCACCCCCAAGCTTAATTCCTGCTCGTTCTCAATTAGGTAAATGATAAAAACAGAATTTTTGATGTGGAATGCTGCCTAACATGTTTATCACATATTATTTTCTTTTGTAGCATGGACATTTGGACTTTTAGATGGTTCAAAGCAATAGTCTAGTTTTGACATGAAGATTTCAATACTCAAGTATATCAATAAGCAACCATGTCTTTCAAAATATCAACACTAAAGAAAGTTATCCCTAGCCCATCATGCTCAATCATTGATCCATTCATAAAACACACTCGCATATTAGCTACATCCAATGCTCAAGTATGATCATAGTGCTCCCTAGTTGGTGCTTTATAAGAGAAGATGGAGACTCAAATAAAAAAAAATTGCATAAAGTAAATAGATAGGCCCTTCCCAGAGGGAAGTAGGGATTTGTAGAGGTGCTAGAGCTCAAAGCTTAAATTGAGAGATAAATTTTTTTGAGAGGCATACTTTTCCCTTCAACAAAAACGACCGAGTAATTCCCAACACTTTCCATGCTAGATATATCATAGGCGGTTCCCAAACATAAAATAAAGTTTATTCCTTTTTCCACCATTCTTTCACAATCCATGGCTAGCCGTATCCACGGGTGCCTTCCATACCAACACTTTCCAAGGAATTTATTATTTGACAATATAAAGTAAATTTCTTTTTCATTTCGGGACTGGGCATCCCTATTACTGCCGTACTCTTGTGCAATGACAAGTGAATAAACACTCATCTTGAGAATAGCACATCTAGCATGGAAAATATTGGCCACCCCCTGCCGCTTCATGAGCGGTACGTGCACACAAAAAGGAAATTCATTTTTAAAATTAGAGATGGCACATACAAATTTTCTTAGAACGGCACGGAAATACCGCATATAGGTAGATATGGTGGATTCATATGGCAAAACTGGGTTTAAGGATTTTGGATGCACAAGTAGTATTTCTACTTAGTACAAGTGGAGGCTAGCAAAAAGATTGAGAAGCAACCAACCAAGAAACAAAAATTCACATTAGCGAGCATTAATCATAACTAACACCGAATAATGCACCATAAGTAGGATGTAATCTCATTGCATAACTATTGACTTTCGTGCTTTCATAGGGAATCACAAACCTTAAGACCAATATTCTTACTAAAGCATAATTACTCACCAACATGACTCATATATTACTATCATCATATCTCAAAACTACTACAAAGAATCAAGTTTATTTTGTCCAATGATCTTCATGAAAGTTTTTATTATATCCCTCTCAAATATCTATCACTTTGGGACTAGTTTCATATATTGCAATTGCTTTTAAATAGCTCAAATAAATCTAAGTGAAGGATATGAACATAGAATTTTTTGTCTCTCAAAATAATATAAGTGAAGCATGAGAGAATTTCTTCAAAAATTTACTAACTCTCAAATAAATATAAGTGAAGAATGAGAGCATTTATTCAAAAATATTAAAGCACACCATGCTCAAAAAGATATAAGTGAAGCACTAGAGCAATTCCATAGCTCAAATTTTTTAAGTGAAGCATAAAGAGCAATTCTAACAAATCATAGCATAATTTTGGCTCTCTCAAATAGGTGTGTCCAGCAAGGATACTTGTGACAAACTAAAAAGCAAAACAAGCAAAGACTCAAATAATAAAAGATGCTCCAAGCAAAACTCATGATATTTGATGAATAAAAATATAGCTCCAAGTAAAATACCGACGGTCTTTAGAAGAAAGATGGGATGCCTTCCGGGGCATCCCCAAGCTTAGTTGGTTGGTTCTCCTTGAATATTAACTTGGGGTGCCATGGGAATCCCCAAACTTAGACTCTTTGCACTCCTTATTCCTTCATCCATTGTGATCTCACCCAAAACTTGAAAACTTCAATCACACAAAACTTTAACAAAACCTTCGTGAGATCCGTTAGTATAAGAAAACTAATCTTAACTTTAAGTACTGTTGCAAACCCATTCAATTTTTGTTATTGCATTATATATACTGTATTCTAACTTTGCCATGGCTTATACCCCCCGATACAATCCATAGATTCATCAAAATAAGCACGCAATGCAAAGAAAACAGAATTTGTCAAAAACAGAATAGTCTGTAAAGATGTGAATTGTTTTCATACTTCTGTAACTCCAAAAAGATGCGAATTGTTTTCATACTTCTGTAACTCCAAAACTTCCGATTAAATAGTAAAACGGAGGAAATTTGTATATAAATATTGTGTAAAAATTTCAGAATTTTTCCTCGCTTCTGTGAATTTAAACAATTCTGTTACTGAATGCAAAATTTTCTGTTTTTCAACAGGATCAAATTAACTATCACCAAAGCTATCCCAAAGGCTTTACTTGGATCAAATACCAATTAAAACATAAAAAACACAATCATAACAGAGGCATAATTATGCAAACTCTCAAAAACAGAAAGAAAAAGGCAAAAATAAATTTTATTCATTGGGTTGCCTCCCAACAAGCGCTATCGTATTATGCCCCTAGCTAGGCATGATGCATAGATTCAAGTATTGTCATCTTTCTTCTTATTTTCCATAGATGTGTTCTTGTAAGGAGGTTTTGCAAAAATAACTTGAAACACATTATCCATATAAATTTTAGCATTATCAAGTTACCCATCTACGTATCCCCTTTGATTTTCGGCCACAATCCAAGAATATTGTTGACTAACATCATTGAAAACTTGTTGGGTTATATCTAAAACGGGGATCTCCTTTTTAAGGTTCTCATCAAAAATTTGATTATTTCCAAGCAAATGTCTCAACATATAATCACTATTATAAAGGATCTCATTTGTCACCGATTTTTCACGGCTCATACCATAAAAATAAAAAAATTCCCTAGCTTCCCGTACTATGTAGTCAAATTCATTCATAAGAATAAGGGTAGCTAACTTTTTAGCTTTAGGATCCTTTATAATGGGTAGCTCATAACACAATCTCTGCAAGGTAGGGTGGGTACGGATAAATCTATTTTCAGGTTTCAGAACTAGTGCTGAAATAGCTTCCGCATAAGATTTAGTTCTTTTAAGTAGAGGAGCATCATCAAGAGTCAAATTTCCAACACAATTGAAAAATTCTTGGATATGTTCTTTTCCCATAACATTCCCTTGCCCCAAAACAAAAGTTTTAGCATCCAGATTGCCAGATCGTCCAATTTTAGAAGTTAGGCCATCATCTGTTTCTGCCATACCAAAATCACTCATGATGACAAGTTCAAGCAAACAAAAGATCAAACGAGAAAAGGGCGAACGAAAAAGAGGGCGAATAAAACGACAAATTTTTGTGAAGTGGGTGAGATGAAAATGAGAGGCAAATGTCAAATAATGTAAATTGCAAGGAGATGAGATTTGTGATTAGGAACCTGATGGATGTTGATGATGTCTTCCCAGCAACGGCGCCAGAAATTCCTTTGGATGTCGCTTGAACTACGTCGGTATTTCCCCAAAAGGAAGGGATGATGCAGTATAGCTACGGTAGGTATTTCCCCCAAGAGGAAGGGATGATGCAGTATAGCTACGGTAGGTATTTCCCTTAGTTGTGAAACCAAGGTATCAATCTAGTAGGAGAACCAAGCAACACTATGTAAACAGTACCTGCACACAAAGAACAAATACTTGCAACCCGACGCGTAAGAGGGGTTGTCAATCCATCCTCGGTAACGGCGCCAGAAATTGGCAAGTTGACGGGAGACTATCTTGACTTGATCCTCCCCAGTAAAAAAATAGATAAATTTCTGGAAGATTGGATAAATAGCTCTTGATAAAACACAAAATAAAATAAGTAATAAAAAAGTGCAACAAGGTATTTTTGGGTTTTTGGAATAATAGATCTGAAAATAAAAGCGAATAAAAAAAGATCTCAAAGCAAATATGATAAAGAATAGACCCGGGGGCCGTAGATTTCACTAGTGGCTTCTCTCGAGAAATAGCACACGGTGGGTAAACAAATTACTGTTGGGCAATTGATAGAAGATCTAATAATTATGACGATATCCAAGGCAATGATCAATATATAGGCATGACATCCAAGATTAGTAGACCGAAACGATTCTGCATCTACTACTATTACTCCACACATTAACCGCTATCCAGCATCCATCTAGTGTATTAAGTTCATGGAGAAACAGAGTAATGCAATAAGAACGATGACATGATGTAGACGAGATCTATTCATGTAGGAATAGCCCCCATCTTGTTATCCTTAATAGCAACGATACATGCGTGTCTTGCTGCCCCTTCTATCACTGGGAAAGAACACCCCAAGATCGAACCCATCACAAAGCACCTCTTCCCATGGCAAGAAAAATTGATCTAGTTGGCCTAACTAAACAAAAGATTCAAAGAAGAAATACGAGGCTATAAATAGTCATGCATATAAGAGATCAAAGAAGACTCAAATAATATTCATGGATATAGATCTGATCATAAACTCAAAGTTCATCGGATCCCAACAAACACACCGCAAAAAGAGTTACATCAAATAGATCTCCAAGAGACCATTGTATTGAGAATCAAGAGAGAGAGAGAGAGAGAGAGAGAGATAGAGAGAGAGAGGAAGCCATCTAGCTACTACCTACGGACCCTTAGGTCTATGATGGACTACTCACGCATCATCGGAGAGGCACCAATGAGGATGATGAACCCCTCCGTGATGGTGTTAGATTGGATCTCGTGGTTCTGGAACTTGCGGCAGCTGGAATTGTGTTTGGTCGACTCTCCTAGGGTTTCTGGAATATTTGGGAATTTACAGGTTGAAGAGGCGGTGCAGGAGACCTCCATGGGGCCCACAACCCCCTGGGCGCGCCCTGGTGGGTTGTGCTCCCCACGGGCCTCCCCTCTGGTGATTTTCTTGGCCCACAAGGTGTCTTATGGTCCAGAAAAAATCTCTAAAAAGTTTCATGGCATTTGGACTCCGTTTGGTTCTCATATTCTGCGAAGTAAAAAACATGCAAAAAACAACAACTGGCACTGGGCACTATGTCAATAGGTTAGTCCCAGAAAATGATATAAAGTTGCTATAAAATGATTGTAAAACATCCAAGAATGATAATATAACAGCATGGAACAATAAAAAATTATAGATACGTTGGAGACGTATCACACCCACATATCAAATTATCAAAGTAACAAACGCGAATCATATGAGCATGATGAAAACTAGATTGACAATAATTCCTATGTGTCCTCGGGAGTGCTTTGCTTTATATAAGAGTTCGTCCAGGCTTATCCTTTGCTATAAAAAGGATTGGGCTACCTTGTTGCACCTTTGTTACACTTGATACTTGTTACCCATTATGAATTATCTTACTACCAAACTATCTGTTACCGATAATCTCAGTGCCTGCAGAAAAAACCTTGCTGAAAACCGCTTGTCATTTCCTTCTGCTCCGCGTTGGGTTCGACACTCTTACTTATCGAAAGGACTATGATAGACCCCCTATACTTGTGGGTCATCAAGACGATCTTTGGCAAAACTAGCATTTTTTTAGTCCACGGACATGGTCCCCTTTGAGGAGACTTTGCAAAGATCTCATACTGATGTGGGCTAAATGGCGATGCCAAAGCCACCCCACATCAGCTTTATCCATTAGGCAAGTCGCGGTCTTAGTGGGTCGCTCCAAGAAGTTAACCACATAGAGACCGTTCTCGACATGCCCAACAAAGGCTACTTTAAGAGTCTTGCTCCACAAAAGGGCCACAGTATCATGATCAAAGAATGTGGTAAACCCCATGAGTGCAAGTTGACGAACGGAAAGTAAATTGTATGCAAGGGTCTCAACAAGCATGACCTTCTCAATGGATAAATTTTGAGAAATGACAACCTTGCCAAGACCCAATACCTTAGATGTTGAAGCATCACTGAATTGGACATGAGTGGGCATAGATGGGCTTGGTTGCACGTCCACCACCATATCCTTGCTCCCAGTCATATGATTTGTTGCTCCACTATCGAGCAACCATGACACCCCACCGGAAGCAAACTCCTACACGAGATCAATGATTGGATTTAGGTACCCATTTTTTAATGGGTCCATTGATGTTAGTAAACAAGGGTCTTAGGAACCCAAATAGAACATTCAATGTACTCATAAGAAGAACCAACAAATTTGGGATAAACATGCCCATCACTAGCATGACATAAAACATAGAAAGGGTTAAAGTCGACGGCTTTGCTGGGAGAAGTACTTTTACCCTTCTTGGCATCACCACCCACCACCTTGTTCTTCTTCTCCTTAGGAGCCTCCTCTCCCTCCTAGAAAAGTACCTCCTTGAGAGGGAGAGGTTTCTTGGTCTTGCTTTTCTTCCTCTTCTTTGACTTGGGCACAAACACAAGTCCCTCATTTGCCACAACTTCCTTTTGATTGCTCAAAAGTTCATTGAGGTTCTTCTCGCCTTGTATGCAAGTCACAAGGCCTTTATCAAGTTGCTCTTTCAACTTGGCATTCTCCTCCGCAAGGTGCACATGCTAACAACGAGGGTTAGTAGTATGGGCATTATCAATTAACACAAAAGGAGGGCAAGTGGCTATCTCCTTGGTTAGCTTCACTTGGAGTTGATCATGAGACTCCTTGAGAGTAGCATGAGCACTCTTCCAGGCTTTGTGATCCTTATAAAGTAACTCAAACTCCTCCTTCAGTCTAGCATGAACAACCCCAAGTTCAACCTTCTTGAATTTGAGCACACGAGCGAGAACTAAAGCATGATCATGATCTTTCCTAAATTTAGCAAGATCAACGTTCTGTGACTCCTCAAGAGCCAAATGAAGACCTCGCTCTTCCTCAAGAGCAATAGAAAGATCCACTATCTCATTGGCATAGCCACGACTATGGCCTTCCAAGTTAGTGATAGTCTCTTCGTGAGACTCAATGATATCATTGGCCTCACCGAGTTGTTCCAAGAGAGAAACAAAGTGCTTCTTGATCTCACCTTTAAGCTTACCCAAGAACTTGTCAAACTCGTTCTCATCCACATTTACCTCCTCATTTTCATCCACACAATCCAACAAAGAAGGATTAGTAGTGATGGAAGTTTTGATGTTGGAGGTTACCTTATTGATGCCTTTTGCCATGAGGCACTTGGGGATGAGGTTCTCGTTGGGGGCGTCGAAGAGAGACACTGAGGTTGGGGAAGAGGTGGCAATTGCCACAAAGGCTGTTGACATCCCTTCACTACTTGCATCATCATCGTCGTCATTGGAGATGTACTCTTCATGCGCCACCATAACCTTTTGTGGCACCTTTTAGTGAAGTTATTCTTGTTGGGGAAGGAGTTGACCTTGTCTTTGTGGATAAGCTTGCCACCATTGTGTCTTCCTTCTTCTCGTGGGGACAATCCACCATGAAGTGACTGCTACCTGTGAGCTGCATTGAGATTTTCCCCGAAGAGGAAGGGTGAAGCAATACCCGAGATAAGTATTTCCCTCAGTGAGAACCAAGGTTACCAAACCAATAGGAGAATCACACAAACGCCAGTGAACAACACCTTCACACACAAAAACAAATACTTGTACCCAACACGGGCAAGAGGGTTGTCAATCCCCTTGAACTCATTACTTGCAAGGATTAAATCTTGTATAGGTAGATAGGTAAATTGCAAAACAAAAGAAAAGTAAATAAATTGCAGCAAAGTTTTGATTTTTTATAATATGATTAAAGTAGACCCGGGGGCCATAGTTTTCACTAGAGGCTTCTCTTTCGAATAGATAGCATACGGTGGGTAAACAAATTACTGTTGGGCAATTGATAGAAAAGCGCATAGTTATGATGATATTCATGGCAATGCTCATGTATATAAGCATCACGTCCGTGAAAAATAGATCGACTCCTGCCTGCATCTACTACCATTACTCCATTCGAGAGTGCTTCTATTCTTGCCTCTCTACGTATTAAGTTCATAACAAACAGAGTAATGCATGAAGTATGATGACATGATGTACACAAAGTAAACTCAAACAATATGAATAAAATCCCATCGTTTTATACTTAATAGTGATGTCTACTACGCAACTTTATACTTGTAGACTCGTGTTGGGCCTCCAAGCACAGAGTTTTGTAGGACAGTAGCAATTTTCCCTCAAGTGGATGACCTAAGGTTTATCAATCCGTGGGAGGTGTAGGATGAAGATGGTCTCTCTCAAACAACCCTGCAACCAAATAACAAAGAGTCTCTTGTGTCCCCAAAACACCAAATACAATGGTAATTTGTATAGGTGCACTAGTTCGGCGAAGAGATGGTGATACAAGTGTAGTAATGATAGTATATATTGATTTTTGTAATAGGAACAATAAAAAACAGCAAGGTAGCAAGTAACAAAAGTGAGCACAAACGGTATTGCAATGCTTGAAAATGAGGCCTAGGTTCCATACTTTCGCTAGTGAAATCTCTCAACAATGCTAATATAATTGGATCATATAACCATCCTCAACGTGCAATGAAGAATCACTCCAAAGTTCCTATCTAGCGGAGAACATAAGAAGAAATTGTTTGTAGGGTACGAAACCACCTCAAAGCTATTCTTTCCGATCAATCTATCCTAGAGTCTGTACTAAAATAACTCCAAGCTATTCTTTCCGATCGATCTAACCAAGAGTTCATACTAAAATAACACCATATGATACACATCAACCAACTCTAATGTCACCTAGATACTCCAATGTCACCGCAAGTATCCGTGAGTTGATTATACGATATGCACCAAACAATTTTAGATTCATAATACTCAATCCAACACAAAGAACCTCAAAGAGTGCCCCAAGATTTCTACCGGAGAAACAAAGACGAGAACGTGCATCAACCCCTATGCATAGATTACCCCAATGTCACCTCGGGAATCCGTGAGTTGAGTGCCAAAACACATATCAAGTGAATCAATATGATACCCCATTGTCACCATGGGTATTCATAGCAAGACATACATCAAGTGTTCTCAAATCCATAAAAGTATTCAATCTGATAAAACGAAATCTCAAAGGGAAAATTCAATTCATCACAAGATAGAGAGGGGAAAACACCATATGATCCGACTATATTAACAAAGCCCGTGATACATCAAGATCGTGACATCTCAAGAACACGAGAGAGAGAGAGAGAGATTAAACACATAGCTACTGGTACAAACCCTCAGCCCTGAGGGTGGACTACTCCCTCCTCATCATGGTGGCTGCCGGGATGATGAAGATGGCCTCCGGTGATGATTTCCCCCTCCGGCGGAGTGCCGGAACGGGGTCTAGATTGGTTTTTCATGGCTATAGAGGCTTGCGCCGGCGGAACTTCTGATCTAGGGTTATTTCTGATGGTTTCTCTATTTATAGGATTTTTTGGCGTTGGAATCACGCTAAGATGGGCCTCGAGGTGAGCACAACCCATCGGGGCACCTCGAGCCCCTCAAGCGCGCCCTGGTGGGTTGTGCCCTCCTCGTGGCTCTTCTGGCCCTCCCACGAAGCTTCAGGGGTCTCTTTTGTTCCAAAAAAAATCGTCAAAAAGTTTCAGCTCATTTGGAGAACTTTCATTTCTGCACAAAAAACAACACGGTAGTTCTGCTGAAAACAACGCCAGTCCAGGTTAGTTCCATGCAAATCATACCAAAACCATATAAAATTGTTGTAAACATGGCATGAATACTTCATAAATTATAGATACGTTGGAGATGTATCAAATAGCAACAATTCAAATACGTGTCTCGCTACCCCTTCTGTCATGAGGGGAGGACACCGCAAGATTGATCCCATTACATAGCACCACTCCCACTGAAGCTAAATCAATCTAGTTGGCCAAACCAAATGGATAGATCGGAGAGAAATACTAAGCTATAACAATCATGCATAATAAAGTTCATAAAAGACTCAATTACTTTCAATAAATAATCTGATCATAAACCCATAATTCATTGTATCCCAACAAACACACCGCAAAAGAAGATTACATCGGATAGAACTCCAAGAAGATCGAGGAGAACATTGTATTGAAGACCAAAGAGAGAGAAGAATCCATTTAGATACTAGCTATGGACCCGTAGGTCTGTGGTGAACTACTCACGCATTATCGGAAGACAACGAGGATGATGTAGAAGCCCTTCGAGGTTGATTCCCCCTCTGACAGAGTACCGAAAAATGCCTCCAGATGGGATCGCAAAAGAAAAGAAGCTTGCGGTGGTGGAAAAATTGTTTTGAGTAGCTCTCTGGGGGTTTCCCAATATTTGAGAATTTATAGAAGTGAAATTAGGTCAGACGGAGCCAAGTAGGGGCCACAAGGTAACAGGGCGCGCCAAGTGGTGCCCACAAGGTAGGGCAGAGCCCTACCCCCTGGGCGTGCCCTGTTGCCTTGCCATCTACTCATTCACCGTCTGGTCTCCTCCCGAAGCTTTACAGCCTCTTTTGTCCAGAAAAATTTGTCAAAATGTTTCGTAGCGTTTGGACTCCATTTGGTACTGATTTTCTGGAAAACCAAAAACAGGCAGAAAACAACAACTGGCACTAGGCACTGGGTTAATAGTTTAGTTCCCAAAAATGATACAAAATAGCATAAAAATGCATATAAAGTATCCAAGATCGATAATATAATAGCATGAAACTGTAAAAAATTATTGATACATTGGAGACATATCAGTGACTCACATTGCCACCATTGTAGCAAGTTCTCACTCATTTCTTGCCCTTGGAGGCACTCGAGTTGTTCTTGGAGAAGTTGGGCCTTGAGTTTCTCTTGTTGCCCCAAAATTGCCTTGACGCAGAGCCATGTGCGCGTGGTAAGCATATTTGTTATCTTCGGGGCAACCCTCCTCTTCTTCCTCCTCTTCTTCTTCTTCTTCTTCCAGTATGGCCTTGGCCTTCAAAACAAGGTTGGGCTTCTTTGACTGTTGAGCACGCGCAAGGGCATTGTCGGTGGTCTTGTTTAAGATATTCATAGAAATGAATTCATCCAACAAATCACTTGATTACAAGGTGTGGATGTCCGGTCTTTGACGGATCACGGAGGACATGGCCTTGTTGTAGGGCATGATGGCCTTGAGGAACTTGTACTTGATCCATTTGTCATCGTATCCTTGATCCCATGATCTCAGAGTGAGACCGCAAGAGCAGTCAATCTCTGGTAGAGCTCACGAGGATCTTCATCTTCAATCATTGCAAACTCATCGGCCTCATCGAGGATCACCTCAAAGTTGGAGTGCTGAATGCTCGAGCTTCCCTTGTACAAAGAGACAATGTGTTCCCATGCATATTTTGCAAGAGTGAATGGTTGCAAGTGAGCGAGCTCTTCAGGAGGCATTTAGGCTTGGAGAATGAACAAAGCGGAGTGGTTGAATTTATTTTCCAATTCTTCTCTTTGGGTGAGGTTGTTTGGATCATGTGGGTAGAAGCCTTGCTCAATGATTATCCAAAGATGTGTTGAGCTATGATGCCAATGAGACTTGATACAAAAAACCCAATTAGGAAAATCATTCAACAATAGCTTAGGAGGAGGACTAAGGTTGTTTATATGAGGTGAAGGGACCGGTCCACCATAGACCGGGGAAGGGGCAACCGCGTCATGGATGCCCGTTCCATTATTTCCTTAAGGTACATTATGAAGGAAATATGCCCTAGAGGCAATAATAAAGTTGTTATTTTATATTTCCTTATTCATGAAAAAGGTTTATTATTCATGCTAGAATTGTATTGATCGGAAACTTAAATACATGTGTGAATACATAAACAAATACCGTGTCCCTAGTAAGCCTCTACTAGACTAGCTCGTTGGTCAAAGATGGTTAAGGTTTCCTAACCATAGATATGTGTTGTCATTAGATAACGGGATCACATCATTAGGAGAATGATGTGATGGACAAAACCCATCCGTTAGCTTAGCATAATGATCGTTCAGTTTGTTGCTATTGCTTTCTTCATGTCAAATACATATTCCTCCGACTATGAGATTATGCTACTCCCGGATACCGGAGGAATACCTTGTGTGCTATCAAATGTCACAACGTAACTGGGTGATCATAAAGATGCTCTACAGGTATCTCCGAAGGTGTTTGTTGAGTTGGCATAGATCGAGATTAGGATTTGTCACTCCGAGTATCGGAGAGGTATCTCTGGGCCCTCTCGATAATACACATCATAAGAAGCCTTGCAAGCAAAGTGACTAATGAGTTAGTTATAGGATGATGTATTACAGAATGAGTAAAGAGACTTGCCAGTAACGAGATTGAACTAGGTATGAAGATACCGACGATCGAATCTCGGGCAAGTAACATGCCGATGGACAAAAGGAATTACGTATGTTGTCATAACGGTTCGACCGATAAAGATCTTCGTAGAATATGTAGGAGCCAATATGGGCATCCAGGTTCCGCTATTGGTTATTGACCGGAGAGGTGTCTCGGTCATGTCTACATAGTTCTCGAACCCGTAGAGTCCGCACGCTTAACGTTCGTTGACAATATAATGTTATATGAGTTATGTGTTTTGGTGACCGAATGTTGTTCGGAGTCCCAGATGAGATCACGGACATGACGAGGAGTCTCAAAATGGTTGAGAGGTAAAGATTGATATATAGGACGATGGTATTCGGACACCGGAAGTGTTTCGGAGGGTACCGGGTACTTTTCGGGTCACCGGAAAGGACTTTCGGGCAACCCCGGCAAATATATGGGCCTTATGGGCTAAGTGAGGGAACACATCAGCCCACAAGGGGCTGGTGCGCCCCTATAGTGGCCGGCCCTTTGAGGAGAAGGAAAGAGGGGAGGGCAAGGAAAGTGTGGAGTAGGACTCCCCATTCCTTCCCTCTCCCCCCTCTTTCCTTCCCCCTTGGTGATACAAGGAAAGGGGGGCGCAGGGCAAGGCAGGAGCTCTAGGGGGTGGCGGCCAGCCCTAGGGCGTGCCTGGCTGCCTCCCCTCCCCTCCCACATATATATATGTGGGGAGGGGGCGCCACACAAGGAGACACAACATTGTCTTAACCGTGTGCGGTGCCCCCCTCCACCGTTTACACCCCCGGTCATATTTTCGTAGTGCTTAGGCGAAGCCCTGCGAAGATCACTTCACCATCACCGTCACCATGCCGTCGTGCTGACGGAACTCATCTACTACCTCGCCATATTTCTGGATTAAGAAGGCGGAGGATGTCACCGAGCTGAACGTGTGCTGAACACGGAGGTGTCGTACGTTCGATACTAGATCAGTTGTGTAGCGATCTGACCTCAAACGGTCAAATCTCTGTGCATAAGTGTCATCCCTGGATCAGTAATGCTGACACACACAGTACTTGAAGGATTTATAACAGAGTGCAATCACACACTTATTACATCGAATGTCTCAAAAGAGAACTTATTACAATAATATGGCTTAAGGCCATCTAAATAAGATAACATCGGAAGCATCGAAGGTAAATGAGTCCATCAACTCCAACGGCATAGCTGAGTGCATGACAATGACCTAGCGCACCTTACTCTTTGTCTGAAAAGTCTGCAACATGATATGTTGCAGCCCGAAACGGGTCAGCACATAGAATATGCTGGCAAAATAACACAGTAGAGCAATGAACAAAATAAATGCTATCACTACATGCATATATGGCTGGTGGAGGCTCTATGGTTAACATGATTTTGCGAAAAGCTAATTTTTCCCTACAACAAAGAAATATATTTTATTTAACTATCATGGTAGTTGATAAACATTGAGAATGGTAACCCCATCTCAATCCCAATTAAACAGTAATTAACAACCCAGCAACATTAATTAAGAGTGATGAGATCAACATGATAATCCAAGAACCAGATACTCAAGATGTCCATAACCGGGGACACGGCTAACCATGATTAGTTTGTACACTCTACAGAGGTTTGCGCACTTTTCCCCACAAGACTCGATCTCCTCCATTGGATTTCTCGCACTACATGGTGTTTGAGAAACGGATGACCGAGACACAGTCTTTCAGAAGCATTAACTCTTTCGACGGGTAAATCGTACCACCTACATCCCCTACATCTGCTAGTTTACCACTGAAAGAGGTCACACAACATACTCAACTATGCCAGAGCCCATAATGGCTTGTGGCTGCACATGAAAGTTTCTAGCTTGAATAATCTTATGATCCCTTTGAGCCTGGGTGGCGAACCATAGGATGATCACACGGATGCCCCGGGATCTCCTTGGACAACACTGGATTCCCCAGGTGCCCACAAACAATCCACCCAGATGTGTGTTAAAGTAGCCACCTTAAATAAACCCTTAGTTTATAAATAATCTCACATCTGTCATGGATACATTCAACCAAACCACATCTACGAGCATAGCATAGCAGTATAAGCATAACGTAGAAGTAACACCCAAGGTTTGATAATAAAGGGCAATAGGTTCTACCTCATCATCTACTTCCCAATACCCACAAGTTAATCACATCCTAATCATGCAGTGTTTGAGGATGGTAACTAATGCATAAAAACTGGGTAATAAGGAAGTATGATCAATGTGTTACTTGCCTTGCTGACGATCTGCAAACCCTAGAGACTCGTAGTAGCACGCTTCGCACTCCGGGAATTCTATCGCAAACAAACAATAGCATACATAAGCACTCAAGCATAGATGCAAGGGTAAAACTCAGATGAGAAAGATCAAATCTAAAAGTTCACTGAAAAGCTTCGATTTGCAAAAAGAATCAAACGAATCGGAGCTACGGAACTGAAACTACGGTCAAAAGAACTTCGAACTCAAATCTGCTTGAAACCAAATTTTAAATTTTCAAAACCATGATCAAGTTGATTAACCAGAAAGAGGGGTTCGAGACAAAGATTTTGGCGTTGGTTTCACTGGATTTGGACGAACGGTTGAAAAGTTGCGAGGGTTTGAAGATCAGGGGCTAATCTGTGATAAAAAAAACGCGGATAGGTCCCTGGCGAAAATAAAACAGAAAAAAGAAAAACCTAACGAACGAACGTTCGCTATCAGGGACAAACGGGTGAAAACGTTCACTAATAGAGACGTTCGGGTGAACGTTCGTTAATTAGCGAACCCTAAAAAAAACAAAACCGATCTAACGAAAAAAACAGAAAAGAAAACCGGGGCGACGGTTCGGCGGTCTTTACCGGTTCTTAAAAAAAACCGGCGGGTCGGCGGCGGCGGGATCCGGCGGCGGCTAGCGCGGGCGGCGGCGCTGCAGCGGGAGGAGGCGGTGGCGCGGCGTAGGCGGCGGCGGCGGCTGCGGCTGCCGCTGCTGCTGGTGGCAGCGGCGGCGGTGTGTGGAGGAGGGGGGGGTCGGGTCCCGGCCTTATAAAGGCGGGAGGGCGAGGCGGCGGCCCCGTCCGACTTGGAGGAGGGGTCGGGCGGCGCGGGGCGGTGCAACGTGGGCTGCGGCCTGGCTCGGCTGGGCCTTCGGCCCAGTCGAGCGACGAAACTTTTTTTTCCGTCGAAGAAAAATCCTAATAAAATATAAAATTAAATAAAAATTCTAAAAATGGCAAAAACAATTTTCACCGTCTAAATAAAAAATTTAGAACAAAGTGAACATTTTTCTGGCCTAAAATGAAATTTTCAAAAATGCATATTTTTCTAATTCAAATAAAATAGCAATAGAATCCAAATAAAATTATTTATTTGATTTTAAAATTTTTCCTCCAATATTTCTTTTATTTTGGAGAAGTCATTTTATCTCCTCTCTTTTATTTTTTTTGATATTGGAAATATTTTGGAGAGAAAAATTATTAAAACCAAAATGATCCTCTTTTCAAATTTGAGAAAAATTCAAATATGAAAATAAATGAAATCCCAACTCTCTCCGTGGGTCCTTGAGTTGCTTAAGATTTCTAGGATTACAAACGAAATGCAAATAAAATATGATATGCATATGATGACCTATGTATAACATTCCAAATTGAAAATTTGGGATGTTACAAATCTACCCCCCTTAAGATGAATCTCGTCCTCGAGATTCGGGTTGGCTAGAAAATAGGTGTGGGTGGTCTTTCCGTAGGTCTTTCTCTCGTTCCCAGGTGGCTTCATCCTCGGTATGGTGGCTCCATTGAACTTTGCAAAACTTGATAACCTTGTTGTGCGTAACTCGGCTGGCAAACTCGAGAATCTTGACAGGTTTCTCTTCGTAGGTTAGGTCACTATCCAACTGAATAGCTTCCAGGGGCACTGTATCTCTTAGAGGAATATCGGCCATCTCAGCATGGCACTTCTTCAACTGAGAAACGTGGAACACATCATGAACTCCTGACAGTCCTTCGGGTAACTCCAACTTGTAGGCTACTTCTCCCATACGTTCCAAAACTTGGTATGGTCCTACAAATCTCGGGGCTAACTTTCCCTTAACTCCAAAGCGTTTAACTCCTCGCAGAGGTGACACACGAAGATATGCTCTGTCTCCGATTTCATAGACTACCTCCTTGCGTTTTGAGTCGGCATAACTCTTCTGCCTGGACTGAGCTACCTTCAGTCTATCTCGAATCAACTTAACCTTCTCGTCGGACTCCTTGATCAAATCTGGTCCAAACAACTGACGGTCTCCAACTTCATCCCACATTAACGGTGTCCTGCACCTCCTTCCATACAAAGCTTCGAAAGGTGCCATCTTCAAACTTGCTTGGTAACTGTTGTTATATGAGAACTCTGCGTAAGGCAGATTGTCATCCCAACTAGATCCATAATCTAGCGCACAAGCTCTCAACATGTCCTCCAAAATCTGATTGACTCTTTCGGTCTGTCCATCTGTCTACGGATGAAAGGCTATACTAAACTCTAGCCTGGTCCCCAAAGTCTGATGCAACTGATGCCAAAACTTTGAAGTAAACTGTGTCCCTCTATCTGATATAATGGTCCTCGGAACTCCATGCAGACATACGATCCTGGTCATATATATCTTGGCCAACTTCGCACTCGTATAGGTGGTTTTCACTGGGATAAAGTGAGCCACTTTGGTCAAACGATCCACTACTACCCAGATGGAATCATATCCTGATTGGGTCCTGGGCAATCCGGTGATGAAATCCATGCCAAATTTATCCCACTTCCATTCGGGTATCGGCATAGGCTGCAGTAATCCTGCTGGCTTCTGATGTTCTGCCTTCACTCTCTGGCATACATCACATACGGCTACATACTCAGCAATATCCTTCTTCATACCAGTCCACCAGAAATGCTCTTTTAAATCCAAATACATCTTGGTGTTTCTGGGGTGTATCGAGTATGGCGAGTCATGGGCTTCCTGAAGTATTAACTTCCTGATCTCTTCATTATTGGGTACATATACACGGTCCTCAAACCATAAAGTGTCGAGCTCATCCTCACGAAAACCTTTGGCTTTTCCTTTGCTCATCTTCTCCTTTATCTCAGCAATCTCCTTGTCATCCTTCTGAGCTTCTCGAATCTTCCCCAATAATGTTGACTGAACTTCCATTGCTGCGACAAAACCTCTAGGGACTATCTCCAAACGAAGCTCCCTGAGATCTTCGGCTAACTCCTTTGGTAATCCTCCGCTTACGAGGGTATTGACATAACTCTTCCGGCTCAAAGCGTCTGCTACGACATTGGCCTTTCCTGGATGATAATGCAGCTTCAAGTCATAATCCTTTATAAGCTCCAACCATCTCCTTTGCCTGAGATTCAGCTCCTTCTGAGTGAAAATGTACTTCAAACTCTTGTGGTCCGTGTACACATCACAACGGTTTCCAATAAGAAAGTGTCTCCAAGTCTTGAGTGCATGCACTATAGCTGCTAACTCCAAATCATGCGTGGCATAATTCAACTCATGCGGTTGAAGCTGACGTGAGGCATACGAACAACTCTTCCGTCTTGCATAAGTACTCCTCCAAGTCCTAAGCGAGAAGCGTCGCAATACACTTGGAAATCCTTGCGTACATCCGGTAGAATTAGCACTGGGGCTGTAACCAAACGTTTCTTCAGCTCCTGAAAACTTGCCTCACATTCCTCTGTCCATTTGAACTTGGTGTCCTTCTTCAACAACTCCGTCATAGGCTTCGCAATCTTGGAAAAATTCTCAATGAATCTCCGGTAATATCCCGCGAGTCCAAGAAAACTGCGGATCTCTCCAACTGAGGTGGGTGCCAACCACTCAGTGACAGACTGAACCTTGGTAGGGTCTACTGCTATACCTTCTCCTGATATAACATGTCCAAGGAATCCAACTTTCTTCAACCAAAACTCGCATTTGCTGAACTTGGCATATAGTTGATGTTCCCTGAGCTTCTCGAGGACTAGACGCAAATGCTCCTTGTGTTCCTCTTCATTCTTCGAATATACCAAGATATCATCAATGAACACCACAACAAACTTATCCAAGAACTCCATGAACACCTTATTCATCATACTCATGAAATAGGCAGGAGCGTTAGTCAATCCAAATGACATAACCGTGTACTCATATAGCCCATACCTTGTGGTGAAGGCTGTCTTAGGTATATCCTGTTCTCGGATCTTCAGCTGGTGGTATCCTGATCGCAGATCGATCTTGGAGAATACTTTAGCTCCTTGCAGCTGGTCAAACAAATCGTTGATCATTGGTAGTGGGTACTTGTTCTTGATCGTCACTTCATTCAATGCACGATAATCAACAACCATTCTCAAAGATCCATCCTTCTTCTCAACCAAGAGCACTGGGGCTCCCCATGGTGACGAACTTCGTTGAATGTAACCTTTCTCCAATAACTCCTTAATCTGCTTCTTAATTTCCTCCAGATCATTTGCGGGCATCCGGTATGGTCTTTTCGATATCGGTCCGGTGCCTGGCAATAGCTCTATCAAAAACTCAATGTCTCGATCCGGCGAAATGCCTGGTAGTTCCTCTGGAAATACATCTGGGTAATCCTTCACTACAGGCACTTCCTCCTGAACAACTCCTGAGAGGGAATTTACTTGTGTCCTCTTCGGCGCATGCCTGGATACATACTTAATCCTTTTTCCCTCCGGGGTGGTGAGCAGAATTGACCTGCTAGCACAGTCAATGTTCCCTCCATACTTCGATAGCCAATCCCTGCCTAGTATTATATCCAATCCTTGTGACTCCAAAATTATTAGGTCTGAGGGAAATACATGGCTACCAATGGTTAAGGGTAACCGATCACACCATCGGCTGGCCATATACTCTGCACCTGGTGAACTTACTAACATGGGTGACCTAAGGGCTAAGGTGGGTAACTTAAACTTGTCCACAAATCCCCTTGATATGTATGAATGCGATGCACCAGTATCGAAAAGAACGAGAGCGGTAAATGACTTAACCAAAAACTTACCGATAACTGCATCAGGCTGCTCCTCAACCTCCTCCACGTTAACGTGGTTCACCTAACCTCTGGTGAAGGGATTGGGCTTCTTCCCAGAGCTTCCATTGCCATTGCCATTCTTCAGCTTAGAACAATCATTGGCGTAGTGCCCAGTCTTCCCGTACTTGTAACAGGTGACATGGCTCAGATCCTTCTTGGCGGGTGTGGCTGGGTTGGAACGGTTCTGGTTACTGCTTGCTCCATTCCCATTTCCATTCCTGGGACCACTGTGGTTATGGGAACTTCCTCCATTGTGAGTGGGTTCTCCATGGTTATGGGTAAATCCTCCCGGGTTAGGAGTAAAACGAGGCTTCTGCGTTGCTCCAGAGTTATACTTCCCTTGTCCGTACTTCCTTTTGCGGCTTTCTATCTGCTGCTGCTTCCCTTCAATCATAAGAGCCCTGTCTACCAACGCCTGGTAGTTAGCAAATGTTGCCACCATCAACTGCATACTCAGCTCATCATTCAGCCCTTCCATAAACTTCTCCTGCTTTGCGGCATCTGTGGCCACATCATCCGGGGCATAGCGAGCTAACTTACTGAACTCATCCACGTACTGCCCCACAGTACGATTTCCCTGGCGTAAGTCGTGAAACTCACGCTTCTTCATGCTCATAGCTCCGGCTGAGACATGTGCAGTGCGGAATGCTTGCTGAAACTGCTCCCAAGTGACATTGGCTATGGGGAAAGTGGCTGTGTAATTCTCCCACCATGAGGCTGTGGGTCCATCCAATTGATGTGCGGCAAAACACACCTTCTCAGCATCTGTGCAACCAGCGATGGTCAACTCCCTTCCAAACCTGCGTAGCCAGTCATCAGCAACAATCGGCTCCGTGCTACTGGAAAACACCGGTGGTTGCAACCTCAGAAAACGAGCTAAGTTGTCAACTGGAGGTGGTGGCGGTGGGTTGTTGTTGTTGTTGTTGTCTTGGTTCTGGACTAGTAGCTGCATCAGGGCATTCTGCTGTTGGATCAACTGAGTGAGCTCCGGTGGGAAGACAAAACCGGGGTCACGTCTCGGAGGCATCTGATGGGTTTAGAGGGAAGAGATTAGAATAGAGTGAGGTCTAGTGAGAAAGCACTACCCATATGCACATGAGACAAACACATTCATAACACACCACTCAATTCAAACAAGGGCATACAAACGATCTAACTACCGTTACAAAAGTGCTCGGACTACTACTATATACATGGGGAAAATACTACTGATAATATGGTGGTCATCTAGAGATTTTGATCGATGGAAGACTCCATGATATCCGCTCCAGCTTCGTCTTCATAATCATCATCACTACTGTCGGGGTCAGAGTCAGTGTCGTCGATGATGATGTAGTCTTCAGAACGAATGTCGTCGGGATGGTCGTCATCTCCTCCTGGCACGGGGTCTCCCATGAAGGCTCCTAGCTTCATCGTCAGGTCGTCATTCTTCTCCACTAGTATTGAGATTTCCTCCTCGTATCCATCGCGTGTAGGCTTGAGTTCCTCTTCTAGCTCCATGTTCCTGGTCATCACCCTCTTCAAATCTATCATGCTTGCGCACATTTGGTTCTCCTGGCGACGAATGTGCTGGTTTAACTCCTGGATGAAAGCTGCAATGGACCTGTCCCTCCTGGTGCTGATCATCTCCCATTGCTCATCTCGGCGCCCACATATCTGGTAGATGGTGTCCTTAAGATCCTCGTGATAAACTTCGCCGATGCGTCCCATGGCGATGTGGGCTGCCATGCTCTTTCCTAGACTCCAAGTTGGTGCATCAAAGGAAAACTCTATGGACTCAGTAACTGGAGTGAATGTCCTTCCTGGAACTTGAACTCGAATCATCCAACGCTCCTCTTCTGGTACAGTGGCGGTGTAGGTCCCGGTGAAGCTTGGTATTCCGATGTTCTGGTACCTAGTAACTTCCTTCAAGTGTCGTCCAAAAGGTGTGTCTTCATCCGGTTGTGCAAACTTGTTCCTTGAGTCCGTCATCTATAGAGTAGAAGATGGGGAGAGTCAGAAATGAGTAGAGAAGAGTGACCTATGGCTTTTCTTAGTGGTCGTGTCTTACATTCAGCGTGTGCTCTGATACCATCTTTGTAGCGATCTGACCTCAAACGGTCAAATCTCTGTGCATAAGTGTCATCCCTGGATCGGTAATGCTGACACACACAGTACTTGAAGGATTTATAACAGAGTGCAATCACACACTTATTACATCGAATGTCTCAAAAGAGAACTTATTACAATAATATGGCTTAAGGCCATCTAAATAAGATAACATCGGAAGCATCAAAGGTAAATGAGTCTATCAACTCCAACAGCATAGCTGAGTGCACGACAACGACCTAGCGCACCTTACTCTTCATCTGAAAAGTCTGCAACATGATATGTTGCAGCCCGAAACGGGTCAGCACATGGAATATGCTGGCAAAATAACACAGTAGAGCAATGAACAAAATAAATGCTATCACTACATGCATATATGGCTGGTGGAGGCTCTATGGTTAACATGATTTTGCGAAAAGCTAATTTTTCCCTACAACAAAGAAATATATTTTATTTAACTATCATGGTAGTTGATAAACATTGAGAATGATAACCCCATCTCAATCCCAATTAAACAGTAATTAACGACCCAGCAACATTAATTAAGAGTGATGAGATCAACATGATAATCCAAGAACCAGATACTCAAGATGTCCATAACCAGGGACACGGCTAACCATGATTAGTTTGTACACTCTGCAGAGGTTTGCGCACTTTTCCCCACAAGACTCGATCTCCTTCATTGGATTTCTCGCACTACATGGTGTTTGAGAAACGGATGACCGAGACACAGTCTTTCAGAAGCATTAACTCTTTCGACGGGTAAACCGTACCACCTACATCCCCTACATCTGCTAGTTTACCACTGAAAGAGGTCACACAACATACTCAACTATGCCAGAGCCCATAATGGCTTGTGGCTGCACACGAAAGTTTCTAGCTTGAATAATCTTATGATCCCTTTGAGCCTGGGTGGCGAACCATAGGATGATCACACGGATGCCCCGATCTCCTTGGACAACACTGGATTCCCCAGGTGCCCACAAACAATCCACCCAGATGTGTGTTAAAGTAGCCACCTTAAGTAAACCCTTAGTTTATAAATAATCTCACATCTATCATGGATACACTCAACCAAACCACGTCTACGAGCATAACATAGCAGTATAAGCATAACGTAGAAGTAACACCCAAGGTTTGATAATAAAGGGCAATAGGTTCTACCTCATCATCTACTTCCCAATACCCACAAGTTAATCACATCCTAATCATGCAGTGTTTGAGGATGGTAACTAATGCATAAAAACTGGGTAATAAGGAAGTATGATCAATGTGTTACTTGCCTTGCTGACGATCTGCAAACCCTAGAGACTCGTAGTAGCACGCTTCGCACTCCGGGAATTCTATCACAAACAAACAATAGCATACATAAGCACTCAAGCATAGATGCAAGGGTAAAACTCAGATGAGAAAGATCAAATCTAAAAGTTCAACTGAAAAGCTTCGATTTGCAAAAAGAATCAAACGAATCGGAGCTACGGAACTGAAACTACGGTCAAAAGAACTTCGAACTCAAATCTTCTTGAAACCAAATTTTAAATTGTCAAAACCATGATCAAGTTGATTAACCAGAAAGAGGGGTTCGAGACGAAGATTTTGGCATTGGTTTCACTGGATTTGGAAGAACGGTTGAAAAGTTGCGAGGGTTTGAAGATCAGAGGCTAATGTGCGATAAAAACAATCGCGGATAGGTCCCTGGCGAAAATAAAACAGAAAAAAGAAAAACCTAACGAACGAATGTTCGCTATCAGGGACAAACGGGTGAAAACTTTCACTAACAGAGACGTTCGGGTGAACGTTCGTTAATTAGCGAACCCTAAAAAAAACCGATCTAACGAAAAAAACAGAAAAGAAAACCGGGGCGACGGTTCGGCGGTCTTTACCGGTTCTTAAAAAAATCCGGCGGGTCGGCGGCGGCGGGATCCGGCGGCGGTGCTGCAGCGGGAGGAGGAGGCGGCGCGGCGCAGGCGGCGGCGCGTGCGGTGGCGACGGCGGCGGCTGTTGCCGCTGCTGGTGGCGGCGGCGGCGGTGTGTGGAGGAGAGGGGGGTCGGGTCCCGACCTTATAAAGGCGGGAGGGCGAGGCGGCGGCCCCGTCCGACTTGGAGGAGGGGTCGGGCGGCGCGGGGAGGGGCGACGTGGGCTGCGGCCTGGCTCGGCTGGGCCTTCGGCCCAGTCGGGCGACGAAACTTTTTTTTTCCGTCGAAGAAAAATCCTAATAAAATATAAAATAAAAGAAAATCTAAAAATGGCAAAAATAATTTTCTCCGTCTAAATAAAATATTTAGAACAAAGTGAACATTTTTCTGGCCTAAAATGAAATTTTCAAAAATGCATATTTTTCTAATTCAATTAAAATAGCAATAGAATCCAAATAAAATTATTTATTTGATTTTAACATTTTTCCTCCAATATTTCTTTTATTTTGGAGAAGTCATTTTATCTCCTCTCTTTTATTTTTTTTATATTGGAAATATTTTGGAAAGAAAAATTATTAAAACCAAAATGATCCTCTTTTCAAATTTGAGAAAAATTCAAATATGAAAATAAATGAAATCCCCAACTCTCTCCGTGGGTCCTTGAGTTGCTTAAGATTTCTAGGATCACAAACGAAATGCAAATAAAATATGATATGCATATGATGACCTATGTATAACATTCCAAATTGAAAATTTGGGATGTTACAGGTTGGATCGTGAAGAAAGTTTGACTACATCAACCGCATTGTGAAACGCTTCCGCTTACGGTCTACGAGGGTACGTAGACACACTCTCCCCTCTCGTTGCTATGCATATCCTTGATAGATCTTGCGTGTGCGTAGAATTTTTTTTTGTTTCCATGCTACGTTTCCCAACAGTGGCATCCGAGCCAGGTCTATGC
The DNA here is from genome assembly GCA_011799875.1 of Thinopyrum elongatum. Taxonomy (NCBI): domain Eukaryota; kingdom Viridiplantae; phylum Streptophyta; class Magnoliopsida; order Poales; family Poaceae; genus Thinopyrum; species Thinopyrum elongatum. Next base: position 461,967,661 of record CM022303.1, read on the forward strand.
GTAGATGATATGCATGAGTAGAACACAAAGAGTTGTGGGCGGTGATAGTCATACTGCTTACCACCAACGTCTTATTTTGATTCGGCGGTATTGTGGGATGAAGCGGCCCGGACCAACCTTACATGTCCACGCACATGATACCGGTTCCACCGACAGACATGCAACTAGTTTTGCATAAAGGTGGCTGGTGGGTGTCTGTTTCTCCTACTTTAGTTGAACCGAATTTGACTACGGCCGGTCCTTGAAGAAGGTTAAAACAGCAAACTTGATGAAACACCGTTGTGGTTTTTGCGTAGGTAAGAAAGGTTCTTGCTAGAAGCCCGTAGCAGCCACGTAAAACATGCAACAACAAAGTAGAGGACGTCTAACTTGTTTTTGCAGGGCATGTTGTGATGTGATATGGTCAAGACATGATGTGATATTCGTTATTGCATGAGATGATCATGTTTTGTAAGTTATCGGCAACCGGTAGGAACCTTATGGTTGTCTCTTTATTGTATGAAATGCAAACGCCATGTAATTGCTTTACTTTATCACTATGCGTTAGCGATAGTTGTAGAAGCAATAGTTGGCGAGACGACCATGACACAACGATGGAGATCAAGGTGACAAGCCGGTGACGATGGAGATCATAACGATGCTTTGGAGATGGAGATCAAAAGCACAAGATGATGATGGCCATATCATGTCACATATTTTGATTGCATGTGATGTTTATCCTTTATGCATCTTATTTTGCTTAGAATGGCGGTAGCATTATAAGATGATTCCTTCCCTAAATTTCAAGATAAAAGTGTTCTCCCCGAGTATGCACCGTTGCTAAAGTTCGTCGTTTCGAAGCACCTCATGATGATCGGGTGTGATAGACTCTACGTTCACATACAACGGGTGTAAGACAGTTTTGCACATGCAGAATACTTGGGTTAAACTTGACGAGCCTAGCATGTACAGACATGGTCTCGAAACACTGGAGACTGAAAGGTCGAACATGAGTCATATAGTAGATATGATCAACATGAAGATGTTCACCATTGAAGACTACTCCATCTCACATGATGATCGGACTTGGTTTAGTTGATATGGATCATGTATCACTTAGACAACTTGAGGGATGTTGATTTAAGTGGGAGTTCATTAGTAGTTTGATTAATTGAACTTAATTTATCATGAACTTAGTCTTGATAGTTTTTGCATATCTATGTTGTAGATCAATAGCTCGCGTATAGCTCCCCTGTTTTATTTTGATATGTTCCTAGAGAAAACTAATGTGAAAGATGATAGTAGCAATGATGCGGACTGGGTCCATGATCTGAGGATTATCCTCATTGCTGCACAGAAGAATTATGTCCTTGATGCATCGCTAGGTGAAAGGCCTACTGCAAGAGCTGAAGCTGATGTTATGAATGTCTGGCAAGCTCGATTTGATGACTACTCTATAGTTCAGTGTACCATGCTTTACGGCTTAGAACTGGGACTTCAAAGACGTTTTGAACATCATGGAGCATATGAGATATTCCAAGAGCTGAAATTGGTATTTCAGACTCATGCCCATGTCGAGAAGTATAAGACCTCTGACAAGTACTTTGCCTACAAGATGGAGGAGAATAGCTCAGCTAGTGAGCATGTGCTCAGAATGTCCGGGTACTACAATCGCTTGAATCAAGTGGGAGTTAATCTTTCAGATAAGATAGTGATTGACAGAGTTCTCTAGTCACTATCACCAAGCTACTAGAACTTCGTGATGAACTATAATATGCAAGGGATGACAAAAACGATTCCCGAGCTCTTCGCGATGCTGGAATCAGTGAAGGTAGAAATCAATAAAGAGCATCAAGTGTTGATGGTTAACAAGACCACTAGTTTCAAGAAAAAAGGGCAAGGGAAAGAAAGGGAACTTCAAGAAGAATGGCAAGCAAGTTTCCGCTCCCGTGAAGAAGCCCAAAGCTGAACCCAAGCCTGAGACTAAGTGCTTCTACTGCAAAGGAAATGGTCACTAGAAGCGGAACTGCCCCAAATACTAAGCAGATAAGAAGGATGGCAAAGTGAACAAAGGTATATTTGATATACATGTTATTGATGTGTACTTTACTAGTGTTCATAGTAGCCCCTGGGTATTTGATACCGGTTCAGTTGCTAAGATTAGTAACTCAAAACAGGAGTTGCAAAATGAACAGAGACTAGTTAATGGCGATGTGACGATGTGTGTTGGAAGTGATTCCAAGGTTGATAAGATCACCATCGCACACTCCCTCTACCTTCGGGATTAGTGTTGGACCTAAATAAATGTTATTTGGTGTTTGCGTTGAGCATGAATATGATTAGATCATGTTTATTGCGATACGGTTATTCATTTAAGTCAGAGAATAATTGTTGTTCTGTTTACATGAATAAAATCTTCTATGGTCATACACCCAATGTAAATGGTTTATTGAATCTCAATCGTAGTGATACACATATTCATAATATTGATGCCAAAAGATGCAAAGTTGATAATGATAGTGCAACATATTTGTGGCATAGCCGTTTAGGTCATATTGGTGTAAAACGCATGAAGAAACTCCATACAAATGGACTTTTGGAATCACTTGATTATGAATCATTTGATACTTGCGAACCATGCCTCATGGGCAAGATGACTAAAACTCCATTCTCCAGAACAATGGAGCGAGCTAATGACTTATTAGAAATAATACATACCGATGTATGCGGTCCGATGAGTATTGAAGCATGCGGCGGGTATCGTTATTTTCTCACCTTCACTGATGATTTGAGTAGATATGGGTATATCGACTTGATGAAACACAAGTCTGAAACATTTGAAAAGTTCAAAGAATTTCAGAGTGAAGTTGAGAATCATCGTAACAAGAAAATAAAGTTTCTATGATCCGATCGTGGAGGCGAATATTTGAGTTACGAGTTTGGCCTTCATTTAAAACAATGTGGAATTGTTTCACAACTCACGCCACCTGGAACACCACAGCGTAATGGTGTATCCGAACGTCGTAACCGTACTTTATTAGATATGGTGCATTCTATGATGTCTCTTACCGATTTGCCTTTATCATTTTGGGGTTATGCATTAGAGATAGCCGCATTCACGTTAAATAGGGCACCTTCTCAATCCGTTGAGATGACACCTTATGAACTGTGGTTTGGCTAGAAACCTAAGCTGCCATTTCTTAAAAGTTTGGGGTTGTGACACTTATGTCAAAAGGCTTCAGCCTGATAAGTTCGAACCCAAATCGGAGAAGTGTGTCTTCATAGGATACCCTAAGGAAACAATTGGGTACACCTTCTACCACAGATCCGAAGGCAAGATCTTTGTTGCCAAGAATGGGTCCTTTCTAGAGAAGGAGTTTCTCTCGAAAGAAGTGAGTGGGAGGAAAGTAGAACTTGATGAGGTAATTGTACCTTCTCTCGAATTGGAAAGTAGCACATCACAGAAAACCATTCCCGTGATGCCTACACCAACTAGAGAGGAAGAAAATGATAATGATCATGAAGCTTCAGATCAAGTTGCTATAGAACCTCGTAGGTCGACCAGAGCACGATCCGCACCAGATTGGTACGGTAATCCTGTCCTGGAAGTCATGTTACTAGACCAAGACGATTCCCATTCTAGCCCGTTTGCGGCCCATATTGCGGTCCGTTAATGGTCCATGAATAGTACGGCCCATATTTGGCCAATCAATCATACGGCTCGTAGAAGGCCCATTGAATCTACGGCCTGTAGAAGGCCCGTAGGAGGCCCATGGTCTCTACAGCAGATAGCAGGACCATGGTTACAACGGTCCGTATGTTGCCCATGGTTATTGTGGCCTAGTTTTAAAAAATAGGTTATTGCGGCCACTAGGAAACTGAGAAAAAATAACTGCAGAACTAGAAGCAAACAAATAAATAAGACTAACAAAATAAATAAGCAGGCAACTAACGCTAGGATATGATGGCGATTACACAGATTACATCCACTGGGCATCAAAGTTCACCACCAGTGCAAATATAGGGAACAAAGCAGCATATTACATACACTGGTTGTCAAAGTTGGCGACTAGTGCAAATAAACGCCGCAACAAAACAAGTCCAGAATTGAAACCACTTCAGAAGAGCTCAAGAAACAATATCCTGGGTACCCACCATGTTGGCAAGATGCTTAACAAGCTTATTAACTTTCTCTTGTTTGGCGCTTAAATCCTCCAGCACTTGCTGTTGCACCAGAAAGTATGCATCTGAATTCTGCAGGGACTTCCTCAGTCCTTCAGCTTCGTGTCGCAGCACATCTGATTGATGTCTTTCAACTTGAATTTGAGACTCAAGAAGACGAACTGATTCAAGCAACGAGTTCGAAGAGCTTGTGCCAGTAGTAGTGGCCAGTAACTCGAACACTACGTCAAGACAGGACTTTGGGGTTGTCTCACTGTCTTCAAGATAGTTTTTATCAGCTTTCTTGGAGACCAACAGGGATGTCTCACTATCTTGAACCTTATCTGCATTACTTCCTTTACCATTGCATAACGGGGGTACTCTTCTCCAATATTTTGTCCGCATTCTAAAAGAGAAACAAGCAGACACATCATAGGTTTACCATGTTGTATATGAAACTCATTTTGGTAAACCAATTCAGTAGTAAGGTGGGCAGGATAACATCATGAAACAAACATATATCTATGCACTATGGTCACTGTATGGTCTATTACATTCTAGTTTATGTTGCCAAATCAAGATAGAGAAAGTTCAAATCATATATGTTTAAGACAAAGCAGCATAGACAGAATATAAGTGTGGGAAACTACACAGCACTAACAACACTTGTAATGTGCATGGCATGAGAACATAACTATTTATTCAATTGAAACTGAAATCAACATAGAGCAAGTTACAACAGCAAACCAGTTAAAGAAACAGGTTTAAAACATACCTATTGCGCCATTGGAGTTTCAATTGCATCCTTCAAATTTGAAATTAGTTGTTATGAGTAAATACAGTGATGCAAGAGCAAAGGAGTATGAACCATAGCTATGGAACTTGACCTGAGAACAATTCTTCTTCTGCTTTAAGCATTGACTTGGGGTTCAGAGTGGTGGTCCTCGTGCTTTGGGCACTGCAGTTGCCTTACTAACTGCTCATGTTTGGGTGCTCGGTGGTGGAGACAGTGTTGTGTCAACTGGAACTGGGTTACTATCTGCTGGGGTTGGGGTTAGAAGGGGTGTAGCTGGTTCTCTGTCCAACTGGGTAGGGGTACAATCTGCGTGAGTCTGGGTTATGTGTGGTGGGGCTGGTTCTTGGGCAAGTACAACCGTGGTTCTATCTGCATCGATGGGTAGCGCAATCTTTTCTAAAGACCGTGTTTTTACTCCCATAGATACTGCCATCACCCCCTCCAATTCAAATGGCTGATAAACAAGAAAAGTAATTGAATGTACATATATTGTATGATAGATAGGTGCAATGGATAGTAGGGAAGAAAACAGGGCATGAAATAATTCACATTTATGTTGTCTAACCAAATAGGATAGCATGACACAATTTCACATATATGATGGCTAACTAAACAGGATAGCATGACACAATTTCACATTTATGATGGCTAACTAAATAAGATAGAATGACATACTTAAAAAATATGAGGACTATGTAAACAGGATGACATGATATAACTATACGATGTGTCTATTAAAGTGGTTGGCATGCCATAATTCACATACATGCCGTCAATGGAAACATGATGGCATGATATAATTCACGGATAGAATGACATAATTAAAATATGATGACTATGTAAACAGGATGAGATGATATAACTATATTATGTCTTTAGAAAATGGGTTGGCATGCCATAATTTAGATACATGATGTCTATGTAAACATCATGGCTTGATATAATTCAAATATATGATTTATATACTAAGCAAGTAAGCAGAGGACAATCACATATATGATGTGTAAACTAAGCAGATGGCATTCAATATTGTGTATATGATGTAAAAACTAAGCATTGCAAGACAACATATGCATGATATGAGTAATATAACCCTGCCAAGTTTGAGCATACACCTCGGCGGGAAAATAGGACTGGTCATTTGTCTCTGAAACCTCCTTTGAGGAGCTATCTATAACCAGCAAGATATCTGCTTCAGCAGGTAGCATTGTCTGCTCTGAAGACCTTATTTTCACTCTAGATTTTTCCATCACCAATTCAAATGGCTGATGCAGAGGAAGAGTAGTTGAATATACAAACATTGTCGACAAATAGAATACGTAATACAAAAAAAGGATGGCATGATATAATTCACATATATGATGCTTAGCTAAACAGCATGGCATTGCATAATTCACATATATAATGCCTTGCAACAAGATATCATTGCATAATTCACATATATTATGTCTTGCAACAAGATGGCATTGCATAATTCACATATATGGTAATTATACACTAAACAGGTGGCATTCACACAAAGCATGTCTAAACTAAGCAAATGACATAGCAATGCAAGACACCATATGCACGATATGGGCAATATAAACCTGCCAAGTTAGAGCATGCACCTCGAGGGGGAAATAGGACTGGTCATCTGTCTCTGAATCCTCCTCTGAGGAGCTATCCATAACCAGCAAGACATGTGCTTCGTCAGATAGCACTGTCTACTCTGAAGACCTTGTTTTCACTCCAGATTTTCCATGACCGCGTCGAATGGCCGATGCACAGGAAGAGTAATTTAATGTACTAACATTGTTGACAAATTTAATACGTAATAAAAAAAGGATGGCATGATATAATTCACATATAAGATGACTGGCTAACCAGGATGGCATTGCAAAAATCACATATATGATGCCTGGCTAAACAAGATGGCATTGCATGATTCACATATATGATATAGAAACTAAACAGATGGCATTCACACAAAGCATGTCTAAACTAAGCAGATGACATATTTTATGTATAAAGTAAGCAATGCAAGGCGCCATATGCATGATATGACCAACTTCAGCATGCCAAGTTAGAGCAAAAGACCTCAGGGGGTAAATAGGAGTGGTCTGCTCCCTCTGAATCCCCCTCTGAATAGTTATCTTCCTCTTGATTATAGTCTGGAATGGGGGAGGGGCAGTTGCTTTTGCACCCACCATGGAGCGATGTCTGCATGAAATTTTATTGCCACGCAAGGCTCGTCTCTTTTGCTCTACATGTTCAGTACCATTGTGGACAATAACTGACATGCATAGGAATAAAACATAGTGAGATTATGTAAGGAGTGCATGCACAAATCCAGGGTGATGGTAGAAACCAGTGGATAGACCCAAAACCAATGATAGCAGGCAGATAATAGCTTTAGTTAAAAAATACAGATAATGGCTCCTTTAATGTTTGTTTCCCACCCAACATGAAACTCATAGTAGACACCCGAGATTAACCAGATAGTAGACAGATACTATTGATTGCTGCCCCAATATGTACCCCACAACCATTTAAAAATGCAAGTTTGAGCATTAGTTTGGACCTGACTCGGGGTCTAATCGGTGAACAGGACGATAAAGTAGCATGTCATATTAAGCGATGCATAACGTAAGCAGACACAAAAGAGTGCGACCTCTCTTGTGGACCCGTGTAGTCCTCAAGGTCATCTGCTCAGTTGATGATGGTAATGCAGTTGTCGTGGCTGCCGGCGGTAGGGAAGAAGATCTGAGGCGGCAAAAGACAGTCTGGAGGGCGGATCCCTGTTGTGGTGAACCCTTCCGTTGTTGGAGCAGCTGAGCTGGGGTGGACGACAGCACAGCAGGAGCGGGACAAACCACACATGGTTTTCTTTGACACATATCTGTAACATAAGTAATTCTATAAGGGCTTGTTTGAATTGGAGGATTCTAACAATGCAGGGATAGGAAATACATAGGAATAGGATAGGAATGCACGTGCAAAATAGAGAATTTAAAAACACAAGATTTCTGTCAATCTGGGTGTTTGGTTCACAAGTATTGGAAGATCACAGGAATGCAAAGAAGCATGGTGAAATTAAGTCAAACCTCAAGAAAATGTACAGTTATAATGCTATTGTGCTACTATCTCTTAGTCTTGTGCTTCATGAATAGGAATTCGAAAAGGAGGCCAAGTGGATATTAAAATTCCTATGGTTTTTCATTGAAGGAGACACTAAAGGAACAAATCCTACAGTTTTCCTTTGCTCCATTCCTTTGAACCAAATGCATGAATAGTAGTACCATAGGAAACTTTCCAATTCCTATGTTTTTCCTTCACTTTTCCTTTCAAGCACTGGCGATTCTATAGGCAGGCTTGAACAGGCAAAAGCCTACACTCCAAAAATGTTTTTGTGCTACTTCTACTACTTTGGACCCAGGCCACTGCCCTAGTAGCTCAACTCCCAGGCCCATCTACAAATGCACAGCTCAAATGCACAAAAATAAATAATGATGGCTTTCGAGAGAGTCCATCACGGATAGCTAAGTTGCCTGGCACCTCACTGCTTGTCATATAGTAGGAGAAACTAATCGTATTTCACATTACTACGCGTGCCCAGTGGACAATATATATAATATGTAGAGTAAAAAAGCGATGCAACATGTGTACAACCTCTTTGGCAAAGCCATGTCGATCTCAGCATCATTGGGTTGGTCGCTGAGGATGCTGCGGCTGATGTGGCTTTCGGAGGAGGGGAAGAAGATCTTAGGCGTCTGGAGATGGAGCCGAGGGTACTGCTCCACTGTGATGGAGGGTTTCGTCGTTGGAGCAGCTCCGGTGAGTTGTACGACGACGAGGCTGAAGCAGGACAAGAGAGACAACATTAACCTGAGTGGAATTCTAATAGCATCTCCAATAGATAATGTAAAATACATAACCACAAAGTGCTAGATGTAAAATACATCAGCCGCTCATCTCTGAACTTAACTTTCTAAACTGAATTTAACTGTCGAAACTGAATTTTGCTGTCGAAACTAAATTTTATTGTCGAAACCGAACGCACTAGTAGCAGAAAAGCAGTGCACTAATAGTTTTGGCCGCTCGAGCACTAGTGGCAGAGTAGCAGTGATCTAAATCGGTAGCCGCTCCGGCAAGGAACGTACTACCAGAGAGCAGCCGGGGCAGCTGGTCGTGCAGCAGCAGCGCCCAGAGCAGTAGCGCGTGTTAGAGCCGGTGCAGCTGGTCGTGTAGCAGCATCTCGGGTAGCAGCAGCAGGAGCTCGAGCGAGAGCCGGAGCTACTGCTTGTGCAGCAGCAATATGACCAAGAGTAGAGCAGCAGCACAAGCAAGAGCAAGAGCAGAGTAGCAGCACGAGCGAGAGCCGAAGCAGCAGCAGCAGCAGGGCCAACGAGAGCTGGAGCAGCAGCAGCAGGGCCAGCGAGAGCCGGAGCAGCAGCAGAAGCTCCTACTGATGTGGACGTCGCCGCCGAGGGAGCGACGCCCTGGAGGAAGTGGTCGGCGACGCCGCTGTAGATGGAGCCGCGCCATGGCGGCTCGGGACCAAGCGCCGGCAGCACCGTGAGGTCGAATCAAGAAGAAAATGCAGCGATTAGTGTAGAACCTCTTTGGTGGCGCCTGATCTGTCCATTTTGCATCATGCTTTCCTACTGTTATTTATAATGTTTTTATGCATAATAATGCTTTTTGGAGTATTTCTAATGCCTTTTCTCTCATATTATGCAAGGTTTACACAAAGAGGGAGAATACCGGCAGCTGGAATTCTGGACCTAGAAAAGCTACGTCAGAGTTACTTATTCTGCACATCTCCAAATGAGCTGAAAATTTACGAAGAATTGTTTTGGAATATATGAAGAATATTGGAGCAAATAACTACCAGAGGGGGCCCACCAGGTGGGCACAACCCACCTGGGCATGCCAGGGAGCCCAGGCGCGCCCTAGTGGGTTGTGCCCTCCTCGGCCCACCTCTGGTGCCTCTCTTCTGGTATATAAGTCATTTTAACCTAGAAAAAATAAGGAGAGGACTTTTGGGATGAAGCGCCGCCGTCTCGAGGTGGAACTTGGGCAGGAGAACTTTTGCCCTTCGGTGAAGCGATTCCGCCGGGGGAACTTCCCTCCTGGAGGGGGAAATCATCGTCATCGTCATGACCAACAACTCTCCCATCTTTGGGAGGACCATCTCCATCAACATCTTCAACAACACCATCTCCTCTCAAACCCTAGTTCATCTCTTGTGTTCAATCTTTGTACCGGAACCTTAGATTGGTACTTGTGGGTGACTAGTAGTGTTGATTACGTCTTGTAGTTGATTACTATATGGTTTATTTGGTGGAAGATTATATGTTCAGATCCATTATGCTATTTAATACCCCTCTGATCTTGAGAATGATTATTATTTGTGAGTAGTTACTTTTGCTCTTGAGGTCACGGGAGAAGTCATGTTGCAAGTAATCATGTGACCTTGATATGTGTTCGATATTTTGATGATATGTATGTTGTGATTCCCTTAGTGGTGTCATGTGAACGTCGACTACATGGCACTTCACCATATTTGGGCCTAAGGGAATGCATTGTGGAGTAGTTATTATATGATGGGTTGCTAGAGTGACAGAAGCTTAAACCCTAGTTTATGCGCTACTTCGTAAGGGACTGATTTGGATCCAAAAGTTTAATGCTATGGTTAGATTTTATCTTAATACTTTTCTCGTAGTTGCGGATGCTTGTGAGGGGGTTAATCATAAGTAGGAGGTTTGTTCAAGTAAGAACAGCACCTAAGCACTGGTCCACCCACATATCAAATTATCAAAGTAGCGAACACGAATCAAACGAACATGATGAAAGTGATATGATGAAATTCCCGTCTAGCCTCAAGAACGCTTTGCTTATCATAAGAGACCGTTTTGGCCTGTCCTTTGCCACAAAAGGATTGGGCTACCTTGCTACACTTTATTTACCGTTATCGTTACTTGATCGTTACAAATTATCTTGCTATCAAACTATCTGTTACCGACTATTTCAGTGCTTGCAGAAAATACCTTGCTGAGAACCACTTGTCATTTCCTTCTGCTCCTCGTTGGGTTCGACACTCTTACTTATCTAAAGGACTACGATTGATCCCCTATACTTGTGGGTCATCAAGGCTCTTTTCTGGCGCCGTTGCCGGGTAGTGAAGTGCTCTTGGTAAGGAAAAATTATTACTATATGCTGAAATTTATTGTCACTTGTTAGTATGGAGAATCATCCTTTGAGGGGTTTGTTCAGGGTATCTTCACCTCGACCGGTACCACAATTAGCTACCCCTTAACCTACTGCACCTACTGAAAATATTGGTTATGAAATTCCTTCGGGTATGATAGAACAACTGCTAGCTAATCCTTATGCAGGAGATGGAACTGAACATCCTGATATGCACTTGATATATGTGGATGAAATTTGTGGATTATTTAAGCTTGCAGGTTTGCCCGGAGATGAAGCTAACAAGAAGGATTTCCCTTTATCTTTGAAGGGAAAAGCATTGGCATGGTATAGGCTATGCGATGATATTGGATCTTGGAATTGGAATCGATTGAAATTGGAATTTCACCAAAAAATTTATCCTATGCATCTAGTTCATCGTGATCGGAATTATATATATAATTTTTGGCCTCGTGAAGGAGAAAGTATCGCTCTAGCTTGGGGGAGGCTTAAGTCAATGTTATATTCATGCCCCAATCATGAGCTCTCAAGAGAAATTATTATTCAGAATTTTTATGCTCGGCTTTCTCATGATGATCGATCCATGCTCGATACTTCTTGTACTGGTTCTTTTATGAAGAAGTCTATTGAATTCAGGTGGGATCTTTTAGAAAGAATTAAACGCAACTCTGAAGATTGGGAACTCGACAAAGGTAAAGTGTCAGGTATTAAGCTTGAATTTGATTGTGTTATATCTTTTATGAATATCTATGCTTTTCACAAGTTTAGCACTAAATATGGACTTGACTCTGAGAGAGTAGCCTCCTTTTGTGAATCATTTGCTACTCATATTGATCTCCCTAAGGAGAAGTGGTTTAGATATCACCCACCTATCAAAGAAGAAATTAAAGAACCCGACATAGCTAAGGATGAAACTATTATTTATAATGTTGACTCAGTTGTTCCTACTGCTTATATTGAACAACCACCTTTCCCTGTTAGGATAAAGGAACACTCTAAGGTTTCAACTGTGGTTCGCAAAAGTAATATTAGAGCACCTAAACCTGCTGAACAAATTAAAGTAGAACCTAGTGTTGCTGTGGTTAAAGATTTCCTGGTAGAAAATATTGATGGGCATGTTATTTACTTCTGTGATGAAGCTGCTAGAATTGCCAAACCCGATGAAAAAGATAAACATAGACCTGTTGTTGGTATGTCTGTTGTCTCAGTTAAAATCGGAGATCATTGTTATCATGGTTTATGTGATTTAGGTGCTAGTGTGAGTGCTATTACTTTTACATTATACCAAGAAATTATGAATGACATAGCACCCGCTGAAATGGAAGACATAGATGTTACTATTAAACTTGCTAATATAGACACCATCACACCACTTGGGATTGTTAGACATTTTGAAGTCTTGTGTGGGAAAGTAAAATACCCTACCGATTTTCTAGTTCTTGGTTCCCCACAAGATGACTTCTATCCCATTATCTTTGGTAGACCTTTCTTGAACACTGTCAATGCTACTATAGATTGTCAAAAACAAACTGTCAGTGTTAGCTTTGGTGATGAGTCTCATGAGTTTAATTTTTCCAAGTTTAATAGACAACCTCACAAGAAAGAATTACCTAGTAAGGATGAAATAATTGGTCTTGCTTCTATTGCCGTGCCTCCTACTGATCCATTGGAACAATATTTGCTAGACCACGAAAATGATATGCATATGAATGAAAGAAATGAGGTAGATAAAATTTTCTTTGAACAACGACCTCTGCTCAAACATAATTTGCCTATTGAAAGTCTAGGAGGTCCTCCTCCACCTAAAGGTGATCCTGTTTTTGAATTGAAACAATTGCCTGACACTTTGAATTATGCTTATCTTGATGAGAAAAAGATATATCCTGTTATTATTAGTGCTAACCTTTCAGAACATGAAGAAGAAAGATTATTGAAAATTCTGAAGAAGCATCGAGCTGCTATTGGATATACTCTTGATGTTCTTAAGGGCATTAGTCCCACTCTCTGTCAGCACAAGATTAATATGGAGCCTAATGCTAAACCCGTTGTTGATCATCAATGACGTTTGAATCCTAAGATGAAAGAAGTGGTAAGAACTGAAATATTAAAGCTTCTGGAAGCAGGTATAATCTATCCCATAGCTGATAGTAGATGGGTGAGCACCGTTCATTGTGTCCCTAAGAAAGGAGGTATTATCGTTGTTCCTAATGATAAAAATGAACTCATTCCACAAAGAATTGTTACTGGCTATAGAATGGTTATTGATTTTAGAAAATTAAATAAAGCAACTAGAAAAGATCACTACCCCTTGCCTTTTATTGATCAAATGCTAGAAAGGTTATCAAAGCACACACACTTTTGCTTCCTTGATGGATATTCTGGTTTTTCTCAAATACCTGTTTCACAACCTGATCAAGAGAAAACCACCTTTACTTGCCCTTTTGGAACTTATGCTTATAGACGTATGCATTTTGGTTTATGCAATGCACCTGCTACCTTTCAAAGATGTATGAATGCTATATTCTTTGATTTTTGTGAAAAGATTGTTGAGGTTTTCATGGATGATTTTTCTGTATATGGATCTTCTTTTGATGATTGCTTAAGCAACCTTGATCGAGTTTTGCAGAGATATGAGCAAACTAATCTTGTCTTGAATTGGGAGAAGTGCCACTTTATGGTTAATTAAGGTATTGTCTTGAGGCATAAAATTTCTGAACGAGGTATTGAAGTGGATAGAGCTAAAGTTGATGCAATTGAGAAAATGCCATGTCCTAAAGATATTAATGGTATTCGTAGTTTCCTAGGTCATGCTGGTTTCTATAGGAGGTTTATTAAAGACTTATCTAAAATTTCTAGGCCTCTTACAAATCTTTTACAAAAGGATGTTCCGTTTGTTTTTGATAATGATTGTGTAGAAGCCTTTGAAACACTTAAGAAAGCCTTAACTTCTGCACCTATTGTTCAACCACTAGACTGGAACTTGCCTTTTGAAATTATGTGTGATGCTAGTGATTATGCTGTTGGTGCCACTGGTACAGCGAGGTGCTATACAAACGGTTTTTAACCCCTTCCCGCGATGGCGTTTCGAACCGTCGCCAAGTGACTGCGATAGGGGGGTCCTTCCCACACGAACCAGAAACCGTCGGGGATATGCCCTCCTGGCGCACACGCTCGGTAAAATGAGGCCATGTGCGACCGGCGAGCGATCAAATACGGTTATATGTCCAATTGTGCTAAAAAATACAATTATACATGCCAAATTGTTTCCGGTCGTAAGTACATCCCACCCAGTCAGTCCCCGCTAAACGTTTCTGTTCGTATGTACATTCCACACAGTCAATCCAAGGAATACGTTTCCGTTAGTATGTACATCCCACACAGTTAATCCAAGAAGTACATTTTCGTTCGTATATACATCCCACACAGTCACTCCAAGGAAAACGTTTTCGTTCGCAGGTACATCACACACAATTTTTCCCATTAAATCATTTGTGATAGCATTGCCATTGCACATGATATTAACAATTTTATCGTTTGCGTTATTGAATGCATCACACACGGTGCGTAGAAGAAACTGTGTGGCAAAGGCTGTCCATCACACACACTTTTTATGTGGTAAACGTTTGCGTAAGGTGGCCTAGCGCAAACAGTTTTCAAGAGGATGTCATGTGTGATTGTTCATTGATCCAACACGGTTTATTCCTAGAAACTGTGTGCGTTGCCTGAGGTCATCGCCCACAGTGTTTTCTCAATAACCGTTTGCAATAGAAAAACCCAATTAGCAGGCTGATTGGCCATTAGCAGGATAATTGCCCTATTATTAATAATCCATTTATTAATCTAATTGATATTTCATATTAAGCACACAATATATTTCATTTCCATATTAAGGAAGCAGGATTTCATAATTGAAATACATCAGAGTACAACATCATATAGCTTCAGCACTCAGCTACCCCATTACACAACTGCACCAGCACCAAGTTTCACATGCAACATCTATAACCTTTCAAAATTAGCATCATAGACAGTACATAGACAGATGAATCTCATCTGGAAAACTGCTGAAGCGGAAGGCGAATATTGAGCCTTCATTGATGTTGAAGGTCTTTGCAACTTTAGGCCAGTGCCTGTGGATGATTGACCGTCCATCCTTCGTCCTCTTCAGGAACACTTCAATATTGAACTGTGGGTGTTGTATGAATACCTTCCTCGCCTCCTGACCTACAGGTGGTTTGAGAAGTAATCATCAGTGAACTGCTTTGAAAAGGCCTGAAAACAAGGATGTGCATAAATATCTTCTCTAAATTGGAAATGGGGCAAAGGAATAAAAAAGGCAAGGTATAATAGTTAATACCATCCTGTAGTGAACTGATGTCTTCTTCATTGTGCAGACAAAGATCTTGTTGTTTTTTGTCGCTAATTTATTTATCCTCACAATCTTTCTGAGTTTCTTGACTTGACTGATATTCATGGACAACTCATTTCCCCATATGCAAAAAGGGTCGAACAGTGGGTCAAAACCTCTGATAGCAGGACCTACATGTGCAAGGCCAAATTGTTAAAAACCTAAATATTAGAATGGTTCCTGCAATTGCACAATAATGTGCTATTCGACAAAGGACCATGCATGTGCAAACCTCGATTGTAAACCTCAGTGCCACCCATTGTTTCCCTGCAACACATATAAGGTAGTTATTGAGAAAATAAGAACTAGGAAATATAGCAATTGTATATGTTTCTCATGTATGAAGTGCAACCAAATTCGATTTATTCCTCACATGCACAACAATACAAAATTCTACCCATGACAATTGGACATCGCATTGCAGAATTGAACCAAGCAGTTAACTAAACACCACAACAAATGAACCAAACATTAACTTAGAACCACATTGCACAATATAACATACTCCTAATAGAAGATCAGACAGTTAACCAAACCAAGCATGCTTAACAACTTGGAAATATAGCAATTGTATTTGTTTCTCATGTATTTAGTACAGCCAAATTTGATTTATTTCTCACATGGTATACAATAACAGAATGCACCCACAACAATTGAACATCGCATTGCAGAATTGAACCAAATAGTTAACTAAACACCACAACAAATGAACCAAACGTTAACTGAGCACCGCATTGCAGAATGTATAACATACTAGAAGATCAGACAGTTAACCAAACCAAGCATGCTTGACAACTAGGAAATATAGCAATTGTATTTGTTTCTCATGTATTTTGTAAAGATAAATTCGATTTATTTCTCACATGGAAGACAATACAAAATTGCAGCCTGAAGAATTGAACATCACATTTGCAGAATTGAACCAAACAGTTAACTGAAGACGACAACTAATTAACCAAACAATTAATAAGTGAGCACCACATTGCACGACATATAGAACATATAGACTAGAGCAACCGATTGCATGGTAAAAGTAGATAGGACAATTCACTAGAATTTGTTAAGGAAAGGCAGGAGCAGCACATGCAACGGGTAAACCAAGCATGCTTAACCGGCGTAGCTAGCAAACTGAACATAGGTCCTTATAGTGAGCTAATAAGACAAGCTACTCCTCGTCGTCGGAGATATCGATGATGATTGGCTCCCTAGACATGGAAGAGGGTGAGGCCTCCACATCGTGGGTGACCTCATAGTAGTGGTGAGTTGCCTGAGCCGCTCCGGGCACGAACCTGCTACCTCTCGAGTTGAGGTAAGCATGGGCACGCTGAGAAAACACCACGTAGTCTTCGTCGAAGGCACCGACGGTGGCCTCGAGGAAATGCCACGAACTGTCGTTTAAAGCAGCCAACCGCGTCGAGGCATCAGCGCACGAGGCTTCGACGGTGGCCTCGACGGCGAGGTGCTCCTCCAATATTTGTGGGTCGGCACGAATGGCAGCCATCGCGACCTCATCCGCGCGTGCGGCCGCGATTTGCTTCTCCACTGCCAAATGCTCCTTGAGCTCCTGGCTATACTGCGTGCACCATGGCTTAGGGCGGCTCTTATTTGGGGGAGGGGTCGGTGATTTGGGTGGAAGGTGTCGCGCCGGCGGTCGGTGCATGTGGGATGTGGAAGGAGGAGGAGGATGGGGGTCGGGTGTGGATTACCTACTTGGATCGACGAGGCCGAGCAGCGTGAAGGAGGGTCACCGGCAAGAAGGCGGCGCTGCAAGCAAGGAGTGAAGGTTTCAACTTGGAAAGGAAGGCGGAAACAGGGGAAATGTGGCTTTTGGTAAGGGGGAGGGGGCGGGGAGGTAGATATTTCCGCGGAAGCCGAAAATTTTGGATCGGTGCAGCGAAAAAACGGGCGCGCAAAGTGTCATCAGACACGGTCCCTTATTCAGAACTATGTACGATATGTGAACATCACAAACAATTCAGATAGCTTAACCCGTGTGTGATGAGTTTGAACGTAAAAAATTTTGGTTCGAATTTCCCTGGTTACAGTGGTCATCCACGTCATTGCATAATTTGGGTACACAAAGGAGACTACAGCACACCCACACTTCTTAATCGAGTAAGTTCAGCAATTAAATACAGCTAGCTGATTACTCTAACAAATTAAAGACCGGCGCTCTTAATTAAACAAAACAGAGAGTACTACTATGGCTGGTGCTCGTCGATCTCTGCTGCCTCCTCCATGTCCAGCTCGCGCCCGACGGTCTCCTGGGGAAGGGGCTCCATGGCATCCATCACACCATACTCGGCAAGCATCTCGCCATCCGCGTCCGCCATCTCTTTGGAAAAGGCCGCCACGAGCTGGGCGTGGGCGGCCGCGATCTGGGCTTGGACGGGCTCCGTCGTGGCAAGGTATGCGGCGGAGGAACGGACGGTTGCTCGAACGCTCTCGGCGATTGCCAACTCTTCTGCCGTGGGTTGCCGACCGTCGTCGGAGAAGCTTCATTCGATTTGTGCGGTAACCGCCATGAGCTGGGCGTGGGTGGCCTCGACATGGTCGCGGGCGGCATCCATCAAGGCTAAGGCCGCCACTGTGGAATGGACAACTGTTGTGCCGCTCTCACCAGTTGCTATCCCCGAGGCAGATGTTGCTCCCGCCACATGAGAAGCAACAGCGGTCGTTTGGGCTGCCTTGGCTGCCCGGTCGTAGATTGTGGCCACGCTCACGAACCTTGTTAGCACGTGCCTGGCGGCTGCGGCCGTGCTCTCGCCGGAGTGGGCCGCCAGAGTTGCCCTGACGAAGCGGGTCCATGTCCCCATCTTTCACCGGCGACGATTGAACAGTGAGATGATATTTGGGGAGCGAGCTAGTGTGCTTGACACGCCGGCTATGGACTGTAGCTGACGCACCTTCTCACGTAAGCCATATGCGTACTATACTCTGACGGTGCTCCAAGATATTTTGTGCTGCATCTCACATGGTTGGTGATAATTAAATGTGTGCGATCTACTTGATTTTTCGTCTTGATTTGAATTACATAATGGGTCACAGAGGCAAAGGAGGGTCTTTGAATTGCTAGAACTTTTATCCGCAGTGAACATGCAACTATAGGTGTGTCGTCAAAAAAATTGGAATTATTCAGGGTTCGTTTGGACATTTTTATACATTAACTTGGTTTTCTAGGCATTTTAGGTGCACAATTCAAAATTAAACTACATGCACATGCTTCGGTGCACCAAAATGGGTTGTAAAATCATATATGTGTCCATGAGTTGATGCTTATGTCCCATGCAAGAAATGGGGATGAATTTCAAACACCACGGCACCGTGGCTCTCCGGCAACGTTGAGGTACTCGCTTTTGTAATTCTCGTAAATCCAAAACTCGTCTGAAATTCATGAACCTTGGCATGCTATCATGGAATAGCATCAACATGCTGGGGTAAAAAATATTGTCCCATTTGGGGTAGGTTATGGTATAAGCTTCTCATAAACCAGAGCTTCTCACAAGAAGCCTCATGGTTCTGGTAGGGAAACGTGTCACCTTTGTGGACGAAACAATATCTGTTGCCTCTTCTTAATTTCAAATTTTTTCTAGTGTCAACGTAGAACAACAGGAGTATTGTGTCATTTTTTGGGATTTTTTGTGGTTCGCTAGGACATTTTTATACATTATCTGAGTTTTCTATACATTTATGTGCATAATTCAAATTTGAACTACATGCACATGCTCCAGTGCATACAAACGGGTTGAAAAATCAAATGTGTGTCCTTGGTTGCAAGCGTAGGTCCCATGGAAGAAATGGGAATGAATGTCAAACACCTTTGCCACCGTCGCTCGGCCGCTAACATTGAGATACATGGTTTTAAAATTCTAGTAAATGGAAAACTCGTCTGAAATTCATGAAACTTGACATGATATCATGAAACGGCATCAACATGCCATGGTAAAAATATTGTCCCATTTGGGGCAGGTTTGGGTAAAAGCTTCTCACAAACCAGAGCTTCTCACAACAAGCCTCATGGTTACGTTATGGAACATTTCACCTTTCTGGACGAAACGATGTTCGTTGCCTCTTCTTAATTTCAAAAAAAATAATTCTACTATCAACATAGAACAACAAGAGTGTTGTGTTAAATTTTGGAATTTTTCGGGGTTCGTTTGGACATTTTTATACATTAACTGAGTTTTCTATGCATTTATGTGCATAATTCAAATTTGAACTACAGGCACATGCTCCAGTGCATATAAATTGGCTGAAAAATCAAATATATGTCCTTGGTTGCATGCTTAGGTCCCATGCAAGAAATGGGAATGAATGTCAAACACCTTGCCACCGTCGCTCGGCCGCAAACATTGAGATACATGGTTTTCAAATTCTAGTAAATCCAAAACTCGTCTGAAAGTCATGAAACTTGGCATGCTACCATGGAGCAGCACCAACATGCCATGGTAAAAATTTTGTCCCATTTGGGGCAGGTTTGGGTATAAGCTTCTCACAAACCAGAGCTTCTCACAACAAAGCCTGGTGGTTTCGGTAGGGAACGTGCCACCTTTGGGGACGAAACGATATCCGTTGCCTCTTCTTGCTTTCAAATTTTTTATAGTGTCAACATAGAACAACAGGAGTGCTGTGTTAAATTTTGGAATTTTTTGGGGTTTGTTTAGACATTTTTATACATTAACTGGGTTTTCCAGGCATTTTATGTGCATAATTCAAATTTGAACTACATGCACATGCTCCAGTGCATATAAATTGGTTGAAAATCCAAATTTGTGTCCTTGGGTGCATGCTTAGGTCCCATGCAAGAAATGGGAATGAATGTCAAGCACCTTGCCACCGTCGCTCGGCCGCAAACGTTGAGATACTTTGTTTTTAAATTCTAGTAAATCCAAAACTCATCTGAAATTCATGAAACTTGGCATGCGATTATGTAGCGGCATCAACATTGTGACACCCCCGGCCTAATCATGCACTAATCATACACGCAAATGCACACAATCAAGTCTAAGGACTCACGGGAAGATATCACAACACAACTCTAAAACATAAATAAAGTCATACAAGCTTTATATTACAAGCCAGGGGCCTCGAGGACTCGAATACATAAGCTTGCGAACAAGCGTCAGCGGAAGCATCAGATATCTGAGTACAGATATTAAAAGAGAAACAGAAAGGCCTTTAGAAAGGCGCGGCAAAATAAAACACTATGATCGAAAGGCGAAGGCCTCCTTCCTGGGACCCTCCGATCCTACTCCTGGTCGTCAGTCAACTCGTAGTAGTATCCATCCTCTGGGTAGTAGTAGTAGCGATCGTCGGGGCATCTGTCTCAGGGGCTCCATCATCTTGGTCATGACAAACTGATATGGGGAGAAAAGGAAAACAAAGCAACCGTGAGTACTCAGAAGTACTCAGCAAGCAAGGATCTACACTACATATGCAACATTTTCAAAGGGAGGCTGTATATGTGGACTGGGCTGCAGAAATGCCAGAATAGAGAGAAGGCCTAGTCCTATCAAAGACTAGCATCTTCAGAGGTCTTGCAGCAATAGAAGAGAGTAGAACAGTACAATATAAGGTAGCAGTAATGATATCAACCTCACCCAGAGATCCTTTCTCGACTCCCTACGAGAAAGCAATCCCAGAGCCATACAGTCATCAACATCGTCCTGAGATCCCTTCTCGACTCCCTGCGAGAAGCAATCCCAGAGCCATAGTATCCAAGTCTCATATCATGTTCTAGCTGTATTGATCGGGATACAACTCCGAGTGTCCTTTACCGTAGGACCGGCTATCGATAGAAGTTTTCTTCCCTGCAGGGGTGCACCAACTTACCCAACACGCTCGATTAACTCCGGCCGGACACACTTTCCTGGGTCATGCCCGGCCTCGGTCAAATGACACATCGCAACCCTACCTACAGCTCAGCAGAGAGGTCCCCGCCGGTCTACATCCTAAGCGCAAGGGGGTCTTGGCCATCGGTCATTGCGCACATGGCCCAGATCCAAGCACCACCGAAATGGCGCCAATCACTCCATGCCGCACTGCTGAACTGGATGTCTGACAGAGCTTTCGGCTGATGCATACGATGCAGAACGCCCATACTATGCCCACGTGGTGGTTAGTGCTATCAGACCAGAGGCCTGCTCAGATCAAATATCCAAATCGTTAGGACTAGGGGCTTGCGGTAACGAGCAGAGACTCACGAAAGATGTGACCCCGTCGCCCCGTCTCGAGGACTTGCTGCAAGGGTTAAGAATGCCCGGCCGCGCCTCGTATTCACCACTCGGGCACCACACTGGCACCCGTCTTCACAACACTCGCCTCTCAGGCGCACGCGGGTACCCCTCAGGGCCGACCCGCCTATCCAAGTAACAGTGTAAAGTCCAAGTATCCGTGTGTCCATAACATCAGGGGAATCCGAGGTATCACCCTCGTTGGATTCCTACTCGATGTGTCTGTCAAGGTGAACTCAGAGGATTCACCCTCGATGGGTTCACACTTGATGTGTTGCACGACAGCGTCATTACCGGAAGTGGCGAAGGAGGAATCACCCTCGATGACCATGACCAAATAGCTACTCTACAGAGTTAACATCAGAAGTGCTACAAGAGGTTTCACCCTCGGCACTCGATAGTAACGCTGCAGTGTCGTTACAACTAAGGGGGGTGATGTGCGGTGTCGGGGCCTGGTCTTCAATTCCCGTTGATCGGGTCTTCTGACGATCCAGCGCGGCAGTCGGGATAAGTGGGGTCACTGATAGGTCTCTACCCAGCCTAGACTAAACAGTTTAGGATATGCAGGTAATTATCAACAGCAGGTTACAATGAACAGGCTATGCATCAGAATAGGTAAAGCAGCAGCAGCAGCAATTCTAATGCAAGCATGAGAAATAGAATGGGCGATATCGGGATGATCAAAAGGGGGGGGGCTTGCCTGGTTGCTCGGCGGCAAGGGCAAGGTCGTCAATGGTGTCTTCGGTCTCCGGAGCTGCGTCGGTCTCGGGGACGACGTCGAGGTCGGGGGCTATCGAGAGAGAAGAGGGGGAGGAAACAGTATAAATATAGAGCAAACATAAGCAACACGGAGCAGGCCATGCTAACGTGCAGTGCAGGGTTGCCTGAAGGCATGTCCAAGTCATTTAGTTATTTTAGGAATTTGTTTGGAATTATTTCATTAAGGTCATACACTATTCATTTATCTGAAACAGGCAAAAAGTTGCATGTTCAGATAGTTAGAGGCATCTAACAGGTATGTGGTTAGCGTATTCGGATTCGTCTCATTTTTCTGATCATTTTTCATATATAAATTATTTTCATCGGAGTTACGGATTAAAAGATATGATTTTCTAAAGTTTTATTGATTTTCTGGAATTTATTTAATTATTTAAATCAACATTATCCGAAACAGTACAGGGTGACGTCACTGTGACGTAATGCTGACGTCAGCAGTCAACGGTCGGTTGACCAGGGTCAAACCTGACCAGTGGGGCCCACATGTCAGCCTCTGATTAGTCTAAACAGAGTTTATTTTTAACTAATTAACTAATTAGGCTACTGGGCCCACATGTCAGTGTGTAATTAGGTTAAACTAATTAACTTAATCAAAATAATTAATTAACAGGCGGTGGGGCCCGTGTGTCAGTGACACAGCCAGCCCAGTCAGCAGGCTGACCGGGTCAACTGGGCCCGCGGGCCCACCGCCAGCCTCTCAGAGGTGGGCCCGGCCACGCCACGTCGGCCGGCCGGCGTCTAAACGCCGGCGCGCGCTCCGGCGACCACCGAAAACGGCGGCGACGCTCGGAAACAGCACACAGGAGGCCAATCGGGCCGTGGTTTCGTCCTACGGGACGGGCGCAACACGCCGCGTCCGATGGCGGTGTTGGTTTGTCGCGGGGAGGGTCACAGCATCGACGGCGGCCACCGTGGCGGGCGCCGGAATCGGGAGCCGTTCGGGTTTGGGCAAAACATCGACGAAAAGGGGCGTGGCTGCTTGCGTTCGCCTCCTGCCAGCTCCCTGAGTACGTTGGAGTGCTCCATTGCTGGCGACAGCAACTACAGCGGTGGCGGCACCGGTCGCGGCGGAGCCCAGCTCGGCAATCCACGGCGAGGCGTGCTAGTGTGGAAACAGAGAGAAATAGCGAAGGGGAACTGGCCAGGCGCTCACATAGTGGCTCAAGAAAAGCCCTTGGTAGATTTGTAGCGCAGGGGAGCTCGGGGTCGATGGGGATCGCCGGCGATGGAGAAGATGAAGCCGAGGTCGATCCCGGTCCCTGCGGTCCTCCTCGAACTCGATGACGAAGCGCAGTCGAAGGAGTCGGACGAGGCGGAGCAGACAGGCACGTCGGAGCGACGAACGGGAGGCGTTGGCCGCGCTAGTCCACGGCCATGGTGGCGGCGGCTTTCGGAGAGGTGGGGAGCGAGAGGGAGAGCGAGTGGGAGTGAGCGAGGGAGAGCCAGGGGGGCCAGGTTGCACGGGGCTCTGCCCTTTAACCACGGCGAGCGCGGCGACGCGCTGTCGTGCTGCGAGGGAGGGGGGCCGGGCTCGGGGCGCGCGCGCACGTAGGGTGCTCGACAGCGCGCCTGCGGCGTCTGGGGTAGGGGGGAGAGGGGGGGGGCTAGTTGGGCTGGGCCGTAGCGGGTGACTTAGGCCCAGCGGCGGTGGGCTTCTTTCTCTTTTTCTTTTTCTTTCCTGTTTTCTTTTATTATTTCTGTTTTGCAAAATGTGTGGCCCCCATTAGAGTTTTGTAAAATATGAGAGCTGGCCCACAAATCACAGCACAATATATCCTACCACCAAAAACTAGTTTGGGGTAAATATCTTTTCATATTTATTTTAGATTAAATAAAAGGTAATTAAATATTGTCTTTAGTCACTGTTTGGGGATGTTTGAGTCACTTACCCAACTCCAATGATGTTGGTTTCAATTTTTGAATTGTCTCTGATTTATTTGCTATTTAATGAACAATTTAGTTTCTATGTTGGACAACTTTTATTTTCTACTTTCATTTGAATGTGGATATTAGAGTTAGGAGTTGAAATGCAATAGGATGGAAATGATGTTTAGGCACTGATAATCATGATGACATGGCATAATGGAAATGGGATTACTGTGGCTAACCACTGGGGGGTGTTACAAACATGCTGTGGTAAATTTTTTGTCCCATTTGGGGCAGGTTTGGGTATAAGTTTCTCGCAAACCAGAGCTTCTAACAACAATCCTGATGGTTTCGGTAGGGAACGTGCCACCTTTGGGGACGAAACGATATCCGTTGCCTCTTCTTGCTTTCAAAAATTTTCTAGTGTCAACATAGAACAACAGGAGTGTTGTGTCAATTTTTGGGATTTTTCAGGGTTCGCTACGACATTTTTATACATCAACTGGGTTTTCTAGGCATTTTATGTGCATAATTCAAATTTGAACTACATGCACATGCTCCACTGCAGAAAAATGGGTTGAAAAATCAAATGTGTGTCCTTGGGTGCATGCTTAGGTCCCATGCAAGAAATGGGAATGAATTTCAAACACCAGGGCATCGTTGATTGCCGGTAAAACATTGAGATACCTTGTTTTAAAATTCTAGTAAATCCAAAACTCGTCTGAAATTCATGAAACCTGGCATGCTATCATGGAATGGCACCCAACATGTTGTAGTATTTTTCGTGTCCATTTTGAGAGAAGGCGCACTCTAATAACAGCCAACAAAGGCATTTTGAAACAAATAGCTGCCACTTTAACATCTCAAACGTTTTGTATAATTTAAATCGTGTGTGTTATGTTAACCATTCACGTGACACCACGCCTCACTCTTTTAATGGCTAGGAGGTGCCATGCGGACAGGTGCTTGACTGAACGAGAGGCGTGCGAGTTGTACTCCAATGCACAGGCTCACCGGGAAGCATGTGAGCTGTATTGCTGTACGCCGTGCAGGCTCAAGGGGAAGCGAGCCCTTTGACTTCCATGGCCGCCGCCCGCCTTGCTCGCATCCTCTCCATTAATGGCACCCAAGCCGCAGTTTAATTCGGGCCATTCCCCTCCCGCAGACCTCCACCAATGCCATGGCGCAGAAGGATCACCTGCCACTAGTCTTCCAGTTGGGTTCAATACTGTATCTCGATCATATGAATATAAATTCGCAGTGTGACTGAATGAAAGATATGGTTTGAATGAACTTGCGTCTTTCTCTCTGAATGTACAGACTTATCAAATGATTTTCTTAAAAAAAACATCAATGGTTTTTAAATATAAAACACTCATCGCAAACGTTTTAGTTAGAACAGCCGTATGCAAACCGACAGCTTCCCCAGGAAGCCAAGGGAAAATGTGCCGAGCAGGATTTGTGCACCTCTTGATCGCAAACATTTTAGATAGAACACCCGTATGTAAACCGACAGCTTCCCCAGTAAGCCAAGGGAAAATGTGCCGAGCAGGATTTGTGCAGCTCTTGTTCGCAAACGTTTTAGATAGAACACCCGTATGCAAAGTGAGAGCTATGGTCTTCCCCAGTAAGCCAAGGGAAAATTCGCCGAGCAGGATTTGTGCATCTCTTCAATGCAAACGGTTCAGATTGAATAGGGTATGCAAAGCGAGACTTCGGCGCTAAGCCAAGAGAAAATCTGGCAAGCAGGATTTGTACCTCCCTTCAACGCAAACGGTTTTTTCGGATGACCCGTGTGCAACCGGACGTATAGACAATTTGGTAAGATCTGCATCTCTCATATTGGGTATATTCTATATTGCCATTTGTCAAACTGGAAAGATTGACATTTGTTGATCTAGTAACATTGCCATTTGTCAACCTTGTAACACTGCCATTTGTCAAAATATGCAGCTAAAAATCACTAGCACTATCTAATTTTTGCAACTAAAATTCAGGAATTAAGCATACATTTCATTCATAGATTAAGCAGTCGTTCTTTTATACAAACAATTCAACTCGACAGTTGAACCGACCAAACTTTTCCCCAATTGTTGCCAACCACGTACAGAAATAGCTAGTTCAACTATATATACTAGCCAATTTTAAGTACGTTGTACAGTTCCACCACATCTATAGTCAGATGAATTGAACAAAATAGCCCCTAAATACTACTATGGAGGGGCTTTGTACTACTTTCGGCAGCCTCTCCTCTGCTGAGCGCACTCGGTAAGAGGTAGAGGAGGACGAGTCTACCGACGAGCTGGACAACTGCAATACGGTGCCTGCCACTGCTGCACCTTCAGCGACGCTCACCTTGAACGCCCTCTGCCGCTCCAGACGACCCCTCTCGAAGCGGTGGGACTCCTTGTAGATCTCCTGATTCCTCGCCTCTGCGTCGGCGTGTGCTGCGGCCACGGCTGCGGTAAGGCTCTTTGCGTGCTCGACGAGGCGCTCCTCCTCCTTTCATAGGAACTCGATGTAGCGCGCAAGGTCGCTGATGCACGTGCGGGCCTCCACCTCTGCCTCCCGCCTTCGGGCGGCGGTGGCAGAGCGGGTGATGACGCTGGCAGTCGATGGTGGGCTGGCAGCCATGGTGGCCGACGATGGGGTGGCGGCCACGACCACCACCTCCTGCCTTCGGGCTGCGGTGGCAGAGCGGGTGATGGCCACGGTGGCCGGTAGTGGGGTGGCGGCCACGACGGCCACCTCCTGCCTTCGGGCCACGGCGGCGGAGCGGGCGATGGCCCTGGCTTTTGATGGTGGTGTGGCAGCTACGGCGGCAGACGGTGTGGTGGCGGCAACGGCGGCCAGCAACAGCTGCCGACGGGTAGCGGCGGCGGAGCGTGTGGTGGGTGTTCCGCGCACATCCAACAGGAGGGACGCCACGCGCACTACACTACGCCCAGGTCTGAGCCGCCGCCGCGGTGTAGCCTCCCAGCTGGAGCTGTCCTCTGATGACGGCAGAGTGGCAAAGCAACGACGATGGACCGGTGCCATTGGCGATTGTGGGAGAAGCAGACGAGATAAGCTACACGGAGGGAGGGGAAAATGCGACGCATGACTCGCTGGCCATGAGGGTTTATATAGCAGGCTGGTAAGCATTGGGATTTTGGGGGATTTCACCGAGTCGAGCGGGAGGCTTGCGCGGGAACCAGCGCGGTTGTGCGGGAACGTGCTCACCACCGTTTGGCCAAAAGAACGCCCCCGCGCGCTGCTCAAGCTTGCGCTCGAAGCCGTCTACGGCAGCGGGGTGACAAGACGTGCGAGAGGAGAACG
The DNA here is from genome assembly GCA_011799875.1 of Thinopyrum elongatum. Classification (NCBI taxonomy): domain Eukaryota; kingdom Viridiplantae; phylum Streptophyta; class Magnoliopsida; order Poales; family Poaceae; genus Thinopyrum; species Thinopyrum elongatum. The sequence goes on from CM022303.1 coordinate 461,995,391, forward strand.
AAAGGACATGTACACATACGGTTAATAAAAAAACATTTGCGATTTTATTACCTACTACCCCGGCCCCGTCCTGGTTTATAAGTAGGATTTAACTAATAAAATACGAATGCATGTCACCAAAGATTATATCGTTGGATTCGTATTTGAACATAGTTGCCAATTATATAATTTTAATAACATGCATTAACATTTTGTTTGTTAAATTTAAGGTCAAAATATGGCACAGAATATAAAGGGGACTAATAGACCAAGACGGAGGTAGTAGCTTACGGCCGCTCTCTACGCAGCGACGCAACTGCCGGCCGGCTTGTAGTCAATCATTCCCTGCGTGTTCAACTACTCTATGCGTGTGGTTGCTCGCGATTGTGGCGGCCGCGGCGGCTCTGCTCGCGTCCCGCCCGACTCGGTGTTAGCAGTAATCGTAGACAGAGCAAATCACATGGCTCATTAGCAGCAATTGTCTGTGTTATTATTGGTCTTCGCACACATTTCTAATTACGGACCTGTTTGCCGTGTATCACACACATCTTGTTTAGTTGAACTGTTTCTGTTGTCTTGGCTCATCGCAAACAGTTCATCCGAGTGAACTGTATGCCCTCCATCACACACACCTTGATCTGCTGACTGTTTCTATTGTGTTGCCTAATCGCACATAGTTCATCCTAGTGAACTGTATGCCGTATATCACACACACCCTCATCTGGCTGCCCGTTTCTGTTGTTCTGCCTCATCGCTTATAGTTCTGCTGGATTAACTGTTTGCCACGCATCGCACACGCAACTCTAATCTGAACCGTGTTTGATGTCACCGCCATCGTAAATGTTTTGCATCTTTTTTGACGGTTTTATTACATCACCGTTTGTGATTGATCCATCGCACACAGTTTCGTCGAAGGGTCTCTAATTGGACTATCGCGTTTGGACCATCCTGCAGTAGTGTGCTGTTCTAGGACAAAGAGTTGATAAGAAACTAATTGTTATTCATTATGCTAGCAACACTCTAGACAATGCCCAAAGAAATTATGCTACTACTGAAAAAGAATTTTTAGCAGTTGTGTTTGCTTGTGACAAATTCAGATCTTACATTGTTGATTCTAAAGTTATTGTTCACACCGATCATGCTGCTATCAAATATCTTATGGAAAAGAAAGATGCTAAACCTAGACTCATTAGGTGGGTTCTCTTGCTACAAGAATTTGATTTACATATCACTGATAGAAAAGGAGCTGAGAACCCTGTAGCTGATAACTTATCTAGGTTAGAGAATATCCTTGATGACCCACTACCTATTGACGATAGCTTCCCTGATGAACAATTAGCTGCAATAAATGTTTCTCAAAATATTCCTTGGTATGCTGACTATGCTAATTATATTGTTGCTAAAAACATACCACCTAGTTTCACATACCAACAAAAGAAAAAGTTCTTCTATGATTTAAGACATTACTTTTGGGATGACCCACATCTTTATAAAGAAGGAGTAGATGGTATTATTAGATGTTGTGTACCTGAGCATGAACAGGAACAAATCCTACGGAAATGTCACTCCGAAGCTTATGGAGGGCATCATGCGGGAGATAGAACTGCTCACAAGGTATTGCAATCTGGTTTTTATTGGCCTACTCTCTTCAAGGATGCCTGTAAGTTTGTCTTATCTTGTGATGAATGTCAACGAATTGGTAATATTGGTAAGCGTCAAGAAATGCCTATGAATTATTCACTTGCTATCGAACCATTTGGTGTTTGGGATTTTGATTATATGGGACCTTTTCCTTCCTCTAATGGGTATACACATATTTTGGTTGCTGTTGATTACGTTACTAAGTGGGTAGAAGCTATTCCAACTAGTAGTGCTGATCATAACACTTCCATTAAAATGCTTAAAGAAGATATTTTCCCAAGGTTTGGAGTCCCTAGATATTTAATGACTGATGGTGGTTCACACTTTATTCATGGTGCTTTCCGTAAAATGCTTGCTAAATATGATGTTAACCATATAATCGCATCACCCTATCATCCTCAACCTAGTGGTCAAGTTGAACTTAGCAATAGAGAAATAAAACTAATATTACAAAAAACTATTAATAGGTCCCGAAAGAATTGGTCTAAGAAATTGGATGATGCACTTTGGGCTTACCAAACAACATATAAAAATCCTATGGGTATGTCTCCCTATAAAATGGTCTATGGAAAAGCTTGTCATTTGCCTCTTGAGTTAGAACATAAAGCATATTGGGCAATTAAGGAACTCAACTATGATTTCAAACTTGTCGGTGAAAAGAGGTTATTCAATATTAGCTCACTTGATGAATGGAGAACCCAAGCCTATGAAAATGCCAAATTATTTAAAGAAAAAGTTAAAAGATGGCATGACAAGAGAATCCAAAAGGGGGAATTCAAAGTTGGAGAATATGTTCTTTTGTACAACTCTCGTTTCAGATTCTTTGCAGGAAAACTTCTCTCTAAATGGGAAGGACCATACATCATCGAAGAGGTTTACCGCTCTGGAGCTATCAAAATAAATAATGATGAAGGTACTAACCCGGAGGTGGTCAATGGGCAAAGAATTAAACATTATATTTCAGGTACGCCTATTAATGTTGAAAGCAATATTATTCAAACTATGGCACCTGAGGAACACATAAAAGAGACCTTCCGGAACACTCCAGAATAATTAAAAAGGGGAGGTACGTGATACGGTAAGTAAATAGACTCCGAAAAATCCACAAAAATATTTTCTGTCAGTTTTGGAATATATTAAAAATTAGGAAAATAAGAAACAACCAGGAAGGCACCCGAGGAGGGCACACGACACCAGGGCACGCCAAGGCCCCCTAGCGTGCCCATGTCGGTTGTGCCCACCACGGGAACCTTCCCGGCCCCGTTTTCCTCTTGTTTGCTTGTTTCCCAAGATAAAAAAATATTTATATACCCCCCGAACGCATTGACCATCGTATCGCAGAGAAATCTTCTGTTCTTCTTTCTTGCTGTTTTCTGGCAGATCTGAAAATATGTCGTCTCAAGATTTGGGAGAGGATTGCCCAGTTTCTTATCAGCCTTTGGATAAAAATATCTTCAAGGACACCTATCCCTATATATGGTTCACCGATGAGGAAGATGAAGATGAACCAGTCCCCCCTCGTTTCAAGCAAGAAAGCAAGGAGGCATTATGCAAGAGGATAATAAAGCTTGAGATGGAGAATGAGGAGTTGAGGATAGATAATTTTACCCTTCGACGCAAGCTGGAGAAGAAGGATGCCACTACATCACCACCACCACCTTCTTCATCACCAAAGGAGACTTGAGTTCATGGTATGGACACTCCCCTTGGCTTGTGCCAAGCTTGGGGGAGGTGTCCTGGTATCGTATCACCACCACTATCTTTGTCTTTATCTATTTTAGTTCGATCTTTAGTTTCCTATAATTTAGTTGAATAAAAGTTTTAGTTCGATCCTTTCTTTTCGAGTGTTTTCTTAGTGATCTATCTATCGATGTAATCGTGTGTGAGATATATAATAAAGAGTAGTTTGAGTTTTGTTTCTTTACTTTTATGTCTCAATAAAAAGAAAGGAAAATAAATGAAAAAGATCATATGCTAATCTTATGGTAAGTAATGACATCACATAAGGAAAAGTATAATTGGTAAATTTTGTTGGAGATTGACAAACATAGCATTAGTCAATGATGCAACTCATGAAAGAATTAATAAGGGAAGAGAAGATTCACATGCAAATACACTATCTTGTACATCTTTTATGATTGTGAGCCCCCATTAAATATTTTGTGCCAAAATAGTTGACGTTGGACAAGGAAGACAACGTAATGATTTATGTTTGTTCATATTCACATAGAAGTTATATTGTCATAGATCCTTTAACATGTGGTCCTTGCTCAATATATTTTCTAGCCCAAAATTCCGCACTAAGTACAGATACTACTTGTGCATCCACAACCCTTAACCCAAATCTTATTTTGAAAGTCCACCATACCTACCTATGGATTGAGTAAGATCCTTCAAGTAAGTAGTCATCGGTGCAATAAGGCAATAAAAATTGCTTCTAAATGTATTGGATCATTTAGTGTAAGAGAAAATTGAGCGTTGTACGAACTTGTGATGGCAAAGTAATAAAAGCGACTGACTGCATAATAAAGGTTGCTATCATAAGGGGCAATATAACGTGACGTTCTTTTGCATTAAGGGATTTGGCATACAAACAAATAAGCGCATGACAACCTCTACTTCCCTCTGCGAAGGGCCTATCTTTTACTTTTATGCATTTACTTTTATGAAGATTCAAAGTTTTCTTCGCTATCCTTTTTTTTATTTTCTCTTTTTGCAAGCATCATGTGGTGAGGAAAGATCTAGGCACATATATCCAGTTGGATATGAGTAGGCATGAGTTATTATTGTTGACATCACCCTTGAGGTGAATACGTTGGGAGGAGAAACTATAAGCCCCTATCTTTCTATTTGTCCGGTTGAAACTTTTTGTTCATGGGTACGCTGTGAGTTTTAGCAATCATAGAAGATTAAATGATGGTTGAGTATGTGGACTTGCCTAAAGGCTCCGATACGTGACCCTTCCTGAAAATATGATGAATTGTAGTTGCAAAGTTGACTGAGAACATAGTTTGTTGGTTTTCAATAAGGTTTATACTTTATAGTTCAATGTTGTGGTGAATTGCTACTTGTTCATGAGAAGTTATATGATAAAAGTTATTTGATAAAGTTTCATGTTAAAGTTCTTTGCTGTTATAATAATATGCATGATGCTTCTATGTCCGTATTTTGTTTTTATCGACACCTCTCTCTAAGCATGTGGACATGTTTTTCGATTTTGGTTTTCGCTTGAGGACAAGCGAGGTCTAAGCTTGGGGGAGTTGATACGTCCATTTTGCATCATGTTTTGCTACTATTATTTATAATGTTTTTATGCATAATAATGCTTTTTGGAGTATTTCTAATGCCTTTTCTCTCATATTATGCAAGGTTTACACAAAGAGGGAGAATACCGGCAGCTGGAATTCTAGACCTGGAAAAGCTACGTTAGAGTTACCTATTCTGCACATCTCCAAATGAGCTGAAAATTTATGGAGAATTGTTTTGGAATATATGAAGAATATTGGAGCAAATAACTACCAGAGGGGGCCCACCAGGTGGGCACAACCCACCTGGGCGCACCAGGGAGCCCAGGCATGCCCTGGTGGGTTGTGCCCTCCTCGGCCCACCTCCGGTGCCCCTCTTCTGGTATATAAGTCATTTTGACCTAGAAAAAAATAAGGAGAGGACTTTCGGGACGAAGCGCCGTCGTCTCGAGGCAGAACTTGGGCAGGAGAACTTTTGCCCTTCGGCGGAGCGATTCTGCCAGGGGAACTTCCCTCCCGGAGGGGGAAATCATCGTCATCGTCATCACCAACAACTATCCCATCTTTGGGAGGGCCATCTCCATCAACATCTTCAACAGCACCATCTCCTCTCAAACCCTAGTTCATCTCTTGTGTTCAATCTTTGTACCGGAACCTTAGATTGGTACTTGTGGGTGACTAGTAGTGTTGATTACGTCTTGTAGTTGATTACTATATGGTTTATTTGGTGGAAGATTATATGTTCAGATCCATTATGCTATTTAATACCCCTCTGATCTTGATCATGATTATTATTTGTGAGTAGTTACTTTTGTTCTTGAGGTCACGGGAGAAGTCATGTTGCAAGTAATCATGCAAATTTGATATGTGTTCGATATTTTGATGATATGTATGTTGTGATTCCCTTAGTGGTGTCATGTGAACGTCGACTACATGGCACTTCACCATATTTGGGCCTAAGGGAATGCATTGTGGAGTAGTTATTAGATGATGGGTTGCTAGAGTGACAGAAGCTTAAACCCTAGTTTATGCGCTACTTCGTAAGGAACTGATTTGGATCTAAAAGTTTAATGCTATGGTTAGATTTTATCTTAATACTTTTCTCGTAGTTGCGGATGCTTGTGAGGGGGTTAATCATAAGTAGGAGGTTTGTTCAAGTAAGAACAACACCTAAGCACCGGTCCACCCACATATCAAATTATAAAAGTAGCGAACACGAATCAAACCAACATGATGAAAGTGATATGATGAAATTCCTGTGTACCGTCAAGAACGCTTTGCTTATCATAAGAGACTGTTTTGGCCTATCCTTTGCCACAAAAGGATTGGGCTACCTTGCTGCACTTTATTTACCGTTATTGTTACTTGCTCGTTACAAATTATCTTGCTATCAAACTATCTGTTACCGACTATTTCAGTGCTTGCAGAAAATACCTTGCCGAGAACCACTTGTCATTTCCTTCTGCTCCTTGTTGGGTTCGACACTCTTACTTATCGAAAGGACTATGATTGATCCCCTATACTTGTGGGTCATCATCGCCGATTAGGCCTCAGATTCATCCGAGGAATCAGTGATGGTGCTGCTCTTCCGATGGTGCAGGTGAAGACCACGCTGTTGGAATGGAGGTGGTGCGATAGATGAGGTGAACCTCGGCGCAGCTCCTTGGAGGTGGAGGACAGGGTGGCTGAACCGGCGGGACGATGAGATCAATGGCGGATTCTCATCCGATGCGGTGGATGAGGGACGTCGAGCTGTTGCGGTGGACGATGTCGTCGGGGAAGAGGCTCCGGCTGGGTGGCGGATAGAGGAGGGTGTGGGGCTTCGCGGGTTTTCGCAGCCTCAGTGTATGAATGGGGGGAAGGAGGGGAGGGGAGGGGGGAACCATGGCTTAGGGACGCGCTTGTCTGAAATGTGGGGTAAGTTACAAAAGTACCCCCACCGATTTGAACTAGGCGGTTCTTTCAGTTCAGGGGTATCACGGGAATTTCGCATGTCGGGATTTCGCAAGAGGTGGGAGTTTTCGCACGCGTTGTAATTTTGCGATAGCAAGGCACGAGTTGAGATGGAGGGAGTTTTCAGAGCACAACGAGACAAAGAGATATCTTAAAATTTCAGGATAACAAGGCGCGGGTTGAAGAGGCGGGAGTTTCGGAGCACGATACACAGAGATGCTAGCGGCTTGAAATTTTGGGAGAACAAGCTTAACGTGTACAAAAAAAAGACAATTCACAACCCACTAGAGAAAGCCACGTCCCGTTCTACTATATTACTAGAAATGCCATTTAGAAACAACAACAAAAAACTAAAAAAATCAGGACAACAAGCTTAACATGTACAGTACCAAATCAATTTGCACTTCCCTCAACAATAAAAAAATAATTCGTACTGTCTAGCATATGGACTAAATTTGAGTACATTTTCCCTGTTTGAATGGGATTGTACTTGGGTTAGTTATACAACCATCTAAATATTATCTTCACAACACATGACATGAATATAGGAGTAGTAAATTCCCATATAAATATGAACTACATGTACATACAATCTCGAATTCAAATATATTTATCCATTTTATGTTGAATTCAAATCATTGTACATGTATGCTCTAGCTAGATGTTCGGAATCTAAACCATGTATGATACTATGTACAATGTGTTTAACACGCACAACACACACACACACACCATTTAGATATGTGCTGCGAAAGCCACCCATCATCTTTAATTTGAATAGTGTGTCCATGCATGGATGCAATGTGGCCAAACGATGCCTGCTATCGGTATCTCAAATTCAAATCAGTGTGACCTTGTTCAATGTGTATACAGTATAGCATGCTCATTTCAAAACCACACCACACATATCTTAGTTATATTCATGCATGCATGGGTTTCAAACATCATGATCTCTTATTCAAATATTTGAATTCAACTTTACATTGATTATGACCTCACCTAGTCTTTTACACCCACACAGTCGTCTTCTCTTTATAGTTGTACCACTAACTTTCTCTCGTGCATGCATGCACGCACACTACCACTCGGCATGATCCATCGCACACACGCAATCTTTTTCTTCAGGTCGGTCACCCATGCATGCACACACACACACACACACACACACCTCCCCCTCTTCATCACTTCAGGAATTCTTTATCTCTCACATGCATGTGCAACGATCGATGTTCCTCTATGTGTGTATATATGTAGCTAGGTCTTTCCCAGTTTTCCACACAAACCGATCGATCTATATATCTAGTCAGGTCTCATCCTCTTTCCCACATACACATCGATCAATCTACCTCTCTATATAGGACTACATAGCTAATACACACATTATCTATCCATCATCTCCCTCTCAACATCCATGCCTTCCGCTTCATCTCTCAGACGCGCGCACAGTGGCAAAGATAGGGGGCAGTAAGGGCCCTGGCCCCCCTAACATCACTATATTGAGGCTAATATGAATGTGATCAGTAGATCAATTGCTGGTAAAATGGTTTAAGTTGATGAATTGGCCCTCCCCATAAAGGATTAGCAATGCTTGGCCCCCTAGCTCATTTAATTTTCATGGCTCCGCCACTGCGCGTAACCGCGCACGTTCTCGCCCCCTCTCTTTAAATATCGATATCAATCTCGCGCTTGTGCACTCCTTCCCAGTCACCCTCCACTTGGCCCTCGCACCATCTTCCAGCCCCCCATATCCCAGTGCTTGTATGCTCGTAGAGCTCTTCCCTCTATCTGTCTCTATGGATATCTCGCACGGTCGACCCCTCCCCTCCCTTCTTGTATATCACCCCGGCCCCATGCACATACATGTATGTATATAGGCCTCTCCTTCACACAAATTGCATTGACACGTATTCCCTCACCATATCTTAGTATCTCTCACACACACGGACTATGTGTGCAAAAGAGAAGAGGTGCACACACGCATTCGTTCCCACATACAAACGTGCGGGTGCACGGTGGAGCACATTTGTACAAAAAATGAGAGTGTAGAAAGGCTTTAGATGATCTGCCACTAGTCTATATCTATAACTCTATATCTATACCCCTATATAGTGTGCGAATAACTTTGAAAGATGGTCGTTGGATGAAGCCAAACCGACGGTGCAGAGATGGAAAATCTGAGCACTACTGGCCGTTGGATATCATCTACATTCCACCAGATTCTGCCACATGTACAATCTAGAAGACTCCATGGTTGAACTTAAGCATAATGCACAAACCTCAAAACACAAGCACTTCTCCTTTGTTCTAGAATCTTCCGTATCATAATTGCCCAAACTTTTTTTCTAGATGAATTGCCATTATTTGTTTTTACTTTATGCTTTACAACGCACAATTCCATGAATCTTAAAATAGATTAACTGTTTTTATAAAAACTAATTGATTTTGAATGAGATGAACTTTAAGAATTAAACAAACATCTAAATCATGCATATATGACTCAAAGCTTACATGCTATAGTGTGGTATTTATTCATAATTTGGTTGCCAAATCTCATGCGTGCAATGCACGTCTACCTTACTAGTATTTCCAGTATGTGCAAAACACGTAAATTAGAATTCCAATGGCACGCTACATGGTGTCTCTCCCTTTTTCAATTAATATATTATGATTAAAATGATGTGGGGGGCATCCATGAAGCCACGTGGCACATGTGGAGGTGTTGTCGCGACCTTCTTGTGTGGATTGATCACAGTGATGTGCTGCTGGTTCCAGAAGAATGTACTCGTCCTCTCTCACGCACACTGGCAGTACGTGCACAAAGCGAAGCTGTGCACGCACGCACTCATTCCCTCACACGCACACATGGGTACACGGTGGGACACATTTTTGTAGGAAGATCCACCCCATGTGATAATTTGATGCGTGTAAATTCGTTCACTTAATTGATGGTCAATTAATACAGCGCATGCAAATTTAGTGGACGTGAGGGAGGAAGTAGTTGAGAATGACATTACTACTCCACTGCGTGCATGCGAGTAGTTAAATCATGGGTTGCTACTTCCATTGGTCTCCTTCGTATTTTGTGCCAATTTTTTACCATAATTTTAAGTAGCACAATATTTATGCATGTCATAAAAAGGAATATCATCGAAAACTATGTTCGAATGTGATTCCAATGATATAATTTTTGGTGGCATGCATTAACATTTTCTTAGTTAAAATTTTGGTCAAAAATTGGCACAAAATAAAAAGGGGGCCAATAAACCAGGACGCAGGCAACATGATCAATTTTTGCCTGGGTTACTGTTGGTGGCCTTTGTATTTAAATATGGACGGAGTGGAGTAGTACTATCTTTATCTTAGCCTCGTAGGGCTCTCCCAGCGCCAACGCTCGCCTCCCCGCCTCGCCCACTGGATCTCGCCATGGATAATCTTTTAGATCCCAGGATCCCGTGGGCTGCCCTCTCGCTGCGGCCCGCAACACTGCCGCCTTTGAGTGAAACCCACATGTGTTTCAGAGGGGATCCATTGCTCTGGAATCACAGATCGGTGGCGCCGGAGGACATGCCAGGGCTGTGTTTCAGGTGGTGGGCAGCAAGGGTAAATCGGATCAAGGAAGCGTCACATCGATTGGAGACAAGTTCGAAGGAGCTGCACCTGGCGAAGCACAAGGCGGAGGCGCAAGTCGATCTTAGGGGAGAGATGCTGAGTGATGTCTACTACGCAACTTTATTCTTGTAGACTCATATTGGGCCTCCAAGCGCAGAGTTTTGTAGGACAGTAGCAATTTTCCCTCAAGTGGATGACCTAAGGTTTATCAATCTGTGGGAGGCGTAGGATGAAGATGGTCTCTCTCAAACAACCCTGCAACCAAATAACAAAAAGTCTCTTGTGTCCCCAACACACCAAATACAATGGTAATTTGTATAGGTGCACTAGTTCGGCGAAGAGATGGTGATACAAGTGTAATATGGATAGTAGATATTGATTTTTGTAATAGTAACAATAAAAAACAGCAAGGTACCAAGTAACAAAAGTGAGCACAAACGGTATTACAATGCTTGAAAATGAGGCCTAGGGTCTGTACTTTCGCTAGTGCAATCTCTCAACAATGCTAATATAATTGGATCATATAACCTTCCCTCAACGTGTGATTAAGAATCACTCCAAAGTTCCTATCTAGCGGAGAACATAAGAAGAAATTGTTTGTAGGGTACGAAACCACCTCAAAGTTATTCTTTCTGATCAATCCATCCTAGAGTTTGTACTAAAATAACACCAAGCTATTCTTTTCGATCGATCTAACCAAGAGTTCGTACTAAAATAATACCATATGATACACATCAACCGACTCTAATGTCACCTAGATACTCCAATGTCACCGCAAGTATCAGTGAGTTGATTATACGATATGCACCAAACAATTTTAGATTCATAATACTCAATCCAACACAAAGAACCTCAAAGAGTGCCCCAAGATTTCTACCGGAGAAACAAAGATGAGAATGTGCATCAACCCCTATGCATAGATTACCCAAATGTCACCTCGGGAATCTGTGAGTTGAGTGCCAAGGCATAGATCAAGTGCTCTCAAATCCAACAAAGTATTCAAAGGGAAAACTCAATTCATCACAACAAGATAGAGAGGGGAAAACACCATATGATCCAACTATATTAACAAAGCCAATGATACATCAAGATCGTGCCATGCATCTCAAGAACACGAGAGAGAGAGAGATTAAACACATAGCTACTGGTACAAACCCTCAGCCCCGAGGGTGGACTACTCCCTCCTCATCATGGTGGCCGCCGGGATGATGAAGATGGCCACGGGTGATGATTTCCCCATATGACAGGGTGCCGGAACAGGGTCTAGATTGGTTTTTCGTGGCTACAGAGGCTTGCGGCGGCGGAACTTCTGATCTAGGGTTATTTCTGGAGGTTTCTGTATATATAGGATATTTCAGCGTTGGAATCATGCGAAGATGGGCCTCGAGGTGGGCACAACCCACCTGGGCGCGCCTGGGCCTCCTGGCGTGCCCAGGTGTCTTGTGCTCACCTCCTTCACCTTTTGGTCCTCCCATGAAGCTTCTAGTGCCTCTTTTGTTCCAAAAAAAATCGTCAAAAAGTTTCGTTGCATTTGCAGAACTTTTATTTCTGCACAAAAAACACCACCATGATAGTTCTGCTGAAAACAGCGTCAGTCCGGGTTAGTTTCATCCAAATCATACCAAAACCATATAAAATTATTGTAAACATGGCATGAATACTTCATACATTATAGATACGTTGGAGACGTATCAGCATCCCCAAGCTTAATTCCTACTCGTTCTCGAGTAGGTAAATGGTAAAAGAAATAATTTATGAAGTGTGAATGCTAGCAAAGTGCATAAGTTTGATCAATGATAATTTCAATCACTTTTCCTAGCATCATAACAACAATTCTTTCTCATAAAACTTCTCATGTTAAAGTAGCAACCAATTCATATGTTAAGGTTCAAACAATGAATTCTCTTGAAACTCAACAACCTATATTCTTAGTCACCAAACAATTGCAATTCAACTTATTCAACTGAGTCTAAGTAAGAGCTCCACATACTCAATCATCATATAGTCTTCTATGATTGCTAGTGCTCAAATCATATATTTAGAACAAATGGCATCCATCGAACACAGAGAAAGATAGGGGCTTAATGTTTCGCCTCCCAACTCATTTATCACAAAGATAATTGTCAACAATAATAATTCATGATCAAATATATTTGACTGTTCATATGTGCCTAGATCTTTCCCCACCACATGATGCTTGCCAACTAGAGAATATTTGAGGTTGAGATGAGAATTCATACTATTGACTCTTTGCATAAAAGTAAATACTGAAAAGTAAAAGATAGGCCCTTCGCAGAGGGAAGCAAAGGTTGTCATGCGCTTTTTATTTTTGGATGCCCAAACTCTTATGCAAAGGAACGTCATGTTATATTGCCCCTTATGATAGCAACCTTTATTATGCAGTCCGTCACTTTTATTACTTTGCCATTACAAGTTTGTACAACGCTCAATTTTCCCTTACAATAAAAGATCAAACATATTTAGGAGCAATTTTTATTGCTTTATGCACCGATGACAAATTACTTGAAGGATCTTATTCCATCCATAGGTAGGTATGGTGGACACTCATGGCAAGAAACTGGGTTTAAGGTTTTTTTTAGAAAAGGAGGTTTAAGGGTTTTTGGATGCACAAATAGTATCTCTACTTAGTACGAATTTTTGGCTAGCAAAAGATCCTAAGCAAACACCACATGTTGGAGGATCCATAACAATATAACTTCTATGCAAATATACACAACCATAAATCATTACATTGTCTTCCTTGTCCAACTTCAACTAATTTTCTCAAGTTTGAAAATAATTAATGGGTATTCACAATCATAGAAGATGTCCAAGATAATATATTTGTATGTGAAAGTTCTCTTCCTTATACTAATCATTCATGAATTGCTTGTATGACCAATATTGTGATTGTCAAGCTTCAAAAGATTTCACTTTCTAAACCCAAAGTGAAGATACTACTAGGAATGATATGAACATATGATTTCAACTTCGTTATATTCAATTCATTCAATAATTTACTCATAGGATATATGTGAAGCACAAGAGTAAATGACAAACTACTCTAAAAAGGTATAAGTGAAGATCAAGTGAGTACTTAAGTAAATGGGTAGCTATTCGAGGACTCTCTCTTATTTAAAAAAATTCAGATCTAAGTTTTTTTATTAAAACAGCAAGCAAAACAAAATAAAATGGCATTCCAAGAATAGCACACATCATGTGAAGAAGCAAAAACTTAGGCTCAACCGAGGCTAACCGATAATTGTTCATGAAGAAAGGTGGGATGCCTACCGGGGCATCCCCAAGCTTAGATTCTTGAGACTTCTTGAAATATTAATTTGGGATGCCTTGGGCATCCCCAAGCTTGATCTCTTGTGTCTTCTTCATTCCTCTCATATCACGGTTTGCATAAATCTTAAAAACTTCATCCACACAAAACTCAACAAGAACTCGTGAGATAAGTTAGTATAAATCAATGCAAAAACCTTATCATTCTCTACTGTAGAAAATCACTAAAATTATTATTCAACATTCCATACTAAATGCCTCTACATATTTAATAGTCCTATCCTCAAATAGAATCATTAAACAAGCAAACATATGCAAACAATGCAAACATAACAGCAATCTGTCTAAACAGTACAATCTGTAAAGAGTGCAATTTTACTCACACTTCCCTAACTCCAAAAATTATAAAAATTTACGACACTATAGAAAATTAATCTTAGCTTATTGTGCAAAAAAAAATCAACATTTTATGACATTCTGACTTTTCTCAAGAATTCACGCAATAGCATGCAACTTTCTGTTTTCAAACAGCAACACATAGACTTGCAAAATAAGCATGGCAAAGGCTATACTTGACATTTTTATTGAATTAAAAGATATAAAAAATTATTCCAAATAACTTAAAGCAAATACTAATAAAAGAAAATGATGCTCCAAGCAAAACACATATCATGTGACGAATGAAAATGTAGTTCCAAGTGAGGTTACCGATAATGTTGGAGACGAAAGAGGGGATGCCTTCCGGGGCATCCCCAAGCTTAGTTGCTTGGATCTTCCTTGAATATTAACTTGGCGGTGCCTTGGTTATCCCCAAGCTTAGGGTCTTGTCACTCCTTATTCTCCTCATATCAATATCTCATCCAAAACATGAAAACTTCAATCACACAAAACTTAACGGAACTTCGCGAGGTGGGTTAGTATGATAAGATTCATAATTGTTTCCACATAATTACTAATGTACTCTACAATTTCCACAATTTATATTAAGCAATATAAGCCATAGAAACCATAAAATAAGCAAACTATGCATTGAAAACAGAATCTGTCAAAAACAGAACAGTACGTAAACATCTGAATTTTAGACATACTTCTGTAACTACCAAAATTGAGAAAAATTAGGAAAACGTATAAAATTTGTATACCCAATAACTGTAAAAAATTCAGAGTTTTTAGACGCTCCAGTGAATTTAAAAAATTCTGTTACTGGGCGCAAAAGTTTCTGTTTTTGCACAGAATCAAGTCAGCTATCATCCACACTATCCCAAAGGCTTTACTTTGCACTTTATTGAAAAAAAAAAGATATAAAACATGATTACTACAGTAGCCTAATCATGTGAGCACACAAAAACAATAGGTAAAAGTGTTGGGTTGTCTCCCAACAAGCTCTTTTCTTTAATGCCTTTTTAGCTAGGCATGATGATTTCAATGATGCTCACATAAAAGATAAGAATTGACACAAAAAGAGAGCATCATGAATCACATGACAAGCACCTTTAAGCCTAACATACTTCCTATGCATAGGGATTTTATGATCAAAAAATTTATGGAAACAAGAATCAACTAGCATAGAAAGGCAAAACAAGCATAACTTTAAGATTTTCAACACATAGAGAGGAAACTTGATATTATTGAAATTCCTACAAGCATAAGTTCCTCCCTCATAATAATTTTCAGTAGCATCATGAATGAATTCAAAAATATAACTATCACATAAAGCATTCTTTTCATGATCCACAAGCATAGAAATTTTATTACTCTCAGCATAAACAAATTTATTCTCATGAATAGTAGTGGGAGCAAACTCAACAAAATAACTATCATGGGACTGAAAATTAAAATCATGATGACAAGTTTCATGGTTATCATTATTCTTTATAGCATACATGTCATCACCATAATCATCATAGATAGCAACTTTGTTGTCATAGTCAATTGAAACCTCTTCCAAAATAGTGGATTCATCACTAAATAAAGTCATTAAATCATGCATATATGACTCAAAGCTTACATGCTATAGTGTGGTATTTATTCATAATTTGGTTGCCAAATCTCATGCGTGCAATGCACGTGTACCTTACTAGTACTTCAAGTATGTGCAAAACACGTAAATTAGAATTCCAATGGCACGCTACACGGTCTCTCTCCCTTTTTTAGTTAATATATTATGATTAAAATGATGTGGGGGGCATCCATGAAGCCACGTGGCACATGTGGAGGTGTTGTCGCGACCTTCTTGTGTGGATTGATCACAGTGACGTGCTGCTAGTTCCAGAAGAATGTACTCGTCCTCTCTCACGCACACTGGCAGTACGTGCACGAAGCGAATATGTGCACGCACACACTCATTCCCTCGCACGCACACGCGGGTACACGGTGGGACGCATTTTTGGGTGAAGATCCACCCCATCTGATAATTTGATGCGTGTAAAGTCGTTCACTTAATTGATGGTCAATTAATACAGCGCATGCAAATTGAGTGGACGTGAGGGTGGAAGTAGTTGAGAATGACATTACTACTCCACTGCGTGCATATTTTGTGCCAATTTTTGACCATAATTTTAAGTAGCACAATATTTATGCATGTCATAAAAAGTAATATCATCAAAAACTATGTTCAAATGTGATTCCAATGATATAATTTTTGGTGACATGCATTAACATTTTCTTAGTTAAATTTTTGGTCAAAAAATTGGCACAAAATAAAATGGGGGCCAATAAACCAGGACGCAGGCAGCATGATCAATTTTTTCCTGGGTTACTGTTGGTGGCCTTTGTATTTAAATATGGACGGAGTGGAGTAGTACTATCTTTATCTTAGCCTCGTAGGGCTCTCCCAACGCCTACACTCGCCTCCCCGCCTCGCCCAGCGGACCTCGCCATGCATAATCCCTTAGATCCCAGGATCCCGCGGGCTGCCCTCTCGCTGCGGCCCGCATCACTGCCACCTTTGAGTGAAACCCACATGTGTTTCAGAGGGTATCCATTGCTCTGGAATCATAGATTGGTGGCGCCAGAGGACATGCCAGGGCTGCGTTTCAGGTGGTGGGCAGCAAGGGCAAATCGGATCGAGGAAGCGTCGCATCGATTGGAGACAAGTTCGAAGGAGCTGTGCCTGGTGAAGATCAAGGCGGAGGCTGGCCGGGTTGCGCTGGGAAGCCAACCAGGGCATGCCGGATTGAGAGGCATTGCTGGCCCCGATGTTTTTGAAAAGGATCCGGGTTCCGTTGCCTGTCCGGGGTCCATCCCCCCGACAGTAGTCCCCAAAGCTGTGAATGCTTGCCGGCTTCAAGCAGGGGAGCCTTCGCAGTTTCACCCCCTTGAGGAGGCAGCTGGGTTGATGAAGTTTGAGGCTGCCAGGTCCGGCAACACCCACTGTGTGTCGGCTTTCGGAAGTCGGATCGCAGCACGCTGGCATGGGCGGGAGACCGAGGCGTCTGCCGAGTCTTGAAGAGGAAGGGACGCGCCTCCCGCGGCCCGACGCGAGCGCCATGTGGTGAACAGCAGCCGGAGAGGCCCTGCCAGGCCACGCACGCGATGGGACGCGACCGCGGGCTGGGCCCCGCCATGCCGCGCCCTCAGCCCACGCGCGGGGATTGATTGCGGCCGCCGCGGACGGTTGCCGTTCTCAAGGTAATTAATTCGTGGGGGAATCGTGCCCACATAATGCGGGGAAGTGAAATCATGGGCGCAGCTGATCCCACTTCCCCACGTCTTGCCGCAGTTATAAAAACGCAGGGAGGGGGAGGTGAAAGCGCTCACGCACGTGCCCCTCATCTTGTTCTCCTTCTCTTTCCCCAACTTCTGAGCTCGCCGCTCGCTGGAACGCCAGGCGCCACCCAAAACGCCCACCGGCCGTGCTAGCCTTCTTCTCGCCGCTGCGCTCTACACCCCCATCGAGTTCCGCAGATGGCACCGCCAAGGGGCTCATGGGAGGGGTCCGAGGACACCGACGACGATATCCAGTACCTCCGCGACACCAGGTGACTACCGTCGGCGGCGGAGGTAGCCGCGCACATGGCCGGGGGGAGGAGAGGGAGCCGCAGCCGCAGGAGGGCGAGCGCGTGGTCTTCCTCAGCCACTTCAAACGCGCGTTTGGCCTCCCCGCGAGTGCCTTCTTCCATGCCTTCCTTTCCTTTTTTGGGCTGCAGCCGCACCACTTGAGCGCGAACGCGGTGCTGCAGCTCTCCAGCTTCGTCACTTTGTGCGAAGGCTACATGGGAGTGGAGCCAGACGTAGAGCTCTAGAGCCGTCTCTTCTTTCTCAAACAGCAAGGGCCAGAGGCTGGGGCCATGTCCGACTACAGGGCCGCCGTCGTTTCGATCCGGCCGAACAGGGTGTTCCCCAAGATGCCCCTGGAGGACTCTGCCAAGAAATGGCAGAACTCTTTCTTCTACGTTTCCAACGTCGGCAGAGGAGCTGACGCCATCAACCTGCCGCCGTTCGTCAACGAGCAGCCGCTCGCTAAGACGAACTGGGGCTATATGCCCAAGAACCCGCTGCAGGGGCTGCTGAACCTATGTAGTCGGTTCTTGGAGATGACGGCGCGCGAGGGGCTCAAGGGGACGGATCTCGTCGCCGCCTTCATCGCGCGCCGGGTGCTGCCGCTACAACGCTGGGTGCACATCATCGGCCAGATGGGTGACCACCAGGATCCCACCTGGATGTCATCCGGGAGGCTGTCACTGGAGCAGGTCGCCGACCGGGTGAACACCATCTCCAAGGCCAGGATGGTTGCTGATTGGCGCTTTGGGAAGGCACCCTACAACGAAGAGAACCCGGTGATGTGGTCACCTATTACAGGTAGTGTCAAGGGCCCATCATTTGGGACCCACGTAGGTCCCATCACCATCATAGGTAGGTCCCTGGACCATGCCAGCATTCGGATGCATACATCAGGAGGATCACTCGGACGGCTCTATAGCACTCAGACAACCACACGCCACTCAGCGAATGATCGACCACTCGGACGTACAAGGCAAGAAGGCGTCGTGGGAGCTGGAACGATCGAGGGATCCTAACTCGTCCACTAAATAGAGTTATAACTACCATTACCTGTAACTGATGTAGTATAGGCTCATTGCACTAGTAACTGCCTCATTCAATGGCATTAATTGCCCCAGCGATGTGGGAGATATGGGGCTGCAGCTCACTCTATATAAGCCGCACCCCTCTCCATAGCCGGGCATGTTCAACCTTGTAATCCTATCCATCAAATCAAAGCAAGCCTCAGGGCACGAGACGTAGGGCTTTTACCTCCACCGAGTGAGGGGCCTGAACTCGTTAAACACCGTGTGTTACACTGATGTCGCTTGAACTACGTCGGTATTTCCCCAAAGAGGAAGGGATGACGCAACACAACTACGGTAGGTATTTCCCCCAGTTATGAAACCAAGGTATCAATCCAGTAGGAGAACCAAGCAACACTATGTAAACGGTACCTGCACACAAAGAACAAATACTTGCAACCCGACGCGTAAGAGGGGTTGTCAATCCCTCCACGGTAAAAAGATAGATAAATTTGTGGTAGATTGGATAAATAGATCTCGATAAAACGCGAAATAAAAGATACAAATAAAAAGTGCAGCAAGGTATTTTTGGGTTTTTGGAATAATAGATCTGAAAATAAAAGTGGCAAATAAAAGATCGGAAAGCAAATATGAAGAAGAATAGACCCGGGGCCGTAGATTTCACTAGTGGCTTCTCTCAAGAAAAATAGCATACGGCGGGTAAGCAAATTACTGTTGGGCAATTGATAGAACTTCAAATAATTATGACGATATCCAGGCAATGATCATTATATAGGCATCACGTCCAAGATTAGTAGACCGACTCCTGCCTGCATCTACTACCACATCGATCGCTATCCAGCATGCATCTAGTGTATTAAGTTCATGGAGAAACGGAGTAATGCAATAAGAACGATGACATGATGTAGACAAGATCTATTCATGTAGGAATAGACCCCATCTTGTTATCCTTAATGGCAACGGTCAATACGTGTCTTGCTGCTCCTTCTGTCACTGGGAAAGAATACCGCACGACCGAACCCATCACAAAGCACCTCTTCCCATGGCAAGAAAAATCGATCTAGTCGGCCTAACTAAACCAAAGATTCGAAGAAGAAATACTAGGCTATAAGTAATCATGCATATAAGAGATCAAAAGAAGACTCAAATAACTTTCATGGATAAAATAGATCTGATCATAAACTCAAAGTTCATCGGATCCCAACAAACACACCGCAAAAAGAGTTACATCAAATAGATCTCCAAGAGACCATTGTATTGGGAATCAAAAGAGAGAGAGGAAGCCATCTAGCTACTAACTACGGACCCGTAGGTCTACAATGAACTACTCACGCATCATCGGAGAGGCACCAATGAGGATGATGAACCCCTCCGTGATGGTGTCTAGATTGGATCTGGTGGTTTTGGAACTTGCGGCGGCTGGAATTGTGTTTCGTCGACTCCCCTAGGGTTTTTGGATTTTTGGGGTATTTATAGAGCAAAGAGGCGGTGCAGGAGGCGACCGAGCTGGGCATAACCCACCAGGGCGCGCCTGGGCCCCCAGGCACGCCCAGGTGGGTTTTGCCCCCCTCGGAGCCCCCCTCTGGTACTTCTTTGGCCCAACAGGTGTCTTTTGGTCCAGAAAAAATCTCCAAAATTATTCGCTGCGTTTGGACTCCGTTTGGTATTGATTTTCTGCGAAATAAAAAACAAGCAAAAAACAACAACTGGCACTGGGCACTATGTCAATAGGTTAGTCCCAAAAAATGATATAAAGTTGCTATAAAATGATTGTAAAACATCCAAGAATGATAATATAACAACATGGAACAAGCAAAAAATATAGATACGTTGGAGACGTATTAGCATCCCCAAGCTTAATTCCTACTCGTCCTCGAGTAGGTAAATGATAAAAACAGAATTTTTGATGTGGAATGCTGCCTAACATGTTCATCACATATTCTTTTCTTTTGTAGCATGGACATTTGGACTTTTATATGGTTCAAAGCAATAGTCTAGTTTTGACATGAAGATTTCAATACTCAAGCATATCAACAAGCAACCATGTCTTTTAAAATATCAACACTAAAGCAAGTTATCCCTAGCCCATTATGCTCAATCATTGATCCATTCATGAAACACACTCGCATATTAGCTACACCCAATGCTCAAGTATGATCATAGTGCCCCTTAGTTGGTGCTTTATAAGAGAAGATAGAGACTCAAATAAAAATAAAAATTGCATAAAGTAAATAGAAAGGCCCTTCGCAGAGGGAAGTAGGGATTTGTAGAGGTGCCAGAGCTCAAAGCGAAAGAAATAGAGATAAAACATTTTGGGTGGCATGCTTTTCCGGTCAACGAAAACGATCGAGTAGTTCCCAATACTTTCCATGCTAGATATATCATTGGCGGTTCCCAAACAGAAAATAAAGTTTATTCGTTTTTCCACCATACTTTCACATTCCACGGCTAGCCGTATCCACGGGTGCCGTTCATACCAACACTTTCCAAGGAATTTATTATTTGACAACATAAAGTAAATTCATTTTTCATTTCAGGACTGGGCATCCCTAATACCTTTGCCGTAATCTTGTGCAATGGCAAGTGAATAAACACTCATCTTGAGAATAACACATCGAGCATGGAAAAATATCAGCCACCCCCTACCGTTTCTTGAGCGGTACGAGTACACAAAAAGGAAATTTATTTTGAAAATTAGAGATGGCACATACAAATTTGCTTAGAACGGCACGGAAATACCGCATATAGATAGGTATAGTGGACTCATATGGCAAAACTGGGTTTAAGAATTTTGGATGCACAAGTAGTATTCCTACTTAGTACGAGTGAAGGCTAGCAAAAAGATTGAGAAGCATCCAACCAAGAAATAAAAAATATCATAAGTGAGCATTAAGCATAACTAACATCGAATAATGCACCACAAGTAGGATGTAATTTCATTGCATAACTATTGACTTTCGTGCTTGCATAGGGAATCACAAACCTTAACACCAATATTCTTACTAAAGCACAATTACTCATCAACATGACTCACATATCACTATCATCATATCGCAAAACTATTACAAAGAATCAAGTTTAATTTGTCCAATGATCTTCATGAACTTTTTTATTATATCCCTCTTCAATATCTATCACTTTGGGACTAGTTTCATATGTTGCTTTTGATAGCTTAAACAAATCTAAGTGAAGAACATGAGCAGAAAATTTTTCGTCTCTCAAAATAATATAAGTGAAGCATGAGGGAATTTCTTCAAAAATTACTAACTCTCAAATAAATCTAAGTTAAGCATGAGAGCATTTCTTCAAAAACATTAAAGCACACCGTGCTCAAAAAGATATAAGTGAAGCACTAGAGCAATTCCATAGCTCAATGAATTTAAGTGAAGCACATAGAGCAATTCTAACAAATCATAGCATAATTTTGGCTCTCTCAAATAGGTGTGTTCAGCAAGGATATTTGACACAAAACAAAAAGCAAAACAAGCGAAGACTCATATAATACAAGACGCTCCAAGCAAAACTCATGATATGTGACGAATAAAAATATAGCTCCAAGTAAAATATCGATGGTCGTTAGAAGAAAGAGGGGATGCCACTCGGGACATCCCCAAGCTTAGTTGCTTGTTTCTCCTTGAATATTACCTTGGGGTGCCATGGGCATCCCCAAGCTTAGGCTCTTCTTACTCCTTATTCCTTCATCCATCGCGATCTCACCCAAAACTTAAAAACTTCAATCACACAAAACTCAACAAAACCTTCGTGAGATCCGTTAGTATAAGAAAGCCAATCTTTACTTTAAGTACTGTGGAAAACCCATTCAATTTTTTTATTGCATTATATATACTGCATTCTAGCTTTACCATGGTTTATAGCCCCCGATACAAACATAGATTCATCAAAATAAGCACACAATGCAAAGAAAACAGAATCTGTCAAAAACAGAATAGTCTGTAAAGATGCAAATTGTTCTCATACTTATGTAACTCCAAAATTTCTGAAACATTAGGAAAACAGAGCCAACTTGTATATAAATCTTGTGTAAAAAATTCAGAATTTTTAGTCGCTTCTGTGAATTTAGACAATTATTTTACTGTATGCAAAAGTTTCTGTTTTTCAACAAGATCAAATCAACTATCACCAAAGCTATCCCAAAGGCTTTACTTGGCACAAACACTAATTAAAACATAAAGAACACAATCATAACAGAGGCATAATTGTGCAAACACTCAAGAACAGAAAGAAAAAGGCAAAAATAAATTTTATTCATTGGGTTGCCTCCCAACAAGCGCTGTCGTTTTACGCCCTAGCTAGGCATAAAGCATAGATTCAAGTATTATCATCTTTAGTTCTAGATCCATAAGATGCCCTCATGATTGATTCATATGGTGGCTTAATTCTTGTTCTAGCGAAGTGTTCCATTCCCTTTCTTAGTGGAAATTGAAATTTAATATTGCCTTCTTTCATATAAATCACGGCACCAATAGTACGTAAAAACGGTCTACCAAGTATAATTGGACAAGACGGATTGCAATCAATATCAAGAACAATAAAATCTATGGGCACATAATTCCTATTTGCAATAATAAGAACATCATTAATTCTTCCCATAGGCTTTTTAATAGTAGAATCCGCCAAGTGCAAATTTAAAGAACACTCTTCAATATTAGTAAGACCAAGTACATCACACAAAGACTTCGGAATTGTGGAAACACTAGCACCCAAATCACATAAAGCAAAACACTCATAATTTTTTATCTTGACTTTGATGGTGGGTTCCCATTCATCATGTAATTTTCTAGGAATTGAGATCTCTAATTCCATTTTTTCTTCCAAAGCTTTCATCAGAGCATCAACAATGTGTTTAGTAAAAGCTTTATTTTGTTCATAAGCATGGGGTGAATTAATCATGGATTGAAACAAAGAAATACAATCAATCAAAGAGCAATTATCATAATTAAAGTCTTTGTAATCCAAAAGAGTGGGCACATCACTAGTTAAAGTTTTGACCTCTCCAAACCCACTTTTATCAATTTTTTCATCAAGATTTTCACCCTCCGAATTATCGGGGCGCCTTCTAACCAAAGTTGACTCTTCTTCAGTCCCTTTATCATCAATTTTAATCTTACTAAACAAAGAATCAATAGAATAAACACCAATTAATTTAATATCTTTATCATTTTTATGAAAGCAATCACTAGAAAACACATTTTCTAAAAATTCTCTTTTAGCTCTAAGCATAGCGGTTCTTTTCTTACTTTCATCCATAGAAACATATAAAGCTTTAATTGATTCCTCAACCTTAGGCACAAAAAATTTCAACTTGAGATTTTCAACATCATGAGAAATTCTATCAATGCTTCTAGACATATCATCAATCTTATTCAACTTTTCTTCTATTGTATTATTGAAAACCTTTTGAGCATTGATAAATTCTTTAATATTATTCTCAAGATCAGAGGTGTTCCTATTATTATTATAGGAAGGATTACCATAGGAACCACCATAATTATTAGAGGAATTTCCAGGAAAAGGCCTAGGATTAAAATTGCCTCTATAAGCATTGTTATTAAAATTGTTTCGCGAACAAAATTCACATCTACGGAACCACTATTTTGCTTAATCAAAGTAGACAAAGGCACATCATTAAGATCAATAGGAGCATTTTTATTAGCAACCAATTTCATAAGAGCATCGACTTTTTCACTCAAGGTACTAATTTGTTCAACCGAATTGACTTTTTACTAGTAGGTGCTCTTTCGGTATGCCATTGTGAATAATTTGCCATAATGTTATCTAGCAATTTAGTAGCTTCACCCAAAGGAATTTCCATAAAAGTACCACCCGCGGCGGAATCTAAAAGATTTCTAGAGAGAAAATTCAATCCCGCATAAAATTTTTGTATGATCATCCAAAGATTTAAACCATGTGTAGCACAATTTCTTCGCATCAATTTTATTTTTTCCCAAGATTGTGCAACATGCTCCTGCTCAAGTTGCTTAAAATTCATGATTTGAGTTCTAAGGGAAATAATTTTCGCGGGCGAAAAATACTTAGTAATGAAAGCATCTTTGCATTTATCCCAAGAATCGATACTATTGCGAGGCAAAGAAGAAAACCAAATTTTTGCACGATCTCACAAAGAAAACAGAAATAATTTCAACTTCACAATATCATTCTCCACATCTTTTTTCTTTCGCATATCACATAATTCTACGAATGTGTTAAGATGGGACGCGGCATCCTCATTAAGAGTACCGGAAAACAGATCTTTCATAACAAGATTCAACAAAGCGGCATTAATATCACAAGATTCCGCACTAGTGGCGGGAGGAGCAATCAGAGTGCTAATA
The DNA here is from genome assembly GCA_011799875.1 of Thinopyrum elongatum. Taxonomy (NCBI): domain Eukaryota; kingdom Viridiplantae; phylum Streptophyta; class Magnoliopsida; order Poales; family Poaceae; genus Thinopyrum; species Thinopyrum elongatum. Next base: position 462,020,486 of record CM022303.1, read on the forward strand.
AAATCATTGTTGTTGGTATTGGAAAAATCACACAACTTGGTGTTCTCTTGAGCCATCGTGACTACACAAACAAGATTGCACACAAAAACAAATCTGACGAGAAAACAACAAACGAAAAAGAGGGCGAATAAAGCGGCAAATTTTTGTGAAGTGGGGGAGACAAAAATGAGAGGCAAATGGCAAATAATGTAAATTGCAAGGAGATGAGATTTGTGATTAGGAACCTGATAGATGTTGATGATGTCTCCCCGGCAACGGTGCCAGAAATTCCTTTTGATGGCGCTTGAACTACGTCGGTATTTCCCCAAAGAGGAAGGGATGATGCAGCACAGCTACGGTAGGTATTTCCCTCAGTTATGAAACCAAGGTATCAATCCAGTAGGAGAACAAAGCAACACTATGTAAACAGTACCTGCACACAAAGAACAAATACTTGCAACCCGACGCGTAAGAGGGGTTGTCAATCCCTGCACGGTGAAAAGTTAGATAAATTTGTGGTAGATTGGATAAATAGATCTCGATAAAACGCGAAATAAAAGATGCAAATAAAAAGTGCAGCAAGGTATTTTTGGGTTTTTGGAATAATATATCTGAAAATAAAAGTGGCAAATAAAAGATCGGAAAGCAAATATGAGGAAGAATAGACCCGGGGGCCGTAGATTTGACTAGTGGCTTCTCTCAAGAAAAATAGCATACGGCGGGTAAACAAATTACTGTTGGGCAATTGATAGAACTTCAAATAATTATTACGATATCCAGGCAATGATCATTATATAGGCATCACGTCCAAGATTAGTAGACCGACTCCTGCCTGCACCTACTACTATTACTCCACATATCGACCGCTATCCAGCATGCATCTAGTGTATTAAGTTCATGGAGAAACGGAGTGATGCAATAAGAACGATGACATGATGTAGACAAGATCTATTCATGTAGGAATAGACCCCATCTTGTTATCCTTAATGGCAACGATCAATACGTGTCTTGCTGCCCCTTCTGTCACTGGGAAAGAACACCGCACGACCGAACCCAGCACAAAGCACCTCTTCCCATGGCAAGAAAAATCGATCTAGTCGGCCTAACTAAACCAAAGATTCAAAGAAGAAATACTAGGCTATAAGTAACCATGCATATAAGGGATCAAAAGAAGACTCAAATAACTTTCATGATAAAATAGATCTAATCATAAAATCAAAGTTCATCGGATCCCAACAAACACACCGCAAAAAGAGTTACATCAAATAGATATCCAAGAGACCATCGTATTGAGAATCAAAAGAGAGAGAGGAAGCCATCTAGCTACTAACTACGGACCCGTAGGTCTACAATGAACTACTCACGCATCATCGGAGAGGCACCAATGAGCATGATGAACCCCTCCGTGATGGTGTCTAGATTGGATCTGGTGGTTCTAGAACTTGCGGTGGCTGAAATTGTGTTTCATCGACTCCCCTAGGATTTTTGGATTTTCGGGGTATTTATAGAGCAAAGAGGCGGTGCGGGAGGCAGCCGAGGTGGGCACAACCCACCAGGGCGTGCCTGGGCCCCCAGGCGTGCCCAGGTGGGTTGTGCTCCCCTCGGAGCCCCCCTCTGGTACTTCTTTGGCCCAACAGGTGTCTTCTGGTCTAGAAAAAAATCTCCAAAAAGGTTCGCTGCATTTGGACTCCGTTTGGTATTGATTTTCAGCGAAGTAAAAAACAAGCAAAAAACAGCAACTGGCACTGGGCACTATGTCAATAGGTTAGTCCCAAAAAATGATATAAAGTTGCTATAAAATGATTGTAAAACATCCAAGAATGATAATATAACAGCATGGAACAAGCAAAAATTATAGATACGTTGGAGACGTATCATACACCTACGCCGTAGCTAGGCTCTGCCCCTTATTCGTACCCCTAGTATTCATTGTCAGTATCATAACCCCGACAGTTGGTGCCCACCGTGGGGTTAGGCGTCTAGGAAAACTTCACAGTGTAGGTGGATTTATTCATCATCATCTTGTCAGTCGGCGGCGAAATCCGCTTCGGGATGATCTCCTTCATCGCCGACGACTCAGCGTGGCTACACGAAGCCCCACTGGACATGGAGGCGTTGCCCATCCGCGGCACGACACACTTCCGAGCCTCTTCCTATTGAGTCCTTCTCCGACAGCCCTCGGCTCCGTACCAGGTGTTTGCCCATCCCACTGTTGTACGTCAGCGCAAGCGCTCCGGGCATTCCCGGCTATAGCGTTGGATCAAGCACGCTGTCGCCACTCAGGCAGTAGCGGAACAAGTGGCGGCTATCGAGTTCGACGAGCCCGCCCTCGACCTCTCAAACAGATCACTCGGCGATTCCTCAGAGGAGTCCGAGTCCGATAGCATCGAGTTGACCGCCGAGATCCTTATGGCGGATAAATCCGAGCACCGCGTACCCCCGGGCTACCTGGAACCCAAAGACGATCAGGCGGGTGCATCCCACATCAACACCAACGGCGGCTTCCCGGGGCACGAGCCGTATGTGCCTCAAGCTCTCACTCGGGAGCAGCGGGACGAGCTACGTCGCCGGAACGATAAGCTCCTCAACACTCCCATCACCGGAACGACTCCCGAGGTGCTAACCATGGAGTCAACTCGCCTGGCTACTTTGGCCGAGCACGATCGCCTCAAACGGCTTCAGAGGGAGCTGGTTAAACGCGAGCGCCGTCAACCCAGCTCCAGTCGGCACAAGCGTCGGCTCTATTCGAGTGAACAGCCTCGTAAGTATCAAGTTCTTAGTACTCCATTGCAAAATCTAGCAGCCGCCACTCAGATCGTGGATTCCATTCAGCCCTCCAGCTCTTTGGCCGGAGAAGGGATTCGTCAGATCCAAGCGCTTCTTAAAATAGCACTATCGCAGAATGCGGCAGTGTCCCAGTCCAGAGACCGGATCCATAGCGCATCCATGCGTTCGGAGACCATCCAGTCGGCTCATAGCCCACTCGGCTCAGGCAGGCACCGAGCTACTTCCTCCTCCAGAGACTGTCACGAAGATCGGAGACGCGATCGAGTCGCGTCGCCCTGGCGTAACGACGACTACGATCGTGCACTGATGCCTCCACCCCAGGACATCATGTACGGGTGCCAGCCCTACGACGGCAGGCGGACGCACGATGGTGACCGCAGGCCGAGTCCTACTCGTCCATCGAGGGACGCTCGAGACCTGCTGTTCAATGCAAGATCCGTTCTCGCCCAGAACTTGGTCGACAGAGGCTGGGCCTTGCGGGAAGGCTAAGAGCACGATGTGCCGAGTGGTTCCGTACCATCAGGTCCCGAGTGCTTCAACCGTTATATACGAGTGGCTGAGATTCCCAACAACTTTAGGTTAGCCACGGGGATCAGCAAGTTCACCGGTGAATCCAAGCCCGAAATTTGGCTGGAAGATTACTGGGTGGTAGTCCAGATTGGCGGCGGCAACGATAACGTGGCCATGAAGCATTTACCGCTGATGCTAGAAGGCTCCGCTCGGGCTTGGCTGACATAGCTCCCTCCGAGTTGTATCTTTTGCTGGGATGACTTGGCAAAAGTGTTCGTCAAGACCTCTGAAGGCACGTACAAGAGAGCAGGAGGTTTGACCGAGTTACAGCACTGTGTGCAAAAGTAGAATGAAACTCTCCGAGAGTACATCCAGCGGTGGACCACTCTGCACAACACGGTGGAGAATGTCACCGAGCACCAGGCAATATGCGCCTTCAAGGCCAGAGTCAGGTACCGGGAGCTGAACATGAAGTTCGGCCGAACTAAGACCCCGACTCTCAGTCGGGCTATGGAGATAGCCAACCGGTATGCCAATGGCGAAGAGGAAGACCGACTGAGAAGTGGCAAGAGCCGAGCTGGCGACGCACATCAATCGGAGAACAAGGGCAAGAAGCACAAGCGGGAAGCAGATGCTGGAGGGAATGCCGAGGCTGCGGCTCTGGCCAGCCAGGGCAAAAAGAATTTCCAAAAGCAAAAGAAGGATTGGAAAGGGAAACAACAAGTCACCATGAAGAGCGACATCCTCGACCAGCCTTGCCAGATTCACATGAAGAAGGATGAGGAGGGTAACTTGATCTTGCCCAAACATACCACTCGGGAGTGTCGACTCCTGAAGCAAGAGATGTGGCAAGATTCTTCTGGAGAAAGAGATGATGACGACAAAGACGAAGGCAAAGGTACTTCCAGGTACCCCAACGTTGAGAACGTCCTCATGATTTTTGCTGATGTTGAAAGCAAGAGCCACCTCAAGGTGATTAACCGAGAGGTCAACATGTCAGTTTCGATTGTCACCAAATATCTCGACTGGGCCAAGACACTGGTAACGTTTGACCAGTCAGACCATCCGGCTCACATACCGACCCCTGGGCGTCAGGCCTTGGTGGTGGATCCAGTTGTGGGAGGAGTCTGATTTCGCAAAGTCCTAATGGACGGCGGCAGTGGGGTTAACATCATCTATGCTGACACCTTAGTGGCGATGGGCATCCCGATGACCCGGCTCAGCAACAGCAATATGCTGTTCCACGGGGTAATCCCCGGGAAGAAGGCCAAGTCACTCGGCCAGATCGCTCTCGATGTTGTATTCGGCGAAGAGAAGAACTTCCAAAAGGAATGACTGACTTTCGAAGTGGTAGACTTCAGAAGCGCTTACCATGCCATCCTGGGTAGGCCTGCCTACGCGTGTTTCATGGCCCGTCCATGTTACGTGTGTCTTAAACTCAAGATTCCAGGGCCTAAAGGCATGATCACTATCACAGGCAATCGGAAGTTGGCCGAAGAATGCCTCTAGAAGGGCTCCCAGATCGCCGATGAGCAGATGGCGATGGCCGAGTTGCCCGAGTACAAGAAGGCGGCAGACCCAAGCGAACTTTTGAAGTCTAAGAAGCCAGCTGTGGAATCCGCTTTCCAGTCGGCAGGAGAGACGAAGCCGGTGCACATCCATCCTGAGGACCCAAACGTTGCCCCGAGCAACATCTCCACCACCTTGGACAGCAAATAGGAAGCCGCGCTTGTCCAGTTCCTCCGTGAGAACTGGGACATCTTTGCATGGAAGCCTTCTGACATGCCGGGTTTTCCCAGGGAACTGGCCGAGCACAGACTCCGTGTCGATTCAGCGACGAAGCCTATCAAAGAGTATCTTCAGCAATCTTCAACCGAGAAGCACAAGTCGATTGGCGAGGAGATAGCGTGGCTCTTAGCTGCCGAATTCATCCGAGAGGTGTACCACTCCGAGTGGCTCGCCAACATCATCATGGTGCCAAAGAAAGATAAGACTCTTTGAATGTGCGTAGATTTTAGGCACATCAATCAGGCCTGCCCGAAAGATCATTTTCCTCTCCCTCGCATAGATCAGATAGTAGATTCTACTGCTGGATGTGAGTGGTTATCATTTCTGGATGCGTACTCCGGGTACCACCAGATCCGATTGTATGGCCATGATGAAATAAAAACAGTGTTCATCACCCCATTCAGGTGTTTCTGCTATATCACGATGCCATTCGGGTTGAAAAATGCTGGGGCCACATTCCAGCGTATGATCCAGAAGTGCTTATGGAAGCAAATCAGTCAGAACGTAGAAGCTTATATGGATGACATTGTGGTTAATTCCAGAAAAGGTTCTGATCTCCTGACTGACCTCGCTGAGACCTTTGCAAATTTGCGAGCGTTCGGCATCAAACCCAACCCAACCAAGTGTACATTTGGCGTACCCACAGGCAAGCTACTCGGTTTCCTCGTTTCCGAATGAGGGATCGATGCCAATCCCGAGAAGATAGGGGCAATCATCCGAATGAAGCAACCTGAACATCTACACGACGTGCAATGCCTCACAGGCTGCCTAGCGGCCCTAAGTAGATTCATCTCCAGACTCGATGAAAAAGCCATGCCACTTTACTGACTGAGGAAGAAGTCTGACAGGTTCGAATGGACTCCCGAAGCGCAGGCTGCGTTCTAGGAACTTAAAGCCCTGCTTTCCACCCAGCCAGTGCTAGCTGCTCCGAGCACCAAGGAGCCTTTGCTGTTATACATCGCGGCCACGGGCCAAGTTGTTAGCACGGTCCTCACTGTGGAACGGGAAGAACAAGGCAAAGGCTTCAAGCTCCAACGACCGGTTTACTACATCTCTAAAGTCCTCACGCCTTCCAAGCAAAGGTATCCGCATTATCAGAAGCTAGTTTACAAAATTTACCTTACTGCAAAGAAGGTGGCGCATTATTTCCAAGAACACTCGGTCACAGTAATAAGTGAAGCTCCTCTATCCGAGAACATGAACAATAGAGATGCCACTGGCAGAGCCTTGCTACGGCGAGATTGTACACTCGGATTTACGAGTTCAGGCCCCTCTCGGAGGAGGTAAAAGCCCGACGTCTCGGTGCTGCGGGAGCTTTGTTTCTTGGAGTATTGAGCTACAGGAGGTGCGAACCCTTGTGCAAGAGGGGGGTGTGCCTTATATAGAGTCTGCTGACCCCTCGCCGTCCTCCATAACACAAGGGTTCAATGTCACAGTAAAGATGCGAGCGTTACTGGTAACGCATACAATTAATAATCATTACAGGGACGAACTGATCGCCTGACTGTTGCCATCCTCGAGTGGCTTTAGGTCTTCTACTCCGAGTGAATTCAGGTACTCTGAGTGAATCAGGACAGACGAGTGGTGGGGTAGCGCCTGAGTGGGACTGCCGTCGAGTGACTTGCAAGCTGTGACCATTCCAGTCAACATATCCCAAGATTAACTGTGTAAATCTTGAATCCTTGAATGAGGTGTCCTTGGGTAGGTCCCGTAGGTCAGGCCTAAGACCCTACCCCAGGTACATGTCATCGTCATTAGCCCCCGAATGGATCGGGGTTCGAGTGAGAAAGGACTAAAGCTGATTCGAATCAGACTTAATGCCTCAGAGGCATTTCTTAATGGTCCATAGGTATCTGAGCTGCTCATCCTTTGCCAATCGCCTCGATCGATTCTGGCTTGTCGAATGTCCGAGTGAGAAAAAACTGCAGATCGTAGAATGTGGGATCTGATCCGAATGATTGTTGGTATCTCCGGTGCAATCGATTGTTCTGCCAGATCCCGGATTTCGCGGGATTCGATTTTTTTTGGAGAAGTGCGCGGGATAACCGCAGCGCGGTAAGTGGGGCAAATGGGGGGGGGGGCTCCTCAATTATCGTGCCCCCTTTATCACCACGTATCAAGCGAGCGCCGGTCGTGGGATGCGCTGGGATTTCGCGGGCCCACAGGTCAGTGACTCGGGTGCGAGGCCATATAAGGCGACGTGACCGAGGCGTGCCACAGTTCCTTCTACTTTTCCCCCTCTGCCCGGTCTCTCCGCTGCTTCCATCCCGGCGCCGTGCCGTCCCGCTCAGGTTCGTCGACCACCGCGGAGATGACGAAGGACAAGACGGCGAAGCTCGAACGCGCCAAGAAAGGGGCTGCGGGGAAGAAGGCGTCGAGCTCCCGGGCCGCTCTGCCACCGGGCTGGATCCAAGGCGATTGGCTCCGCTCGATGATCATGGAGGCAGGCCTCGAGGGGATGACCGCCAATGGCTTGGTGGCGCCCAGTTCATGGAGAGTGCCGGGGAGGGAGACCGAGCCTGCGCCTCAGCCCGACGAACGAGTTCTCCTCCATAGTCATGTGGAGAGAGGTTTTTCCTTACCCCCTCACCCATTTTTCCGTGGTTTCTTGAACTTCTTCGGGGCCCAAACCCACCATTTTCCTCTGAATACCATTTCGTACCTCGTAGCCTTCGTGTCCATGTGTGAAAATTTCTTGGGATGTCGTCCTCATTGGGGTTTGTTCAAACACATCTTCACATGTCGTTCTCAGTCGGTTAAAAAAGCGAATCCAAGTGATTCGAGGACCTATGTGATTCAGTTGTGTGGGGGTTTAGGAATCCAAATGAGAGGTAGGAGCGCTTTCCCTGCCATGACTTTCCCCGAGTCAGTTAGAGGTTGGCAATCGACCTAGTTTTACTACAAATATGTTCCAACTCCTGGCTCGTCGACTGGGCTTCCTCCCTTCTCATTGGCGAGAGTCGATTCTGCTTGCTCGCTGACTGTGGACGAAGACGAGAAAGTTGAGGTGGGGATCTTGGTGGATGATGTAGTCGAGTTGATCCGGGGCGGAGTGACGGGCTTGGATCTGTTGGAGGCGTTCCTCAGTCGACGCATCCAGCCCCTGCAAGCCCGGGACCACCCTATGTGGCTGTATTTAGGTGCATATGACACCACTCGGATCCACCCGGAGGAAGTCGATGGGGAGACCGTGGCGTAGTGGCTCAGGAGCATTACTGGGGCCCGTGATAATCCACGTGGATCCAAACGAATTATGCCATTCGACTCCAAACATCCTCCAGGAGAGGTGAGACTTAATTTGTCAAGTGTATTATCTTTTGCTTCCACTGTGTATTGGTTTCGAGGACCGACTGACTTGGATATTTTCATTCTGCAGGCATTCACGAAGATGTATTCGCCTATGCCGAATGGAGAACAGCTCATTGAGGGGAATGAGAGCGAAGGGGGTAGTGCAAGCATCGACTACGCCGACGACAACGAAGATAGTAGTGATGACTGAGAGGAGGGCGACGACGTCGAGTCCTCTCCATGAACTGAGCGTCGATCCAAACAGGCCCAAGATCTAGTGGCTGGCCAGGGAAAGGCCGTGGCGTCGAGTGCCAGGAACCCCAAACGCACTCGGACTGTGACGCCAGACCCGATTGAAAAATCTGCGAAGCAACCCAAGGTCGTGCCGGTGAAACCTCGGAAGGCTCTCCCTAGGATCAAGGTCACGGTGCCCATTGCTTCGACGTGAGTACTCTTCATTTTTCCTTTTCTTTCTGCTTCGGGACTTTGCGCTATTGCTGACCGAGTGAAAAACCGTGTGTTAGGGCCGCCACTTCAGTGACGTCGCCCATGAGAATCGATGAGGAGCACGTGGATGCGGATACCACGGACGCAGCCACCTCTCGGCGAGGTACGACAAATTTGCCCTCTGTTTTTTTTCATTAGTTGATTCGTCGATTGAACGAACTATTGTTGTTGAATGGCAGCAGTGCCAACAGACGTCATTCATGTTGGCGATGACGACGAAGACGAGCCTCATAAGGGTGCGGGTGATGAAGGTGCAACCTTGAACACTCCTCGCAGCTTCACTCGGAGAGTGTCGTTGAGTATAACACTCCAAGTGCCTCCCGCTGTTACGCCTCAAGAGCTTGGTGGTTCATCTCAAGTTGGTGCTATTTTTACTGCTCCACTGTCAACTGCTCTGCCCTTGGTGTCAACTATTCCTGTTTCAGGACCGACTGCACAATCTCAACCGCTGGTCCCTCCGACTGGGTTACCAACTCCGCCGACTCCCGTCTTCACTCTGCATCGTGTTCCGGAGGACCAGGCCGGAGCCAGCAAAGAAGCTATGATCCAGGCCGGCCTGATGATGCAGTGTCTGAAGGAGGTGTATGAAGGCAGCAAGGTAGCCTACGACTCCAGCACAACCCTTCAGGCGAATGTCCGAGTAAGTGCAATTGTACGTTGATTTCTGATTGAATTTTTCCTGTTTGACTTGACTCTATACACCCACTGGGTGTTTTTGTCGCTTGAAATTAGTTTGTTTGTTCTGTAACTCACCACTCGGTCTGTTCAGGCCGTGTCGAGTAAGAGTTTATCCAGTGGGGGCACGCTGAGTGCACGCACTGGGTGTAGTCCCCGAGACCACTGTCGAATGTTTGATTCAGCGGGGGTCTTTGAATGTGTTTAGCTGAAGCTCTTCACTCAGGTCAGTCAGGCTGGATCCGAGTGGAAATGAATCCAGTGGGGGCACGCTGAGTACACCCACTGGGTGTAGTCCCCGAGACCGCCGTCGAATGTTTGATTCGGCGGGGGTCTTTGAAGTCTCTCCCTTTTTTTTAAGCCAGTCAGGATGACTCTGAATGAGAATGAGTCTAGTGGGGGCACGCTGAGTGCACCCATTGGGTGTAGTCCCCGAGACCGCCGTCGAATGTTTAATCCGGCGGGGGTCTGAGAAGTCTCCCCGTTTGTTTGTAGCACTCGAATTTGCTCTTTCCACTCGGAAGTGGAGTTAAACTTGAAAATCTTGATCATTGTCGACTGAATTGTTTCCTTGCTGATCTTCAGAAGACTTGTGAGGTCAGTGCCCAGTACGTTACTCTGGAGAAGGAAAAGGCGCAACTTCAACTGGATCTGGACCTGGAGAAAAGGAACTTGAAGCAAGCTCAGGAGGAGGTGAAGACTGTTGGAAATATGCCCTAGAGGCAATAATAAAATCGTTATTATTATATTTCCTTGTTCATGATAATTGTCTATTGTTCATGCTATAATTGTATTAACCGGAAACCGTAATACATGTGTGAATACATAGACCACATCATGTCCCTAGTGAGCCTCTAGTTAACTAGGTCGTTGATCAATTGATGGTTGTGGTTTCCTGACCATGGACATTGGATGTCGTTGATAATGGGATCACATCATTAGGAGAAAGATGTGATGGACAAGACCCAATCCTAAGCATAGCACAAGATCGTGTAGTTCGTTTGCTAGAGCTTTTCTATTGTCAAGTATCATTTCCTTAGACCATGAGATTGTGCAACTCCCAGATACCGTAGGAATGCTTTGGGTGTATCAAACATCACAACGTAACTGGGTGACCATAAAGGTGCACTACAGATATCTCCGAAAGTGTCTGTTGGGTTGGCACAAATCGAGACTGGGATTTGTCACTCCGTAAGACGGAGAGGTATCTCTAGGCCCACTCGGTAATGCATCATCATAATGAGCTCAATGTGACTAAGGAGTTAGCCACGGGATCATGCGTTACGGAACGAGTAAAGAGACTTGCCGGTAACGAGATTGAACAAGGTATAAGGATACCGACGACCGTATCTCGGGCAAGTAACATACCGATGGACAAAGGGAATTGTATACAGGATTGATTGAATCCCTGACATCGTGGTTCATCCGATGAGATCATCGTGGAACATGTGGGAGCCAATATTGGTATCCAGATCCCGCTATTGGTTATTGGCCGGAGAGGTGTCTCGGTCATGTCTGCATGGTTCCCGAACCCGTAGGGTCTACACACTTAAGGTTCTGTGATGCTAGAGTTGTTATGGGAAATTGTATGTGGTTACCGAAAGTTGTTCGGAGTCTCGGATGAGATCCCGGACGTCATGAGGAGTTCCGGAATGGTCCAGAGGTAAAGATTTATATATGGGAAGTCCTATTTTGGCCACCGGAAAATGTTCGGGATTTTTCGGTATTGTATCGGGAAGGTTCTAGAAGGTTCCGGAGTGGGGCCCACCTGCATGGGGGGACCCACATGAACGTGGGTAGTGGGGGCAAGGCCCCACACCCCTGGTCAAGGCGCACCAAGATCCCCCCTTAGAAGGAATAAGATCATATCCCGAAGGGATAAGATCAAGATCCCTAAAAAGGGGGATAACAATCGGTGGGGAAGGAAAAGGATGGGATTTCTTTCCTCCCAACTTTGACAACGCCCCAATGGACTTGGAGGGCAAGAAACCTGCCCCCTCCACCCCTATATATAGTGGGGAGGTGCATGGGAGCTGCAACCCTTCCCCTGGCGCAGCCCTTCCTCCCTCCAACTCCTCCTCCTCCTCCGTAGTGCTTGGCGAAGCCCTGCCGGAGAACCGCAAGCTCCACCACCACGTCGTCGTGCTGCCGGAGCTCTCCCTCAACTTCTCCTCTCCCCTTGCTGGATCAAGAAGGAGGAGACATCCCCGGGCTGTACGTGTTTTGAACGCGGAGGCGCCGTCTGTTGGTGTACTAAGTATTGGGCCACTAGTACCTCGTACTTGTGCACGGGCAGTTGTAGCCATCCTCGCGGCAAGGCTTGCCGGGAAACAGTTCGAGGTCGATTCAAGCCACCAAAGAAATCATCAAGTCAGAGATCTGAGGATCAGCAGATAAGAAGAGCTAGAATCCGAAGGCCAGCTTCCCCGGCAAGATCTTGCCGAGGTGGCCCGCGGAGCCCGGCAAGGCTCGGCGCCCGACAAGGCTTGGTGCGTGGCAAGCTTCGGCGCCCGGCAAGATTCCGCCACTGTGCCACCGCTTCGGCACAGTAACAAGCCTGACATTCTGGGTCCTTCTCTGGATGCGTGGCAACGCGCCAGTGGAGGAGAGCTTAAGCGGTGCTGATGGGATGGCCCCTTTTTCCATCCCCAAGAAAGTGAGGACACCTAAACGGACACCTCACGGTGCATTAAATGCGTTTGTCCTAATCCGTCAGGGGTTAGGTATGATACCCTGTAGCTACTTTACACCTCAATTTATGTACATCTTGCCACTGTGGTGACCCCTTTGAGCATATAAAAGGAGGCCCAAGGCAACTGCTACAGAGGAGAACTTCTGGCCCATTCTGCATGCGTAGCTACTCTTTGAATGTACTGTTCATAGCGAGCGCTCCTGAAGGCTGGGCTCAAGAACATTAATAAGAACACGAGGCAGGAGTAGGGTTTTACGCTGATTAGCGGCCCGAACCTGGGTAAAAACTTCCCGCGTCGATCGCTGGTTCTGCTCTTTGCGTATACCTCTCCCCCCGCCAAATCGTAAAGGGGTCTCTCGGGATCCCATAGGTGTCGTACCCCGACACCGTCCGTTCGGCGCTTGAATCGGATCTTCCGCGATTTGAATCACCGCGAGTACGACTCCATCAACCGCGTTCTTGTAACGCTTCCGCTTAGCGATCTTCAAGGGTATGAAGATGCTCTCCCTCTCACTTGTTGCTAGCATCTCCTAGATTAATCTTGGTGATACTTAGGAATTTTTTTGAATTATTACTATGTTCCCCAACAAAGACCATGGGAGGTAACCCTTCGCTGATTGAGTGTTCTGTTGTTCTTTCTTTTCGTCTTTTGAACCGAGTGATTTCACTCAAACAGATGTGTGTAATGAGAACCGCCAACTCCAAGCATGACTCATGAATGTTATTTCTTTAGACACTATGAAGCAGGCCCAGGAAAGGAAGGATGAGGAACTCGCAGGCGCCCAGAAGGTGGCTAAGGAGAAGACTGAAGCTGCTGAAGGGAAACTAGCTTCAGTCGGCAAGCTTGAAGAGGAGAATGCAACCCTAAAGACTGCCATTGAGGAGGTGAAGAAGGAAGCTGCTCAACTTAAGGAGGAGAAGATTTTCTTGGCTGACAACGTGGGCCAGCTTACCCAAAAGAGGGACGAGCCGGAAGAGTATTTGGGGAACCTTGCAAAGAAAATGTACATCATGCTTGAAGGTATCTTCCTTTGTTCGAGTGGATTCTTGAGAGTTTCGAAAACATTGCCGTTGCTAACTCACTCTTTCTTCTTTGTGCAGAATTTTGCCAGAACTTCGAGCAAGAGACAGAGTGAATTGAAACAGGTCTGGACCCAACCAAGTCACTTGTTAAAGATGATGCTGCTATGAACGTGCTGCGACTTGAAGCTCGCCTTGACAATGTCTTGGGGTATGTCACTCGGCTGAAGGTTGCACTGACAAGAATAGACAAAGAACTATGGCCAAAAGATGCGCTCCAGAACGATCTCGAGTCACTGATGGTCCGACTCAATGAGATCCCTGGTCGAGTGCAAGCTTGGAAGAAATCAGCTGCCCGCTGCGGAGCTGATGTGGCGCTTTCGCTTGTTCGCGTTCATTGTAAGGAAGCCAGGGAAGACAAGCTAAAGGCCCTTCAGGTGGCAAACATGAAGAAACTCCAATTTGAATCTTTCATGGAGACTTTCATTGAGGCGGCGACTCGGATTGCAGATGGCATAGACCTGGACACCTTCGTTGAGCCAGCGAGTTCCACCGGTGCTTGAAAGAAAACTTTATCTTCCAGTTGGAACTTATTTGCCTCGGTATGCCGAGTGATTTTGTAACTGTTAAACTCATTCGGGCCTGTTGCCCGAGTACTTTTACTTGCGTTTCTGAACTTGATGGATTTATCCGAATATTATTTTCCAGTTTATTGCATGTTCCGAGTGAACCAATTTTTTTTAAACTTAGGCGAGGTCTGGCTCGCGGCTAAGCCCCCGAGTGGGAGGGATGCTCTCACTCGGAGTGGTTTTTCTAACTTAGGCGAGGACGGGCTCACGGCTAAGTCCCCGAGTGGGAGCGATGCTCTCACTCGGAGTGGTTTTTTTTAAGTTAAGCGAGGACTAGCTCGCGGCTAAGCCCCCAAGTGGGATGGATGCTCTCACTCGGAGTAGTTTTTTAACTTAGGCAAGGACGGGCTCGCGGCTAAGCCCTCGAGTGGGAGGGATGCTCTCACTCGAAGTAGTTTTTTAACTTAGGCGAGGTCGGGCTCACGGCTAAGCCCCCGAGTGGGAGGGATGCTCTCACTCGGAGTAGTTTTTTAACTTAGGCGAGGACTGGCCTGTGGCTAAGCCCCCGAGTGGGAGGGATGCTCTCACTCGGAGTAGTTTCTTAACTTAGGCGAGGACTGGCTCGTGGCTAAGCCCCCGAGTGGGAGGGATGCTCTAACTCGGAGTAGTTTTTTAACTTAGACGAGGACAGGCTCACAGCTAAGCCCCTGAGTGGGAGGGATGCTGTCACTCAGAGTGGTTTGTTAACTTAGGCGAGGACTGGCTCACGACTAAGCCCTCGAGTGGAAGGGATGCTCTCACTCGGAGTAGTTTTTTAACTTAGGTGAGGACGGGTTCGCGGCTAAGTCACCCACTAGTGGTTTTGAACATGTGCTTATGCGAGAGAAATCATCATAGGACTGCAGGAGTCATGTCTTTGATAAACAATATAAAAGTGCTCTTATTACATCTCGACAATCCGACTGTTAATTATAGAATTGACAAAGAAGATCTGCGTTCTAGGAGCGCGGCTCGTCAATCTTCTTCGCGAGGTTGTAGAGGTGATAGGCCCCATTGTGCTGCACCTTGGTGACAACGAAGGGGCCTTCCCACGTGGGGGCAAGTTTGTGTGGACGCTGCTGATCAACTCGGAGCACAAGATCTCTGTGACGACCCTGGCTTAATCGTGCACTAACCATACAGGCAAATGCACACGATCAAGCCTAAGGACTCACTTGAAGATATCACAACACAACTCTAAAACATAAATAAATTCATACAAGCTTTATATTACAAGCCAGGGCCTCAAGGGCTTGAATACATAGCTTGATGGCATACAAGTGTCAGCGGAAGCATCAAATATCTGAGTATAGATATATATTACAGAAATGAAGATAAGCCTTTAGAAGGCAGGGCAAAATAAAATCTACGATCGAAAGGCGTAGGCCTCCTGCCTAGGACCCTCCGAATCCTACTCCTGGTCGTCAGTCGGCTCCTCGTAGTAGTACTCGCCGGGAGGGTAGTAGTAGTAGCCGTAGTCGTCGACGGGGGCTGCTATCTCACGGGCTCCGTCATCTGGCGGCGTCAAATGGATATGGGGAGAAAAAGAAAATAAAGCAAACGTGAGTACTCATCCAAAGTACTCAGCAAGCAAGGATCTACACTACATATGCAACATTTTCAAAGGAGGCTGTATATGTGGATTGGGCTGCAGAAATGCCAGAATAGAGGGGGAAAGCCTAGTCCTATCGAAGACTAGCATCTTCAATCATCTTCATCGGTCTTGCAGCATTAGAAGAGTGCAGATTATCATAATGTAAAGTAGTAGTAGTATCATCAACCTCGGCCAGAGATTCTTCCTCGACTCCCTGTTGGAAAGCAATCCCAGAGCCATACTATCCATTATCATCTCAAGTTCTAGTTGTACCGATCGGGATACAACTCCGAGTGTCTGTCAAGGTGAACGGAGGAGGAATCACCCTCGAGGTCCACACTTGAGGAGTTGCGCGACGATGTCGTTATTAGGCGTGGTGTAGGTGGAATCACCCTCACTTACCACGACCGAATAACTAACCTACAAGGTTATCATCAGAAGTGCTGATGAGGTATCACCCTCGGCACTCGATAGTAACCCAGCAGTGTCAGCAACTAAGGGGGATGTGACGTGCGGTGCCGGGGCCTGGTCTTCAATCCCGTTGCACGGGTCTTCTGATCATCCAGCGGGGCAGTGGGGATAAGTGGGGTCTCTTATGGTCTCTACCCAACCTATTCTAAGCAGTTTAGGATAACAGGTAAGTATCAAAAACAGGTTACAAGTAAACAGGCTATGCAGCAGATATAGGACAACAGTAGCAGCAGTAACTTCTAATGCAAGCATAAGAGAGAAGAGAATGGGTGATATCGGAATGCTCAAAATGGGGGTGCTTGCCTGTCTGCTCGACGGCAAGGGTCTGATCGTCGGGGACGTAGTCGTACTCCGGAGCGGCGTCTGCCTCAGGAGCTATGGCAACGTCGGGGTCTACTGAAAGAGAAGAGGGGGAAGAAACAGGTAAACATAATGCAAACAGATGCAACACAGTGTGTGCTATGCTATGATGCAGTGCAGGGTTGCCTAAATATGCATCTAAGTCATTTTAGTTATTTTGGATTTACGTGGGGTTTATTACCCGGTGTATGTGCACTATTCATCTACCGAAATCGGGCTCAGAGTTACGATTTCTCCTACGTAGGAGGTTCCGACATCGAAACAGACGACACGATCAAATTCGTCTCGTCGTTCTGAGCAACTTTCATGTTTTAAGTTTTTCGATCTGAGCTACGGTTTAAAAGTTATTAATTTTCAAAGATTAATTGATTTTCTAGATTTATTTCTATTTACGGAAATGAATTATGATGTCAGCATGATGCCATGCTGACATCAGCGGGTCAATAGGACGGCTGACCAGTCAAACCTGACATGTGGGTCCAGTGGGACCCACATGTCAGCCTCTGTGACTAAATGGATTTTAGTTAAAATTAATCAGAGGGTTAATTAGCAGCTGGCCCCACCTGTCAGTGACTTATTAACTAAACTAATTATCTTTTATTTATATTAACATTTTTAACTAATTAAATTGCGGTGGGGCCCGCGTGTCAGTGGCTGGGTTGCCCAGTCAGCGTAGTTGACTGGGTCAACCTATCACCTGGGGCCCCCAGGGCCCACGGTCAGTGGCTCAAGGGTGGGACCCACCCATGCCACATCGGCGACGTGGCCAGAGCAACGCCGGCGACCGAATACGCGGCGGTGCCTCGCCAGAGTGGCTCGGGATTCCTCTACAAAGGGCCAAATCGCGTGTTTTTGGGCTCGTTCGAACGACCGTGCAGTGCCGCATCCAGCTGGGCTAGCGCGAGGCATCGGGGGCGACTGGAACGGTGCCGGCGACGAGCAAAAGCGGCGCCGGGGTTCGGGCATCTCCACAAACGACGACAAAGAGCACGACAGGCGGTGAGATCTAGCGCGTTGGACTCGCACGAGTGCGCTGAGCACGCCCATGAGCTCGGGCGCGGTCTGTGTTAGTGGTGGACGCGCCGACGAGGTGAACGGCGGTGGCGAGTACGGCCGTGGCGGTGACTATGTCTACGGCGCATCCTAGAGCAACTAAAGGGCAGAGGCGGTAGGCGGCTCACCTAGCGGGCACGATGAGGCCCTCTGGGTGAACGGGAGCGCAGAGGCGGCGGCGAATCGACGGCGACGAGGTGCGGTGGCCGAAGATGGGGACGAAGGCGTATGACGCCAGCAGGGCTCCCTGGCTCTGACTGGAGGTACCAGAAGAGATGGCCGACCACGGCGAGGCCCGTGGACAGCTCCAAGGGACGGCCAGGCGCCGGTGGCCGCGAGTTGGATGGAGCAGCAGCAGAAATGGCGCTCGGCCAGAGAGGGGGAGGAGAAAGCTGAGCGAGCGAGAGAGAGGAGAGTGGGTAGGAGGAGCCCCTCCGCCTCCCTGTTTCGTCGGTGGGCGCCGCCGTGTCGCCGCGCGAGCGGCGCGCGCGCGGCCATGGCGCGGCCGACACGGGGAGGAGGGAGAAGGAGTTGGGCCAGGTGGGCCGCGGTCGGGGCACTATGCACTAAGGCCTAGTGCACAGTGCCTCGTTTTATTTTTTTCTTATTTCTGTTTTACTTTTTCTTTATTTATTTTTTGTTTTGTATTAGTTAGGACACTTTTGCACTTTTGTACAATATGAGACTAGGCCCAAATATTACAATGCAATATTCCTTGTCACCAAAAACTGGTTTGGGTGAATTTAGATTTCATTTGAATTTGAAATGAATTTAATTAGGTTAAATAATTCTGTTTTGGTGCTGTTTCACGTGGTTTGAACCATTTAAATAGTTCCAACTCCATTGTTTATATTTTTATGAGTGCTTCTGGAATATTTACTATTTAGTGAACATTTTTGCAACAGTGTTAGAGCAAATTTATTTTGCACTTTTTGAATTTGAGTTGATTTTCAGAATGGAGTTGAATTGCTTTGGTTAACCACTATGTTTAGGCACTGCAAATGATATGACTTGGCATTATTAGCAGTTGATCTCAGAGGTAATTACACAGGGGTGTTACAATCTCCTTCTTGAAATGCTGGACCCTTGACGTTCCTTGCGTGGAATCGACGAATGCCTTGCTGATAAACAGTCGACCGTATCAGGGCCATCTCTCGTTCTTCTTCCAAAAGGTCAACGGCATCCTGTCGAGCCTACTCTGCCTCAGCTTCCGAATAGAGTTCCACTCGAGGAGAATTGTGGAAGAGATCACTAGGTAGCATGGCTTCGGCTCCATATACCATGAAGAAAGGAGTGTGGTCAGTGGACCGGTTAGGGGTCATCCTTAAGCCCCACAGAACGGACGGCAGTTCAGTCACCCAAGCTCCAGCTGCATGCTCAAGGTCACGCATGAGACGTGGTTTCAACCCTTGAAGGATAAGGCCGTTCGCCCTCTCTGCTTGCCCATTCGACTGCGGGTGCGCAACGGATGCGTAATCTACCCGAGTGCCTTGGGTGGCGCAAAAGTTTCTGAACTCTTCCGAATCAAAGTTTGAGCCATTATCTGTGATAATACTGTGTGGGACTCCGTACCTGAATATCAGCTCTTTCAAGAACCTAATAGTTGTCTTTGAATCTAACTTCTTAATAGGCTTGGCTTCAATCCACTTGGTGAACTTGTCGACTGCTACAAGCAGATGAGTGAAGCCACTTCTGCCGGTCCTGAGCGGTCCAACCATGTCCAACCCCCACACAGCAAACGGCCAGCCGAGTGGGATGGTCTTCAGGGCAGACGCGGGCTTATGAGACATGTTCGCATAGAACTGGCATCCTTCACAATGCTGAACGATCTCCTTTGCAACTTCATTGGCCCGCGGCCAATAAAATCCAGCTTGGTATGCTTTGGCCACAATTGTCTGGGAGGACGCATGATGACCACAGGTCCCCGAGTGGATTTCTTCCAAAATCAGTCGACCCTCTTCCGGAGAAATACATCATTGAGCCACGCCAGTGACACTCTCTCTGTAAAGCTGTCCACCTATCACTGTGAAAGCTTTGGACCTGCGAACGATCTGACGTGCCTCGACTTCATCCTCTGGGAGTTCTTTCCTGAGCAAATATGCAATGTATGGCACCGTCCAGTCGGGAGTAATTGCCAGAATCTCCATCACCAAGTCAACGACTGCAGGGATCTCGATTTCAGTTGGATCGGTAGGACTTATGGCTTGGGGAGGCTCTTCGATGAAAGGATCCTCTTGCACTGACAGGGAAAGGAGGTGCTCAAGAAACACATTGCTGGGGATAGGCTTCCGAGTGGAACCAATTTTTGCCAGATCGTCGGCTGCTTGATTTTTGATTCGGGGGATGTGGTGAAGCTCCAAACCTTCAAACTTTTTCTCTAACTTCCTTACTGCATTGCAGTACCCTGTCATAGTAGGGTTTCTGACGTCCCACTCCTTCATCGCTTGATTGACCACTAAATCCGAGTCACCGTAAACCATAAGGCAACGGACGCCGAGTGAGATGGCCATACGCAACCCGTAGAGGAGCGCTTCATACTCGGCTTCGTTATTGGAGGAATCAAAGTGAATCTGGAGGACATAACTGAGCCGATCACCTCTTGGAGACACTAGGACCACTCCAGCACCAGAACCATTCAGCATTTTGGAACCGTCAAAGAACATAGTCCAATGCTTCGAGTGAATCTGAGTCGGCTGTTGCTGTTCTATCCACTCATCCATGAAATCTGCGACTGCTTGAGACTTGATCGCCTTTTTTGCTTCAAATTTAATGTCAAAGGGGAGAAGCTCGATGGCCCATTTAGCCACTCGACCAGTTGCATCCCGATTGTTCATGATCTCAGATAGCGGGGCATCACTGATGACAGAAACCGAGTGTTCTTGGAAATAGTGCGCCACTTTCTTCGCTGTCAGATAAATGCCATAGACAAGCTTCTGATAGTGAGGATATCTTTGCTTAGAGTGAGTCAGGACCTCAGAAATGTAATATATTGGCCGCTGGACCTTATAGGCCTTGCCTTCTTCTTCCCTTTCCCCTGTGAGGACCGTGCTGACAACTTGGCTAGTTGCCGCTATGTACAAAAGCAGCGGCT
The DNA here is from genome assembly GCA_011799875.1 of Thinopyrum elongatum. Taxonomy (NCBI): domain Eukaryota; kingdom Viridiplantae; phylum Streptophyta; class Magnoliopsida; order Poales; family Poaceae; genus Thinopyrum; species Thinopyrum elongatum. The sequence continues at coordinate 462,040,909 of CM022303.1, forward strand.
CTTTGCTGTTCGGAGCAGCAAGCACCGACTGGGTGGAGAGCAGGGCTTTGAGCTCAACAAACGCTGCTTCTGCTTCAGGAGTCCACTCAAACGTATCAGATTTCTTCATCAGTCGGTACAAAGGTAGCGCCTTTTCTCCAAGGCGAGAAATGAACCGACTGAGAGCTGCAAGACAGCCTGTGAGCTTGTGGACATCATGTACGCGCACGGGGCGCTTCATTCGGACAATCGCACTGATTTTCTCGGGATTGGCATCTATTCCTCATTCAGAAACGAGAAAACCGAGTAACTTGCCTCCTGGTACTCCGAAGGTGCACTTGGACGGGTTCAGCTTGATGTTGTACCTTCTCAGGTTGGCGAAGGTTTCAGCGAGATCAGTCAGCAGGTCGGAACCTTTGCGTGACTTGACCATGATATCATCCATGTAAGCTTCGACATTCCGACTGATCTGAGTGAGTAGGCACTTTTGAATCATGCGCATGAATGTGACGCCAACATTTTTGAGACCGAAAGGCATGGTGACATAGCAAAAACACCCGAAAGGGGTGATGAAGGCGGTCTTTATTTCATCTCGCCCATACAGTCGGATTTGATGGTACCCGGAGTACGCATCAATAAAAGACAAACGCTCACATCCCGCAGTCAAATCGACTATTTGATCGATACGGGGGAGCAAAAAATGATCTTTTGGGCAGGCCCGATTGATATGCTTGAAATCGATGCACATGCGGAGTGACTTGTCCTTCTTGGGGACCATGACAACATTGGCGAGCCACTCGGAGTGGTATATCTCGCGTATGAACTCAGCTGACAGGAGCCGAGCCACTTCCTCACCAATCACCTTCCTCTTCTCCGCAGCGGAGCGGCGGAGATGCTCTTTGACAGGCTTGGCCTTCGAGTCGACTCGCAAACAGTGCTCAGCCAGTTCCCTGGGTACACCTGGCATGTCGGATGGTTTCCATGCAAAGATGTCCCAGTTCTCACGGAGGAACTGGATGAGCGCGGCTTCCTCTTTGCTGTCGAGTGTCGTTGATATATTGGTCGAAGCAGCCGTGGGATCCTCCAGGTGAATGTGAACTGGTTTCATCTCTCCTGCTGACTGAAAAGCAGATTCAGACGCTGGCTTCTTAGAGCGAGGCAAATCACTCGGATCAGCATTCTTCTTTTATTCCTCCAGTTCCACTACTGCCATCTGCTCATCAGCAATTTTGGATCCCTGTTGGAGACATTCCTTGGCTCTCTGTCTATTCCCCATGATGGTGATCACGCCCTTGGGTCCGTGCATCTTTAGCTTTAGGTACACGTAACATGGACGGGCCATGAAATGAGCATAAGCCAGTCAGCCTAGGATAGCATGATAGGCACTGTGAAAATCCACCACTTCAAACGTCAACTTTTCCTTCCGAAAATTCTTCGAGTCTCCAAAGACCACATCCAAACTAATCTGACCGAGTGATCTTGCCTTTTTCCCTGGGATGACTCCGTGAAACTGCATGTTGCTCTCACTGAGTCAGGACATTGGAATGCCCATCCCCTTAAGGGTTTCAGCATAGAGAATGTTCAGACCACTGCCGCCATTCATAAGAACTTTGCGCAACCGAGTGCCTCCTATGACTGGATCCACAACCAGAGCTTGCCATCCAGGGGTAGCAACATGAGCTGGGTGGTTTGACTGGTTGAAGGTTATGGGAGTCTTTGACCATTTGAGGTACGTTGTAGTCGCCGGAGCAACCATGTTTACCTCACGGTTGATGACTTTCAGTCGACTTTTGCTCTCAACGTCAGCAAAAATCACCAAAGTGGCATTGACCTTCGGGTAATCTTCTGCCTTTTCTTCATCCTCATCCTTGTCAGAGCCCTTTTCACTTGGCTGACCTTCATGGAACTGTTGGATAAGAAATCTGCACTGTCGAGTGGTATGCTTGGGTAGAATCAAGTTACCCTCCTCATCTTTCTTCATGTGAATGGCACACGGAAGATCCAGGACATCCTGGCCTGACTGATCCTTCATCTTTTTAGGTATCCACTGCCCCTTGGGCTTCTCTTTGAACTTACCTTGTGCAGCCACTACTGCTGCTTCAGCTTGACCAAAGGTCTCAGCTTTGCGCTTCTGCTTCCGACCGGGATTCCCACCCCAGCATCAGGGTCTACAGCTTTTCCTTTGCCATTACGGAGGCGGTTCTCTTCCTCGCCATTTGCATACTGAGTGGCAATTTCCATCATTCAGTTCATGGTCAGGGCACCTAACCGACCAAATTTCAGTATGAGCTCTCTGTACCGGACACCTTCCTTGAAGGCGCAGACTGCTTGGTGCTCTGAAACATCTCCACCACATGGTGAAGTGTGGTCCAACGCTGAATGTAACCCCTCAAAGTTTCCTTTGGCTTCTGGACGCAATGCTGCAATTCAGTTAGACCTGCAGGTCGCTTGTAAGTGCCTTCGAATGTTTTGATAAACACTCGGACCAAGTCTTCCCAGCAATAGATGCTGGCAGGAGTCAATTGGTTCAGCCATGCTCGGGCCGATCCTTCTAACATCAAAGGCAGGTGTTTCATGGCAACATCATCATTGCCTCCACCAATCTGAACAGCCACTCGGTAATCCTCCAACCACGTGTCTGGTTTCGACTCACCGGTGAATTTGTTCATGCCTGTGGCCAATCTGAAATTGGGCGGTATCTCAGCAGCTCGAATGGCCCTGCTAAAACACTCGGGCCCGGAAACAAACTCACCACTTCCACTCGGACGATCTCTATCCAAGCCCTCTCTGTGAGCTCTGCCCCTGTCGACTAGGCCCTGCATGAGGACTGACCTCGCATCGAACCCAAGCCCTCGGGGGTCGACTGGATTTCCCCGCTCGTCACCGTACAGGCGCCTGTCATGATACTGCCGGGGCGTGTACGACCCACCCCTCGGAGGGGGTGTAGGCACTCGACGACGATCGTCACGGTGATGCCGAGGATCAAACTGCCCGTGGCCTTGATCCAGGAACTGGTCCTGGCGATAACCACGATCTTCACGCCGCGGAGGCGATCTTGGGCTGTGAGCAGACTGGATTGTGTCCGCCCTGACGGACTTGCTATGAATCCTATTGCGCGACTGAGAAATAGCCAAATTTTGCTCCCCTGCTGCTCTGAGTAGCGTCTGAATCTGCTCTAGGCCTCTTCCAGCCTCGAAACGGGATAGCTGGATCGAATCTGCAATTCTCGCGGCTGCTGCAACATTCTGTATTGGAGTGCGGTATACCTGATACTCATCTCGAGATGCAGTCAGAAACAATTGTCGCTGTCGTCGACTGGAACTTGGGGGTGGCCTGCGAGCGCGGTCGTCGAGTGATTTCTGGAGATCCTCGAGGCACGCACATTCAGCTAGAGTGGCCACGCGTGCAGCCTCCAAGGCCTGAGCCTCGGCAGTCTCCCCAACGATGGGGGTCTGGAGAGCCTGCTCATTCCTGCGCTGCAGTTCTGCTCTTTGATCCGTAGTGAGGGCTTGCGGGTAGTACTCGTCGTCGTTGTGTGACGGACCACCGCTTTCACCCCCGCCACAGGGAAATCCTGGTGGGCTACGCTGGGGGCCAACCATGAGGACTTCCACCGCGGGATCATTGCTTTCGCACTCGGAAAGCGTATCCGAGTGGCCAGACGATAAATCGAACAAGCCATAAAGGGACTCGTCAGGCTCAATTGCCGCGATCTGAGGAGTGGACGACTGTCGAGCCACAGCGTGCTTCACCCACCGTTGGAGCCACAAGCGACCAGATCACTTGCAACGGCGAGTAGTGGGGAGTGAAGACGCCACCAGAGCCGACCGATACTGAGTCGACAGCCGCCGAAAGAGGACGCCACAGGCACTCGCACGGAAGTGCGCCCCTCCATGAATAGGAAGCGCCTCAACGTCGAGGGGGCTTCCTGGAGCCAGGCCGAATCGTCAGTGATGAAACTGAGCGCGCTGAGATGGATCTCGCGGCCCAGGGACAATCCATTACCGGAAACCATGTCGAAGAAGTTTGAAGAACGCAACCTCGCCGGAAGTCGCTTAGACACCTGCCCCACTATGGGCGCCAACTATCGTGGGAATGGATATGACAGTAGAGGTAGGGGGTACGTAGGAGAGGGCAGAGCATAGCTACGGCGAGATTGTACACTCGGATTTACGAGTTCAGGCCCCTCTCAGAGGAGGTAAAAGACCTATGTCTCGGTGCTACGGGAGCTTTGTTTCTTGGAGTATTGAGTTACAGGAGGTGTGAACGCTTATGCAAGAGGGGGGGGGGGCTTATATAGAGTCTGCTGACCCCTCGCCGTCCTCCATGACACAAGGGTTCAATGTCACACTAAAGATGCGAGCGTTACTGGTAACGCATACAATTAATAATCATTACAGGGACGAACTGATCGCCTGACTGTTGCCATCCTTGAGTGGCTTTAGGTCTTCTACTCCGAGTGAAATCAGGTACTCCAAGTGAATCAGGACAGTCGAGTGGTGGGGTAGTGCCCGAGTGGGACTGCCATCGAGTGACTTGCAAGTTGTGACCATTCCAGTCGACATATCCCAATATTAACTGTGTAAATCTTGAATCCTTGAATGAGGTGTCCTTGGGTAGGTCCCGTAGGTCAGGCCTAAGCCCCTACCCCAGGTACATGTCATCATCCTATCCCGAGTGTTCCCGAACACTGGACAATGTTCTTTAATGGATCCAAGATGCTCCGGGGCTCCAGCGCCGGAGTAGTTTTGGTGTCTCCTAAAGGCGACCGTCTCAGCTACGTACTTCAGATCCATTTCGACTCCTCCAACAACAAAGCTAAGTACGAAGCTCTCTTGTACGGACTACAGATGGCAATTTCCCTAGGAATTCACCGACTGATGGTCTATGGTGATTCGGACCTGGTCGTGAATCAAGTCATGAAAGAATGGGATATCCGCAGCCCAGCGATGACCAGCTATTGCAATGCCGTCAGAAAGTTAGAGAAACACTTTGAAGGGCTGGAGCTTCACCATGTGCCGCGTCTCAAGAACCAAGCGGCTGATGACCTGCCCAAGATGGGTTCCACTCAGAAGCCAGTACCCAAGAATGTGTTCCTGGAACACCTGCACTCACCCAGTATCAAGGAAGATCCTTTTGTGGAAGAGCCCCTGTAGCCAGTCGGACCTTCCAATCCGACTGAAGTAGGTATTCCCACAGTAATTGATCTGGTCCAAGAGGTATTGGTCATCACTCCCGAGTGGACCAAACCATATCTGGCATACTTACTCTGGCAAGAGCTCCCAGAGGATGATGAGGCCTGCCAGATCGTCCATCGATCCAAAGCTTTCACCGTCATGGGAGATCAATTATACAAGAAAAGTACAACTGGAGTCACTCAACGATGCATATCCCCAGAGGAAGGGCAGCAAGTACTGCAAGACATTCACTCGAGAACATGCGGGCATCATGCGTCCTCTCGAACCTTGGTTGTCAAAGCGTTCAGAGCCGGATTCTATTGGCCCCGAGCTAACAAGGCCGCCCGAGACATAGTGGAACAATGTGTTGGGTGCCAGTTCTATGCAAACCAATCGCACAAGCCGGCGTCTGCCCTGAAGTCTACCCCCTCACTTGGCCGTTCGCTGTCTGGGGAGTCGACATGGTCGGCCCTCTCCAGACTGGGGCGAGTGGCTTCACGCACCTGTTGGTAGCAGTGGACAAGTTCACCAAGTGGATCAAGGCCAAGCCCATAAAGAAGATGGACTCGGCCATCGCGATTCAATTTATTAGGGAGATCGTCTTCAGGTTCGGAGTCCCACACAGCATCATCACCGACAACGGGTCTAACTTCGACTCGGACGAGTTTCGTGAGTTCTGCTACACCCAGGGCACTCGGGTTGACTACGCCTCCGTGGCGCACCCGTAGTCGAATGGACAAGCCGAGAGAGCAAATGGGCTCATACTTCAGGGATTGAAACCTCGCCTCATGCATGATCTGACTCATGCGGCAGGCGCATGGGTGACTGAGCTACCCTCAGTCCTCTGGGGCCTGCGAACGACCCGAATCGATCCACAAACCGCACCCCATTCTTTATGGTGTACGGGTCAGAGGCGGTCCTACCGAGTGATCTACTCCACAATTCTCCTCAAGTGGATCTTTACTCGGAAGTTGAAGCCAAGGAAGCAAGGAAGGATGGCCTAGACCTTCTGGAGGAAGAATGTGAGCTAGCACTCATAAGATCAATGTTGTACAAACAAGACTTACGCCGCTACCACGATAGACACGTCAGAGGATGTGCCTTCCAGGAAGGAGACCTGGTCCTCTGAGTGGATCAACAGAAACCTCACAAGCTAGCACCCCCCGGGAGGGACCATTCGCCATCTCCAAGGTCTTGCACAATGTGGCATACAGACTGTACAACTTCACCAGAGGAATAGAAGAGCCCAGAGCTTGGAATGCAGATCTGCTCCACAAGTTTTATACTTAGAATAAAATTTCTCCCTTGTAATAGTTAGTCCGAATGAACTTAGATGAATAAAAGTCTCATTTTTTCCATATATCGTATAGTTTGACCTATGGTCGCGTTTCACTCAGGTGACTAACCGCATTCGAAAACTAACACGCCTCCCGTGGGTGTAGAAGAGGTGAGAAAGCTTAGCTGCAAACCAGTTTTCGCCTAGGTTAAAAAACAATCCGAGTGAGGATCCGCTCCACACTCGGGGGCTTACCTGCGAACCATTTTTCGCCTAAGTTAAAAAATAATCCGAGTGAGGATCCGCTCCACACTCGGGAGCTTAGCCTCGAACCAGCTTTCGCCTAAGTTAAAAAACAATCCGAGTGATGATCCGCTCCACACTCGGGAGCTTAGCCGTGAACCAGCTTTCGCCTAAGTTAAAAAACAATTCGAGTGAGGATCCGCTCCAGACTCGGGAGCTTAGCCGCAAACCAGCTTTCGCCTAAGTTAAAAAACAATCCGAGTGAGGATCCACTCCACACTCGGGGGCTTAGTCACGAACCAGCTTTCACCTACGTTAAAAAACAATCCGAGTGAGGATCTGCTCCACACTCGGGAGCTTAGCCACAAACAGGCTTTCGCCTAAGTTAAAAAACAATCCGAGTGAGGATCCGCTCCACACTCAGGAGCTTAGCCGCGAACCAGCTTTCGCCTAAGTTAAAAAACAATCTGAGTGAGGATCCGCTCCACACTCGGGGGCTTAGCCGCGAAGCAGCTTTCGCCTAAGTTAAAAAACAATCTAAGTGAGGATCCACTCCACACTCGGGGCTTAGCCGCGAACTAGCTTTCGCCTAAGTTAAAAGACAATCCGAGTGAGGATCCGCTCCACACTCGGGGGCTTAGCCACGAACCAACTTTCGCCTAAGTTAAAAAACTATCCGAGTGAGGATCCGCTCCACACTTGGGGGCTTAGCCGTGAACTAGCTTTCACCCAAAGTCAAACAAAACACGAAGCAAATAGAAGCGCAAGGGGTTTCAATTTAAAGTTTCGATCCGTCCGAATGTCTCCAAGGCAAAACGAGCTCAAACACTCGGCAAAGTATTTCATTACATCAACCACCTGGCATTCCGGGGCAAATTCAATCAAGTGTTTTAAGCTTCATGTGGAGGGCTGGCTGGATCAACGAAGGTCTCCAGATCAATCCCATCAGCGATGCGAGTGGCGGCTTCAGCGAAGGTCTCCATAAAATCCTCAAACTTGAGGTTCTTCTTGTTCACCACTCAGAGGTTCTTCAACTTCTCTTCGTCCACGTTCTTGCAATGAACGCGGACGAGTGACAGCGCCACATCAGCACCACTCCGGGCGGCGGATTTCTTCCAAGCCTTCACCCGAGCAGGAACATCATTCAGCCACGTCAGGATCGACTCCAGGTCCTTTTGAGTCTCTTCACCCAGCTGCAACTCCTCGTCAATCCGACCCGCCGCACCTTTCGCCCGAGTGATGAATCCCAATGCGTTCTCCAAGCGGTCTTCAAGCCGAAGGATGGCATGGGCGGCGTTGTCAGTGACAAGCGATCTAGAAGGGTCCAGATCCCTCTCTATCCTCTGCAGCTCCAGTTCCTTGTTATAACAATGCTCTACGTCGAGAAGGATAATCTGTGAGCGGATGATCAAGGAAAAATTTGGCAATATGCAGATTTCACTCGGCCGAAGAAAAACTTACCAACGAGCTTTTCACTAAACTCTTCACAGACATCTTCGATGTGCTTCTCCAGGGCATCCTTCTTGTCAGTCAGCTGGGTGACCTTCTCATCCAGTTTGACCTTCTCCTGAGTGAAGGCCTTGGTGGCAGCCTTAAGGTTCTTGATCTCCTCCTCCAACTTGCCGACTGAAGCCAGCTTCTCGTCGGCGAGTTTGGCCTTGGTCCTTGCTTCCTTCTGGGCCAGCGTCAGGTCCTTGTCCTTGTTCTCCAACGCCTGCTTCATGGTTTCTAAAGAAATAGAAGTCCTGAGCCTCATTACAAGTTGATCATTCTCGCTATGAACATCTGTTCGGGCGAAATGATTCGGATCAAAGGGGAAAAACAGTGCATAGCTACCAGTCAAAGGAGATAACTTACCTCCCATGGCCTTCTTCTCCAGCTCCAGTCGGGCGCTCTTGAGTTTCTCAGCCTCCAAGTCAAGTCGAAGGGCTGTCACCACCTTCTCCATCATGTCATAGTGGGATCCCATCTCGCAAGTCCTCTGCAACATACAAAAAATAGTCATTCGGAAGATCCTGAAGGGAAATTAAAAGCAGTAACACACAAACATCTGGACATGCGCTGCTGAAAGGAACAAGCTTGATCAATATCAGATTCTGAAGTACCCTTGGATTACTAAGCGGTCTATTCACTCGGTCATTCCCCCCCTAGAGGAACAAGCTTGACCAGTACCAAATCCTCAAGTACGTTCTGATTACCGAGTCACCCGAGAAGACACCGCTAGAAGGAACAAACTAGACCAATACCAGATCTTGAAGTACCCTCTGTTCTGCCCTCACTCGGCTAACTTCTGAATCAGCGATGAAGAAGATAGAGGACAACAACACAAGATGACCTACTCCTCACTCGGCTGACTTCTGAGTCGGCGATGAAGAAGTTAGGGGATAATGGTGGCTTCGCTCGGCCGACTCCCGAGTCGGTAATGAAGGAAATCTTACTTATTATCTCACCAGTGCACGAGTGTCGTAAGGCGCCCTGAACGCCTAATGATAACTTCTAAAGGCTACCGCTGATCGCCAGCGATCAGTGTCAGCCTCGGGGACTACACCCAGTGGGTGCACTCAGCGTGCCCCCACTAGAAAGTGACTCATCGATGAGCTAAAAAAAAGCTCTAAGACTACCGCCGACTGCTCCAGTCAACGGTTGCCTCGGGGACTACCCCCAGTGGGTGCACTCAGCGTGCCCCCACTGGATCATGTCCATTCAAATATGCTCTAGGAAGATTCCGAGTGGACGTAAGAAAATTCAACACTCAAAGACTCCCGCTGACTAACACCAGTCGGCAGGAGCCTCGAGGACTACACCCAGTGGGTGCACTCAGCGTGCCCCCACTGGATTATGTACACCCAGTGGGTGTGCCCTGCACAAACCCACTGACAGAAATCCTATTACGAGAAAAGAAGAAACTCAAACTAGAAATTATACTCAGAATGGTACTTACTCGGACATTGGTCTCCAGCGCGGTGCTGGCGTCATAGGCGTCCTTCAGTCGGCTACACATCAAGCCCACTTGGATCAGCGCTTCCTTACTCGCCCCCACCTAATCCTCTGGGACATGGTACAGGGGGAAAGAAGTAGCCCGAGGTGTAGGAGTTGGCCTCGGGGCTGGGATCATCGCCGTTCCACTCGGAAGAGCTTGGGTAGACCCTGCAGGGGGCACCACTGCCGACGAGGATGCCAAACCACCCTGAGCCAGAGGGCTCGGCCTCGTGGTTCTGGCGGCAACCTTTGCCGAAGAAACACGGGCCGTCTGGTGGGGAGATGCGTCTTTCATTGGCATGTCAGCACTCGACACTCTCTCCCTGACGGCGTCCGAATTCGGTGGGTCAACACTCGCTTCATCATCTAGCTGGATAATCTCAGGCGGGGCTGCATAAATCAGAGAAATCATCAAAGTTCAGTCGGAAAAGGCATAACCATGTGGGTCAATTGATACAACATACCTTTGGAAGTAGCGGCGTCTGCCACGTCGGCATCACTCGGGCCAGGCTTGCGGGCGTGCGGGTCCGCTGAGGTTGTCGAGGTGTCGTTGCTGCAAGAACAAAACAACACTCGGTCAGCAACCGAATGAATTCAAAAATGAACAATGAGTCAATGAGGACGCTTACTTAGAGGCCACTGGCACTGCCACCCGGATCCGCAGCACGGAAGTCTTCCGAGGCTTGGAGGAGATCTGCTTGGGCAACTTGGGTTGCTTCTCTGCCGAGCTCTCAGCCTCGACGCGGGCGCGCTTGGAACTCCGAGTCGCCCGACCAGAAGCAATCGGCTATTGAGTTTCTTCGGCCTTGCCCTTCGGGTCGTGCAGCGCCTTGGAGTGAGGTTCTTTGGGGCCCTCATAAGACGGAGAAGACTCAGCCTCCTCCCCCTCCTCCAAACTATCATCATCGTCATTGTCGTCGTCACTCTCGTCATCATCGGACATCTCTGAGTACTGCTGCTCGGTGTCACTCATGACATCTTGAGGCGAGTGGTCCACCATGGGGATCCGAGAGATCAAGTTCTGGAAGTCCTGAGAAGCAGGCACATGCAAATGTGAGGATCAACTGTACAGAAGACAACCTACAACTTAACCGACTAAGTCAAAGACAAATATCTCGATGGGCGGCAGGTCCTTGTGAAAGGCTGGCACTAACCGAGTCCCCCACAGATTATCGCGGGCACAGGTGATGGCCTTAATCTTAACGCCCACCTCCTTCTCGGTGAGATCTTCTGGATGCACCCGAGTGGAGTCACCCGGCCCCTCGTACAGCCACATGGGATGAGCCCGGGCCTGCAGCGGATGGATGCGCCGACTGAAGAAAGTCTCCAGCAAGTCCATGCAGTTCACCCCAGAGTTCACAA